>VMOF01000220.1:11454985-12705955 GCA_011764245.1 Trialeurodes vaporariorum
TCAGTGTATGACTGTAATGCCCGAAAATACTCTCATCTATAATATTTCCTCAATCGGTGGAAACTCCGTTAATTAATTAAAATATCCGCAAGTTTTTTAAAGTCATCGACGACTCCACCGGTTGAGAAAATATTACAAATGCGAGTATTTTAGTTCATTACAGTAACACACGAACTGAACTGTGTAATCTTTTCTCAACCGGTGAAATCATCAGTGAATTGAAAAATAGCATTGATTATACGCAAAACGGCAGCCCTGAATTCGTAAGAGTATGACTATAATTAATTGATCCTTATCAATTGAATTTTGTAACAATGGGGCTATTGCACACTTTTGCTATAAGCGATTTAGCAGTCGATTGTGGCGTAAAAACCTCAAGAAATAACGATAGTGGCACTGAAAACTTCCAAAATCCACTCCTTAACTCAATAAATGCAGTTATTTGAGCGAGTGTAATGGTGGCTGAAGGCACTAACAATGGGAGATTCCTATCTTCATTTCGTCACTCTCTCTATGCTGACAAGGATGATTCACAGAGTAATTAATCATCAGAGTGATGATCCACATCCGATGAATGGTACCGCAACACCAAGTGACATCGGTGTCAAATGAAAGTAGTCTCTTATTGGTCACTTCTTGATGGAGTTTCAGAATTGTTAGATGGGAATCTCCCATTGTTAGTGCCTTCGGCCACCATTACGCTCGCGAAAATAACTGCGTTTGATGAGTTTAGGAGTGGATTTTGAAAGTTTTTAGTGCCGCCATCGTTATTTCTTGAGGTTTTTACGCCATAATCGACTATTACATCGCTTATAGCAAAAGTGTGCAATAGCCCCATTTGTCACTTTAGATGTGTCCCGCTGACCAATTTTAAAATGAGTCCTGTAACGATTCAACCAATCAGAAAGAAGTCCAGTGACGATTCAACCAATTAGATTTGGATTTTTTATGTATTTATTAGTTCAGGGGCACGTGACACTGAAGATGTCCATGTCTCGCGATAGGCGCGTTGCCCCACCCATGTTCGGGCTGCGGTTGTACTGTGACGGGTGTTTCTCAGCTTGGATGGCAGGGTGGCTTCATGCCAGTTGGGCCGCGCGGGCCGCTCGATTCTTGACTCACAACTCAAGCCGCTGCAGGGCTCCAGAGCTGTCAAATTATTTTGGTATTTTGGGGACATATTTCGTTCATTAATCTTTACCACAATTTAAGGTTATTGGAGTTCGGAACAGACGGTTCAATGCACCCATCTTTTTTGTAGCGTATATTTTTACTCGAGCCTTTATCTCACTTGTTTACAACACAATTATTTAATCGACAATTTTATACGGGGGAAAAAAGACTGGTAGAATTTACCATCTGCATAGTTGATTTTGGAGTCTGCTATGAGGTATGGTAAATTTTACCATCATATGGTAAACGCAACGTATACCTTGTGGTGAAATGTACCAACAGGATATCTTAATTTACGCGCCTCTTATTAATTTACGTGCCTTTACAATATGATGGTAAAATTTACCATACTTGATAGCAGACTCCTATAAATCAACTATGCAGGTGGTAAATTCTACCTGTCTTTTTTTCCGTGTACAGTGTGAACGCTTCTCAACCACCAAAATCAAAGCTGATCGACCGAATTGAGTCGGAAAGAAATGCTCTGTTGCAATTTTTTGCTACGCAGTACGCAGTAAAGTATTAGAGAAAATCAATTCTGGTGTGAAATCACTTGAAAATGACGTTGAAAGCATCATAAAGTTCCTCTCTCAAGTCGAGGAGGGTTTTACTCAGTGTTCTCCTTCAATTTCTAGGGTAGGCAAAACTATCACAGTCGTGCAGGAATAGTTATCGTACACTGAGTAGTGTTCTCCTTCAATGTCTAGGGTAGGCAAAACTATCGCAGTCGTGCAGGAATAGTTCTCGTGCACTGAGTAGTGTTCTTCTTCAATGTCTAGGGTAGGCAAAACGATCGCAGTCGTGCAGGAATAGTTATCGTACACTGAGTAGTGTTCTCCTTCAATGTCTTGGGTAGGCAAAACTATCACAGTCGTGCAGGAATAGTTATCGTATCGTAGCAGTAGTTATCGTCGCAGGAATATCGTATTGGTATTTTTTTCTCAGTTGAAATTCTGTTTAATTGACTCATTCAGTCATTCACCTTCATTGAAAAGACTACCGAAACGGCGGAACTTGGCCGGTTTCACCTGATCTCGTAACCTTAACTGGACTGTTGATTTGATAGTCTCCCTCTATGTCATATACAATGCGCTGATCACCCGTGTAAAATATGAAAGCGTTGAGTTAAAATGTTGATTGATGATCTGCGCTGCGGCCCGCTGATATTTCGAGCTTCATCAATCAACTTTATTTTATTTGCTCTTGATGAGTGATGAAGCATCAAGAGCCAAAACTTGTTGTCAAAGATCTTTGGTGAAGCTCAAATTTAATTTGATCGTGTAATCAGCGGTATTGTCAAAACTGTCTACAGCGCAGTGTTGCCAGACCTTGCTGATTTTCACATAAGAACATATAGGAAAATCCGCAGGGTTTGACAACACTGCCAAGGGCGGAGCCAGCAATTTAGCAACTGTGGATTCTTCGCATTTGAATGTATGAAAAACAATCGATTCTTGAGGGGGCCACGGCCCAATTTCTAATCGATTGTTTCTCATACATTCAAGTGGGAAGAATCTACAGTTGCCAAATGGCTGGCTCCGCCCATGGCAGTGTTGCCAAACCCTGCGGATTTTCCGATATTATGTTCTTCACTGCTATATAGCAAAGGATATGAATGCGATGGTGAGTTGCCGCATGTCACGCTGATCGACTCGAATGAACACCAGTGCGTTATACTGAATGGAATTTTTCAATTCATTAATGATTCCACCGATTAAGAAAAGATTACGCAGTTCAGTTCAGTGTATGCCTGAAATGCTCGAAAATGCTCAGGGTCTATCAATCTTTTCTCAATCTGTGGAAACGCTGTTCATTAATTTAAACATCCGCTATTGTAGAAAGGGGTAACTTGGGACACCCTGCTGGAAGCATAGGCATAAATTGAAACTACACTATTTTCTCCCAAGTAAGACCACCGTTCCAAGTTACCTTGTTTTACAGCAAGGTATATGGAAGAACAGGTATGGACAGGAGGCGGAGCCTATCTCAGTAGGTGACGGCTACGTCACAGATGTTCTAGACGGTCGCGATAAAATTTGCCTACCGTTTCAAACTATCTCACTCACTCTCCCATGATCCCCATCTGTCGCTACTGCAGTAGGTGACGGCTACGTCATCACCAAAGCAAGCGTGTCGTCATCATTTGGCGGGAAAACTCGAGAGCCCCTTAAACCCCGCCTCCTGTCCATACCTGTTCTTCCATATACCTTGGTTTTACAGTAGTTTTTTTTCAAAGTCATCGACGAATCCACCGGTTGAGGACAATAACTTGGATCCGCTAGTGCTCTGATGAACACAATACGTAGACCAGCACAGTGGCAGCGCAGCGTAGTGTTGGCAAAAAAAAAACGAATCCACCGAGGTGAAGCTACTTCGATACATCACGATGATGGTATGAAGTGGCATGGAGATCCACGGATCGGAGGAGGGGGGGATGCCATGCCCATGCCCCTCTCCCCCCTCCCCCCTCTCCCCCTGCACCCCCACCCACTTCCTCCGCGTGGAGCACCTGCGGGTGGCCGAATCAGCGAGTGGCGCGACGGTGGGTGCGCGGAGAGAGATGCTCCTGAGTCACCTTGAGAAGGTTGCAGTGGAGTCGAGAGAACCCGAGAAGACCGAAGGAATCAATGACTTTTATCGCCGCTCTGGATGTGCCGTGTACTATGGCCAGCGAAACAAAGTCCTCTCGTCAAAATTGTTCTTGATCAATTTGTCTATTATTTTCGGAAGAGTTATTGTTTATTTTAGTCATACTTTCAAGTGGCGGTACTATGGCCAGCAAAACAAAGTTCTCTCGCCGAAATTGTTCTTCATCAATTTTTCTATTATTTTCCGAAGAGCTGTTGATTTTATTTAGGCATGATTCCAAATGGTGATCCTGTTAAACTCTGAGATACCCGAAAACCGCGAAATTCACTGAAATTAGCCAAGAGATTATACGATGATGATGATACATTCTTTTGCTGGTCATAGTACGATGTGGGAGGATGAAATGGAATATAATGGAATAGAATAGAATAGAATGAAATTAAATGAAGTGGAATAGAATGTAATAAGGAATGTAGGGCTCTGACATATTTAAATATCTGAGTTGAAAATAGCTACGAACCAAAATTTACCGAATTTTTCGCGTGTTTATCAGCATTTTCCCGTTTCACCTGTTTCTTTTTTTGTCAAATCGTTTCAATGTTTTAAGGAATTGGTATAACCCACCAGGAAAGGAATGGTGGGGGGCATGAATTTAAAGTGGGGGGGACAATGTCGCCAAACTGCACCTGCGACTGCACTAACATGAACGTTTGTGGGGGGGGGGGAGGCTGCTGATTTTAGTCAGAAAATTTCTGTCGAGCGAATGTTTTGCGTTAACCGAACGGTACCGGTCCTCTCCTCTTTACCGGATTGTATGACGTGAAGTGACGTGACGTGACCAGACGCCACCGGCGCGAGCCGAGCAGTCGCGCGCGGTCGTTTCAAAATTTAGGTCACGGATGAAGATCGTCAAACTGAAGCGAATTTTATTTCTTATTTTATTTCGTCTCTTCTTCTTCAGCGGAAGGAGCTGACGGCAAGGTGAGGCCAAAAAAAAAAAAACAAAACAAAAAAAACAAACAAAAAAAAGAGGGTGATGACTTCCGACGCCCCTCCCTCTCCCCCTCCCCCGCCCTTCCGTCGTTCCAGAAAGTACGTTCTTTGAACTCTCTCGACTCTCGGCTGCTTCCTCGCTCGCGACGCCGCGCCATCAGAAATAAATCGTGAGCAAAACGAGCGCGCTATATGCATGTAGCACATATGTTTTCCTCAAATACGTCAAATATTATTTTTAAAAATAAAACGGCATGAACAGTGAACAGTTGAGGAGTGAACTCGGAACAGTCATCCCAGTCGGTGCGAGGTGGACTCGGGTTCATGACCCTGCTCTCCTTGCCCCCCCGTGCCTTCTTCACGTCAGCCGCCTGGTCCGTCCACCCCCCCCCTCCCAGCCACCCACCTCTGCACTCATCATTGTCGCGGTCGTCTCATATCGCGCGCGACTTCTTAATAGTGCTTTTCACTGGACCCGAGGAAGGGGGTGGGGGGGGTCAAGGGAACCCCTCGTCCTCGTCCCTCCCTTTTCCCATTTTCAACCCCCCCCCCGTCCCCCCTCACCTCACCCCGTGTGGCGTGCCCGCTGGTTAACCAACAAAAAATTGTTTTTTTTTTGTGTAGCCCACTCGCTTTCACCCTCCCCCTTCCCAAACCACTCTTTATACATACAAGTTTAAAATCCCCTTCACTCTACTTTGCTATTTTCCTCGTGTAGTTTCTCCTTTTCCGTGTTTTCTTTTTTAAAGTCTCGACCGCGTCGCGTCGTCCCACCTGCTTGTCTGTCTGCCTATACCCGAAACGTAAGGCGCATGCAGAAAAAGGGAGAAAAAAAACCGCTCTTGGTGGCTCTCATAGGCGTTGCGTGTATACTGTATGGGGTTTGAGGGGGGCGAAGCCTAATCCCTTCTCATTTATAGCAGGAGAAATTTTGAGCTAGTTTTATCAGGGAAATTTTATAACAAGCCAGTTTTATATCAAGGAATTTAAATTTTCAGAAAACTTGAATACTAGACTTGGAAACCAAATCACTGCTTCAGCGCACTATGGTCTGAGATCAGAAAAAAGTGGCCGAAACTCGGTGAAAAAAAGGCATCAAAAATAATCTTTTTCTAGTTTTTACGCCTACTCTTAAAACCTGTCTTTGTCATTTCTCAGTTTCAATTACGTTTTCAAAGTGTTCTCTGTGCATAAAATTGAAGCTGAAAGTTTACAAGTGACGAATTTATGAGAAATTTACTTTCAAACTTTTTGCCAATTTTTGATGATTTCAAACCATAGTGCAGCGGATACAGGAGGGGGCGAAGGGGTGATCACTCCTTCCCTCCTCCTTTGGTCATAAACGGGGGATGAAAGGGGAAAGGAAAGAGAGAAAAAGAAAAGGGATGGGGGGAACCGAGGGGCGAAACTCCCAAAGTTCCAGTGGCGGCTTGTACAATTTGGCAACTGTGGTTTTCCTCAATTTGATTCTATGTAGAACAATCGACTCGAGAGTGAAGCTGCGCTTCACCAACAATCGATTGTTCCAGATACATCCAAACGGAGGAAGAACATTGTTGCCAGACTGCACGAGCCGCCACTGCAAAGTTCACCCCTTCCCCCGTTCCTGATGGTTGGATCGGCCAATGAATCAGTGTATTTAATTAAATACCGGCGCACCTGTTCTTATTCTTCTTATTGATTTAGCTTGTGCGATATATTTTGTCGTAAATAATTTAAAATTCGGCCGCGGGGCTACGACGACGTGTGAGAGTGGCCTTATTATAGGAGATGGCCTGAATTTAAAAAGGTCTTTTGACATTCGTCGGTCAAGTCGGTAACGCTATGGTTTGGATCATGCGATACCGCGGCTGGCCCAAGGCAGATGGAGAACAGGTATGGACATCAACAGTCAACAACCTCCCCCCCCCCTCCACCCTTCACCCACCATGCCCCTCTGCCACCAAATTCCCGGTTGGCTGCTGAAATTTACCGATGCTGACGTCATACTTGGGCGCTTGTTTGGGAATGACATTTCATCTCCGAAAATACAACGGTAACTGTTTGACCAATGGGATGCGGGTTGATTCGGATCAACGAGTGGGCGATGCAGTGTTGCCGTTTTGCGGGATTTCCTCAAATTTTTCTTTGTTTCACTCTATGTGAATTTTTTGAATTTTATGCCAAAGTCGGCAACACTGGGTTGATGACCGCAGTAGGCATGTTCTAATTTCGTGCGCGATTCCATAATATGATTGAAAGCTTCGATTATTTTTCTGGCTCAAACGACATTAAAATGAAACTTAAAATACAAGCAGATCACCAATACAGTCAATGGATGCTGGTGAATCGTCCGTTTCGTCATTAAATTTTAACACTGAATGGGTCTGTTGCAAACTTTTGCTATACAATGATGAAGAAGTAGGCCTCTTTAACGACATAACTGTCCGCGAAAGCACCAAACATCAGTGTTTTATTAAACTAAATTTCAATGTATTTCAATGAATTTTCTTGTTACATACATTAATAGTGTGCTAATCAATAGTATTTGGGACGCTGATTTCAAAAATGATATCATTTTCTACTTAACTCGTCCCGATTTTACGCATATTCTACTTTTAAAAAATGTTCGTGATAAAGTTTAAATTGTGGAAAATCTAGAATATTTCGATCAAAACTGAGGCCAAATTCGAACTCGGCAGGTCAAGTTACATGGGAGTTGCAATTGTGTACGCGATTTCAGGTCCATTTAAAAGAAAAAAGCCCATGTGTGTGTCTAGGGCCCCTTGTTTTGTATTCATTGGGGGCGGACACCTATGTCGTTAAAGCGTAAAAATCACGATGAAGAGTGTTTCATCGTATGTAAAATCGCCCGAAAAGTCTATTGGTGTTATCAGAAAGTCACGAAATGCGATAATAAAAACTCACAGGAGACGTTTAATGAAATCCAAGATGGCGGGTAAAATATCGAGCAATCCGTATGCATGCACCTTTAACATCCAAGGATTGCCAACGTTGACAACCTCACAGCTTCAGAGGTTATGTGTGAATTTAATAAGTTGTGGTTGGGTGTGTGTGATCGATATTGTGAGGTTGGATATCCTTGGATGTTCCTTGGTGCATGCATACCTATAGGTTGCTCGGTATTTTACTGCCATCTTGGATTTCATTAAACGTCTCTCATGAGTTTCATACTGCATTTTATGACTTTCTAATGCCCCCAATAGACTTTTCACGCGATTTTACACGAGGTTGAACACTCTATAGCGCTGTAGCAAAATTTTGCAACAGATCCACTTCCACCATGAATGCCCGTTAGGTATCTAAAAATCATTCTCATTAGACCTTGTTACAGATGTTCTGCCTGAGTTGACCTAATCTTTGGCACTTTCCGGCTATTATTAATTATTATCCCTTTAAAACTCAAAAGAAGTTGCAATAGAACATAAATTCAGTTTTGGAACGTTCGTAGTGAGTCTGTTGCAAACTTTGGCTACAGTTATAGATATGTTCTTAAACAGTGTAGAAAATCACTTGGAAATAACGTGTCGAGCATCAAAAAGTTCTAAAATAAGACTGTTGCATACTTTTGCCATAAGAGATTTAATAGTCGATTCTGGTGTAAAATCCTCTAAAAATAACAATGGTAGCACTGAAAACTTCCAAAATCTACTCTTAAACTCAATGAATCCTTTTATTTGCGCGAGCGTAGTGGTGGCTTAGGGCAGTAATAATGGGAGATTCCCATCTAAACAATACTGTAACTCCATTAAGAAGTGACCAATAAGAGACAACTTTCATTTGGCATCGGTGTCACCAGTGACCAGTTGTCAACGCACCATTCCTCAGATGTGGATCACTACTCTGATGACTAATTACTCTGTGAATCATCCTTGCCAGCATAGAAAGAGAGACTGAATTAAGATAGGAATCTGCCCTATGCTATCATTACACTCGCGCAAATAAATGCGTTTATTGAGTTTAGGAGTGGATTTCGGAAAATGTTAGTGCTGCCATTGTTATTTTAGGAGGTTTTTACACCAGAATCGACTTTTAAATCGCTTATAGCAAAAGTGTGCATTGTGCAACAGCCCCCCATTGACTCTCGAACTCAAAGTTGCGTTTTAAAAAAAAATTCCAAGCTGGCGGTCAAAATGGAAAAATCAAATCGCCCATGCTCTCACACCTTGGGATAGAACTTATCACATGTATTAGCCCCAGTGGCGTCGCGTGCCATCTGGCAACAATGCAAATGCTCCATTTAAACTCATTAAATATATCGAATTTTCCTTGTGCACTGTGCACCCCCTGAATTCGATCTTTCACATGAGTTTAAATGGATAGAATACATTGTTGCCACATTGCACGCGACGCCACTGATTAGCCCCTTTACAGGTAGAGCTCGTTTCAGAAGTGTAGGCGCACCTAAACCATAATCTTTGGCGAATTTTCAAATTTAATTTCTTCAAATCAAAACCGAACTTGCCTCTAACTTTATTCTTTGGCTTTTAAAGTGTTCCTCATTGAAAAATGAACTTTTAATTTAAGTTTCATTCATTTTTATTGAGTAATATATATCAGAAATAATGTTGACAAATTCCAAAGATTATCGGTGTAGGTGCGCCTACGAAACTACCTCTATAGCTCGTTGGATAAGCCGTTGAATTTTGGCAAAGATTACAGGTCGACCCAGCTTTCACATTGGAAATGAGCTTTGTCTTGTCGGTGAATGTGTTTTGATACTCGTGTCGAGTCTTGTTTGTCTATTCGTGTAGCTGAGCCTTGCCTTGTAGTTGTAGCATTGCATGTGTAATAATATGAGTCTGGAAGTCTCGTCTGATGTAGAAATAATTTCGGATTGCGCAAGATCATGCTCAACTACTCACTACTCACTGCTCACTATACTCACCACTCGGCACTCACCAACCAACACTCGCCATTCCCAGTCACCATTCAACGGACGAACGTTCGCGGACGCGACGCTCCGCATCAAAGAGTAAACAAGAGTCGCAATTGAATGGAAGGCCTGCGTGGTCAACGTAGATAAGGGATCCGAACGCGGGCTGGCCTGGGCTGGCCTCTGATTGGCTGCAACGGGTGGAGCAAAAATGACTCGGGGTATAGGGAAAATAACGCGGGATTTTCGTTCGGGGACGTTTATCTCGAAACCTAAGCAAAATAGTATCTAAACAATTTATACGAGTCGATTCAGCAGATTTTTCCGAACAATTTGATAGGTCATAAGTGCCACTGTATTGCAAATTCGAAAAGACTGTTTCAGTTTAAAAGTACGCACAATAGTGTGATTACATGCTTGGCGTGTGTTCGAGCAGTGTTTGAGTAACTCACTATTGTGCGTACTTTTAAACTGAAACAGTCTTTTCGAATTCGCAATAAAGTGGCACTTATGACCTGTCAAATTGTTCGGAAAAATCTGCTGAATCGACTCGTATAAATTGTTTACATACGATTTTGCTTAGGTTTCGAGATAAACGCCCCGGAACGAAAATCCCGTGTTATTTTCCCTATACCCCGAGTCATTTTTGCTCCACCCGTTGCAGCCAATCAGAGGCCAGCCTAGGCCAGCCCGCGTTCGAATCCCTTATCTACGTTGACCACGCAGGCCTTCCATTCAATTGCGACTCTTGTTTACTCTTTGCTCCGCATGCTCTCGTTGTTTGTAGCATCGACCAGTCGATCGTGGGCAACCAGTGTTGCAATATTTCACTTTCATGCCCACTTGGAAATTTTTGATCCGTTCCCTCTAGAGTCCCTATATACTAGGAGAGTTGCGCCATTGCTGAATCCATTTCTGATTGGCTCTCAGATTTAGGCTCTCACCGAAGCCCCAAGAGGCAAATGCAAATGGCTGAGGGTTTGTTTACGTTTCACGCACTCGCTTTTATCACACATTTACTATACCAGTGACCGCGGTAATTATTGTTGATTTTTCCAATGCTTAAATTTTATTAGGGAGAACCTTATCTTTTTCAATAACGACCATTATTGGCAAGAATCGGAACCTAACCTATTAGAAGTAGTTCAATAGCGGCAACAGCGCAGAGGCAAATGGCCAACCGCCATTTGCATTTTGCCTTTTGGGAGCTCCATTATTGAGCTACATTTTTGATCCGCTTCTTCTTCTTCATTTTGAAGAACGCATTATTGCACCGGCAATAATTGGGGATGTATTTTCCCCCAACTATTTCCAGTGCCATCCATAGGACGTAAACTTTGGGAGAAATTTTTTTTTTTTTTTTTTTTATACAAGTTTATTAACACGACTATACAACATGAGTACAATAATTGTTTTTTTCTTATGATAAATAGTATAAAATAATTACAGTATGATTTTTTGTAAATATTTATGGATATAGTAAAATTTTCCTTCGTTTTATGTTCCTGAAAAAAAAAACGAACGAGAGATAAAAATGATGATGACGATAATGATGACGATGATGATATGGAATGAAGGAATGAAAAGATGGAGGAAAGTGAAGTGAAGGTAAAGACAATTCTGAGCGGAGGAGGGAAAAAAGGAGAAAAAGGTCGACCCCGTCCCTCAGATTTTATGATAATAATCCGAGGCCAGCTCAAAAGGCTTGCGCCGTTTGAGCCTTCTCAGGACATTGCTATTGTCCAGAAGGCGAATAGCTTCTATTTTCGGGTGAGAGTGTAGCCGAGCTTCGTACCTCTCAGCTATTTTTTAATGTGGGTTCTGACGTCATCGACGCCTAGACCCCTGTGTATGTCAGAATTTCTGACATACCAGGGTGCCCCAACAATTTTCCTTAGGACCATATTCTGGAAGGTTTGAATAGGCCTCAGGTTATATTTGCGGTGCCCCCCCAAAGCGGGGAACCGTACGCCCATACTGGTCTCAATCCCTGTTTATAGAGTAGGACCTTATTATCAACGGATAGTTTTGAGTCAGGCCTTAACAGCCAGTACTTTTTCCTATATTTCAGACCAAGCTCAGCCCGTTTTTTCTTGACATGAGCTCTCCACCTTAATTTGGTGTCCAGAGTCAGGCCAAGATACTTCGCCGTGTCTGAATAAGGAACAGGATTGGGACCTAAGAATATTGGCATGTAACCTACACCCTGTTTGTGAATATGATATGCACAGATTTCTGGCGGTTAAGGGCAAATCGCCACCTTCTGTACCACCTAGAATATCTGTTAAGTGCCGTTTGCAGCTTTCTATTTGCGAGATACAGATCACGACCTTTGGCCCCATAGGCTGTATCATCAGCAAATTTCATTAAGCGAGTCCCACGAGTCTGAGGAACATCACTGGTATAAAATTAAATAGAATTGGTCCCAAAACACTGCCTTGTGGGACTCCTGCTTTGATTTCTCTGAAAACAGAAAAAGCACCGTCAAATCGCACTCTGAATGACCTATTTTGCAAATAGGACTTCAAAAGACGGTAATGGTTTATTGGCAAAAGCCTGTACAGTTTGAGCAACAACCCTTCGTGCCAAATTTATCAAAAGCATTTGCTACATCGAGAAAAACAGCAGAGCAGACCATTTTATTTTCTAATGTCTCTTCAATGACCTCAGTCAGTCGATGCACTTGCTCAATGGTCGAGTGTTGAGTTCTGAAACCAAACTGATGATCCGGAATAATTTTCGCTCCTCAACGTTTTTTTTTTAAACGTTTCACATATAGTCTTTCAAAAAATTTTCCCCAATACTAGAGGCAATGAGATAGGCCTATAGGAGGACGCTTCGTTAGGCGGTTTCCCAGCTTTGTGTATCATTATTACTTCAGCTTGCTTCCAGGCTGAAGGAATGTGCTAAAGTCGCGTGACAGCATTATAAATCTGGCCCAAATTTTCATTATTCCTCGAACCGGAAGCTCTTTCAGAATCCCACCGGTGATACCATCGAGCCCTGGCGTTTTTTTACCCTGACACGATATTTAATTTCTTTTTTGACTTCGTCCGGAGAAAAAGTTTAAATTTTTAACAGACTCTAAGGGTTTTGATTTTTCAAATTCCTCCTCGATGTTCAGTTGTTCCGGCCCTTCAGGAGGGTTTGGAAAAAAACTGTGGCTAAATGTTCACAAAAGACATTTGCTTTTTCATCTGGATTTTAGCCCAGCGATTATCCGCCATTTTGAGAGGGGGGGTGGCTGGATGGTTTTTTTAGGTATTTGATAGCTTTTCCCTAATGAATAATCTGTATTCCGATCAGCCGAAAGTCCACTAAGGTATCTCTCGGTCCTTTCGTTGCGCATCACGGCAAGCCGACGTTTTAGCTGATTTGACAGTCTGTTTAAAAATTTGGGCTTGTCATCCGGATGTCGAGTCATATGCCACTTGTTTCTGGCTTTTCTCCTCTCTTTTATCATGTCCAAAATATCATTAGGCATCCTAAAGCTGTGACTCACCATCTTGACTGTGGGAGTCGCTTTTTAGCCGCACTCTTCACATTTGCAGCGAAAAATTTTTGCTTCTTTATCTAGTACTTCAGTGGAGTTTATGGGTGCCCCTAATTCAATCATACTCCCCAGAATTCCCCTGAATTTCTTCCAATCGGTATTTTTATTCGTAAAAGAATGGTTACCGATTTTTTTAATCGCTGTCATATTTAAAAATAGTGTGATTGGAATATGATCTGAGGCTAAGTCGACAATAGCGCCAGCCTCAATGCTGTTCAATGCGACATTTTTAGAGATGAAAAAGTCAATAACATCTGGTGTTTTATTCGGATCTGAGGGCCAATAAGTCGGAGTCCCGCAAGATGGAAAGTCACAGCCCAATTCTCTTCCCGCTCTCTCTAGTTCTCTTCCTTTTGTGCTATCTAGTCTCGAACCCCAGCGAGAGTGTTTTGGGATTCCAGTCTCCGCCTACAATTCTATCCCCAAGGGACCCGGGGAAACTCGGAATATTCTCAAATTTAAATTTTATGTTTAGGGGGGCAATAGACTCCCGCAAATTTTTGCTCGCCTATGTCTGTTTTGACTGAGACGCAAACTGACTGAATGCTTTCAGTAATTCGCTGAAATTCTAGGTGGTGAGTGATATTGGTCCTCACCAGCAAGCCTGCCCCCCCCCCGAATTATCGGAAGGATGCGAAGCGTGATAAAAACTATAACCCGGGGTGCGGAAATATGATTCACTCGTAAAGTGTGTTTCAGAAAAGAGAAGCACGTCAATTTTTTCGTTACTGAGGAAAGCCTGTACATCGTTCTTATGACGTAACAAGCCGTTACAGTTCCAAGCGACAATTCTCATCTCGTCGCCCATGACTTAAGAACGAGCGGTGGCCGCGGCGGTGCCAGATCTCTGGACACCAGCGGGTAATTTTGGAGCAACGGCGTTTTCGAGAGCAGCCAAACGGCTTTTCAGAAAAGCATTGCTATTTTCTAAAACATCGAGCTTCCCCAGGATAAGGCTTAAAGGGCCCTTTTTAATGGAGGTTTCCGAAGTATGTGGAGGCGGCTGTGTTTTCGGCACAGCCCGGGTTTTTTAAAAAACGGAGTAAGGTACATCGTCTTTACGATGTGCATTGTATCGCGGGACAGTGTTGTTTTCTTTCATCGTATCCCTTGGTCTAGTCATCTTCTTATTTTTGATATTTTTGGGAGAAATGGCTCCAGTGGCGTAACGTGCAATTTGGCAACGCTGTACTTTGTCCATTTAAACCCATGAAAAAGATCGAAGTATTGGGCGTTTGGTGAACACCTTCGCATTCGACCTTTTTGTACGAATTTAAATGGTAAAAATGCAACGTTGCCAAATTGCACGCTAGGCCTCTGAATGGTTCCCAACCTTTTTTCCGTGTACGATTCGCTCATCTGATCGAAAAAAATCGTCCTCAGAAACATTTTTGGGAAACTTGTTGGTAAAAACGGTCATGCGTCAGTCAGGATCGAAAGGAGTAGGAAAACAAGTGTATTGTGAATGTATGTTGGATGTTGCATCTGAAGCCGCGAATGTCGAAGCAGTTGCATCTGCATTGCTGCCCTTCGCCATCACTCACCAACTTCTGACTCAATTCCGTTATTCAAGCAGATCTTTTGAGCTTCTCTCTCTCTCTCTCTCTCTCTCTCTCTCTCTCTTTCTCTCCTCTCTCTCTCTCTTCTCTTCTCTCTCTCTCTCTCTCTCTCTCTCTCTCTCTCTCTCTTTCTCTCTCTCTCTCTCTCTCTCTCTCCCCATCTTTGGCAACTGCAATCTATCGTCAGCTGAGACTCTTGCACTCGCTCACCTTGAGAACCGAGCAAATTTAAAGTCTCGCTTAGAAAATTCTCTCGCATCCGTCCCAAAAGCGGTCCCCACTGACATTCTGCACGTCATCTGAATATAATATGTTTTCGCCGCACCGGTGCTACTCATCTACAGGGTGAGTCAACAATGATACAAATACATACGTCATACGGTCCTCTAATATGTAATGGAGCTCGTGCAAGGTTTTGCTGTAGGTAAATGCACCACTGAGAAAAATCACTTCTTTAAAAACAAGGCACGTTTTTTTTTTTTAACAGTTTTCCTTGCCCGAGAAGGAGAATCACTGTCACAATAAGGAATCTTTTACATATAGCAGCAGACATTTTCCGTGCCGGGTTAAAGGAATTTCCCCTTAGTCAATATTTCTCTCTGCAGTTTCTTTGACACAAACGAAATACTCATGGGATTAAAAAAAATGATTCCCTGATTCCCCAGTGCAATCAACTGTTGCGAACTTTTCCTATAAAGCCAGAAATAACTGATTCTAAAGTAAAATGTCACGAGAAAACTGGTGGTAACATCAAAAAGTAGGCAACCAGGAATGCTTAACTTCATTGTGATAAGTATCGCATGTTGTTTATCGGAACCAAAATCTATGGAGTAAACTGACATTATTTAATTCGTCGAGTGCACTTACGTAGAGTGCATACATTCATCACGGGTGATCCCTCCGAACTTTAAGCCAAGTTTTCTCGGTACAGATTGAGTTAAAGACTTTTTAATAGTCCCATTCAGTTATTTTCGCAGCTATGAATGGATACTTCATTTGCCCACAGCAGAACCCAGCAAGAGCTCCGCTGCACCGAGAGAATTATTTTGTTTAATCCAAGGTGTATTTCGTTTGTGCTAAAGAAACTGCACCGTGAAATATTGACTAAGGGGGAATTCCTTGAACCCAAGGAAAATGTCTGATGCTACTAGTAAAAGATTCCTTGTATAGTGACAGTGATTCTTCTTCTTGTAATCAGAACTCAGAACTTACTTCGCGAAAGGACAACTAACTGTCACAAGTAAACGTGTTTCCATGTTTTTAAAGAAGTGAATTCTTTCAGTGTGGGTTCAAATGCGAAAAAAACGATCATGGTTACTTAAGCATGGGATCAAATAAAAGAAAAACAATCATATGGATATTGGATACATTAGCATGGGCTCATAAGGAAGAAAGACGATCATCGATACTTTAGTATGAATGCAAGTGTGACAACAACGATATTTGGTACTTTAGCTTGGGTTCGAATGAAATATTGACTAAGGGGAAATTCCTTTGACCTATAAAGAAAATGTCTGCTGTTACAAGTAAAAGATTCCTTGTTGTGGCAGTGATTCTTCTTCTTGTAATCAGAACTTACTTCGCGCAAGGAAAACTGTCAGTTGTCACTATAGTAAACATGTTTCCTTGGTTTTAAATAAGTGATTTCTCTCAGTGTGGGTCCACTGCCAATGTTGGTGAAAAATACACGAAAAAATGTATATATTTTGTTTGTCCAAATCCTGGAGCGCTGTCAATACCGGCAACCCTGTACTTTCGAGTCGCAGTCACGGACCAGCTTGATTCGAATGCAGTTCAGGCAGTTCAGGATATCCACAACGAGAACTCACCCGACTGGGAAACGCCTGGAACTTCTCGCTCGATTCCTGTGAAAAATTCGCGGAATTTCAAGACCGCTTTTTTTCAGAGGCAAACACTCCGCGAGCCATTTAATTGTAAAACTTCTAGCTCATGAAAAATCAACGAAACTGCAAAAGAACCTACCATCTGAGGTCTACTTTATCACGAGCTATTGTCCGGACGGTCTTGCGAGCAGGTCTCTGATGCATGTTGGGAATTCCCGGAATCGCAACGTTTTGCTCTGCAAATTGTAACTGCAATTTTAAGAGGAAATCTAAGTAATTTTCGTGCTCAAGTTTACATGAATTTGCATCGGGGGTAATTTTAATGGGATTGCGGAAGTGTTGATGAAAGTCAGAAGTTTGAAAAAAGCTTGAAGGGGGGGGGGAGCTCACAAGCTTACCCTGATAGGCCACCTGCGCTCCGCGCTTCCCCTACTTTCAATCAGAGCTGCCGTTTTGCGTGCATTTCAGCAGTGATGCCAGATAGAGGGTAAAGAGCCGTATCGTCCCCATTTAAATCAATGTAAAACGTACCGCTTTTTCACCCCAATCTGGCAACACTGTATTTCAGTAAATTTTTCAATTCACCGATAGTTCCTCCGGGTGAGAACAGATTGTACTCAGTTTATCTTATAGGACTGTACTCCACGAAAACTTTTGTCAGTGCAGAGGCAGCTCGAGCAATTGGGCAATAATGGATTCTCTCTGTTTAAACCTATATAAAATATCGATCTTTACATTAAGCCCCAATAAATCGATACTTTTGCGTATTGGTTCATCTGGTAAAAAGCATGGTTGTCAAATTGTACAAACCGCCACCGCCCGTGCAGTAAAAGAGGATCCAGGAGGAGAGGAGAAGTGCGCAGAGAAGAGCAGAAGGGATGAGAGGAGACAGAAGGGGGGAGAGGGAGAGAGAGAGAGAGAGAGAGAGAGAGAGAGAGAGAGAGAGAGAGAGAGAGAGAGAGAGAGAAAGAGAGAGAGAGAGAGAGGAGCGAGAGAGGGGGAGAATAGAGAGAGAGGTGAGAGAGGAGAGAGAGGAGAGAGAGGAGAGAGAGAAGAGAGAGAATAGAGAGAGAGGTGAGAGAGGAGAGAGAGGAGAGAGAGGAGAGAGAGGAGGGACAGAGTAACAAAGAGAGAAATATCTGAAAAATTCCTGGATCCGCTCCCTTCCGCTCATTTGTATTACGACCAGTGCTAAATCGATGATTTAATTTTTTTACTCTAAAAAGTTGGCATTTTTCTGGTACGTGGTTTTGGATTGATGGCCTCGATTTCGTGCCCCGTGCCTGCACACGGGTCACCAGAAACCGACGAACCCACAGCGCATTTCGTATCCGGTCTATTTACTCGATTCATCTCTTGTATACACGTATTTTCTCACTCTTCCTCAATGTTTACGTGAGCTCGGTTAAATAATCTTTGGTCAAGTCACAGAGAAGGAGGGAGGGGGTGATGTAGAGCTGGGGAGGGGGAGGGGGGATAGGGAAAACTGCATAGTCGGCTCAGCGCGGCGTAGCCCGTCGCTGCAAGAGTCAGAGGATCATGTAAGTAGCCGCGGAGCACTTCAATGTTGCCAGTTTTTGCGGAAAATCTGAAATCTCGGAACTATGAACCCATGCTCAGTGTTGCCAGATTGGGGTGAAAAAGCCGTACATTTTACATTGATTTAAATGGGGACGATACGGCTTTTTACCCTCGATCTGGCAACACTGCCCATGCTCCAGTATCGATTATCGTTGCTTTCTCATTTGAATCTTAAATCCGCATGCGTTAGTGTCGACCATTAGCGCACCGAGAGTTTCTTCATCTCTCTCTCTCTTTTCTCCATTTAAGAAACGTATGTTAGACAAGGATGGACAACGGGATAAAACCTCCTCTTTCTTTCCTTTTCCTACTTAAACGTTCAAATGGGAAATGAGAGAGATGGAAGAGATCCTGGTTGCGCCAGTGGTGTCGACGTTTGGTTTACTCCGATTTGAGCCCATGCTGAAGAGTATCAATGGTCGTTTTACCTCAACTTGGACCCATGCTTGCTTATTGATGATCGTTTATCATTTGATTTTTTTTTTTTTTTTTTTTTTTTTTTTTTTTTTTTTTTTTTTTTATCCCACTTGAATTCATACTAAAGTATCGATGATAATTTTTCTCCCTTATGAGCCCATGATTGTTTCTCTTTGATTTGATCCCATGCTTAAGTAACCATGATCGTTTTTTCCCCCATTTGAACCCACACAGAGAGAAATCACTTCTTAAAAAACAAGGGAACACGTTTACTTGTGACAGTTTTCCTAGCGCGAAGTAAAGTTCTACTGCATGAAGGAGAATCACTGTCACAACAAGGAATCTTTTACTTGTAGCAGCAGACATTTTCCTCGGGTCATAGGAATTTCCTCTTCGTCAATATTTCACTGTGCAGTTTCTTTAACACAAACGAACTACACCTTGGATCAAAAAAACGAAATCTCTCAGTGCACGCGAAAGAATTTATGATAATTTTTGTCTCAATTTGAACCCTCGTTAAATTAGCTATTATCTTTTTTATCTCACTTGAATCCATACTAAAGTGTCGATGATCATTTTTATGAGTATTTTTCTTTGATTTAATCCCATGCTTAAGTATCCATGATCGTTTTTCTTCGATATGAATCCATGCTGAAATATCGAAGATAATTTTTGCCCAATTGAACCCATGCCAAAGTCTCTATGCACTGAGAGAATTATTCTTTTTAATCCAAGGCGTATTTCGTTTGTGTTAAAGAAACTGCACAGTGAAATATTGACTAAGAGGGAATTCCTTTATCCCAAGGAAAATGTTTCCTGCTACAAGTAAAAGATTCCTTGTAGTGACAGTGATTCTCCTTCATGCAATCAGAACTTTACTTCACGCAAGGAAAACTGTCACAATTGAGCGTGTTTCCTTGTTTTTAAAGAAGTGATTTCTTTCAGTGTGATCCTTATTCTCCTATTTGAACTCATGCGTAAGTATCGATTGTTGTTTTTCTTCATTTGACCCCATGCGAAAGTATCGATTTATCGTTTTTCTCCTCTGTTTCGCAGGAAATCCCGAGATTTCGTACCGAGTCTTTACGGGAGAAATCGGGATTTATCTCACTGTTTGAGTGTTTGGCAACGCGAGTGTAATTACATAAAACAAGGCACTCCTCCACCCGAGCAGTGAAGGTGCGAGGTTATAGGTTGTTTGTGCCTCGATGTTGTTCTCGGCGGGTGGCGTCAGTCACCCGCTGCTCGCTAACCCGACCGTTGATTGGTTAGCAACGATCTCGAACAACTTCGATGAGTGGTCAGCATTCTGCAAGAACAACCGGTGTGATACGATGGCGAAAAACTCCTACGTGGATGTAATCTCAGGTCCTGTTTTTTTGGCCCAGGGCGAGAGGGCCGCACGCTCTGCTCTGCTCTGCTCAGGCATGGTCACTATAGTCAGCTCGGGCTCTCCCAGAGCGCGGCCGGCCGGTTCGACAGATCAATGTGATGTGGAAGGGCTTGCCGCCCGTAGGTGCCTAAGGGCATGTAGCTTGAAAACTTAGATTCCAGAGCAGAATTACATGTTTTAGCCGACAGAGTTGTCATGTTGGATCAGGGTGTCAAAGTAAATGGGTCTGTTGCAAACCTTTGCTATACAGCCTCATGCAGTGACCCTTCAATTCCTGTACTCTCAAACGTAAAAGTACTACTGGACTATCGATTGCAAACCTTTGAAAACCTATCTTATCATAGTTGCAGAAAAATTAGATCTAATCGAAATGACCCTAAAGTTTACTTTTTACCTGAGAAGACTACATTTCATTACGATCTAAAGATTTGACGATTACCGATTACTTTAATCGATTACACTCGTGTATTTGCCCAACTCCGCTTATAACGCTCCTACGAGTCTATTCATTGCAACCTGCATTAATCTACTTCGGGAGACTTCAACGCCGCGAAAGAAAGAAGCCTTATTTACTTAACTTGTACTACTAGGTACTATACCCTAAGATGAAGCGTTCGCTCTGCATCATGAGTGTATATTGTATATTCCAATTCCCCTACTTATCTGTGATCATTTTGCATATCCCTCTGATTGAAGGCGCTTGGCGAATCAATACAATTCATCATGATTACAATACTTTTTCTACATAGAGTGAGAAAGTAAAAATGCCTAGAGCATAGGCCATTGGAAAAAGAAGGAAAGTTTCTCATGCAGTGATCTGTTCCCCTCCATCTGGCCCTCCTATTCTTCCTGAACAGACAATATTGTAATTTACTGATTTTTGAGCGCCAAATCAGTCATTTTTGCCCACTGCACTGTGCAGCGCGACTATGACACCGTATGTTTTTGTAGTCGCACGAGTATTTAGTATTTATTTACATTCTCTCTCTCTCTCTCTCTCTCTCTCTCTCTCTCTCTCTCTCTCTCTCTCTCTCTCTCTCTCTCTCTCTCTCTCTCTCTCTCTTCCCCCCGCTCTTTTTATCCGTCTCGTATGTGTGAGTACAGCTGTCTCATGTACTCCTTTATACTCGACAGTCGACCGACCGACAGTCCTCACTCTCAATCCACGGTCCCATTCACCTCTTAGCATTGAAGAGTTAACTCAGCTATCGAAGTTATCTAATCATTTTAATCAGCTGGACGTCCGTCCGTACGTGCGTCCCGACGCTGCGCCGCGACCGCGCTGTTGCGTTGGTGGCGTTTGGCGACGGTGCTGCGGCGGCGGTGGCTGTGGCGTTACTCGTAATCAGCATCACTCCTTAGCCTTATTTAATTTACTAGTTATTCTCGCTCTCTCACGCGCGCGCACACTCACACAGACACGCACACACTCACCCACACATACTCGCTGTAGTTTGGCTATCTCTTTTTATCACAACGTCACTCATGTCTGACACACTTTTCCGTCCGAGCTCTATTATAATTCACTTCCAATCTCACGTTGCAGCATTGTCGCGATTCCCCCCCCCCCACCACCCGTCGCCACCCCTCTTACCTCTTGCTGTGACGTGACGTGACGTAGAAATATCTGAAGTCAGAATGCGGGGAAGGTAAAGTAAACGCATTTAGAGTATCGGGTCCATGGGAGGACCGTATCAGGGTCTGGGGGGAGGGGGTTATATCCCCCTTTTTTTGGGGGCGGAGGGGTTAAAAGTCGAGAAAAAGTCATCACTTGAGACTGGAGAAGCAAAAAAAAAAAAAAAAAAAGTCATCACTTTTAGCCCCCCTCCCCCACTTTTTTTGGTCACGGTCCGCCTATGATCGGGTCCTGGAGGCTGACGATCCTTTGTAGCGTATTTTACTATCCGGTTTGGGTGTGAATTGGAGGATCAACAATCGATTCCGATTAGTGACGGTTCGTGCTATTTGGTACATTTGTTTGTTTTCTTATTGCCATTTGAACCTTTGCTAAAATAGTATCGATTTCTCAGAGATTCAGTGAATCCTTATTTAACGCAACCTTTTAATGTGGACATTCATGAGGTGCACCATGATTAACCCTATAATGACCGGGTTGGTTCAAAAGAACGCCCTCTTCCGTTTATATAGGGAAGGTAGTTAACTACTCGTACTCGGGGGAGTTGGAATTGCCTATATGACGAATTGAAGGCGCCCGACTGAAGCTTATATTGTAAGTGTTTTCATAGATAATTGCGTTTATCCGGAAAGAAGACTGAAACAGTGTGAAATAGGGTAGAAGAGAAAAACGAGTTTACTCGGGCGTGATTCAAAAGGGGTTACAATTAACAGTATCATCGACAGTTAACTCTTTCGTCCGTTATAACGAATAACGCCGTGGGACCTCTTCGTTTTTAAACCAGTGTGTGTGAACAAATGTATTAAAACCAATCGGTAAAAACGCATCCAATGGCGGCGCCCGTAGAGCCTAAAACTCATGACCAGCCAGAGATTGACTATCCTCACTTGTCTAAACTCTCTACATGACAGGGACTCTAAGCTCGAGGCGTGAGGACTCGCAGAGCTCGATGTTCGATGTTTAGATCAAAGTTTCGATGTTTTCCTACTGAATGGATTAGATGCTAATGTTGGTGTCGATCGATGCATCGAAACTCGTTAATTATCGATATTTCGACTATAAACACCCCCGGACGAAGGGTGGTGGGGGAGGGCGAAGGTCTCGTCGGCTGGTTATAGCGCTTTTATGTCAGAGAGCGTAGCGTAGGATGACCCACGTCACGACCCCGTGGTTTGTGGATCGCCGATCGCGGAGATGAGAGAGAGAGAGAGAGAGAGGAGAGAGAGAGAGAGGAGAGAGAGAGAGAGAGAGGAGAGGAGGGAGAGAGGAGAGGGAGAGAGGAGGGAGGAGGAGGAGAGAGAGAGAGAGAGAGAGAGAGAGGAGAGGAGAGAGGAGAGGAGAGAGGAGAGAGGAGGAGAGAGAGAGAGAGAGAGAGAGAGAGAGAGAGAGAGAGAGAGAGAGATGAAAAAGCAACAACGAACGTCGAGACGCGGCGCTAGACGCAACCGGCAACGCATTGTCACCGCCACAGAGCGTCGCCGCCGTCGCGTCGATCGCCGGTCGCATCTCGCTCCAACTTTTCTGTAATCATAACTGATCTCGACCACGAGGCGAGCGGCGAGCAGAGAAGAGAAGCGAACTGCATGCAGTCGCGTGTATCACCTCCACCTGGCCACGACCACGACACGATTTCCTCCTTCGTTTCGCGCAACGCATCGCGGGTAGCCGGTCTAACATAACGGCCGACTCGCCAACCTTCTAGTCGCTGGCTACTATAGCAGCGGTACTCTCAAGCGTGTGTGCGTTTCGAGCGAACCCCCTCCCCCCTTCTCCACGCTTACTCCGCGTTGCGTTTTTGAAGTGATTTTTTGTCGCCCCTCTGCTGATAATTAGATCATTTTTTGTTTGATTTATTTATTTATTTATTTCTTTATTATATCGTGGTGTTCATCAAGTTTTTGTGTGAATTTCATCATTCCTAATCGCGATTTATTTGTTCGCCCGCAATTTGGTTCTTGTGTCGCAATTGAAATACTCTCTGTGCTATCCACGTTTCTTCAGCGTTTTTTTTTTTTTTTTTAATGCGCGATTTTTGTTTGTTTTGTTTTCAAATTTCGATCTGTGCGTTTTGATCTCTATATCTTCACGTTTGTTTGAGTGATTTTCGTTCGATTTTTCGTACGATTTTATTCGTTTTGTGGATTTGTGCGGCCTTTCCTCTTTTTCTACGCTTGGTGTAAGTAATTTCTATTGTGTTGTGTATTGCATGTGTCTCTTTTATAGGTTTCTACTCTGAGAGAAATCACTTCTTTAAAAACAAGGAAACACCAGTGGGACACTGTCACCGTACTTGTGACAGTTTTCCTTGCCCGAAGTAAAGTTCTATTGCATGAAGGAGAATCACTGTCACAACAAGGAATATTTTACTTGTAGCAGCAGACATTTTCTTTGGGCTAAAGGAATTCCCCCTCAGTCAATATTTCACTGTGAAGTTTCTTTAACACAAACGAAATACACCTTGGTTTAAAAAAAGAATTCTCTCGGTGTAAAAATAATTTCGTTTTATGAATTTTGTCCCCCCCTGAGAAAAATCAAGTTTTCTTCCAAATGGTACACTTTTAAGCTAGTGAAGATGTATCCATCAATAATAATAATTTTGACGAGTTTGATTTTATAAATTAAATGACAGCTAATTTATGATTGTAAAAAAAATGCTTACTACGACTATTCCTCGCAAAAAAAATGAGTTAAAATCATATAGTAAACGTAATAATGTTCGTCAAGTCTTAGATCTTTATGTTCCTTTTGTTTTTATAGTGAAGGTTGGGTTGTTCTGAATTGCGGGGGGGGGGGGGTAGCTCCCCTTGCCCCCCGCTGCGAGCGCCCATGACTGAGTACATGGAAAATTTTCCAGCCCATAATTGAGTGTGAGCTCTGAGCTCAAATTCTCAGACCTGAATATTTGAGAGATTTCCTCCGAAGAGGCTTATTCACCGTGCGCATTGTGAAACGTATATAAACAAGCTTCGCGTGGCTGTGTTAGAGTCTGAGACGGTCACCTGTTGACCTTCAACACAACATTGTTAATCCATTTTCAAAACGTATTGATGCGTCATCTGCCAAGCGCCCGCCCGCCCGTTTGCCCGGGGCTCGGCACTCGCGACATTCGACAATCAAAGCATGAGTGATTGTTTGCCGTTTTGGTTTCACTCATACGTGTATAACTTACTTATTACTTACGGCCAGAGCTGCCGTTTTGCGTATAATCAATGCTATTTTTCTATTCACCGATGATTCCACCGGTTGAGCAAAGATTACACAGTTCAGTCCAGTGTATGACTGTAATGCCCGAAAATACTCTGATCTGTAATCTTCCCTTTGTCGGTGGAAACTCCTTTAATTAATTAAAATATCCGCAAGTTTTTTAAAGTCATCGACGACTCCACCGGTTGAGAAAAGATTACAGATGCGAGTATTTTAGTTCATTACAGTAATACACGAATTGAATGTGTAATCTTTTCTCAACCGGTGAAATCATCGGTAAATTGAAAAATAGCATTGATTATACGCAAAACGGCAGCTCTGCTTACGGCATACGCAATCGATTCTGAATTTAGAAACTATTCAGGATTTCTTGTTCTCGTCTGAGTTACATCTCCGATGCAGGCGTTTGTAATAAACAATTTAAAAATCTTCCTCGGATGAATCAGGTTTTTTTTTCTTCCCCTCCCCCCCCCCCCGCATAATTTGACAGACGTAACTTAAAACAAGGCTTCAGAGGATGGGACAGAGGTGCAAAAATCATAGTGGTGGCTCGTGCAATTTAGCAACCTTGCTTTTTTGTCATTTAAACCCATATAAAAGTATCGATATCTTGGGGGTGCAATTGCACCTCCTGGAGATCGATTGTTTTACATAGGTTTAAATGGAGAGAATACATTGATGCCACATTGCACGAGCCGCCGCTGAAAAATCATGAAGTTAATTTCTCATTAATTTATCACTTACGATGAACTTTCAATACCAATTTTAATCGCATTATACACTGTTTTCAAGTATTTGAACTTAAAAATGGTATTAAAAACTTTTGTATAATGCTTCAAAGGTCGAAAACAATGATCTTTGATGACTTTTTTTTTCACTGATTTTTGCCATTTTTTTTCAATATCAGACTAGAGTGCGGCGTAGTGAAAGTCAACAAGCATTAATCAATAACCCTCTGAAAGTTCACCCAGCAATCTGGCAACTGTGAATTATTCCCATTTGAATGTTTGAAAAACAATCGATTTGTAAAAGGGTTGTCGCCTCCTCAAGAATCGATTGTTTGTCATACGTTTGAATGGGATGAATTTATGGTTACCAAATCGCTGGATCTGCTCATGTCGCGAGCTATAGGTATGAGCAGTGACACATCGAAGGGGGTGGTTTTAGGGTTGAAAACCCCCCCTAAGCATCAATAATTTGCCCTAGAAAAGGTCATCTTCGGCCAAAATTTCTTTCAAACCCCCCCCCCCCTAAACTCACAGAAAATGGAAAATTTGCTGTGAAACTCCCACCAAACTAAAGTTCTCGGTGCGCCACTGGGTATGAGCATAAATCAAAGTTTTTTTTCAAGGGCGGAAAAACCAAAAAATTGCGCCACACCGGGCTTGGCTTGACCTACAACTGACCTGGCTTGAAGAATGTATTATTCCTGGGTTGTCAGCACTGGCGGCGGCTCGAGCAATTTGGCAACAATATTTTCTTTCTCCATTTGATTCAATGTTAAAAAATCGATTCGACGCGACGATGAAGCAGCATTCGATTGTTTTACATTGCATTGCTGCTGTTGCAAAATTGCACGAGCCGTCGCTGGTTGTCAGTAGATTTGAAATTGTAAGCCTCGTGAAGTTGTCGACTTTCGTCGAACCCCTTCGATCTAGTCAGGAAAAAGAAGAGTAAAACTTTGGGAATCGAGTGAAACCTTGACTCTTATCGAAATCTTGAACAATGTTTATTTCCACTCGTTTTTGTATATTTAAAAACAAAAAAACAAAAAAAAAACAAAAATAGTGTATTATTAAAATTAAATTAAAACAAAAACAAAATGGACACAAATTTGTCCATAATTTTGGTCTTATAATTTTGGCGCACTCATTAAAAAAAAAA
Organism: Trialeurodes vaporariorum; assembly: GCA_011764245.1. Lineage (NCBI taxonomy): Eukaryota > Metazoa > Arthropoda > Insecta > Hemiptera > Aleyrodidae > Trialeurodes > Trialeurodes vaporariorum. The sequence continues at coordinate 11,481,688 of VMOF01000220.1, forward strand.
AAATAAATAAATAAATAAAAAATAATAATGTATTTTACAATTTTTCTGATGATTATAACAGCACATAAATTGATATCACCCCTTCAAAAATTTGACACGAAATTTTAGATTTTTGTCTCGGTACCTGGGAATAATATTTTCTATTATTTAATTGGATCTAAAAGGACTCTAGAAATTCATGTCGGTCAACAATTTTCACGAAAAAAGTCTCTGTATACGATTCCAGCTTCGAGAGTGAGATACTGCGATAGTGCAGTACACAGGGGTCATCCACGTGAGAGTGAGAGAGCTTGTTTGGAGCACTCATCAAACTTTTGCACCGGATAACCTCATCACTAAAACCCATTAGCGAAGCGTGCTATCTAGCAACGTAGCATTTTGGTCATTCAAACTCATGCATAAGATCGAATTAGATAGTCATCGCCGATTCCCAGATAGTTGGATATTTTCCGTGGGTTTAAATGAAACTTGTGCATTGTTGCCAGACTACACGCTTCGCCACTGCTAAAACCGTCTGTATTTTATTTTGCGAAGGATAATCGTATTCGAGAAAGAGGCAGTCATGATTTCATCAATTTCAGATCCCGTGCCGTTTATATAAATGGCAATTTCGGCTAGGTCATCTTGGAAGTTGGTTGTATGAATGAGTAAAGAACGGTTCTTATTTGCAAAGCGTAAACTGGAGCTGGCGTGGGGGCTGGGAGTCTGGGCTGCGCTGCGCTGGCAGTACCGCGCGGCGCGCACCGCACGCCGGTTTGGCTGCGGGAAGAGGAAGCTTCGCGTGATTCGTTAGTTTTACGTGTCCACCGTTGCCAAATGTGTCTTCTCTTTTTCCGGATTAAATTTCTCGAGACTGTCCGTTTAACCCTCTCCCATCCACTGATGTTTCTAGAAAGATACTGAAGACCTTTCTCTTTGCACCAACAACACTGGAAAAAAAAAAAAGATTACCGGAAGGTTGACAACATGTGAACCTGTGGAAGAGATAGTACAATTACCAGAATTCTAGTGTTTGTTCCATAGTTCTTGAAAATTTTAAGGAAATTCTAGTTCTATCATATTATTCTGGTATTAACACTAGAATTTTCTGGTCGAAGTACTATAGACTTTCTGTCGTTCACGTATCGTTGTGCTTCTGGTAATATGACTAGAATCTGGTATTATGACCAGAATCTGGCATTATGACCATCGCTTTTTTCAGTGAAGCTATAACGGGGATCATGCTAACGTTTGCTATAACGGATTGAATAGTATCGTTCATTCTTAGTATTTGAGTAAAATCCAGCGAAAGTTACGATACGCACATTAAAAAATCTCGAAAAAGACTCACAAAATGACTTCAAAGTTCAAGGCGCAGTGATGCAGCTGCATATATGGCCAGGTACCATGGTAGATTCCTATCTAATTTGAGGCTGACTTGTGTGTTATTTCTGATGTAGAGAGAGTGACAAATTAGACAGGAATCCTCCATGGCACCTGCGTAGCTCCGCCGTATAAGAGCAAAGATCGTTCCAGACAAGGGCAAGGCAAAATCACTATAATAGATCTGTGCTCCAGTGGTGGTCAGTGGGTTCAAAAATGTGATGAATTTTTTGTTTGTTTGTTTTTTTGCTTCTTACTTTTCTTGAGCCCTTCTCCGTGTAAAAGGGGGGTGGGGGGCTCGACCCTTTATGGACCAAGCCCGAGTAAAATCGTTTTTCGCCCATGGTCTATTTCATATCGTTTCAGTCTTCGGTCGTCCGCGGATAAAAGCACTTGCAAGACGAGGTTTAGTCGAGCGCCTTTAATTTGTCATATAGGCAATTTCAACTCCCCCGAGTACGAAAAGTTATCTACCTTTTTTTTTAACGGGAGAGTGGCGGGGCGGTATTTCAAACTGAACTGGTCCTTTTAGGGAAGGTGTTACGACCTTTTTTTTTTTTCAATTTTTGTGGCTTGCTCCACAAAAGAGGGGGGGGTGGTCCTTGAGCCTCCAGAGCTCCCCCTCGCTCGGATGTCTGTAGCCGAATCGTTGCCGCCTATTTTGAAGAAGGAGAACGATGCATTGTCTTACATTTTGTTCATCTAGGGATCCCCGCCGTCACGTTTTATCAGTTCGCATCGCTAGTGCAGACTGTATCACAGAATAATACAATCAGAACGGAAACTCTGTCGGATTTAGAAGCAAATTCATTTTGCGTCCGCCATGTTGGGATATAGGATGTTTACATCTGGATTCGCGCGCGGAAAAAAAAAATATAGGACATAATCCGCGAAAGTTTCGTTCTGAAATGCCATTAGAATGAAAGTGAGGCCGGAAACTTAAGATTTCTTCCCAGAACTTACAGAAATAAATGAGTTTCAACACAAATCACACTCGTCCGCCATGTTGGGATATAGGACCACAGCGTTGCCTATTGGTGCCGTTAAATTCCAAACTTGCTTCCATTGGCTCTTATGGGAGTTTCCGTTCTGATTGTATTATTCTGTGCTCGTATCATCACCCCCAAACCTGTTTAAAATTCTCATCGATTGATTGATTAGCAGTGTATTTATTTATATCCATCTGGTTGTACGTCGAACTGCGTGAGCGTGACTCTGGCGCTTTGTTTGACGGGGCCGCCGACGCGTCGCGTCGCTGACATGACGTTGGCCGCGGCGTCATCGAACGACCAAGACCGACGCGACGTCCTCAACCACCGCACACTGGATTCTGCAGTGTTGCCTGATTTGGCGGTAAATTTAAAAAAGTTACTTTGAGTCAAGTCAATCGGGAAAATGCATTTAATGCGTTTTGGCAACAATGTTTCTCCTCCATTTGAATCTATGGAAAATAATCGATTAGATAGTGAAGCAGCGTTTCACCTGTATTCGATTGTTTTACGTTGAGTCAAATGGAGGAAAAACAATGTTGCCAATTTGCTCGAGCAGCCACTGCGTTCCTCTTCTCCTCTTTTGTGATGAGCCTTCGATGTCTTCGACTCCTGCTCGCTTCCGTGAAAGCCTAAAATCGACGACCAATCACAACTCGTTGAGCTCGTTTCGCGGTACTCCTTAACAATATTTCCATCAAGGGACTCGATTAGAAAACCTGGTTGTTGAAGGGTTGAACCTATGGAACAATTTCCGTAACCCTTTACGATTCTTCCCGTGCGTTGGCCTGTGAAGTTAGATTTTTACGCCTTAACGTTATGAACATAGAACCATGTTTTTCTCATCATGAGATACCTCTTTCTCACCCCTACGCGAGATTTTCCACGTATTCTGACCCGCTGATTTCTAATTCGGCCTTAGTTTTCACTCAAAACTCATACTTTTCCCCAGAATTTCGAATTTTTTGCGAAGAAGACGTATTTTCGAATTTACGTAAACTCTAGGCCAATTTATTGAAAAATAGTAGCATTTTTGAAATCAGCGTCTCAAAATACCTAAGATAGCGATGATGAAGTGAAATTGTAAGCGGAGAATTATTCTACTAAAACATTAAAAATTAGTAAAATTAACGCTGACGGATGGTGAATGTCACGGACACATTATGTCGTTTTGAATGCTTACTTGTGGAGTTAGGTCAGAGACAGATAGAGACCCAGCACTCCGTATGCTTCCCGTGTTAGAAAAGTGAAGCAAGTTTAGCGGTCACAGTTTTGTTCGGGAGTCACTGGCTGCAACTATAAACAGTCGCCTACTGTTGAATGGTGAGTTCAACAAAAGGCTGTGATTGGTCCGCGTTCCAGGTTTTGCTTGGCGAATGCAAACCACGCGCTCATCAGTGAACAGTAGGTGACTTTTGGCTGTTGTTTCGATGAGTTCCGACCAAAATTGAGCCAGAAAAGTGGACACCTGTCGCAAGCTTTGTGCTGGGTCTCTATTTGTCTCTGAGTCATGTTTTGGGGTTAGGTTATTTTTTTAAAAAGAACAGACCTACCCTATGTAACTCAAAGGAATAATCGCTCGATATGGGTTGTACGGAAATTGTTCCATATGAACATAACCCCTAAAGGACCAGGTTAGTTCAAAAAAACACCACTCCTCCGTTTCTACAGGGAAGGTAGTTAACTGTTCGTACTCGGTGGAGTTGGAATTGCCTATACGAAGAATTGAAGGCGCCCGAAGACAAATCTTGTAAGAGTTTTCATCTTTATTTGCGTTTATTCGGAATGAAAACTGAATAAATAATGTGCAAAAGACTAGAAGAGAAAAACGAGTATACTCGGGTTTGGTCCATAAAGGGTCCATAAAGGGAGAAGTACGTAAAATAATCGATTTTCCGAGGATTCATTGAATATATGATACAACGGACCAGTAGCGTACGCAGGAATTTGTCTTTCTCTCTCTTGCCCCATTAGAGCACGTGTGTTAGAAAAGGACAGGAACAGGGGCTAAAACGTGACTTCAGCCCCTATTTCTTTCCTTTTCCAGCACATACATTCAAACGGGAGAAGAGAAAGAGAGACATATCCCTGCGTACGCTACTGCAACGGACAATTTTGCATAGGTTCTAATGGCGGAAAAAAACATGGTTGTCAAATTGCACGAGCCGACGATCCGTCACCGGTGGACGATGATGTCCATGTCGATACCGCGATACCGCGAATGGCGGCGACCGCGGATCGGAGTCGTCGCGGGTCGGGTCGCGATGCGATGCGATGCGATCGGTGACGGTTCGTTGGCTTGCCTTCTCTGCCTTCTCTGCCTCCTCGGCCCCGGCTGCTCGACTCTCCTCTCTCTCTCTCTCCATTCGATTCTCCGCGAGTTGGAGTCAAAGTCGAGAGAGTCAATGACCTTGGTTCTATATTAATGGCGGTCAGGGATTCTGTTTTGTTGAACCGTTAACTGTTGCCAACACCGCCGCCGAGCGCCGAGCCGAGCCGAGCTGAGTCGAGAGAAGAGCACACCGCCGCGCCACCGCGAGCACCGGCTGCTCCGCTCCTCCGCCTCACACTGGGTCGGAACATGGATTTTTATGGACATGAAAAGTTGTTGTTCGTTTTTCATGAGGGGAAAAAAATAAACTGTAGGAAATCCCCCACGAAAACTCTCTCACATCAAAATTATTCTGGAGAGGACCCCCCAGACCCCCTTTATTATTCTGGGGGAGGCCCCTAGACCCTCAATAATATTCTGGGGGAGACCCCAAACCCCCCTTTTTAAGGGGGGGGGGAGGAGGTTAGTTTTACAGTAGGAGAAAATAATTATTATTTTCTCATATTGTTGAATTTTCGGGCTATTTGTGTAAATCTGTTGTTGTTTTACAGTAGGCTGGTCTTTGCAAATTTTCACCAAAATTCAAACAGCTATATTTGAACCATTTCAATTTTTCCCTACGCTCATTCTTTTTACCCATGTCCCCATCCATTTTAATGGAAACCTTTTATCTTCCATAACTTGCCTACAGTTTAAAATTTCGAAATAACGAGAAAAAAAAACAAAAAACAAAAACAAAAAAACAAAAACAAAAAAAACAAAACACAAAAAAACAAAAAAACAAAAAAACAAAAACAACAACTTGAACTATCAGAAAGAACCCTGTATGCCAAATTTGAATGCAAATGGACCCATAGGTTAGAAGTTATGAGGTGTCACAGGCAGACGGACGGACGGACTGACGGACAGACGGACAGACATTTTTTGGGACTATGGTTTTTGAATTCAGGAGCACCTGAAATGCCAAGAAATGGAAAAACCCCAAACTCCAAATTTTTCATGATGACAATACTTTCTCTCCATTGGGAGGAGGGGGGAGCGAGAAAGTAAAAACCCTCTGGGGATTGGTAAAAGCCACTCATTCGCACAATTTTGGTGCATATGGACGATTCGTTGGACTACGCAGCTTTGCCCTTCGATTATCTTGATTTATATTCGTAATATTACGGCCGGAAAATTTTCGAATCCGCCTTACAGAAGGTTGAATGCGATACTCATCGCCTATCTCTAGATAGTTCGATATTTATCATGGGTTTAAACTGAAAAATTGCAACGTTGCCAGACTACGCAACTTCGCCCTTCGTTTATTGTTCATTATCTTGATTTTTATTCGTAATATTATATCCGGAAAATTCTCGAATCCGCCGTACAGAAGTCATCGCCCATCTGTAGATAGTTCGACTTTTGTCGTGTGTTTAAATATAGCAATTACAACGTTGCCAGACTACGCATCTTCTCTTTTGGTTTATTGTTCATAAACTTGCTTTGTACATTTAAACTTATGTCCGGGAAATTTCATGTTTCGGACATCTGTCCGGATGCGATCCCGCTCGCCGAACCTATCGAGCGAGCGAGCTTCGAGTGCGAGTCTTCTCCCCCCCCCCGCCTTCATCGCCGTCCGTCCGTTTGAGAGCGTCAAACGTCGAGCGCAGTTCACGACAACGTTGCCATTCTCTGAGAAACAACGTTCGATTGGTTGCATGTTGCATTAGAATCCCTGTCTGCAGAGAGTTAAGAAAAGAGGGTAGAGCTCGTTTCAGAAGTGTAGGCGAACCTAAATCATAATCTTTGGCGAATTTTCAAATTTAATTCCTTTAAAATAAAACCAAACTTGCCTCTGACTTTGTTCCTTTGCGTTTATAGTGTTCCTCGTTGAAAAGTGAACACTCAATTTCATTTTCATTAATTTTCATCGAGTAATATCAGAAATAATGTTGACAAATTCCAAAGATTATCGGTCTAGGTCCGCCTACACTTCTGAAACTACCTCTAGTCAACCTCTGATTGTTCATGAGTTTTGGGCTCTATAGGCTTTGCCATTGGATGCGCTTTTGGACATTTGTTTACATACACTTGCTTAAGCCCCTCGTACTCGCTCAAACTAGGATCGTCAAATTGGCATCGATGAGCCGAGATCCACCATAAAACGGCAGGTGAACCATTAACCGTTGCATGTTTGGTTGATGCTCCTGTCCAGTGGTGGATCCACCGGGGGGGGGGGAGCCTCAAATGTTGCCTTTTTTCAATAGAAAAGAGCCAGAAATCGCTTCCACCGACGCTTCAAATTTCAAAATTTCACAGGCGTGCCCCCCCCCCTGAAAAATTTTCTGGATCCGCCACTGCTCCCGTCAAACAACTGTGCAATTTGACAGCTCGTCAAACTGCAGAGTTATTTGACGATGGATGGTGCGTCGTCGATTCACCAATCTACAGTCACCAAAACCAAGAAACCAGCTTTGGAGGTGTTTTGGGTCAGGGTTATGTTTATGTTTGAATTTTAGAAATGTCAGGTTGGCAATTCTACAGTTTGCGGTGGATATCAGCTCACCGATGCCAATTTGACGATCCTACTTTGAGCGTGTACAAAGGCCTTTACAAACGAAGGGATCCAACGGTGTTTTACGGATGATACAGTTAACTGTCGATGAACTTGTTAAATTTAATCATGGTGCACCTCAAGAACGTCAATGATTCCCAAAAAAAAAATCTTACAAGATTAAATAGACGTTGATAAACAAAAGTAGTGAAAGATTACATTGTTAGAAACACTGCGGTACCGTAATCTTTTCAGTGGACCAAAATACATCACGGCATTCACGACCCTCAGAATGTATAAAAAAATGTGCGAAAACGCATCCAATGGCGGCGCTCATAGATTTTCCACTTGTCTTAACTCTCTACTTACAGGGACTCTATAGTTGCATGGACTAGAGTCCCTATATACTATGAGAGTTGCGACAAAACTCTCAAAATGAAGAAGAAGAAGCGGATCACTGGAGCCCCCAAGAGGCCAATTGCAAATGGCGGATGACCATTTGCCTCTGCGCTGTTGCCACTATTTCGCTATGTCTTATAGGTTAGGTTCAGATTCTCGACAATAACGGTTGTTATTGAAATAAATAATGTTCTCCATGATGACATTCAAGCAGAGGAAAATTTCACAAAAATTACCGCGATCACTGTTTCTTCAAATGTGTAATGAAAGCGAGTTCGCGAAAAGTAAACAAACCCGCCGCCATTTGCATTTGCCTCTTAGAGCTTTCTTGACAGCCTAAACCTGAGAGCCAATCAGAAATGGATTCAGCAATGGCGCAACTCTCATAGTATATAGGGACTCTAGCATGGACCATCGTAAAATACTGCGTAATGTTTGGCAGCGCCGAGCTGGTTCAGCACCGTAGCATTTTGTAGCATAGGATCGCGGATGGTGGAAAAATGGAGGAGGAATATTGCAGCTAGAGCGGCGCAGGAGCAGCACAGCGATACTTCCATCATGAGCACAGCGAGCGGGCACGAACTGAGGCATAAACGTGTGCGTTGAGCTCGTCGCGACTCGCGGCCGCCGATGGCCTCAAACCCCCCCCCCCCCCCCCGTTTCCACTCCCCTCACCCACCGTGGCCTTATTCCCCTCCCCCTCCCACAACTTCACCGGGGCTTCTTGCCATTGCTCTTTTCAGTTCGCGACCGCGGCCCCGCCACCGCCACGCCGCGCCGGCTCCGATTGTCGCATCTCCGCGCGGAGCATCGCGGTTTAGCGCCACGCTGTCAAATTGCTTTGAAAAGATCGTGGGGTTTGGGGAAGGGGGGGGGGGTTAGAACTGCCCTTGTGTGTGTTTTCTGGAAGAAAATGAATGTGAAAGCATTTGTGGCCATTTTCGGAAGAAGGCAGCCGTCTGACAACGGATGTGCTCTTTCTGAGGGATCAGCATTGTTTTTGCGTTGAGATTTTTGTCTGAAGAACGCACCTTTTGTTTTTGGGGTTCTTTTTTTTACCGGTAATAGCTTTATTTGGTTTGTCGACCTCTGATGTTTACTTGCACCAATTTTTCAAGATGAACTGCAGCTTTAGCTGTCAAAGCATCTGTAAATAAATAATTGTCAATGCAAAACGTCAAATCCGTCGATTCAAAATGAAAGAAAAAATTGGTGGATCAGGTCACCACGGTCGCGTAAATTATTCTCGAAAATACGCCTCCATAGTTTTAATGTGAACGGTATATCAATGCTGTTATTACCGCAAAATGGAGCTGTTAGTTTGAATCGCGGCCACCTTCAGCACCACCGTCGTCGTGTCGCTTCGCGTCAGCAACTCCCAGAGACTTTTCGGAGCTCAACAGAAATTAACATATGGAGCATGAAGGAGCACCATCCAACATGGATCATTCGTTGACTGATGCAATTTCGGTGCTTCGGATTCACTGGGCAAAAATCTCAACGACGTTTCTCATCAGTCAACGTATGGTCCATGTTTGCGGTGCTCTGTTGAGACCCCGAAAAAAAAAAAAAGTTGCCACCGCGCCCAAACATGGGCAAGCTAGATAGTGCATGGTCTCCATAATATGTATATTGTCTCTATGGCAACTCCGTGTCTCCGTGAGTTGGTGGTCGTTGATCTGTTGATTGCTGTAACAGCCGGTCGACGATGTTGACAACGCAACGCCTTGATCTTGTTGAATAATCGGCGCAGATCAACATCCGCGATTGCCCCAATGCCCCCCCTCCACCCCCTCGTTTAGACTTTAGGGAGCAAATCGAGCTGAGATGAGTCCACTTTATGTCCGTTTTGTGTCCATGTCACCATAAACTCCTGTTTCTCTCATTGTCAGTGGCAACCATAGAGGACGAACGAGCTATACTATTAGAGGGGTTAATACCAGTGACATGCATAGCGTTTAATTTGGCATCGTTGTTCTGTGTCCATTTAAACCCATGTAATAGGTCGAATGGGAAGGTGTTCACCGAACACCCTCTAGTTCGATATTTTTCATGTGTTCTAATGGACGACCTGTAACGTTGTCAAATTGCACGCTACGCCACTGATTAATGCGTGGTGTAAATGATATATTAAGTCCTACCCCAAAGTGTGATAGCATGGACCATCTGATTTCGGTTTGTTTGCATCATTGTTTTAACCTTAAATCATAAATTTGATTAATTGTAGCCGATTACCATTTTTTCCGCACAAAGGACCTTATTCAAAATGGGGGTTTGGCCCTGGGACGGATTTCTGAGATATTTTCAGGGATGATAGAGGGTGACTTCAGGGTGCAGATATCTAGCCTATTTTTTAAGTTTGACCCAAGGGAAAGGGAGGAAGAGGGGGGTCAAGTTTTAAACCAAAGTCACCCCTATCATCCCTGAAACTATCTCAGGAATCCGTCCTAGGGCCAAAAACCCCCATTTTGAGTAAGGTCCTTTTGAACGCTTTCGCGTACCCTGAGCGAGACTTTTTGTGTACTCCAGGCTGAATACCCCTGATTTTGAGCATGCTTTTCCATCACGTCGTGTGTTGGGCGCGCCAACCCTCCTCCCCCCCTTTCAGTTCTTCCGCGTGAATGCGTCAATTTTAATACGCTGCTGGTGTTTATTCTCACAGAGAGCTTTATCTTCGTCGTAAATGTGCCTTTCCATTGATTCTGCGAAACCTGGCTGAGTGCCAATCCGCATTTCAGAATAATTGACAAATAAATGCGTGCTGCACCTGCATCTGATCTGGTCTGATCTTTGCAGTGTGTTGCTGCAACATGTAATCGACCAATATCTGCAATGAATAATGTTGTCTCATGTTGATGTTCATCAGTGCGAGCTGAATCTGTTGCGAAATATAATCTCGCACATTAATTGTCGGGCCCATTATGCACAGTATGATAAATGATTGGTGTCTGAGGACAAAAGTATCTTCTGGAGGTCCGTTCCAAAGAAAGAAAAAAATACACCAAGTTTCACAAAAATCTTTAGAGCTTTTTTTTTTTTTTTTTTTTTTTTTTTTTTTTTTTTTTTTTTTTTTTTTATAATAAATTTCAATTTTTACCCTATTTGATGGGTAACCCCCCCCCCCAAACTAAGCATTGTTGCCAAATTGTACGAGCCGCATCTCACGAGCTCTTCTCTTCCGTTCCCGACCCCTCAAGGTCGCAACGAACTGAATGACTGCAGTAATAATAACCAGGAAAGCAGACGAAACGTGAACTCATAACGTGTGGCAAAAATACTCGGCTCGTATTTATATACATTTTATCGAACTATCTCCGTCAATCGTTACACAATCTATCGAGTGTTGACCGTTCTATTGACCCGTGCTTTTTCTGCTCCAAGCTCTCGTAAGAGCAAACGCAATTCTTGATTTCTAGGCCTTATCAATCATCGTATAAGTATAGCTCAGTAGCGCATCCGATGATATTGATTCAACTCAGCTTTCTTCCTTCCTCTTTTACTTTTAAACTTGTTCTCTCTCTCTCTCTCTCTCTCTCTCTCTCTCTCTCTCTCTCTCTCTCTCTCTCTCTCTCTCTCCCTCCCTCTTTCTCCCTCTCTCTTTCTCCAGAAAATTACGGTGGGAAATCACGATGAGCACACTAAAAAATTACGAAATTCACGCGCAGATTTACAAAATGACACAAAAATTTAAGGTGTAATGGTGGAACTACGCAGCTACCACAGGAGATTCCTGCATAATGGCCCTAATGAGGCTCTTGCAAAATTTTTCTACCGGGGATTTGAAGAGTTGATTCTTACATAAAAACCTTAAAAAATGACGATGAGTGCACTAAAAAATCACGAAATTCACACTCAGAATCGGGCTTAATGGTGGAGAGACGCAGGTATCACGTGAGATTCCTATCTAAATTGAGACATATCTCTATGTTTCCGTAGAGAAAGTGACATAACAGACAGGAATCTCTCATGATACCTGCGTTGAATCGCCATTACAAGCTTGCCGTTATAGCAGCTATCTGAGTTTATTACTGAATTATAGACTGTCTTTGTGTGATTTTCGTGATTTCCGGTGGTCTTTATGTTAGATTGGACTATTTATTTGTTTATAGCAAAAGTTTGCAAAAGCCCCATTGTATAAGCGAATGAAGGTTTTTAGCTGAGGAGCACACCTTTTGTTTTATGGGGTCCTTCTTCCGGGAACGTCCTAAATTTCACTTAGATCTACCTTGAGCTTCTTTCCGAGGCGCTGAGAGAGCTGTTTTCCGGAAATACTCGAATATTATCCCGAGTCCGGTCATCGCCCCCACCGCGACGCTGCGGTCGCGGTGGTGGCGAGATTTGGAACTAAATTTCATAAGGAATCTGCGACTAAAAGCTTGCGTCCACTCAACACTCATCGTTTTTCCTATCCGTTTGTTCACCGCGCTTTGAACAACCCCTGCCGCGCCGTCTGTGAGGTAAGGGCTAAGGCTAATAAGGGGTGTGTTAGTAGACATGTTGTAGACTATGTTTTCAAATGTTTGGGCAGATGGGAACGGTGAGTGGAAGGGGAGGGGTTGGGGGGAGGGGATGGGAGGAAGAGGACTAGGAGAAGGAACAACGTCTGACAATGAGTGGAGCGTCGCGTCGCGTGCAGTTGAAGGTCGGCCAAGGTCACGCGCCGATTCAACGAATTTCCCCCTTGATGTGATAAACACCGATGCCAGATAGACGCGTCTCACCATTTTTGCTTCGTTTTTTCTTCTCTTTTTTTTCTACGTTTATCTGTTTTAACGCAGGGGTGCTACAAACTATCTTCCTATCTTACCGTATGGTGAGGGGGGATTGAGGTCATTGACAGGTCAACTTGGCCCCGTGAAGCAGGCACTGGCGGATCCAGTGGATTGTCTTTCTCTCTCCCTCTCTCTCTGTCCATTTAAACGCGTGTGTTAGAAAAGGATGGAAGAGGGGGCGAAAGTAACATGACTGCCCCTTAGCTGTCTTTTTCTAACACACGAGATCAAATGACCGTAGAGAGAGAAGGAAAAATTCTTGGATCCGGTGGTGGAAGCAGGGCAGCCGTTTTGCGGATCTTAAGATGGTTTTTTTTTTTTTTTTTTTTTTTTTTTTTTTTTTTTTTAAATTAATTCACCGATGAATCTACTTGCTACCGGATGACGATAAGATTATCGCCGAAAATTTAAACCATGAAGAAAACCTAACCAACGTCCGTCACTCAACAGTAGGCGATTGTTGGCTTTTGTTTTTTCAATGAGTCCTAATCTTTGAGCTCGAAAATTGAACACCTGTCGCAACCTTTGCTCAGGTCTTTATTTGTCTCTGGTAATCAGTTAGTAGTAGGATTAACTTAAAGAAAATTGGACTCTGTATCGTGTATAAGGCAAGTTCAACCCTGGTGGCTCTTTTTCTCAGAAATTTCTCTCCCCTCATACTAGTCCCTGTAACAGGGCAGCTTGCCCTATTTCCGCCTTCTCTCTCTCTCCCTCCTCTCGCCCCTCTCTCTCCCCCTCTCAATACCACTAAATTTTTTGTTTTGTTTCTTTTTTGTTTCTTTTTTTTCTCCATGTCCACGGACTCATATTTGCAAAATGTTTTCCTTTGGACCGAACTCGGCGAAAACAATCATTTTTCGTCGCGGTCTATAAAACATTCATCAATCCCCAGTCTCCTCTCTTTACTCTCGCCACACTATGGACCCAAAACAATGATGTTTCCGGACGTGAGAATGAGTGACTCGACTTTTGCGTGCGAGATATTTCGGTATAGCCATTTTCTGTGTAGAATCGTTAACTTTAACTTCTATCGAGCTTCAAAAGTCAATTTTACACCCACTTTTTTCCCGGTTATTGATTCTTGGTGTTCGTAGATATAACTTTGATTTCTGTTCTTGCACGTATTGGTGTCCAGAGACTGTTTCGTTTCCGTCCTTGTTTGCGACAGCAATGAAGAGCGCGGTTTTTTTCTTCCCACTTCCCTCCGTACTCTCATACACATACTTTTTGAATTCATCTGTTTCCCCCCTCTCTCTCTCTCTCTCTCTCTCTCTCTCTCTCTCTCTCTCTCTCTCTCTCTCTCCCTCTCTCTCTCCCCCCCTCTTTCTACCTACCATACGCACTCTCATGGAAAACAATAGAGGAAAAATGGAAAGAAAAATTGGGCCGATCCGGCTCGACAGCGCGATCGGGTCGGGTTCGTTTGTGCGCAGATCTGCTCAGAATGGGTTCGTTTGTGCGCAGGTCTGCTCAGAATACAGCCTCACAAGAACAGTCTGGCCCTTCCGCGACTGTGACTGCGATATGCCGCGCACCAGAACCAGAGCGCTTGTGATGTAATGGAAACGTGTCTAATGACCGAGCGTCTAGAAAATAAAAATAGTAATAATAATAAAATTAAGAGAGAGAAAGAAGAAGGAAAATTATTTTTCGCCGGCCATGTTCGGTCCACCGCACAGAGGAGCGCGAGTCAATAGGAGGAGTCGAACATGGAATGTATGACTGAAAATGCAAAGAATGTTTTTATTGTAAAAAACAAACTATGAAGGGTGATTCTTGAAGAAAAGTTTACAATAAAACCAATGAAACTGCTTTCTAACTTCTATACATTGCGCATAGACTGTTTTATTAGAGTGATACATCGTATCGATTGCCGTCCGAGGGCCTCTGGTTCCAAACAAACTCTGATTCAATGCATTTTACCCATAAACGGATTTTTGAACGGAAATTTAGACTATTAAATCAAACAAGTAATGCAACCTTTTTGCGATTATGAATTCTACGTCCTCGAAAATGCTTCATTTTGTCTGGTCTTACCGCTAAAACTGCCGAAATCATCAAGATATTCGGTACAGATTAAACGATGCGTTTGGAGGTTGGAATCACCCAAATGTTACTGTTGTTGTTGTGAAATTGGCGAGATTTCAGGCGCTTCTAACCTATACAAATGCAACATTTAATCTGTAATATCTTATTGATTTTCGGTAGTTTTAGTCAAAGAACCAGGCTTAATTAAGCATTTTCGAGGACGTAGAATTTATAATATCGCAAAAAGGTCGCATTAATTGTTTGATTGAATACCCCAAATTTCCGATCAAAAGTTCGCTTATGGGGAAATTACATTGAATCAGAGTTTGTTTGGAACCAGAGGCAGAGGCCTCGAACGGCAATCAATACGATAAATGGTTCTACTAAAACAGTCTATTAACAACGATAAACCCATTTAAAGTTTCGACGCTGTGTTCGGCTTCTCCCTTTTGCTTTCTCCACTGAGTGACGTCTATGCCGTGTATTTTGTGGAGCACGCATTATAGCTTCCTATCCGTGATTTTTATTTTTTCTTCGTCTGTTTTGCCGCGCGCACTCGTATACATATCAAGGGGGTCGTTCATGGGGGGGGGGGGGCACTGTTTGCCCAAGGTCCCCGATTCTAAAGGGGCATTATTGCAAGTATGCGCTATCGCAAAAATAACATCCGAAAGGGCCCCAAAATTCCGAGTTGCCTCGCTAGTCGGTAGGATCTTATTTCTCTAGACGACCCTGATCCGGGTATGTTTCTGTATAAATATGGCACTAGCTTACTTTTGCTACAAGCGATTGAGTATAGTTAACTATAGACTAAAATCCAGTGGAAATTACAATGAGCACATTGCAAAGTTACGAAAGTCACTCTCAGACTCTTTAAGTGACTTCAAAGTTTAAGGTGTAATGGCGGAACTACGCGGGTATATAGCATAGGAGATTCATATGTAATTTGTAACTCTCTCTCTCTCTCTTTCTTTCTCTCTCTCTCTCTCCCTCTCTCTCTCTTTCCATACAGAAATACCAAGAGGAAAGTCTCAAATTAGGTAGGAATATCATCCATGATACCTTGGTAGCTCCGCGAGAATGTATTTAACTTTAAAAGCACTTTGTGAGTCTATGATTTGTCCACCAGTTGCTCCAAAACCTCAAAAATCAGCGAAAGGGCCAAATTTGAAAAACGCAATTTGACTATACATGTGGATTGGTTTGTAAATATCAAAAGGGGGGAGGGCGTAAAATTGCTGGAATTTACACTTCTCTTAAACAGTCTAAAGCATTTTGAGCAGTTTGCTGGAGCATTTTACAACACGTATGTGTGTTTGCTATTTACGTGATGGAATGCACAAACTTGTTTTCTTTCCATGGGAGCTGCACCGTACTTCTACAGGGTGGTCCGAAAGTCATTAAGTTATAAACATCTGTAAATAAAGCATTATTAGTATCATCATTATTATTATTATTAAGCTAATAGCTGACCATTTTTACAACCAGGTTGCGATGCCAAATTAACACTCACTTTCTCAAATTAAGAGGTTATTTAAATATTCCCACTCTGCGGTCCTGATTTTTCATACACAGTTGATTGAAGGCGCCCGAGGAAATAATATTTTTCAAATGTTAACAATTTGGAGAATATTGTGAATTAAAAACTGAAGCTGTGTGTGATAGATCTAATTTTAAAAACAAATAAATAAACTTGGGCGTGGTACGGAAAGGGTTAAGCTTCAATGGCGTAGCGTGCAATTTGGCAACGTTGTACTGTGGCCATGTAAAGTCATACGAAAGGTCGAACTATTGGGTGTTCACCGAACACCCAATAGTTCGATATTTTTCATGGGTTCAAATGGAAGAATGTAACGTTGCCAAATTGCACGCTACTCCACCGGTTGACCACTGAAGGGCCAAGCCCGAGTATACCCGGTTTTCTCCTCTAGTCTGTTTCATATTGCTTCTGTCTCCATTCCGGGTAAAAGCCATAATCGATTAAAATGTTTATAAGATAAATCTTCGTCGGACGCCTTCAATTCGTCGAATAGGCAATTCCAACTCCTCCGAGTACGAATAGTTAACTACCTCTCCCCTATAAACGAAAAAGTAGCGTGCTTTGAAGCTAACCTGGTCCTTATAGGGTTCAGCTTCAATAGCTATTGTAAAGCATTAAGTTAAACATCTCCCAAGTATGGTTTTCTTATCTGCAGCCGTTAAAAAGTTATGAATTCTCGTCCCGGAAATTATTGAACCACACTGTATAGGTTTTATTCACTGTTACGGAAGGTCTGAAAATCTTTAGTTTTGTTTTTCAGAGGGATTGAAATGAAACTATATTACGGTGCGATTTGCTCCTTCTATACTATCATTCAATATATAATATTCTGTTACTGAATCAGTAAAAATTTATATGTACCGTTATCCAATCGGAAAATCCCTTTTTCGTTATCTGATGTGTGGCAGCTCTCAACTAATTGTTGAACGTTGTACCGTCCAAACCGAGCATTGCCGCAATAGCACCCGGTTCTTCGCGAGGCGGGACGGGGGTGTCATGCGGACTCCTTTTTTCTGAAGAGGTGGGGGGGGGAGTGTGCTTGTAAGCTAGCGTTGGGGGTGGGGTTGGGAACTTGGAACAATTTTTTTTTCTTTTTTTTTTCTCCTTGTCGGCTTAAGTCGTTGATTGCTGATCTCCGCGCTGGTTTAACTCGGAGCACTGGCAGGGGGCGATAGGGCAAAGAGGCCCCCACCAATCAGGCGAGAGGGGAAGAAGGCGGGGGGGGGGGGGGGGGGGGTTGTCGAGGAGCTGGGGCAGCATTCTTCACCCGTAATAACAGCCTTCCAGGAGTTCCAGGGCAGCCTTAAGGCTCCCGGCTCTGCAGAGTGCAGATCCCTCTTTGCTGCATTGTCAAATGGTTTCCTGTATTTTGAATTCGCGAACCGAACATATTCTGAAGTTCTTAGAACACAAAATACTGTTATTCTTCCTCTCCCCCCCCCCGCTGCCAACTTTAAAATCAAAAGTAACAAAATCAACATTTTTCTTTGACTAACTAAGGAATGGGTACGTTGCAAACTTTAGCTGAGTGCTACTCACATTTTGGTGTGAAACCTGGGTGGATACAGGAATTATCTGTCTCTCTCTTCTCTCATTTGAACGTGTGCGTTAGAAAAGGACAGAAATAGGGGCTAAAATTGCGTTACGGCCCCCTCTGCTATTCTTCTCTAACACATATGTGTTCAAAAAGTGAGAGAGTAAGGGAGAAAAATCCCTGTATCCGCCCATGGTGTAAAATCACTCGGAAATAACGTTGGGAGTAGGTGGGAGAGTGAGAGAGAAAAATCCCTGTATTCGTTGATGGTGTAAAATCACTTGGAAATAACTTTGGGAGTATATCATTAACTTCCAAAGTTGACCCACAAAACTCAACGAAAGCCTTTAATAAAATTCCAAGATGGCGGTCAAATGAGTGGGTCCCAATGGGGGGGGGGGGGTCCCATCTAATCGCAAATTTCTATTCTGAAAAAAGTGATTCGTCATATAGAAAGCTGCAATTAGAAGGGACTCTCCCAATTTGACTCGCTTGTTTGACCGCCATTTTGGATTTTTCTTAAAGCGCCTTTTGTGATGGGTTGATGGATGGATTTTGAGACGTTTCGATTCGTTCAATGCAGTGGCGTAGCGTGCAATTTGGCAATGTTGCAGTTTATTCATTTAAACCCATGAAATAGATCAAAGTATTGGATGTTCGGTGAACACTTAGCATTCGATCTTTTGCATGGGTTTAAATGGACAAAATTCAACGTTGCCAAATTGCACGCTACGCCGCTATTTCAATGTGATTTTCTTGCGATTTTACCTAGGTAATTATAACCCTCAATAACGCTGCAGCAATAGTTTGCTATGTAATATACCCATTCCATGAACATTCTGATGACTCACTGTTACTCTGAACGGGATTTTTGAGTTTTTACCACGGTCTTTTAAGGAAATTTACTTCGAATCAAATTAGTAAGATGAGGTGTAGGAATCTATAAGTATCAAAATATTTGACCTACTTGGGCAACGACCAATGTCTCATACAAAATTTCTCTTAATTTATCCTATAAATCTAATAATAATCGCAGCTCTTCGTTTCCGCCTTTTTCCAGACATTTTTATGTCTCTAATTTTATTTTAATTGCGAGCCAGTTTCGTCTATTTATAAAACCTGAGCAGA
Source organism: Trialeurodes vaporariorum (assembly GCA_011764245.1). Classification (NCBI taxonomy): domain Eukaryota; kingdom Metazoa; phylum Arthropoda; class Insecta; order Hemiptera; family Aleyrodidae; genus Trialeurodes; species Trialeurodes vaporariorum. The sequence continues at coordinate 11,500,308 of VMOF01000220.1, forward strand.
CAAGCTGAGCTAACAACCGAAAGAGATCTGAAAAGCGATACTTTAAAGTTTATCCTCCACCGCGGTTCCTCGAAAATACAAGTAAATAATCAATCGGGAATTTTAGTGGGCGTTGATTTGTCGAAGATATTTCCATCGCAACGATGCCTCGTGAATGCTACAGCTTCCCTCCTCCTCTTCTCCCCCCCCCCTGTTGATATTCTGCTCCTCCCCGCGTCTTTGTAGCCCGTAGCTCGTAGCTGTTTTTAGAATGCAAATTATATTTTTCCCGTATCTATTAATTATTTCGCGGCATAGTCTGAATAACTCAACTGGTTCACTCTATATATGTATGTTTCATTTCATTAATTTTTTTTTTTTTTTTTTTTTTTTTTTTTTTTTTTTTACTAGAAATTCGCAATATTCCGCTTGCGAAGAGACGAATTCAAAAATGTGGAATGATTCATATAACGTCGCGTGATTGTCTGTCCAAAAGATTAAAATATCTATGTACACAAACTGGTTGGAATTTTGGATACGTGTATATGATATGAGTTTCGCGGAATCGAAACAGGCCCTCGGTGCGCGGAAAAGACAGATTTAGCGCTTAAAAATCGGTTACAATTTCCGAAAATTAGCTTCACAAGCTTCTCAGGGGCCGATCGTTCACTTCATCGATAAATCGATCGTTAAAGACTGTCTAAGAGTGATGCTATCGGTCAAAAATCGTAAAACTTGGGTGTTTCTATGATTACCATTGTTAAAGTGCCGGTTATTGAATGGTTACACTCGCATTGAAACTTAAAAAAACGGACACTTTAACGATGGTTATTATTGCAACAGTCAAGTTTTACAATTTTTGACCAAAAGCATCACATGTAGGTACACAGTCTTAACAGTCGGTTTATCGATGAAGTAAATGATATTTGTGCATGTTTTGATAAGTTTAAATTCACAAAGCAGAAATATTAAGATGACTTAAAAGGAACGTATTTATTTGAGTTTTATTAAGGTACAATGTATCCAGTACTAACATATTATACATCTAATTTAAACGGTTCAATAATTATTAATATCATTTCATTTTAATCATTTTATCATTTAACATTTAATTAATTCATTATTTTTTGACTTTTCTGTTGTAGGTAAGTTTTCATCCTGATTCTTCTTCAATGATCTTTGCTGCTATATCCTTCGATTTTGTAAGTTTTTGCTCTTTTTGCGTCACAATCCGTAATTAAGTGAGATAGTGTTGTGCGGTATAGAAAATGATTCCTAGTTGGAATGTTGAAATTTTATCGAAATTAGCTCGGTGTTCGGTACATCTAGAAGTACACCAATTACCGCGATTACCAATAAGTATTCCTAAAACCCCCAGACCCCCCAGTTATTACTAGAGTTATTAGCGTGGGTTTCGGGGGACTGACAAATGGTTAGCTGGCCCGTGGGCGGTAAAACTGTAAATCCAGCGGTGTTTGCATCTGAGGTTCTTTCACATATGCATGTCAACTCATAACTCTTAAACATGGTCAAAGAGGTGATGTCACCAAAACCCCCATTGTGACCCCTCCATCGTTTCAACTTGGCGAATGGAGTCGATCGCCCTCAAGGGTTTTCATATATTTTGCATCTGAGACGCTTTCACTGATGCATGCGTCAACTCATGACTCTTAAACGTGGGCAAAAAGGTGATGTCACCAAAACCCCCATTGTGACCCCTCTATAGATTCAGCTTGGCAAATGGAATCGATCGCCCTCAAGGGTTTTCATATATTTTGCATCTAAGACGCTTTCACTCATGCATGTCAACTCATGACTCTTAAACATGGGCAAAAAGGTGATGTCACCAAAACCCCCATTGTGACCCCTCTATCGATTCAGCTTGTCAAATGAAGTCGATCGCCCTCAAGGGTTTTCATATCTTTTGCATCCAGTGGCGGATTCAGGCATGGGCCGTGGCCCACGGCGGCAGGTTCTGGGAACGCTAAATTTTCCTAGATTTTTTTTTTTTTTTTTTTTTTAATGAAAGCTGTCGAAAGATAATATCCTTCGCGTGTAGTTTGACTCCGTAGAGGCGCGTAGCCTTGCGTTTCATTGGAAACCACGCTTAGTGCTGATTTTCGTGCTCTAAACAACGCCGTATATTAAATGCGTTATTGTTATCACCACGAAAATCTGATTAATTTCGTTAGTAAAGGATGGGGAAATCTTTCTACAAATTGTGGAAGTTTGCATTTATAGGAGATAAAAATTTCAAAAATGCACAGGGGGAAGACAGCTTACTGGAGGGGCAGTGCCCCAGACCCCCCCCCCCCCCTCCCCCACCCAGAAAGCGTGGGTTTAGAGTGAGCGGCAAATAGTCAGATGGCCCATGGGCGGCAAAAGTGTAAATCCAGCCAGTGGCGGCTCGTGCGATTTGGCAACAGTGTTTTTATCCCATTTAAATACATGTAAAACAATCGAAACTCGAGGAGGCTGCCAGCCTCCGCTTGAATCGATTTTTTACCTAAGTTTAAGTGGGAAAAATGCATGGTTGCCAAATCTCACGGGGCGCTGGGCATTCTCATTAGTCTTTTAACACTTGAAAGCCGCAAAATTGGTGACAGGTTGCTGAGATTTAAAAGAGTAAAAATTTTGACCAGGGAGCTTTCTTTTGAAAGTCATAGTACATTGTATAAATACACGTAAAGCGAAAGCTCGGCGGTGCAGTTTTGCATTAATTTAAATGGGAAATGCACCGCACCGTCTGACGTGACGCCTCCTCCGTAAAGCTGGCAACACTCGTAATTCGGTCGACCTCGACAAAATTCGCATTCCATTCACTGACTCATTATAATCGTGCAGTCATTTAGTCATTTTTTTGCTCCTTTATATTACTAGTGCTTTTCTTTTTACTAATCTCGCCGATGAATCAGGGAAACTCGATCTTTTTTTTTTTTTTGCGTTTGGCTCAATCATTTTATTCTTCTATTCGGTCTGATTGACTCGCCCTCCATTTGCAACCTTTTGCCATTGGCGGACCCTGGAATCTGCCCTTCTCTCCCTCTCTCTTCTCCCATTAGAACGTGTGTATTGGAAAAGGACAGATTAGGGGCAGTCACGTGATTTTCGCCCCCTCTTCTATCCTTTTCTAACACTTCTGTTTTTATGGGAAAAGAGAGAGAAGGAAAATTACCTGGATCCGCTATGTGATTTCACCTATGTGAGTTTAGCAAGCGTGAGTTTTTATTGAAACGGTGGGGGGGGGGGGGAGAAGGGACGTGATAGTTTCTTTGAATCTGTATTATTTTGAAGTTGTGCTTTAATCGTGCAGTAAATAACTCAGTTTAACGCAGATGAAAAACTTTTTGTAAAAAAAAAAAAAATTGAGACGTTAAATTGACTAACGTTTTTTTGTAAGAACACCGACGACATGTTTTAGGTGCTTTGCGCTTTGCATATCCTGGTCAGGTATCTTTGTCCCTGCTTGATCTTTCACGGTTGGTCCATCTAAACTTCGCTTTACTCTTTAAGGAGTATATTTCGACATTTCCTGTTGATCTAATCATTTTTATCGCAGAAGATCACGTAAGATTTGGTGAATCCATTCCATCACGGAGAAAAAAAGACTGATATAGTTTACCATCATGATAGCTGATTTGGACCTCAACAAGAAATGATGGTAAATTTTATCAAATTTTTATTACCCTAGGCTCTCCACCAATCTGGTGAAATTTACCATCATTTTTGCAGAGGTCAAAATCTGCCAGCATGATGGTAAATTGTACCAGTCTTTTTTCTCCGTGATTGCCGTAGCATGCAATTTGGCAACATTGCGATTCCTTAATTTAAACCCATGAAAAAGATCGAACTATTGGGTGTCCGGTGAACACCTGCGCATTCGACCTTTTGCATTGGTTTAAATGGACACACCACAACGTTGCCAAATTGCACGCTACGCCACTGATCCATTCACCTTCACCTGTAGCCAAAACCTTGCTACAGCTCATCCATTCTGGAAAAAAATTGCGTCAGGCCGCGTAGGAATAAATTTATACTAACCGGACGAATCTGGCAACAGCGCTCGAGCGGAATCCTTACGCAGTTTTACGATGCTGCGCTTGCTCGAGCTAGCTCCAGCTCCAGTGTCGATGCACTCGAGTATATCGAACGGCGATCGCTTCGATGTCTCGAATCTCTCGACCGATTAATGTGCGAAGAACGTCGCAGTCGCGCCGCGCGGCTCGTAGATGTTGTCGCGTTGCCTAAAGCGCGCGGCGCGGCGTGAGGCGGGAAGCGTAACAATCTCGCATCATTGACAGTGTTGTCATATTTTTATCTATATTATCAATTTTTACAATGAGTCGAATGGGAAAAATCGAATTTTTGTCTGAAAAATGGTAACACTGATCATTGATCTGAACAATGCAACGACGCGCTGACAACTGCGCAAAACGTTGCGGGATTACGAAATAAGCTCAGTTATAAAGTCTAGTGGGGGGGGGGGGGGACACACAATCACCTGTGTTGATTGAAGTAGAGTCCCTGTCTGTATGTAGAGAGGTAAGGCAAAGGGTAGTCAGTCACTGATTGGTCGATGGGGATCATAGGCTCTACGCACGCTGCCATTGGATGCGTTTTATTTGCACATTCGTTTACAAACGAAGGGGTCCAACGGTATTTTACAGTTGAAAGAGGTAATTGACGATTAAATTGTTAATTTTAATCATAATGCATCTCAAGAATAGAGTTCTCAATAGAATTTTAAGAGCGTAAATGTATAGATGTCGATCAACAAGAGCAGTGAAAAGATTACGCCGTTAGAAACTCTGTGGCACTGTAATCTTCGCATTGAACCAAAACACAACAATGGCCCTCCGAATGTAAACAAATGGGTAAAAATGTATCCAATGGTGGCGCCCATGGTTTCACTTGTCTTAACTCTCTACATACAGGAACTGTAATAGAAGTAACGTCCCTGTTTGTATGTAGAGAGTGAAGATAATAGTGAAACTCTGAAACTATACAGGGTGTTTCAGACCACCTGGCCAGCTTTTATTGTGGCCAAACTAAGGCAAATATGAAAAATCGGTAAAACACGTGTAACGTATATCGACCCCAAAGAATTCGGGGAAAATATTTTCAGCCCCCCAAAACCACCCCTTGGGGGTTATTTAGGGGGGTGGGTACCCGTATCTCGAAAAAATCAAATTGAAAGGGTAAGTTTTGACATTGGAATCTAATACGGCATAAAAAAATAAAACTTTTTCACCCCTAAGTTTCTTTTCTAAAAACCACCCTTTTTTGAGTTAGGGGTGGTTTTCAACAAATTTAGGGGTAATCTTTGATTGACCGCTGTGACCCTCCAAATCATTGGATTTCAAAAAACTAAAAAGTTTCTGAAAGGGCAGATCAAGGGCTTTCTTTTGATGTATCACATGCCTATTTTTTGTGAAAAAGGGTACAAGGCCCCCTCACCCCAAAATTTTGGGGCTTCGGGGAGCCCTACGTAAAAATTTTCAAATGTAAAGGTATGGCTTGTGATACATCATTTGAAAGGTCTTTCAGAGACGAAAAAAGTGATGCCCCCCAAAAGTCGTAAAAACAACCCCCTTCCAAAATGGCGGCCGTTTTAAGGTTAGGGGGCTCAAGGGGGGACCTTCAGAAAAATGATCGAAAATTGAACGATACATGGCTAAAAGCGTCTTAATAAGAGAAAAATAATGGTTCAAACCGCGAGTCAAACCGACTTTTCAATCCAAAGCTACGGCCGATTGAAATTTAGGGGTAGTTGGGTTTCCCACAAAGACACCCCTAAATTTCAATCGGCCGTAACTTTGGATTGAAAAGTCGGTTTGACTCGCGGTTTGAACCATTATTTTTCTCTTTTTAAGACGCTTTTAGCCATGTATCGTTCAATTTTCGATCATTTTTCTGAAGGTCCCCCCTTGAGCCCCCTAACCTTAAAGCGGCCGCCATTTTGGAAGGGGGTTGTTTTTACGACTTTCGGGGGGCATCACTTTTTTCGTCTCTGAAAGACCTTTCAAATGATGTATCACAAGCCATACCTTTACATTTGAAAATTTTTACGTAGGGCTCCCCGAAGCCCCAAAATTTTGGGGTGAGGGGGCCTTGTACCCTTTTTCACAAAAAATAGGCATGTGATACATCAAAAGAAAGCCCTTGATCTGCCCTTTCAGAAACTTTTTAGTTTTTTGAAATCCAATGATTTGGAGGGTCACAACGGTCAATCAAAGATTACCCCTAAATTTTTTGAAAACCACCCCTAACTCAAAAGAGGGTGGTTTTTAGAAAAGAAACTTAGGGGTGAAAAAGTTTTATTTTTTTATGCCGTATTAGATTCCAATGTCAAAACTTACCCTTTCCATTTGATTTTTTCGAGATACGGGTACCCACCCCCCTAAATAACCCCCAAGGGGTGGTTTTGGGGGGCTGAAAATATTTTCCCCGAATTCTTTGGGGTCGATATACGTTACACGTGTTTTACCGATTTTTCATATTTGCCTTAGTTTGGCCACAATAAAAGCTGGCCAGGTGGTCTGAAACACCCTGTATATGGTCGCCACCATTGGATGCGTTTTTGCACATTTTTTGTTTACATTCTGAAGGCTGTTGTTGTGTTTTGGTCCTCTGATGCAAAGATTACAGTGCCTTAGAGTTTCTAATGGTGTAACCTTTCACTGCTTTTGTTAATCTACATCTATTTACGCTTTTGAAGATTCTTCTAGGCATCATAGACATTCATAAGGTGCATCATGATTAGAATTAGCTGGCTCATTGACAATTAACTACTTTATCCGTAAAACACCGTGGGACCTCTTCGTTTGTAAAGAATAAATGTGCAAAATCGCATCAAATGGCGGCGCCCTTAGATCCTAGAGTCCCAAAACGTAGAGAGTTAAGACAAGAGGGTAGTCAACCTCTGATTGGTTAATGAGTTTTAGGCTCTACGGACATGCCGTCATTGCGGATGCGATTTGCACAGTGGCGTCGCGTGCTATCTGGCAACAATGCAACTGCTCCATTTAAACTCATTAAATATATCGATTTTTCCTTGTACACTGTGAACCTCCTGAATCCGATATTTTACATGAGCTTAAATGGATAGAATACATTGTTGCCAAATTGCACGCGACGCCACTGGATTTGCACATTTATTTACCTACTCTTGTTTACAAAGGAATGGGTCCAACGGCATTTTACGCGGATAAAAGAGTTAATTGTGGACGAAGTTGTTAATTTTAATCATGATGCAACTCAATAATGGCTATAAGTCTCAGTAGAACCTTTAAAAGCGTAAATATATGTCGATCAACAAAAGAAATATATGTCGATCAACAAAAGCAGTGAAAGATTACACTGTTAGAATCTCTGCGGCACTGTAATCTTTGCAGTGGACCAAAACACAACAAACGGCCCTCAAAATGTAAACAATGGGTCTGTTGCATACTTTTGCTACGACAAAATAGAACCTCGATTCTTCTGTAAAATTCGGCGAAAAGAACGATGCGCACATTAAAAACGTTCAAAATCCACTCAATAAATCAGGAAATCACTTAAATTTAAAACAGCCCGCGCTACACTAGACACTATTTGCACCGGTATACAACTACATAGACGGAACCACCGTGCATAAGTATACAACATCGTAACTACAAAATGATGGAATTCCGTTCTAAATACATGAACTATTGGCTGCATTTGCTGTCTGATCTTTTCGGTTTATCAAAGATTACAAAATAATATAAGAAATGTACGCATCTAAACAAAACATTCCAATGTTTGTAAGTTCTGTTCATGTTTACATAAACGAGATGGTTCCATCTATGTAGTTAAAAGTCAATGATATAGTGTCTAGTGTAGCGCGGGTTGTTTGAAATGGAATGTATTTTCTGAGTTAATGAGTGGATTTTGAAAGTTTTTAATGTGCGCATCGTTATTTTCGCCGAATTTTACGTTAGAAACAATGAGTTATATTGATGTAGCAAAAGTACGCAACATACCCATTGTGTAAAATCGCATCCAATGGCGATGCCCATGGTTTCACTTGTCTTAACTCTCTACATACAGGGACTCTAGTAGACCCAAATTCTCATGACCATCAGAGATTGACTTCCCTATTGTCTTAACTCTCTGCATACAGGGACTCTAAATCAAAGTGGAACATCTGGCAGTACGATTTTTGTTTTTTGTTTTGTTTTGTTTTTTTTTTTTAATGAATTCGGCAACCGTGCGCGAAATTCGCCTGCTTCCCGTTTAATTCCAAGTAGAATCGAGTCGGTGACGTGGCAACGTTGGAAAGGCTTGCAGAAGTCAACGCGCAACGCAACGGTCGTCGGTCATAGCCCCTCCGCGGCCGCGAGTGTCGCAAAGTCGGTCGAATTAAAGGATTCTATGGACATCATCACGTTTGAACCAAACTCACGATTTTATCATGATTTTGTTTGGATGAAGAATGATGATCTTGCAAAGTTTTTCTACTGGTGATTGAAGAGTTTTATCAAAATCTAAAAAAATGACGGTGAGTAAACTTATAAATCTCAAAATTCACTCTCAGAATCGGGCTAATTGGTGGAGCTACGCAGAGGTATCATGGGAGATTCCTATCTAATTTGAGACGTATATCTCTGTGTTTCCATCGAAAAAATGACGAATTAGACAGGAATCTCCCATGATACGTGAGTAGCTTCGCCATTACGATCTTACCGTCATAGCGTTTTCTGAGTTTGTTGCTGAATTTTAGACTTTTTTGGTGTGATTATCGCTACTGGTTTTACCTGAGATTTAACTATTATTCATTTGCTTGTAGCAAAAATTTGCAGGAGTCTCATTTGACATTTTTATCATTAAAACTACTATCAGTGTTGCCGTTTTGCAAACCTTTTTGGAATTTTACAAGCAAAAAGATTATACACTGGAAGAATTCTTTCTTTAAACTATGGTGTATTTTGTTTGTGTTTACCCTTTAAACCCGGCTCTATTACAAATCCTTCTCATAAATTTGTTATCAATCTCAATAAATAGGATGAATTTTTCTCGTCAAGTTTGATGTGCACAGTGATCTTTCTTGAAGCCATGTTAATTTGGTGGTACAAATTTGTACCGCCAGGAGACAAAGGGTTAAAGAAACTGCACAGTGATATTGACTGAGGGGAAATTATTTTTGCCCAAGGAAAATGTCTGCTGCTACAAGTAAAATATTTCTTGTTGTGACAGTGATTCTCTTTCATGCAACAGAACTTTACTGCGCGCAAGTAAAACTGTCACAAGTAAACGTACCTACATTTATCTGTTGAGAAGTATTTGTTCTGCACTGGCGGATCCAGGAATCTACCCTTCTCTCTCTTCTCCCATTAGAACGCGTATGATAGAAAAGGAAAGATTAGGGACAGTCACGTGATTTTCGCCCCCTCTTCTATCCTTTGCTAACACATGCATTCTAATGGGAGAAGAGAGAGAAGGACAATAACTTGGGTCCGCCAGGAATCTATCCTTCTCTCTCTCTTCTCCCATTAGAACGCGTATGATAGAAAAGGACAGATTTCGGGCAGTCGCGTGATTTTCGCCCCCTCTTCTATCCTTTGCTAACACATACATTCTAATGGGAGAAGAGAGAGAAAATAAGGACAATAACTTGGATCCGCTGGTGTTGTTCTGGCTCATGGAAATACCCTTTCCAGTATAATCTTTGTTTCAATCTATATAGAAACCCTTGGGATTTAAGGACAAAACGGCAGTTCTGACTTTCATGCAGGAAGACGTGGAAACTGTTCAAGTCCGGGAAAACCCTTATTTATATCCCATTGTGCGCTGCTCTGCGCCGGCCGCTTCGCTTGGAAGTCACCGCACTGCACTCGCAATCAGCCGAGTCCTTCGTAGCTTTGAGCTTTGTTGCGTGATGACTATGACGGTGCGCCTCGTTGCCACGTAAGTCGAGTTCTAGAATCTAAGAATCCACCGGAGCGTTGCGCCCCCAGCCCCCCCCCCACCGCCACACACTAGGCTGAAATCATCGATTTAGTGGTCAAAAATCATCAGCTCAAAATCTACGAAAACGTCATTTATTTTCTTCTCGCAAGATTTCACCAGAGCTTCCATCTTCCGGATCTTTGATGGTATTCTCACCGAGCTATAGCGATGTAGATTATAGACAGTGGTGGGCAAAAATCATTTTTTGAATAACCATGAATAATTAAATAAAATTATTCGCTTGTTATTCTCATGTTATTCCTATTAGTAAATCATAGTTTTAACACTACCGCAGTCATTCAAATTATGATAGATGAATATGCTGAACTTCGATTTACCAATATAGGAATAACATAATGCGAATAATTTTAGTTAATTATTCGTGGTTATTCAAAAAATTATTTTTGCTCATCACTGGGTATAGATAGGATTAATGGGATGTGATATAGAAACTTCAATGAGACAGCCATGATCGAAATCTGTAATGGACGTACATTTTACACGGGCTCATTTTGCCACATTCTTTAACCTTAAAAAGTTAGTCGTGATAAATTCAATTGAAATTGGTTTTAAACGAAAGTGTTTGAGAGCGGCTGTCTGGACATAGACATCGATATAACTGTTTCTTTTGGAAGGATTTGCAGGTTAAATAAACTGACATCTAGCAGAAACGAGTCTTTCTCACCTGGATAATTGTTTTAAAATGATGAGTCCAGATAGCCACTCTAAAACACATGCGCTTGACGAATTGAATGAAAACCCCCAAGACGACAGCACTGATTTCTACCCTCTGAAACCACCTTAGAAAAAATTTCTCCGGAACATCACGGTATTCCTCAAAACCTGTCTTGATAGTGCTTGCTCATCAATCATTAGTGTTATAGGATGCATTTCAGAGACTCAAGGAAAACACCTCCTTGAAATAGCCTATATGCTTGAGAATTCCTCTAACAACAATCGATACGGTATTTATTGTTGATCTAAAAGAAGCTATTACTGCAGCACACTCATTTGGTATCGAAATTTTGAGCACGCTGTTTGAATATGCGGATTTTCAAACGGCATTTACGATTTGATGAGTGAATTTTGGATGTTCGGGGTTCATGGCGTTGGGTTGTTCCTCATCGGGTTGTGGGGCTGAAATGTTTGGGAATTCACGCTGTATATTGCTGTAGCAAAAGTGTGCTGAGGACCCATCTGTATGTAGAGAGTCAATACAAAGTGAAACCGTGGGCGTCTGCATTGGATGCGTTTTTGTACATTTGTTTACATTCTGAGGGCCGTTGTTGTGTTTTGGTCCACTGCAAAGATTACAGTGCCGTAGATTTTCTAAAGGTGTAATATTTTACTGCCTTTGTTGATCGACATCTATACACGCTTTTGAAGATTCTTTTTGGAACTGTAGACATTCTTGAGGTGCATCGTGATTAAAATTAACAGATTCGTCGACAAGGAACTCCGTAAAACACCGTTTGAACCGTTGTTAGTAAACAACTGTTTGTATAAGCAAATGTGCAAAAACGCAACCAATGGCAGCGCCCGTAGAGCCCGGTGGCGTAACGTGCAATTTGGCAACGTTGCAGTTCGTCCATTTAAACCCATGAAAAAGATCGAAATATTGGGTGTTCGGTGAACACCTGCGCATTCGACCTTTTGCATTGGTTTAAATGGACACACCGCAACGTTGCCAAATTGCACGCTATGCCACTGCACTATGGTATAGAATCCTAAATTTTTGGCCATAAATCACAGAACTGTCCAATAAGCGTGAAAATTTGTGTACTGACGTATTTCATGGTGCTGAGTCCGAATTTGATTAAATTTTGTCAAAATTTTCAAATCCAAGATGGCGGCAAGCATACCCCAATTTAGTCAAATTTCATAAAACTTTTCAGTCATCAGATTTGATGGAAATTTTTCGAACTTCCTCTTCAGGGGTGCTGAGCTCGAATGTATTTGAGATTTTATGAAATGTTCAGACTTAAAATGACAACAGCACTGTGCACCTATGGCACCTACGCGTTGCATACGTTAGTCATCCAATCTCATTAGAATTTTGATTTTATAGGTCAAAGAGGGAGGTTTATGTTTCGGAATGCAGGCAGAGACCAAATATTCTTTGAAAATTTGTATGAATTCTTTTTTCAAAACTCTTTCTTGTGACAAAATTCTAACCCTGCCCCCTCCCCCTCCCTGAGAGAAAACTAATGAAGAAAACATACTTCTTAAGTTTATAACTTAATTGTTTTTCCTTCGATTTATTTAAGGAGAATAGAAAGTATAAAAATTAAAGGCGCAAAACTAGTCTCAAAGCATAGAAGCAGAAGCAATGGTGGATCTACGAGGAGAAGGGGGAAAGGGCGGGACCGGGTGCCGCCTACCCGCCAAATCCTAAGAAAAAAATCGCATACTTCATCAGCAAATTGCCCAAAATACTGTCGGTGGCGCTCCAAATTTCAATCGGTAGCCCCCCCCCTTCCCCTCCAAAGAAACTTTTTGGGTCATCTACTGTATGTACTTACAATAGTACATGAAGTGTAAACTTTGGATTCTCAGACGTAGATGTATAATAAGGAGAAAATGGGAAGACTGAAGATATTTTATTTATTGGAAAATGTGCAGAATTAACAGAAGCATGCAATCTGACAACGTTGCATTTGGTCCATTCAAACTCATAGAAAATATCGAAATATTGAGGAATGGGCGATTTATTTTGGATCCGACCTTTTGTATGGGTTCAAATAGACAAAATGATACGTTGCCAGATTGCACACTTCACCGCTGATTGTGAGAATTAAATACGCTCTGCTAGCATGGACGACCCCCCCCCCCCCCGCCCGGGCGGCGAATGTCATCAGTTCAATGGTTTTTAATTATTCTGAAATTTTTTATAGTCTATTCTGAATACTGTCCCTTAAAAGCGGTCCTCAAAATTTATTCTTCCAACCCTCAGAGTTTTTCTCCTTTGTTGTAATGTGCGCCACTTTGTGAAAAGAGTTTCATTTGAAGCGCGACGCACCACTGTAAATATGATAAAAACATGGAAAAAGGCAAAAAGAGGCAAAAAAAATACATATGATCTGAAAGAGGAGAGTATGACGAACATTTCTAGGCTACTCAGAAGGTTTCAGCAAGTTTCAGTAATTTTGAAACTCTAGGTAAACTTTTGATTTTGAGTTTTTTTTTTAGTAAAAAAGTAGCTATGTTTGGCGTATGTAATTTCATATTAAAATTCAATGATGAAAAATGAGATTGCACTGAGTTTGAAGTACTCACTTTTAACTTTCGAATGCATGTTTGTTCGACATTATTCGTTGATTTTTGCACTCGCAGTGACATTTTTAATGTAAACGACACATAACCGTGTTTTAAACTTTGTTTATTTACCTCCGAGATGAGCACATTCGATTAGAGATATCAGACTGAAAATGCAATCAGATAAGTCAATGCTGGCCAATAAAGATACCTCAGAGCATCTAGATAGTGATAAGAATCGCCAAACATGTTTTCCTTAATACTCATATTTTGCATTTTTGGCCAGAAATTCGAGATTCTATACCATAGTGCACTGGTAGAGCCTAGAGTCCCTATATACTATGAGAGTTGCGACAAGACTCTCAAAATGAAAAAGAAGAAGCGGATCAATGGAGCCCCCAAGAGGCAAATTGCAAATGGCGGATGGGCATTTGCCTCTGCGCTGTTGCCACTATATTTCGCTATCTCTTAAAGGTTAGGTTCAGATTCTCGACAATAACGGTCGTTATTGAAAGAGATAATGTTCGCCGTAATAAAATTCAAGCAGAGGAAAAATTCATAAAAATTACCGCGGTCAATGTTACTTCAAATGTGGAATGAAAGCAAGTTCGCGAAAAGTAAACAAACCCTCCGCCATTTTGCATTTGCCTCTTGGGGCTTTCTTGACAGCCTAAATCTGAGAGCCAATCAGAAATGGATTCAGCAATGGCGCAACTCTCAAAGTATATAGGGACTCTAGTAGAGCCTAAAACTCCGTAACCAATCAGAGGATGGCTGACTATCCTCTTGTCTTGACGCTCAACAAACAGGAACTCTAGCCCAATCAAGTGCGAAAATGCGTTGCATTCGCGGCAACATCGTTGGATGATCGGATGGTTAATGGTGAGCCCATGGCTGCTGCTGCTGCTATGTCGGTGGCGGTGGCGACCGGTAGAACCAGTTTTTATGACCTGATCGTTCCTTATTTTCTTTCGACTCGTGACTGACTTACGTTTCTGCGTTTGCGCTTCGTCTCTGCGCTGATGCTGATCCTACGGCGATGCTGATCTGCGCTCGATGCCTTTCAGAAATCAGCCTCAGAAGCCGGGACCTGCGTCCGTGGCTCGCCGCATTTCCTTCGCGTAATCTGCGACTCTCCGCTCGACTGCAACGTTGCTGATTTCAAACAACCCCCCCCCCCCCCCCAATCTTCCGAACGCGTCTCTTTCGCTCTCGTGCTTGTTACATTCCCTGACTATGATCATGCGAAGATACGTAAGAACCTCCTCACTTAGTCACTTAGCAATCAGAAGAGTTTTTGTGTTTCACTCTTACAGTGTGACGTCATTGAAACAGTTTATTCAACTCTATGACAATGGTTCTGCTGCAAACTGCTAAGGGGAGAAGGAGGTCCCAAATGAAAAACAAAGTTTTTTTTTTTTTTTGTTTATTTTTATTTGAAAGAGAACGTTCAGCTTTAAAATGATACAATACTTTGAAAGTTTATAAAAAAAATTAATTTTCCATGAATTTTTGAAGTGGAAGAGTGAACTGATTTTTCAAGGCCGATTACATCTGATTCCTATGAGAGTAATTTTTTCTCTTTTGTTTTTTCTTTTTGCGATACTGAAAAACCTGTTTTTTTTTTACCTGTTGGTGCACTTATCTCAGGAACTACTAATGCTATTTTCATGAGTTTTTTTTTTTTTTTTTTTTTCATTTTCCTCAGAAATAGCTTTATAAGTGGAACTAGGATAATCTGTGTAGCTCCATGCCTTTTTTTTTTTTTTTTTTTTTTGACATTTACAGCTCAAAACAAAAAGTGAAAAAATAAACCATGATACCTGAGTCTCTCCGCCATTTAGCCCGATTCTGAGAGGGAATTTCGTGATTTTTTAGTGCACTCATCGTCATTTTCACAGGTTTTTATGCAAGAATCAAATCTTCAATCCTCTATAGTAAAAGTTTGCAAGAGCCCCATTCCGCCGTTTACATTTTGCCTTTTGTAGCTTCCGTGGAAGCCTAAATCTGAGAGGCAATTGTAAATGGATTCTGTCATCATGGCGAAATTCTCATAATATATAAGGACACTGTAGTTTATGCAGCAGTTAGTATATCCTAGTATTTTCATCCAGATTATATGTGGCAAGACTGTAGAATCCGCGCTGCGCCGGCTCGAAAATTCCCGTTCGGTGCACGCAGCACTGTTGTAGAATGTACGGATTTGCGCTGTATGTGTTCCTTCATTTAAATCAATGTACAGTAAAGCTGTTTTTACCCCCTCCCCCTCCCCAAATTTGGCATCACTGCAACGCAGCAAACTCGCAGTCGGAGCTCAAGGCTCAACGTTGCAAGCGGTGAAGCCTCGTGGAAAAAAGGGGATCAGACACGAGGACACGACTTCGACTCTTGTCAAATTGATTCCGAGAATGTCTGTGCTCAAATCGATCGAAATCCGTCAATCCGTCCATCTTTTTCGATGCTTCGATTTATATCGATCCAACTGCACCGTCTCGCATCTACTGGCTGGATAAGGAGGGGGGGGGGGGGGGGGGGGGGTAGACGCAAGCGGGGGCGTCAGGTTTGCCTCTCTCCATTCGCTCATTTTCAAGGCTCAGCATTTTTTTTTCTTCTTCTTCTTTTTTTTACGTAACGCTTCTCTTGCTTGCTTACTGCTCGGCCAACCTAGCGACACCTGGTGTAAGTTGTTTGCATGTGTTAAAAGCGCTCCCGTTTCCTGTTCGATGTCTATCAGGGCCGTATTTACCTTTTTTTCGCCCCAAGAGCACTATGGTCTAAGATCGAAAAAAACACTAGCGAGGCGTGACATTTGACAACGATGTACTTTCTCCGTTGAAACGCACAGAAAGAATCGAATGCTTCGGTCATCGGCGATGACCAGATGTTTCGACCTTTCTAATATGTTGAAAGGGTGAAAAAGAAACGTTGCCAAATAGCACGCCTCGCCACTGGAAAAAAATTGCCAAAATTGGGTGAAAAAGAAGCTATGAAACATCATCGTTTTCTACCATTTAAATTTAATCGAAAACTTTCCATAGTAACATTTTATAGGTGTAAATTACTTACTGAAAGGGTTCTCTGTGATTAAAGGGGTTCATTCAAAATCGGCATTTTTCGCCCACTGCTTGTTTTTGACGAAACTTTGGGGATCAATTGGGGTTACTATTAGTAGTGGATCCTGAAATTTTCGCGACCTAAAACCAATTTTTAGAGCGGGGGCGGGGGGGGGGGGTCAAAGTTGAAACCTTCAAACTCAAATATCTCCCTAACGAATAAAGCTTTTGAAATTTGGTTTACGCGAAAAAACGCGAAATTAAATTTCCTTTCTTTTGACTACCCACATGTTCCACAAAATTTAAAACAAACACTTGCAATTTGCAATTTTTTGATTTTCGGGCTCAAAATTTTTTAAAAATTTTGAAATTCTGAAAAAACGCATTCTTCGATTTTGATTTCTATGAGATATGTTATTTTCTATAAAATTTGCTACAATTTAGTCCAAACCGCATGTTGGGGAAACTTTTCGTTTTTGAGTTATGAATTTTTAAAGTTTCAAAAATCGCAATTTTAGCGGTCTCACTGACAGCGAAGAAACCTAAAAAAAGAATTTCTCCGCTTCTTATCAACAAAACTTGATGAAAATTGGGATTTGGGGGTTTTGAAGGTCGTAAAATTCAATTCTGCTATCAGATTTGAAAAATTTTGAAATCCAAGATGGCTGCAAACCCATCTGCTTGGTAGCCATCTTGGATTTCAAAATTTTTCAAATCTGATAGCAGAATTGAATTTTACGACCTTCAAAACCCCCAAATCCCAATTTTCATTAAGGTTTGTTGATTAGAAGCGGAGAAATTCTTTTTTTAGGTTTCTTCGCTGTCAGTGAGACCGCTAAAATTGCGATTTTTGAAACTTTAAAAATTCATAACTCAAAAACGAAAAGTTTCCCCAACATGCGGTTTGGACTAAATTGTAGCAAATATTATAGAGAATAACATATCTCATAGAAATCAAAATCGAAGAATGCGTTTTTTCAGAATTTCAAAATTTGTAAACAATTTTGAGCCTGAAAATCAAAAAATTGCAAATTGCAAGTGTTTGTTTAAAATTTTGTGGAACATGTGGGTAGTCAAAAGAAAGGAAATTTAATTTCGCGTTTTTTCGCGTAAACCAAATTTCAAAAGCTTTATTCGTTAGGGAGATATTTGAGTTTGAAGGTTTCAACTTTGACCCCCCCCGCCCCCACTCTAAAAATTGGTTTTAGGTCGCGAAAATTTCAGGATCCACTACTAATAGTAACCCCAATTGATCCCCAAAGTTTCGTCAAAAACAAGCAGTGGGCGAAAAATACCGATTTTGAATGAACCCCTTTAAAAAATTAAATTAAATTGGTGAGAAATTTCCTCTCTGGTTTTTTACCACTTTGAGAAAATCTCAGACCATAGTGACGGGATGGAAGCCGAATCAGCCCCCCCCCCCCGGATGAAGAGGAGTCCGGAAAATTTTGGAAAAATTTACCTTGAAATGCTCGATTTTACACTCCTTTTTTCTTACTATGCGCCTATAATAAAGTGTAGATTTTGAAATTCTAAAGTGTGTTAGATTTAGTCTATTTTTACATTCTGTTCTCTACTATTTGGACTGAACAAAACTTTGACTTAAAAATAGTTACCAGACTAAAGCTTGCGGCAAAGTTCAATCTAAGATCGAAAAAAAACACGGCCGAAAATCAGTGAAAAAAGTCACCAAAAACGATCGGTTTTTACCTTTTAGGCTTAGTTTAAAACTTTCCTGACAGATTTCTAGGATTAAATCACTTGCTGAAAGTGTACTCTGTGATAAAAATTGGTCCTGAGACATTGTAAATGATACATTGATGAGAAGTTCATTTTCTGATGTTTGGCCTCTTTTGGCTGAAACGTCCTTACCCAAAAATTGTTTGCCTGTTTTCCAGCATTTTCCAGCTCTTCTGTTTCTTTTTTTATATCATTAAGTCGTCGCTGGTTCGTTTTCTATTCTATTTCTTATTGTTAGATGAAATTGGCAATCTCCAAGTCTCTGTAGTTGGCACGCACGTTGAAAATTATTTTGCGACTCTTGTTATTTGCTCTTTGCTTTAGCTTCATATACCAGTATAGCACGAATGTAAAATCACTGACTGATTGCCCAACTTCGGTGCGCACGAGCAGCAAATCAACGCGTCCGTTTCAGCACGTAGTCTCTCTCTCTCTCTCTCTCTCTCTCTCTCTCTCTCTCTCTCTCTCTCTCTCTCTCCTTCTCTTACTCCCTCTCACGCATAGGTTTTTGTTCTCATATTTTCCCGCATTCCCTAATAATAAGATGCCGAACGTCGCTAGTCGATGACATGGCATCGTTCAGTCTGGACCGGCGAGTCGCGGGCCTCCTACACTCTCAAGGTCACCGTCAAGGCGACCCCGGGCCTAGAATCCAGCCGAAACTCACCGCCATTCGGGATTCCCTTGAGTGGGAGCTGGAGCGGTAGTGATGGTAGCAGAGCGGGAGGGATGGGGAATATGGGGAAGCAAGCTATGAAATTCAAGTCGGAAGTCAGGAAACTCTGTGCGTATACCGCGTGGTGTGAGCACCTAACCCTTTCAATACAATTTTTCTGGGGGGGGGGGGGGGGGTCCAAAAATTGTCAAGGGGGGTCCGGGGTCCGGGGTCCGAAAATAGTCGGGGGGGGGGGTGTCCAAAGATACTAATTTGGTAAAATTTGTCTGAAAACGCCAAAAACGACTCTTTTTAGGGCCCATTTTGATTTCAAGGGGGGTCCAGACCCCCTGGACACCCCCCTCCCCCCTCGGCTACGCCCGAGTATATTCGTTTTCGTCACTAAAAATCTGCTTCAGAATATTTTAATTTTTCATTGGCAGAAGCTACTCCAACTTTTTGATGTTTTCAAAATAATGTTTCGTTGAGCGAGCGCCTTCAATTGAAGGTACATGCAAAATCAACACAGCGCGGTAGGAATATTTAACTATCCGCTTTTGAGCGAGCAAGCGGAGATTTTTTTTCGTAACCTGGGCCAAATACAGTGTTTTGACCAATGGCGTACACAGGAATTAGTCTCTCTAGCTCTTTACATGTTTGGGTGTATGTACTAGAAAAGGAAAGAGATAGGGGCTGAAGGCACATTCGAGCCCCTAGTTTTGTCCTTTTCTAGTACATAAACTCAAACGGGAAAAGAGCGAGAGAGACTAATTCCTGCTTACGCTTCTGGTTTGGACCTCACGATTCTTTTGTTAGATGTATGGTGCGGACTTACGAGTGGCTAACGAACACCAGTCATCGGCATGTGCCGATGACTGTCGATGAACGCTCGTTAGTGCCGGAAATTAGCAAAAGTGTGAAATAGCCTCATGCCTCATGTAGCTGAGGCCATTAATCTCACGCACTTATCGTACCAACTTTATTTCAGTGTAACGTGTGCGGTAGTATTTGTAACACGTCAATCAAAATTGAAGAATCGTGGATGTTATAGTCTTAGATTTGGCAACATTATAGTGCGCTGAGCAGATCACCGTACGAAAAGCGGTGGACGATGGTGATGAGGTGATGCGTCATGATGCGTGTGATGCAGAAATGATCCGTTGCTCGGAGAATTGTCTAAGCTTCAGGCGTTTCTGAGAGCAAGTCTCAAGCTTGCGAAGAATTTCGTTCCTTCCGGAAAAGACATCATTCCTTACATGTTTTGTACTCTCCTTTGGTTATTTAATTTGCCTGTTACTTGGGTGATTACACGTGGGTACCTGCCCCCCCCCCCGCGTTATTCTTTGGAGCTGGGTGCATTTATTTCCCTTGGATCGAATGGAATGCGCTCTTTTGCACTTTTTTGTAACTTAGAGATTAGCAGTGACGATGCGTGCTATCTGGCAACATGGCATTTTGTCCACTTGAACCCATGTAAAAGGTCGAAGTCGATGGTTATCGCCGATCTCTAAATAGTTCGATAGTTTTTGTGGGTTATCATGAGCCGAATGCAACGGAGCCAGATTTCCCGTTTCGCCACTGGAGATCAGCACTGTCTTCGATAAAAAACAGTTCGAAAGAACACTCATAGCAAGTGTCGCACATCAAATAGATGGTTTTAGTGATGACTTGATGATGACGTCACACGGCGATGAGCTTTCCAAACAAAGACAAACTGTCTCTCTTGCTTTCACGTAACTCCAATGTACTGCCATCTCACTCTAATTTCAAAAATCGTAAATAGAGAGTTATTTTGTGAAATTTTATGGCAGATATGAATACCTCGAGGCATTTTAATGCGATTTTGATAATCATATGTCGTAAAACAAAGCCCTATGTACGAATTTTGGAACTAGAAAGAGATGGGTATCCGTGGGGGTCACGGGAGAGTGAATGCGATAGTTCGGAACACTATGCGAGTTTTATCACAACCGATTGCGACCGATGAGTGCATTGTTTTGGTTGTTGGCTAACCGTTGACTTCGCACTAAGACCGTCTAAAAACGATGAATTTTAAATTTTTGAATTTTTGAATTTATATTTCCCGCCCGTCACCGAAACAATCCATATAGATACCTGCTATCGTGAAAGTTCGGTCAGAATTGAGATTATGTTGGGGGGCATTTGCTATTAGGCGCTGATGCCTGATTGGCAACGTTGATCAGCGCGGCGAGTGGTGAGCGCTCAGTAGGAGCAGGAGCAGCAAGAGCTGAGCGCTTCAGCAGTCAGCAACCGGAGTAAAAAAGACGCGAGACGCGAGGTCAACAAGTATCGTGACACACTTTAATCATGTTTTGCAGCGCGGACCGCGCGGCGTTCCTTCGTTGTTCAACATTTCAACAATCAACATCTCCTTTCCACCGGTCATAGGAACAAACGTCGCGTCGTTGCTTAACACGATGCTGAGTTAGTTATCGGCCTGATAGGTTTTTTTGTTCACGAAAAAATCTTTCGAACGAATTCTTGTACTTTCAGTCCCTACATTGTATATTACCGTAGCCTTTGCACTTAAAAAGAAATGATGAATACCTTTAGAGTTGGTCAGACTCTAAAGTTTGAAGAAACAAAAATTCCAAAAAAATAATAAAATAACATTAAAAAATAATGTAAGTACGTGTAAAAAGAGCCTGAGTCTCTGTCTTTAGAGTCTGACCAACTCTAAAGGTATTCATCATTTATATTTTGTTGGCCATAATTTGTGTTTTGAAAAAAAAGTTTACCAGAAGCCCAAAGCTTTGTCAACCGAGGTAAGGTCTGAGGGCCAATCATTTACTTCACGTTAAGCAAAATTGTAAAACTTGGATGTTGCTATGGTAACCATCGTTAAGACTGTCTGTAAGTGATTCTATTGGTCCAAAATTGTAAAAATTGCTGTGGTAACCATCGTTAAGATTGTCTATGAGTGATGCGATTGGTCCAAAATTGTAAAACCCAGTGGTCGTAGGGGGTCCACCTACCCTATGCTTTTATTTGTGGTTTTCTCCCTCCGAATTTTTCTGGATAAACTGTTAAACAGTTCGTTAAAAATAAACTGTTACTAGGACATTCTTCTCTGATTTTATCTAATTCGATCTGTAATCTTCTGTCTGTTTCAGTAATGGACCTCACCGATGAAGGAGGTATTTCCGCAAGCCCCGGCTCAAAACAGGACCGCACGGGTTCCGGTAGACCATAGCTGACGCTCCATCGGGCGCTCAGTTGGCTTCAGTGACCGGGAAATCAGGATATTAGGAATCCAAATCTCCGCGAACACCGCAATCCGGGGGACGGTGTGGCTGAAGAAAAATCCGTCCTGAATCTCGTCGATCAAACAAATAAATTTGGCCCGGGTGATGGTAAACAAGAAAAAGAAGAAGAAATTTGTGCGAAATACGGGTTGCATCATAATCGTCTGCCGTTCAATTAGTTGATATTTTTGATGGTTTTGACACGGTCTTTTTGCTTTTTCGCGCTTTCGAATGTTTTCGCGGCCCAAGTTGGTTTTAGTGTTGGTGCAGCAGCGACAGTGATGCTAGTCAGTAGAAGACTGGAGTGAGGTCGCTTGTGATTTTTTTTTATTTATTTTTTTTTTGTTCATAGTTTTTCTATTTATTAAATTTATTTATTTATTTATATTTTTATTTTTTTATTTTTTAGTTTTTCAAAATTTATATTTGTTCGCTCTATTTTCTCGGTGAATTATTTGATTGTGTTATATTTTTCGCGGGAGTGTGATGCTCGGTCGGTAGTGAATGGTTTGGGGCAAGTACGCCCCCCGGAGTGAGGGGCCCGGCGAGCAGGTGAAGATGTCGGGATGGGCGGGACGCGGTGCTCACAGTGTCGTCTCATCGGGAAGCGTCACGGTGACCTCTATCAACGTCTCTCAGGACCCTCTGCCCGATCCCAGCGACAAAGGTCAGTAACCTTTTAGTTTTGTTTTTGTTTTTGTTTTTTTTCTGAACTGATTAACCCTTTCAATACCCAACCCAATTAGTTAAGGTGATTCCAGGCAAAACTTTTGCAGATGTCAATCCGATTGATAGCAGCGCCACCTGTCGCTTTTCGGAAAAGTCGAGTTTTTGGCATTTTAAATTGAATCCAGAGAAAAAACACAACGTCTAATAACGTTAGCACATTATTCGAAATTTCTGAAATGAATTTTCCAGCCCAAAACGAGCAAAATCGTTTGAGAATTAAAACTATGTAATGGGGCTCTTGCAAACTTTTGCTACAAGAGATTGAAGAGTTGGTTCCTGCATAAAAACCTTTGAAAATTACGATGAGTGCACTAAAAAATCACGAAATTCACTCTCAGAATTGGGCTTAATGGCGGAGAGACGCAGGCATTATGGGGGATTCCTATCTAAATTTGGACTTATCTCTGTGTTTCCGTAGAGAAAGTGACATTATATAGACAGGAATCTCCCATGATACCTGCGTTGAGCCGCCATTACAAACTTGCCGTTATAGCAGTTATGTTAGTTTATTACTGAATTTTAGACTTTCTTTGCGTGATTTTCGTGATTTTTGCTGGTCTTTACGTAGGATTGGACTCTCTATTTGCTTACAGCAAAAGTTTGCAAGAGCCCCATTGTCCTGCGTCTGGTAATTTTTTTTTTTCAGTGTGCAATCCTCTGCCGGCGCCCATGATAGATTGATAGAAGCCCCTAGAAATATAATCTTTGTCTCAGCCTCCCGGGACGCCTCTCTTGGTGGCATTGCAAGTTGCATACACACTGCGTTCTTTAAATATTTTTTTTCTTTCCCGCGTTCATGGGAATGTGAATGGAGGGGGGTTTTTCCGTGAGTGAGCGTATACGAGCCGTGGCACAATTGCCTCATCGAGTCCGATTTCATGTGTGTGGGCTGGTTGTAGTGGTGTAGTGGTGTAGTTGTGTTTGTTGTAAATGTTGTTTACTCACACACGCATGAATTTACCGTATTGACACACGCAATGCAAAAGGAAGCGTTCGCGAGTGTGAGCTTGTTTTCGCGATGTGTATATGTATATGAGTGCACTTGTATTCTATCTGTGTGTTTGTAAACATGACTCCTTTGCTTCGCGATGTCTGATGGATCTCGATTCGATTTCGAGAGAAAAGAAAACGCGAGCGCGCCACTGCAACGTTGCCAAATGCGTTGCTCGCAGTTTTTAATGATACTAGAACAGCTGATTTATTTAAAACCAAAACGGAAAATGTATCCAAACGTATCAGAAAACACTTTCTCATATCAAATTTAATCGGGGCGAGACTCCCAGACCCCCCTTTGATATCGGAGGGGAGACCCTAGACCCCCATTTAATATCCTAGTGGAGACCCCTAGACAGTAGACCCCCATTTAATATCCTGGGGGAGACCCCTAGACCCCCATTTAATATCCTGGGGGAGACCCCTAGACCCCCATTTAATATTGGGGGAGACCCCCAGACCCCCCTTTGATATATTTATCCAGATCCAAATATCCATTTTTGAAATATTTAAATTTTTCCTTTTTTTGACCCATTTTCCCATTGATTTTAATTGAAACCATTTTTCATCTATAACTAACCTAAAAATTAAAATTTCAAAAAACCAAAAAAAAAATTCCCTCTGGGAAATGTTAGAAGCAAAAGCTCGGCATTTGGCTGCATTTGGATCAATAGTTCAAAAGTTATGCTGGGTTTCACGTTTTATGGCTACGGACAGACAGACGCCGAGACGCCACAGAAAGTTTGTGCATTTACACCTCCAAGCCACATGTGGTTAAATAATATTGATACGTCATGGATAAATATTCTTTAGGATAGGACTAGGCATAATGAGAGCAAATTATTTTGTAATTATCATGATCTACTTAGTCGTAGTGACTAGTGGGCCAAATATCGAAACAAAATACATTGAAAATCTCTGCGCCATTGCAATGGGGCTATTGCACACTTTTGCTATAAGCGACTTAATAGTCGATTATGGCGTAAAAACCTCATAAAATACCGATGGCGGCACTAAAAACTTCCAAAATCCACTCCTAAACTCAATAAACGCAGTTATTTGCGCGAGCGTAATGGTGGCCGAAGGCACTAACAATGGGAGATTCCTATCTTAATTTCGTCACATTTTCTATGCTGACAAGGATGATTCACAGAGTAATTAGTCATCAGAGTGATGATCCACATCCGATGAATGGTACCGCAACACCAAGTGACACCGGTGTCAAATGAAAGTAGTCTCTTATTGGTCACTTCTTTATGGAGTTTCAGAATTGTTAGATGGGAATCTCCCATTGTTAGTGCCTTCGGCCACCATTACGCTCCCGCAAATAACTGCGTTTATTGAGTTTAGGAGTGGATTTTGGAAGTTTTTAGTGCCGCCATCGTTATTTTTTGAGGTTTTTATGCCATAATCGACCATTAAATCGCTTACAGCAAAAGTGTGCAATAGCCCCATACTTTCTTTTAAAGATTGTCGCGAGATTTCTACGAGCTAAGTTTCGCCGCAAAACTTGAAATATTTGTTTGAAACCCCAAAAAAACCCCCGAGGGACTGTCGGGGGCTTCTGAAAATATCAAAAATTAAAAATGTGGGGCAATCGCCAACCTGACTCTCTTGTCGTTTCAAAGCATTTGGCTCAGTAGTTTCCGAGAAAAATGCCCTATCCGGGTGGGCAGGGTGGGCTGGTACACCCTGTACAACATTTCCATCAAGGGACTCATAAAACGACCACTGCTGCAGTTATGCGTTGGAGTGTGGGACTGATCTGCAACTCCTCTCCTGACCAAAGGAGTGTAAAGAGTTGCCGAACCGGAACCTCGAAGGCGAAACTAATCCCATGAAAATCTTGCGACAATCTTCAATTCGTTGATAGTACCTATAGCAATGGCGACTCGCGCAATGTGGTAACGATGGATTCCCTCCATTTAAAACTATGTAAAATAATCGATTCTTTTGTGAAGCGCTCACCTAGAATCGATCTTTTTGCATAGATTTAAATGGCGAAGTAGCACTGTTGCCAGATTGCACGAGTTGTACTGACCTATAGTAAGCCAGTTTCTAAAAATACTAAAGTATTTTCCCAATTTCGATCACAGATTCCTGAATAATTTGAGACATTGCTATGTTTCCGTAGAGAAAAAAAAATGAGTTAGACAGGAATCTCCCGTGATCCGCGTAGCTCCGTTATAAAGATCTTGCCGGTATAGCTGTTTTCTGAGTTTATTACTACTTTTTAGACTTTTTTAGTGTGATTTTTGTGACTTACGGTGGTTTTAACTCCAGATTTGAATACTATTCATTTACTTATAGCAAGAGTTTGCAAGAGCCCCATTTGAATCTTCAACCGAACCGGTCGTGAAATTTATTTATTTATTTATTTATTTATTTATTTATTTATTTATTTTCAAAAAAATAAAAAATAAAATAAATAAATAAATAAATAAATAAATAAATAAATAAATTTGGAACTAACCGCAGAGGAACCACCGTAAGAGCTTCATTCTCTAACGTGGCAACATTGTAGCGGCTGTCTCTCTAGCTCTCTAGTCCCGGCTGATGCAAAGCAAAAATCACTAGCTGATCCAAGTAATTGTCCTTCTCTCTCTTCTCCCATTAGAATGCATGTGTTAGCAAAGGATAGAAGAGGGAGTGAAAATCACGTGACAGCCCCTAATCTGTCCTTTTCTATCATACGCGTTCTAATGGGAGAAGAGAGAGAAGGATAGATTCCTAGCGGACCCAAGTTATTGTCCTTCTCTCTCTTCTCCCATTAGAATGCATGTGTTAGCAGAGGATAGAAGAGGGGGCGAAAATCACGTGACTGCCCCTAATCTGTCCTTTTCTATCATACGCTTTCTAATGGGAGAAGAGAGAGAAGAATGGATTCCTAGCGGATCCAAGTTATTGTCCTTCTCTCTCTTCTCCCATTAGAATGCATGTGTTAGCAAAGGATAGAAGAGGGGTCGAAAATCACGCGACTGTCCCTAATCTGTCCTTTTCTATCATACGCGTTCTAATGGGAAAAGAGAGAGAAGGATAGATTCATGGATCCGCCGGTGGCAAGAATACGCGCGTTGAAAACTGACGCCAATTGACCTTGGGACCACCCCCACCCATCCTCCTCAACCGAGAGTCACCGACCAACTCCGACTACCAACCACCGCGCGGCCACCGCTGTCAATTTGCGTGCGTGTAAAGTATGCGCGCCGTAGTATGAGTTTATGAAAAGTTACGTAAAAAAAAATAAAAATAAATAATATCTATATGTATACTTATAGAAGAGTAGGACTTGGCGACTTGGCGACAAACCATTGCATAGCTACCATTCATGCAATATGCCAAGTCCAGTCTCGGCATTCGGCTATACTCCATAGCTTCATCGGTCAATTAAATATAGACTCCGCCAAAATTCAGGCTCTGCGCGTTCTTTATGCTCTCGCCAAGAGTCGAGCAGTGTTGAATTAGGCCTGTGCGATGTTCGATGCATCGATCGAAGTTTCGATGTTTCCCTGACATCGATTGGATTCGATGCTAATGTTGATGTCAATCGATGAATCGAAACTCTTTTTTTATCGATATTTTGACCAGTGGCGGCTCGTGCAATGTCGCAACAACGTATTATCTCCATGTAAATCCATGTAAAACCTTGTAAAACAATCGATTCTCAGAAGGTGTGCAATTGCACCCCCAAGATATCGATACTTTTGCATAGGTTTAAATGGCAAAAGAGCATGGTTGCCAAAGTGCACGAGCCGCCACTGATTTTGACTAATAACAGACCCAAGAGAATTATTTTCCTCTTAAACCATCTAAAAAGCACAAAGAAGTATCATGATTTTCAGTGATTTCTCATTTTTGACTTGATAATATTTGTATTGATGCATCGATAAAAAATCGATATTTTTTGGATATCGAATTTCGATGCTCAAAACTGGACATGGCACAGGCCTATGTTAGATGCTGAAATTATATAGGCGGATACAGGAATTTGTTTATCTCTCTCTTCTGCCATTTGAATGTATGTGTTAGAAAAGGAAGGAGATAGGGGCAAAAGTCACGTGATAGCCCCATCTGCTATCCTTTTCTAACATATGTATTCAAATGGCCGAAGAGAGATAGACAAATTCTTGTATCTACCCACATGGTTGAAATGCTCAACCTTTGCGGCACCCGTATCTGTAGCTTTTTCAAGTCTATTTCAACTTACAAAAGCTCTTTCAGTGGACTCGACTCCTACTTTGGATCGATGAACAGAGCGCGAAGTTGCGAAAAGCCTAGACCACACCGGCTCCAAAACTTTCAAAGTTCGCGAACGCCACGCCTTTTTGACCGATATCCGAATTTTATGCTTGACAGGTCTCTCAGCTTCAAAGGTGTGTTTGGCGTTTAGAGTTCAATTGAAGAGCTTGTCGAATAATGGCGTTAAAGAGAATGTATTCTTTTGAGGAAAACGCTTTTGAGTGTTTCAATGTGATTACTCAAAAAATACAACTAATAGGGCAGTTGCAAGGGTCTGAAATCGTGTGTTTTTTTTTTTTATGAAGAATGTGATAGGACTTGTTGAGCTGAGAACAATGGTGCCTTTGGTTTTTTCGTGAGTGTCCCGGTTTTGGAGATACACAAGTGTAAAGACTAGATAAATTATAAAATAAAACGAAAGGTACTTATGTATGAATATTGTATCAAATGATCATTTCGGGTGTTCACCCATCTTCAGTGATAATAATAAATAAAATATATAAAAATATTTAAACAAGTTAACAACGAATAGTAAACAACAAAACAGCGATTAGTTTTATTTCATATTCATTTTATTTTATAATTTATCTAGTCTGAAAATTTCTGGTGCAAAATGCGAAAAACTTTTACAAAAAAGTGTAAAGTTGTAAAAAATCGTGTGCGTAGTGACGTCACTGCGCGGAATTCCCATTTAAAACAATGTCTTTTGGGCCAAAATCTCATCTTCGAAACAATGGGACTTAATTTGAAACCAAAGGCATCTTTGTCCTTAAATTTTCAAGTACTTTCATTTACTTCATAAAAAATGCAACATTTCAGACCCTTGCAACTGCCCCATTGTAAGATTTGATTTTATCTATTTCCTACTTTGAAGTATCGGAAAACCACAGTGAAACTTTCAAATGTGTATCTCTCAATATTATAATTTTTTTATTCACCCTTCTCCCGGCAAGATCTTCAACGTTCCTCTAAGGGCTAATCCAGGTAAATTGTAGCATCCCTTACATTTCTAATTTTCAATTTTGACCGTAAAACTCACTGGCGGATCTAGGAAATCGCTCTTCCCTCTCTTCTCCCATTAGAATGCATGTGTTAGCAAAGGATAGAAGAGGAGGCGGAAATCTTGTGACTGCCCCTAATCTTTCCTTTTCTATAATACGCGTTCTAATGGGAGAAGAGAGAGAAGGATAGATTCCTAGCGGATCCAAGTTATTGTCCTTCTCTCTCTTCTCCCATTAGAATGCATGTGTGTTAGCAAAGGATAGAAGAGGGGGCGGAAATCACGTGACTGCCCCAAATATGTCCTTTTCTAACACACGCACTCTAATGGGAGAAGAGAGAGAAGGATAGCTTCATGGATCTGCCGCATTGGTAAAACTTAAAATATTTAACTTATTAGTGATGACCAAGTTCGGAGATCGATTCGTGCTTGCCCGCGATATTTTTGAGCTCGTTGCTGTAAGTAATCTCAATCACTTGGATTTTAAAATCCATTAGAAATGTGTTTCAATGATGGAGAGTCGTCACGTTTGATTTTTAGTGTTAAAATTCCTATACACTTTCTTACTGCTTCAAATGACTTTTTATTGAGGATTTTTGTCGTTTCGTCTGTAGCTCAACAAGTCAACACCGCTTTTACATGAACAAGAACTCCTGCAATACTTTGAGTATGCAATACCATATCCTAAAAGGCGGAATAGTTGCATGCAGCTTGTGAATATCCCTGCGTCCGCGTGTGTTTGATAGCATTTTGTTTTTTTTTTTTTTTAATTAGAGTCAAAGAGCACCGATTTCTAGCGACTACTTCTAAAATAAAGTATACGTTCGGTTATTCAATTCACCGGTGACACCGTCTAAAATATCTAAAATATTACGTTGCTGACGTCAATATTCCCGGCGACGACGCTACCGGCTAAAATATTTCCAGACGACGCGACGTCAGCGAAGTAATATTTTAGGTATTTTAGACGGAGTCACCTGTGCTTTGAATAACCGAACTCACACTTTATTTTAGAAGTAGTCGCTAGAAATCGGTGCTATTTGACTTTAATTGAAAAAATACAATGCTATCAAACACACGCGGACTCAGGGATGTGTGAATCTTGCAAACTTTTGCTGTGAGCAAATGAGTAGTTCATTGAGATGTAAAAACCAGCAAAAATCACGAAAATCACAACGAGGAAGTCTAACATTTAGTAATAAACTCACATAACTGCTATAACGGCAAGATCGTAATGGCGGTTGTACGCAGGTTACATGGGAGATTCCTGT
The DNA here is from genome assembly GCA_011764245.1 of Trialeurodes vaporariorum. Lineage (NCBI taxonomy): Eukaryota > Metazoa > Arthropoda > Insecta > Hemiptera > Aleyrodidae > Trialeurodes > Trialeurodes vaporariorum. The sequence continues at coordinate 11,530,457 of VMOF01000220.1, forward strand.
CTATTATGTCACTTTCTCTACGGAAACACAGAAATATGTCTCAATTTAGATAGGAATCTCCCATGATACCTGCGTCTCTCCACCATTATAGTTTCAATTCTGAGAGAGAATTGGGTGATTTTTTAGTGTACTCATCGTCATTTTTATAGGTTTTCATGCAAGAATCAACTCTTCAATCCCGTGTAGCTAAAGTTCGCAAGAGCCCCATTATTCACAAGCTGCATGCAACTATTCCGCCTTTTAGGATATGGAATTGCATACTCAGAATATTGCAGGAGTTCTTGTTTATGTAAAACCGGTGTTGAGCTACAGACAAATCATCGTCGACATCTTTGATTTTTGTTTGAAAATATTGGAATTAAGACACGGCAGTGGTTATCGATGGTTAGTTGTTGGAAAAATATTCCTCCATTGGCGGGTCGTGCTATCTGGCAACCTTTTTTTTTTTTTTTTTTTTTTTTTTTCGTTTGAACCTGTGCAAATTTATCGATTTCTCACTTGAAGAAAATACTTTAAACACTTTGGTAGCGTTGACGAAATCCTTGGTAAAAAAAAAAATGACCCAGCAAATGATCCAACCAAATCTTTGGTTCATTCAGCAAAATCCCTTTAGTTAGACGTACAAAATTATTGATTAGCTCTACTAAAGTCTTTTACCGGGCCATTTTTCTACCAAAGATTTTGTCAGCGCTACCAAAGCGTTTTTTCTGTTTTTTTTCCATGAGCAGGGATTCAGTGAATCCCTGAATTTCGATCCCTGAGAAGATCTTACGTAATACCTACGTAATAAGATAGACCCTGAAAATATATGTAGAGAATCCATTGCTGCCACATTGCACGAGCCGCCACTGATAGCCCCTTCAATCAGCTGATGTTGACATTTGCTTAACCCGCACTCCGCGGTCAGCCAATGGGATCTCTCCCCTCCCCCTTTCACCCATTCCTTCTAGTAATTCCATCATCTAATTGGCAATGTTAACGTCAGATCTGCATACTCTATGAAGGGTCTCTGTATTCGAGCAATAATTGGACGCTAGCCCAAACAAACCACCATAGTCTATTTAAACAAAATAACTCCTGCCAACTTTTTTATTATCTTTTACCGTAAGTAAAGTTGTAAAGCTCCGGAAGAGTGCAGCTGCGTCGAGTGTGGAAGACTTCGGCGTGATATCACTTTCCAAGAAATAAATTTCAGATTTTATGTGTAGGCGGAAAGACACGATAATTACCATTTTACTTTGTTCGTACAAGTGCAACTTTTCAGAGCTGCAGTATTTTTGCGACCTGCGCGTATATGTACTTGTGATATGATCCCCTTTGGAATATTCTAGAACATGTCTAACCCTTTAAGTATCATTCCCGCACATATTCGTTTACTTTAATTTCTGTTTAGTTTGGTTTCAATGGGGCTCTTGCAAACTTTTGCTATAGGGGATTAAAGAGTTGATTCTTGCATAAAAACCTGTAAAAATGACGATGAGTACACTCAAAAACCACAAAATTCACTCTCAGAATCGGGCTTAATGGCGGAGAGACGCAGGTATTATGGGAGATTCCTATCTAAATTGAGACGTATCTCTGTGTCCCCGTAGAAAAAGGGACATAATAGACAGGAATCTCCCATGATATCTGCGTCGCGTCGAACCGCCATTAACATCTTGCCATTATAGCAGTTATGTGAGTTTATTGCTGAATTTTAGGCTTACTTAGTGTGATTTTCGTGATTTTGGCTGGTCTTTACATAATATTGAACTATTTATTTGCTTGTTGCAAAAGTTTGCAAGAGCCCCATTCACTGCGTTGGTGCATTGCCGCGGTCCATGGTAAAAATGGTCTCTCCTCTTTCGCCGTGCCAAAATCTCCGTTAGGGTTATGAATTGGTTTGTTGCTTACTTTTGCTACAACAATATAAAACCTTGCTGGCTGATAATTATGACGATCGTGTCGTAGTGCCATCGAGTCGATGATCAAGTGCGTGTTATTTTTATGGGTGGTGTCATTCCGAAAAGTTCAATTCTGATAGAAACCTTTTCTTCTCCGCGGAAGCTCAGGAGTCATCGGCGAATTTCCGCTGAGATGGAAGGGTTTCTATCGGGAATCCGAATGTAACTTATCGGAATAACACCGCCCATAAGAATAACGCACGTACACGACTATCGACTCGATATTCATCGCGCGCACTCGTTTCTTAATCAGCCTGCAGATAATATAAAATATGGTTGCTATACAGCTTGTCCCAGAAAAGATTGGATTTGACCTTCTATGGTTTTCATGAAATCATCAGCTTCGTACTGCTCCTAACCAATAAGGTTGCCCCATCTGAGGAGGGAAGCTGATGTTTTCATTCAAACCTACTGTTGTCAACAATCATTCTTTGGACAGCCTATCTATAGCCGACTGTTGACTGTTTTTGCGATGAGTTCCCGACCAAAGTTAGTCCGACTCAAGCTCAACATTGGACCAACTCAACAACGTGGAAAGTGTAGGGTGTATTGTATGTTACACTGTATTATGTGTAGGCGTTCTCTCTCTCTCTCTCTCTCTCTCTCTCTCTCTCTCTCTCTCTCTCTCTCTCTGTCTCTCTCTCTTTCTCTCTCTCTCTCTCTCTCTCTCTCTCTCTCTCTCTCTCTCTCTCTCTCTCTCTCTCTCTTTCCTTCTCTCTCTCTCCCTCTTCCTCTCCCTCTCTGTCCCTGTTGAAACCCAACTTGGGAACAGCACGGACCGCGGAAGTGCAATTACCTCCTCTCTTTTATCTAAATCTTTATTTTCTCTAATAATATCTGAAGCTTTGGCGTTATCTAACCGGTTAGCTGTGCTGGTTGCGTAAGATCTAGGTGTACCGTATAACCGCTCGCCAGTTCGCCAACTCGCCAAGTATCTCTCTTCTGCCTCTCCCTGTGTTAGTTATTTTTCTCCATCCGCCCGTCCGTCTGTCTGTCTGTCTCTCTTGGTGTCGGCCGTAGTCGCGACTCGCGACGCGACCCCCGTGCTGACCCCTCAAAGCAATGACCCCTCCCCGTCCCCTCCCCCTCTAGCGTAACCCTCTCACCTATCCGAACCTCGCCTCATCGCCTTGTTATAGGATTTCGTGGAAAGGCAAAGGAAAGACCCAGTATTCAGATAATTTTTTTTTTTTTTTTTTTTTTTCCTGCGTCAAACAATCGTCGGAAAATTGTGATCGTTGATTGTAACTTTAAACGATCTGAAATGTACCTCAGCTTAGAACTGAGGGAAAAAACTTTCGATAAGTTGGTTTTTTTTTTTTTTTTTTTTTTTTTTTAAATGTTGAATGTCTAATGTTTCTTAAAGGCGACTAATACACTATCTAAATCGCTCTTAAAATGTACCTTGCTTTGTTAATCATGTGATCTTTAAGAAATATGTGGAAATTTAAACTTTTTTTTCGTGATTCGAATTTCCATGGTATACTACGGCTTTCAAAAGAAAATAGCCGGATAAACTGCGGCTATCAAAAGAAAATATCCGGATGAAAATACTCATTATTTCATTCCTCGGCCAATTCGAGAAATTTCACGAAATTCAGGTTGTATCAGAGTCTCATACTATTGCCAATTTCTGTCATTATACACCTCAAAAAATTTAAACTGATGGCAAATAAAAAAAATTTTCACCAAGAAAAATTTCGATGAGGGGACTTTCTTTTGAAAGTTATAGTACATATTCACCCCAGTGGCGCACAGTGGTGACCGAACTGGAAACATAAAAATTCTCTTATAGAGTAACAACGCCTGGTCTTAAAGCCTGGTATTCACTATGACGAGGACTCCAAATTGTAACATTTGAAAAATAATGTTTTTTTCTAGAGCGCCTTCAATCCATTGTGTATGCAAAATCAGCACTGTTTTTAGGACTATTTAACGATAGATACCTACTAAATCGGAGCGAGCGAATAATGATTTGTCTTCGTAACCTGGCAGTTGAAGGGTTAAATGGACCGGACGCGACTTTGTCAGATTTGCGCAAGATGCATTTACCCTCCCCCCCACCCACATTTTTATGACGATTGTGCGATTTCCCGCCAAATTTTTCATGTAATAACTATTCGAATTTCAGTCCTCCCTCTTTCATTCTCCGAGACCATTATGTACTCATTTCAGCGTTGTCTTTGTTTTGCGCAGGTTCGAAGAATGAAGAGAACAAGTGCAGCGTCGTAGTTTCTCCCCTGACGCTGGCTGCGGCGGCGGCAGCAGCAGCGGCCGACGATGAAGGATCAGCATCCGATACGGAAATCAGCAGGATTGACTTCTCAGGTAAGGACTTGAGGCCATTTTGGACTTACCTACGTCTTGTATTTATTAAAGTTGGGATAGGTCGGTCTAGATCAGTAGCGCACCGAGAGTTTCTTCATCTCTCTCTTTTCTTCATTAAAAAACGTATGTTAGACAAGGATGGACAAGGGGATAAAACCCCCTCTTTCTGCCCTTTTCCTACTTATACATTCAAATGGGAAATGAGAGAGATGGAAGAGATCCTGGTTGGGCCAGTGCACCGAGAGTTTCTTCATCTCTCTCTTTTCTCCATTAAAAAACGTATGTTAGACAAGGATGGACAAGGGGATAAAACCCCCTCTTTCTGTCCTTTTCCTACTTATACATTCAAATGGGAAATGAGAGAGATGGAAGAGATCCTGGTTGGGCCAGTGCACCGAGAGTTTCTTCATCTCTCTCTTTTCTCCATTAAAAAACGTATGTTAGACAAGGATGGACAAGGGGATAAAATCCCCTCTTTCTGTCCTTTTCCTACTTATTCATTCAAATGGGAAATGAGAGAGATGGAAGAGATCCTGGTTGCGCCAATGCAACGAGAGTTTCTTCATCTCTCTCTTTTCTCCATTAAGAAACGTGTGTCAGACAAAGATGGACAAGGGGATAAAACCCCCTCTTTCTGTCCTTTTCCTACTTATACATTCAAATGGGAAATGAGAGAGATGGAAGAGATCCTGGTTGCGCCAGTTGTCTAGATCAACGAGCCATAGAAATAATATTTTAAATTTAAATATTTAAAACATCATTGAGGATTCCACAGAAGAGCACAGCGGGCTGATCCTTGAAATTCACGACTTTTGGGTAGACTGGATAAGAATGGAAAACGGTGATTGGTAGAGACGAGTCACGTGGTTGTCAAGTCTAATCAAACTACAGAATTTATCTAACTGGGCAGTCTTGGAGTACCTGATAACCAATTAGACAAATTCCGTATTTTGATTAGACTTGGCAACCACGTGACTCGTCTCCGCTAATCACCGTTTTCCATTTTTATCGAGTCTACCCAAAAGTCGTGAATTTCAAGGATCGGCCTGCAGGTGAAGTTTCGAGAGCCCATTGCCATGTTGGCGTTAGGAAGGCCTCGTGACGAACGGGTCTGCTCCTAAATCTATTTTCCTATTAAAAAAAAAAAAAAAAAAAAAAATAGACAATGCCGCGGAAGAGCAGAGAGGAAGTTTTCAGAGCCCTTTGCTGAGTAGGCGGTAGGAAGCCTACGAGATAAACTGGTCTCCTCGTAAGTCTATTTTCCTATTCAAAAAAACATTGACGATTCCCCGGAAGAGCAGAGGGAATGTTTTGAGAGTCCTTTGCTGATTAGACGATAAGAAGCCTCCAAGATGAACAGGTCCACTCGTAAATCTATTTTCCCATTTAAAAAAAAAAAAAAGTGAGGATTTTCCCCCGAAGTGCAGAAGGGTAGTTTTGACTTTTGAGATCTCTCGGCCAAGTAGGCGTTAGAAGCCTACGAGATAAACAGATCCGCTCGTAAATCTATTTTCTTTTTTCAAAAAACATTGAGGATGCTCTCGAGGTGCAGAAGGGAAGTTTTGAGAGCCCTTGGTCAAGTATGCGTTAGGAAGCCTACGAAATGAATAGGGCTAGTAAGTCTATTTTTAAATATAAAATTACGTTGTTGTTACCCTGGTGGAGCACAGGGAAAGCTTTTAGAGTCCTTTGCAGGACCGTAACTACCATAGGGCAATAGGGCATCCTGGGCGCAATACCCCGGGTCACCCGACGAATTTTGTTTATTTTAGTGCAGGTAAGCCCCTCATAGTCTCACTAAACTTATCCAAGAATAGAGGGGGCCCCTTAACACTCCGTTCATCGAATATAATTAAAAGACCAGAAACTAATCCGAAAAAAATGACTTATTCTTGTTTGAACTTTTTCCTCGATCCTCTTGCTTGAAGTCCTGTGCTCAAGTTTCATTTTCTTGACTGTAAAGACCGTAATGGTTCAAGCAGTGTCGTATAGCGTGCAATTTGGCAACGTTGCAGTTCGTCCATTTAAATCCACAGTGAAGATCGAATTATTGGGTGTTCAGTGAACAGCTTCCCATTCGACCTTTTATATGGGTTTAAATGGACACAATACAACGTTGCCAAACTGCACGCTACGCCACTGGATTCAAGTCATCTTCTTTGGTTTTAAATTGTGTAGCCCCATTAATCCTCATCTCATCTCTTTGTTTGCTTGTTTTATTTCGACAGGGGCGAATATGCGAATCAAGAAAGACAGAGGCAGTCAAGATGAGTGTGTCGAGAGGCCTATGTCGTGGGAAGGAGAGCTATCTGACTCAGAAATGGTCAGCGTCAAGAAAGTAAGTCAAATATATTTGCCTACCCCACTACTCTCGTGACAAAAGAGTCTCTAGATTTTTGCTAAGTAGAGTATAAAATTCTTCGACCAAGTTTGAATCTCGGCCGTCGGCTCACAAAAAAAAAACGGCATTTCGGTAGTATTTGCTAAATTATGTGGATTCTGCAATATTACTATATTTATTGTATGCATCGTTAGTTTTGTGGAATTTTACATTGGGATCATTGTGCCATTTCGCTGTTTCAAAAGTACTCAACATACCGGGCTAGCTGACAGAGTTTCTCAACGGATCACTTTGGGTTGCATATCTTCATATTTGAAGGCATTTTTCGCTGTTATTATTGACCCCACATTCCTCCTCCGATATAAAATTGTACCTAAAGACTTTAATCAAAGGTGTAGAACACCTAAATTGCCTTAAGCTTACCTGGTGCTTACGTTTACGAAGGCTGCACCAGGAGAAAAATTCAAAAATTCATTCTGCCAGTTTTTAGTGTCAATTTTGGAAATTAATTTTGTTGTAAATAAAAACTCTGCCCCTCTAACTCTTTCAAAAGTCCGAATCGGTCTTCAATTTCCAAAACAGTAACTTAGTTGGTTTGAAAATTGGATATGCTTTGTGAACACATTTTGTTCACACATTTTATGACTTACAATGGAAGAAATTCTTATTGATTTGCTCTGTTTTCAAGTTGAAAACATGTATTTCCACCTGAAAAACTGGAATTTTTTCTCAGAGGAGTGGAATTGAATTCTAAGAGTACAGTCGGAGACAAAAAGAATGTCAGATGTCTCCTTGAAGTAGGCCATCCTCAATACGTATCTTCATGAATTCAAGCACTGCAGGTGGCCTACCTTAAGGAGTTGTCTGACAGAGGCGTAGCGTACAATTTGGCAACGTTGTAGTTTGTCCTTTTGAACCCATTTTAAGGATCGAATGCGAAGGTGTTCACCGAACACCTAATACTCCCAATAGTTAGGTCTTTTTCATGAGTATAAATGGACACAATACAACGTTTCCTAATTGCATGCTACGCCACTGTTGTCTGACTGACATTATTATTGTTCTTGACTGTACAACTTTTAAAGTGTCGAACAAGTAATAGTAAAGTTGTCAATTTTTCTGTGTCACTCATGGGATGGGCTTGACACAATAATCGCCTATTTGTACTAACATTCTTGTTTTTTACTTTCCAGGAAACGGAGGAGAATGAAATGTCGGTAGAGGGTATGCAAGTTTGTAATGACCTGAATAATAGTACCAACTGTTCGTCGGATGACGGGAAACCTCCGCCTTTAAAATTTACCTCGGAATCAATGGTGAACAAAGTGCTAGAGCAGGTCAGGGCGAATAAACTTTCAAACGCTCAGACAGAACTTCCTCTTCTCGTCGAAAAAGTGCTAGGTACGTAAGTTTAGTTTTATCTCAAGTTTTTGGATCTTCTGAAATTTTTAACTTCCATTTAAGTTAGAGAATTGTTTGCAGTGGTTTTGCATGCAATTTGGCAACGCTGCATTCAATCCATTTAAACGCCTGTAAAATTCTGATTCCAGGGACACAGAATACTCTAATCAGAACGGAAACTCTAATTCATTTTAAATTAAATTAAAATATACGGACACGGAATACTCTAATCAGAACGGAAACTCTAATTCATTTTAAATTAAACTAAAATACACGGACACGGAATACTCTAATCAGAACAGAAACTCTAATTCATTTTAAATTAAATTAAATTTAATTCTAATTCATTAAAACATTCTTTACTTCGGGTATCTTCGGGTCCGCTATGTTGAAAAGTGAGCATTTCAGGCAATCTTTGGCAACTGGCCGGGTTTTGATTGCTTGTGCGTCAACTCCAGAGGCAGTATATAAAAGAGACCACGCACTTTCTATCTTACCCATGTTTGCGTGCGGTGGCAACTTTTTTTTGGGGGGTCTCAACAGAACACCGCAAACAAGGTCCGTACGTTGACTGATGAGAAAATCGTTGAGATTTTCCCTTGTGAAACCGAAGCACAAAAATTGCATCAGTCAATGTATGGACCATGTCAGATGGTGCTCCCTCATGCTCCTTGTGTTAATTCCTGTTCAGTTCCGAAAAATAAGTCAGCCACCGCGCGCACTATTGTGTGGTCTCTTATTATTCATTGCCTCTGATCAACTCCGATTGTAAATATAACCTGAAAAAGCATGTCCGCCATATTGAGAAGTGAGCAAACATGGTTGCCAGTCTGTGCTGTTAAATTCCAAATCTTGTTTCCATCGGCTCTTATGGGAGTTTCCGTTCTAATTGTAGTATTCTGTGCCAGGGAGTGCATTTCGCAGTTTTGCACTGCCAACAGTTTGACCTTTTACACAGTTTTAAATTATCAAAATGCAACGTTGCCATACTGTTTATATTGCCACTGATTCCATGTATCCTCTGAATGAGTTGTCGGAATGATTTCCACCCTCTCAAATTTGACGAAAATGAAATTGAAAAATTAATAACGGAAATTTCGTCTCCTTTGCCTCTTTTCAATTTCACCTTCAGTGTCTCAAAAACTTGACTCCTAAATTTCACTCCGAGGATTTTAATTTTTTTTTAAATCAGCCATTGATAAATCATTATGTGCAGTTAGCTCTTGAATAAATGTGAGATCATCTTAACCCTTTGTCTCCTGACGGTACAAATTTGTACCATCAAATTAACCTGGTGTTAAATGTATTTTAAAAAAAAAATCACTATGCACATCAAACTAAACGAGAAAAATTCATTCTATTTATTGAGATTGATAAAGAATGTATGAGAAAGGTTTGTAATAGAGCCGGATTTAAAGGGTTAATAGTGATAAACCTTGCAACAGCCGCGGTTCATAGTTTCTAAAGTGGGGAGCCTGAAAAAATGTGATAATTTTTTTTTTCTCTCCTCTCATTGCTCAGTCCTTCTCCATGTAAAAGTGGAAGGGGGGGCTCAAGGTATTACTGCCTTTGTTTGTACCTTTTTTGAAGCCCTTACCCAAAAAAGTGGGGGGGGGAGTTAAGCCCTTAAAGCCTTCTTACGGATGGCCACTGGCTCACAATTAACTGTAACAAAAATTTGCTCATGTTTTTGAAGTTACCACCCTTCTTCAGGCCATCACTTTTCCAATATTTTATAATTATAGTTTTTCCAATATTTTATTATTTTAGCTGATTCGACTGATTCTTTATGTTTTTTGCAGGAAATAATTATAGTAGGTTATGTAATCCAAGTCCAGATTCTGCAATCCACTCATTTTACTCACCGACGCAATCCCCTGTTACAAGCAGACACGGCCTTTCATCATCACCTTGTACCTTCACTCCATCCCTCTCAAGAAACAACAGTGATGCATCACAATACGGTGGATCCCAACATAGTTCTTGTTATAGCTACAGTTATTCTTCTGTCTCTGTCTCTCCAACTCAATTTTCTCCAACTCACTCACCTGTTCAAGGTAGACATTCTCAACATACGGCTCGATCAGTGCCTGAATACTCTCTAGGTAAGTTTTTGTCACTTTTCGTTCCGTTTACTTGAGCTCCTGTTTGCAAGAGGGTTGCAAGTCAGCGTTATACTTTGTCCTCCTTTTTTAAAAATATTTAAAATATTGTTAGCCAGCTTGAAATTAGAAATTTTGAAAACCTAAGGACAAAACTGAATTTAGCGCCCAAAAATATCTTCAGATACCCAATCTTTTTCAATTGTATTGTTTCTTAAGGAATAACTTTGCCGCTGTGGCATTTTTGGAGAAATTGAGTTATTGATGGCAACGTATTCTATGGGGTAAGCGGCAGACTACACCAAAGTAGTTTTACCTAGTTGGGCGTTGTAGCGCTGCTGTAGCTCTAAAAGTATTACCGCTGTTGTGCAAGATTACATGAAATATACTATAGACACAGTTTTTTGTGTCTCCTGTAAAATCTCCTGAGTTTCACTTGGGTGGAGTTGTTTGTTAAACGACGAGTTTCATTTCTGGTGGAGAAAGCTATATTTTTGTCCAACTAGATGTCTCTGACTTCGTTTTACGCTGGGTTGAAGACTGCAAGCGCAGTTATAACTTATGAGCAAACATTTTTTCACCTTTTGCAAAGAATTATTTTTTGAGCATCTCAACTAGTTAACTGCAAGTCGGAAAATTGTCGTTCAAATCTATGCGATTGCTGATTGCCTTATTTTCAAAAATTGAGTTTTTGATTTATGGGAAAACTTTTTTTATTTTTGTGTGTGAGTGTCTTCCACCCAAAAATAGAAATAAAATAAACACATCATTAGAAACACGTTTATGAAATCTACGTTTTGAAGTAAACCAAATCTCAAAATGTTTATTCGAAAAAAAGACAACGTTAAGCTTCGGGACCAATAAATGTTCGGTACAGACGGTCCCCAAAAGACGTTGGATGGTGAGCGTTTGCGTGTGGTTTGAAATGGCCGTGCGTTCTCACCAATCATCTGTGAGCAGGACCTTCGGTACTGAACATTTATTGGTCCCTGCTTTTTAGAGGGGTTAGAGCAAGAAATTGGCCAGATTCTGAACCCTCAGACTTATTCCTATCAGCACTGAGAGATGAAAAGTTTTTTCTTCTTATTACATTTCATTTAGACGATGAATCCAGACGCTTTACCAGTCTGGTTTCAACCGTACAGTGACAATACAGCATATTTTATTGAAGGCCTCTGAAAATAATCATTGTGAAAATAATAGAAATTCTAGTGTTCATAAAGAGTAGTTCCTCTGGCAGTATTTTAAGGATTGGATTATTCTTTCTGTGTGATTATGATTTAGTTCAGATTTTCCTTATGGATTCGCCTAATTTTAATCTCGCTTTTTTGCAGGTGCTAGTAGTAATGGTGTATTCAATCGCACTGCTCTAGCAACAATAGATGATGGTTTACCAAGAGATGGACCTAGTCTGGATGCTAATGGTGAGTCATTTTTTCATTTTACTTTTTTAGTTTTTTTACAAAAAAAAAATAATGTCGGAAAACTGAACGAATAAATAAATTTGTTTCGTAAATATTTTTTTTTTCTTTTTTTTTTTCTTTTATGTAATGGGGCAGTTGCAAGATTCTGACTTTTTGTGTTTTTTATTAAAAAAAATGACATTACACTAGCTGAGAACAATAGTGCCCTTGGATATTCCCTAAATGTCCCGGTTTTAGAGATACACACGTGTAAAGTTGTAAAAGATTGTGTGCGTAGTGACATCACTACGCGGAGGTTAAGGGTTAAAAAGTTGATAGCAATGATTTTTGATGACTCTGTTTCACTAATTTTTGGCCAAATTTTTTCAATCTTGGGCCATTGCGCAATGTAATGTGGCTCAGTGTAAAATTTTCAATCACATGTCATCTATTAGAGGTCGAACTTTTTTCGGAGGAGATCCTTAGATCCCAAAAGAATTTTTCATGGTATTGAGTGCTTACCCAATTTACTTTGAATTTTGATTGCAGATGAAGGTGGACTACAAGAAATTTCTGAGTTAGGACACCATTCAACATTATCAGCTGCTCCTGGTATATCTCGTCAACAACTAATTAACAGGTTTGTAAAACACACACTTTTTGATAAGTAGGCCATTTATACAAAGGCTGTCCCGTAAATATCCGGACTGACGCTGTAACTCAAAAAGTAAGTAACCTATTCAGCTAAACTTGGTTTCATTCAAAAGAAAAAGTAAAAACAAATCGATTGAGACCAAAACCAGCTTATTTGAACAAAAATTGACCAAGTTATGGCAGTTTGAACATAGGACGTAAGGAAACACCTTACCGTTTTTAGAGCAAAAATTTATTCTCATCAAAATTTACAAACTCTTCATCACCACTATCCTCGGAATCTTCAAGCTTTTCTCGCTCTTTCTCAAAGTATCTTCCTTTGAATCTTATGCACTTTTCCATGCGTTCCTTCTATTTCTGAACCATAGTCTTCTTGAATTCTTCCTGAGGGATGCTTTTGAAGAATTTCTGGACTTCACTCTGGATTGCTGCACTTGTTTCGAATCGCTTGCCGCGGAGAGCTGTCTTTAATTCCGGGAATAGCCAGAAATCTCAGGGAGCCAAATTCGGTCTAAACGGTGGATGTCTGGTCGTTTCAACTTACAACTTGTCAAGTTGTCTTTGACGTTGTCCAGTCATTTTTGTTGTAAACAGAACCCCTGGAAAGTTTTACAAGCTAATTCTACAAAGAAAAAAAAAATGCTCTAAAAACGGTAGGGTGTTTCCTTACATCCCATGTTCAACCTGCCATATCTTGGTCAATTTTTTTTCAAATAAGCTGGTTTTGATCTCAATCGATTTGTTTTTACTTTTTCTTTCGAATGAGACCAAGTTTAGCTAAATAAGTCCCTTACTTTTTTAGTTGTAGCGTCAGTCCGGATATTTACGGGACAGCCTTTGTATTGCCTGTTGAAGTGATATACAAAATGTCAATGTGAAAAAGAATGAGAACTTGTAGCTAGAAGCCAAGTTGATTTTTGGCTTTAAAAAATCCATGAAAAAATTACAAGTGCCCACGGTTTCGGATTTAGCATTTTTTCTTTGTTTTCAATGGAAAATGCCAAAATTGCAACTTTTCCCCAATGCGACAGTTTCGCTATCCATCGGAGTGAAATCTGGAAAAGTTTCACCTGAAATCACCTTAAGAAAATACCCTCTGTGTTCAGTGTGGTTTTTGTGATTCCATCAATTGCAACAGGATTATCCTGCCACTCACTAACAATTTTTTCTCTTTTTCAGCCCTTGTCCTGTGTGTGGCGATAAAATTTCAGGATTCCATTATGGTATATTTTCTTGTGAAAGCTGCAAAGGTTTCTTCAAAAGAACGGTTCAAAACCGGAAAAACTACGTTTGTCTCAGAGGATCTTCATGTCCAGTCACAGTTGCCACGAGGAAAAAGTGTCCAGCTTGTCGGTTCGATAAATGTCTAAACATGGGCATGAAATTAGAAGGTAAATACTTATTTTCAGTGTTTAAACTTTATAGTCTTGTTTTAGCAGGGTTCTTCAAGAAGGATGTAGATCAGCTTTGTATGTAATCAGATTGGGAAATTTCAGATAAAAAAAGAAGTTAAGGTGATTCCTCAGCGACCTGTAGTGAGATTTAAATCCACTAGATTGCGCTACTGTAGCTTGCTCTCCTAAACCAAAGGTTTGCCGCCTTTGACCGTCATTTGCAGGAGCTATTGTCAATTTTTCAAAAATGTTGGAATGTCAAGTTCAAGATCATATTCTTAAAAACATTTTGACTCCATTTTGAGCTCTCTATGACCAATTTTTTGGGTCGAAAGTATTGGCAAGAAGTTATGAGTTTGGAGGTTCCGTACAAATTCAATCAACACCTTCAAACTCGCAATTTCTTGCCAATACTTTCGACCCAAAAAATTGGTAAAAAGCTCGGAATGATATCAAAATGTTCCGTAGGATTTGATTGTGAATGCAACGTTCAAACATTTTTGAAAACTTGACTCTAGCTCCTGCAAATGACGGTCAAAGGCAGCAAACCTTTGGTTTCAGAGAGCATTCAACAGTAGCGCAATCTAGTGGATTTAAATCTCACTTTAGGTCACTGAGGATTCACCTTAAGTGACAAGTCAACTGTAAAAACCTCAAGAACGGTTCTGAGTCCTTGATTTTGAAAAGCTGTTTTAGGATACTTTTTTGCTTTCATTTGCTTTAAAAGACTAGCTTAAAGACTACATTTTTAAGGCGGCTGAAATTAAACAACTACTACTGTTCTCATCTGATGCTTGTATGCCTTAAAGACCTAAATGGTCATTGTATTTTGTTGTCAGTTCTTTATTTGGTCAAAAAAAAAAAGTAACACCAATCCAAAATGTTGCCCAAAATAAACTTGACAAACTTGTCTCGTACTTCGAAGCTTTTCTCTTACCCATTTCAATGCTTTTTTTTCTTTTTACAGCAATTCGTGAGGACAGAACTAGAGGAGGCAGAAGCACTTACCAGTGTTCTTACACCCTCCCAGCCAGTTTACAGTTGTCCAACAGTAGTTCTCATCATTTGAATGACTCGCATCTTGTCAAACAAGAGCAGCGAGAAAGATTATCACCGCAGCCTTCCCCTCGATTAATTCCTCCTCTGCTACAAGTAAGTCAGTTTTTCTCACACATATTCATCCAAGTCAATGGATCTGTTGCAAACTTTTGCTACACTGATCAAGAGAGTTTCGTCGTATGTAAAACTGCCCGAAAAGTCCATTGGTGGCATCAGAAAGTCATGAAATGCGATATTAAACTCACAAGAGACGTTTAATGAAATCCAAGATGGCGGTAACATATCGAGCAATCTGTATGTATCCACCTTTAACATCCAAGGATTGCCAACGTTGACAACCTCACAGCTTCAGAGGTTATGTGTTTATTTACGTTGTGATTGGGTGTGATCGATATTGTGAGGTTGGCTATCCTTGGATGTTCGTGGTGCATGCATACAGGTTGCTCAATATTCTACCGCCATCTTGGATTTCATTAAACGTCTCTCGTGAGTTTTATACTGCATTTTATGACTTTCTGATGCGACCAATGGACTTTTCACGTGATTTCACATGAGATTGAACACTCTATAGTGCTGTAGCAAAAGTTTGCAACAGACCCATTCAAGCGATTTTTCACTCTGTTTTCCTGTTGAATTTCGGACATTTTGGTGCCTGCTAAGTCGTGGAAAATATATAAATAAAATTGTTTTCTGTAAAACGAGGAAACATTGACACTGTATTGCAGAAAGTTATTCACTCATTATTTTAAAAAAAAGGTTGGATTTTTTTGTGGTCTCTAGAAACAGAGCCTTGGTTCAAGGCTCTAAGGGTGCAATTCAGAGACTTTACTTGAGATCTCCGTAACTTGTCTTAGCTGGAAAAATACTCAAGCTGAGTCGATGGAGGAAATGTGCAATTCAGAGACGCATGCAGTAAATCGGTAATGCTTGAGAATTCTTGAGTTCAGCTCAAGGTAGCTCAAAATTTTACCTTGACATTGCTTTAAGTACAACACTTTGTGTTTCCAGAGCGTCTCTGAATTTCAAATTTGTGTCTCAATCTCACTTGAAAAGCTCTTGAAACTTCCTCGAGAAATTTCAAAGCATTTTGGCGCAACCCTTTGCGGTAGTGTGTGGGGTCAGGTTCCCGACATCGTAAAAAAATAAAACTTTTTGCTGGAAGAATATTTTGAAATTCTCGTATAACTTGGAAATTGGAGTTTTTTTTTAGGAGTGATAGCACTGCTTTTTTTTTTGTTTGCAATGATTTATCTACATGATTGATCATAATGATTTATTGCTTTTCTCGTTTATTTTCAGGAAATTATGGAAGTTGAACACTTGTGGCTATATAATGAAAATGAAAACTCCCATAAAAATGGAGGCCGATCAAATAGCTCATCGTCATCCCACCACAGAGGGAACAATAACGGAGGACAGGATTTTATCTCTAATCTATGCCACATAGCTGATGACAGGCTTTATAAAATTGTCAAATGGTGTAAATCACTTCCCTTATTTAAGAATATTTCTGTAAGTATATTTTCCAATTTTTTTCCCTGTAATGAACCTGCTGTAATACCTTTCAGGGATCTTTAGTCTAAAATGTGTATTTTCAGGAATTGGATACATCAATCCTTGAAGAATTTGCTCAGTTGTGGGCGGAAGGTCAATAATTTTGGCCATTACGTTATATTCTTACTCGTTCAGGCCATTTTTGAGCGTTGAAATACTTGCGTTCATGTTTTCTGGCACTTAAAGATGGCCTACTGAAAAGTGAATGATCTAACATTACAAAAAACAAAAAAAAATTGGCTTTCGGAACATAGCTTAGCAAAGTCTCTCAAGATCTAATCTAACTACTTAAAATGCATATTTTGGAATGTAGGCCATGATTTTAGGCACTTTAAGGCATGGGTTTGAATAATTTTTGTTCCAAAACCCTTAAAATGGTTGTTTCTCCTACCCACAATGCACATTTTAAGTAGTGGAATACAGGGGTGAAACAATTGAAGGAGGTTGGGGTCTTTTTTGTCAGAATCTCCAAAGTTTTCATTTAGGGAGACATGAACCCCCCTATTTTGAGTTTTTGCGGGTTATACATCATTTTAAAAAGCAAATCAAGAGCTTTAAAATGAGCTTTAGTTCATTTTTTTCTCTTGAGTTGAACCGTAGACAAAGTCGTTTGAAGTCCTGGGGTTTTCTCCCAACTTTGAACTCCCGTAATTTCGGTTCTGTTGCATTTAGGGGGCTGAAATTTGAAACTTTTTTTTTTCTCATATGGCTCAACTATTCTGTCAAGTTTCATCAAAATTGGAAATTTACTTGTCAATTTGGCATGGAACCCACCTGAAATTTTGCATTTTTAAAAAATGTACAACGCCCCCCCCCCCTCGTACTGCTCTGAGTAATTTACAAAGAACTTGGTCACTTAACCTAATATTTCTCCGCTGAATCTGATTAGCTGAAGGTTTGTGCAAACATCTGGCAAGTGGAGGGTTTTTCATCGTACATATTCGAAAAAATCAACGGGTCAAATGAATTCTACTCATGAACGCAGGCAGTAGGGCTCTTCATGTCTTCACCAGTCTATGCTTCAGCAAATGATGACGCCTTACTCCAGTGTCTTTCTTTATACTCCAAGGTTGTTTTTTTTTTTTGTGGTGTTGAATAGTGTGAACCAAAATCAACACATTTTCCGGTTTTTGTTTCAGAACGATGACCAAATTTCACTGTTAATCAATGCTTGGTGCGAACTTCTGCTATTTAGCTGTTGCTATCGTTCCATCACGAGTCCTGGTGAAATTCGGGTTTCATTCGGTAAAAGTATTTCTTTGGATCAAGCGAGAGAGTTGAAGCTGGATCCTTGCATTGAGAGAATGCTCACATTCACTGAACACTTACGGAGATTAAGGGTTGACCGTTATGAATACGTTGCAATGAAAGTAATAGTCCTCCTAACATCTGGTGAGTAGTCTTTCATACTAAAGCTTCTAGGGGCTCACTTCATTATCACTGTGCAGTGTGCATTTATAAAAAAATCAAATTGATTTCTCGTTTAAAGTGATTCTTTAGTCAGCGAATTTCAACAGCCACCTAGATTTTTTTCATCATCCAAGAACTGAAAAATTATGCGATGATCTGCAGAATCTTCTTAATTAGATTGAACATGTCAAAGTTTTTGGGCAAAAATTAGTTTTTCATTTTGAGGTAAACAGAAAAATCTCGAAAATTCTTAAGTCAAGGCCATCTCAAGCAGAGTTGGGTAAAAAATTATTCGGAAATTATTTGGTGAGTCAGGAAATGCCGAGTCAATCGAATTAATCTACAAATAATTCTACAATTGACCTTTACTTTCCGTGTGTTTTCCTTCCCTCAGCTCAGGTAGAAAACCCAGTTTTCAGTGTTGCCGGAGTCATTTCATTATCTTTCATTAGTTGGTTGCCCAACTCTGATCTCAAGGAGCTTTTCCTTTTGAGTCTCTGCATTGTAACCCAAGTGATTTTAAAAAATTCTAAAAATGTTGTGGACGATCCTTAATCTTTTCAATTCCTTTTTTTTAGATGAAAGTATTCTTCGTGAGCCAGAAAAAGTGCGAGCTTCGCAAGAAAAGGCTCTGCAAGCATTACAGCACTACACTCTCGCGCACTATCCAGACATTCCATCTAAGTTTGGTGAACTGCTCCTCCGCATTCCCGAACTACAACGTACTTGCCAGGTAAATCTCTTTGTTGTCTAAGCAAGCTCATTTCTTTCCCCTGAATTTCACAACCGTATAATGTCATAACCTTGAAGTAAAAAACTCAAAATCGCCTTAAAGTGGAAATGTGGTTTTGTCCCTTTGAACCCTGATCACCTCAACAGTCTGAATAATGTAACTTCCCTGTGTCAACGGTAACAGCCGAAATGTCTCCTTTTCGTAAGTAGATTCAAAGATAAAAGACAAAAAGGCAGGAGTCGGCAAAAATTTAGGTGGTATTTTTCCATTCTCAAGGTTAATGACTACCATCACAGTACTCTTTCAAAAGCCTGATTCCCAATGAGATGGCAAGGCTACGCAACACTGCGCAATGGCGCAACGCTAAGGTTTTGATTTAGACACGAAGGATGGGGTCACTTCCAATGCAATACAAAGGCTTTGAGTTTGAATGCAATATGACTGAGTTGAGGAATGTTCAACTTCTTCTGCCGTTGCACAGTCGAGAGCCAGAGTCTGGTTATGATTTCTCCTTTACGTCAGTCTTCATCGAGGGGCGCATGCATCATTTGACGTGCATGTTTTGACATCCTGGATACCGAGTGTTCGATTTTTTTTCTCACTGGAAACGGTTTTTTGAGCTCCTTTCTTCGCAAGTTGAAACGAAACAACACTTTTGTACGCAAGGCGTTGCATCTCATTGCAAACTGAGCTTGAATGACACAGGCAAGGGCGTGTTGGGAGAAGGGTGCGTTCCCCTCCACCCCTAGTCTCTGGAAAATGTAAAGATATGAGGTGGTTAGGCGGAAAAACCAGAAAGTGTTGAAAAAATGAGCACAAATTTAAATTGTTCCCCCATGGAAGTTTTCTGGATACGCTCTTGAACATTGGCAACACTTCTCCTCAAAGCTCTTACTGTAATTTGTCTAATGTTCTCTCCCTTTTCATTTTTAGGTTGGCAAAGATATGTTATCTATAAAACATAAAGAAGGTGAAGGACCTAGTTTTCATCTTCTCATGGAATTGCTTCGCGGCGATCACTGAATGTGCCACTTGTAAGTCTCATGTAACACCTCTGTTCTCAAAACTCCTAATTGTTTTATCTAAAGAATAGTCATGGTTCGCAACAGGTTCCTGCCCTTTTTTTTTTAGGATAGACCTTTGATAATATAGGGGTAGGCAGATCCCTTGTTTCATTTTGAATCCAGGTCTAAGTTCAAGTTATTTATGAATGCAAACTTAAATCTGAATCTGTGCAATAATTCAAGGGAGAAAATGTAACAAAATAATTCACAAAGATTTTAATCAGTTTCCAGAAGTACTCATAAGTGTGTGAGAATTAATTTTGAATAACATATATGTTATGCCCTGATAAGTAATTGCCCATTCCGCGGAATGGTCAAAACTGACTGCCCCTGTTGCGGAATAAGGAAGTTTGGAGAGAAAATGCATTAAAAAATGTTGTTTTTAAGAAAATAAAAGGAAGTCTCATGGTAATTGTAATTAATAAGTCATATGTTTACACCATTGTACTTCTTTTGTCCTTGAGAAACGATTGAAAGTACTTTTTTGTGGATAGTTCAGTCATCACTTACTTTTAATATTCAATCCAAAATAAAGGTCAATTTTATCAAAAGCTACTTGAATACATCCATATAGCTATAGCTATACATTTATCTAGAGTAGCAGTGTAATGGGTAACCACCATGGAGAATTTTTAGATAAGGTTTAAGGTTTAATTTTGTCAATTTATTCCCAAGTATTTTTGTGCGGTGTGGATCGAAGCATGTTCCAACCAGCCTCTGTTCGTCGCACCAAAATACTCGGGAAGAAATGAACAAAACTAAACCTTAAACCAAACCTAAAAATCCTCCACGGTGGTTAGGCAGGTAACCCATTGGACTGCCACCCATTGTGTACGTATCAATTTCCTGCTTATTATTTGTATGATATAATTGAAGTTTGCTATTTTTTTATTTATCTTATTTTTTTCTCTCTTATTTCTCTTCTGTTACAGATGACATAATGTGCCTTGGTGTTCTCTTGGCTTTTTTAATCATAGAACTGTACTTACTTGTTAATAGTATTTTTTAAAAATAAAAAGAAAATAATATTTTTAAGTTAAATAACAATAATGTTAAAGTTACTTTATTATTCATGTTTGTATTTTATACTTTTTTATAAATTTATTCAATGCAATTTGTAAATAAGCTCTTTTTATATTCAAAATATAATAACTCAAATTTATGTTGTCTTGTTGTCTTTGTTTCGACTCATCTTTTCCGTTCGAGAATTGAGGCTGTCTCCGGAAGAAGGCCCCATAAAACATCAGGTGTGCCCTTCTGAGAAAATAAGCCTTACAAACTCATGAGATTTTACTCAGATGAGCAAACCTATCATTTTGGGTGCCCTTTTGCTGGAGATGACTACAGTTATTGATCATTCACTACTTTCAAACAAATGAAGCGTTGACAAAACTTCTTTTAGCAAATGCGCATTTTATTTTTGACTTTTAACAAACAAAAAAAAAAGCTTGCAGTATGAGGGGAGAGCTGGTAATAGATAAAACCAGTGTTTGGGGAAAAAAAGGCACAATTTTTATAAAAACCTAGGAAACTATCATAAATAGTAAAACCCTAGTAGATGTCACAGACAAAGCCCATTTATTCAAAATAACAACAAAAGTTCAGTTTTTAGTTAACCTCTCATAGATACAATTTATAAGTAGTCACTAGTCAGTCTTCCATAGATCAAAAAATTATATTAAGCGTAAAATAATGACGGTTACATTAATTAAAACTCTAATTCTAATTTATTACAATTCATTATTATACTTTTGCTAAAGTCAATTTTTAACAAAAAATAAAAATAAGGGAAACAGCAGATGGAAAAATATTGAAAGAAATACCTCAATTCAAGATTGAATTTTGCTGAGCAATAAAATTCTCAGTTGATTTTCATGAATTATCCCATTCGCATCAGAATTAATTTGAGAAAAGTTGATTGGCAACAGCACTTATGTGCTGTTATGTCTAAGCGAGTAGCACTTCTAGTGGCAAAACTGCGGAAGTTGAGGGAAACTATCCATCGGAAAATGCTGCAAGCTCTTGAGCAACGTCGCGTAGCGGTCGGTTTGTCGCTGGGTTACGGGCAGATCATTACTCAAAATCTGGACGACTCTAACACCGTTCACTGAAGCCATTGGGTTAACTAAATTTCTGCAACCCTAGCTCAGCCTGGTAAATTTTTGCTGACTTATAGTAATCTTTCGAAGAAAAAATTCATGTTAGATCCGAGAAATTTTTTTCCACACTAGATACCCATTTCCACTGAAACAGTCACCTGCCTTCTTTATTCTCCTTTTTCAACAATTTCTACATCCACGAGCGATCAGACTATTTCTGCACCCTTGCGTGTGAGAAGCTTTAAAAGCAATAAGATCGCAGAATGTTACAAGCCATGCACTGACTTGAATTCAGCAGGCTAGGTCATAGTATAGATCCGGCGGAGCAGTCCAACTGAAATCAAATCACTGCTGTCAAACTAATAACTTTGCAAAACAGTGTCCAGTAAACATCCGTCAAAATCCAGATTTAATTCCAGTTGGACTGCTCCACCAGACCCATGCTATGACGTCATCGAATTTCGCGCCGAAACAAGACCTTTTCAAATCGCTCAACATTTTCGAAACTTCAAAAGCATTTTAGCTCACAATCCATGGTTCAAAAAAATTATAAAAAATACTGCGAGTTCCTTTCATCAAGTACTTCAAGGAAATGAAATGATAAAAACGTGCGAAACAGACCCATTGAAAGTTGGGGCCTTTGGCAGTGACAAGATTTCAACTTTTCAAATCACTACGCTGTCCCCAACAAGCTTTAAGAATGGAGAGGATTTATGGGATGCACTGGCGCAACCAGGATCTCTTCCATCCCTCTCATTTCTCTTATGAATGTATAAGTAGGAAAAGGACAAAAAGCGGGGTTTTATCCCGTTGTCCATCCTTGTCTAACATGCGTTTTTTAATGGAGAAAAGAGAGAGATGAAGAAACTCTCGGTGCACTATGGATGGGATGTGATTTTGAAACACCAAGATGGCAGCCCTGAAAGGAATCTCTTATGGACATTTTCACAAGGGCTCCATTTGTTTGCTTCACTTTTTCTAACCCCAAAAATTTAGAGAAAAAAGTTGTGAAAAATACATTTGAAATTCGTTTGAAACGAAAATGTGCAAATGTTTTAGAGTGGCCAACTGGACAAAGAAATCAAGCTATTTGTTTTGGAAGGATTCACGCGGTACAGAGAGTGACACATAACACAAACAAGCTAAATTTTCTCACCTGGATAGCAGCTGCATTAAAATTCTTTGTCGACATAGCCAGTCTAACATACCTGCTCTTTTATTTAACCTTTTCACTGCCTTCCACGAGTATACTCGTCCAACGCAATGGTGCACTGCAGTGCCCCTTCTACAAGTATACTCGTCCGGTTGCTCCCCGCACTTTCGCCGCCTGTACAGCTGTCGCATCTGCGCGAAACATAGCAAACCATATACTCTAGCTGACGGGAAGAGTACAAACTACGCGATAGAGGCGCTGGCAACATTTTTTGTATCACAGATTTCGGGATTCAAAAGAACTCAGCAATGAAAAGGTGAATAACCAATTTCCACTGAATTAATTACAATATTTGATTTAAGGTTTAAAAAAATTAGGCAAACAAACCAGAATTAAAGTGTCTACGCGGTCACACTTTGGGGTGGGATTTATAACATGTACAAGGGGTGTTCCAAAAGTAAGTAACTTGTTTTTTTTTTTTTAAAAAAAAAAAAAAAAACTATTGACTTTCGTGAAAATTGGTAAAAAGTATCTAACGCGTCAAATCCTCATAGCTTGTCGCCTTTTCCCCAAAAAGAAAATGAGCATGTGACTTAACAAATTTTAGAGGACGTCGGATTTGCCGAAGCTGCCATTAGAGGTGCAAACAAAATTTCACAAGATACTATCAAGATTTTTCAAAGGGAAGGAACTAGCCTCCTGATAGAATTTCATTTCACCTTCTTAACTTTACTTTTCTTGCTTTTCAGATCCTCATTGGCTCCATTACTTTTGGATCTTTTAATAGATTTTATTTCAGCGCCTATTTCTGGTGGCAGGTCTCCTTGAAACTTCTTCAAATCAGCACAGAACAATATCTGAAACAAAAATTTTATTTGAAGAATAATTCAATGTATCCGTTAACTCATCAATGATTTCGCCAATTGAAAATAAGGATTACACAGTCCAGCAAATACAAGTGATGCTATTGGGTGGGCAACCGATTTGGGTGAAATTCTTACGATAATTATCGTTCAGTCACTCGATATGTGCAGGTGTCTCCGGAGCCAGTGGTGCACCCAGGATTTTTTTTTTGGGGAGGGCTAAAAAGTCTAAGCTTCTTGATCGATTTTTTCAGCATCACAAAATTCAGAGTGCGGCATTTAATTATAGACCAGCCCGGAAATTTACTCTAAGTTTGGGGGGGGCTTTAGCCGGATACCCCCCCCCCCCCCCCCTTGGGTGCGCCACTGTCCGTAGCAATCTTTACTTATCGAGTGACTGGACAATAGTTTTCAAAAGACATCCGGCCCAAATCGATCTCTCACCCAATCACGTCACTTGTATTTAGCTTTATCAATCCGTTTAACTTTGATTTCCCCGTTCAGCTTGCAGGTCAGCAGTGTGACGACTATAACCAACTGATCTGTAAATTTTTTATTTCGCCGATGGGTCAGGTAAAAAAAGATTGTAGATTTGCATTTTTTCGAAATTTTTGAGTTGAGAAAGGCTGCGATTTGAGACAAAACGTCCGCACCAAAATTGATTTGGTGGGTAAACCAGCATTATTCTGTCCACCTTTTTCCTTTCGTAAGATGAGGAATGTTGCTTACCGTATGTGCCCATCCTGCATATTCTCCATACATTGTTCGAAAGTATTCGCCAATTTCATTGTAGACTCTGTCGGTAACTGTTTTACATTTTCTAAGATGAGGAAGGTATCTCTGCGCGATCTGGAAGACGTGAGTATCAACAGGAATTGCTTCAAGATGGTTCAATGACATGAGACAGATACAATCTGCAACCTGAAAAGTTTGAATTCAAAGAGCAAGTAAAGATCAGGCCGACAAGCGATCCAAAGAGTGGCAAAATTTGGAAACCTACAGGTTTTCTTTTGTTTCTCCAAGTGCGGAATTTTTCACAGCTCTAAACTAAAATTTGGTTTTGTGACATTTTCTATCAGTAGGTCAAGGATTTTATGGCAAAGCAGATTTTGTGGCAAGTTTTGAAAATGTGACTACCCTGAACAGTGCAATTGGCGATATCATACAATATCAACGACAATAGATTGTTACAAGATCGTTACATATTCATAATTTCTTGGAAAGGGGCGCCGAGAAAGGGGTGAGAAGAGCTCACATTAAAAGTAAAAGGATCGGGAATTCGGGGTTTTAGAGAATTTTTCATGCAGAAATTCGGATAGAACTTTTCTAAATCAATGCAAGGAAAATTAAATCAGTAAATACTAAGCACCAACCAACAAGTTCTTACAAAGTACTTTAAAAAAGGGGCCTATTCCAATTACTTAGTTACCATTTAATCTTTTCAGTACCAAGTTAATGTTCTGAATGCAACACCCCAGAGCCAAGTTTATTGTTTCAATGAGAGTAATGAACAATCATTTAGATTTTTTGGGCACTACGTCCTCAAAAAGGCGCAGCCCAGGGCTGCACAGAAGATTTCGAAGTTACCTAACTCAAAGTTGGCACAAAAGAGAAATGCAAAGAGTCAGGTAAAACTTCATTACAAAACAAACCTTTGCTCCAATGCCAGTCAAAGTCATCAAAACTTTCTTGGCGTCAGAATACGACATTTTTTGTAGATTTGATAACCATTCTTCCTCGCCCGCAGCAACAATTTTTGCAGCAGACTGCTGAATAAATTTGGCTCGATACCCGAAACCAGCATTTCTCAACTTGGCTTCTACGGATGAATCAGCTAAGGCAGAAACGTTTGGGAAACTATGGTACTTTACACCATCAACGCTTCCAATTTCTTTTCCGTAGAACAGGCATAGTTTCTCAACCATTGACGATATTCTGAAAATGAAAATTTTTTCTGATAAAAAAGTAAGTAAAAAGAACAATGAGGATAAACTCTTCAAATTTTTAGTTATGTATGTTTAGCAGATGAATGTTCTTCTTTAGTGGGCGAACTGCAAAACAAAGACTCTCTGTTCATCGCATATAACTGACAGTTAAAAAGAGTGTAGATTTTTGGGCTGTAAAAAATCTAGTGGGTGGATGTTCTAGCATTCGGACCAATCAAAGTGGACGACGAGTGATGATGATAGCCAACAGCTCCTGATATTCCCACTCGGCAACGGAGCCATTGCTAATTTTAGGTTAGACCCAAGGCACTAAAATCTCTCGCCAGGCAAAATCTGTGGTCAGGCAGAGCACACTCCCTAGGCAGTGGCGTAGCCAGGAATTTTTCTAGGGGGGGTTCGGGGTCCGAAAGTTGTCATGGGGGGTCCAAAGATACTAGTATGGTAAAGTTTGTCTGAAAACGCAAAAAATGGCCTTTTTTTAGGACAAATTTTGGTGTCATGGGGGGGTCCAGACCCCCTGGACCCCCCCTCTTGGCTACGCCACTGTCCCTAGGTCATTGAAAGTCATTTGATAGATGGCTCTAATTGGCTGAATTTAGTTTAATCGCTGTAATCATGCATAATGGATAGTAAAGTGCTGACTGACAGTGGAATAGCGGTTGTTAATAGCTAATAGCTGCCTGTTAAACCGTCAGTCAGGTATAAAACTGGTAGTCAATTTAACATTCAAATTTGATAAATGTGTAAAAAGCAGCCCTCACAGTCTTAAACCTTAAAAACCCGTCAATGCTGCTCAAATCTTGAGTTCCTTGACCTGTTGACTTGTTCTAGTACAAGTTTCATTTCGGCAAACAAATTACAAAAGCCTCTTCAAAAAAGTTGGCGCAGAAAAAAAATAAAAAGCGCAGTTCAAAGAGGTAAACAGAAACGAAAGGCAAGAATTTCAATAGAGCCCGTTAATTTTTTAATCAGAATGCTGGGCGAGTCGCACTCAACCAAGAGTAACCTAGAATTACACATTCCGCTGCGTTCCATTATGTTTCATGCTCAAAAAAATTAACTTATTGGCTACCTGGGTCTCAATAATAAAACATTTACTTACCTTATAATATTGTTGTTGGATGAGCAAATAAAAGAAAAAATATTCTCTATAACATCTTGCCTCAACATTCTGACGCCATGAAAGTTACCACTAACTCTCTTGAACAAAGGATCCCTCTCAGACCATTCGGTGTACAATTTTTTCAAAGGAACATCTAATCGTAAGTACTGACGCAGTACATCTTCATCGGACAGACCATCCGAATCGCCATTTGCAAGCTCTGATTTTTTCTTTAGTTTTGAGACTTTAGAACTATTATGGTTGCTGGGATGAACTTCATAGTAGAGATAATTATCATCTCTTGACAGCGTCCAAATTTTACTTGCGAAAACACCACGCCATTTATTTTCATCTATTTCCTTCCACCTGAAACATTTCAAAAACACCTGTTCATTAGGTACATCTGCAGCAGAATTACGACAACAGACAAAGGACACACTTGAATTATTCTGTGCTTCTTACTTAACAGAAAGTATACATTTTTCAAATTCAGAGTTGATAATTGAGTTATCATATGCAGAGTTGACCAGATTTATCTTTCCAAAAATCAAAAACTTTCAAAAAAATTTGTTCCACTCAGTCCAATTTTCAGGTTTTGATTGATTTTCCTGGCAATTTCTCATACCTCAGTTCAATCTGAAGATGCGCAGAAATGCACAATGATGCACCAGACAAGGGTGCATCATAGATAGGGTAGTCACCACAAGATGGACTTGGAGCCAACCACCTGCATAGTGACACATGTAGTAAACGTAAACGCATAGATCTATGCATTTACGGATTCTCAATGAGACCGGTCAAAAATTTTTCATAGTTAGAGCTCATTTCACGGAAGATGGTAGATGACAGCTAAGTTAGTCAAGATCTATTAACACCAAGTCAGTCCAGTAGGCGGTCCATACCAACGTTTCCCTGCGTTGCGAGTCCCTTCACCGTCTTATTCTGCAGAACAGCTGTTGATTCCTCCAGAGAACCGCACGACAAGGGTGATGATGCCCAGCAACGCAGGGGATAGATTTACACCAGCTAGCAGCTAGACGTTCTGCAACGGAAAGTGTTAGCCCCACCTACTTGCTACTGGACTAACCTGGGATTCATAGATCTTGGTTAGAATATTTAGTGTCTGCTGTGCCGTGCGCGACTTTGCATTTCTGACCACTGACTTAAATATGCAGAGACACAAAAGCACCTATGGCGTAGAAAACCAGACATTGACTGGCATCTTACATGAAACGAGCGATACCAGAAAATGTTGAGGAAGTAATCCTAACTTGGAGCAAGTACAGTAGTCCCTTGATTTCAGGAACAACGTTAATTGGGTAAGGGAGCACCAAGTCACAGTACTGATGAGAGGTTAATTGACAAGGGGTATGATCTCATTGCTAACTGACCCCTTATCGATGCGCCATTATTCATTCAAGAGCAGACGCATTTTGAGTATCGGATTCTGACAAGTAGCGGTGCGTGCTACCGAACCGCATTGGTGAGCGGCTGGTTTGTGCAGAATTTCAACTCGTTGCTTATCAGCTGCTCACCGATGCGCTTTGATGCAGTTCGATGGCACGCACCGCTACTTGTCAGAACCAGATACCACTGGCGGCTCGTGGAGGTGAGGCGACGAAAATGAGAGGTGCACAGGATTTTTTTTTAAACACTCTTCACATAAACTTTTTTGAAAATTCTATGTTCCATTCATACTTTTCGGACTATTGAAACAAAGAATGATGGAATAATAACCATTTCAACCTTTATATGTTACTTTTTTAATTTTTTTTCTTTCTCCAACTTAAAAAAATGGGAGGCGATGGCTCCCTGACGCCTCACTTGCCTCACCTGGCGAGCCGCCACTGCCCGATACTCAAAATGCATCGGCTCTTTTCGGAGCCCATTTTTTTCATACTTGAGGGTGAACCAAAATACCTACACTAAGTTATCAGAGCTGTAGCTGACAGTGGTCAATAAATCAACAATATCATACCTGAAACTCTGACCTCCGCCAAGAACTAGTTTCAATTGTAAAGCTTGCTCAGGGCATGGTATCTTGTGCACGACTAACTTCATACTAATTATTATTGACAGATGCAAGAGAAAAATGTAGGTAAGCAGTACAAATGAAAACTTGGATTTGCACAGTAGATATGATCTCAAAAAACGTTTCTCAATATTTCTGATTTTCTGAGTATTGCTTGACATGAAAGTGGAAACACAAGAAAAAAGGAAATTCTAAATTGATTCTGCAAACCGTGAAAAACAGTGACAAGTTAGAATGAATGCATAAAACACTTCATAAGAATCATGGTAAATCAACTGGAACACGGCCTATCAAATTAAAAAATTATCATGACTCAAATCGGTATTGGGTATTGCTCAAATCCCGCGTTTTCGCATTTGCTTTGTTTACCAACAAAAACATCAAGTTTTTTTTTTTTTTGATAAGAGATGAAAATATTGTTGTTGTTTTTGTTGTAATCAGCCGGCGCAAGGGGCGGCGCTACAAAGACCGGTTCAAAGCGTAGTTGACTAACTTCCGACATAAAATAATGTCGGGTAATTAAATCAATGCGAAAGAGAATTCGTAAAGAGCTTATTTATTAAAAAATAATTTTTGATTTAGTATATTTATCAATTTTTCAAGGAATATCAAAATCTAAATTTTTCACGGCGTGTTTATAATTGATTTTCCCATTGGTCAGTTTGGCAACTGTGTTTTGATGCTGGAGAGGGGATGATAACCAGGGAAGGGCAAAAAGAGAAGTACGCAACTCGCAACTCCAAAATGACGATTAAACACTTACGATGGTTCAAGTGACTCACCGATAATTTCAGTTTTTCAAAATTGCACTTCGTGTCGTCTTATATTAAGCACTTTGGTGGAACTTGCGGTTATCAGTCGTTAATTCGGAAGTAGCTTTCAGTGTTGTGCCTATAGGTTGTCCCAGGAATGATTGGACTTGACAACTGTAGCTTTGAATGAAAACATCAGCTTCCATCCACAGATAGGGCAACCTGATTGGTCAGGAGCAGTAAGAAGCTGATGTTTTCATGAAAACCATAGAAGTGTCAAATCCAATCTTTTCTGGGACAAGCTATAAAAATCAATAGCAAAAGTTTCATTCTATGTGCTGAAACGCACTTACATCTCACTGGACTCAGAAGCATTCTTATCATCCAGGCATTCGTGTATATGAGTACATAGAGTTGGAGAAATTCGTTGTGGTTTTGTGCCTCTTTTTTAACTTTTAATAACTTGCTATAGTAAATGTAATCAGCAAACCGAGCGCATACTCACATACTACAATCATTAACTTCTTCCAGCCTTATTCGTGTTTTTCTCAGTTTCAATTTACCTGTTGTGTGGGGGTTTCCACAGTGTACTTTTTTAGCAGTGTTTTTTTTGTTTGTTTTTTAACAGACTTCAGTTGAAGCCAATTACTTGAAAGGTAGGAACAAATACTGTTTATTTCCGTCCTATGTTGTGAAGAATTCAGTTCAATTGACACCCTAGGAGCCCTCAAAAGTCGCTTAAAGTCGCACAAGCGACTTTGAATCCTTATAGAGGCTGTTTCAGATAGCCTCGGCTCTGACAGTTCTTTCTTTACATGAGCGGAAGGACAATATCAAGTCTTCAATTATGCTTTAATGTAAAAATTCACTATTTACGATAGTTAACCAAGTCTATTTTGTGGTTAAAAGTTATGATGATTTGCGCAGTGAGCGGCATCAACGTCTTACGCATGTAAAAAGATAGCTGTCAGAACGGAAGTTTTCTGAAACAGCCTTTAATAACATTCATATCTTTAGCCAAAGTCGATTCTTGAATTTGTTTCTTTATTTTTTAGTTTGAATATGATGAGACTTTTGAGAGCTTCTTAGGCGTCAGCTAGACTGAAAGTGTTGTCTTTTGCCGAAATACTGTGGCTGGGGCTCGTTGGAATTTTTGTCGAATTCCATGTTTCTGCACCTTGACTCTCATCGTTTTTATTTCCGGTTTTCTTTTTGGCCTTGAAACTTGGATCCAATTTTGAAAACCTGTGAGAATAAGTGAGATAGACCGTCTCCTGTGATAAAATTTTGAGTGTGATGTCAATGATAAAAATATCTTCCAAGAGCAATCGGTGATAAGTTCTGGTGTCCTGATGCTCGAAGAACCACCCAAATTAAAATATAATTCTTTCCGACTCAAGGATAAAAATTTTGTTTTTCGAAGATCAGATGGATGCTCTTTCTAAGCCTGCTTGATTGACTGGCCTCATAAATGTTGGTTGTAAGAACACAATTCTTGATGAAACCAATCCTAAGCTTTAAAATACGCGACTTAGGAACATATTTAGAGCTCTTACATCAACACCAACCAACAAATCTAAATGCCTAAATAGCTATTCCACGTTCATAGACCTCTGACTGAATTATTTTGCTGATAGAAGAATATTAAAAGCTATGAGTATTCATCATACTTGATGGCACAGTTTGCAAGTTCCAAAATGCTACGATATACCTACTGCAATAAACAGTATCCTCCTACCCTATACAGATGGATAGCTTTGGCACAGTGTATGACACTTTAGTCTATAAAACTAGGTATGCTTCGTCTAGGTACCGCTGATCCAATGTCAAACTTAACCCTCAAATTCTTTCAGGCTGTCGACTCCTTTCATATGTATGAAGCGTCATGTAGGAACTCCCCGGCTCTCCCCATCAACATTTCTATCAAGGGACTCCTGAGTATTTGAGTCGGGGATCGGTAGCTGTGAGTTGAAAAATACTTATACTCTGTTCAGGATAAGAAAAAACTTGGCGAGTTAGGTAGAAACGCACTACTTTGCAACGCGGCACGAATTGTTGCACCAAATCTTTGAATTCTAGAGCCAATGCGCTCACTACTCTCACTTTGGCTTTGTCCAACTGGACTATCATTTTGAAAGGAGCAATACCGAAAATCGGCTGACTATGAATGTTATCTATGCAGAAGTCAAAGAGGGTGATTCATCGCCCATAAGGAATGGGCTGTGAATGATTTGCCTTCATTTTTTCAGAGCTGATAGAGCAAGTCGTGGTGAGTCTGAAAATGGCCAGTTTTTTTTTATTTTAGCCCCCTTAGAACCGGGGAGGGGCAGGGAGTCAAAGGTAAAACGGTTTTTTGGCCATAACTTTTGAACAATTAAAGATATTAAAATGAGCTTTTTTTTTAATAAAAGATCTGTTGAAGACTTATCTTTTGATGAGTATGATATTTCAAAAACAGTGAATTTCAGTTGAATTAAATATTGCCTTTTCAAAATTTTTAAAATTCCAAAAAATAATCAGACTTTTTGAAATTTCCTCAAATTCGGATCGCACGGATGAAAATCTAAATCGGTCCAAGAGAAATCTTTCTCTTTTCCGGTTAAAACGAGTCGAAGATCTGTTTCGGGAAGTCATTTATCTTTGAGTTATGAATTTAAAAAAAAAAAAAAAAAAAAAAAAAAAAAAAAGTTTATTAAAAAGTTTTATGTGTAAAAAATCGCTATTTTTGCGTTCTCAGCGGAAACGGCGAGGCCGAAACAAATCATTTCTCCGCATGGAGTCGACAAAACTCTATAAAAATCGGTGACTACGGGTTTTTGAGGTCGCAAATTTCAGATCTGCCGCCAGATCTAAAGAATTTTGAAATCCAAGATGGCTGCCGAGTGCCGAGTAGATAAAAGGTCCGCATTTTGGAACCATAGTCCGCATCTTAGTTTGGAAGACTGATTGTAGCTTTGTTAAAAACCGGACAAAAACGGATGATGTATTACCAGATGTGACTCAGATATGCTGACTTATCTCTGATTTACTTTAACAATTTTTAAATAACGCTTCCGTTTGGCCCACAAATATGAATTCTGATACGCAATCTCAATCGGCTCGACAAAGCTTTAGCAAATCAATCGCCGCACAGTAGAGCGAGTCAATGGGAGAAGCCGGACATGACGTGGTGACTTTAAATGCGTTTATCTTTGTCAATACGCTTTTTAGACGTTTGAAAAGGGTTCCATTGGTTTTATTGAAAATTTCCTACCAATTCCACCCTATGTGGTTTGTTTTTTTGACGGTAGAAACATTCAAATTTCCATTTTTAGTCATATATTCAGAGATTACTAAGCTAAAGAGGTATGGCAGAACTGCTCAAAACTGTTAATCGACTCCTACGAAGTAGGCAAACTGGCATACGATCTGGTGGACCATTTTTGTAAACAATTCTGAAAGTAACCGAAGTACGTTCGGCTGCCCGTAATTATGACTTTTGTCTAAAGTTTTAGTGGTTATTTTAGTGGTTAAATTTTTCCCTTGACATTTTCCATTTTGTCAACGTGTTTGGAAAGTAAAAGAATTCAGAAAAGTGTGTGCCTAGAATTTATTTCCACCAACAGCAGTAATAGCAATGTTTACGAAAAATGGTCCACCAGGTGGTACGCCGTATTGTATCACGGCCTATTTGAAGGCGTTTTTTAAGAAATGTCGATTAACGGTTTTCTAACATGGCGGGGATAGGACTTGCCGTATCTCTTTAGCTTACAATTAGTAATCTCTACATATATTCCATGTCCGACCTCTCCAGTTGCGAAGCGTGCGATTTGGCAACGTCCCCCCCCCCATTTAAACACACGCCGATGACTGAAGTGTTCGACTTTTTTGGTGAATTTAAATGGAAAACATGCATTGTTGCCAAATTTCTCGCCTCGCCACTGGACCTCTCCCATTGAATCACCATACTGTGCGCCGCGAGGGAACTGCGCTGCTGCTGTCAGTTTTCGAGCGTAATATCATTGATTTACACTTGTATCATCACTTTAACTGGTTTCGCTTTTAAATGACTAATTCTCATAAATAGCTCATGTTTCATTCATTTTTATGGGAACTTTGATGATCTTCGGAAAAATCAAGTTTCCGGATACCCCTTCGGATTTAGTGGACTTCTCCCTACTAAAATGTCCATAACTCTTTGCCTTTGCAATATTTTGTCATACGTCTCAGGACCATGTTCTCTAAGGCACTAGGATTTCAAAGCAAGTTTCTCCGGAATAATAAGGTCACATATAGGTCCATGTGTGCCCTTTGTCCGCGGGGATGGCCTCAATTGTTATTTTACCCTAATTATTAGATCCAAACCACGGTTCTTTAAACTTCAATGGAATCGGAACGAAATTGAAAATTTCATCAGCCTTCGCATGAGACACGAGTTATTCCCATCAGATTTTTACAGCATTAAGCTCTAGACATAAAAGATTTTTGTGAACGTGCTCTCATCAGAGACCTTAATCATCTACTACTGTTCCAATGTGATAACCAATTGATTTTTTTAAGTAGATTCCATGAATCTACTTATTGCGGAGGGTGCGATGTTGGATATTTCGGGAAATTTTATCAAATGAGCACGTTTCATGGTCCCCTGAGTGAGAAAATACCACTCGTTGAAAATTTTATTTATATATATATATATATATATATATATATATATATATATATAATGGAATTTATTTTCAATATGGCTAACTCAATACATAGTGGTTGAAATAAGAGCTAAATAGCCAGAAGTTTCTGCTTTGTTATGGTTTTCGATTTGCTGTGTCGGTTCCCAATTTGGGTTTATTGTTTTTATTTGCACTGAGGATGGCTATGATTCAAGCCGAAACGTTTGCTAAACTCATTTATTACTGTTTTCTCTTCTGTGTTTTTTAAAGAAAGAATAAATTATGTGAAAATAGTACCAAAAAAATAACTGGCTATTTAGCTCTTATTTCAACCACTATATATATATATATATATATATATATATATGTTTATATGTATGTTTCAGCCAGTTTTACCGTTTTTATGTCCCACGATCCTGTTCGTAATTTTTGGTTTTTATTTTTGAAATTTGTCTCAACTATTCGTTGGGTTTAATTCTTGGATGAGTTCGAAGATGGTGTAAATCCGACAGTTAGTTTTCGCGTTATGGGCCGTGTTTGAGTCGTAAAATGTGTTTTTGAGGTTTATTTTTAGGAGTGTTTGTTTTGAGTATTTTTTTTGGGAAAATTTATGTTGGCCGTTTTGTTACGCAACTTTTTTACTCGAGTCATTTTTTCGTGTTTTGCGTTGTAAGCGAGTTATAGTGATGTGTTTTTCGGGTTTTTTGGCAGTGTTTTTATATGAAGAAATTGTTTTTTTGGTTCAAAAATTTCAGTACAAATCGTGGAGGATGTTTTTAGTTCATATGCTCTTTTCCTTGAATTTTCCTTGTGTTTTACGTGTTTTACGAGCTATTTAGTTTCTTATGGGATTTTACAAGTGAAAGACAAGGATGGTGTACTGGTATAATTGCTCTTTCTTTGTTTTACACGTACACTGTTGCTTAGGTACGTTATTTATTTATTTTCTTGTTTTATCAGCTGCTCTTATTCAGATTTATTCCTCATTAGCGTTACAAAGATTACACATATTTCTATCTTGGTACTATAATCTTTTTCTCGCGGACATTTTTTTAAATGTTGAACAGCTGATAAAAAAAAAAAAAAAAAATTGAATAATTCAAATAAAATCATAACATAACCTATTTATTGAAATTTGTGAAAAACTTACATAACCTAGCTTTTATTTCTCACTTGCATTGTAAAGATTACACATTTCTCTATTGGTAATATGATCTTTTTCACAATAATATTTGGATTTTGAGCAGCTGATTAAATAAAAAAGAAAAATTCAGAGAAAAATTAAACGAAAATTATAACCTATATTTAAATTTGTGAAAAAATTATTTAACCAAGCATGGAATCTACTTCGTCTTTCCGGCCTGCCGGGAGGCATTTTTTTTTTTTTTTTTTTTTTTTAAGAAAATATTCTTCAACTGTCTCTTGTAAAACATAATTTACTTGCTTTGACAACATTATATCAATTTTACATAGTCAAAATCTTACTATTTACAAACAGATGTCTATGTTTTTGTTTTGTTTTTTTAGAGAGAGAGATTTTAGCTAATTACATGGTCTATATGCTAATAAAAGTAATACAGCTGAGTTTTAGAGTCCAATTTTGAGTAGAGATGGGTATAGGTACTAAGTACTTACTAATCAGAGTGACTCATGACTCAAATCATTTGGATTGCGTGTAACTGTTGTAAGCACTTCATTTGCGGCTTGAAACCAGAAACAGGATGACGTCACACAGTCGGTATATGATTCATGAAACAAACATTATGATGCGATTTCGTTCATATCTGAAGTGGATGATTACCTTTATCCGCTGTTTCAATTGCAGCTCTCAAAAATGTTTCATTGTTTGTTTTTAAAATCGATATCTTGATAAAACTGACAAAATTACCCATTTCATAGATTTTTTTTTTTTTTTTTTTTTTTTTTTTTTAAGACGTCTCAAATTAAACTACATCCTAATAATTACCAAGGAAGCAAACAATTGGATCAAAAATAAAATCATTGCGGCATTTGGTCGCTCTTTTACCATTCGACACGTTTTCACTCTCTACTTTTTCATCCTTCATTTAGGTTGAAGGAAAGGAGGGGGGAGGCCGGAGGGGTTAGTGGCGTCCAGAAGGGTGATTACGGAGGATCGGATCGTTATCGTTATCATAATCGGATTGAGTACATTATAACCTTGTGGGTGGGTGGCTTCACTGATCGAATCATTTTGAGCTTCCCATTCCGATGAAAACTGACAAAAAGAGTTGATGAGTCGGGGGCTGTCGTAATCTCAATCAACTGAAGTAAGAAGAGGTGCGGAGGGGGTTAATCGCGCGATCGAGTCGCGCAGTAGCAAGCCCATTTGGTTTAACGCATTCGATCCGAATTATGATAACGATCCTCCGTGATCACCCCCCTGGTAAAAATAGTCCATGAGAATCCTTGACAAAGTCTTCATGCAATATAGGTTTCCATGCAATCATCTAAGGATCGCCATGAAAACGAATGGAAATCCCTAAGGATCTACAATGAATTTGCCATTTAAACCTATGCAAGAAGATCGATACTAAGTGACACTTTTTTTTAGAAATTTGGCTTTTCTCTCTTTTAGTGGTTTTGGCTTACAAGACCCCCCTTCCGATCAGATACAGCTTTCAAAGTTTCGAGGAGAATTATAAGTCTTTTATATTTGGTTAGTTTTCAAAATTTGGGGCGGGAGGTTTATAAATAAATCGCCCTCCCCCCTTATCTTAATTTAATTTTAACTCTTCAATTTTTTATGAATTTCAGAAAGATGAATGATGATGCTGAAATCGGTTTCGTGGGGAAATCAGATACGAGTAGGACACCAGTTCGTGAAGAAATGGGCCAAAGCTCAGGTAAAACCCTAGAAGTTGTTACTTTCTTTTTCCTTCCATAGCTTTGTCGCCAGAAGAATCTTTTTCCGCCACTTTTTCTGCCATCTATAAATAATGACTGTGCTATCTTGTTAAGAGAGTGTCTCACTGCACACACTCTAGGTAGATTTCAGAAATACCTTAGAAAGCGTGTGCCGAGGTTTCCGGAGAGGGGGATTTGCCGCCCTCCGCGAACCGCCGGTCGTGATTCAGAGGTTCTGGAAGTCTCTTTGCAAACATCGAGCATGAAGGCGAGCTCCAGATGTTCTGTCGCCGTTAGAAAATCAGTATCCTTGGCTGCTCCAACGTATAAAATGCTCTGAGCCAAAGAAAAACTAACAAGAGCTCGTCCAAAACTGAAACCTCTCATTTGATCCATGAACGTTTTCAAATGCTTCTTGATCTGTGCTAGTACGGATGAATTTTATTTGACCGAGAACCGACTAAGTAGTTTCTGTTTACTTAGTGCTGTTAATTTTTTCAAACTTAAATAAAACAAAATTAACAAGAGCTCGTCCAAAACTGAATTCTCTCATTTGATCCATGAACGTTTTCAAATACTTCTTGATCCGTGCCAGTACGGACGAATTTTATTTGACCGAGAACCGACTTACCAACTAGTTTCTGTTTGCGTAGTGCTGATAATTCTTTCAGACTAAACTTATGTTGTAAATACCGAGGTCGCAACTCTTCGAAGGCAATATCTATGAATAATTACGGAGCCTTCAGTATCGAATTATCCTCGACCCACTGCAATATTTCAATATAATTCAGACACAACACAATTAATTGTTGTATTTTCAACACAATTAAAAAATTCCGGGGAAAAACACTTGAAATGCTTAGTACACTTTCCTCCTTCCGGCCGAAGAACCCTTTTATAGCCTTCCTTTCTGATGGTCGAGAGGGGCATGTGAGACTCCTCTACTCCGAAGTGGCCCTACTCACCAAAACTCCTGCCGCTCAGGCTTCTGTTCTCCGTACAGAACCGAAGCACCAAGTTGATATCCCCAGCTAGCTGGAACCGTCGCCGTTAGGCATTACTTCAGCTAACTGATGTCCTTCAACTAACTGAGGTCACTTGCTTAGTACACGTAACACTTGTTTTTATTTTTTGAAGTGAAATGGGTCTGTTGCAAACTTTTGCTACAACGATTAAGAATGTTTAATCTGATGTAAAATCGTCTGAAAAGTCCATTGGTGGCATCAGAAAGTCATAAAATGCAATAATAAACTCACAAGAGGCGTTTAATGAAATCCAAGATGGCTGAGAAATATCGAGCAATTTGTATGCATGCGCCACGAACAGCCATGGATGGCCAACTTTGACAACCTCGCTGGAGGTAGAGGTTATGTGTTTGTTTACGTTGTGATTGGTTGTGATCGATATTGTGAGGTTGGCTATCCTTGGATGTTCGTGGTGCATGCATACAAATTGCTCGATATTTTACCGCCATCTTGGATTTCATTACACGCCTCTTGTGAGTTTATTATTGCATTTTATGACTTTCTGAGATCACCAATGGACTTTTCAGGCGATTTTACATGAGATTAAACTCTCTTAATTGTTGTAGCAAAAGTTTGCAACAGACCCATTACTCTTACTGAGTAAACGATTTATCAGAAATGAGTGAAATTGTAAACTCATGTTTTAAAGCTATTATCAAAAAGCCGAGTGGAATTTAGAACACTTTTCAATGTTCCCATTTTTGTTGTCTTTCGGACGAAACATCCTTTAGTGAGTCCAGCTCTAAAACACTCGCACTTTTGTTTGAAACCAATTTTAAATAGATTTGGCTCTTTTTTTTTTTTTTTAAATTCAAAGGTTAAAAAATATACCTATGACAAACAATTGGGCTCGTGTGAAAAACGTCCGTAAGAGTTTTCCATCATGGCTGCCTCAACCATGGGCGTATACAAGGAATTGTCTTTCTCTCTCTCCACCCATTTGAAAACTTGCGTTAGAAAAGGACAGAAGAGGGGGCCAAAGTCACGTGATGGCCCCCTTTGATATCCTTTTCTAACGCATGTGCTCAAATGGAAGGAGAGAGAGAGAAAGACAATTCCCTGTATCCGCCAATGGCCTCAACATTACGTCCCGCATAAATCCTCTGTATTGCTATATTTCTCGTTGATTTTTACACACAATCAACCTCTTTTAAGCGAAAAAATTATATCGACCTCTTTGTCGTGACTTTTGTTTGATATAACCCCGCGTACAAAACAGACTTGGTCGTCTCGTCGATGAAAATGCTCCAGGGTAAAAATAATTAATTTTCCGGTTTTCCAATCAAACTCAATGATGTTTCGGCTCGAGGGACAACCAATCAGGGTCCCTAATCTATCGGATATGCGCCCGCATCGCTTCGTGCGGAAGCTTAAAAATGCCGCCATTAAAAACGGCGCGGGAAACTGGAGCCGGGAGCGAACTCTCCGCCGTTTGTCATAATATTTGCTCCAATTCTCATTCCGTCAGAGGGAGGCTGCCGATTCTGTGCCGCTCCGCACCGGCACACACTGGGTCTAACATGATTTTTTTCCGGAAATTATTTTTGTCTCCTTTTTTATTGCCCCCCCCCCCCCCCAAGTTCTAGTTTTGAAAGATTCCAAATTAAAGGTTTGTTCGTTTGCTTTATTTTAAGCAGTGTATTTGTACATTTAATTGCCTAAAGAGGCAATATAGAGGCAATGAAGATTCAGTCATCTCGGTATTTATTTTTTGGCTTCTAATCTTGAATTTAGTTTCTGGTTTATAATTTCCAAAAAAATCCACGTTTCAATCCACTGAGTGGAACGTTTCAACTTTTGAAGTTTTCGGGTGGTAGGGCGTGGCTCATTTCGTGATATTCTTTCATAGTTGCCGAAGAAATAAATAAATAAATAGATAACTAAATAACTAAATAAATACATAGGCTGTTCAAAAAAAAAAACCGTGGTTGATACTGTAAGTTCCGAAGTAAACTAGCTATAGCGATCTGATTTTGATCACGTGTGAAACGCGGTACTTTTTAAACAGCCTATGTAAATAAATAGATAAATAAATAAATAAATAAATAAATAAATAAATAAATAAGTAAATAGATAAATAAGTAAGTAGATAAATAGATAAATAAATAAGTAAATAAATAAACAAATAAACAAACAAACAAAAAGACAGACAAACGAAAATAGAGTAAGAGCCAAAATACTTTCGATTGGCGGATACACACGCTAATGAGGCAGTTGCAACCGTCTGAAATGTCGTGTTTTTTGTAAAGAAAATGATAGTACTTGATGAGCCGAAAACAATGGTGCCTTTGGTTTTTCATAAGAGTCCGGTTTTGGAGATACACACTTGTAAATTTGTAAAAATCGTGTGCGTAGTGACGTCACCACGCGGAATTCCCATTTAAAACAATGTATTCTAAGCTAAAATCTCATCTCCGGAACAATGGAACATAATATGAAACCAAAGACATCTTTGTTCTCAGCTCATCATCAAGTACTTTCATTTTCTTTATATAAAACACAACCTTTCAGACCCTTGCAACTGTCCCATTGATTTTGATGCTGTTGCAATTAGTTTATGCAACAGACCCATTTCATCTTCTCATATTATTTCGACGCAAAAATTGAATTAGAAAGTGTCTTATTTGGGGGGAAGTTTTCCATAAGTCCGGCAACCCGCGGGGTATATTTCATTACCTACTCTTCAATTTATTTTCGTTCTTGGTCATAAAAGTCAAGCTAGCCGTTTTTTTTCTCTCTCTCTCTCTCTTTCCTTTTCAAACGCACGTTGGGGATTGGTTGAAGGTGGATTAATCAGAGGGAGCGTGTCGGAATTAACTTAAACCCAGTTACTCTGCGACCACGCTTTTTCCATCCTCTTCCAAACATGGTTGTGAGATGGGGCAGTTTGCATAGTGTCTGAATTGTTGTCTTTTTTAGCACGCGCATGAGAGCATTCAATAAGCTGAAAACAAGGTTGCATTTAGTTTCTAAATAGGTTTCGTAGTTCCAAAGCTCCGATTTCGATCCAAAATACGTTGTTTTATAGAAATTCCGCGTTTTGACGTCACAACATAAACAGTTTTTTGCAACTTTACAAGAGGGTAGGTATCTTCCAAACCGGGACTTTAACCCTTTATGGACCAAGCCCGATTATACTCGTTTTTCTCCTTTGGTCTGTATTTCATATTGTTTCAGTCTTCATTCGGGATCAAATATATCATCGACAAAGACACAGGGCGCCTTCAATCCTTCGTATAGGCAATTCCAACTCCACCGAGTACGAATTGTTAACTATACCTTTATAGCCGTACCCAGGATAGTGTCTTTCTCTCTCTTAGCCCATTTGAACGCATGTGTTAGAAAAGGACAGAAAGAGGGGCTGAAGTCACGTGACAGTCCCCATGTACATATCCTTTTCTAACACATGCGTTCAAATGGGCTAAGAGAGAGAAATACAATACCCTGGCTACTGCTTTGACTACCTTCCCTATTTAAAAGAATGAACGGCGTTAACCCTTTGACTTTGCGCCAAATCATTGCGAGCTGTCTTTAGCAAACGCATCTGAAACAACCCCTAAACGATTTAGGTAGTTTGAAGATTTTTTTGCCCAACCTGACAACCGCGCTTTCCAGCTTCTGTTTCTCTTTCGGGGGAGTTTCTCCTCCCTCCTCCCCCTCTTCTCTTTTTTTTTATACTCTCCCCTGATCCAGAGTTGCCAAAAGAGAATACGAGAAGAAATTCATCTGTAATTATATCTACCTCCCTTTTGAATAATGAAGCTATTTATGCAAGAAGCGCTATTAATTATCGGGCGTGCTTTTAATTAATTTAATAAACATCCTATCTCTCTGGTGTAATTCTAATATCTAACGCTCTTCGCTCATTTTTCTCGCAGGAGCGTTTAAAGTGGATAGACTGTTTTTATACTGTTTTCAGTGACTACATCACAGAACGATGTTTCATCAACAGGGCACCGCCACCGCGCCGGGCCTTTTTTCTCTCATAAAACGTTCAGT
The DNA here is from genome assembly GCA_011764245.1 of Trialeurodes vaporariorum. Lineage (NCBI taxonomy): Eukaryota > Metazoa > Arthropoda > Insecta > Hemiptera > Aleyrodidae > Trialeurodes > Trialeurodes vaporariorum. The sequence goes on from VMOF01000220.1 coordinate 11,572,325, forward strand.
TTATCTTAATTCGTCTCTGTCTTCGCGTTTAATCGACTCCTGTGTATAAGGATTGTTTACGGAACCATTAAATTTCTCCAACGTGACGCGACTTCCTTGTATTTTTAGGGGTAGTTAAAGTCTTTCTGAACGAGCGATACCATTAAGGCCGTTTCTTTGGCCTTTATTATTCGAATTTTAATGGTTGATGAAAGAAACTGTTACCGAGATGAGCTTCCTATAGTCATCTACGCTACTATGGAGCTCTTGCATGATTTAGCTAAAGGGAATACGACTATCAATACTGATGTGAAATGCTGTTAAAATAAGGTAGATTTCACCTCCCCACTACCCCCCCCCCCCAATACGAAATTTGAAATTCTGACCCGACCGAAGTTTTGTGCTAGTTTCGTGCCGTTTTGTGCCTTAAAAAGATAATTTTGTGCTGCAAAGCCGGGGAGGGGGGGGGTGCAAAAAATCATGTTAACTTTTAAAATAATAAAAATGCTTTTGAGTTGGGCAAACTCATCAGCTGAGGTAAAGAAGCCAATTATAAAAATAAAATAAAATAAAAAAAAAATAAAAAATTAAAATCTAAACTTTAAATTAAAATTAAAAATAAAATTTAATATTATTTTTTCTTTTCTTTTTTTTTAATAGGCATTTTTACCTCAGCTGATGAGTTTGCCCAACTCAAAAACATTTGTTTATACCATGTAGCCAAAGGATGTTGTTGTTGTTGTTTTTTTTTTTTTTTTTTTTTTAAGTAACTAGGGGGCTTCGCCCCCTCGCCGCTCCGCGGCCCAACCCCCGGAGGCGCTTCGCGTCTATATTGCGGCGCTGCGCGCCGTTAGAAATCAACATGCAAAACTATGATAAAGGTATAAAGTTAAGAAAACAGCACAGAAGGAGGGGGTGCGTAGGGGGTTGGATTCAAGGGTCCGCTGCGGCGCGCCGATCAGGCTGGCGGAGGAGGCTCTCCCATCTCTCGGCTCATTTACCCCCCGTCGCCACGTTTGTCAGCAATTAGTCACGGCACTTCCTGGCACACACAGAAATGGACAAAATCTGAGATTTTAGAGAATCCCGAAGTTATTTTGAAAGAATGTGCGAAAGAATGTGTGAAAGAATGTGTGGAATGTGTGAAAGAATGTGTGGAATGTGTGAAAGAATGTCCCTTAGATTTTTATACTATAGTAAGATGTTAAGAACATTAAATAAGTCTGGTAAAACTCTAGAACAAGGGCTTTTCTTATTGGGGCACTAAATATTTTCAAACCAAAAATCTATATTTTTTCAAGGGGTATTTTTAAAAAAAGATGAAAGGAAACGGCGAAAAACTAATATTTTGGAAGAAAATCCCGCAAAATCGACATGAAACGTAGTGATAGGCATATGATTTAGAGCTGACGCCTGACCTCATCATGTTGAAGATGACTTTCGTCGCGTCTTATCGAGGCAGACAACCAAAGTTTTTCGTTAAAAATGTAGGATCGGTGAGGTTAGAACTTGGGTTGTTTGTCCATTTATATTAGCCCCCTAGTTGACTGTTATTCCTGAGATGTTGAAGCCAGAGTCCCTATTTACTATGAGAGTTGCGACAAGACTCTCAAAATGAAGAAGAAGAAGCGGATCAATGGAGCCCCCAAGAGGTAAATTGCAAATGGCGGATGGCCATTTGTCCCTGCGCTGTTGCCACTATTTCGCTATGTCTCATAGGTTAGGTTCAGATTCTCGACAATAACGGTCGTTATTGAAAGAGATTATGTTCGCCGTAATAAAATTCAAGCAGAGGAAAAATTCACAAAAATTACCGCGGTCACTGTTACTTCAAATGTGTAATGAAAGCGAGTTCGCGAAAAGTAAACAAACTTTCCGCCTTTTTGCATTTGCCTCTTAGGGCTTTCTTGACAGCCTAAATCTGAGAGCCAATCAGAAATGGATTCAGCAATGGCGCAACTCTCATAGTATATAGGGACTCTAGTTGAAGCTACTTGCTCCTTTTATGAGGGTGTTTGAATCGTAAGCATGGGAATTTATCTTTAACTTTCCCCAAGGTGTTCTCTTTTGACGAGATTTGAGTTTTCGAACAAGTTCAAATTTCGGCGGTAAGGTGTTTCCATTCATCAAGAAAAAATTGAAAATATTATGGAAAATCAGTAAAAGTCAGGGAATTTGAAAGTTGAAAATTGTTAGACACCCTTCATCTGCTGCATAAAATTGAAACAACACCCTATCTATAGTGGGACAGTTTCATCTACGTCTTCGGTTTATAGGTGCGCTGTAAGAACCCGGCTCTAGTAAACCTGGAACGTAGGTGAAAATGTTCCGGAAATATAAACGATTATCAAGAGATTCCACTCCAAACGCTCGTAGCGTGCGAGTGACTTCACTTTTGCGTGAAAGTGTTCGTGGGCTTTTTTGTGGTCGCTTTCGTTTAGGTGCACGTTTGCAGCCCTGGATCAATTCATAGATTTTCTGGGACATAAAAAGTTATTGATTTTTTTTCTCTCTATCTCCTTTTTTTGCTTTAAAGCATTTTAGTGTTGACACTTCATTACATAAAGTGTGTTATTTCATATCTGACTCATTTTCAGCTCTTAAATTAATGATTCTGTACGTCTGTTTAAGTTATGGCATCACCTGTAGCAATAGTCAGAACCATAGCTACATCTCTGACGGCCCCGGAGCAAGATGCATTTCGAGCCCCCCCCCCCCCCCCCATCATTGGGAAGGTTACTGGGGATATGAGGGGTCACCTGGACTCTCTTGCTCGTCTGGGGCACCGCCAATGTAATTTTAAATAGGAAAACAGTCTTACGAGCAGACCCGTCTTGGGGGGGGGGGGGCATTTTAATCGCTGATAAGGCTCAGGGCTCTCAAACCGTCCCCCTGCTCTTCCGGGGCATCACGAATGTTATTTTAGATGGGAAAACAGACTTACGAGCAGACCCGTCATTTTGGTGGGCATTTAATCGCTGACAAGGCGCAGGGCTCTCGAAGCGTCCCCTCTGCTCTTCCAGGGCACCGCCAATGAAATTTTAAATAGGAAAACAGACTTACGAGCAGACCTGTCGTTTTGGTGAGCTTTTAACCGCTGAGAAGGCTCAGGGCTCTCAAACCGTCCCCTCGGCTCTTCCGGGGCATCGCCAATGTTATTTTAAATAGGAAAACAGACTTACGAGCAGAACCGTCTGTTTGGTGGGCTTTTAATCGCTGACAAGGCTCAGGGCTCTCGAAACGTCCCCTCTGCTCTTCCGGGGCACCGCCTATGAAATTTTAAATGGGAAAACAGACTTACGAGCAGACCTGTCGTTTTGGTGAGCTTTTAATCGCTGACAAGGCTCAGGGCACTCAAAACGTCCCCTCTGCTCTTCCGGGTCATCGCCGATGTTATTTTAAATGGGAAAACAGACTTACGAGCAGACCTATCGCTTTTATAGGCTTTTAAACGGTGAGAAGGCGCAGGGCTTAAAAAACGTCCCCGCTGCTCTTCCAGGACATCGCCAACGTAATAATAATAAGGAAATCAGGGTAAATAGCGGACATGTTTTTTTTTTTTTTTTTAAACGTATTTTTTCCCCTACTCTCCCTCTTTCTTGGGTGAAAAATTTCCCAGACACACCCTGCCTCCGGGGGGCCTCAAATTCATGGTTGCGTAGGGCCTCAGTTATGTAAATCCGGCCATGGTGCCCCTTTCATTAATATTTTCTGTTGTACCTCCATGCACACGTAACCTACAGTTTTTCCCCCATTTTTCAGGCGAGAATTTTCGACCAAAAAGGGACAGAAAATGGTCCTTCATGGGACAGGTCCTTATGATACAGATTAAAGGTTGACTACGCCTGTACAGAGCTGCCGTTGCGGGTCTATTTAATGGCATTTTTCAATCAGTCGATGATTTCACCAGTTGAGAAAAGATAGCACAGTCCAGTTCAGTGTAGGCGGCACTATGTAATCTTTTTTCCACCGGTGGAATCATCGGTGTGTTGAAAGTTTTGTCCTGGAAATTTCATGTTTTCCGATTCATTGTGCGCCGCCGGTGAATGTTTCGTCTCCCAATCCCTTTACCCCACTTCCACTCCTCTCAACTCCACGCCCTGTAGCACTTATTTTGATGCGATAGTCACCGAAAACGACTCGCCGACCACTGACGCGCGCCCGCTCGGCTCGTGACTTTGAAATTGACCGCGCGTTTTGCATTTTGCCGTCGTGAACCCAGCGTTGTTCGTTGTTGTTTGTTCGTTTGCGGTTATTTTTTCTCGTTGACTGTGTTTTGTTTTATCAAGTATTTGGTGTATAAGACTTAGGTATTTACTGCAAGGGAGAGCGCGCAGATGATAACAAAAGTACAGTCACGGACACAAAGAATGTCAAATGACTCCTGGAGGGAGACTACCCGCAATACTTATCTCAATGTATAAACTGGTTGGGTAACGAGCGGGAAGTGTAAAATCAAGGGATCTGATTGGCTCGGATGTTTTTTAAATAAGGAAATCAGCATCTGATTGGTTAATTTTGATTTTCCCGCTTCTCACTGAAACAGTCTAAAACGTAATAAACGAATAACGAGTTCAAAGCACAGAAGGGTTTCAACAACATATGTATTTTTTTTTTTTTTTCGTCAACGGTTCGTTTTACCTGGTTGTTTTTTTGAGGTTAGAGTCATCTCTTGGTATATGTAAGCTTTTGGAGAGCGAAATGCAAACACGTGATTTATCCTCACCTCTCTAAATATGATTTTCCACACTCATCGATACTTTATCGTAGATATAACTGAGGCCAAAAACTTTGGTACTGAGGTGTCTTTTCAATTTTGGTTGATCTTAAAAAATTGACCAAATACTTGAGCTCAAGTGTACAAACATAACCCCCCAATCTGAAACGAAGCAGCATGGTATAATTCAGAGACAACAGAAACAACAGAAACTACGCACTACCTATCTCGCCCATAGTTGCAACTTTGGGGTGGGGGCTCGCAACAAAGCGCACCGTCCAACGGCTCCAATGTGGAATGTTGAGCAAAGGTGTTGATGTCAGTTGCCAATCAGAATGAAGCATCAACGTTTGGGTCGTTGGTCAACAATCCACGTAGGAGCGCCGTTGGATGCTGTTCCGTACGTTTGTTGAGTTCCCGAAAATAAAATCTTCCACTGCGTGATCGGCTAGTGAGCGAATTTTATTTCCAGTATCGGGTGAATATTTTCACCTGAACCAACGATTCTACTTGTTATTAATCTCACCCGAACTGTTTGTTTGGCAACGATGTATGACACCGATGCTGCACCCGAACCCCGGAATATGTATCCGTTCCGCGAGGTGGGGGCGAAAAGAGTAACTCAACGGTGCGAGACAACAATAAACAACGATCCTGATTGGCTAGAAGTGGTTTTGTTGACTTTGGCGTTTGGTATCCCCTGTCCCCCGAAAAGTTCCGAGCCTCGAATCTTCATCCGACACTGTAAATAAAATTCGCTTGGTGCGTGGTCTCTGGGACGGCCATATTGTGGTCCCTCAAGCTTTGATACCGCGAACATCGAACCTAAAGACAATCCAATTAGTAGTTGTTACGTTAATTAATTCTCTGTGTAAAAGTTAAAAAACGTCACTTTTAACGTAACTCAATTCATGAAAATAATGAAAGATTTAACGGAGATTGAATATTCTTTCGTCCAAGATTCGAAGCAAACGCACTTTGTATGATGATGATGTGGGTTGCTCAGATTCATATACCCCAAACCTGTCTCGATTTTAGAAAACAAAATCAAAAAGAAGTTAAGAAAGAGTGGGAGAGAGAGAGAGAGAGAGAGAGAGAGAGAGAGAGAGAGAGAGAGAGAGAGAGAGAGAGAGAGAGAGAGAGAGAGAGAGGGAGGGGGGGAAGGAAACACAGCCCTGCAATATGATTGGTCCATGGATGTGCCGGTGGACGATGGATATATGGGGTTGAATAATATTCAATGAAAACGGTCGACTGTCTGGTCAATCTGCGCATCCAGAACACAATGCCAAATTCTTGGATGGAACGTGCCAAAATTTTGAGCCCGGCCTCCATGTTCTCCGCTTTTTGCTCGTGGAGCGTGCTCGCCGTAGTTGCTTCATCATCTCGGCTGTTTTTGACCGTCACACCAAGGATCGAACCTTGTATCTCTCTGGACTTAAAAATATTTAGATTTTTGCTTTAGAATCTTTTAAGTTGACACCTTTTCGGGGATAATTTATTCCAAGGTCACTCTCTAGGCACCTATTTACACTGGGGGAAAAAATTGACTCGACCGACTAATTACAAGTGAAATCTGCGCTAACTAAGTTATTGACTGTAATTACCAATAAATTTGGCACTCCGACCAATAAATGTTTACTTAATACACAATTTGTACCACGCAATTTATGCAACTAATTGGTTAAAGTGTCAATGGAGCTCTTGCAAACTTTTGCTGTGAGCAAATGACTATAGTATTCTCTAATGTTCAAACCAGCTAAAATCACAAAAATCACACTAAGAAAGTCTAAAATTCAGCAATAAACTCACATAACTGCTAAGAACGGCAAGTTCGTAATGGCGGTTCAACGCAGGTATCATGGGAGCTTCCTGTCTATTATGTCCCTTTCTCTAAGGAAACACAGAGATATGTATTAATTTAGAAAGGAATCTCCCTCGATACCTGCGTCTCTCCGCCATTGAGCCCGATTCTGAGAGTGAATCTTGTGATTTTTTAGTGTGCTCATCGTAATTTTTACTCGTTTTTTTGCAGGAATCAACTCTTCAACCCCCTATAGCAAAAATTTGCAAGAGCTTTATCGTCAGAATGTATTAAACACAATTGTCTTTACTTACCAAATAAAATTGGTACCATACAATTGATGCAATTACTAATTTGTTGGTATGTACCAAGTGCCAATTTACTGTCATAAACCGCGAGTGCCAATTTATTGGTTGGTGTACCAAATGTATTGGTAACTAGGTACTACCGCACTTTTTACTACCTTTACTACCAGGGTTCAGGTTACTCGAAAAAATCAAAGCTTCAAGCTTCAAACTCCCTCAGATTGAGTGGGTAGTTAAATGTTCGTACTCTGCGAAGTTCATTTTGCCTACCCCAGTAATTGAAGGCGCGCGATGAAGCATCATTCTGCAAGTCGTCATTACTCGTTCGGTCTGAAACGAACGATTCCCGAGTCGTGGTTTCGTAGGCAAATATGACGCTGTCTAAACCAATGGATTGATTGATTCCAACTATCTCATCTCGTCTCATCCAAAAAAGCTGAATCGGCTTGAAGGTCACCGGTATCTTCTGGGACAAGTCTAGTTGATAAAAATGTTATAAGTGTTTGACGTTTTCAGTTCAGTTAGTAAACGTATCCAGCAGAATTAGCGAAGTATACTGTCTGTCTACGTAGCATTCTGTCCATTTGAACCCATGAAGAAGGTCGCATTTGATGGTCCTGCCGATTCCTAGATAGTTCGATATTTTACGTAGGTTAAATTGAGCCAAACACAACGTTGCCAGATTGCACGCTCCGCCACTTGTATCCAGAGTCCTCCGAAAACGAAAGCGATTGATTTCCCCAAGGAGCAATGAATAAATGCATAAAAAGGGCGATGAAATAAAATTATGAAAGAACGCGAGATTGTTTGAACCTCTTATATTTCCACTGGCAATTTTTCTGGGTGTGAGTCAACATAAACTCATCGATGCCCTCCGTTCACAGGAAAACAGAAATCGTTGACAAAATAATAACCTTTGGCGGAATAATGGCCTAACAAAAGACTTTAGTAGAAGAGCTAACCAAAGGTTATGTATACATCTAACTGAAGCGGTTTTCCGGGTAAACCAGAAAGTAAATTTGGTTGGCTCAATTAAAGTCTTTTGATGGGTCATTTTTCAACCAAAAGTTTTTGTCAGTGCTACCAAAGTGGTTTTTTTTTTTTTTTTTTTTTTTTTTTTTTTTTTTTTTTTTTTTTTTTCAGTGTGGCACCACGCCTATTGTCTTACTATAGTATATTGAAAGTATAAAAAAGTAGAGAGTGTTTCGCCGTGATTAGGTGTCTAGATTTACTTCTTTAAAAAAAAAAGAGAAAGAAAAAAAAAACACCCTGCTGAATAATTCGGTCTTTTGCGCTCGTTTCGGAGTCCTGCCTACCTCTAATCCGAGTGTCTCAATGAAACTAAAACATTCGTGAGTTTATCAATAGAAGGCGTGGCTTCGTCTCGGCTGTTTATATTTTGGTAAAGCGGCGCGCTCAAATGGTTTACGCGCTTAAGTGGCTCGTCAACTGTGTTGCCATCAGATCGTGACAAACCCCAAGGAAAACCTTCACATTTTACTTACATTCCTTTAAATTGGAAGTGTGAAGATGTTTCGACACAATTTGGCAACAATGCTTGTTAACACTCTTCGCAGGGGAGATCGTTACGTGGCATTCTAAATTCAACAGGGGTATACATTTTTAAGATTATAGTATTAAAATAAGGAATTTTATTTTCCACTCGAAGGGGAAAAAATAGGTTATGTAAACTGAATTTCGGCTCATAAGGAACGCCGCGCCGAGATGTTCGGTTGCTGTAACCAAAATTTTCGGATGTGAGTACCGAAAACAAGGGGGACTGGACCCCCCCCCCCCCCTTGATACCAACGTTTGCCGGAAAAAAATATGTTTTTTTGAGTTTTCAGAGGAATTTTACGTAGTGGGTCTGTTGCAAACTTTTGCTACAACTATTAAGAGTGGTTAATCTATGTAAAATCGCCTGAAAAGTCCATTGGTGGCATTGGAAAGTCATAAAATGCAATAATAAACTCACAAGAGGTGTTTAATGAAGTCCAAGATGGCGGATAAATACCGATCAATCTGTATGCATGCACCGTGAACATCCAAGGATGGCCAACTTTGACAACCCAACCTCACTGGAGGTAGAGGTTATGTGTTTGTTTACGTTGTGATTGGCTGTGATCGATATTTTGAGGTTGGCTATCCTTGGATGTTCGTGGTGCATGCATAAAATTTGCTCGATATTTATCCGCCATCTTAGATTTCATTAAATGCCTCTTGTGAGTTTATTATCGCATTTTATGACTCTCTGATGCCACCAATGAACTTTTCAGGTGATTTTACATCAGATTGAACACTCTTAATCGCTGTAGCAAAAGTTTGCAACAGACCCATTGTTATCTTTGGACCCCCCTTGACAATTTTCGGACCCCGACCCCCCCTCGAAAAATTTCTGGCTACGCCACTGATGCCCGATGGTTAAAAGTTGTCTCCTAGCAGTGGCGGATCGTGCAATTTGGCAACACTGTTTTTCCTCTATTCGAATTTATGTAAATCAATCGATTTTTGATGAAGCGCTGCTTCACTATTGAATCGATTGTTTTACAATTAATCAAATGGAGCAAAAACATTGTTGCCAAATTGCACGAGCCTCTACTGTCTCTTGGATATTGACCTGTGATGGCGCCATCACTTATCCTAAATTCACCACTCGACTCCGCATGGATTCCCCCAAGAGAAAATTTATCTTTGATATAAAAGTTCTCTCAGAATGAACAATGAGTCTCAGTGGCGGCGCGTCAATGTGGCAACAACGTTTTTTCTCCATTTAAACTTATGAAAAACAATCGATCTTAAGGAGGTACAATTGCACCCCCAGATATCGATACATTTGCATATGTTTAAATGGCCAATAAGCACGGTTGCCAAATTGCACGAGCCGCCGCTGATGAGTCTTATGGTAATGAAAGTATTATAAGAACGGAATCCCTGCCAAGTGTAAAAACTCCACTTTTAATTCAACAACGTGTCCCGCGTCTAAATTCAATCGGTAAAAGGAGCCACACAAATACACTTGCAGCTAATTACAGACACATCCTTAATCATCTTTTGTTGTAGCACAATTTGAACTCCCCCGGCGTTCCATATTAGTGAGTTGCTCTTGTTAAAAATGCACGCTGACGTTCAAACGGGGCGGCCGCGGCGACCCGCCACGTCCCGGAAAAACGTGGACCCTGAGCGCGGGACTTTGGCTCGGCCGGCCGGTATCAAACGAATCGATAATAATAAAAATTTCACCACCGCGGCCGCTGCGCCGTTCTGAATAATACTTGACAAAAACGCTTTGTAAGTGGTATACTTAAGCCTCTCCAATATTTCAAACTGGATAACCCATGGAAATGCACGGCGCTCAGTGGTTCGAGATATGGAACTACCCGGACATAATTTTACGAAAGACAATCAAAATTATGAACATCAAAAAGTAAGATAACCTAAAAATGTGTGAAATCATTCATTTCAAAGCCTTAAATGAGACTAAAATCATGATTTTTTTACGAAAATGTCACATCTAAAATGTTTTTAAACCAAAAAACCAAAATGTTTCATGTCCGGCAGAAAATCAAGATTATGAACATTAAAAAGCAAGATAACCTAAAAATGTGTGAAATCATTCATTTCAAAGCCTTAAATGAGTCTAACAACATGATTTTTCAAGAAAATGTTACATCTAAAATGTTTTTAAACCAAAAAACCAAAATGTTTCATGTCCGGCAGAAAATCAAGATTATGAGCATTAAAAAGCAAGATCACCTAAAAATATATGAAATCATTCATCTCAGCGCCTAAAATGAGTCTAACAACATGAATTTTCAAGAAAATGTCACATCTAAAATGTTTTTTAAAGCAAAAAACCATCAAAATGTTTCATGTCCGTCAGAAAATCAAGATTTTGAACATTAAAAAGCAAGATAACTTATAAATATGTGTAATGATTCATTCCAGAGCTTAAAAATGAGTCAAACAGCATGATTTTTTACAAGAAAATGTCACATCCAAAATTTTTTTTAAAGCAAAAAACTAAAATATTTCATGTCCAGCAAATTAGTGTTCTGATCCACTGTGCGGCGCGCGGCGTGACACGCCTAGACATTTATGCAACCCTCGCGACTGCTCTGTCCCTATTTCTTTTTTTTTTTTCTTATTTCCCGGAACGCTTTGCTTCTTCCTAATGCATTAGTACCACCTATGATGTTACCTCTTTCGGAATGTCATTATTTCTCGTCCATCATTATAACTCTTGTCTTTTTAATTTTACAAGATGAGGTGTGTCTGTGGACTTGTTAATTGTTTTCTCGGTAAAAGTTTTTCTCCGGCCAGTTTTCCCTTTTATTATAATATCGATTTTTATCTATGATTATTTCTTCTAACGTTTCTTCGAAGTCAAGCTCTTTTAATTAGGTAAAGCTTTTTATACCCGCTCGTTCTTGACAGTGTCTTGAAGTATAGAGCTTTAGAGTGTCTAGTGTATTTATATACTCTTCCTCAGAGACTCGTGATTTTCCTTGCGCTGAATTTTCTATCGCGTATCGCCGGTCTTTCAGCCTTTCAGCTCCTTCCCTCCGTTAAATCGGTCGACGTCATGTATATTGTATACTTACCCTCGTTGTTTTTCAGTTCGCTGAATTGGAAAGTTTTCGCGCCAAGTCTTGTTCTTTGAGGTCTTTTGTGGAGTTTCAGCCGTGAAACCATTTTACTACACTTTTACCCTATTTTATCTATTACTTCTCTGCAACGCATCCTTCTTGTGTAATCTAAACCTCCCGACTTTTTTTTTCTTTTATAGGGTTGCTTTAAAAAGTTTTACGGTATTTTTCTTCTGTGTCTCGTCGGAAGCTGAAATCGCCGGAAGCTAAAATCGGCGGATATTCTCTGGAAGCATTCTGTTTTTTAAACGTGATCGCATCGTATACTCGCATGTAATGAGCTATTGTCATAACCTCTGATTTCATCTATACTGTGTCATATCTAATGAGACTATAAAGTTTCTCCATTTTAGCGAGTTGCCTCAAAAGCATTGGCAGTGGTTTCACCGCGGAATATGCCTCAATTTTATCTTTCATCAATCTAATGGAGAGCTAAATGTTCTAGTCAGATTTTTTTCAAGAAAAAAAGTGCGAGTTAAATTCGATGAAACCTATAAGAGCAAATACGATGTAAAAACATAACCTCCTCTTAAAAAGTAAAAACATAACCTCCTTCTTTATATTTTCTTAGCGGTTAGCATTTACATCTATTCTAATTATCTTTATCTGTTGAAATATTGACCGGCGTGTTGTTCGAATCCAAAGTTTTTTTGTTTTTTTTAGTATCCGCATGTGACTTTGTGATCTTTGCTGAGTTTTTTTTTTTTAACGTTCTATTGAAATCGTTAAACAAAACTATGGTGTGGTTCAGTAATTCAATCGAAACGTGGCTTACGGTGATTTTGCGGTGATTGGGTTAGAAATGTTCTTTTCCGTCGTCGAAAATACAGTTTTAATCGAGCCTAGTTTAGTTTTAACCCGGTAGTTCCGAAACAAACACGATAGATTTTCGGTCGTCAAAAGTTGGGCCAGAGGTGAAAATGATGAACACAATCGAACTGGCCTCGCCCGAAAGGAGAAGAAATCGGCCCGATCAGCATCAGGATTCCCACTCCGAGAACTACGGGGTCCACAACAGTTTCACCAGACTCAACGTGTCCAATTCTCAGACAGAAGGTTGGTTTCTTCTCGATCTCTGTGTGTCTAGATAGACGTCTTTTGCACGACGTCACAATTCGATACTTAGCTTTGATGCAGGGGCGTCATTTCGAGTTCAGCTGGGGGGGGCGTCATTTCGGGTTCGGCTTGGGGGGGGGGGGGAGCAAAAATGTGATGACCTTTTTTTTTTTTTGCTCATCAATATTATTTTAGAAACTCTACAGTCCTGCATATCTTATGTTTACATTTTACGGCCCTAAATTCCAACAAATTTAGTTAATGACCACCAAATTTTAGTTCAAAACTTTTTTCTTCAAAAAAAAAAAAAAAAAAAAAAAAAAGGGTCACAACTTTTTTACTTTTGGCCGATCCTGAGGAAGGGGGATTTTCCACCACCCCCCCCCCCCCCAAATGACGCTACTGCTTTGATGTCTCGATTGTGTAGGGCTAAACTCTCGTATAAAGCTAAGCGTAAGCTTTAGGGTTTTTAATGGGTCGGTTGTAAACTTTAAAATAGCTGCGCGGAGCGAAAGTTTCAGCTTTATCGCAGCAAGTTGCAGTTGTATCAAATCACTGCTTCGGTATATAGCAAAAACAAGAAAAAAATACTTTTATACTCTACCGAATTAGTGCTTTGATACAACGGAAACTTGCTCCGGTCGAGCCAGAACTTTTGCTCTGCGAATCTATTTTAAAAAGTTGCTTTGGCTCTACTTAAACGTCGTTTTTTTCAGTGCTATAGAGTATTTAGAGAGGTTGATTTTGGTGTAAAATCACTGGGAATTAGTCAGTGAGTAGATATGTAAGAAGGCAATGCCCCCCCCCCCCAAGGCAACGCCCCCTTTCAAACATACCCATACACTTGCAACACAAGAAGATACACCTCGTAATTGTACTGTGCCCAACATTCAAGAGTTACAAAAAAAAAAAAACAAAAAAAAAAAAAAAAAAAATTGTATTTTTGGGGGATTTTTGAGGAAAGGATTGGGGATTCTTTGGGAGCGTCGCCTTAGGGGGGCATCGCCTTCTTATATATCCATACTTTGGTGAATTAAAGATTGTCCAAAAAAATAATAATCACAAAAACATAAATAATAAAAAATATAATGATAAACAAATAATAAAAAAATAATTAAATAAATAATAAAAAAATAATTAAATCAATAATAATAATTAAATCATTATCACAACTAATTTAGGTATTGCAAGAGGTCCACCTGAGTAAAAATCTTAGGGAGTTGACGTACATTCTTCAATTCACCGACTGTAACATCGAGAGCAATAGAAAGTTCCAACATTGACAAACGCAAACTCAATAAATACTTTTAAACACATCAGTTCCGAGTTTGGTGACATTGAGCGAGTCTCAATGATTCCACTGTCTCTAGGAATTTGACTTCGGTTTCCACGAAAAAAAGAAAAGTGTACCTAGATCCCTTTGTATTCTTGTATACTAATTATTTATAATGTCTTGGACGTGAGATTATTTGCCTGTTATATGATTAGCTGGTGTTGTTTTTGTTCTCAATTTGGTCGGGCCTTGTCGTGCCTTCCATAGAAATCTTCGAAGCGTTGTAAAAAATCGAGTTAGCATCGCGTGAAAAAAAGATATAAACGGTGATTCGTGAGCATTGCTTCACTTCATGAATAATTAGCCTTTCGAATGTTCACCGCAACCACCGTTAAGTTTTGTTTACAGTGTGCCAAAAGCGCTTTCGTACTCGATTAAACAGGTTTGGTGGTTTGATCAAACTGGCATCGATGAGCTGTCAAAGCAACTGTTGCAAGTTGAGTCGTTGTTTTTTTCGTCAAACCGCCAGTGGCGTCGCTTGAAATTTAGCAACGCTGTATTTAGTCAATTTAAATGCATGGAAAAGATCGATCTAATAGAGGTACACAGTACACTCCCTTGAATCGATATTTTGTATAAATTTAAAAATGGACGAAATGCCGCGTTACCAGATTGCACGCGACGCCGCGCCACTGCACTGAAAAAAGAGCTGAATTTAACTGTTTTATAGTTAAAAGTATTAACAATCTTTAAAAACTGTAAGTTTGACTGTTTAAAATAGTGAAATTACCTTCGTGCCGTGTTCATTTTACTAATTTAAATAGTCAAACTAACAGTTTAAGTGGTGTCCATACTTTTAACTATAAAACAGTTAAATTCAGCACTTTATTTTTTCAGTGTGCAAATCTGTGCAGTTTGACGGTCCAATCTTCAGAATTATTTGACAAAGGATATAAGGTGAGTCGTCTATGTTTACGAAGTTCAGTAATTCAAAGAAGTTTTTGAGGCGTTTTGGTCAAGTTTCGGTTTGAATTTTGGAAGTGTCAAGTTAGCTATCCTGCAGTTTAATCAAATCCGTTTGAGCGTGTACGAAGGCCTAAACTATTTCACGGTCAGGGACCTAATAATGTTAGGTCCCGAGCATTGAATTGCGTGCATCTTGCCTGCAGTTTCGACCAATCAGAGTAAGTTACGCTTGGGACCTAACATTATTTGGTCCCAGTCAGCTTGCCGGGCCACGCACAGGTACACTACAGAGAGCTCTAGTAGCTGCATGAGTGCATGCGTGGCGACGAGCGGAGCGCCTTCAATTAACGATTCAGGCAAAAACACGCACGTCGGTGCAGGAATAGTTACAGACTCACTCAACAAATGGAAATGAAGAGAGACAGACAAATCCCCGTTGCTTGTATCCGCCGAGAATCAACAATTGCTCCTTTTTGAGGAGTCTCTGCGTCACTAACCTCTTGACCAAATGTGATCTAACGTTACCGTATGTTTCTTGGTCTGTTTCAGAGAATGGCACACCTCCCATCGTCATTACTATAGCTACACTCGGCTCCATCTTCTTCCTCGTCATCACATTTCCCGTCTCGATTTTTTTCTGCTTGAAGGTAACGACCCTGTTGATACATTGTAAAGAACAAGGTACACTGGCGCAACCAGGATCTCTTCCATCCCTCTCATTTCCCATTTGAATGTATAAGTAAGAAAAGGACAGAAAGAGGGGGTTTTATCACCTTGTCCATCCTTGTCTAACATACGTTTTTTAATGGAGGAAAGAGAGAGATGAAGAAACTCTCAGTGCGCTACTGACAAGGTATATTGAATTCAGAGCAGTCGTTTTGCGTAGAATTAATGGCATTTTTCAATTCACCGATGATTCCACTGGTTGAGAAAAGATTACACAGTTCAGCTCAGTGCATGGCTGTATCGCACGAAAATACTCGCATCTTTAATATTTTCTCAACCGGTAAAGTCGTCGATGGCTCTAAAAAATTTGCGGATATTTTAGTAATTTAACGGCGTTTCCGTCAATTGAGAAAATATTACAGATTATAGTCCTTTTGTGCAGTAGGTATAGTCTTACACTGGACAGAACTGTGCAATCCTTTCTCAACCGATGGAAACATCGGGGAATTGAAAAATAGCTTTTACCGGATTTCAAGAAACGAGAAGTAAATTAAAACGAAATTCCAAATAACAGCCAACATTGTAATTAAAATTAATTTAGGACTTACATAAAAGCCAAAGGCCTTTCGATCAACATGATCATGATTAGTGGCAAAAATTTATTACTATGTACTTGTAAGCAAGTAAAAGTTGAAAACAATAAAAACAACAAAAAACGATGGAAGCTAATGAAAATACAATGATGCCAAACAATTTATGTTTATGGGTAATGTTTCCGGAAATGCCCCCTTCCAATTTAATTAAATTCAAAGTAAGTAAATAAGACCATATAGACAGACGCTTTTTACCGTATGTAAACTTTCAATTAGAAATTTAATGTCTTATCAAGCTTCGACAGGCACCGTGTTGCAATTTCGAATATTTGAATGAACCTTCGTCAGTTATTTGAATTTCACCCCCCCCCGCCATTTTCCCAAGCCTCCTTATGAAATCCAATGGCATCGCACTCGCTCTCGTGGCGTAGCTGTATTTAATACATACAGAGACTCGCACACTCTACTACGTGAGGGGGGGGGGGGGTGGTTCAACCTGGGAAAGGGAAAGGGGTTGTTTTCGTCTGATCGGTCAATTTCAATCACACGCTCGGTTGAACCCGTCGCGTCCGACGATTTGAATCACTCGATCTTCGTAAGCATAGTTCATTAACGTCGGTCGTTCGGTAGAAGCTGTCGATTTATGATATGCTTCCAGTGTCCCTCATCGGCGGAGCCAGGGATCTATCCATCTCTCTCTTCTCCCATACAAACGCTTGTGTTAGAAAAGGACAGGATAGGGGCAGTCACGTGATATTCGCCCCCTATTCTATCATTTTCTAACACTCGCATTCAAATGGGAAAAGAAAGAGAGAGATAATGACAATATCCTGGAACCGCTGGTGGCGGCCCTATGGTTCCGATTATATTTAAGGATCACCACGCTCAACCCTTATCTCGGGTCACGCAGGTCGCAAGTCGCAGATCGCAGATCTCAGGGAGAGCTTGTTTTATTTACCGCGAACAGGACAGCGGGGAAACGGAGCTTAATAAGACAAAAGTTATACGCGAAGGGCTGGGAGAGTGGAAGGTTGGAAGGGGGAGGGGGAGAGGTCGCTTTCTTGCTAATTGGGTTGTAAATTCTCTCTGAATATGATGTCACCGTGTCATCTCTGATTAAACACGGAGCCCATCATCCATCCCTTTGGCCCTTCCCTGCAGACCGTTGCGTCGAGAGGAAAATCAATAGAGAGACATGCCCTTGCCGTGTGGACAGCGCGGAATTATTTTTATTTTTTCGTATGAGACGTTTTTTTAATGCACGAGAATGCTGCACGGGTGCATGAAAAATTGTGGATTTTACTGTTTTTGTAATTCAGAGACGAGCCGTTGTTTTATTTATTTACTTATTTATTTATTTATTTATTTATTTGTTTGTTTTAATCCGTTCGCAGCCCACAGAATTTTTATTATACGGACTCTCATGGACGACTATGGAAGTTTTAGACCCGGGGGGGGGGGGGGGGGGGTTGTTTCACAAAACAATGCTTCTTGTGTTTTTTCGGGCATAGTGGGGCAGTTGTTAGGGTCCAAATTTCAATGTTTTATGGTGAGCAAATGAAAGTATACTCCGTGTGATTGAAACAAGGATGCCTTCGGTTTCTCACCAGATTTTCTGGTTCCAGAAAATCGATTGTTGTCTAAAATACAATTAAAACCCACAGGCACATTTGCTCTCACCTCATCTAACACTTTCATTTTATTTATAAAAAATAATAAAAAAATAATAATAAAAATAAAAAAAAACATGTAAACACGGAATTTCAGACTCACGCAACTATGTCCCATTCGTCTAGAAAATTATTTTCAAGCACAATTTGACAAAAATATAATTTGATTAAATTCCAGCCACTGGGCCATGAACCTCACCGCGTGTAGACGATAGCCTCACAAAAGCTCACTGTAGTTCGTACCGTTGACAATAGTCCTTAAGATTCCTCGTGAACGACTGCTAACATAATAAAAAAAAGACGGATATTTATTGCAATATCTAGCTGTGCAATATCTCTTGCACCGCACCGGTGCGATTTTCCGGTAAATAAAAAAAGTTCGAGCCGTTTGGTAAGATGTTCGTCGACAATCCTAGGCTCTGGTTTAATATCACAATTGAGGACATTTCTGTTGGGAAGAGGACCAAATAAAACAATGGTCGTGCTCTTCCTGAAAATTTCGTGTTGTAAGCAAATGGAAGTGTTTATCTGAACAGCACATGTAGTATGTTTGTTTTTATGGGCCCTTCTTCCGGAAATTTCTTCAATTTCAAGAGCTCTGCTCACCCATTCTGAAAATATTTACGAGTGGACCAGGAACCTGCTCACGAGAGCGATAGAACCGACTTGGCCAATCAAATCGACATTGCAACTTTATTTGCGCCACACAGTGACGCGGATCAATGGGAGAGGTTGGACCAATTTGGCAACCTTGCATCGTGTCCATTTAAACCAATGTAAAAGGTCGAATGTAAAGGTGTTCACCGAACACCCAATACTTCGATATTTTTTGTGGGTTCAAATGGACAAAATACAACGTTGCCAAATTGCACGCTACGCTGCACTATTGGCAAATTTTGGCCGTTTGGCGGTCATAAATCTGTAACTTTTTGAAAGTCAAAAGAATGACTTCAAACTCTCGGAACTGGTTCCCAAGCCATTAAAGAGGTCAAAAATCAAGGCTGTGACCATAGATTTTGCACATAAGTGGAGGGGGAGGGAGTATTTACAATTTGAAGACGAAAATTCAGAGCTTGAAAAAATTGATTTATGACCGCCAAATGGTCAAAATTTGCCAATAGTGCGCCGCGCCGCGCCACCGGGTTGGACATGGAATATATGACTGAAATTGAAATTGCTTTGAATGTTTTTACAGTCAAAAACAAACTACGAAGGGTGGTTCTTGTAGAAAATTTTACTGTAAAACCAACGAAACTACTTTCAGAGATGTCTACATTGTGTATTAATAAAGGTATACTTACGCAATGAAAGTTTCCACGCCGCGCTGTGTCCGTGGCCTTTCTCATTGACTCCAGTGGCGTAGCGTGCAATTCGGCAATGTTGCAATTTTTCCATTTAAACTCATGAAAAAGATCGAACTGTCGGGTGTTCGGTGAACACCTTCGCATTCGACCTTTCACATGGATTTAAATGAACACCGTACACCGTTGCCAAATTGCACGCTACGCCGCGCCACCGATTGGCTCACTCCACTGTGCGGCATATGCGGGAGAAAACCAAGTCAATTCGTCCAAGTCGTGAACGACACCAGACCCGTTTTGTTGACAAAATAGATACCTACGGAAATCTGCTGTGTAGTATGACTGTTAAAGTCACTATATCACCTCAGAATCACCGAAAAACCATAATTTTTGATTTCGATGAAAAATCATCAGTTTAATGGGGCTCTTGCAAGCTTTTGCTGTTGGGCATTGAAGCGTTGATACTTGCATAAAAATCTATAAAAATTTCGATGAGTACAATAAAAATCACGAAATCAACTCTCAGAATCGGGCTCGGGCTCAGTGGTGGAGAGAGTGGAGGTATCATGGGAGTTGAGACATACCTCTGTGTTTCCATAGAGAAAGCGACAAATTAGACAGAAATCTCCCATGATACCTGTGATAAACCGTCATTACGAACTTACTTTTATAGCAGTTATTACTGAATTTTAGACTTCCTTAGTGTGATTTTCGCTGGTTTTTACATCAGATTGGACTATTCACTATTCATTTGCTCACAGCAAAAGTTTGCAAGAGCCCCTTTGCTTTCAATCGATTTTGAAGCCAAATAGCAAAAAACATCGGCATTATTGATGCCATAACTAATTATAGCTAATAATGGATGACCTCTTGGCTCAATACACAGGTTGGACGTCATCTGCTTCATCTATACGTCGCACTTTGGTCTGATATCGAGAAAAAAAGTGGCAAAAAATAAGTGAAAAAAAAAATCATCAAAAATCATCGTTTTCAATCTTTTAATCTTAATGTCAGCTTTTTAGTGACATTTGTAGGTTTTTTTTAATGGCTTGTCAAAAGTGTTTTTGTGTGTTTTAAATTGGTCTTGAAAGTTTCTCAATAATTAATTGATTTAATCAATAATTAGGTAAATTTACTGTCTGATTTTTTGCCACTTTTTGATGATTTCAGACCATTTTGCGCCACCACTTTACTTCTATTTCAATTTCTGAATCTTTTTCAGGTGATTCAAGAGTACGAGAGAGCGGTGATTTTCCGGCTGGGTCGCTTGCGTCCCGGCGAGGCCAAAGGACCCGGCCTAATCTTCATACTCCCTTGCATCGATGAATACTGCAAAGTGGATCTTCGAACTGTCTCCTTTGATGTTCCACCTCAAGAAGTGAGTAATCTTTCACTTTTTCTTTCCCCATTGTGCTTTTGAGACGTATCAAGCGAGGAAAGCCCCAAACTTGACCCAGATCAAAACCAAGCTTTTAAGCGCTTGTAACCATTGTACTAAGGCCGGCAAAATAATCTTCCACATCACGGTTAGAGTCGAAATTTTCTTACCCTCACTCTACTGTTCGATTAGTGAGAGATATCGGTTCATTGCCGAATGATAGATCTGTTTTGTGTGACGTCACGAAAAAAATTGGTTCCAAACAAATGCTCCATCTCACACGCTCTCGTGGGTTTTCCCATAAGAAACGCGATCCAAATTTTCAAATACAAATTTGTGCTAGTAAACAACAAGTTCTCTCAGATTTTATTACACCATTGGATTCCACGTACCTTAAAATATGAGCGCGCTACAACGAATTTTTTGAAATATCGCACATTAATGTACAATCACAGTTATATCGAAGAAAGTCCTATGTTTTGTCCTTGTCACACTCACAGTTTCTTATGGGCGCAAAATTCCAGGGTATAGGCTCATCGGCACCATCACACCATGTGTTATACCTTATACCTTGAACAAGCTTCGATACGAAGAGAGGTTAGGATGATGGAGTGTGTCATGGCGGTGATACTCCTGTAAGAGACCGTGAGTAAGACAAGGACAAAACATAGAACATCTTTCGGTATAACTCTGATTGTAAATTCGCTTGTGATATTTTAGGAATTATGTTAGAGTGAAAAGATACTTTACGGTACGTGGAATCTAATGGTGCAATAAAATTTGAGAAAACTGTCGGTTAACTAGCATGAATTTGCGTTCGAAAATTTGGATCTGATTTCTTATGGGTAAATCCACGAGAGTGAGCGAAATAGAGTATTTCTTTGGAACCAATTTTGATCATGACTTCATCACTAAACAGGTCTATTGGGGGGAGGGTGGGCGGAGATATTGAGTCGGTGTTAGCTGTGTGTGTGTGTGTGTGTGTGTGTGTGTGTGTGTGTGTGTGTGTGTGTGTGTGTGTGTGTGTGTAGCGAGTACTATACGGGTGTCGTTATCTCGATACTAGCCGAGGTCCGATTCGCATATCACCTCTGCCGTCTTTCTTGCATTGGAGAGGATCAAAATATTTCCCCTCTCGCCGTGATGTGGAAGATTCTTATGCCGGCCATAGTACAATCAAAGGGTCTATTGCACTTTTTATTAATAGGTTCCTTTTTTTTATGGGTGGTTGTAATGTGAAATTCCAAGAAAATTACATTGGTCGTAATTCCATCGAGATCTATGCCACAGGGCGACTAATTGACTATCAGAAAAGGTCCCATCAGAAATTCTCAAATTCAAAAAGTACCATTTTTGGAGCTAACCATAAAGCATAAACCACGGCTGATGATCTTTTCTTCTTCTTCAAAAACTAGTTGCTATTCAACACTTTTAGGCGTAAAGTAAAACTTTTTAGGTTGTCAGATCAAAAACTGTTGAACTTTTGAAAATGTGTCTCATTTTTTTTTGAACGAGTCTTTTCTATAGCCTTTTTTTAGACCCTGTATTTGTATTGACCGGGATTTAGCCGTTTGGGAATGCTGTTTTATGACGCCACCCAGTTATGAAGAAATATTTTAAAAATATATTTAAAACATCGACAATATTTTTAAAATATTGTCAATATTTCAAAAACGTGTTAGTAAAAACCTTTTAAAAATATTTTTACAAAAATATTTTGACTAATTGGCATGAACAAATCATGTTTTTTTAAAATGCTTTTAAAATATTTACAAAAGGTTACCGAAAACTTTTCGGCAAGATTTTCAAAATTGTTTTAAAATATTTCTTTCTTATCTGGGTAATCCTCGATAAAACTACATTTTTTCCGTGAGACATCAGCTAGTGAGCTGGTGGGTGAAGGCGCCTTTAACTTCGACTTTGTTGTGAGATCTGCACGAAAAATGGCATTCCGAAATGTGATAGGCTTGCTTAAAATTAGTCAGTTCAACCCAAGGGCAAGTCAGTCCAACCATCAGGAGCTCCTTTTATGCTGTTTTTGCACTTTACTTAATCTACCCTCAACCATTTGTCTTTTGATGTGGTCTGCCAATCATCGATCTCGATTTGACCACGGGCCTAAAAGTACTACGCATTGATTTTATTTTATGGACACAGGTGTTATCGCGAGATTCAGTCTCATTTTTCGTGGATGCCGTCGTATTTTACTCTGTTCAAAATCCCAATATGGCCACGAACAATGTCAAGGATTACAGGTCAGCCTACCCCCTCTTTGGCATTTGGCAATATGGTGCCTCAGTAGCTGCTCTTCTATCATCGTTTGATCTTTGACCTTTATCGACCTCTCTATTATTTATCTTGACTCCAGTCTCATTCCTCTCGCTTTAACCTCCTTGAAAAAAGTTCGGTAAAATTGACCCAAATCGATTTCAATTCGTCTAATTGTAAGAATGTGAGCTCCTAAAAAAAAACCCGTCACGTGAATTGCAAAATTACTTACGGGCCATTTTTCTTCTTTTTTCATATGAGAAACCAGAGCTGCCGATTTGCGTAGATTTAATGACATTTTTAAATTTACCGATGATTCCACCGGCTGAGAAAATATTACACTGTTAAATTCAGTGTATGACTGTAATGCACGAAAATACTCTGATCTGTGATCTTTTCTCAGTCGGTGGAAACGCCGTTAATTACTTAAAATATATCGGTTGAGAAAAGATAAAAGACGGTAGTATTTTCATGCATTCCAGTCATACACTTAACTAAACTGTGTAATCTTTTCTCAACCGGTGGAATCTTCGGTGAATATAAAAATGCCATTAAATCTACGCAAATCGGCAGCTCTGTGAGACACAATAAACTAAGTTACGTGGCCAGAAAGACTCAAACCTCTCCATCACATTGTACTCGCGAGGGCATTAAAACATCAGGGGTTCGAAAGAAAGGGAAAAGAAAGAATAGGAAAGGGAAAACAAAATTTAAAAATAGAAAGAAAAGGAAGTAAAAAGGAAAGTTGAATGGGGGGGGGGGGCGAACTGGATAAGTTTCTTCCTCCAACAGCTTTCTGAACCATTCTTTAGAACAGCAAAAATAAAAGTAATCTTTATTCGACTTTAAAAAACCCCCCACTTTTTGACCAACGGACTCCCGCTGTCCGTCACGCTAATGGGGCTGTTGCAAACTTTTGCTATAGGGGATTGAAAAGTTGATTATTGCATAGAAACCAGTGTAGAAATGACGATGAGTACACTAAAAAATCACAAAATTCACTTTCAGAATTGGTCTTAATGGCGGAGAGACGCAGGTATCATCATGGGAGATTCTTATCTAATTAATTGAGACATACCTCTGTGTTTCTGTAGAGCGAAAGTGAAGAAATAGACAGGAATCTCCCATGATACTTGCGTTAAACCACCATTACGAACTTGCCATTACAGCAGTTGTGTGAGTTTATTACTGAATTTTTGACTTTCTTAGCGTGCTTTTCGTGAGTTTCGCTGGTTTGTACATCAGATAGGACTATTCATTTGCTCACAGCAAAAGTTTGCAAGAGCCCTATTGTAAGTGATCTGACCTCTGAGTCATTTTTCCATCTGTCAGATGAAAGGAGTACCAAATCCTTTCTAATTTTCCTTAATAAACTCTCAAACCAAATCAAAATTATCTTTATTTCAAAGGAAAAATTTGTCTACCTCCATTCGGAGCAATATACTTAAGTACTTAAGCTTAAGGCCGTTTTTTTTCAAGCATGGTTTTGAGCGTCGAAGAAATTTTACCCAACTTTTTTCTGCGCATATTATTTCATGCAAAGCCAGTAAAATTCTCGTAGCTTTTTTGTCTCTTTCCTTCCGTGTGTCATTTTGCTTAAAGGAGTGTTAGATAGAATCTCTGGAGCATGCATGATTGGTGGTTCTATTTTAACACCATTAAGTTTAGTGGAAAAGGATGATCGTTTTTTGAATTTTTTAGTAGTCCAGCACGGATAAACACCGACCCATCCAGTGGCGAAGCGTGGAATTTGGCAACAATGTATTTTCTCCATTTAAATTCACGAAAAAGGTCGAACGCTCCAGTCATCGGCGATGAGCAGGCATTTCGACCTTTTTAATGTGTTTAAATGGGCAAAAGGAACGTTGCCAAATCGCACGCCTCGCCACTGGACCCATTTCTCTCACTTATGTTATTTTCCATCGACTCGAAACTTAGAGTCGTAACGTCAACCAAACATTTGTTTATTTTTTATTTACAAATCTCTCAATAAACTATTTGCGACGTTTCAATGCGTCTTCTGTAATTGCCTGTAATAGTTAAATATCAAGTTAATACCTTAATGTGTTTAAAATTAAATTTGTTCATCTTTCATGTCATGACGCCTTCTCTTTTGGAAAGGGGCAAACTACGGATTTTTAACCCTTCGTTCTGATCGAATTTTTTTTTCTCTATTTTTTACAATAGGTAACTAAAGGATGGATAAGCCTCGGATAAATAAAAAAGCCCAAGTATAGATCTTGTAGACACGAGTAGATCTTGACATAAACCGGTTTTCATTCTTAGGGGGTTTTTATGACCAATGGGGGAAACTCTTGCAAACTTTTGCTGCAAAGGATTAAAGAATTGATTCTTACATCTTAAAAAATGACAATGAGTACATTAAAAAAACACAAAATTTACTCTCAGAATCGGGCTTAATGGCGGAGAGATGCAGGTATTATGGGAGATTCCTATCTAAATTGAGACACATCTCTTGAGAAATTAGACAGGAATCTCCCATGATATCTGCGTTGAACCGCCATTAAGATCTTGCCGATGTAGCAGTTATGTGAGTTAAGTGCTAACTTTTAGACTTTCTTAATGCGAAATTCGTGATTTTACATCAGTTTGAACTATTCATTTGCTCACAGCAAAAGTTTGCAAGAGCCCCCCATTACAATCTTTCCGTTCATCTATGGTCATGGAATAACCGACTGAATTTGCAGGATTTCCATCCAATTAACCAGTGGCGTCGCGTGCAGTTTGGCAACAAAGTATTATATCCATTTAAATTCATGCGAAAGATCGAATTCAGGGGGTGCACAGTGCACAATCAAAATTCGATATATTTAACGAGTTTAAATGGAGCTGTTGCATTGTTGCCAGATGGCACGCGACGCCACTGCAATTAACGCAAAGTAACACCCTGCATTTCTATGCGATCAAGGTCACGCAATTTCGATCGGACTATTCTCCTCCGCATCTATCGGCTCTTTGCCATAGACATCGAAGGGTTTCCATAGGAACCCTTCATAATGGAATTACGTCACCCGTAAGGTTACAAATGCTACCAATAATAATTATCCGCTCGATGCGGTTACTATAATACTAGATAAGTTACATTCAAATGAGGCCCTACGGTTTATTTTCAGGTTTTTACATCTGAATCTACCCTCGCTTACAGAAAAATTATGCAACAGTCCCATCGCTATCCAGATAAGTCTTCAGAGGAGGGTGGGAGCTGACTCTCTTAGTTGCTGCCCCTCTGGCATTCCTCTTGGCTTCGCTTCTGATTGGTCTAATTGGAAGTTGGAAGGTTACCGTATACTTACTTTTCTGGGGTCACGCCCGCCCCCTCCGTACTCTGCGTTTATTTGGACGTCACGCCAAACGCTATTATTTCAAAGTTCCGGCCAGAAACTTGGCGAATCGTAACGTAACAGTTTCTGACAGTTTCAGTCAGAGAAGCTGTAACCGCAGCGCGGCCGGTCGTCCGGCCGCTTTTAGTGCTTACGCTCACCAGTGTTGCCAGATTTGAGTGAAAAAGCCGTACGCTTTACATTGATTTAAATGGGGACGATACGGCTTTTTTACCCTCGATCTGGCAACATTGGCTCACCCTCGCCCCTCTCACTTGCTCGTTTCGCCTCGGCCTCGTCTCGGCGGGTGCGCCTTCAAAAAGAACTGCTATACTTCACCGCAACACGCATTAATCATCCCTCAACATTTTTGTCTCGGGGGTTATGCTTATGATTCAAAGCGACACGGGACCCAGCGCAGCGCTTGAGCCGCTCTCAGTCTCACTAACCGCAGACGAAAACAACTTGCCTTGGAGTTTCGGCTCGATTGTTGATGCTGATAACCGTGAGCTGCTTTTTTTTCTCCGCGTCATTCGTGTGCATTATACGTCTCGAGTCTAAAAGTATTCTCTGAAAATGGGGCTCTTGCAAACTTTTGCTATAGGGGATTGAAAAGTTGATTCTTGCCTAGAAACCTGTAAAAATGACGATGAGTACACTAAAAAATCACGAAATTTACTCCCAGAATCGGGCTTAATGGCGGAGAGACGCAGGGGTCATGGAAGATTCCTATCTGATTTGAGACATATCCATGTGTTTCCGTAGAGAAAGTGACATAATAGACAGGAATCTCCCATGATACCTGCGTGATTACCATCTTGCTGTTATGTGAGTTTATTACTGAATTTTAGACTTTCTTATTGTGATTTTCGTGATTTTTGCCGGTCTTTACATAAGTTTGGACTGTTTATTTGCTTATAGCAAAAGTTTGCGAGAGCCCCCATTCCATCCTTATGAAACCGTGTTCGTTTCCATGAAATCCAATGTTTTCATAAAAATTAAATAATGTAAGAGTTCTTTTGACGCAAACGCGTATTTTGAGTAGAATGATATACTTAGGGACTTCGAATAGTTTGAAACCTTGTACGCACCAATCGTGTAATGGGTCTGTTGCACACTTTTGCTACAACAAAATAGAACCTTGATTCTTATGTAAAATTCTGCGAAAATAACGATGCGCACATTAGAAACGTTCAAAATCCACTCATTAACTCAGGAAATCACTTCAATTTAAAACAGCCCGCGCTACACTATAGACACTGTTTGCACCGGTATACTACTACATAGACGGAACCACCGTGCATAAGTAAACAACATCGTACCTACCTACAAAATGATGGAATTCCATTCTAAATACGTGAACTATTGGCTGCATTTGCTGTCTGGTCTTTTCGGTTTATCAAAGATTACAAAATATTATAAAAAATGTACGCATCTAAACGAAAAATTCCAATGTTTGTAAGTTCTGTTCATGTTTACATAAACGCGAGATGGTTCCATCTATGTAGTTATAAGTCGGTGATATAGTGTCTAGTGTAGCGCGGGTTGTTTGAAATGGAAGGTATTTTCTGAGTTGATGAGTGGATTTTGAAAGTTTTTAATGTGCGCATCGTTATTTTCGCCGAATTTTACGTTAGAAACAATGTTTCATATTGATATAGCAAAAGTACGCAACAGACCCATTGCTCATCCTGTGGAATGAGCAAAACCGACTGCCCCGTTTGCGGAATGAAAAAATAAACTGGAGTGAATACCCCAAACGAACACTTTCCCACATCAGACTTAATCTGGGGGGACCCTCAAATCCCCTTATATTTTCTGAGGGGAAACCCCCAGACCCCCTTTATTATACTCTGGGGGAGACCAACAGACCCCCCTTTATTACTCTGGAGGAGAACCCCAAACCCCTTTAAGGGGTTAATTTTACAGTAGGCTGGTTGCAGAATGTTTTTGTAAATTTTCATCAAAATTCAAAGAGCAATATTTGAAATACTCCTATTTTTCCCAATGTATTACCCCATTTTCCCTTAATGGAGGCATTTTATCCTCCATAACTTACTTACAATTTGAAATTTCAAAAAAACAAAAAAAGTTTTTCTGAGGAGTGTTAAGGGGACATTGCTGTGTCTATCAAATACATGTAAAATATAGCTGACTTTAGGTACATTTTTCTTTGGAATGATAAGGAGTAGCAGTCTGAAACTTTGCAGGGGTAGTTATTCACATGTTTAGAAGCTCTGGAACTAAAAGTTTGAATTTTGCTTGACTGCAAGTGTGCTTTTGTTAAAGTTCAACTTTCAATGGAAAAATGATGAGTTTTTAGTGGTTTGAGGCTCTCCAGGAAAAAAACTGTGTCACAATTTTCAAAGATTCTAGTTCCACATAAAGTCCTTGATATTCTGAACATTTCAAAAAACAAAAAATTGAAGCTAGCTCTCTTAGTTCCTGAGAAAAGTGTACCTTTAGTCAAAAAAATTAAACTTGCGGGAAATGCAGATCGAAAAAAAGGGGGAAAATAAATAAATACATTTTTCCCAAAAAAAAAAAATCATTCATTCATTTCGAAAAATAATTAAAAATAGTCAGCCTAGAAAAAAGTATTTAATGTTATGCATCAGTTTGTTCAGCGAAAAGCCCTCTATCAGAAAATTTAAAAAACAGAAAAATGAAAAAAAGTTAAAAATTCACTGCAATGTCCCCTTAAAAGCAACTTCTCTGTAAAATTTGGATGTATTTATGGATCATTGGTTCAAAAGTCATGTCGGGATACTGACAGATAGACATCTGCGCCATTACTTTCTCAATTTTTAACTTCGTTAGCGTGAGAAAGGAATAAAAATGTACAAAATTAGCGGTCTTAAAAACCTCTCATTCTACAGGAAAGGCAATAATGGGGCTCTTGCAAACTTTTGCTGTGAGCAAATGAATAGTTCATTCTAATATAAAAACCAGCGAAAATCACACTGCGAAAGTCTAAAATTCAGTAATAAACCTATACCACAGAATAATACAATCAGAAGGGAAACTCTAATTCATTTTGAAACATTCTTTACTTCGGGCCGCCATGTTCGAAAGTGAGTATCTTCGGCAATCTTCGGCAGATCTTCGGCAACTGGCCGAGTTGTGATTGGTTGTATAGCCTGAAAAAGCATGTCCGCCATCTTGAGAAGTGAGTAGGCACAGTTGCCAGTTTGTGCCAGTAAATTCCAAATCTTGTTTCCATTGGCTCTTATGGGAGTTTCCCTTCTGATTGTATTATTCTGTGCCTATACATAACTACTTTAATGGCAGGATGGTAATAGCGGTTCAACGCAGGTATCATGGGAGATTCCTGTCTATTATGTCACTTTCTCTATGGAAACACAGAGATAGGTCTCAATTTAGATAGGAATCTCCCATGATACCTGCGTCGAACCGCCACTAAGCTCGATTCTGAGAGTGAATTTCGTGATTTTTTAGTGTACTCATCGTCATTTTCCAGGTTTTTATGCAAGAATCAACTCTTCAATGGGTCTGTTGCAAACTTTTGCTACAACGATTAAAAGTGTATAATCTAATGTAAAATCGCCTGAAAAGTCCACTGGTGGCATCAGAAAGACATAAAATGCAATAATTAACTCACTAGAGGCGTTTAATGAAATCCAATATGGCGGAGAAATATCGAGCAATTTGTATGCATGCACCACAAGCATCCAAGGATAGCCAACCTCACAATATCGATCACAACCAATCACAACGTAAACAAACACATAACCTCTACATTCAATGAGGTTGTCATAGTTGGCTATCCTTGCATGGTCGTTGTGCATGTATAAAAATTGCTTGATATTTCTCAGCCATCTTAGATTTCATTAAACGCCTCTTGTGAGTTTATTATTGCATTTTATGACTTTCTGATGCCACGAATGGACTTTTCAGGCGATTTTACATTAGATCAAACACTCTTAATCGTTGTAGCAAAAGTTTGCAACAGACCCATTCCGTGTAGCAAAAGTTTGCAAGAGCCCCATTGTAGGTTTTTAATTTATGAAAAGAGGTATATACAAGTAGCTTTTGATAAACTCGGCTTTGAAGCAAGCAAGGCGAAGCAAAAGCCGCGCAGTCGAATCTCCTTGCCTCTATGCAACTTGCCGCACGCGTTTTCTGACTCCTGCACAGGTTGATCGATTGATTGCAATCGTTTGAGCTCCGAATCCGGAGAAAACGAAAACGAAAACGAACGTCACGGTTAAATAATTCATAGCTCCCCAGAGCTAAATCGGGGGAGATGGATTCGCTGAACATGTTGCTCCCCCCCTCTCCCTCCCTCCTCTTTGATTTATTCCCTCCGTTTGCCCCCTCTCTCCCCCGTGTCATCCCAGTTAAATTCGTACCTCGCGTTTTGTCTCATATCCTTTGAAGGTAAACCTCAACGCTGCCGATGACGTCTCTTTACGTGGATCCGGGAAAAATCAGTTCATTAGTACAAGATCCTATTCGTGTGATTCAATTCTTCGCGAGGACTCGTTCATTTGATGTCGGCCAAGTGTGCCTAAATATCTAATGGAGCTGTTGCAAACTTTTGCTACAGGCTTATTAACATTTGATAATGGGGTAAAACCCGGTAAAAATAACGACTAGCGCACTAAAAAATCACGAAATGCACTCCAAAAATTCACACAATGCTTTCAAACGCATTGCCGCCTAAATATTATGGCAATTGTATGCTTCTTCTTTTTGTTCTTGTGTGGTGTGCCATGAGAACACCTCGGGAGGATGGAGCTGATTGTGATGGGGAAACCCAATGTAATCGGTGGCAACGTCCGCCATTACGGTATCGCGTTTGAAATCATTTTATGAGTTTGGGAGTGGATTTCGTGATTTTTTAGTGCCTAATCATCATTTTTACAGGGTTTTACTCCATAATGAACTATTATTAAGCCTGTAGCAAAAGTTTTTAACTGCTCCATTGGAACGTTTAAGGTGATTCCTGGCGAAACTTTTCTAGTTTTCAATCCGTTGGATACCGCCACATCACGCTGCTTAAAAAGCAAATAGTTTTTGGCTGAAATTGATGAGTTTACGTTAAGACTACTTTGAGGAATGTCAGCACCTGTAAAGATACCTTAGAAAGATATCATGAAAGCAAGCTGGCGAAATACACACAAATAAAACCGGAAATTATGAAATACGTAAATTTTCATAAGCCTCAATGTGCAAGGGAGGCATAACGTTACCCGTTTGAACACAACGCTGTCCTCCAAGGTGTAAAGAAATAAACGAATAAATAAAACTTTCACTTTAAAGTCAAACATATAAACTGTAGGGAATATACTACGAAAACTTTTTCGCACACCATTTTAATCTGGGGGGAGACCCCCACACCCCCTTTAATATGCTGGGGAGACCCCCAGACCTCCCCCTTAGAAATTCTGGGGGAGACCAACAGATCCCCCCTTTAAAACTAACTTAAAAGTTTCCTTGACTAACTTGAAAGTTTTGATTTAAAAAAAAAAATCTCTCCGGGGAATCTAGAAAGCAACAGTAGTGCAAAATCTGGGAGCATTCGGATCAAAAAAATTAATTAAAATTTTTCAAAATTATGTGTGTATACGGACTGAGAAACAGGTAGGCGCCACAATATGTTTTTTGTTTTTTGTTTTGTTTTTTTTTTTTTTTGGGATGCATAAAATCCTGTTAATTTGAAAAGGTTTAGAAATTTTGAAATTTGAAAGAGTTAAGAAATGTTAAAATTTTATGGAAGGGTGTTCTTTTGGATAGAATTAGACTTGATTAGAGGCCATTATTCTGTATAGATGATGATTGACTTAGTCGCGAGAGCCCAAGTGTCGAAACAAAATACCTTGAAAATCTCTGCACGTTGGTGCATGGTGCACGATTATTGCGATGGCAATACTTTCTCAATTTGTCTAACTTTGTTTGAGTGAGAAAGTAGAAACACTAATCTGAACGAATCGATTCAATCTGATTGAGGTGTTCGATTTCTTGGTTCATTTTGAGGTATCGTTCGAATGGTTGGCACGCGTGTTCCTTCAACGACCCAGCTCTATTTCCGTGTTGTCTCTCCGAGCTCGATTTGTGTGTGAACTTGTCAAGTGGAGACTGTAGAGAGGACTTAAAGAGAATCGATAATGTTTGACTAAGAAAAAGGAAATTCACTTACCTTGCGGCTTGTGACTCGTCGAGTTATTGGAATAGGGGCCCGTTTATTTTGGAAGCTTTTAGTCTGATTGTTTCTCAGAACTTTCATTCAACCGGTAATTTGTGAATGCCGGTCGATAACTCGATATATATATAGGTGAATCTGTTTAAGCGAATTTATGAAAGTGATCTATCCCCCTTCCTAGACTCAATGGGGCTCTTGCAAACTTTTGCTGTGGGTGATTGAAGAGTTGATGTTTACATACAAACCTGTAGAAATGACGATGAGTACACTGAAAAATCACAAAATTCACTCTCAGAATCGAACTTAATGGCGGAGAGACGCAGGTATCAAGGGAGATTCTTATCTAAATTGATACATACCTCTGTGTTTCCGCAGAGAAAGTGACATATTAGACAGGAATCTCCCGTGATACCTGAGTAGGGGTAAAATATTTTACCCCTACTTACCTGCGTTAAACCGTTATTACGATCTTGCCGTTATAGAGCAGTTATGTAAGTTTATGACTGACTTTTAGACTTTTAGACTTATTCATTTGCTCATAACAAAAGTTTGCAAGAGCTCCATTAGCGAGGCAACCATTATGGTGGAAAAGGGGATTTAGCTGCTCCCAGCAAACCCTTGAAGTATTTATTCCTTGAGAAATATTGTTAGTCATAGTCATACCCTTCATTTTTGTAGCTCTTGCCGTTTTTCGCGATTTCTTGGAATTGAGGCCACATTTTCGTCAGTCAAAATCTTTTTATCGATTTCATGAGATTTTTTCGCTCTAGCTGTAGCTGTACGCACTCTGTGAGATTCCCTAGAGTCCAATCAAAATCCTTTCTCTACATTTATATAAAAGCTGAAAAACTTGGGTTATATCGCAAAAGTCTATGTTTCTTAATAAAAATGGTTTAAGAAGCATTTCCAAAAAAAAATTCTCGGAATCTTAATTCAGTTGTAAATCTTGATTGTGCTTACTCGGTATTTCTAATGAAGGAACAAACTTTTAAATAAAAATACTTCCATCCAGGAAACCGAAGACTTCGAATACGTAAATGAAAAATCAATGTATGGATTAGGCTTCTATTGAAGACGTTATATAGGATAAAATTCAATGTCTATTTAAAGAGGAGGGGTTCACCTATCATCATGAGTGTTGGCAGTGGGTTGCAAACGGGTCAGCCTCCCCCCCCCCTCTAGAAGTTAGAAAAAAATCGATTTTCACGCCAAGCTTCCCAAAAATGAGCCGAAAACAAGTAACATTTTTTGAAAACTGAGAGTCTCCCCCCCCCCCCCTTGAAACATTTTCTGCCACCGCAATTGCATATCATAATTTATACATTATAAGAGTGAATCCAGAACTGTCGCACAATACTTGGCACTCACATTTTTAACCCTTTAAAGACCAGGTTAGTTCGAAAGAACGCCAATTCCGTTAATGTAGGGAAGGTAGTTAACTATCCGTACTCGGGGGAATTGGAATTGCATATACGTTGAATTGAAGGCGCGGATTTCGCGCCCGACGCGCGTTTATTCGAAATCATGAGAGTGGAACAATGTGAAATGAAGTAGGGAAGAAAAACGAGTATACTCGGGCTTGGCCCATAAGGGGTTAATGACAAAACTGCCCGAAAGTAAGAAGGTTTGGCAACCCTTTTGTCCCGGAACCATCCGAAAAACGTGTAAAATCGTCAAGACAGTCAAAAAACACATTCTGCAAAGTTCCCTAAAATACAGAGCAACGTTTAGTTTTAGATATATATAATTTTTTTTCTTCTTTTTCATTTTTTCATTGCGAGACTGAGGATACGGATTCATAGATAAATGAGACTGGAAATCGGAATTCGAATTTAGATTTCTTGAATTTTTGGATCCCTGGAATAGATCCTTGATGATTGATTCTCATCCAGTAAAATAAATCGGAACCATAACTTTTTGTTTGCATAAGCAGCTGTAAATTAACTAACGTTAATGATTTTTGAATGTTGTTAGGTTTTAACGAAAGACTCGGTGACGATCAATGTGGACGCTGTCGTGTACTATTATATCAAAGAACCATTGAACGCCATAATCAATGTGGTCAACTACAGGTATGCGTTTCTCTCCATTTTTCGCTCATTTGCTCCTCTTTTTTTTCTTTTTTTTTCAATAATGGTTCCTAATTCATCTCCTCTCCGTTTTCCCAATCAAATGCTCATTTCATCCGAAAGGCGTCATGACCTATTTTCAAATAATAGCTGCTATTAATTTTTTTTTCCTGCTAAAAAAAAATAAGTACAAAAAAAATAACTCAGTAGTGGCTTTAGAACAGTTGATTAATTTAATATTTGTCCATAGATTTTTTGGTCATTTCATCAACACCCTTTTAAAAGGTAATTTTATGTTAGTCTCGCAGTACAAACAAAATGAGAAATTTATAACATTAATTGTAGATGTTTGGTAGTAAAAATGCTCATGTTGTTTAGAAACTTCAAAACATTTAAACGGTAAGGAAAAGTTTTTGAGTTTTATAATAATGTTTCTTTTTTATTTATTATTTAGTCTCTAGTTTATTTTGTTTTTCTTTCTTTTTTTGTTATTCCTTTTAATATTCATTCATCTATTAATTATTTAAAATGAGTAGACAGGGGAAACGGTAAAATTTAATTTTAAGTAAAGAACATTAAGAAGAACAAGCAATTGAACGGTTTTAGAACTTTCTCCCCTCCTCTGCTAAAACTTGAACAGATGTGTCCAGATTGTGAGTTAATATTTTGAAAATCAATTATCAATATCAGTTATTTCTAAGTGTCACCCCAAGTCACAAATTGATTTTTCTGAATGACTTTTTAAGTTTGCATCCTTTTCAATGTTGATGTTGTCCTGAGAGTTGTTCTCAGCTTAACCTTTTCCCTAGCTGAATGGGGCAGTCAGACTAAATTGTCTATTATCATAAAAAGCATGTAATATCAATGTGATTTTAGGAAAAAAAAAAATTTCAATCTGATAGTTGTTGCTACCAGTCTCAGTTCAAGATTTTGTCTCTATCGAGTGATTTGAATGAAATGACAAGTATGTGTTGTGATTTTTCAGAATTTTGGCATTGCTGTAGTTTTCATGGATTTTTTGAACCTGTGACCTTCTTAACTTGTTGGGAATTAAAGTCATAATTAATCATGGCAATTTCGGCTGTATTATTTTCAAGTATGTGTGCGAGGCAGTACCTGTGTCACTTGCACCTCAGTCTATGCAATCGAAGTTTCGATAAATTGAAATTTCGAAAATTTTGCAAATCTTGATCTATCAAAACTTTGTCAAATTCCTTAAATTTTGATTTTACTATCATGAAAACAATAAAAATTTCGAAATTTCGTCGGAGTTTCAAGTGATTGATTGATCATAACTTTGAAATTTTTGAAACATTGTGTTTTAATTGATCAAAATTTCAATCAAACGCGCAGGACTGTGTACTTGCTGAAAAAGTTGCCAAAATTTCCATGAAAAATCACAACTTTATCTCTCTATTTTGATGGTTGCTGGGTCAAAAAATACATAAAAAAATTACAGAGGTAGTTTAAAAATAATTATTATTTCATTCAAAAACCTAATAAGGACTAACTTTAGAATACTTAACTACCTGTGGTGCTTCCTATCAGATCAACTGTTATGAGAGTTTTGGTTGAAAACACGTTGAAGTTTAAGTGATGCTGTGATAAATACAGTTTGAGAACTTTGCATGTTTGCCTCGTTATCTCCATAGTAACACTTTTACGATATTTTGACAAATAGTGCATTTTCAATTTTTTTTCATTTCCTACCTCAACTTATTAATGCTCAGCAGTCCGATCAACAACCAAGATTCTTGCTACATTCTACTTGAAATTATAAAGAGCATGCATTTGAGGAGTATTTCCGTAAAAGGGTGGTTAAAACAAGGGGTGTGCTCGAGCTCGTGCTTCAAAAACCTGATTTCAAAAGGTGATTGAATGAGATTATGAAGTGTTGGATTTGGTTTTTCTTAATCAGTTAAGGATTATAGACTGTGCACTCTGATTGTCTTGTAATTTAGAGAAGTTCTCCTCATCAGAATCTCATGCAAAATAATTTTGAAATCAGGACTTTATAGCACGAGCAGACCCTCTGTTTTATCTGCCCGTTTACCAAAGTACTCCTCAATTATCAAGGTTAAAATCTCCATGATTGTACAGTTTGTGAATTTTTCATGTTTGCCTCAATGTCTTTGTCAGTAGATGATATTGCATGTGCAGTGTCTGCCCTTTTTCGCGGGGAAGCAGTGCAGTTTTAACTTTGTTGCAGTGTTACCAGATTGTCCCTTATTTTACCAACTTTTTCATTAAGTCAAATGAGTAAAATTGGATGACTATCCAAAAAATGGCAACACTGCTTTGTTTCATCACCTCTACTTCAAATCATTAATTCATGATGGAATAAAGAATAGCAGTGATTCTTGCTGGCAAGTAGAGGTAGTTTCAGAAGTGTGGGCGCACCTTGACCGATAATCTTTGGAATTTTTCAACATTATTTCTCATGATACAAAATAAAAATGAACAGGAGCATTGGATTTGCATTGAGGAACGCTTTTAAAATCAAAAGTTTTAAGTCCGAGGCAAGTTTTGTGTTGACTTGAAGGAATGCAAATTGAAAATTCGCCAAAGATTTTGGTCTAGGTGCGCTTACACGGAAAAAATTTGTTGGTAAGATTTACCATCATGGTGACTGATTTCTGCCAAAAAGATGGTAAAGTGGACCATTTATCGGATTGAATGAACTAGAGACTTGTTCTTTTCAACCCAATATCTGGTAAAGTTTACCATCTTTTTGGCAGGTGTAGAAATCAGTCATCATGATGTTAAATCTTACCAACTATTTTTTTCCGTGTACACTTCTAAAACGAGCTCTACAAAGATGCTTTAGCAGGGAAAAAGATTGTGATCGAGTCAGTGTATATGTAATAGAAAATGAACCTGATACATCTTTTGAAACCTGAAAAGTTAGCGTTTTCAAGTTTTAGCCATCTTAAATGCCCTAAAAGAAAACGCCTTCATTTCTCAAAGTATCCAATTTTATCACACATGTATTGCTGACTGCATGCACTCAAAATTGGAGCAGCATTCAATGATGACTACGCCAAAGATAGTCGGATGTGAAATTGAAATTATTCATGTCCCTAGTATGTATAAGTGGTATCTTAAAAGTTGCCTCTTGCATATCCTGGCCTGCGGACTGATGATAAGACTAACTAGCTGGCTGAATGGAGAGTTGCTGTTGGTCCCTCCATAGTGTTTATTGAAAAGGAAAGCTCTCTAATAACCGAGTATAAATCTATTCAAACATGTTAATGCAGCCAGCAGCATTGCATAAAATGAAATGAAGATGAAATAATTTAGCCAATATGCTGCGCATTTTGATAAAGATTTTATTATATGAGAGACATGCCTAAGGCCTTTCGGCACTTCATGCAATCTTCGGAGGTAAGGAAGAGAGAAAAAATTATATACTACATCATATAACATCACAAACTAATTACTAGCTACTTTCCTTTGGAATTTACAGCAAAATATTACTTTTTGGTTCATTTTCATTATTTATCTTTAGCAGAATAATTTTTTTTTTCACCATTATGGATTATTCAATCTGCATTGATAAAATTCAAACTTACTTTGGGCTCCGAGCCGCTTGAGTAAATTGAACCTTCAGATGACAAAATGTACCAACTCATCTAAATTTTGTTTTTATTGCATTAGTTTGTAGTCATTTGTTTCATTTTTTTCACTATCATACTCCGATGCAAATAACTGTAATTTTGTTTCACAAAGTAAAAGCAAAACTAATATTTTTAACAATTTATTTTTCAGCCATTCGACGCGTCTTTTGGCTGCCACAACCCTGCGTAATGTTCTGGGAACGAGGAATTTGTCAGAGATTTTGATGGAAAGAGAGGCGATTGCCAGCAATATGCAGTCCTCTTTGGATTTAGCAACTGCTCCATGGGGTGTCAAAGTGGAACGAGTCGAAATGTGAGGATTAGATTTCTTTTCCTATTTTTTCTTTTCTTATGATGGTTCAAGAACGGCGCCACACTGAATATTTGTGAAAAAAAATGACAAAATTGTAAATTTTTACTTGTTTTTGTAGGAGAGGCTTTACGAGATATTTTCTATGTATTGCTATAGGCTGGAAACTTAAAATCTAATGGGCAACCTAATGCTGAGTGATATTTTGGGAGTCCAATTTGAAGCCCGTTTCACGAAAGATTATATGCCAGGAATGAACTGGTATGAGGACTGAAGCAGATCAGGGGGCTTATTCTGCTCTTCTGGATGAGACGAGACGAGAAAGTGGGAATTTCTAATCCCATCTGTTTAAACTGCGTTTTATGACAAATTTTGAGTAATTTGATGGACGGAGGAGTCATTTCTCTGAAATGGACGACTTAAACGACTTCAAATCTATCACAGCACGCCGTTAAAATACATGGGGTTGGTTGATTTCCGCTGTCACGTCTTGTCTCGTCCAAACAAGCAGAATCAGCCCCTAGGACCAGTCACTTATGAATCCTTGCACCTTGTTAATCATCTTATTTTACTGCCCTCTCGAAACATTGTTGTAAGCTAGAAGGGCAGCTGCAAGGAAAACAAAAAACCTAGCTATGGAAAACTAAAATACAATAATTGAAAGACAAGTTGTCAAGAAAAATGAGAAAAATTGTGAAAAATTCTTCCCACTTGCAAGGTCAAAAAGGAAAATGTTATAAATTGCAGCATGCATACTAGTCAAAGTTAACAGTTACTGAGGTATGTACTCACAGCAAAATTCAAATCAAACAAATATATACCGATGATTCCAGGGTCGATGATCCTGCTGCTCAAAAAGTCAACAGTTTTTGGCTAATTTGAGGAACGTCAGCACCTGCGAGTATACGCCAGGAAGATACCCTG
This sequence comes from Trialeurodes vaporariorum, assembly GCA_011764245.1. Lineage (NCBI taxonomy): Eukaryota > Metazoa > Arthropoda > Insecta > Hemiptera > Aleyrodidae > Trialeurodes > Trialeurodes vaporariorum. Next base: position 11,611,374 of record VMOF01000220.1, read on the forward strand.
AAAGTTTCAAGCTGAAACACTCGTAATTAAAACTAGGTATTATAAAGTACAAAAATTCCCGTAAGCCTGAATGAGTGTGAGTGAGAAAGATAGACATATTACCACTCGCACTCTCTAAGCTTTTGGCAAAATAAATTTCATAAATTACAGCTGTAAAAATCAGCCAATTTTGCTTGTTTTGGGGTTAAAAAATCCATGAAAAATTATGCCGGTGCTGATGTTATTGCATTTTGCGTTGTTTCTTTGTTTTCAATGTAAAATGCGAAAAACACGACTTTTCCCTAAAGCGACTTGTGACGCTATTTATCGGATTGAAATTTGGAAAAGTTTTGCCTGGAATCACCTTACAGTAATCATTGTAAGAGAGCAGTACATGCTGAGTTCAGAAATACTAATAACAATTTTTACGTTAGATCGCAGCACTTGTTTAACGAGATAATATTTTTCGTGTCAATATCTAATTGTACAATTGGGCCTGATTCTCCCAGATTTTATGGCTTTTGTGATCTCAATTTTTCCCAATATACAGTAAACCTTGGGTCATCCGAACTAATGTGACGGTCCGTCAGTTCAGATAACGGAAAGTTTGGATAATCCGGAGTCCGCTACTGACAGTTACCTACGACTTTTCGTGAAATGACTGAAAAGTCAATTAAAACACTGCAAACTACTTCAACTTTTTACTTAAAACTTTGTGCTTGATTTTTACATTTTACGACGGAGGTTTAAAAACCCGATATTGGGTACAAATTGGGTATAATGGAAAACAAAAGGGCTGTCTGAGATGCTTCAAGTTCCTTTGTGACCGGCGAGTGAAAGTGAGTTATATGTATCAACAAAAGAGTTTGGATAATCCAAGGTTTACTGTACTTAATTATTGTTGGCTACAGTTTATATTATGGCCTCTTCAAATGTAATTTAATTTTTTGTTCTTCTGCCCTTCCAGAAAGGACGTCCGATTGCCGCAACAGTTGCAGCGAGCCATGGCTGCAGAAGCTGAGGCTGCAAGAGAGGCCAGAGCCAAAGTTATAGCTGCCGAAGGAGAAATGAAGGCTTCTAGAGCCCTCAAAGAAGCTTCTGATATTATTTTAGAAAGTCCTGCAGCTCTTCAGGTATGATATCAACGCTAAAAATATTTTTTACTTTGGGGGCTAGAAGACCTGCCTGCAAAGGAGCGGAGCATTTTCTAGCATATACAGGGTGTAACAAAACTATATATAGTTACTCTTGGGGCATGTTTTAGAGGTAGAAATAGTATTTTTTTTTCCTCTGAACATGTTTCCGCAAATGCCCCCTTTTCAAGCTAGAACCCCCCCAAGTTTTGAAAAATGTATGTTTTTTGGAAAAGCGTCCATAAATGCAAGCCAAATGTCATAAAAATTGGTTTCGGGAGATAGTTTTACAAGCCAAATTCATTATTGACCTTAAAAAATTTAGAAATTAAATCTAACTGTACTTTTCAGGTAACCTTGTATCTTCTTATGGCGCAATTTCTATAAATTTGACAAAAAATTACTGAAATCTGATGGGTCAAACCCCTAAGAAAGATTTTTAGTCGTTTGCATTTTTTCGATATGATGCATTTTAAGTGAGACAGTTGCTGCGCAATGGGGAAAAGTCAGTGCTTTTACTGTAATGGGCGGCCCAAAGAGGCAGTGGAGTGGTGAGTTGCATACTTACTGTTGCCTACCATAGTAAAAGCGCTGACTTTTCCACATTGCTCAGCAACTATCTCGCTTAAAATATGTATCAAAAAAATGCACGAGACAAAAAATCTTTCATAGGGGTTTACCCATCAGATTTCAGTAATTATTTATCAAATTTTTTGTCTGGAATTTAAAAACTGTCAAAGGTACAAGATTACAGTACAGTCAGATTTAATTTCTGAATGTTTTGAGGTCATAAGTGAGTTTTGCATGTAAAAATACAGTGTGATTTCAATTTTTATGACATTTGGCTTAAAATTGTGGACGCTATTTCAAAAAAACAATTCATTCTTCAAAACTTAGGGGAGATTCGCAAACACATGTTTGTAGGGGGGAAACAATCTTATACCTTTAAAACATGCCCTGAAATTAACCAAGTATAGTTTTGTTACACCATTTATTTTATGAACTGGTGTTACTCTTGACACTTTTCCAAAGACACTATAAACGTACCAGAAGAAAGAGTGAGACAAGGCAATTTTGCATGAAGCCAACAGGGGGAGAGGTAGCCAGCTGATTCTGAATTTTTGGACGGCATAATGATAAAATGGCGTCATGTGACTATTTAAACAAGATTTGAAATAGGATTGATCGATTCCCGCTATCTCATCTCGTGTCGTCCGTAAGTTCAAAATCAGCCTGCAGGTGACCAAGGGTGAGCTCTCAAGCTTTAGACCAACCAGAACAGGCGTCCAACAATGTAGTGTGCTGGGACCTATCTTATATTTACTATTTACAAGTGATACTCCTGCAAACAATCATGCGCTAACAGCAGCTTTGGGCAACATGGGCGCCCGCAGACAAATTTCCAGAGGGGAGCAAAATTGTTGAATCACAATGGGAGGTCTGGGGGACCCAAAAATCAATTTGCTTCCAAATGTTACAATTTTAAGGTACTGTAGGTGTATCAATTAATAATACTAATAATAATTTTGACGTGTTAGATATTATGAATAAAGTGACAATGGATGATAATGATAGTAAGAAAAATGCGTATTACTACCATTCCTGGAAAAAAATAACAAAGTAAACTAGAAATAAAGTTTGTCAACTGTTAGTCTTTTGATTAACATTTTATCTTCTTTTTGTCGTTTTATTTTTTATCGTGAAATTTTGACTGTCCTAAATTCCGGGGGGGGGGCACTTAAGGGTGCCCAAGTTTGCTGACTATACTGCAAAAATGACAATAAGCAATACTCTGCATGAGGCCAATAGTAAACTCCAACAAGAAACAGACGATTTGTCATAATGGAGAAAACTGTGTAGAATAAGATTCAATGCCCTAGAATTTTTCCTCGCAGGATTTAGGTACTTTTCCTCCAACTTATCACATCTGTCTTTTGACTCTTTTGTTTTAATTTTGCTCCCTTTGTTTATTTTCAGCTCCGTTATCTGCAAACTTTGAACACCATCTCTGCAGAGAAAAATTCAACAATCATATTTCCCCTGCCAATTGATATAATTTCAACCTTCATGAAACCTGCGTCAAAGTCATAAATCACAGAATAACTGCAACCTATACAACCTCTTCAACTGACCTGATAATTTTTTTCAATATTTCCAATTGTTTTGGAAAACTCGGTACGGTTTATGCTTTAGTCCTGGGACTACCTTCTGTTTACGTTTTTCGTAAATGAACTGACTGAAACTCCTGTTTTCAAATTTAACTACACTAGATGATCAAATTTTCACAAATTTTATTTTAAAATTAATGTGTTGGTAGGTTTTATGATTATCATTTAATTTTAGTTTGTGAAAAAATCACAAAATCCGGACAACGGAAAGTCATTTTTCAAGGACCACCATTTTATTTTAGTTTGTAAAAAAAATCACAAAATCCGGGCAGCGGAAAGTCATTTTTCAAGGACACTTCTCACGCTTTATGACAATTTACCTGTAGCTAAATTTGATCAATCAGTTCTCATAATTTTTTGAGGTACTTAAACTTGAAGTTTGCGCAAATTGCCTTTTTTCCGTTGTATTTGCAGTAGCACGGAGGGTGACTCATCCCCTGAAATGAGCAATCAGAGGTCGGTCAATGTTTGCCGGGATCGCCTGATGCTTGATGATCCATTTGTAGGGTGAGAAAGACGGTGTTAGCTTTGTATAATGTGAGTTAAAAAAAAAGAGAGAAAAATGAGGAAGCATCAAATCAGTTGGCCACTGGCTGCTCATTTTAAACTTGGGTTCATCTTCAATCTCAAAAAAAATATGATGTAAGTATGGCAATTTTTTTGCAAACTTTAAACTTAAATCTATGAAAAACCGTATGCAAACACACTTCGTGCCTGAAAAAAAGCTTTGAGCTTTGAACAGGAGAACAAGACAAGAAAAAAAATGACACCTGTACGATCAATTTTAGCTGTGCGTAAATTTTCTGTGAGACGTGTGAGGTGTCCTCCATTTTCACAGATTTATTCCTTGGGATAAGTTTTTCTCTCCTTAGTTTTTATATTGTGTTCACTACCAAAATACTGGTTATTCGTTTAGTAAATTGAAAGTCCTACGGTTTCCTTTTTACCTAAAAATGAAGAGAAAGTACAGACAATAATGGGTGTAGAAATGAAGAGTTCGCGTTTCCATATCCCACTTTCTTCCGTTTTGCCGTCATCAAATATAAACGCCTACAATTTTTAGTGTATGCATTCAGCATTGCGGTAGCGTTATGAAATTGCATACTTCAATAAATGAAGGCGTTTTCTGTTGCTGCACTTGCAGAGAAAACTTGAAAACGCGAATTTTTAGATCTCTAAATTCATGGGTGAAACCATGCACATTTCTTTTAAAACAAAAAAAAATTAGAAGTCAAAGATTACAAACTATGCTTCGTCAATCTGTTGCTGAATAATAGTGAACTCTGTGCATTTTTTCTTCCTTGCCCCATGATGAGTTTTTGATTTCTGTAACTCTGCAGTATTCTCTACCTAATCACTCTGTTTATGATTTTAATGGTTTTTTAATTTTTAGTTTTGTATATTTGCATTATAAGCTTCAAGCATTTTTTTTGCATTTTTGTTGCCCCCGTTTTTGCCTTTTCTATTGTTTCATATTTTCCTAATTTATCTTTTACTGCTACATTAAATTCTATTGATTGTAATAGAGTCCATGCACAGAAAAAGAGTCCATAGAAAAGTGTGTGTGCTCCTCTGAAAATATCTTAGTTTAGACCATGATTTTGATCCAGGGGAAAGGACATCTATTATTTAATGGCCTCTTCTTCTGAACACCGCCTGAATTATTTTCTCTTGTCATTAATTTTTCTTGTTTCTACCTTCTTTCGAGCTTTGAATTGTCTTTCAAATAACCCAAAAATCCTATACACTTGTATGGGGGACTAAGCTCAAAAATGTTTTTTAATTTTGCACAAGTTTTGCTTTAATTTTTGTTATAAAAATGAAGTCTAACGTCTGTATTGTTCATCCTAACTTACAATTTTTTCATGGTTATTTCTTCTGAAGTAACATTCTAAATGATTTGTACAAAATTCCAAGCTTTTGAAACCTGGATACTCATTTTTATTTCTTGTAAAATTAATTTGTAAGCTCAGCATCTTTTTCAGTGATTAGTGAAAAATTTAAAATCCAGGAATAGCTATTGGAAAAGATATTCCTCTTCCACTTTTCCAGTTATTCCGATATGGCGGACTGGAAGTGGAAGTGGAATAGCAATTGGAAGAGATAACCCGCTTTCTATTTTTCCAGTTATTCCGATATGGCGGACTGGAAGTGGAAGTGAAATAGCAATTGGAAGAGATAATCCGCTTTCTATTTTTCCAGTTATTCCGATATGGCGGACTGGAAGTGGAAGTGGAATAGCAATTGGAAGAGATAATCCGCTTTCTATTTTTCCAGTTATTCCGATATGGCGGACTGGAAGTGGAAGTCAGTTAATTTCTTCCTTCTTTCAACTGTGGATTGGGGGCTCATACAATGTGGCAACTCATTCTCTCAATCTGAACGTATGCAAAAAGTCAGTTCTTTCTGAGGCATTCCTGTAGTCTGCCTAATCTAGAGTCCATTGCATTTATTTTAATGGCAAAAAGCGTGGTTGCCAGATTGCCCTACCGCGAGTTCTAGCTCAATTGAAACAAATAAAATTATAATTTGCCAATCGCTTATGTTTGAGTGATAAGTAACTGTTTAACGCTGTATATAGTTACTAACTTCCACTAAACCAAATTATTGATTTTTAAAAGAAAAAATTGTTTTTTATTATTAATAGTATTTTCTTCTTTTTGCTGTTGAATCTTTCAGAAAGCATGCATTTGAATGTTTTTGCATTTCTTTTGAAGTAAGGATGATTCCCTGAATGAGGATGAGATGGAATAGAAAGATATTAAAAAAGCTGTCAAAATTAATCTCAAGTGCTGAACTTTCAACTTTATTTTATATAAAGTTATTTTTTTATCTTTTTTTTTTTTTTTTAATTTACTTGTGTTCAGGGAGAGAAAATAAACCTTAGCCAAAACCTTGTTTTGGTTTTGTTACGGCCACAATACTTGTAAGTCTGGTTGAGTGGGCCAAAAGTTACGAATACCATGCTGAACCTTCATCCAGCGTGACAACGAACTATTCTCTGGAACAACAGACTAGTACCAGTGTTTTTATTTGTTTCCAATGCACCTTTTTCTACTTTTAAATATTCATTGCTCATTTTTCGTGTCTTTGTTGTATGCGCCTTTTTACTTACTATGATTTATATCTCTATCGCTGAAAGTATGATATTTTAAAAATGTAAATGTTATCGTTAATTGTGTATCAGCATCTCTTCATAGCCTTATACAGGGTATGCAAAAAGAAAGGTGCCACTTTAAATTTTTTCAGCGACGGCTTTGGTTATCGAATAATGGCTAGAGTACATGTCTAATATTATTATGGGGAACAAAGTCTCTTGGGATCACTAGGTCTCCCCCTTTAAATTATATTAGAAACGTTTCTGGCTGTATTTTATTTCTATCTTCAACTGCTGCTGAAAAGATCACTGTGGTACCTTTTTTTATCCATATACCCTGTATATCATTTAAAATGGGTATCAATTGTTTACTATCTCCTTTTAATCATGCTCATCGATGATTTTTATCATTTGTTTTTTTCTTACTATCAAACTTTGTGTTTGTTTGTACCAACTATGATTTAAGTACATACACCTTTGGTAAATAAACTTTTTAATGTTTAAAAATCAGCCTTATCAATATTTCTAAACACATTTCAATTTTAAGAGGAATAGCAGCAGCGGTTTTTTGTCTTCTTACACTCATGAAATGGGTCTGTTGCAAACTTTTGCTACAACGATTAAGAGTGTATAATCTAATGTAAAATCACCCGAAAAGTCCATTGGTAGCATCAGAAAGTCATAAAATGTAATAATAAACTCCCAAGAGGCGTTTAATGAAATCTAAGATGGCAGAGAAATATCGAGCAATCTGTATGCATGCACCGTGAATATCCAAGGATGGCCAACTTTGACAACCTCACTGGAGATAGAGGTTATGAGTTTGATTACTTTGTGATTGGTTGTAATTGATATTGTGAGGTTGGCTCTCCTTGGATGTTCGTGTTGCATGCATACAAATTGCTCGATATTTCTCCGCCATCTTGGATTTCATCAAACGCCTCCTGTGAGTTTATTATTGCATATTATGACTTTCTGATGCCACCAATGGACTTTTCAGGCAATTTTACATTATACCATACACTCTTAATTGTTGTAGCAAAAGTTTGCAACAGACCCATTGTTAAAAGTGGACACCTTGCGAACCTTGTACTGAGCTTCTATTTGTCTCTGGTTCAAATGAGGAAAAACTGAAACTTAAAGGTCCTTTTTTGGAGATTAGCTTAAAATACTTTCATGACCCTAAGGTATTAGCTAGGATAAAGATAACTGGCTAGTATATGCAATACACACATCACAATGCACCGAATACAGTTGTTAGATGGTATATTGTGTGTTGCATATTGCATACCTTGGTCTGGTATATCAGCCCCTGTTAGTACATACACTCTAAATATCAAATTGCTGAATCATTATCTATCCTGCTTCCTAACTTCTTTTGATAAGCAAGTTTTACCTGAAAATCTTGATCAAGCGGACATAGATTCTTGGTAAAATTGGAATTTTTTTAACAATTGGGATTGTGGTGAACGCGACTTTTCATGCGGGTTTGATGGGGCCAAAAACAACATTACGAACCTGTATACCTACTATGCTGCCGGATGTAGCATCGCTGACATTGTTGTTTGCAGGAACTGTTTATCATCCTATGAATTGGCCTGTTGAAAGCTTTTTCTATGCACTAATGAACTTTTGATTCTGGTTTAAACCCAGCAAAAACAAACATTGGAGGCACTGAAAAACTCTGAAACCCTTTCGTCACTTTAATAAATGGTCATAAACTTGCGACCTCAATGGCGTAGAAAGATACTGGCTTCCTACTAACAGAGTTTCCTATCTATAGATCAACACTCTATGCTGTAGCCTGTAGCAGCTCTCCAAAATTTCAATATTCTCGGATAATTTGAATGGAATAGCAAGGTGATTTCGGCACTGTCGTTATTTTTTTTACTGAAAGCTATTAACCATTGAGAACTGTTGAGAAATGAAGCATCGAGGCAGTTTTGACCTTTTGCTCAATGAGTGTAAGTGAGATCAAAGATATTTAACTTTTTCTCCTATGTAGACATTGAACATACTTATACCCAAAACTGTCTCAATGGATTATGACTGTAATTGAGTAGTATATCGGTTAGAGGGCTTTTTCAAGAAATTTATAGTGTTTAGAAAAACACAATTGAAAGTTTGGCGGCTCATATTTTCAAAAGTATTCAATATTTTTTAAAAAAACTAGACACAGTTTTGAAGAACAAGTATTCAATAACATTTGAGCTAAATTTCTGAGAGCTAACCTCATCAGGGTAAAAGATAAACTGTTTTATGAAACGACGTGACGCCCCTGTTTAACCCTTTAAATCCGGCACATGTACAAACCCTTCCCACATACTCTTTATCAATCTCAACAAATGTGAAATTTTCTCGTTTAGTTTGATGTGCTCAGTGATTTTTTTAAGAATACATTTAAAACCATGTTAATTTGGGTTCCATCAACCATCAGGATACAAAGGGTTAAAATAACATTGGTGATGCCCCAAAAGAGCACATAGGGAAATTCCTGAGAGCCTTTTGCTGTGTTGACGTTTAGGAGAACAAGTGTGCTCATTTGTATATTTTCCCATTTAAAATCATAGGTGTCAAGAGGATTATCCAGTACCTAGCGTGGTGTGGGGGGCTTCAGCCTCACGCTACGCCTATACAGCAGATTGAAACTTTTAATTGAGTTACGGCACTTCAGAAAGACAATGACGATTTGTGTGAAAGCTGAGAAGTTTTGGAAAGAGGTGTCCTGATTTTGTCCAAATTTTTTAATGCCAAAAGTCCTTCTTTACAGGTTTGTTATCATTGCCTTTGCGGAGAAATGATAACGTTAAACTGATATAATCGTTGTATAGTTGAGTGGCAGTCGGAATTGAAGGCGCTAATTATGCTTTTTGTTTGTATCAACGTTGAAGGAGGTTGATCCAGCTCCCATAAGGAATGGGCTATTGTCAAAAAAATTTCATAATTTCAGAGTCGACATTCGTAAATGTCCAGTTTTTTAATTTTGGTCAACTGTGAAGGGGGGAGGGGGCCTCAAAGTTAAATTTTCAAAGTCCCATAACTACCTCCCCCCCTCACCACCCAAGGAATGGAAATGAGCCTCGCCCCTCTCATAAATGCAATGATAAATTCACAGTAAAAAACGCCGTTCTTAACCACATTTCTTCGTAAAAGATAAACGTCATTAGTTGATGCCCTGAACTTCTGCATTTTCGCAGGATTCAGACTGCCGCATTGGTCATCGATGCGATATTAAATTATTGATGATTTTCAGCTTCCCTGAGGTTTTTTGTTTTATTTGGTTTGTTTTGGTCTGATCTCATGATAGTGAGACACAATTTCTGTCCGCCGAACTGCTTCCCATGACATCCTAGCGTAGCCATATGGCTACAGCTAGAGGTTAGTTTTCATTTTTTGGGGGCTTTTAATTTAGGGGGTAATAGATTGGCAATCAGATGTTAAAGATTAAATGTGATTTGGCAACAACTTTTTTTGGGCATTCTAAAATTAATAAAAAAAAAAAAAATTAAGGCTTGTGGGTTGCTTTGTTATGGGTTGTTTTGAAAATGGTTGAAAAAAATGAAATAATTCAGGATGTTATGGGTTAATTTTTCAGAAGTATTAAAATCGGATACCATCAGCTGTATGTTGACTAGTATTTAACTATTCGTACATAACTGTACCGTTTTAGTCTCCCCTAAAAAATGAAGGCGCAACCATAAAAGAAAGACCCAGTTTCCAATGTTTCCATCGCGACGGTCGTTGAAACGGATATCATTACTTGTGTGTTGCGGAGAGTAGTTACCTATTCGTACGTAACTGTACCGTTTTAGTCTACCTTCAGAATTGAAGGCGCATGCATGAAAGAAAGACACGGTTTCACGCAATGCGGGGTCTTCCGGGAGGAGCGTTTTTATCGGATATCTGCTAGTGCTGTGCGTCGACAATTAACATTATTACGTATGGCCATCGTATGTAGTAAGTACACGTAGCACGTACAGTCGTACCCTCTCCTTATTTTTCCCCTCTCTGATCGAAACACACGACCTGGGAATCCTGGGATCTAATAAAGCTGGTCTGTTGTATGAGGTTGTTCATTTTTCTGTCTATTGCTCCATTTTTTATAATAATTGTCTCTCTCAATTCTTTCTTCTTCATCTTTCCTCCATTTCTTTCTCTTTCATTCCTATCACGGCCAGTCCGCCTCTGTTTTAGACTCAAAAAACCAATTTTTCTTTGTTCCAAAAATTAAAAAAATTGGAAAAAAAAATTGGTTTAACATTTTTTTAATTGGACTTTCATACACAGCAATCGAAAGCTCGTTTAAAGAGGAACCTTGTAGCGTTTAAAGTACAAGTCAAAATAATAATTTGAGAGAAAGTTATGGGACTTTGAAAATTTAACTTTGAGGCCCCTCCCCCCTCTTCACAATTGACCAAAATGAAAAAACTGGATATTTTTGAACTTGTCTCGACAAGCTCTATTGACTCTGAAATCATGAAAAAAATTTGACGATAGCCCATTCCTTAAGGGAGCTGGATCACAACCTCTTTCAAGAAATGTCGATCGCGAATTTTGCAATTTTGTGCATGCGGCATTAGTTGAATTGGTGCGCCTTCTAGTATAGGCAATTCTACATGCTCTACGCGCTGCCCAGCAGTCTCACCCAGGGATACGGAGCCAGAGCAGGTTTTCGTTGTGGAGCGGACCTTTTCACGCTCCACGGGCTGACCCAGCAGCGGAGCAGGAGAAGGTACTGAGGCTTTTACCTGAGTGCGGTTTGCTCCGGCCACTGTGATTTCGGGCGATGCTCCTTCAGGGAGCACAAAGGCTACTCTCAAGTGGAGTCAGTACACGATGTAAAGGCCAGCTCCGCGCCTTCACGAGGCAAGCGCCTCGAAGTTTTCTCTTGCTCCGCTGCCTCGTCATGTCAAGGCAGGGGCTTCGACCAAGGGCTCTGTGAAGCTGCCTGGCTGAAGGCTTGGCTATCCTCACCTCTGGCCTGGTCGGGGCAGAGAAAACGGAGGAAAGCCTAATTTTTCTGCCTCGCGCTGAGTTGGGCTCCGGACACAGCTTCGTTCCTGTTTCTTTATGTCATGCCTATCATGCTCCTTTTGGTCATCGCATATTCGCATCGCACATGACAATTTACCCGCTTTCCTCTCCTGCCCCCTGCCTTGTCTCCATTCGTCTTCTTCCCCTCCCCTCTTCACACCCCTCGGCCCATCTAATCCACTTGTTTGTCTCATTCTCATTGTCGATTACGAATTTTGTGTTCGTTGTTTGTACCGACAGCGTACAAACAGCTGGCTGGCTGGCGGGGGTGGGGCGCTTCGGGCTTCAGATCGGATGCACGTCGTAGCATAGCACTCGCCAGATTAATTCATACATTCACGCTCATCCCCCGATTCCCCCAACTTACTTATCATTATTATTTTTGTTGTTAATCTTTTCCCTGCGTCCCCCTACTCCACAACCTCTACTTTTACTCGCCGTTTGATGCTTCGTAGTTGTCAAAGTATCAATCCTCGCAAATCAGTTTGTAAGATTTAATAAGAAGTCCTTTGCTATTTAAAGGATTTTTTTATCTGATCTAATTTTCAACGTGACTATGAATATTAAAAAAGTTAAAAAAGAAAAACCCCCAATAGCGGTTTTTTTTTTTTTTTTTTTTTTTTTAAGCCCAGTTCCCCAGTTAAATGTACTTTAAAAATATATAAACGATCCAACTGTCTTCGGTGTCTACAATCTATTTATGTATTAATTTTTTTTTTTTCATTTTCTATTATTTTAATTTTTTTTTTTTTTTTTTTTTTGATTCCACGGCCAGATCCTTTTTCAAAGCGGCCTGGTAGGTTGAAAAGAACTTAATTCGCTGTCTAATGTTTCTCACACTTAAACATTTGCCGGTTTTTCTTTTTATTCCATTCGCCTTTAAGAGTCCCCTCCCCGCACGCGAAAACTGGACGATGATATCGAATATCGAATGCTATATTTGAGGCATCAAAACTCGAAAGTTCGAATGTACTCCCTCCTTCCGAAAAGTAACGACTTCCTATTAAAAAGCCAGCATAAAAAAGCAAGTGCTTTGTTGAACATATTTTAGCTTGTCATGTTGTTGCACACACACACTCAAACGGATTTGATCAAACTGCAAAATATCTAACCTGACATTCCTAAAATTCAAACACAGCCTGTACCAAAACACCTCCAAAACGGGTTTATTGGTTTTGTTGCGACTGCCGATTGGTGAACAGAAAACACGCCATCCATCGTCAAATAACTCTACGGTTTTATTGGCTGTCAAAGTGCACAGTTGTTTTTTAGGCTTTCGTACACACGCTCAAATTAGGATCGTCAAATTGGCATCGATGAGCCGAGATCCACCACAAAACGAGAGATGAGCCAACCGTTGTATGTTCCGTTGGTCAAAACGTTGTCAAAAAGGCCTCTGCAGACGATCAAATTATCGCATCAAATCGGCTTCACATCCAGATGCTTGATGACTCCAGACAACAATGATGACCGTCAAAATTTGGGGGGTCGCCAAACTTTGACGGTGAACGGTAAGCAACAACCACCACAAAGCCGATTTGAGGACCGATTTGATGCGATAATTTGGTCGTCTGCAGAGGCCTAAACAACTGTGCAATGTCATGGCCCGTCAAACTGCACAGTTATTGACGATGGATGGTGTGTCATTTGTTCACCAATCTACTGTCAACAAAACCAATATATACTTACCCGTTTGGGAGATGTTTTGATCAAGGGTATGTTTGAATTTTAGAAATGTCAGGTTACCATTCAGTGGTAAAAAGTTTTTACTAAAAACCAGCAAAATTTATGATGGAGGGTGGAAGCGCTAAAAAATCGCAAAATGCTTTCTAATGTGCGATTGCGCGTACGTATAAGTGGCGTTAGCCACAAATAATTTGAAGATTTTTATCTGAAACTATTGTCACACTATCAAGAAGTGGTTATTAAGAGATGACTTTTCTTCTGCATCGGAGTGATATGGTAGGTACCATTGATTGGCGGTTTATACCTTCTTTGATATGGCTATAGTTATTCGGTGAATATTCTTTTCCAGCACAGAAAAAGTGAGAAAATTAAGATCGACATCTTTCATTATTATAAGGCCCAACGCTAGGGTGATTCTTATTTTTCAAAAATGAGTATTTTTTGTGCGAACGGCGGTTTTTCTGTTCTTTGTGGTCTAAAAATTCGACCCATAACAAGCATTTTGAAAAAAATTGACTCTAAGTGGCCCCTCATCGGCCAAAAGGGCCTAAATACCAAATATGAATTTTTGGGTGTTTTAATAGTCAATTATGGTGTAAAATAGCCATTTTTGGCCCTTACAGGGCTGAAATTTCCATTATTTTTGGCTTATCTGCAGTCCTAATGCCACAAAAGTCCATTTTAAGATATGCGTAAAATGCTCTCGCCGCGCTTTATATAGTCCAGGCGGGTGATTACTGGAGGAACAAATTCCCATCAAAGGTTTTTTGGGCTTAATCGCTTCGTCTTGGTGTCAGTAATGACCACCTAAAAGTCCCCATGCCTAGGTGCTGTACTAAATTCAGGGGAGGGGGGGGGGGGAAAGGGCCCCAAAATCGATTATTTCGATATATATCGAAAACGATGCAAGGTATCAAAAAAATCGATTCATGTTTTTTGTTTCTGAGGTAATTTCCAACAAGAAAGGTCTTATGTGTTTTTACGCTCTGACGACGTCTAAGCTCTCAAAAACACGATTTCAGTTTTCGGCAATTTCCCGAAAATTGATACCCCGTGGCAACGCTCATTTAACACAATGTTATTTTTAATGATTTCGATCGCCTAACCGTAGCATTTAGATTGGTCAGATTTTTATAAAATTAGGTATCCGGGGTTTTGTTAGGTCGCTGATTTCATTTTTGGAATCCAAATTTCCTTAAAACGTGATTCAGACAAGCTTTTTGAGCTTTTATCACAAAATACATGTTTTTAGATAATAGCTCAAAAAGCTTGTCTGAATCACGTTTTAAGGAAATTTGGATTCCAAAAATGAAATCAGCGACCTAACAAAACCCCGGATACCTAATTTTATAAAAATCTGACCAATCTAAATGCTACGGTAAGGCGATCGAAATCATTAAAAATAACATTGTGTTAAATGAGCGTTGCCACGGGGTATCAATTTTCGGGAAATTGCCGAAAACTGAAATCGTGTTTTTGAGAGCTTAGACGTCGTCAGAGCGTAAAAACACATAAGACCTTTCTTGTTGGAAATTACCTCAGAAACAAAAAACATGAATCGATTTTTTTGATACCTTACATCGTTTTCGATATATATCGAAATAATCGATTTTGGGGCCCTTTCCCCCCCCTCCCCTGAATTTAGTACAGCACCTAGGCATGGGGACTTTTAGGTGGTCATTACTGACACCAAGACGAAGCGATTAAGCCCAAAAAACCTTTGATGGGAATTTGTTCCTCCAGTAATCACCCGCCTGGACTATATAAAGCGCGGCGAGAGCATTTTACGCATATCTTAAAATGGACTTTTGTGGCATTAGGACTGCAGATAAGCCAAAAATAATGGAAATTTCAGGCCTGTAAGGCTCAAAAACGGCTATTTTACACCATAATTGACTATTAAAACACCCAAAAATTCATATTTGGTATTTAGGCCCTTTTGGCCGATGAGGGGCCACTTAGAGTCAATTTTTTTCAAAATGCTTGTTATGGGTCGAATTTTTAGACCACAAAGAACAGAAAAACCGCCGTTCGCACAAAAAATACTCATTTTTGAAAAATAAGAATCACCCTACCCAACGCCCGCGCCGCGCAGCACTATGTGGTATTTGACCAAAAAAGCTGGCATAAACTAAAAAAAAAAAAAAAAAAAATCGTTATTGGGAAAAACTGTTGTGATATTCGGAATCTACATAGATTTTTGCTTTAGAAACTTGTATTTAGCGGGTCTAAACTAGATTAATTCACCTAGAATCCACCAGGGGAAAAATCAGTTTTACCACCATTAAATAGCACGAGTTTTAGTTTTAGCCTCAGCACGAGACTATGATCAAACTAAAAAAAAAGGGTTTCAAATGAAGTCAGAACAAAATTTGTGTACATGGATCGTCTTCCTGAAGGTATTTACAATCAGTTTATGCCTATTTTATCAAATTTTAATTTGAAATTGATATATTTTTGCTACTTCAAAAAGTTTTTAGCTAAAAACGTAAATTTTCCGATTTTCAAGAGAACTTCAAGTTCGAACATCCTGCCACATCCCACGGGTAAATATATGAGAAATGGTAGTGCGTACTAATAGGCCTTGAAGTCAGAAGTTGCGGAAAAATGCGGCTTTGCCGGGAAAATTAGTTCGAATTTTGCGTTTTTGCACGAAATTCTCGTTTTCACGTGTTACAACACGTGAAAACGACAGGCGTGAGGTGACGAGTGAAATTTGGCAACACCGTCCAAATGACTTGAAACTCACTATCCACTCGTACTTTTTGACGCTGAATTCATGTTTTGCATCTGTTTTTCAAAATTCGAAAATCCAAGATGGCTGCCGACCGATTAGCCGAAAAAATTATCAGCAGCCTTTCGGATTTTCGAATTTTGAAAAACTGATGCAAAATTTGAATTCGGCGTTAAGAAATACCCCGGGATACCAAATTCCAAGTCATTAGGACTGTAAAAACAGTTTATGCCAACTTTTCCGGTCAAATACCACATAGTGCGCCGCCGCCATTACGGATGCGCATTTAAAAGTATTTTGTGAGTTTACAAGAGTAAATTTTGTAAGTTTTCAGTGCTGCTATGATTATTTTCGCTTGTTCTTACCTCTTAATCAGCCCTTACATCGCTTAGAGTAAAAGCTTGCAACATCCTCATTCACGAGCTGCCTCCAATTAATCCGCTTCACATTCTCGTCCCTATGTATACCTATAGTTGTAATGACACTATTCGCATGAATTTGGGTAGCAATCTTATCAGAATTTCACGCTGAGAACGAATCTGCTCAAATTAAATTTGCTTTTCTCAAATTAATGAAAATTCAATTTTAAGAGTCGATTCAGAGGAACAGGTGGTAAACAAAGGAAAAACCCTTACTCCGCTAACAATAGTAGGTAGAGTCACGGTGTGGTCGAAGCTCAAGCGATCCGTCCCATATCGCCGACCCCGCAGCCGCAAAATTCATACCCTTTTTTCAGGTAAACACTTCCATGAGATACAAAGCCTAAAATGTCGAAATTTTTTACATCATTTTTTAGCAACAAACTGATGTAAGCTTTGAAATCAGCTCGAAAAACCATTCGGATTTCATCCAAGAATGGACTCGATCGGATGATTTTTCGGCACTATGAACATAATAATGATCGAGAATTTAGAAGATTTTAAGGTAGCCGGAGCTCGGAGTGAACAGAGCTAAGATTGAAAATACCTTCCGAGTTCCGGCTATGGCTATGGCTCGACGTTGAGAAAGTAATCAGCATTAGTTATTCAAGTGACAAAACTGGCTGAGGCCGACAGTTTGACACTGAGGAAACATCTTTTCAATTAAGAAAGCATTGGAGACAACGGGTTGAATAGACCTTTTGTCCTCGAATGGGGGTGAATTGAATCGAATACATACTTTGGTAAACTCTATTTCATTAACACAGAATGTTGACCAATGAGCAAAAGTATCTTTGGTTTTAACTTTTTTAACCTTTGCACCTTCATTTTGGGGCTAAACTTGTCTAAAGTAATCTATATACGAAAAAATGCGTCGGCTTTAGAGGGTTGCTAATATCCATTGATGAGTGCGGTGGTTTCTGGGAGGGGGGATGTGTATGATCTATGTTTCTTTATCTGACCAGATAATCATTTTTGTCACTGAGGTTTCGGGAGCTTTGGGGGGGGGGGGTTTCAAACACATTTTTAAAGTTTCCCAGAAAAAAGTGCCGATAAACGTAAAAAATTAAGTCCATGACCTCAAAATTGAGGAAACTGTCGACATTTTTGCCTCCATACATTTTTTTTTCTGAAAGCCCCCCGTAACTCGGAAATTTTGGGGTTTCTGGAAAGAATTTATAGTATCAAAAATGCCCTCTCCGACTTTTCTATTTCAAAATTTTTCAATAAGTCGTTCGCGAGAAAAACGCGTGATGATGTGGGAGGTCTGTGACACCTTGTACTTCACGCGGCGCCTAGTTGTAGGTGGCAATAAGTTTGATGTCTCAACCTCATCATTGTTTAGACCATAGCATAATTACATTGAAAATTCGTAAACGTCAGCACGCCAGCACGAGCTGCCCGGAGCCACGCAAAACTTTGCAGGTGAAATCGGAAAAAGGAAGGTGTTAGACGTCGCATCGGTAGAGATGTTATTGTAAAAATTGAGGGAGAAATCAGTGAAATGAAATATGCGAAGGCTGCTTCAGTCGTTCAGTTCAGTCTCAGTCAAACACGAATTCGAGGCCGAGGGTTGGTCCGAAACAAAACAATAAGCTATACGCTGCTGCACTATTATACTATAATGTCTATACGTCTACACGGCAGTCACGGCACACGTGTTGATGTGCCGAAAATTCGCACACTCACACATACGCGTGACAAATACAACCACTGCAAGAGTGTTGGTTCACAAATCACAACAAGTGCGATACACAAGTAGGATCGGGGATCAGCTGGGCAATTGTTTTAAATCCCTCCCTCCTCCGCCTTGCCGACGAAGCGCAGCGCCTTGAAGCAGGTAATGAATGGACGGGCCTCAGGTAGGTGCAATGTTTCGAGGCTAGCACAAAGTCAATCCCCTCTGCTCCGTTTTTCCGGCGGAGCCGAGACCTGAGATTTTGGAGGGCTCCTTGCCTCGTTGAGGCGAGATCCTTCGATGACTTTCCTTCGCCTCGACCCCGACTTCACCCAGGCAGCCGGAGCAGCAAAAACGGCCAGAGCCTTGCCTCGCACTCTGAGGCGGCTCCACACATTCGGCGGGTCTCGGCCTCTTCCGTGATCGGAGCAGCACCATTCTGCTAAGTCGTCGCCTGTGCGGGGCGCGGAGCAAAGAGCGCGCTCCGTATCCCTGGTCTCACCGCCTCACCTCAACAAAACTCCTCGTGGCCGGAGCGCGCGCGGCGCGGTAGTCATCTCTTTCAACTCTACACAATCCACGCTCACTCACTCACTCACTCAATTCAGTTGTCGCGCTGTCGTTTCGCCGGCGTCATGTGTTTCGCTCTCGCTTGTCTGTGAAGAACGCGGTTCTAATTCCCATGCGTTTATCACACTGTATCCCTTCGTGGAAATTAAAATTATGGCTCGCTTTAAATGATTGTGTTTTACGTGATTCGGTCATCTTTGTGATTGCGTACTGTTCATCATTTGTCTTTTTGAATGTACCCTAATCTCTCGGGAAAATAATGATCATCAATTTGGCGCGTTTTTCTTAGCTGAAAAATTCATTTGTTTTTAGTGTCTGATTAGTGTTTGTGTACGTGTGATTTTTAAAGTTCGTAAATATTCTGGAATCGGACCTTCTAGTGTGAGTTTTTATCTACTCGGTTTTTAAGCTTTCACGCCTTTAAATTTTAGCTTCAGTGCATCCGGTATCGGAAAGTGATATCAACAGTGATATATCTTATCAGTGTTTCTGATAGTTTGTGTTGTGGTGTTTACTTTCTTGGATTAACCCTCTTCTCTTCGTCAGAATGGGCCGTATTTCGAAATTGGTTTATCCCTGCAGAGTGGAAGGATGGCTAAATGTCATAGGTTCGTACAAGTATTTTATTCTGGTCCTCGTTTTTTAATACGAAACACCTGACGCCATCGAACTGATTTTTAGGAAAGCTAATAACTCTTTCATACTTTTCCTCAGTTCCTACTAAAAGGAATCTAATGTATCTTGTCGTGAAACATGATTGGAAAGATCAACATTTTAGTGTGCAGGCTTGTTTCATTTCTCAACTTATCCTGCCTCGTATAACTCCTTTTTCACTGATACGGACCTACCGAATTATCACAATGGTTTGCAGCATGTAATGTTGCCAAATTTGGCTGGAAAATCAGACATTTTTCATGAAGTTAAATCAGGAAGAAGCGTACCTATGTTGTGGTGTACGCGTGACATCCCTCTGATTCACTTGATAGCAGTGTAGCACTACTGTCAGTGTGATATTTACTGATCTATCTGAATGATTTATTCCATGACAATGTCAGAAATGAACTGATTCGGTGATGATCTCTAGCGGATCCAGAGATCTGTCCTCTCTCTTTCCTCATTAGAGTGCGTCTGTGTTAGAAAAGGACAGACAAGGGGCAGTCACGTGATTTTCGCCCCCTCTTCCATCCTTTTCTAACATATGCGTTCTAATGGGAAAAGAGAGAGAAGGATAAATCTCTGGATCCGCTGGTGGTGATGATAAGTGTTTACGGTTGCCCTCCAGATTACGTTTTACGACTTGGCCTGGGCGGCTACCGCCACTTTTAATGTTGTTAAAATTTGTGAAAAGAACGTACGTATAATGTGGTACTTTCCTATCAGTTTAATATACTTACCTATAGCTGATCCACCAACTCTTACTTAAACCTGGAGAAATTAGCTCAAAGGCTAGAGGGAAGCAGGAGAGTGGACCACAACTTTAAGTACCCTCGGTGAACTCTGAGCTGTGAAGAAATTAGAGGAAAGAAAAATAATTATTATCACTTAAGTATATCACCCGTCGCGTGGGCAAGTTTCTTTAGAGCACCCTTTTTAGCAGGGATTGCAATTTTAGTCTGAAGAAATAATCAAAATCCTGTTGCAAGATCGAGAAGATGGTGATGTATATAGCTCGGTCAGCTTTCAGCAATTGAATGTGGTTTTTCTCCCATTTATACCCATGCAGAAGTATCGACATTTTGAAGGCTCAACCTGACCAAATAACAAAAGTCGATTTTTCTCTCCATAGGTTTTTATGGAGCTAGGAGACATAGATATAGATGTGGGTCTCTTTGTCCCTGCATCAAATTCCTTCAATTTCACGGACCGCCTTGAGCTCCAAAGAATAACTGTCACAGGTTGACTATAATGTCTATAATGGCAGCTCGACGTGCAATTTGGCTTCCCAATTGAACTAATGTATAAAACAATCAATTCTCCGGGAGGCTTCAAGACCCGATTGTTTTGCCTAAGTTTGAGTGTTGGAAATTTTGCTTGGTTGCCCCACTATAGCGGTTCCAGGAATTTGTCCTTCTCTCTATTTTCCCATCAGAGTGCGCATGTTAGAAAAGAACAGATCAGGGGCACACTGCATGGGCAGTCATGTGATATTCGCCGGCCCTCTTCTGTCCTTTTCTAACACATGCGTTCTAATGGGAAAAGAGAGAAAAGGACAAATTCCTGCGGATCCGCTAATGTCTATAGGAAGTTAGAAATTGTAAACTTGCACTTTCGTCTTAAACCGATCTCCAGGTAATTTGTCACATTATTCTTTTTAAAATTAAAAAAAATCAGGCAAACTAACCGAGCCAAAATGTTGCAAAATGTTGTTTCCTCCTTGAAGTTTCAAAATCACGTCTCATAAATCCTCTCTAGGTACTGCTATACCTCATTGGGAGCTAGAGTTCGTTTCAGAAGTGTAGGCGTAGCTCTCCGATAATTTTTGGCTAATTTTTAATTTTTATTCCGTCGTATCAAAACAAAAATTACCCGCGACGACAACCTTTTTGGTTTAAAAACGTTTTCAATGAGAAGATAACGCTCGAGTTAATTTTCATTATTTTTTATTATGTAGGTAATGCGAGAAATAAGGTTGGGAAATTCCAAAGATTATCGGTCAGGGTGCGCTTACACCTCTAAAACGACCTCTATTATATAGCTGGCATGCTCGAATTTCCTTTTTGTATACTCTAACAAGGAGACAGGTGATTGTGACGTAATAAGTTAGTAAGTAAGACGAAGAGGCTGACAAGTTACACGATTGGAAACAAGAGACACCTCGTGGGAAAATGGTTGGTCTTTGATGCGAAATCTTCTTTCTTCCTTTCCTCTCCTCTCCTCTCCTCTCCTCTCCTCTCGCTCTCTCTTCTTCATCGATGACTCTCGTGTCTCGTTCCAACACCGAACGTCATTCACGAATGGTTTGGTTTCGTTTCCATCCGGTCGCAGAATCCGTATCCGGCGTGAGCAAAGAAGTCGAAGAAAAGAAACCAACCTCACAGCAGTCACAGCCACACCTCCTGATTTAAATGTGAGCTGTTTTTGTTCAACATTCCTTTTCGCGAGGTATACATGCAGTCAAGGCTCGTGAAAGTTTCGATATTTTTGATAAACATCGAAAAAGCAAGCGAAAGACCAAACGATTGTAAAGGGCTCGCTCCATCTGCGAATGTAGAGGCGCGAATTGATTGCTTGAGCCAATAAGCTTCTTTGTTGTCGATACATCGGAATCGACCTATCGACTTCAAGGCAGCTCATTGGCTCAATGCGAGTTTATTCGCGCTTTTAAATTCGCAAGTGGAGAAACCCCTCAATGGAATGACTTATAGTCGTAGCCAGTAATGGAGCTGTTGCAAACTTTTGCTACAGGCTTATTAATAGTTGATTATGGGGTAATACCCTGTAAAAATAACGATTAGCGCACTAAAAAATCACGAAATCCACTCCTAAACTCACAAAATGCTTTTAAACGCGAGACCGTAATGGCGGTCGCGGGCCGCGGTTTTCTTATGGCAATTGTATACTTCTTCTTCTTCTTGTGTGGTGTTGCGAGACTACCTCCTGTAGATGGCGCTGATTGAAGATAGGGAAACCCAATGCAAACCGCGGCCCGCGACCGCCATTACGGTCTCGCGTTTAAAAGCATTTTGTGAGTTTAGGAGTGGATTTCGTGATTTTTTTAGTGCGCTAATCGTTATTTTTACAGGGTATTACCCCATGATCAACTATTAATAAGCCTGTAGCAAAAGTTTGCAACAGCTCCATTTGTCTTTCTCTCTCTCACTGTCCATTTGACTACATGTGTCAGAAAAGGACAGAGATAGGGGCTGATGAAGTCACGTGACAGTCCCCATATCCATCCTTTACTAAGTAGATCTGCTTTGGAGCCTTAATTTTAAATTACTACTACCACTAAACGTGGCAGTAGCGAGGCGTAAAATTTGGCAGCGATGTACTTTCGCCATTTAAACTTACTGGAAAAATCGAATGTATTGGTCATCGATGATGACTAGACGTTTCGACCTTTTCTAATGTCTTCAAAGGGGGGGGTGGAACGTTGCCAAATTGCGCGCCTCGCCACTGAAAGGTGGGCTTTTGCATAGAGACAAATAGAGACCCTGCACAAAGCTAGCGACAGCCGACAGGTGTCCACTATTCCTATCAATTTTGGTCGGGACTCATCGAAGCAACATCCATCAGTCGCCTACTATTGACTACGATGAACTAAAAGGGAAAGCTCTGATTGGTCCACAGAGATACGGAGCGCGTGGTTTGAATTCGCCCATCAAAACCAACAATCCAACACTAAACCTGTTTCCGTTTCCAGAGGCCTTCGTACACGCTAAAAGTAGGATCGTCAAATTGGCATCGATGAGCGGAGAGCCGAATTCCACCACAAAACGGCAGGTGAGCCAACCGTTGCATGTTCCGTTGGTTAAAACGTTGTCAAACAAACTGTGCGATTTGACGATGAATGGTGTGTGATCTGTTCATCAAAAAATGGTCAAAAAAACTAGAGTCCCTATATACTATGAGAGTTGCGCCATTGCTGAATCCATTTCTGATTGGCTCTCAGATTTAGGCTGTCAAGAAAGCTCCAAGAGGCAAATGCAATATGGCGGAGGGTTTGTTTACTTTTCGCACACTAGCTTTCATTACACATTTGAAGCAACAGTGAAATTTTTGTTAATTTTTCCTCTGCTTGAATGTTATAATGGAGAACATTATCTCTTTCAATAACGACCGTTATTGTCGAGAATCTGAACCTAACCTACAAGAGATAGCGAAATAGTGGCAACAGCGCAGGGACAAATGGCCATCCGCCATTTGCAATTTGCCTCTTGGGGGCTCCATGGATCCGCTTCTTCTTCTTCATTTTGAGAGTCTTGTCGCAACTCTCATAGTATATAGGGACTCTAAAAAAAACAAGTAAAATCCGTTTTTAGGTGTTTTGGTGAAGGTGATCTTTGAATTTTAGAAATGTCATGGTTGGCAATTCAATTGCTTGCGGTGGATTTCAGCTCACCGTTGCCAATTTGACGATCGTACTTTGAGCGTGCACGTAGGTCTCAGGACCGCGGACCAATCACAGTCTTCTGTTGAGCTCACCACTCAACAGTAGGCGACTGTTCCTTGTTGAAGCCGGTGACTCCCAAAAAAAATTCTAGCATCCATAATTTGCCTCACTTTTTTAACGTGAGAAGCATAGGGTGCGCTATGGGTCTCTATTTATCTCCTCAGTGAACTTTAAACATGTCTAAAACCCGCGGGAATTCCAGTGTGACGAAACCGTGGCGCGAGGGATTTGAATTTAATGGTTGTCGATTTGGTGAGGCCTTTGAGGGTTAAGGCTGAAGGAAAAGGGGGAGTCATTGCGAGTTGAGAAATGAAGCGACGGATTTCAGAAGACGGATCATCGCAATTTTTTTCTTACTGTAGGACTCCGGTCTTGTCTTCGGACTCTCGCGAGTCGGGCCTCGTCTCCCGCACTTACAGCAATGCCACGGAGCTAGAAGAGGAGTCTGCGGTGGTGTACATAATATGACACGAGCCACGGGTATTAGCATAATATGTGCATGTCAGCGCCTTTACGACGCTTCCTCGACTGTCACAAGTGATGCATTTTGACGCCTCATGAATGCCCATCTTCATTTCTCACTTCTTTCAACTCTTCTCTTTCACCTCTCTCTCTATCTCTCTCTCTCTCTCTCTCTCTCTCTCTCTCTCTCTCTCTCCCTCCCTCTCTCTCTCTCTCCCTCTCTCTCTCTCTCTCTCTCTCTCTCTCTCTCTCTCTCTCTCTCTCTCTCTCTCTCTCTCTCTCTCTCTCTCTCTCCTTGCGCCTTGCATGCGATGCGAGGTGTGTATTCTCACAACCGTTTTCAAAACTAGTCTCTCTCCGTTTGTAAGTATCTCACTCGGAGGACCGTATTCTCGGTCGTTCTTCAAACTTCTCAAGTTGACAAAGATTCATATATCGAATGGACTGGCATTGCCGAGGAGCTCTCTAAGAGTTGGTGCTCTGATGGAGAAAAGTCACCGATGTTTATCCAAAGGTTGGGCTACGGCCACGGCCGTTACTACACCTATTACAACTACGGGGCAAGATAAATGACGAGACTCCTCTATTATTGGATAAGTTCCCTGGTAGTATATGTGTGGGGGGCCGGGGGAGGGGGGGAGCCTCCCACTTTTAAAAAAAAAAAAATTGTCGAGGACACTGGGCACCAGTGTTGACTTTAGGTCGGACCACGGCCACGGACGTTACTGTACCTCTTGCAGTCCTGGGGCAAGATAAATGACGAGGCCCCTCTATTAATTATTCGATAAGTTCTCTTGGAGTGTTTGTGTGTGTGTGGGGGGGAGGGGGAGGGGAGGGGACTCCCCACTTAAAAAAACAAAATTTGTCGAGGACACCAGGCATATTGCTCCCTCTGTGGTAGTTACGGCCGTGCGAAGTGCTCCAAAAACATCCTATCTCTGTTCTTCCAGGGCAGCCTTACTGTCATTTTAAAGGGAAATTAGACTTGCTTGAAGACGTGTTCATCACAGGGGGGGAGGGGTCCTACCACCAAGTCAAAATACCATTTGATTTAGCTCTCAAATCTTCCTCTCTGCTCTTCCGGGACATCTTCAACGTTACTCCAGAAGGGAAAAGAGACTCATGAGCAGACCGGTTCATCTCGCAGACTTTTAATCGCCAAGGTGACGCCAAGCTCATCACCATGATAAATGCGCTGAATTTGCCACATTGCCCATCAATTATCTCGCGTTGTATTGGGAAGAAAATGCAAGAAACAATTGGAAACATCTCTTTAATAGTTTTTCCCATTGTTGATTTTAGTAATTATTTTTCAAATTTTTAATCCGTCACATAAAATTTGTGCCGTTAAAGATACAGGATTGCCAGAAATGTTCAGTCGTTGGTCAAACGCAAGTCCTGAATTTTTCGAGGCCAATAAGTAATGGATTCTACGTTTCAAATTACCTCGGAACTTCAATTTCCATGACATTTGGTTATCTTAAATATGCATGGTCGCTATTCCAAAATAATCCATAATTTGTTTTTAAAACTTTGGGGGAACAGCTGTATAGCTCAAAAAGAACTGTATAGCTCACATAAAATTTGTGCCGTTAAAGATACAGGATTGCCAGAAATGTTCAGTCGTTGGTCAAACTCAAGTCCTGAATTTTTCGAGGCCAATAAGTAATGGATTCTACGTTTCAAATTACCTCGGAACTTCAATTTCCATGACATTTGGTTATCATAAATATGCATGGTCGCTATTCCAAAATAATCCATAATTTGTTTTTAAAACTTTGGGGGAACAGCTGTATAGCTCAAAAAGGGGGCATTTTCGAATCCATTTTAATTGGGGGGAAAAGTATTATTTTGACCAAAAAAATAAAAGGTAGAAGTTTGTGCTTAAAGTTCCGTTACACCCTGTTTATATTATTTGATGCGCGTGATCGACCATCGCATCGGTCGCTCGTCCTCCGTCGTGAAAGAAGAAAAGCTCAAATCGTCACATCGTCGTTGTATCGTGACTCCCGATGGCTGCACGAACGTCTCGTCGCGTTGGACGGTGCTCAACGAACATCAACGAACATGAACGAACTTCCTCTCCGAATGACAATTCCCGTTACCCCTATCCTATGCAGTATGCATGTCCCTGTGGCCTATGTACCGAGCACCGGGTACGGTACCCAGCTGATGGCGTGAGGGCAAATGTCTCTTCCTTCTGCCAGAGCTGTGTCATTGCACGATCTGCAAGAGGAAATACGTACGAAAGTCATTTAAGAGCAATTAAAACTAAAGTCCTTGTACTTGCGTATCAGCTGTATTTGGATTTTCAATCCGAATTGAGCTCGATGTGGATTGACAGACGCGGATTTCAAGGTATATTAATATACCAACGAGCAATACATTTATATAGAGTGCATAGACGGATCCAGCAATCTGGCTACTGCGCATTCCTCTCATTTGAATGTATGATTAACAATCGATTCTTGGAGGGGCTCCAGCCCCATGAAAAATCGATTATTTCTCATGCAATCAAATAGGGAGAATACAATGTTGTCAGATTGCTGGGTCCGCCAATGCTAGAGTGGCAGTCTAATGGGTCAGAGACAAATAGAGCTGAAGCAGTACGCTAAAAAAAAAAACCTAGGGAAGATTTGAGGCACACTGAATTCTCGCGGATTCAACAAAACAATAGTCAATACCCCTCTGATGTCGCAGGGGGTTGAACGTTGTCATTCGGAAAACACAGGGGGTCGGGGGGGGGGGGGTGTAGAGTTTACTATAAGACCCGAGTATTCTCGACGACGCCATGTTCGCTTAGCGAAATCGACCGCGCGGTTAGACGACAGTTTTGGCGCGTCATTCAAATAAGACGAGACACGCTTCCTTTGCTATAAAAATAATAAATATGTTTAATAGCTCATTTTGCTGTTTAAAATATACAATCAAGATTAATTTTGAACCGAAAAAATTACTAATAAATACGACTCGACTGAAGAAACGCGATCGCTCACTCAATGTTTACATTCCTGATAAATTTCAGTGAAAAAATTTCCAGTGTTTTAAAAAAATTCAGGGAATTTGTCGAATTCTAATTAAAGAAACTTACGTGAAAATGCAGGGAATTTCATCCAATTCATGCGGGCCTATGCGTGAGAGATCTTTAAGACCCTTGTATAAACGCTGTCCTTACAATTGGTCTGTTGCAAACTTTTGCGACAACGATAAAGATTGTTTCGTCGTATGTAAAATTGCCCGAAAAGTCTATTGGTGGCATCAGAAAGTCATGAAATGCGATAATAAACTCACAAGAGACGTATAATGAAATCCAAGATGGCGGTAAAATATCGAGCAATCTGTATGCATACACCTTTAACATCCAAGGATTGCCAACGTTGACAACCTCACAGCTTCAGAGGTTATGTGTTTATTTACGTTGTGATTGAGTGCGATCGAGATTGTGAGGTTGGCTATCCTTGGATGTTCGTGGTGCATGCATACAGGTTGCTCAATATTTTACCGCCATCTTGGATTTCATTAAACGTTTCTTGTGAGTTTTATACTGCATTTTATGACTTTCTGGTGCCACCAATGGACTTTTCACGCGATTTTACATGAGATTGAACACTCTATAGCGCTGTAGCAAAAGTTTGCAACAGACCCATTAGTCCTTCATGAAATGCTCATATTTTCGTTTAATAATTGTTTGGTCTCAAGTTTCTCAAAAATCGAGAGCTCGACGCCTCGAGACAAAACTAGTCATGCTTGTAGGTATGCATACCGAATACTCATCATCAATCATACGGGACTTTATAGGTTGTTTTGATTTGACCGGTTTCTTTTTTCATTCGTCACGTCAATAAAACCGCAGAGAGGTCAAAGATTGACAGTGATGAGTCACCACTCAACATACGGATTTTGTGGGTGCTCCTTCTTTCCGCGATGATATCATCTAAAGGTGCGTTTTTTTGTTGTTTTTTTTTTGTTTTTTTATTTTTCGCAGAGCGTATTTTATTTAGTGTCAGAATGGCGCGGCGCATCGACTGGATGGACGTTGGACGATGTCGATGATGCGACCATACGACGCACATTGGAGCGAGTTGATGGGAAAATCTGGATATAATGTGGCAACTTTAAATGCGTATATCTTTCTCAATAAGCAACGGAAAAGTTTGAAAGTGATTTCATTGATTTTATCATATAATTTCCTTTAAAAATCACTCATTATATGTTGTTTTGTGACCGTAAAAACATTCTAATTTGCATTTTTAATCACAAATTCCATGTCCGACTCCTCCCATTGACTCATTCCACTGTGCGACGCGATAGAATTTTGCCTACACTTTGCCAAGTACCATTAAAAATACCGCGGATGAAATTAGGCCGGATACCGCGTGGATTATAGACCGCTTTATGTGTTTTGGGCGCAGTATATACTTACTCGGCGAATTATGTTGGCCCAACAACAGTAACAACAATAACAACTAGATCATGCGCTAATTGTTTCTCGAGTGTCCGAGTGGCTCCAATTTAGTTTGCAATTAGATGCTCACCCCTAATTGTAAGAGAGGAAATTCGTAGACTCTATAGAACTTGGCGCGAGTTCACAGAGGAAAAATAAATTATTGTGGTTGTTGGTATTCAGTGGCGGTTCGTGCAATGTGGCAACAACGGATTCTTTCCGTTTAAACTTGCGTTAATTAATCGATTTTTAGGGGATTCACTGAATCCTTGAGACATCGATACTTTTGCATGGGTTCAAACTTCAAATGGCAGAAAACATGGTCGCCAAAAACATGGAAATGACCCTAAAGTTTATTTTAAATCTGCGAATACTACATTTAATTGTAATCCAAAGGTTTGACGATTAAAGACTATCCCAGTAATCGGGTAATCGATTACATTCCTATTTTGCCCAACTCTGGTCCCGATGCCATTATTGCCTGTAAACATACCAAAACTAGTTAAAAGAAAAAGAAAAAAAATTGAAAAAAAAATACGGATCTAGTCAAAATAATTGTGTGCCTGCGACACTCTTCATAAAATGGCCTTGGAGGTCTAATTATTTTTTGTCTCTTTTTCTTTTCTCCTCATCTCCTTCAGAATCTAGAATTCAGAGCTTGTTAGGTTTTGAAAGCAAACGAGGCAACTGCACGTATGGGTATTAACTGCGAACTGACCGTTAACGTGATACAATCTCAAACCCCCAAGACGAGATGTCCAGCGACCCAGCGTCACTCAAATCGGAGCACCTAAAAGCTCGCACCTCGTTTTAAACTTCGCAAGTTTAGTAGCTCTCCTTCTGCAATCTTCCTATGGTGTACGTGCACTTATTTTTTCCCTTCTCTTTCAGGGTTCACTCCCGGGTTTTTTTCTTTTTCTTTTTTTCTTCGTCATTATTTCTGGCCACAATTTTTACGACTTTTACATATCGCGACCTGCCTTGTGGTTTATTGAACGTTGTTATGTAAAGTTCATTTGTGTCGTGGCAAAAATATGACTTTTACACGACATAAAAATTGCTCCTCGCGTATAATGGGCTGTTTCTTAGGCTCTCGTTTTATGTATACTCGATTACTTGCACCCGTCTTAATGAATCATTTCGTAACTGGCTTTTCAAAAGGAAGTGCAAATTGGCCTGTTCTGAAGCTGTCCCCAAAAGCGTGATCCGTGGCGATTATGATGGGAGTTGAAATCCGTACGAAAGTAGCTCGCATGTCGCACAGTGTGACCATTTCGATAGGAAATGTCCATTGTATGTTTGAATGACTCGGTAATTTTTTGTTACACTCGACCGGAGATTTAAACTTCGAAACATCAATTATTTAAAACGAAAAAAAAAATTAAAAATTAATTCGATGATTTGACCCATTTTCATTTTCTATCGATCGAATGATGTCTTGAAGCTATTCCACTGCAGTGGCGTATATCCAGAATGTTTTCGAGTTGGGGGGGGGGGTTCCGGTGGTCTGAAATTGTTTAGGGGGTTCTAAGGTAAAAACTTTGTAAAATTCCTCTGAAAATGCAAAAAATTACTCTTTTCAGGGCAAATTTCAGTGTGAAAGGGGGGGGGGGGGTTCGGACTTGTATCAATTGCCGTCTGAGGATCTCTGGTTCCAAACAAACTCTGATTCAATGTATTTTCCCCTTAAGCGCATTTTTGAACCGAAAAGACTATAAAGTCAAACAATATTGCTATGCGAGCTTTTTGCAATTATGGATTGTGATTCCTCGCGCCCTCGAAAATGCTTTATTATGCCCGGTTCCTGGACTAAAAGTGCCGAAAGCAACAAGATATTACAGATTAAAGGATGCATTTGGAGGTTGGAATCACCCGAATTCTCGCCAGATTCCCGCGCCCATTCCACAACAACAACAATAACATTTGGGTAATTCCAACCAACAAATGCATTGTTCAATCTGGAATATCTTGTTGATTACGGCAGTTTTCGTCAAGGCATCAGGCATAATTAAGTATTTTCGAGGACGAGGAATCCATAATCGCAAAAAGATCGCATTTACTCTCTGATTTAATAAAGCATTTTCCGTTCAAAAGTGCGCTTCCGAGGAAAATACACTGAATCATAGTTTGTCTGGAACCCTACAGGCGGAACCAGCAATTTGGCAACTGTGCATTCTTCCCATTTGAATGTATGAGAAACAATCTATTAGAAATGGGGCCACGGCCTTCTCAAGAATCGATTGTTTCTCATACATTCAAATGGATAGAATACACAGTTGCCAAATTGCTGGCTCTGCCCATGTAATTGGAACCAGAGCACTACCTACGGTCTGAAATTGTAAAAAAATGGCCAGAAATCATAAATTAGATTTCTCGTCAATTTATCATTTAGGAACTTTAAAGACCAATTATAACCACAGAGAACACTTTGATAAGGAACTTAAACCCTAAACATAACACTGAAAAGTTTTACATTAAGCTTAAATGTCGAAAATTATGGTTTTTTTGTGACTTTGTTTGCTGATTTTTGGCCACTTTTCTTCGATCTCGAACCATCCCAGAAATATTTCAAAAACATTTTGAAAATCTTGCCGAAAAGTTATCGGTAACCTTTTGTAAATATGTTAAAAACATTTTTAAAAATATAATTTGTTCAAGCGCCAATTAGTTGTCAAAATATTTTTAAAATGTTTTTAAAATATTTTAAGATGTCTAAAAATGTTTTAATTAAAATATTTTAAAAACATTTAAAATTTTTTTTTGCCGTTTGAAAATATTTTTAAAATATTTTTGTTAACATTGTTTGAAAATGTTTTTAAAATATTGACAATGTTTTAAATGTTTTAAAAATACTTTTAAAATATTTCTTCATATCTGGGATCGGGCAGAGGTCCTTAGACGGCAATCGATACGATATATAGCTCTACTAAAACAGTCGATTCTCTCTCAAGTGCGCCGAGTTTTACGTCACTGGTCATCCGCGGCCTTGTCGATCCCTTCTGTATCTGTCGGATCACCACGCATCCCTTGTTCAACGCACAGGCACACCCATACTCAACACACATTACACAATACACATATACTCTAACACTACTAACACTACTTAAGTACCTATTTTCCGGAATTTATTTTCACCCCGGTTTCCGCATTTCTCGGAAGCGGTGCGTGTTATCCGCGGGAAATATAAACCACCCACTCATGTCAGCCCCCTCGCTGTAAACACATATTACGCCTGCCTATATTTGCTGCGGAATTATTGTGGAAGCTTTCTCCTCTCACGTTTGCGATGCTTCTGTGTTGTTTTGATGGATTGTGGAGTACACCAGGAAGGATATCTGGAAAGGGGTATCATTTAATCATGGAAGTGACTCGTGCTGTTATGCTGTAATTTGTAGATACAGCTTATACGCGAAGTGAACTACGCTACATAAATGAGCCTATTGTTCACTGGCAGATCCAAGACATTTTGTTTCTCTCTCTTTTCCCATTAGAACGCATGTGTTAGAAAAGGATAGAAGAGGGGGCAAAAATCACGTGACTGCCGCGCTGATCTGTCCTTTTCTAACACACGGATTCTTTTGGGAAAAGAGAAAGAAAGACATTCCTGGATCTTCCAGTGCTATTGTTATTCCCTTGCCGCACATTTTCATACATATATTTTTCAGGACGTAAAAAGTCGTTGTTTTTGTTGTTGTTGTAAAATTAGTAAAGTGTTGTTATTTCATAGCAGAAACCATGATTTAAGCTCTAAAATGAATGATTTCACACATTTTCAAGTTATCTTCCTATATTTATAGTAAACAAAATCTTGATTTTTATTCGTAAAATGGTGTCCGGGAAATTCCAAGTCGTAAATCCCGAGGTCCTCCCTCCCCCAAGAAAGCTGCAGTTATTGATGAAGGGACTCCCGCAACAGCCGGATCTAGAATCCTTTCAAGGGAGGGGCTGAGGTCCCGGGGGGGCGGCTTAAACCTAACTTTCCCCCCAAAAAATTCCCTTGAAAATCCTTAGACAGTGTAAAAATTTGGCTCGATCCCCCCCCCCCCCCCCGGATCTGCCACTAGACTCCCACGTTGTGACTCGCTCATTTGACTTTCTTCTCGGATTTCTCTTGAAACGCCTTATGTACTTATAGGTAAATATGGTTCATGAGTGGATTTTCAGATTGTTTGACGTTTTTCAATGTTATTTTCAAGTGATTTTACGTTGTAATCTTCCTTCCTAGTAGTGAAAGCTGTAACAAAAGTTTGCAACAGATCCACCATGTCTCCTTTCAACTGTGCTTACCATTCTCCAAGAATTGCTTCTTCCTTGCTATTTTTCTTACTCTCACTCAAAAGTTCATGTTGCCTCGTTGCTTTAAATCACTTAAAAGAAAAAATTACGCCAAGGATTTTTAACCGTTAAAGGATATCCTTGATTGAAAATTAAAGCTGGTAAACGTTACGTCATGATTACTTTGCAGTTACGTTAAGTTAGTTTTTATTCATACGTTCGCTCGCTTACCAGTCTAGTTAGTTTTTTATATTTCTTTTTTTTCTCGTGCGAGCTCTTTTTCGATCAAACCATTCATTTCATGCCAACTCAATTATCTTAAAGCTGCAGTTTGTGCAAATTCATTCTAGGTTTGGCGTGGGAAAAAAGGGCAGAATTGCGAGCAAACGCTTGGAAAAGTTTAGTACTTATCCGGCTGCCAGTGATATCGATCTACTTACTCGACTTTACTTTTACTTTACTTTCTTTATCGTGATTCATTTTTTTTTTTTACAGTGACGAGGTCCGGATTTTTGTGTTCTTCTTCCTCATTACTACACTAGCATCATCCGAGGAGTCTAATTCGTATTTTGTCGCATTCAAGATCCAGTGGCTTTATATTTATGTTACACAGTTTCGTTTTTTGTGACCTTGGAAATAATCCTCTTATAGAATTGGTGTTTGAAATAGTGGAATCTCGAGAAAACTTGTTAAGGAAACTGAAGAAAAACAAGACATTCTGTGAACTATGAAACGTTTTAAGTTGATAGATCGTTTAAAGGCAAAAGTAAAGAGGAATATTCGGATTTGCATCAAAACTAGGAGATCTGGATGGTTTGGCGGAAAATATGGACGGCTCATTTTTGGTAAGAAAAAAAGTAACATGGTACGCGAGAAACAATATACTATATCTATGTCCAAGTAACGTAAAGTTGGGAGTGCTCCCAACATTCCGATGTGCCGTTATAGGAATGTGAGGTTAAAATCGCTAAAAAATAAATGAGGTTAAAATAAAAGGGGTGTGGGGGGGGGGTTAAAAAAGAGGCAAAAACAACAAATAACAAAAAGAACAAAACAAAAAACAACAAATTAAAAAACAAAAACACAGAACAAACTTGCATGCTTATCTCTCACAGTATCGATGGCTCATTTAGCTATATATATATATTATATATTATATATATAAAATATATATATATATATATATATAAAATATATATATATATATATATATATATATATATATATATATATATATATATATATATATATATATATATATATATATATATATATATATGGATTGCTTTAATTCGTATGTAAAGAGCGATGCTTCTAATTTAGCCTTGAGATTTATCAATCAATGCGATCGATTATTTAGTCGATAAATGTAACAGCTCTACGCCCATAAAAATATCGAGGTTCCATATTGATCGCGCACCCGCGATATTTTTTTCTCAGTCACGTCATAATGATTTCATAAAATGAATCTTACTTGTCAATAAAAGTCATCTCGATATTCTCGATCAAATATCCACCGGAACATCGCACCGGTGCAAAAAAGATTACATAACTTAGCGTCTTGATACAACCACACACACTGCAAATACTGCTGTTCATAATCTTTACTGCACCGCACCGTTGAGATTCTCCTGTGAATATCCAAACGAACCCAATACAAGGTGGAAAAAACGAACGGAGGCGGTTTATCTGGTGTTGGGGTGTTCAAAGACTCGAAGTCGATCCTCGAATCCAAACAGTCATCATCTGATATCTCCTAGTCATCGTCTTCGTCATCTCCTGCCGTCCTGCGTACGACCCACGTCGTCGTGGTTTATTATCGTTTACACGCTCACTCACACACTCACGAAACACGTGTAAACACGCGTCCTCATCACTTCCACCGCCATCAGTTATACATATACACACACCACCTGACATCCTGACAATATCAATGTCAGGGTCAAATCAAAACGAGACGTTATCAAAATTAAGCATCGCGCATTGGTACGGAATAGCGATTTTGTGGATGGGTCGAAACCAACAGAGGCAAAGCGTGCGATTTGGCAACGTTCCTTTTTCCCATTTAAACACATCAGAAAGATCGAAATGCCTGGTCATTGCCGATGACTGAAGCGTTCGACTTTTTTTTTTTTTTAAAAAATAAGTTGGGACAAATACATTTGAGATTGGTTTTAAACAAAGGGACACGTGTTTGAAAGGGGCTATATTGGACACAAAAATCGGCACATCTGTTTCTTTTGGAAGGATTTGCTCGATAGAGAAACTGACGCTTGTCAAAAACAAGCAAACTTTTCTCGCATCTGAATTGTTGTTGTTAGAGAGTTCTGTGTCTAGATCTAGCCACTCTAAAACAAAAAATTAATTTCTCTGCTTATTCCTAATTCTAGAGTAAAGATCACACCTCATGTTCACAAGGCCGTTCCTGCATGAATGACTGACCTCAGTTAATAGTCATTCATTGGACTCATTCATACTAAAGAAACCCACTTACTCGACTCGACTTTTGACGCTACCGGCATTTTCACCAGTGGCGTAGCGTGCGATTTGGCAACCTTGCAGTTCTTCCATTTAAACCCTTGAAAAAGAACGAAGTGTTGGGTGTTACGTGAACACCTTTGCATTCGATCTTTTATATGGGTTTAAATGGACAAAATAAAACGTTGCCAAATTGCACGCTACGCCACTGATTTTCACCCGACTTCAATATTAATAAAGAATTAGACCTATAGCGTAAATAATTCCTCAAAACTTCCAGGAACTTTATTTCTCTGCGTTAAGTCTTGTATTCCTGCGAAAATTACAAGCAATTTTGTCAGTCAGATCATTTTTAAGGGAAATAAAAAGTCGAGATGGAATGGCAACGCCGAAATTCTAGTAGGTCTGTTTAGTGTAAATGTGCCCAATTTACATCGGTAAAGGAATCGTGCAATGTGGCAATATCGGATTCTCTCCATTGAAACGTACGTAAAATAATCGATCTTCAGAGGGCCCACTAAATTCCTTAAAAATCGATACTTTTTCATTGGTTCAAATGGGAAAAAAAAACATAGTTGCCATATATTATGAGCCTGCTACTGATTTTCATCCCCGCGAACCAGCCTCCAAGAGGCACGGACGGATCCAGCAATCTGGCAACCATGGGATTCATCCCATTTGAACGGATGAGAAACAATCGATTCTCGAGGGGGCCATGGCCCTTTTACTAATCGATTGTTTCTCATGCATTCAAATGGGAATGATACACAGTTGCCAGATTGCTGGATCCGCCTTTGTCAAAAAGTAGAGAGACCTCTTGTCCTCGTCAATGTTATTTTTCGCTCACAGTGCGCCGAGTCATAGCTACTCCCCCTCCCCCTCCCCCATCCACTCCCCACCCTTCGCCCTCCCATCGTTCCTCTGTCTCCAATGAAGGTTCACCACTCAACAAAGGTGTTTATTGCTTCCATAACATCAAAATCACATCAACCACAATCAGTCAGTCATATCAGTCAGTCACACATTTTA
The DNA here is from genome assembly GCA_011764245.1 of Trialeurodes vaporariorum. Lineage (NCBI taxonomy): Eukaryota > Metazoa > Arthropoda > Insecta > Hemiptera > Aleyrodidae > Trialeurodes > Trialeurodes vaporariorum. The sequence goes on from VMOF01000220.1 coordinate 11,647,673, forward strand.
CTCTCCCGCTCCCGCCCTCCCCCCTCTCTGTGTCTTTCTATCTCTCTCTCTGACCACCAGTCGACCGACGACTCCCACCGAAGGATAGGCAGGTTTTTTTTCCCTTCAATCAGATTTGAAAAGAAGGCGACATCGACAACGCGGCGATGAGTAAACAAGACATCACTATCTATTCAATTCACTCGTCGCGGGTGGGTAAAAAGAAATAAGGAAAAAAGTGATTCCGATCGCAAATCGGAATCAGCGATGCTAGTTATTGGAAGGTTTTTTTCCCGCTGTGCTGAACCAAAATTTGACGCTAGCACCTGGGCCTGGGTGAAATTTTGAGAGAAAAAACAGCATGCCATCACTGAAGTATAACAAATGAACTCCGATTTACATCGCGGGGTGATGTTGAAAAAAATAAGTTTCACTTGAAATATATCAGCAACTGTTTCGATCTCGAAAAACGGTAAAACACGTGGCACGGGACATAATGGGGCTCTTGCAAACTTTTGCTGCAAGTAAATTAATAGTCAAATTTGAAGTAAAATCCAGCGAAAATCACGAAAATTATTCTAACAAAGTTTAAAATTCAGTAATAAACTCAGAAAAAAGCTGTAACGGCAATTAAGATCGTAACGGCGGACTACGCAGGTCGCAGGTATCATGGGAGATTCCTGTCTAACTTGTCACTTTCTCTACGGAAACACAGAGATATGTCTGAAATTAGGTAGGAATATCCCGTGATACCTGCGTAACTCCGCCGTTAAGCCCAATTCTGAGAGTGAATTTTGTGATTTTTTAGTGTACTCTCATCGTAATTTTTACAGGTTTCTATGCAAGAATCAACTCTTCAATTACTTGTAGCAAAAGTTTGCAGGAGCTCCATTATTTTGATGGAGACGTCTTTCAAGGGGGTCTTTGATTTTCGAGGGCAACCCCCCCCCCTTCCTTCAAAAATGCAGTATTTCAAATAGGGACTCACGCAAAACGGCAGCTCTGACGGTAATAGCCCAAGCGCGTATGCGGAGAAAAAAATGTAATGCAAAATCGCCATAGCGCGGCTTTTAATATCATAAATTTGTTATGGCTTTGGGCATCGCAATGATGCTGATGAGTTTTGCCATGTCGCTTGAAAATCGAATTGAAAGGGACTCCTTTTTTTATTACATGCATGGTTTGAAAGAGTATAAAATTCTAAAGATTGTGGTATGATTTTGGATTTTTCTAGTAGAACCCATCTTCTTTAATACCCTGTTTATTCGCGTGAGATTACGCTGCGTTTTGTAAATTAATGCTATAATGAACGATTTTGATCGACCGCCGCGTTTGTGACGTCACGAAGGGCCAGATCGACATATTTCGTGCCCAGTGGCGAAGCGTGCAATTTGGCAACGTTGTATTGTGTCCATTTATACCCTTGGAAAAGGTCGGATGCGAAGGTGTTCATCGAACACCCAACAGTTCGAGCTCTTTCATGGAATTAAATGGACGAACTGCAACTTTGCCGAATTGCACGCTACGCCACTGGCCACCGCTGCATGCACCGCACCGTGGCCTTTTCCAACCATTCATTTTTTTCATGGATTTTTTCCATTTTTGTTTGTTTTTGTTTTTTTTTTGTTTGTTTGTTTGGGACGACATTCTTTTCAAATACAGTTTCATATGCACTTTAAGGGCTTAGCAGAAGGACCTCCTTTTTTTTTTTTTTTTTTTTGGAAGGGAAAGTCTTCTCATCCTTGTGTAATATTTTTATATTTATGACACGGTATTCAACAGTAGCATGCAACAATCTGTGTCATTCAGTTTTCATTTTTAAATGCTGGTTTCAAAACCTTCACCGCTGTCGAGTTCTTATTCTTCTCCAATTTATTTCATCTCAAAATCTTGTCTCTCTAATACCGAATAATCCTATAGGCCTTCGTACACGCTCAAAATAGGATCGTCAAATTGGCATCGGTGAGCTGAAATCCACGACAAACAATGGAATTGCCAACCTGACATTTCTAAAATTAAAACATGATCTTGTCCAAAACACCTCCTTAACGGATTTATTTGCTTTGTTGACTGTAGATTGGTGAACTGATGACACAACATCCATCGTCGAATAACTCTGCAGTTTGACGGGCCTTCAAATTGCATACAGTTGTTTGACAACGTTTTAACCAACAGAACATGCAACGGTTGGCTCATCTGCCGTTTAAAGGTGGATCTCGGCTCATCGATGACAATTTGACGGTTCTAATTTGAGCGTGTACGAAAGGCTTTTTTGGTGGCGTCGCTTTGACCGCGGACAACTTTTAGAAGAGCCGAGAAATGTTGTTTACTTTCGTACTTTCGTACATTCGGACATTGACTGTGCTTTTTGTTCTCAAGTCATAAAAGTTGGGTCAAAAAGTTGAAACTAGTTCTTGCAACGAAAACAAAACTTTGTGCGATTGTCATTTCCGTTGCGGAAGAAATATTGTAGTGTTTTTCTCTTCGCTCTCTCTCTCTTTCAACTTCAAGCAAACAAAGAAACTTTAGCACTAGTTCTAAAAGTTTTTGCGCGCGTTTGAGTAGTATTTTCAGGTTATGTGAAAGGCGTAGTTGAAAAAAACCGCTTTCTAAAAAATACAGTTGTTCGAATTTAATATTTAGCAAAGAAAGAAGTAGGTTGATAAAATGATAAAGTTGTGCAATTCCGAGCACCCGCATCTATATCGAAGAAATTCCGGAAACTCAACCCTATTCCTCTTGATGAATTGTGTCATTATTTGTAACTGGACCAACTCCTTATCATGACATCAGGCAGCATTCTTTCAGAGTGATAAAGTGAAATCCGCCCCCACTGTATATTTCTTGTGATAAAATAAACTACATTTTTAGTCGGTTCATCAATATTATATTCACTCAAACGCAGTCATGAATGTCTCTCGCTCTTGCGGTTTCACGAATTAAAATAACTTGCGTAAAATATCGATTCGAGGGAGTGCACCCTCAACATTTCGACTTTTTCTACGGGTTTAAATGGATGAAATCTGATGTTGCCGAATGGGTCTGTTGCAAACTTTTGCTACAGCGATAAAAAGTGTTTACTCTAAAGTAAAATCGCCTGAAAAGTCCATTGGTGGCATCATAAAGTCAATAAATACAATATTAAACTCACAAGAGGCGTTTATCGAAATCCAATATGGCGGCAAAAATATCGAGGAATCTGAATGTATGCACCGTGATCATCCAAGGATTGCCAACTTTGACAACCTCACTGCAGGTAGAGGTTATGTGTTTATTTACGCGTTGTGATTGGTTGTGATGGATATTGTGAGGTTGGCTATTACTGAATGTTCGTAGTGCATGCATACAGATCGCTCGATATTTTGCCGCCATCTTGGATTTCATTAAACGCATTTTGTGAGTTTATTGTTGCATTTCATTGCTTTCTGGTACCATCATCGGACTTTTCAGGCGATTTTACGTTAGATTGCACACTCTATAGCGCTGTAGCAAAAGTTTGCAACAGACCCATTGCTTGCGGCGTCTCTGATCTATTATACCTTTATACATTTTTTTTTAAATTGGACTCAAGTTACTTACTATGCATAACAATATAACATAGTGAACCATTTGGGTCTGTTGCAAACTTTTGCTACAGCGTTAAGGAGGGTTGATTCCTGCGAAAAATTGCGTGAAAATTCCATTGCAAGCATTGATAAGTCTTAAAATCCACTCAAAAATTCAATAAATGTTTGTAACTTAATTTAAAGATGGCAATCGAATGAGAGGGTCACATACTTGGGGGGGATGCCCCCCCCCATCTAATTGCGGTTCTTCCTCTGTGATGAATCCTTTTTCTTATCATAGAAAGTTGCGATTAGATAGGACATCCCCACTGTGACTCACTTATTCGACCGCCATCTTGGAATATTGTTAAACGCATTTATTGAGATTACATAAGTGGATTATGGGATTTTCAGATACTTTCAAAGTGGTTGTCACGCGATTTTACCTACATTTCGACCCACCATAATGGTTTAGCAAAAGTTTGCAAACGGATCTATATTGTACCATCCTTAAAAGAAACGAACAATTTGTAATAACGTGGCTTTCTAAAAGCCTCAAGTCAGCAATCTGCAGGCAGAGTATGTGACACATCAAATTGAAGCTATCCAAAATGGACAGAAATAACTTTCATGCGCCGTTGTAACATTCGAAATTGAAATCGTCATGGTTTAGCAAGCTTTTTGGAGACTTTTGCACAGAAAAAAAAGACTGGTTGAATTTACCATTACCATCTGCATTGCTGATTTTGTAGTCTGCTATCAAGTATGGTAATCCATGGGCGGATACAGGGAATTGTCTTTCTCTCTCTCCTCCCATTTGAAAACGTGCGTTAGAAAAGGACCGAAGAGGGGGCCAAAGTCACGTGATGGCCCCCCTGCTGTCCTTTTCTAACACATAAGTTCAAATGGAAGGAGAGAGAGAAAGACAATTCCCTGTATCCGCCAATGTGGTAATCAGTAATGCAGATGGTAAATTCTACCAGTCTTTTTTCTCCCGTGCGTCAACAATCTGCTGAGTATGTGAACTATATCAATTTGAAGCTGTCCAAAATGGACAGAAATAACTTTTATGTGCCATCGTAATTAACATTCGAAATCGAAATCGTCATAGTTCCGTAAGCTTTCTGGAGACTTTAGTATTTTTCTTGAGGCAACAAAATGAACAAGTTGACTATACTATCGCCAAAAAGTGAGAAATGGGGACAATGGGGCATCCGTACAAACTTATGCTCTTCGCTCATTTTTAAAAATTATTTTTGTTTCTTCATCCAAGCGGAAAGTTAAAACGAGCTTATGAATCGTCCATTTGTTAGGATATCTGCAGGCTTCGTTGGGAGCGATATGCAAATGACGAAACGTCGCGAAGCGACATTGGACAATGGTCTCACCGGACAGCCTTAAAATCGCGAGTGTTCAGTGGCATTGGAATCTTTAGATTTGCTGTTTACAGTGGGTCAGAAATCCTCAAGTATCAGGAAAGAAATCGGAAGTGGTGAGGCGATGCGAGGTGTGCTCGTTTTGAGATGCAAACACCAGAATAGCATCAAGAATTCTTGTGATGAGCGGACCCATTGTTGATTGGACCCTTTTCCCGAAACATAAGGTGTGCTCTTTTTGAGAAATTAATATTAGTTTAGCATTGAGAATTCTAGTGCCGAGCTGACCGGTATCTTATACAGGGTGTTCCTGGATTAACACGCATAAATGATGGAGGTGATTTTTCAAAGAAAACTAAGACTTTTTTTTCCTATAAACATAGGCCATAAAATGCTTTCCCTGTGAGCTATGATTTTTCAAAGTTGGAAAAAAATGTTGGTTTTTTTAACACAACGGCCATTGTTATGGATGAAATTGAATGAAAATTAGTTTCTAAGGGTATTATTTGGTGTAAAATTCAATTTTTGGGTCGAATAAACGTTTCAAGGAGTTTAAATGGGAGTTTCAGAGGGGTGTTGATCTTAAAATTGAAAAAATTTTGGTAGCCGGTCAATTTTTTGAAAATTGAGGTGCATATTCGGATTTTATGAGCAAAAACAAAGGTTTTTGATCCCTTCCATTTTTGTCCTCCGCCGCGTTTTTAATGGCGAAAAATGGATTTGAAATTTTGTCCGTTTTTGGGTATACCCTGCTAATTGAAGGCGCAACTTCCGATGTCACCGCCCCGAGCACGTAAACTCTCCGCGCCAGCGCGAAGCTATGCGTTTGGTGGTGTCCCCCCTCCCATCATCTTGGAAAGCAAGAGTAAACTCGCAAGTTCATCAAGTTTTAGAGGTTGCCTCATGGGGCATATAAATAAAATAAACCATGGACTTTATGTTATGATAATCATAATAATTTATCGATGTAATAATAATGTAATAATAATGATAACCTTAATTATCATTCATATCTGTTATGATTATTAAAAAACAATTACAATTATTAATGTGTAAACGAAACAATTATTAGTAATAACTGTAACAACAAGACAATCAACAATAATTGTTATGGAACAATCGAACTTAGTTTTTTTTTTTTTTTTTTTTTTTCCCCTTTTATAAAACTTGGATCAAACGAAGCTAAGAAGGCACTCATATGCCTTAAAAATATTCTAAATTTTACAGCAAATGTTCAAAATGAAAACCACTTTGGTTGACGCAAGAGGTGCACCTCTTTATTACTGACGTCACGGCTGATCTGCATTGCGTTCGAGTTAAATCGGCACACACCTCGACAATGCGATGCTGCAATGTTTCAACAACAGGAACGGGCATAGCATACACTTTTTGTTTAATGGGTGTAACTGTTTTTGACAATAATCATAACAGATAATAATGATAGTTATGGTTTATTTTATTTATATGCCCCATGAGGCAACCTCTAAAACTTGATGAACTTGCGAGTTTACTCTTGCTTTCCAAGATGATGGGAGGGGGGACACCACCAAACGCATAGCTTCGCGCTGGCGCGGAGAGTTTACGTGCTCGGGGCGGTGACATCGGAAGTTGCGCCTTCAATTAGCAGGGTATACCCAAAAACGGACAAAATTTCAAATCCATTTTTCGCCATTAAAAACGCGGCGGAGGACAAAAATGGAAGGGATCAAAAACCTTTGTTTTTGCTCATAAAATCCGAATATGCACCTCAATTTTCAAAAAATTGACCGGCTACCAAAAATTTTTCAATTTTAAGATCAACACCCCTCTGAAACTCCCATTTAAACTCCTTGAAACGTTTATTCGACCCAAAAATTGAATTTTACACCAAAAAATACCCTTAGAAACTAATTTTCATTCAATTTCATCCATAACATTGGCCGTTGTGTTAAAAAAACCAACATTTTTTTCCAACTTTGAAAAATCATAGCTCAGAGGGAAAGCATTTTATGGCCTATGTTTATAGGAAAAAAAAGTCTTAGTTTTCTTTGAAAAATCACCTCCATCATTTATGCGTGTTAATCCAGGAACACCCTGTATATAGGCGGTCTTTAAAGGATCGATCTGTTTTAGGGTTTTGCGCCTTTTAGAACTGCCAGAGTGTCAGCTCGAAGCAACGAGATCTCAAGCAAAATTAGGCAAATGGGGGGGGGGGGGGTAGTACATTAGGATCTACCTTTGTTCGGAGGCCAATTTTACGGTAACTATAAGGCTGACTTTTTTAAAAATCATTCATCATAATATTTGCAGAAGGATTAGATCCAATGGAAATGACCTTAAAGTTTACGTTGAATCTGTAGAGACCATACATTCAATTACCATTCAAAGGTTTGAAGATTACCAATTACGGAATAATCGTGTAATCTATTACACTTTTTTTTACCCATCGGCCATCTTTGATCTCAAACCTATCATAAAACGTTCCTGAATTTCACCAAGAATATCAATCAGCTGGTAATTTATGCAGACCTGCGAAAACGAGACAAAAGCAGACTTATTTTTTAGGTTTCGATCATAAACCAAGTGATACTTTTGGCGCAAAAAGTTAATGGAAGATGTTGTCATCCACGTGCTTTTAAACGCTGCTTTCGAAAGCGGCGTCTGTTTGACTCCATTAGCCTAATATTTGCGACAGTTTATTTTTCTCCTCCCCCCCCCCCCTCCTTCTCCCCCTCCCCCGCCTTCTCATCACCCTCTTTCCCACCATTTCGCGTTCTAATCTAATCAGTGGCGGCTCTTTATAATCTAACATAAACGTGGTTTTTGCCACTTAAACCCGTGTAAAAAATCGATTCTTGGAGGGGCAGATTGTCCGAGCAAGAATCGATTATTTCTTGTGGAAATAAATCGTTGTTGCCTCATTGCACGAGTCGTCACTGAATTCAATTTTTTTCCACCTTTTTTCGCCATCTAAAGTAAGAATTCCAAGAAAACTTTGGCATGTGTGTACTAAAATTAAGTTCTAAAGGTTTCATGGGTTTAAAAGTCTATTTAGTCCATTTGACTCAAGCGAAAGGTCGAATTTGAGTGATTTCGCGTCGCACTTGCTCAACAGTTCCATCTTTTACGTCGGTGTAGATGAACAAAATGTATCGTTTCTAAATTGCACTCTACGCCACAACACTGATCGTTTAGACACTTCCCATGGTGTAGTGTGAAAACTGGCAATTTTGCATTTTATTCATAAAAAAAAATTGAAAAAAAATCACATACGCTAAAGGTTGAATTTGATGGTATTTTACCTCAACCCAATATACATTATACAGTGTATGTAGTTGGATCTTTGCATCTAGGTTAAAATGAACAAAATTCAACGTAGCAAAATCGGACCGATTTCTGCAGAAGAGATCCAATTGCTATGGGTTTATTTTGGTTGGTTTTCTTGTCTAGAACTCTGTCCAATTATTGCTCGGGTCTGTTGCTAATTTTTGCTACAACATTGAGGAAGGCCTGTTCCCAGTAGCGTCATTGGGGGGGGGGGGGGGCAAAATCCAGAAATTTTGGCTCACACAGAAAATTCAAGGAGCAAAAAAAAAATCATCAGAATTTTTCGCCCCCTCCCCCTGATGGCAACACCTGAAATAATGCCACTACAGCTGTTCCTGCGTAAAATGGCGTCAAAATAGCATCAAAATAGCATCGGAAGTATCGAAAAGTCTCAAAATCCTCTCTCAAACACAATAAATGCGTCTAAAAAAAATTCCAGGGACTCGTATCTAAGCGAATCTTCCTATTTGCTGAGAGAGGTCGGTGATTATTCTACAATCAGATGTGACCTCCCCTTTTGTGACCCACGTCCTGCCGCCATCTTTGAGTATATTGATAAACGCATTTATTGAGTTTGTGAGTGGATTTTGAGACTTTTCGCGATGCCTGCTGTGTGATTTTCACACAAAATTTAACTTAGGAATAACGCTGTAGCAAAAGTCTGCAACAGACCCATTGTCACTTGAAACGAATTAATATTTATAAAATCCCCGCAGAATATAACGGAATAATAAATGGTATAGTATTCGTCCGTTGAATGTTGAGGTCAGTCCCAACGAGCGGTCCGGTTGGACGTTTGGTGCCGCGCCGGTCGCCGGTGCGTCATACGTAATGGCTTTTATCAATGCCAACACGCACTGTAAGCGCACTTTCACTCTCATCTAGGCTGGTGCTACTAAGCTGCTCAGGAGCTCAGCTGTTCGCAGATACTCAATTCTGCCAGTTGCCAGTGGCCAGCCAGTCTCAAGAGCATACCGGACTGGTAACGGCGCCCGTCCGTCCCATCTGGAAACCCGGTCTTTTGCTAATAAATTCCCCAGTCAATGTGTAGCTGAGTGCTGTGATGTCATCGATCGTACCGTAAGGCTCAGCGTAATGAAGCGTTAGGAAGCGTAAGTAAACGTAAGGAAACTGTATGAGCGAGCATCGTGATATTCGGCAGTTGGTATGACCTTGACCCACATAGCAAATAACTTGTAAGAGCGGAAACGGAACTTGCGGTGTGGGATGCGCATCTGGCGTGGATAAAAGTAAAGTGTTGGCGGGCGTAAACGGTTGCTCCATCTTAAAGGGATTAAAGGATATTAAGGTTGTAATTTAGAGACCGTTTCTTGAGCTTTAAATTTCCTCGAGTCGGGGCTCATCTGTGCGTTAGACTTGAACCCATTTAAATCCCATTAAAACTTTGTTGGTTTATTGAAACCAATGAGCATTAACTTCAAGAATCTTGGGCTCAAAGCGTGTTTCTAAATTGCACCTAATTCTTTCGCCAACTTTAAACTTATGAAGCACTCGGTTGACAGTAGGGTCTCTTGCACCCTTCGTCGTTCATCTAACGTATATGCTTAGGTAGATTTATGCAACTTTTCAGGAGAGCGAAAACAAAACTGACTGAAATCGTTGGCTTTAATGTCTTACACCTATCCGTTTTAATATGGAGCATGCATTTCCTTATAGTGTTCAACGTACAACTACAAATAAACACTCTCTAGAAGCCTTTAAAATCCACTCATATTAAATGAAAGGAAAGTTTTGTGATTTGCAGATCAATAATTTTCCTGGATCCAGCAAAAAAAAAAAAAAAAAAAAAAAAAAAATGGAGGTCGAAAAATCGTCAAAAAGGTGCGCACTGACACTATAAACTGTCCGGAACTTCTAATATTCACTCTCAAATTTGGTGAGCTTCTTTTTATGATCGTCCTGCGTCATCGGTGAAAATCGTTATTTTTCAATCCTTAAATGAATCCGTTTCAAATTGAATATACTGGGTAACTATGTAGTTATTATCAAGAACCGGTGTGGATCCAAAATGTAAACTATAACCTTGCTTTCAGCCGGTTCGTGCAAGAATGGTATAGACATAATTTTGGAAAAATGCAGTTCTTAACGTAACTCAAATGGTATCATATTTTACTTTATCCGGTAAAAATGTGAAAATTTAACACTGCTCACTTCTCTGATTAATGACAGAATTTAAATTAGAGAATACATTGACCCTCGTAGAAAGCAGCAACTTAAATGCTGTTTTCTTAAAATGAAAAGTTTGGACTTTTCTCACTCTTTGCATGGAACGGCTCATATCATTTCCTTCAATGCAAATCACTTTTATTTCAACCGAGTAGCATTTTGGCGCTTGCATTAATTTCATGCCTTAATTTTGTTACTGGTAGCTTGTTTTGAATTTTGTTTGCAGCAAACTAATTTTTTTTTTTGCAATTAAAAATTGCTAATCCGTTCTTTCAAACGTGTCAAACACGATATCCGTCTTTCATTAATCAGTGACCAAAATAAACTCTAAATACTCACCTCTTGAAAGCTCTCTGCATCACTTCAAGGTCGAATTCCTCTGCCGGCTTTTCGACTTAACGTAAATCGAAACTTATTGTTTAATTTAAGCTGTGCATGGAACGAAAGAGAGAGAAAATGAGAAAGAAATTATTACGAGTACAAATCAATGTACTGTCAAAATCAATTTGAATAGCTTAAGATAAACACCCCAGTATAGCCGGCAACCCTAAAATTTGCACCGCAGTACCCGGCACCCATTTTTTACAATGTGGAAAGTATTAGTTTGGTGGCAACACTGGTGTTCTGTGAGGTTTTCTTCTGAGACCTCAAGTGTAAAAAATTCGAAAAAAAAATACGCAAAACATCAAAATTGCCACTAAACTAATATTTCTCACATTGTGAAAAATAGGTGCCGGGTATATACTGGTGCAAATTTTAGGGGTGCCGACTACTGAGGTGTTTACCTTACTTCCAACCAGATTTGGGCAAATGGGGGTAGTAATCGATGGCACGATTACCAAGTAATCGTAATCGTGTTTTCTCGGAAGGTGATTTTATGGTAATCAGGGCCGATTTTTTCAAGCCACCCATCATATTAGTTGCAGAAGAATTAGATCTAATCGAAGAGACCCTAAAGTTTACTATTCATCCGTGAAGAATGTATTTAATTACCATTCAAAGGTTTGAAGATTACCGATTACCCAGTAATCGTGTAATCGATTACACTCCTATTTGCCCAACTCTGCTTCCAACCATTTTTGAGCTTTGCGGAAGCTAACCCATTAATTGATCGATTCTTCTCAAATATATAGGAGAAGGGGTGGAAATGGAAAATAATAAGTTTTCACGCGTTTCGAGTACTGCAATATGTTGCTCTCGCATTTATTTTCCTCCTTACCTCTCGCTCGCCACGGTCAGTAGTCACACCTTGGTGCAAGTGCACTCTCCCCCCCCCCCCCCATCAAGCTGTCACGATGCCACGATGCTATGTTCTCTCGCGACTGATGAACGTTGAACAGTTGAATAGCATAAACTGACAGCAGACAGGAATTCCATTGAATGTCGCGCGTCTCTCAAACACGCCGAGCGGCCGCGGCCGGCGTCAGGTAGCATCGTCTTCTTGTGTCGCGTCGCGTCGGTGGAAACTGAAAAAAAGTAGGTTAAAAACATTCTTGGTCTCGCGTTCGCTGTAGTATATTCTGTTTCGTACACTCTGTAGTGTAGTTTGTGTGCTGTCTGATAGAACGCACCGTTGCCATTTTTTAGCGATACGAACACCGGCATTTATTAAAACTGGAATTGGCTATTTGGCTCCATTTGCTGGGTGAACCACAGATTTGGTTAGCTTAGCTATAGTCTTTTGCAGCGCCACCAAAGTGTTTTTCTCTGTTTTTTCTGTGCATACACACAGGGTGTACCAGACTACCAGACCACCCGGATCAGGCATTTTTCTCGAAAACTACTGAGCCAAATGATTTGAAACCATGAAGACAGATATGGAATCTACCCCAAATTTTTCATTTTTGATACTTTCAAAAGCCCCAGACAGTGAGACCCATTTGGGGGGGCCGGGGGGGTTTCAAACACATTTTTCATTTTTTCTCGAAAAAGTCTCGAATAATGATGTAAAAATTAGTTTATATTCTTCAAGTATAGAGGCAATTGCCGACATTTTTTCCCATAAACTTTTTCCAAAAATCCCCAATTTTTCAGCTATGGGGGCTTTTTGGAAATTTTTTGAATAGGCCTTTGTGACCACCCTGTTGTGAAATTCTCAAAAATATTGACAGATTCTGAAAGAGCAGATAAAGACCTTTCGATTGATGTGCCACATGTTACCTTTTAGTGAAAAAATAAGGTGTTTTTTTTTTGGCCAAATAAACATTTTGAGGCTTAAATGGTAGAATTGGCTCGATTCCATGGTTTGTGCCATTGAAGCCTCAACATTTTGATTTGGCGTAAAACGCCTAATTCTTTCACTCAAAAGTAACATGTGGCACATCAATCGAAAGGTCTTGATTTGTTCTTTCAGAATCTGTCAATATTTTTGAGAATTTCACAACAGGGAGGTCACAAAGGCCTATATTCAAAAAAATTCCAAAAAGCCCCCATAGCTCAAAAATTGGGAGTTTTTGGAAAAAGTTTATTGGAGAAAATATGTCAGCAATTGCCTCTACTTGAAGAATTTAAACTCATTTTCATATCATTGTTGGTGACTTTTTCGAGAAAACTTGAAAAATGTGTTTGAACCCTCCCAAATGGGTCCCAAGAGGCTGTCCGGGGCTATCGAAAGTATAAAAAATGAAAAATTTGGGGTTGGTTCTCTATATGACTTTCTTGTTTCAAAATCATTCGGTTCAGTAGTTTTCGAGAAATGTGCCTGATTCCGGTGGTCTGGTACACCCTGTATAGTAGATTCAAATGTAGGAAATACCAGTGTTGCCATATTGCCACGAGGCACAACTGCTTTATGGTGCACTCAACACTGCCATAAAGGCAAGAAAGACTGCTTAGGAAGCCTCTTCAGCCCGCATGTTAATAGCTCGTCCGCATTTCTTCGCCGTCATTAGCGTCACGACAGATTCCCGCTACTCTTTCCCCTACATCGGAGAATGAAGGTCAAAAAATGTCAGATGCTTCTATATATATATTTACTTTTTCAATGTCAGTCAATGCCTAAGTAAGACATGTTAGGATGCGCATCAAAAATATTAAAGTGTATAGGGATTCCTAAAATAGACGGTTTTAATGCTTTAATTTCCTCCAAATTTCCAATGATGGGGCATAGATACCAGACTTCTGGTAGCAGTACCAGAAATTTCCTTGGTTCTCTTATCATTGTGTTTCTGGTGTTCTTTTTTGTTTTTTTGTTTTTTTGTTTTTTTTTTTTAAATTTTTCAGTGCAGTTTTCAAAATTCAAGTCATTTTGTTTCAAAGCATGATATTAAGTCTTGACGTCTCATGTATTTTTAATTATGTTCAGACACCAGCCCTGCAAAAAAAAAAAAGATTACCAGAAGCAAGACAAATGTGAACCAATGTAAAGGGTAGTGCAATTATCAAAATTTTAGTGTTTGTACCATAGTTCTTGAAAATGTTGAGGAAATTCTAGGTCTGTAACCATATTCTGGTATTAACATCAGAATTTTCTAGTCAAAGTACTAGACTTTCTGTGGCTCACACACAGTTGTGCTTCTGGTAATATTACTAGAATTCAGGGATTATTTTTTTTCATCGCGGTATATATTTTTGAAACCATTAATTTTCTCACGCTGTCTAATATTTTATGGCTTTTAATTGTTCTCTCGTTGTAAGTTTGTTGGCTGCATTTCGTGTTCAGGAGCGTGAAAAGAGTTGTGTGACCCGCGGGCCCAAAGAGAGAAATTCGGCCGAAACGAGGGGGAAAAATTGGCGCAGCTAATGAGCGCACTCAACCAATTATGGGCGACGTCCAAGATTAGATCGAGGGGATGACAGAGCATCTCTCGGCAAAGATCATTCGGTCGGGCTTCACCTAACGTCTGTTGCCAAATTTTAAAACGAATCGTCTTTTGGTAATATATGTTTCTTGGGAAGTCTTTGCTGTGGATGTCACACCGATTCTGCTATTCCTACTTTTGAACTTAGCCCATTACATCCTAGCGTAGCCATATGGCTACAGCTAGAGGGTAGTTTTCATTTTTGGGGGTTTTTAAATTAGGGGGTAATAGATTGGCAGTCAGATGTTAAAGATTAAGTGTCATTTGGCATCAACCATTTTTTGGGCGTTCGAAAATTATTAAAAAAAAAAAAAAAAAAAAAATTAAAGGTTTGGGGGTTGCTTTCTTAAGGGTTGTCTCTGCAAATGGTTGAAAAAAAAAAAAAAAAATGAAATAATGGGGCAGTTGCAAGGATCTGAAATGTTGTGTTTTTTATGAAGAAAATGGAAGTACTTGATGAGCTGAGAACAAAGATGACTTTGATTTCTAATTATGTCCCATTTTTCCGGATATGAGATTTTGGCCCAAAATACATTGTTTTAAATGGGAATTCCGCGTAGTGACGTCACTACACATACGAATTTTTGTAACTTCACACGTGTGTTTTTCCTAAACCAAGACACTTAGGAAAAAACCAAAGGCACAATTCTTCTCAGCTTATCAAGTACTATCATTTTCTGTATAAAAAACACAACATTTCAGACCCTTGCAACTGCCCCATTCAGGATGTTATGAGTTAGAGCCAAATTTTTGAGGCAACCTCCCCTGAGGACTCAAAACGTTAAAACATTTTTGAGAGGTCTAAAACAAAATGTTGACAACATTTGTGTCACAGCCGTATTTTCTCTGAAAAGAACTTCCTTTTCAGAATACGTTGGATTAGCAGTTTTTTTTAAATTCCGACTTTTCAAGTAGAAATAATGCTTTTTTGAAAATAGGTCAAAGTTGACCTTAGACCTTCGATATCTCAAAAATGACAATCGAAATAGACCTTTGGTTTCCGCCAAAACGCTCAGTTTTGTATGTCCTCTTTGACGATGTGTCACCAGAGAGGGGTTGCAATTAGAAAATTTTGAGTTCAAAAGAGGACTGGTTCAAAAGACCCAGTATTGTCAACCTAAGGGTAGCGATGAAAAAAAAAAATCTGTGATTTGGATTTTTTTTTTTTTTTTTTTTTTTTTTTTTTTTTTTTTTTTTTTATGAAATTGGGTTTCTCAATATATTTGTGAAGCTAGTTGTGAAGCACAATATTTTAGGGTCACCGCTCACTAACCGTTCTTTGGGTAAATATCGCGGTTTTTTCTTTCCTTTAGCACAGTGTGAGAATGACAAGTGCTTGGATCAGGGGGTATTATCGTATTATCTCATTCAAAAGAGCAGAATCAGCCCCCTGGACTACCGGCTAACGAATAGTCGAATACGTCTTGTCCCATTTAACTCTATGTACTAGCGGGGACAAAGATATGTGGCCAGGGTATGCAAATATACGTGATGAACAAGATACCATTCAAAACACATATTTGGTGTGTGTTGCGTATTGCATATCCGGGCCAAATATCTTTGTCTCCCCTAGTACATTTTTTTAATTTCCTGCAAAATTCGGCAACGCTGTACTGGTCTGGATCCCCCACCACATTCTACGCTCAGCTCATCACTGTATCATTTTTAATCAAAGTACTTTGATCGCAAATGAAAGCTATTTTCTTCAAAATACACAGAAAAAAAAAACAAATTATTTTAGATTTAAAAAGAAATATTTTTGAATTATATCAATGACGAAAAGACGTCTTTTAAATTTGAAATTAAGTTTTGTTAAACTAAAATCCATATATGCCCAGTGGGTCATTAACGACCAACTTGCTATGTTAATTTTGGACCAGCTTTCAGTCAATTTGCGGATCAATATAACTCCAAAACCAATTTTGGGAGTTATCAGCTCGAAAAATTTAGCTGCATTAAATTTTTGTGTTTTTTTCATTTCTATGTGTTTTTAGTTCTCAGATTGTGTTTTTTGAGAAAAACACCTGACAATTTCAAATAATTCTGGGCACATATTATGGGTTAAAAAAAACTTTTCATTAGATCAAAATACCGAATTTTCAATTTAAAAATAATTATTTTCAATTTAAATACAGTTATTTTTAATCTTTAAAACAATTAATTTTAGTTTACAAGTACGTCTTATTGTCATATAATTCAAAAATATTTGTTTTAATTCTAAAACTTTTTTTTTCTGTGTAATTTTGGCAACGTTGGACCGAGTTGGCCCTCTTGTCGTGTCACTGCCGATGCTCTGTAATCTTCACCGAACATTGAGTGGCTAACGCGGTGTAACGTTGCGTCCCATCTCCGCGTTGTCGCGTTACCATGGTGACAGAATGATGGACATCAGACGACATCAACCGTTGTTTGTTGATGAGCCAGAACTGTTGACATTGTCCCTTCCCTTCCCGTCCCCCGCGGTCTGCGTCCGCTCCGGAAAAGATCAGCGATTAGCGAGTGCAAAATTAAGAGGTCAAAAAAAAAAAAAAAAAAAAAAAAAAAAAAAAAAAAAAAAAAAATAGGTGACGGGTAGGGTGGGTTAAAAAGTAATGTAACAGACCCCGGCGAATAACGGGGGAGTTACTGACCGAGTTAATAAGTATCGCGTGTCGGACTTTGTTGGGTTTAGGGCAATCAAGTTTAGCTATACCTTAACGAAACGCTTCTGTCGTTCTGTCTTCACGGCACGGCATGATGGCATGGCCATCACCGCTTGACATTATTATGAAACTTGCAACTAAGGAGCATCATGAAGGCATGATGGGTAATGATGGGCATGGCTAAGGGCATTGAGCGTAGTAGTAACAGCATCTTAACAGGGTTACCAGATCTCCCGAGAAAATGAAGGGATTTTTCTAAATTGGCAAATGAGCCAAGGGGCGGATCATTTACTTCATCGACAAGGCGATCGTTAAGTCTGTCTATGAATGGTGCTATTGGTCAAAAATGGACCAATTGCATCTGTCTGAAAATTGATTGATTTAGTTGGAAAAATGAAAGTACCCTTTGAATTGAGAGCAGGGATATTTTTAGTTTTCTTTTTGGACAAGCGGTTCCTGAGAAACGGCGCTTTATTCATTTCGACCGGAATATATGTGTTTAAATGGGGATACCTATCCGATGACGTCATGGGACACCTAGTTTCCAGAACCTTCAATCCTTTTTTCCTCCAAGTACCCGAAAAATTTGTAAAAAATACCTCTTACTTAGCTCATGTAGCACTTTACGATAAGACAGTAAAAAAATCGTGTGATATTGGTACATTGTAAGACTTGGCTGTTGCTATTGTAACCATCCCTAAAGAACCCATTTTTTTTCAAGGATGTAATGGGGCAGTTGCAAGGGTCTGAAATGTTGTGTTTTCTATAAAGAAAAGTGAAAGTACTTGATGAGCTGAGAACAAAGATGCCTTTGGGTTCTAATTAAGTCCCATTGTTCCGGAGATGAGATTTTGGCCCAAATTACATTGTTTTAAATGGGAATTCCGCGTAGTGGCGTCACTACGCACACACTTTTTTGCATCTTTTCACGCGAGTGTATCTCCAAAACCAGGCTGACACTTGGGGGAAAAAAACCAAAGGCCACATTGTTCTCAGCTAAACAAGTACTATCCCTAGTAGAAATAAACCTCAAGTCCTCAGAAATCATGTTCCAAGTACCCTCAAAACTAGTCAAAACCCTCAAGAATTTTGAGGGTAACCTCCTAAGATTTTTGAGGGGTTTGAGGGTAATGGGTCTGTTGCAAACTTTTGCTACAGCGATAAAAAGTGTTTATTCCAATGTAAAGTCGCCTGAAAAGTCCATTGGTGGCATCATAATAAAGTCATGAAATAAAATATTAAACTCACAAGAGGCATTTATTGAAATCTAAGATGGCGGGGAAATATCGAGGAATCTGAATGTATGCAGCGTGATCATCCAAGGATTGCCAACTCTGACAACCTCACTGGAGGTAGAGGTTATGTGTTTGTTTACGTTGTGATCGGTTGTGATGGGTATTGTGAGGCTGCGGCTATTCTTGAATGTTCGTGGTGCATGCATACAGATTGCTCGATATTTTGCCGCCATTTTGGATTTCATTAAACGCTTCTCGTGAGTTTATTATTGCATTTCATGGCTTTCTGATGCCACCATTTGACTCGTCAGGCGATTTTACATTAGATTATACACTCTATAGCGCTGTAGCAAAAGTTTGCAACAGACCCATTGGAACATCATTTTTGAGGGCTTGAGGTTTATTTCTACTAGGGTATCATTTTCTTTATTTTCAGACTCTTGCAGCTACCCCATTTATTGAACGTTCAAAGTTGGAAAATTTCCTTAAATATACGCGAAACGGCAGCTCAGCTCAGCTCTGCTCTGTATTAATTGAAAGAGGGAACTTTTTCAGCACCGCATATGGCAACCGTGCGCATTCCCGATTCCCGCTGCATCAACACTAGAGAGGAGAGCTGTATAGTGTATAGAGTAATGCTCCCTCAGTTGAGATGTTGCTTGGAGATATGGCTAACGGAGGCTAATGCGGGGATTTTACACCGGAGCGAGCGGGGTGTGCACGGTTTTCAGCGTATAAGTGGATTAACTCTCAAGTCCGAAGTTAATTTTGTCCAAGTCCGTTGATGGTTAGCTGCCCAAATCGGATTTGGCTCCCATCCGCGGACAGAGAAGCGTGCGGTTTTCGTTTGGTGACTCGACGTACTTTTGAAAAAAAAAAAAAAAAAAAAAATAAGAGGTGAAGCCGAGCATAGACACAATAAAAAAAGGGCTGGCGCAAAATGCAAAATGCTGCCGATTTGGATAACTGAAGGTAGGCAACCCGTAATACTCATCTATTCGAATTCAAGCATTGCAGGTGGCCTACCTAGGCTAAAATCTAAAGAGTCGGCTGACATTATATTTTTATCTGCAACTGTACTACGATGCGATGGGGCTCGGCTCTGGGTATTCGTATCTGAGCAATTCTGAACTGCCGCTTCGTCCATGCTGGTGAAGGGACTTTTGCAAAGGTTTAAATGACAAAAAACATGGTTGCCAAATAGCTTGAGCCGCCATTCACGGAAAAAAAATGAAAAAACACTTTGGTAGCCCTGACAAAACCTTTGGTAGAAAAATGACCCGGCAAAAGACTTTTGTTTGGAGGCAACCAACTCCTCGGTTCACCCAGCAAAATCTCTTTCGTTTGGCGCACAAAACCATTGGTTGCGGCTCTCCTGAATTCTTTCGCTACCGAAGGTCATTTTTCTACCAAAGGTTTTGTCAACGCTACCAGAGCCTTTTTCCTGTTTTTTCTGTGTGCATGCATTCCGTAGTTCTTACAAGAACTTTTCGCCGTGTTTGCCAATGCCAATGGAGGGGGGGGGGGCTCCCATTTTTTCTCCTTTTCTAACTCATGCGTTCAAATGGGTGGTGAGAGAGAAGGACACATGGTCGGCCTTTGGGGTGCGCGGAAGAAATCACCCAGCACTGGTGACGCGGTGATTTTTATTTTCCGCGAGGAACTTATAACTATAATACTTCGGGCTGGTCGAAAGCGAATGGGAAGTTAAGCAAATAGTAAACAAAAGAAAAACTCATAACGATGAAAAATGAATCGGCAGTTAAGTGAAAGTTCTCGATGTAAGTATAAGTGGCCGAGTAATTTAAGCGTATTCTTGAATATAATTAAAGCGTAACAAAAACATTGATGCCCTCTTCGCACTTTCATCATGAGTGTATCGAAGACACAAAGAGAGCAGCGCGTGTGCAGGGGTCATTCTATTCTCAAAAATATTCCGTCGGATAATTATTACACGCACAGCGATGCCACATTTCTTTTGTTATGGATTCTAAATGTAAATCTTTGTCGAGCCACGACCAGTGGCGTAGCGTGCAATTTGGCAACGATGTAATGTGTCCATTTAAATCCCCACAAAAGATCGAACTATTGGGTGTTTGGTGAACACCTTCGCATTTTTAACAAAGAAACAAAAAAAAAAAAAAAAAAAACAACAAAAAAACAAAAAACAAAACAAGAAACAAAACAAAACAAAAACAAACAAAAAACCGTGAATTTTTTAAATTTGGTGACGAAGACTCCACTTGTTGAGAAAAAAATTGCAGATCAGAGCATTTTCTCTCTTTATAGTCTTATACACTAAAATGGACTGTATAATCCTTTAATCAACCGGTGGAATCATCGGTGAGTATAAAAATGTCATTAAATATACACAAAGCGACAGCTCCGCAGCACTGCATAGTTTCCAAAGCAATCAGCAAAGCTTTGTATACTTAGTAAATACGTAACTTACGCGCATAGACAAAGTATTTGTAACTAAATACAAAAGGGTATTGTCAGAGTGCTTTTATTAGCACGTTGATAGAATCTCTATTGTGAGCTTGAAAACTTAAACAATTGCATTAAATATAATCTTCGTCGCCACTCCAAAAACGCGTTCATTGTCAGTGTTGCCATTAATTTATCTGTTATAGTTATCCAATTTTTCCCATTAGACTTAACGTAAAAATTGGTAATTTATAGGAAAATCTGGCAACACAGTTCATTGTGTATCCGGGTGTGAAGATTTGCATCGACCAGTCAGGCAGACGCGACGGTATAGAGTATTTTAAAGCAGCTCTTTTAAAGTTTCGAATCTAATTTTGAACAAAAAATAAAATTTAATAAAAGGGGGATTCGGGAAACCGTTTTTCTTTTGAATTGCTTCTCAAAAGTGAGGGAAAAAATATGTAATAATCTTTTGTCGATGATTTCATCGCAACATTTTGAGCCTCAATTTAGTATTCTTTTTTTCGCCTATTCTTTCAATATCACGGAAATCAACATAGTTTCCGTCAATGACTTATAAACAAAGTGGTTATTTGATAGTTTAACGGTACACTACCGTCTGGTATCGAAAAAAATGGCCAAAAATTACAGGTGAAAAAATGAACAAATGTAATTGTTTTTTACCTTTTGAGCTTAATCTAATGATTTTTAAACTACTTTTTGAAAGTGTTCTATGTGAATTTCTGAAAGTTTATATTTATAATAAATGTACGATGAGTTAATTAACTTCCTGAATTTTGGCCACTTTTTGAGGATATCAGACCAAAATGCGGTGATTCGACCGATTGAGAGAAGATTACAGATATGCGAATATTTTCGTTCATCACTGTCCATACACTGAACTGATCTGTTCACTTTTACTGTTACTCAACCAGTTAGGACTCATCGGTGAATGGGGCTCTCGCAAACTTTTGCTGTCAGGAAATGAATAGTACGATCACTACAATCTCATGCATAACAGCCAGCAAAAATCACACTGAAAAAGTCTAAAATTCAGTAATAAACTCACAAAAATGCTCTAACGGCATGATCATATTATGGCGCTTCAACGCAGGTATCATGGGAGAGATACCTGTCTAATTTGTCACTTTCTCTACGAAAACACAGAGATATGTCTCAAATTAGATAGGAATCTCCCATGACACCTGCATTGAACCGCCATTATGCCCGAATCTAAGAGTGAATTTCGTGAATTTTCAGTGGACTCATCGTCATTTTTATAGGTTTTTATGCAAGAGTCAACTCTTCAATCCCATGTAGCAAGAGTTCGCAAGAGCCCCATTGAAAAATGCCATTAAATCTACACAAAACGGTGGCTGCTCTAATTCTGATACTTCATCTCCACTGAACGATGCTCCATTCGAGACCCGCGCGACACCCCGGCGGCGCGGGGGGCCTAACGAGTCGGGCGCTAATTGCGTGAGACATAACTCGACGGAGGACAAGTCTCCGGATAGGATCCCTCGGCGGTTTCCTTGCTTCTTGCCTCTTCCAATTTCAACAAACATGGCACGCGACAAATGGACACGTCGAGTCGCGTAACGCGTCCGAAGGAAGAAAGAGGGTCAAGGGAGGACTGGACGGGGGAGGGGGAGGTGGGAGGTGTTGAGATCAAAGACTCAAGGGAATCGGATGAAAGGCGGATAGGGAACGAGCGGGAGCGCTCTTTCATTTCCATAATTCTACATCGGGTCCGGCTGGGCATCATCAGGTTGCCAGATTAAGAGAGCAATCAATCAATGTTTTTATTCCATTTCAGGAGTGAAAAATGCAAATAGCTAGAGCTATAGATGTAGCTATAGAATATAGATAGAGAGGATTTGTGGGACGTGATATTGAAACTTCAAGGAGGTTTATATATAGCCATGATGAAAATCTCTTATGGACATTTTCAAGTAGGCCTCTTTAGCGACATAACTGTCCGCGACAAGCACCAAACATCAGTGTTCTTTTCAACTAAATTTTAATGTATTTCAATGAATTTTCTTGTTGATTACATGAAAATTGTGCTTCTCCTTAATATTTCTTATCCTTTTCCAATCCATTTAATTTCGAGGTTAACCATCCGATACGCCAGTTAAAAATGAGGAAAAATTCTGTTTTTAAGAGTTTTTGGATGGTGCTACCTTTAAAGGCTAAATAAAGTATATTTTTTTTTTCACAAAATTAGTGTACTTCCGCTCCATAGTCGATCACAGCTCGACAATGAAGTAGAACACGCTTATCAATTTTGTCGACTACAGTTCGACAGTGGAGTGGAAAGGGTTAATATTTGAGACGCTGATGTCAAAAATGATAACATTTACTACGTAACTTGTCCTGATTTTACGCACATTCTACTTTTAAGCATTTTTTGCGATTAAGTATGAATTGTGGAAAAACTAGATGATTTCGACCAAAACTAAAGGCCAAATTCGAACTCGGCAGGTCAATTTACGGCAGGAGTCATGGTATTTACGCGATAAGAGGTCCAATAATAAGAAAAAACTCTATGTTTGTGTCTAGGGACCCTCGTTTTGTGTTCATTGGGGGCGGGCATCTATGTCGTTAAAGCGTAAATTTCGACATTTTCACTCAGGTTTGGTTTGTGTGATTCACTTTTTATAACCTTTAAATATATAAAAAAAATAAAAAAATGTGACAAACACATTTGAAATTGGTTACAGTTGCGTCACTAGATTTTTGCATGGGGGGGGGGGGGGGGGAGATGTGAGATTTTTTGTGGAGGATCTCCCCCTCCCCCTCATGGCAATTCATGAACCTTTAACATAGGCAAAAAGGCGATGTTACCAAAACCCCCCCTTGTGACCCCTCTATCGATTCAGCTTGGCAAATGGAGTCGATCGCCCTCAAGGGTTTTCATATCTTTTACAAATAGGGCCCTCTCACTCATGGCAACTCAGGAACCTTTATAACATAAGCAAAAAGGGCTGGTTATATACGAAAGTGCAAGTGTTTTAGAGTGGTTATCTGGACACAGAAATTGATATGACTGTTCCTTTTGGAAAGATTTGCACTATAAAGAAACGGGCACGGGACCAAAATTTTTTCACCTGGGGATAGTTGTCTTAGAATTCTGTGTCCAGGTAGCCGCTTTAAAACACCTCGCACTTTTGTTTAAAACCAATCTCCACTAAATTAATTACAATTTTTGATTTAAGGTTAAAAAAAAAATGAGGCGCAAGCAAACCAGATTCAGATCGGCCAGCATGCTGTCACACTTTGAGATAAGACTTATAACATGTATGACCATTGGCCCCCTCCATAGCCGAAGCCAGGTTATTGCCTTTCTCTCTCTTAGCCCATTTGAACGCATGTGTTAGAAAAGGACAGAACCAGGGGCCGAAGTCACGTGACAGCCCTTATATCCATCCTTATCTAACACATGCGTTCAAATGGGCCAAGAGAGAGAAAGGCAATATCCTGGCTACGGCTATACCGGGTGTCCGGTAAGTCCCGGAACGGCTGCGCCATTTCTTTATTTACGCAGATAAAAAAACCAAACTTTGGGAATGTTCCTAGATAAATAAAAACTACTTTTTGGGGGGGTCAAAATTTTGGTCGCCCCTCCCGGGGGGGCGGGGGCGCCCCTAACTTTTTTTTTTCAAATGGCAACCCCTATCTTGTGATACCTCATTCAAAAGAAGGTAAAAACTGAGCATTTTGGCGCAAACCGCATGTCGATATCTCTTTTAGTATTCGAGATATCGAACTTCAAAATCTATGGAAACCCATTTTAAAAAAATCGTAACTCTTATTCAGAAAGTCGCTATTTAAAAAACTAGGGGTCTAAACTACTCTACATAACAAGCTCTTTCCAGGGAAAAACACCTCTGCCCAAAAAAATTAACTTACAGTTATTGTTTTTTTTTCCCGCCAAAATTTTTTAAAACATTTTGGCGGGAAAAAAAACAATAACTGTAAGTTAATTTTTTTTGGGCAGAGGTGTTTTTCCCTGGAAAGAGCTTGTTATGTAGAGTAGTTTAGACCCCTAGTTTTTTAAATAGCGACTTTCTGAATAAGAGTTACGATTTTTTTAAAATGGGTTTCCATAGATTTTGAAGTTCGATATCTCGAATACTAAAAGAGATATCGACATGCGGTTTGCGCCAAAATGCTCAGTTTTTTACCCTCTTTTGAATGAGGTATCACAAGATAGGGGCTGCCATTTGAAAAAAAAAGTTAGGGGCGCCCCCGCCCCCACGGGAGGGGCGACCAAAATTTTGACCCCCCCAAAAAGTAGTTTTTCTTTATCTAGGAACATTCCCACAGTTTGGTTTTTTTATCTGCGTAAATAAAGAAATGGCGCAGCCGTTCCGGGACTTACCGGACACCCTGTATATGGCCTCCTCTATTGCTGTAGCTCGTCGGCAAAATATCCCGAAACGGCGAAAGTTTTGCGCGAGCTGGGATTTCAACCTCTCGCATGATTTTCGAAAAGTTTCCTCACAAAAAAAAATTGGACATTTTTTTTTCTTTTTCCTTTTTCTTTTTGCTTGTATTAACGCGCTTGTGAAAAATTGGCTTACAAGCCAGCGCGCTTTAATGAGATTATAGAGATTATTGGCGTTTAGATGACGCGGAAAATAAATGATCTCAATAAGTAGGCCTCTTTAACGACATAACTGTCCGCGAAAGCACCAAACATCAGTGTTTTTTTAACTAAATTTCAATGTATTTCAATGAATTTTCTTATTGAATACAATAACTTTGTGCTAATCAATAATATTTGGGACGCTAATTTGAAAAATGATATCATTTTCTACCGAACTCGTCCCGATTTTACGCATATTCAACTTTTCAAAAATGTTCGCGATAAAGTTTAAATTGTGGAAAATCTAGAACATTTCGATCAAAACTAAGGCCAAATTCGAACTTGGCAGGTCGATTTACGTCGGAATGAGCGCTGTCTACGC
Organism: Trialeurodes vaporariorum; assembly: GCA_011764245.1. Taxonomy (NCBI): domain Eukaryota; kingdom Metazoa; phylum Arthropoda; class Insecta; order Hemiptera; family Aleyrodidae; genus Trialeurodes; species Trialeurodes vaporariorum. The sequence continues at coordinate 11,673,146 of VMOF01000220.1, forward strand.
GATTACAGGTCCAATTATAAGAAAAAAAAACCCATGTTTGTGTCTAGGGACCCTTGTTTTGTATTCATTGGGGGCGGGACATCTATGTCGTTAAAGCGTAAAAATCAATCTCAATTCCCTCCGAAGACGGCACGGTTCGGCAACATCGCGCTAACGTCCGTGCCCTTTAATCAAAATTGAAGCGGGTGGATTTTTCCTTTGCATGGCAACGTTGATTGGATATCTGAGCATCAAGCATCAAGCATCTGATCTCACTCCTAATTCCTAATCGGAACTGACTGATCTGACCGCAATGTGATGCCGCTCGTTATGTATGAGTGTGCTCTGTGTGTGTGTGTGTGTGTGTGCGAGTGTGCCGCGCCGTGTGCCTGATACGCGATGAAAGCATAACGGCCTGGACTGTGCAGTGCAATATGCAGAGCGCAAGACCCCAGAACTACAATGTTAAATCATCGTATCCGTCTCATACACAAGAACTTCACTGCACTCTGTTGAGTGTTTCGCCGCCCTTCGCACACTAAATCAAAACACGGATTTTTCCGGACACGAAAATTTGTTCTTTAAAAACATTTTAGAGGCAAGTTTTTCTTGCCGAAACCATGTTATTTGACTCCTTTGAAGCTATAAAATGAATAATTTCACATATGTGAAGCAGCAAGGTATGTATTTATCTAAAGATGTTATTTTCTTGGAAAAACCATGTTATTTGACTCATTTTAAGCTCCCAAACGAACGATTTCACATATTTTTAAGCAACGAGCTTTATATTTATCTATGGAGATGATATTTTTTTTTTGCAAAAACCAAGTTATTTGACACATTTTAAGCTCCGGAATGAATGATTTCACGTACTCGAAGAAATGAGCTACCATGTATTTACCCACAGAGATGATATTTTCTTGCAAAAAAAAATTATTTGACTCTTTTTATGCTCTAAAATGAATATTGTTTCACACATATGAAGCAACATTCTACACATTCATCTACAGATGATATTTTCTTGCTAAAACCATGTTATTTGACTCCTTTTAAGCTCTATAATGAATGATTTTACATATTTGAAGCAGCAAGCAGTATATTTATCTAGAGATGATATTTTCTTGCAAAAAACCTATTTTTTTACACCTTTTAAGCTCAAAAATGAACATTTTTTCTCATATTTAAAGAAACAGGCTATACGTTTAACTAGAGATGCCATTCTCTTGCTAAAACCATGTTATTTGACTCCTTTTAAGCTCTAAATTGAATGATTTCACATATTTTTAAGCAACGAGCTACACATTTATCTAGTTGTGATATTTTGTTGCAAAAAAATATTTTGTTTGACTCCTTTCAAGCTCTAATGAATATCATTTCACAGATTTGAAGCAACAGGCTATTTATACTTACCTAGAGTAGATTTTTTCTCGCAAAATCCATGTTATTTGACTCCTTTTAAGCTTTATAAAAGGAATATTATTTCACACATTTTTAATTTCAGCAACGAGCTATACATTTTTCAAGAGTGGCAGTCTAATGGATAATCTACGTAACCGCACCGGCGGCGTACCATGAATGATTTTTAGGTTAGGTTTAGGAGTATTTTGTTTTTATTTTATTTTTATAATTTTTCCGATTGATAATTGATAATAATTGTCTCGGAAGTTTTTATTTAACATTGGTCTTGTTCCCATTTTAATCCTTAGTTTGTCTGTTAGGTTTAAGGTGTAAAATCCATTTATTCCTATGTATTTTTATGCGGCGCACAGTGGATCAAAATATGTTACTCCGATCCACTGTGCGCCGCGCGCCAAAATACATTCGGGAATAAATGGACAAAATTACACTCTAAACCTAACCTAAAAATCCCCCCTATAGTGGTTACGCTTGTTACCCATTAGACTAGCGCCACTCTAGATAAATGTATAGCTCGTTGGTTATCCTATTGCTACGTATCGTTCATAATCTTTATTTTAATTTATACTCGTAATATTATGTCCGGTAAATTCTCTGTTTTGATCCACTTTGCGCCGTGTCGTTTGGGTACTGCAACGTATGTGTCAGTATGTATATCAGCCGCGAAAACAAAGCCACCAGCCACCAGCACTAGCCCCACCATACATCGAGAGAGCCGAGGATCTCCGACTTCCTTCCTCGCTCTATTTTATTTTACGATCGCCGCGCGGCAATTGGCATTGTAGTCTCCGCCATGACAGATTGCATTGGATATGGGCAACGATTTATGATCTGGGTCGGATCGGATCGGATCCGAAGAGGAGAAAAAAAAATACGTCCGTAGTTGAAGCGATGTTGTCGGTTTTTTATTATTATTTTTTTTTGCTTAAAGTATGTCGAATCAGTGTTGCCTTTTTTCGGACAATGGAGCTCTTGCAATAAGATTTTGCCTGAGGCAAATGGACTGTTAATTTTATTCCATGTAATGCAGCAAAAATGACTTTGAGACCAATAAAAGTGTCTAAAAATCACACCTCCTTTTCGAGAAAATTGCACGACGTACGTTTCAAATTCCAAACAAAAGAACAAATCTATACAGAATTGGAACAGTAATATTGTTGCATTTGGTTTTCAAACAGTCAATTCAAAGTTTGATTCTCACAAATTTTGTTCTCGAGGAATTTGATACCAATAGAAAAGTTCCAAGTTGCGTATGAGTATGAAGCGAGAGAGTAGACATTACTTAATTCAAAGTACTCCTCCTTTGTTTGGGATGCAAAACGTAAATACGTAGTGCCAGTGGCGGATCCACGGGGAAGGGGGGGACACGTGCTGTCGTGCTCCCCCCTCCCCCAGAAGCCTCAAATTTTGCCTTTTTTCAATAGAAAATAGCCCGAAATTGCTTCCACCGACGCTTCAAATTTCAAAATTTCACAGGCGTGCTCCCCCGGCCCCCGGCCCCTAAAAAAAATGTCTGGGTCCGCCTCTGCGTAGTGCGTACGTAAACGGGTGGTCCATTTGAACTTTGAACTAAGTTGTCTCTGCGAGGAGTGAGTTTTATACCTATTCAATGGTCTCATCTTTATTTTTGCAGCATATTACGCAACAGAATTGATAGTCTATCTGCCTATACAGCAAATCTTTGCAAAAGCTCTAGGAAATCCCGGTGTCCAACGATAGTTCCACCGGTGGATGAAAAGAATACAGATCTGACCGTTACCTTGAAATACAGTCATGTTTTCAATATTGAGTTGTGTCCACTGGCGTACGCAGGGATTAGTCTCTCTCGCTCTTTTCCCGTTTGAGTGGATGTACTAGAAAAGGAAAGAAATAGGGGCTGAAGACACGTTCCAGCCCCTGTTTCCGTCCTTTTCTTACACACGTGTTCAAATGGGGGAAAGAGAGAGAGAGAAACATTCCTCGAATATAGGGATTCCCTCAAATACACCGTAAAACGGCAACACTGTGGCCGAATAAGCGGATAAGTTTGCTGGCTTAACTGCTGCGCTTGTGCGATAAGCGGCTGAACCCTATCCTATTTAAAACGGTTTCTTTTTTTCAGTGAGCTGAAAGTCGAAAATATCCACTGAGGCGTCTGCAGGTTGCGCTAGTGAACCGCATGGGCATTGACAAGTTTGGATATAATTCCATAGATAAGGCGTTTCCAGGTAGGTATTTGTCTCTTTTTTGCCCACTTGAACGCATGTGCTAGAAAAGGACATTCGAGATCAGGGGTGAAGTCCCACGTGAAAGCCCCTCTTCGCTCTATCCTTTTCTTACACATCTGTTCAAATGGGCGAAGAGAGAGAAAGACTAATGGCCATGCAATGGGTCTGTAGCGAACTTTTGCTGCAGTGTTCTAGAGAGTCTTGTCTGATGTACAATCGCGTGAAAATCACATTGAGAACATCAAAAAATCTCGAAAATTCACTCATAAATCCACGAAAGTAGTTTTAACCCTTTCCACTCTCGAGACGTTTCTTTTTTCTTTTAGTTGCTTTGATAATTTTTTTATTATTTATTATTATTTTTTTTTTTTTAAATTATTTTTTAATTTTTTATTTTATTTTATTTTAATTTAATTTTTTTTTATCTTATTGTAATTTGTTATTTTATTTTAACTGCTACCTAATTTTTTCATTTTATTTTAACTTTTTTCTTTAATTTTTTATTTTATTTCTTTATTTATTTTTTTTACATTTTTTTTTTTTTATTTTTTTATTTTTTTATTTTTTTTTTTTTTTTTATTTTACTTTTATTTCCTTTGTTTTAAAGTAATTTCTTCTATTTTATTTTAAATCATTTTTTTTTTTTTTTTTACGTTGTTTTTATTTGTTTTATTTTATTTTAATTTGTTTTATGTTATTTTAATTTTTTTTTTTCTTTCCTGTGCTGACTTTTGTTGGATGAATTTGAAATTACTATTTGGTGTTGTTTATTTTACATCTATTTTTTTTTGGCGAATATATCCGACATCAGAGTGGAAAGGGTTAAGGAAAGCCGAAGATGGCGGTCGAATGGACGAATCAACCCTGCATGCATGCACCTCGAGCACCAAAAGATGGCCGACGGCAATTTCTATTGTTGGTTAGGAAGTGAACAAACGTCTCAATTCCTCGTAGTATATCTACGTTTTGCATCATTCTGTTTTTTTTTTCCCGGTAAATGTTAATTTCTCCTAATTTTTATTAATTATTACGGTGAATATGTCACGTTTTGTGACGATTTTCCCAAATTCTGAAAAGGAAACGCCGGGCAATTACCTTTTCCCTACTTTTGCCGAATGCGGCCGTCAGTCATCTTTGCTGCTCGTGGTGCAAGCATATAGGGTTGATTCTTAGGATTTCCTCAAATTGCCCATTGCTGGTTTATGAGTGAATTTTGAGGCTTTTTGGTGCTGTCAATGAGTTTTAATTTTTTTTCCTTTTTTTTTTTCAATCTTGATCGAACGACGGAGGCAATAGCGAGTCTACCGGGGAGGGAGGTGGCTCACAAAGCTCACGTGACTACGGAAATAGCCCAAAGAAACTCCCTGTTGGGCTTCAAGTTTGAAATTTCAAGCCCCCCCCCCCACCTCACGGACATTTTCTTGATCCGCCGGTGGATACAGACCTAAGTAGTTATACTCAAACTGTCGATCCTTCTGCTGAATGCTATATGATGTCTGTCAAAGAAAGCTGACAACACCGTGTCTTAGCAATACACTGTATCGCGTTGCTGTTGAACTTGAGTGAAAGAAATTGATATGTCTAGTATGATTCCAATTTCGATTTCAAGATTCAAACCGAGAGCTTTGAGAGCAACTTGAACTTAAACCGGTTGAAAAAGGTCTTCTTCAAGCACCCGTGAAGGTCACTCGAGAATTAAGTTGCCTCTCGATGTCAGTACACATCTTGAAGTCCATTCATATAGCTGATGGGTATTCATTTCACGTATTCATCAGGAGCGAGTGGCTCGTGCAATCTGTCAACCGTGCTCTTCTGTCGTTTAAACCTATATGCCAAAATATCGATTCCAAGTCAGAAACGGTAACTCACCAAAGAGTCGATTATTTTATATGAGAGAATCCATTCTTATCTAATTGCACGACCGTCAGTGGTATTCATTTTTCATATTGTTTGAGTCAAAGAAATTCGACTTCCATCTGAGTTTGATCCATCCCTAACACTGAAATTTAGTCGTTCATTTGAAATGTATGAATGGTACATCAACTCCTGCGTCAAAACTACGCGAGAAAAAAAAGTTGGGACCATTTCCCCAAAGTTTACGCCCGATTGCATCATCGGCAATTACTGAAAAAATTTCGCCAACGTCGGGCAAATTTGGAAGGAAATTATATTTGAGGAGACTCCAATAAAGTTGTCGAATATTCCCCCCACTTTTGGTCCCAATTTTCCCAAATATAACGATATTTCCCTATAACTGTTGCCGGTGCAAGAGGACGTCGACTTTGGGGAAACATAGTACCCAACATTTTTAACCCCACCCCCCTTCATCCAGGGGAGAGAAAGAATCGTCATCATGGAAAATTTGGATGTTGGGGTCTTCCAATTTCTTGTCATTGTTTGCCTCTCTGATTTTCCGTGTGCGGGTCAAAATGATAGTCACACAACACAAACTTCTGAAAATTAATTCATAAAAGAGCTTTCATAAAAAAAATAAAAATTTTGGACTTTAAACTACATCTCTCTTGAGTCACGGAGGAGAATAAACATCTCATAAATTTTCTGAATGGCCTCCTTGAATGAAAAATAAAAAAATACGGGAAGTCGCGGCCCCGCGGATCTGCTCGCGTTGGAGGAGGTGAAGAGATGGCTCCGCTCCTCCATCGGTCGACCACCTCGCTTTGTGCTCCAAATGGCGGGCTTTCGGGTGGTGTTTGGTGGGAGAGGAAGAGAGAGAGAGAGAGAATGAGAGAGAGAGAGATAGAGAGAGAGAGAGAGAGAGAGAGAGAGAGAGAGAGAGAGAGAGAGAGAGAGAGAGAGAGAGAGAGAGAGTGAGAGAGTGAGAGAGAGAGAGAGAGAGAGAGAGAGAGAGAGAGAGAGAGAGAGAGAGAGAGAGAGAGAGAGAGCGAGAGGGGGGAGGGGGTAGAAGGAGAGGAAGTGAGTCCGGAGTCAGTCCCGCGAAGCAAGTGATTTGAATATTCATCTGCGAATGGGCTGATTATTATTATGATGGTTGATGATGGGTCATCACAGTCATCAGCTTAAGACTCTACATCCGATGGAGGCTGAGAGTCGCGGATTCGCGCCAGTCCGCGTATCGGGATACGTATCAACTTGAAGTATCCTCCTCCACTATGGCACATCCAAGAATCCGCATCCTTCTCTCTCTTCTCCCATTAGAACGCGTGTGTTAGAGAAGGACAGATTAGGGGCAGTCACGTGATTTTCTCCTTCTCTTCTCTCCTTTTCTAACACATGCATTCTAATGGGAGAAAGAGAGAGAAGGACAATATCTTGGATCCTCTAGTGTCCTCCTCAATCCTCAATCCTCATCGTCGTCTCAGAAAGAGAGAATTGAAAAGTCAGTGTCGTCAACACAATGGCTATAAGAGCGCGGGACTATGGCTATGAGGGGGGTGAGGGGGGCGTTCATGCCCCCCATTGAAAAGGGCGTACACCCGCATCCCGCCCCCTCGAAGCCCCCTCTCGGATCGGTTCTCGTTCCTATATTTCTTTCTCTCTTTTCTTTTTACTTTTTTCCCCTCCCTATACCCTGTGAGAAGATGAGTTAAATGATTTTCAACTGCACCACAACTAATTAGTGTATCAATCTCTAATCCTTAAGCCTCGCTGAGATTTTCCCAGACTCGATCCACCCAGTCGCAGTCGCTTAGTCAGGATCTTTTCCATCTTTCTCATTTCCCCTTTGAATGTATAAGTTGAAAAAGGATAGGGATGAGAGAGGTTTTGTCCCCCATTGTCTATTCTTGTCTAACACACGCGTTTAAATTAATTATTGACGAAAGAGAGAAAGATAGAGTATGCATCGTTGTGCTGTTGGACCCACCAAATCTGCAAACTTGAATCCTCGAGACGCTACGTGCTATGAATGAAACATGTGCTGTTCATTGTTTGATACATAAATGCAGTGTAACGACTCTCTCCACCCCTCTTTCCTGAGCAAGGATGACTTCAAGTCTGCTCGTAAGTCTATTTTCCCCTTTGAAATTACATAGGCGCTGCCCCGGAATAGGAGAGGGGGCGTTTTGAGAGCCCTGAGCCACGTTGGCGATTGAAAGACCGCAAAAAGATCAAGTCTGATCAAGCCACAAAAAGTTCAAGGATGCGGAGCCGGAGCCACAGTAAAAATTGAAAGGATATTACCCAAAATGGGCCTTTTTACCCCTAAGAGCGAAATGTGAAATACTTTCAGGGTTGATAGAGGATTAAATCAGCGTTCCGAATCTGGCCTATTTTTTGATTTTGGACGAAGGGAAAGGGAGGGAGGGGGGTCCAAAATTAGACACTTCAAACGCCCACAACTTTTGAACAAATAAAGATATGATGATGTACTTTGGGCGAAAAGATAGATCTTTTAAAGACCTTTCGATTGTTGTGTATGATATTTGCCTCATTTTAATTTTTAATCGATTTATCGAAGTTTTTTTGATTTTTTTGAAATCGGGTTTTCAGTTTTTTTAATCATGGAAGTTTGGCAACGCACGAATCATCACAAATTGTTTCAATGGTAAAAGAAGACGCAATTTGCTTCAAAATGGTTTAAACCGCATGCTGGGGCAATGCTCTGAAGCGGAGTTATGAGGGCTCAAAGTGGGCGCTTTAGCGAAAAAGGCCGCCCCGAGGGGCGTACTGGTACTACAGGTGATAGAAGTTGGCATAAATTGTTCTACCCGTCAAAATGACTTGAAATTTGGTATTTCAGGGTATTTTTTAACGCAGAATCCAAATTTTGCATCGGTTTTTCAAAATTCGAAAATCCAAGATGGCTGCCGAGCAATTTTTTCTGCAATTTGGTCGGCAGCCATCTTGGATTTTCGAATTTTGAAAAACCGATGCAAAATTTGGATTCTGCGTTAAAAAATACCCTGAAATACCAAATTTCAAGTCATTTTGACGGGTAGAACAATTTATGCCAACTTCTATCACCTGTAGTACCAGTACGCCCCTCGGGGCGGCCTTTTTCGCTAAAGCGCCCACTTTGAGCCCTCATAACTCCGCTTCAGAGCATTGCCCCAGCATGCGGTTTAAACCATTTTGAAGCAAATTGCGTCTACTTTTACCATTGAAACAATTTGTGATGATTCGTGCGTTGCCAAACTTCCATGATTAAAAAAACTGAAAACCCGATTTCAAAAAAATCAAAAAAACCTCGATAATTCGATTAAAAATTAAAATGAGGCAAATATCATACACAGCAATCGAAAGGTCTTTAAAAGATCTATCTTTTCGCCCAAAGTACATCATCATATCTTTATTTGTTCAAAAGTTATGGGCGTTTGAAGTGTCTAACTTTGGACCCCCCCTCCCTCCCTTGCCCTTCGTCCAAAATCAAAAAATAGGCCAGATTCGGAACGCTGATTTAATCCTCTATCAACCCTGAAAGTGTTTCACATTTCGCTCTCAGGGGTAAAAAGGCCCATTTTGGGTAATGTCCTTTGTACCTCTTCTAGCATAAAGAAAGGTCGTCCTGGTCAAAAGAAATTATAAGAAATACTTTGAGCTCCTTTCATCAAGCACTTTAAGAAAATTAGTTGGAAAAAAGGTGCGCAACAGACCCATCACCATTATTACACTTTTACTCTTACTTCCATGATTGATCGCGTGTAATTACTTACCACGATTTTGCTAACCTCAAAAGAGCAAGCTGGTATGTTTATAGAAAGTAGTTATTGATAAAACCCTAAAACTAACAAAAAATATTTAAATTTTGTTTTTCTGAAGTCAGGCAACGTCGCGTTTGAACTTGAAGCTTTCAACCCACACTTTTTACTTCCTTTCTCGCTCTCTTGTTCACCGGCCGTGCTTGACTGTACGAAGCACAGCGTTGAATAGAGGGTGGCCCAAGGTTGCCAAGTGTAATTTAATTAAAAATCCATTGATTGTGCGATTGTGGAAATTTGCGTTTTCCTTGTTAATTTGGCAACAATCGGGTGGCGTGATTTCGCAATGTTGGTAGATCTTATTGCTCTACCTTACGCAACGCAAAAACAACAACAACAATAACAAAACAACAAAACATCGAATTTGAGTTGCTGAGTATATAACTCGTCTCGGAGTTGAAGGTGGAACTTACATAGATGATAGATAATCTTCGACCAATTCTTCGTCCAGACGTAACCAACAATAAAAAACCCCAAACTCACTTAAAATTAGTAATTTCAAACAATGGGGAGTATGAGTCATTAATGGAATTTCTCAAGATAATATGTAAATGTTGTAAATGCATTATAGTACAGCACGCGCCAGCTACCTCAATTTAGCGCCTTGAAGTAAAGGGCAACAAAAATTCACCTCAAATTATACCCTGTATGAATTAACTTGCGAACTTTGCCACAAACAGATCGTCATTTCGCAAAGAGGTGATCAAGTCTTGAAAGTAAATTCCTTCTTGCTTTTTAGTTTGTGTATACGCGACCAATGGTATCTTGTGGTCTGCTGTTTTGATGAATTTCGAAGTTCAAGAAAATAAAAAAGAAAAGAAAAAAAAAGAGAAAAAAACTTTATTTCTTTTTTTTTTTTTAGGAAAATTTCTATTGTCTTTATTGTGTTGTTTTTATGCTAATTTTTGGTTTTTCTTTCTGTTTCAGGTGAGTTGTCAGCTAAATTTTGAACCAGCCATTTCTTCTCAGCAACCGAGCCTTGTGTCTCTTCATGAATACATTTATATGCCCAGGTTTTAAAGAGTTAATATTTGGCGTTTTCAGAGAAATTTTACCACATAATTTTTTTCCTTTGGACTACCCTCCCCCCTCTGATAATTTTCGGGTCCTGGACCTCCCCCCCCCAACCTTTCAATTTTTCTCAATTTTTCAGGAAGTGCCCGTGTTTCAAGTATAAATTAATCCGTCTTTTGTTTTTCACGTGTTGTTTTAATTTTTAACTTTAGAAATAATGGTACCAAACTTTGCACGTTTTAAAAGTGTTGTCGGTGAGGGCACGAAAGAAGAACCACTCGATCTAGTAGTGCGGTGACTAAAAATTATTGATATGTCTCTCTCTTCTCACCCGTTTGAATATACATGTACAGCCAACGAATTAAATAATGTCAGTCAACTCCTTACACTGGCGCAACCAGGATCTCTCCCATCTCTCTCATTTCCCATTTGAATGTATAAGTAGGAAAATGACAGAGAGAGGGGGTTTTATCACCTTGTCCATCCTTGTCTAACATACGTTTTTTAATGGAGAAAAGAGAGAGAGCGTTAAGAAACTCTCGGTGCGCTACAGACTGAAGTATTGCATTCTGACAAACTTATTACCTACAAAGAAAATATGAAGGAAATCAATGGTAGATAATTACCATGTATTTATTTAAATGGGTCGGCAGCCATCTTGGATTTTCGAATTTTGAAAAACCGATGCAAAATTTGGATTCTGCGTTAAAAAATACCCTGAAATACCAAATTTCAAGTCATTTTGACGGGTAGAACAATTTATGCCAACTTCTATCACCTGTAGTACCAGTACGCCCCTCGGGGCGGCCTTTTTCGCTAAAGCGCCCACTTTGAGCCCTCATAACTCCGCTTCAGAGCATTCCCCCAGCATGCGGTTTAAACCATTTTGAAGCAAATTGCGTCTACTTTTACCATTGAAACAATTTGTGATGATTCGTGCGTTGCCAAACTTCCATGATTAAAAAAACTGAAAACCCGATTTCAAAAAAATCAAAAAACCTCGATAATTCGATTAAAAATTAAAATGAGGCAAATATCATACACAGCAATCGAAAGGTCTTTAAAAGATCTATCTTTTCGCCCAAAGTACATCATCATATCTTTATTTGTTCAAAAGTTATGGGCGTTTGAAGTGTCTAACTTTGGCCCCCCCCTCCCTCCCTTGCCCTTCGTCCAAAATAAAAAAAAGGCCAGATTCGGAACGCTGATTTAATCCTCTATAAACCCCTGAAAGTGTTTCACATTTCGCTCTCAGGGGTAAAAAGGCCCATTTTGGGTAATGTCCTTTGTACCTCTTCTAGCATAAAGAAAGGTCGTCCTGGTCAAAAGAAATTATAAGAAATACTTTGAGCTCCTTTCATCAAGCACTTTAAGAAAATTAGTTGGAAAAAAGGTGCGCAACAGACCCATCACCATTATTACACTTTTACTCTTACTTCCATGATTGATCGCGTGTAATTACTTACCACGATTTTGCTAACCTCAAAAGAGCAAGCTGGTATTTTTAAAGAAAGTAGTTATTGATAAAACCCTAAAACTAAAAAAAATATTTAAATTTTTTTTTCTGAAGTCAGGCAACGTCGCGTTTGAACTTGAAGCTTTAAACCCCACATTTTTTACTTCCTTTCTCGCTCTCTTGTTCACCGGCCGTGCTTGACTGTACGAAGCACAGCGTTGAATAGAGGGGGGCCCCAAAGGGTTTGCCAAGTGTAATTTAATTAAAAATCCATTGATTGTGCGATTGTGGAAATTTGCGTTTTCCTTGTTAATTTGGCAACAATCGGGTGGCGTGATTTCGCAATGTTGGTAGATCTTATTGCTCTACCTTACGCAACGCAAAAACAACAACAACAATAACAAAACAACAAAACATCGAATTTGAGTTGCTGAGTATATAACTCGTCTCGGAGTTGAAGGTGGAACTTACATAGATGATAGATAATCTTCGACCAATTCTTCGTCCAGACGTAACCAACAATAAAAAACCCCAAACTCACTTAAAATTAGTAATTTCAAACAATGGGGAGTATGAGTCATTAATGGAATTTCTCAAGATAATATGTAAATGTTGTAAATGCATTATAGTACAGCACGCGCCAGCTACCTCAATTTAGCGCCTTGAAGTAAAGGGCAACAAAAATTCACCTCAAATTATACCCTGTATGAATTAACTTGCGAACTTTGCCACAAACAGATCGTCATTTCGCAAAGAGGTGATCAAGTCTTGAAAGTAAATTCCTTCTTGCTTTTTAGTTTGTGTATACGCGACCAATGGTATCTTGTGGTCTGCTGTTTTGATGAATTTCGAAGTTCAAGAAAATAAAAAAGAAAAGAAAAAAAAAGAGAAAAAAACTTTATTTCTTTTTTTTTTTTTAGGAAAATTTCTATTGTCTTTATTGTGTTGTTTTTATGCTAATTTTTGGTTTTTCTTTCTGTTTCAGGTGAGTTGTCAGCTAAATTTTGAACCAGCCATTTCTTCTCAGCAACCGAGCCTTGTGTCTCTTCATGAATACATTTATATGCCCAGGTTTTAAAGAGTTAATATTTGGCGTTTTCAGAGAAATTTTACCACATAATTTTTTTCCTTTGGACTACCCTCCCCCCTCTGATAATTTTCGGGTCCTGGACCTCCCCCCCCCCAACCTTTCAATTTTTCTCAATTTTTCAGGAAGTGCCCGTGTTTCAAGTATAAATTAATCCGTCTTTTGTTTTTCACGTGTTGTTTTAATTTTTAACTTTAGAAATAATGGTACCAAACTTTGCACGTTTTAAAAGTGTTGTCGGTGAGGGCACGAAAGAAGAACCACTCGATCTAGTAGTGCGGTGACTAAAAATTATTGATATGTCTCTCTCTTCTCACCCGTTTGAATATACATGTACAGCCAACGAATTAAATAATGTCAGTCAACTCCTTACACTGGCGCAACCAGGATCTCTCCCATCTCTCTCATTTCCCATTTGAATGTATAAGTAGGAAAATGACAGAGAGAGGGGGTTTTATCACCTTGTCCATCCTTGTCTAACATACGTTTTTTAATGGAGAAAAGAGAGAGAGCGTTAAGAAACTCTCGGTGCGCTACAGACTGAAGTATTGCATTCTGACAAACTTATTACCTACAAAGAAAATATGAAGGAAATCAATGGTAGATAATTACCATGTATTTATTTAAATTCACGGTAGAATCACAAATTGAAAGTTATTTTGTGAAATGAAGAGGATCAAGTAGGTATAACGGAAAGGGCAGCAAAGTGATTATCAAAGATTTAATAGTCGTGTTTATTACGTTAAAACAAGCATCGTAAAATTTTAAGGCTCGATTTACATTTTCACTGAACGGAGCGCTCTTTGTATGTGCTGCCAGATTTTACGGAAAAATATGAAAGATTTGACTGTGAGACTATACGCCGGTGATGGCAAAAGTTGCATTGCGCTCGGCCAGGGACCTTCATTCTCTGACATCTACATGGCCTAAACGACTTTTAAATCAGCAACAAAACAATTTTTACGATTAATCATAAGTTTCTTTCTATAACTGAATCGCGGTGTAAAATAAATTATTTAATTTTTGCAAATTCCATCACCTCAATAGTGTACTTTCGGGAACGAACGTTTTTGGAATAGCAGTTTGACACTTTCATGACGTAAAGTTTGCATGAATCTAATTATTTACTCCACGTACTTTTTTAAGTACGATAAAACTATAATTATTAAAATTATTAAACATTAAAATTGCTTTGGTCGCTAATTTTAATGTAGTGTCGTTGTCGACGGAGAAGACGATGCTCTGACGACACAACCTGTCCTTTGTTTAATTACTGTGCATTGCCCTCATTAAATTGAGAAGCTGCGAGAAAAAAGTTTTTGTGAAAAAGGCAGTGTTACTAAATAAACAGAAATTGTGGTATTTCTGAACGGAAATAAATACTATAGAATTTTTCCTCACCAGAAATTCTACTTGAAATTACCACACTGGCAGATCCAGGAATCTATCCTTCTCTTTCTTCTCCCATTAGAACGCGTATGATAGAAAAGGACTAATCAGAGGCAGTCGCGGGATTTTCTCCTCCTTTTCTATCCTTTTCAGTAGCGCACCGAGAGATTCTTCATCTCTCTCTTTTCTCCATTAAGAAACGTATGTTAGACAAGGGTGGACAAGGGGATAAAACCCCCTCCTTCTGTCCTTTTCCTACTCATACATTCAAATGGGAAATGAGAGAGATGGAAGATATCCTGGTTGCGCCAGTGATCCTTTTCTAACACAAGCATTCTAATGGGAGAAGAGAGAGAAGGACAATATCTTGGATCCGCTAGTGACTTACCAGAAATTATTTTGAAAATCGCAAGAAATTCTACGACCATTAGATTTTCCATCGTAATGCAAATGAACGGAATTCCTTGTAATTTCAAAAATAATTTCAGGTGATTTCAAGTAGAATTTCGGGCAAGGAAAAATTCACACCTTTTAGTCCAGAAGATTAATTTAGAAATATCATGATTTCTTATGGGGGACTATGAGTAATAATTTGCTCTATCGTTTTCGCCTGCACTCGCAATCAGAGCCTCATAATTATAAATGCAAAAATGGAATAATTCAATGTGTAATTTTGGAAGTGCAATAACAATGACGAGAATTATGTCATTTTCCGACAAATTTTATCTAAACATGCGTATTCAGAGGTTTAGGTAGTGTCTTCCTCTCCGGGGAGAACTGACTCAATGAGAGAAAGGATATTCGACAGTATACGAATAACATTTCGGGGATTAAACTTTTGTTCGACGTGGCAACACTGAACGCGGCTCAGACGATGTGTGGGGCTAGTCCGCTAGTATAGTATCCAGGTAACTTAATTAGTATCTCGCTCTAAACGCAAAAGTTTGAAGGGAATGTTTAAGGAAAAAACGAATCCTTTTCAGTCAAAGATGAAAAGCCATAAAAACGCGCGTGGATAGCTTGATTAGTTCGTTCTCCTGCGACGCACAGTTGATAAAAACCTGATATATTCTGGACATGGGTTATTTCAGTAAACAAAACTATGACATATTTGTGAGTCAAAACAACGCAAGTCACTTGTCTCATTTCCAAATACACAACAGCTCTAGTATAGTTCTACTCGTTAGCTTGTGATTATCCAAAACTTTCATCATTAGAGCTGACGTTTTATTCGTAATTGATGGCAATTGATGGCGTAATTGATTGGGTTCGTATAGTTGATGGCATTTTTCAATTCACCGATGATTCTACCGGTTGAGAAAAGATTACACAGTTGAGTTCCGTTTATGACCGTAATGCACAGAAATAATTGCATCTGTAAACTTTTCTCAACAAGTGGAGTAGTCGATGACTCTAAAAAGACTTGCGGATATTTTAATAATCTGACGGCGATTCCATCAGTGTTTTTTCGTGCAGTATACAGTCATCAGTGGCGTAGCTTAGGATTACACCAAAATTTGTCCTAAAAAAAGGTCATTTTTTGCGTGTACAAATTGGACCAAATAAGAATCCTTGGACCCCCCCCCCTCCCTTGACAATTTTCGGACATCCACACCCCCCCCCCCCTAGAAAAATTCCTGGCTACGCCACTAACAGTCATACACTGAACTGAACTGTGTAGTGTGTAATATTTTCTCAACCGGTGGCATCATCGATGAATTGAAAAATTACCGTCAAATATACGCAAAACCGCAGCTATGCTCATAATATGATGGATTAATTTCGTTCGTTCTATCAACCAACAATTTATTTGCAGGGTTCCCGGCTCTGCCGAAAATGTTACATCCGGAATAGTAATCCCTTTGTGGTTGTAATAAAGTTTTTCGGCATCCCTTCTTCGCTCCATTTGAATCTATGTTCAACAATCGAATGCTGATGACGAAGCGCTGCTTCTTTTTCGAATCGATTGTCTTACATGCAATCAAATGGAGGGAGAACATTGTTGCCAACTTGCACGAGCCACTGCAATCCAGACTTTTCCGATCGCCGAGCTTGACTAATCGCAATCCGTTTTTTGAATCAGCAACGCATGTAAAGAGCTCGGTTCAGAAGTGTAGGCGCACCTAAACCATAATCTTTGTCGAATTTTCAACGCTAATTTCTTCAAATCAAACCGAGCTTGTGGCTCTGACTTTATTATTTTGCGTTTGAAGTGTTCCTCATTGAAAAGTGAACGCTCAAATTCATTTTTATTCATTTTCATGGAGTAATATCAGAAATAATGTTGACAAATTCTAAAGATTATCGGCCCAGGTGCGCCTACACTTCTTAACACTGGCGCAACCAGGATATCTTCCATCTCTCTCATTTCCCATTTGAATGTATGAGTAGGAAAAGGACAGAAGGAGGGGGTTTTATCCCCTTGTCCACCCTTGTCTAACATACGTTTCTTAATGGAGAAAAGAGAGAGATGAAGAATCTCTCGGTGCGCTACTGCTTCTTAAACTACCTCTACGCCCCCTCCTTCTCCCCCCACCAGCCCCTTTTGAATACCGGGCATATATACACCGTCTCTATCAACTACCTCAACTCGATCGTTCGTAATCGGATTGTTGGAATGAATTCACCA
Source organism: Trialeurodes vaporariorum (assembly GCA_011764245.1). Taxonomy (NCBI): domain Eukaryota; kingdom Metazoa; phylum Arthropoda; class Insecta; order Hemiptera; family Aleyrodidae; genus Trialeurodes; species Trialeurodes vaporariorum. The sequence goes on from VMOF01000220.1 coordinate 11,690,001, forward strand.
TTCACCGATCACTTTTACTCTCATTGTAAACTGTGTAAAGGCTCTCTATATGTATATTGTGCTGATCGCTGATCGCTGAACTTATGCATTTGCTTCTTCGCTGATCCTCAATGCAACCGCCCACCAAATCAAATCCAGTTTCTAGTTCTTTCGAGATAGGTGCGATGCGATGCTTGCGGGAGGTCCAGGTTCTGCCCTGCCCGAGATCAGCACAGGAGAGGAAGGGGCGGAACTCGGAAGGCAGGCATTAGTGAAAGTGGATTTCCGGTCCATCGTCACAAGTCCAAGTCGCGGTCCGGTCCGCGGTTTATTCTGCCGTCCGTTCCCGCCTCTCGTTATACCCTGAGTTCCCAGTTGGCGCGCGCCGCGTCGGGACTGTCATTTCTAATTTCGTTTCGCCGTGTCTTTACGGTTTCCGGTCTCTCCGGGTCTCAATCGGATCTGATCCCGGTCGATGCTTGGGCCTGGACCGTGGACCCTGTCCGTGGCACACGCCGGACCCCGCCCTACCCCCCCCCCCCGGGCCCCTTCTCACGCCTCGTATATTTTATTAGCTTATGTTCACGGATGGTATTATACATATGTGGCAGCCGTACATTATTATCAATTTCATCGCACTTCATCATCAAACGCTGATGTTTGTTACGTTTTATTCCACCCAGCTATCACATCGGTGTCCACAATCTCGGTCCTAGGCTAAACTTCAGCGACACTATATGTGCCCACGTTCTGCCTTTACGTTGCTCTACACGGAGAAAAATTTCTCATTGAAATTACGGAACGTATTATTAAGAATGAGGTGAAAAGAAATTCTTTTTAAAATAATGTAAGAATTCTAATTGGTCCAACGATTCTTTCTTGTGATTCTTCTGAATCATCAGGACGTTCAACTGGACCTATGATAATTCTCGTCGAATCATATTAGTTTAAAAGGATTTTTTTTTTTTTTTACCTCAATTTCTTAATACGTTCCGTAATTTCAATAAGAAATTTTTCTCCGTGTATATAGACGGTTTTAGTGCAAAGTCAACGGTTAGCCAACAACCACAACAATGCGCTCATCGGTCGCAATCGGTTGTGATAAAACTTGCGTAGCGTTCCAAACTATCTCACTCACAATCAGTCTCCTGTGACCCCCATGCGTACCCATCTCTTTCAAGTTTCGAAATTCGTATTCAGGGCCATGTTTTAAGATATATGTATTATGATCAAAATCGCATTAAAATGCCTCGAGAAATTCATTTCAGCCAAAATTTACAGAAGATATCTATATATACGATTTTTAAAACTATAGTGAGATGACAGTACACAGAGTTTATTATATACGTGAGAGCGAGATACAGATGATCTTTGTTCGGAACGCTCATCACCGGCTGCCGCCGTTACTAAAACCCTCTATTGACTGTGGCGTTGTATTTGGACGAGTTTAATGCAGACATACAGAAACGGAGACCTACGCTAAAATGCAAAGGGAAGATTTGAGGCACGATGAATTCTCGCGGATTCAACAAAATAACAGTCACCATCTGATGTCGCATGGTGTTGAACGATGACAATCGGAAAACACTGGGGAACGTGAAGAGGAGGGTGCTGGGTGCTCAGGCTCACCATTCAACAATTTGCGACATCAGGTGAGTGTTGACTGTTGTTTTGTTGAATCCGCGAGAATTCAGCGTGCCGCTGATGCAGCCAGTTAGTTTTCCGTCTCTGTTTGTCCTCTGGTTTAACATGACGTCATTGACCACTATAGCGCCTATTATAGAGTCCCTGTATGTGAAAGTTAAGACGAAAGAGTGGTCAACCTCTGATTGGTTGTTTTTTAGTTTTAGGCTCTACGAGCGCTGCCATTGAATGCGTTTTTTGCACATTTGCTTACAAACAGTTGTTTACTTACTAACAGTTGTTTACTAACAACACGCCGAAGGGTGTTCTTTGGATAAAAGCGTTAATTGTCGATGAAACTGTTAATTTTAATCATGATGCACCTCAAGAATGTCTACAACGCCCAAAAGAATGTTTAAAAGCGATAATCATGATGTCGATCAGTTTTTAATTAGTTTTGAATCAGTTTTTAATGTCTTAAGTTTTTAATCGAGTGGTTCCAGCATGCATTATTCCCCGTTTGTTTCAACGTTATTTATCGTAGCTTAACAAGTTTCTTACTATGCTATGGTTGGAGAAAGGGCAATACCATCTATTCCATACCTGGTCACAGGGGTTTGAGGTTATGTAGCTAGGTTGTCTACTTTTACATTGGCTCTTATGGGAGGTAGTGGATTTTTTGCAGTTTTCGACATTTTTCGGTCATTTGGAGGCCGAATTGGCCTAAATGACCCTCTAAGTAAACTACTCCCTTTGATGTCCTTAACATTTTTCAATTTTTTTTTTTTTTTTTTTTTTTTTTTTTTTTTTTTTTTTTTTTTGAAAAATGTTCAGGACATCAAGGGGAGTATTTTACTAAGAGGGTCATTTGGGTCCATTCGGCCTCAAAATGACCGAAAAATGTCGAAAACTGTAAAAAATCCACTACCTCCCATAAGAAACAATGTAAAAGTAGACAACCTAGTTACATAACCTCAAACCCCCTGTGACCAGGTATGGAATTAGATGGTATTGGAAAGGGAGCTTTTCCCTGTAAATATAAAACTTGAGTTATAAGATAAGAAAACTATTTCTTGTTTTTTTCTTTTTTTTGATGGGAGGAAAAATGGGTGTTATATTTTGCCTGAGTATGCCTGAATAATGTCGTTCTTTTTTTAGTGTGTGCTTCCTTTCGGAAATTGCTTGTGGGCCAATCTCACGTGAGCTCTCGTGTTAAAGGAATTTACACCAAGCGTATTCATACTTATCTGTGTTTGAGTGTGTTTGTGTGTGAGTGAGTGAGTTTGTGTGAGTTTGTGATGTTCAACTTGGCGTGTCGATGTCAAACTCACTCTCAAGTCGCGCCTGACAGACAGTCGATGTGACGCTACTGTACTATATCGCCGAGCTGCGTTGCCAAAGTCGAATATAAATACGCGAGGAAGAAATCACAGTTTTGTCTAGATTGTCTCATTGATTTTGCCTTCACTATAGTTTGCCTAAGACTTTCGCACGTAACTTAGAATGAACAAGTAATGGTGTAAGTCCTGTGTCGAAGATTCGATGCAACCCGCATTACTGCACGTCAGCTGAAAAAAACAATGCGTTCTTTTCACGTGCAATGTGGGTTGTGGCGAATTGGTGACGTAGGGATTATGGTCTTAAGAACATTCGTTCAATGAGTTTCGTCATCGGTCAAAAACATCATATCTAGTAGCGTCGCGTAAACTGCGATCTATCGATTCTTTTTCCATTTGAATCCACAAAAACAATCGATTATGAGGGGGTGCACAGTGAACCTCCTGAAAATCGATGGTTTTCAAGTGTTTAAATGGAGAATAATTGATATATCATGTGTTTAAATGGAGAATAATTGATATATCGCAGCTCACGCGGCGTTACTGATCATATCCAATAAATAACTTCCAGGCCATTGTAATTTGTAAACCAAATTGTTGGATCCAATTACATACCTGTCCAAAAATATTTCTAGCCCCACTCTTAAGAAGTGGTCCAACATTTTTAATGGCCAGTTTATGTTCAACGACAGAAATGGAAACATATTTATTTCATAACTATTAAGGTAAAAAACTGTAGAGAAACTAATGTAACACTCGTTTATTCCCAAGTGTCACAATTTTTGTTTCGACCATATATGCTTAGCTAAGCTTCGGATTGCGTTGCTTGGCAAACGAGTTCCATCAATAAAAATATTAATTCCGATTGACAATTTTTCTAAACAACTATTAAAAATCGGTTAGCCCATACCAAACTTATGGTCCTCTTATCAATTTGACTAAAATGAAAAATGGGCATTTAATATCATTTTGGTCAAAAAGATAGGATGGATAAAATTATTCAATGGTCTTTTTTTGTTGGGCAGACGTAAATTGGACGAAAGTCGTATGACGAGCGTTCCTGAAACCGGGACTATGCCCCCAGACAGTGGTGGATCCAGAAAATTTTCTGAGGGGGGCACGCCTGTGAAATTTTGAAATCTGAATCGTCGGTGGACGCAATTTCGGGCTACTTTCTATTGAAAAAAGGCAACATTTGAGGCTTCTGGGGGGGGGGGCACGTGCCCCCGTGCCCCCCCCCCCCCTGGATCCGCCACTGCCCCCAGAGCTATAGTTCACAAATCAGCGATCGTGAACCAAAAAATGTCATCCATCAAATAGAGTCCCCGCATATGTATATCGACCTCCTAAATTGATCACAGTTCACTTCGTGACGCAAATAGGTTGAAAAAATCACAACATCCCTGTATTTATTCACACCATATTATTTTTATGCATCTACCTGTATTAATCTATACCTTATGCTTACTAGCAACGTAACGCTTACCTAAACATGTTTACGCCATGCCACGCCATATTATCACATCAGAATACAATACTACGAATTCGCTGATTTTCAAAAAAAGAAGACACGGCAAAAATAAATAGACATAAGCGTTAAAGCAAAAACAAAGAAAGTCGCGGAATCGAATGCCCTTGAAGAATAAAGGGGGGAGGGGGGCAGATGGTAGCGGGAGGTTAGCAGTCACCGGTCAGTTTACAAGTATTGCATGCGGTATATATTATTTTATCGCTGAGATGGACTCAGGCAGATTCGGAGAATTTCTCACGAAAATGAAAAAGGTGGAAAAAATGAAAAGTCTCACGTCCCGCTATCAATGCAAGCTCGCAATTAATTCATTACACATATTACTTAATGTGAGTCTGCGACGTTGCCAGATATCGGCTAGAGTATGAATAGTTTTAGTGATGATATATATTTGCTTTTGTAATCTCTCCACCAATCAGAGGCCACGGTTCAGTTGCACAGCTAGGCCAGCGTTGCTAGGTTTTTCAAGAACACCAATTTATTTTCCATTAATTCCAATTTACTGATTATCATGGCTAACTTACAGGCCCGTCACATCTAACTCCCGGGCCCTGGTACCAACTGGGCTTTCGGGGCTCGGGCCCCCTTTTGGTGGGTCCTGGGTAGGGGTCCTGGCGCCGGGCCCCTCTGACGCCCGGGCCCTGGACCTGTGGGTTCCTTGTCCCCCCCCCCCCATGAGACGGGCCTGCTAACTTATGAGGATTTATTTCAACGGTTTACCCCCCCCCCCCCCCCACCAACGTCACAATAAAGCTATTGCACACTTTTCCTATAGGCGGCTTAGGCTAGATTCAAGTGAAAAAACCTTAAGAAATAGCGATGTTAGCATTGATAAAAACTTACTAAATCAACTCCTAAACTCATGAATCGCTTTTAAACTTGCGACTGTAATGTATTGGCGGTGTAGGGCCCATCATTGGGGTATTGAAAGAAATTAGAGGTATAGGTTTTTTATTTTATTTTATTTTTTTTTCATCATGGAGTCTTAGGAACGGTTGTGAACTGAACTATGAAGCAAAATTTTATCTAAAAAGCTATGGGCTGCTCGCCACCCACCTTGAAACTATCGACATATTTGGCAAGAAAAAAATGTCTAGCTAAGTCGAGCCGCTAATTTGTGGATAAGGTCATTAATATGTACCGCACCTATACCCACGTAAGCGCTATCGATGAGCGCGATCGCGTCAATGCGCAGCTCCAAAAGAAAAAAACAGTGGGGGGGGGACAAAGAAAAAAAAAGGTAACCCACGAAAGCCGTTTATTTATTGTTTTTTTTTTGTGTTTTTGATTCGCCGCGTTTTACAAGATTTGAGAGTAATAAGATAGTGTTTAACTGTCCTCACTCCTCAGATCTCGGAACAAGCGCCGCTCTTTAGTCTGCGATCGGAAAAAACGTGGCCAACAATCAGTGAAAGAAAAGTCATCAAAAATCATGGTTTTCGACCTTTTGAGCTTAATTTGAAACTTACCAGTGGCATTTCTAGGTTTCAATTACTTGTTTAAAGTATTATCTGTGTGATGAAAATTATAGTCTTACAAGTTTATAAACGACTAGCAGTCTACCCATGCTTCGCACGGCGCAGAACCGAAATCCGTCGGATCGCGCTTGGAATGTAATGAATCGTTTCAACAATGTAAAAAAAAAAAGGGATGGGGGGGGGTTTGGACTCCCCCAAAATAATTGTCATCCATATTTATGAAGATTAATCCAAACAGCAACTTTTTATCTCTACTCGTTCGAAAGTTCGGCACGGGGGGGAGGGGGGGGGGCACGCCCGTTTTCGGGAGGGGGGGGGGGGGATAGGACTACAAAAAAAAACCTCCGGAATAATGAAGATTGGTCAAAACTGAAACTTTTTATCTCAACTCGTTCAAAAGTTAGACGGAAGGGGCACGGGTGAATGGGAGGGGGGGGGGGGCTGGACTCCCCCAAAATAATTATCATCCATATTTAGGAAGATTAATCCAAACAGCAACCTTTTATCTCAACTCGTTCAAAAGTTCGGCGGGGGGGGGGGGGGTACGCCCGTTTTTGGGAGGGGGGAGGGGGGATAGGACTAAAACAAAAACCTCCGGAATAATGAATATTGGTCAAAACTGCAACTTTTTATCTCAACTCGTTCAAAAGTTAGACGGGCGGGGGGGGGGGCACGGGGGAGTGGGTAGGGGGCACGGGGGAATGGGGGGGACTCCCCCAAAATAATTGCCATCCATATTTATGAAGATTAATCCAAACAGCAACTTTTTATCTCAACTCGTTCAAAAGTTCGGCGCGGGAAGGGGAGGGGGGCACGCCCGTTTTTGGGAGAGGGGAGGGGGATAGGACTAAAAAAAAAAACATGAATTAATGAATATTCGTCAAAACTGATGGAAGGGGAACGGGGGAATTGGGGGTAGTGGGATTGCCCAAAATAGTTGTCATCCATATTTATGAAACTTAATCCAAAACGCAACTTTTTGTCTCAACTCAACACAAAAGACATAACAAAGTTAACTCGACATCAAAAAAAAAAAAAAAAAAAAAAAAAAATATGCCAATCGGAGATAACAGGAGTTTCGTTACACCCTGTACAATCAAGACACGCGACTTTCGTTACACCCTGTATAGTCAAAGAAGTCGCAACTCGTTACATACCATCCTTCGCGCAACTAAAAAAAATAAAAAAAAAAAAAAGCAAAAATTAACACGCCAATCGGAAATAATCGCCGGATCAGCTGACGAAAAGAGGAAGAAGAGGATATCAAATCTGACACCGAAATGACGCAATACCTATCTGCTTCTCGCTCGCACTCTCTCTCGCACCCGTTGTCCTTACGGGAAAAACGCGACTTTCGGACCGCGATAACTCGGCCGGGGACCGGCGGATCGCGGAAAGCTTTCTTAGCTGACCTGAATCCGCGGGGGCGGAGGTCCACCGAAAATCTCGTCCCGATCGGTCCGGTCAGATCGGAGATACGCTGATGAATGAAAACGAGTCAGTGAGTGTGTCCCCCTTACGCTTTTATATATTAGATTACGCTTTTATATATTAGATACGAGGGTGGATTTTAAAGTAAGTTTACCTATTATTTTTTCTTAGAAACTATTAATGTTAGAAAAAAACAAACCGAACGTTGGAACGTACGTATGTACTCTCAGTTTTTTAACGAGCTACAGTTTTTCAAATTTGGTTCACGCGTTGCGGAGATATCGTGGATTTTCCCCACCCGTCTCTCCTTCAAACGTGCCCACCTTTTCACGCGCTACTAGAGACTGCGAGTTTCGGCAGGCGATCCGCTTATCTCCGGATTAGACATCTCAATAACATCTGAATGCATGTTGTTTACTGAATAGACTACTCTTCTACCGATAAAATGATCCAATTTGTATCGATCTTCAAACTTACTGTCAGTTCTGAAAGTGCAATCATCATGAATTGAAGCTGAATTAACAGCTTGCGTCAAAACCTGGTTCAGGAGTATGGGGAAAGAATTTTACGATGGCTGTATACAGAAATTGTTGCACCGATATGAAAAATTCAAGAATCTAGCGGGTGAGTGACTATGTCAAAAAATGAGGTGAGATGCCTTACAGCAATTAATGTTATAACTTGTTTCAATAAAATAATAGCTCTAATTTAATTTTTCAAAGTCTTGAACTCATGTTTTCTGTGAAGTTCCGCAGCGCGTAAAAAGTTGGGCACGTTTGAAGGAGAGACGGGCGTGAAAATCCACGATATCTCCGCAACGCGTTAACCAAATTTAAAAAAACTGTAGCTCGCTAAAAAGCTGAGAGTACGTACGTTCCAACCAAGGTATATGGAGAACAGGTGTCAGGTATGGACAACACTCGACTCAGGGGGCGTGGCCACTTGAGAAAAAGCGACTTCGCCGCCATCTTGTCTCCTATTTACACTGCGTATATCTTGCATTGTTGTTTGTGGTTAGGTTTGAAGGGGAAGTTTATCTGAAGCAATACTTTATCTATTTGAACAATGAAATGTAATTTTTATCTTTAAATGTTAATGTTGTCACTATAGAATGGATTAACATCATCAATTACGTTGTTCATCTTCTTTTTCAAGATGTGAAATCTAAATTTGAATCACGCGGTCAGAAAAATGGCGGCGGAGTCGCTTTTTTCACAACCAATCAGATCCAACCTCAGAGTGTTGTCCATGTTCTCCATTTAACTTGCGTTCCAACACTGGGTTTGCTTTTTTTTTCTAACATTAATAGATTTTGAGAGAAAAAAATAGGTAAACTTACTTTAAAATCCACCCTCGTAAATTGACGAGAGATGTACTTTCTGATTCGTGACCATTTTTTGACAATCTCAGACCATAGAGCGCAGCCCGCGCAGCGACTGTAGACAGAAGCTGCGGTCGACGGTCGTAGTGTTAGTGTTACCTGTCCCCCCTCCCCCCTTCTGTATAGCTGTTTGTATTTGAAAGTGAAGCTCAAGCTTAGAAAACGTTAAACCGGTCTGAGAAATTTACGGAAGCCGCTTATCTATCATTATATGTATGTTATTATTTTTTATAAGGCTTGTGTGGTGCAGCTTGCTTATCTCGAAGGCTCAGAAAAAAAAGAAAGAAAAAAAAAAGTTTACTAGTAATGCAACATAAGAAGTAAAACTCACCACTATTCCGATTTATCTTATGGTTATTAAAGTATATAGTATCGCTGACGCAACGTTAATCTCTTCCTTTTTTTCTTCTTCTTCTTTTTTTATATCACACCGCCGAAATTATTTTTATCGTGGTAGGCTGTATAGGTTGATAAAGGTGAGTCGTGGTTGGTATAGTAAATGGGCGGATACAGGTATTTGTCTTTCTCTCTCTTTTCCCATTAGAACGCGTGTGTTAGAAAAGGACAGAGAAGGGACAGTCACGTGACTTTCGCCCTATCTTCTTTCCTTTTCTAACACATGCGTTCTATAATGGGAGAAGAGAGTATAGGACATTTTCTCGGATCCACTAGTGTGGTATAGCGCGTGTTTTCAATGTTGTTTTGATTTCACGGGAGAGAACTCTTTCTCTGTCCAGCTTTTGATGCTTATTGTTAGTTCCAAGCCCAAATAATGTCAGGACAAGTTCATCTCACGGTTGATAGGAAATCCTTTTCTAAGATTAGTCGGCGTGGAATGGCATGGCGGTGTGGGTTCGATTCATCTATCAGTCACGGCAGGCAGGTTCAGGATGACCTACATGGAATCTTTGAAAATTCACCGGTAGATTTAATCGGAAGTCGGGTTTTGCATTTTGAAAATAAGTAAAAACCAGTGCTGCCGCATTCTGAAGATCTTTAACAACATTCAACAATCCACCGGTGATTTAGTCGGTTGAAGCAAAGATTATACATCTGTCAGTTGAGAAGTCTAACACATGGGTCATAAACCGTACTTTGTGATTGAATCAGTGATACCGATGTTCTTTGCTATATTTTTCTTGAAAATCAAAATATCGATTGAAATTATGATTTTACAATAGGAATGACTCGTTCCCGTTGATTCTAAGGTTATAAAGCTGTTGCACACTTTTGCTATAAGCACTTTAACCCCTTATGGACCAAGCCAGAATATACTCGGTTTTCTCCTCTAGTCTATTTCACATTGTTTCAGTATCAGGATTCCGAATAAGCACCGATGTAGTATAAAAATATGAGATTTCGTCTGGCGCCTTCAATCCGTCGTATATGCAATTCCAACTCCTCCGAGTACGAACAGTTAACTACCTTCCCTTCACAAACGGAAAAGTGATGTTCATATGAACTAACCTGGTCGTCAAAGGTTTAATAATCGATTTTGGAGTCAAAACCTCCATAAATAACGATAACACAGCTCTGAAAATACCGAAATCCACTCGTACACCGAATAAACATTTTTATTTGCGCTAGCATAATGGATGACGTAGAGCAGTAATAAAGAGATATTCTTGTCTTAATTCCGTCTCTCTACCTTCACTGACAAGGAAGATTCATAAAAAAATTAGACACCAGAGCTGTGATCCACATCTGGTGGTACCGTGACACCTGGTGACACCTTCGTCAAAGGAAACTCGTCTCTTATTGGTCACTTCTTGATAGAGTTACAGTATTATTATATGGGAATCTCACTTTATTACTGCCACACTCAACCGAGTATTACGCTCGCGCAAATGAAAGCGTTTCTTTGAGTTTGGGAGTGGATTTCGGAATTTTGTAGTGCTGCCATCGTAGTTTTTGGAAGCTTTTACTTCTGATTCTAAATCGATTATTAAATCGCTTGTAGCAAAAGTGTGCAACAACCTTATTCTAGAACTTCGTCTTTTGGACAGTGGTGTAGCGTGCAAATTGGCAAAGTTGCAGTTTCTCCATTTGAGCCCATGAAAAAGATCGAAGTATTGGGTGTTTGGTGAACACCTTCGCATTCGACCTTTTATGTGGGTGTTTATGGAAACAATGCAACGTTGGCAAAGCGCACTCTACGCCACTGCTTTCGGAAGAGCACACGCATCACGTGACACGAACGGAGACAACCTCTTCCGAAGACAACCTCATTTCAAAACGCGCGCCAAATTTTTCACTCGCGTGGAGCCTCCGCCGCCTCCTGCTCCAGCCGACCCACCACCGCGCCACCCCGCGACTGACTCCCCGTTGTCCCGCACGGGTCAAAGACACGAGATGACGAGAGTGGTCAAAGAGCAAGCGAGAGGAGCTGAAATTGAAAGTGGCTGCGTTTTTTCAGCCGGCTGTAGAGTGTTCGTGTTGCTGTTGTTGTGTGTGACCGCCCCGTGCGGTGCGGTGCCTGGAGTGTCGCCAAGTGCATGCAAATACGTACTATTCAGATCGGGAGTAAATAAATGTAAGGTCTTCGAACGCCGCAGTTGAGGCCTGTGCGATGTTCGATGTTCGATGCATCGATCGAAGTTTCGATGTTTTCCTGCCATCGAATGGGTTCGATGCGAATGTTGATATCAATCGATGAATATAGAAGGGGCTCTTTCGATCTTTCTATCATTATTTTGAAAGTTCAGGGCCCTAAAAATTTTGGCGCTCGTGTTGCCAGTTGTTATGAGTTTGGGGGGGGGTTGAGGTCAATGAGTTATTTTAGAGTATGAAGATTCTGTTGTAGGAAAGAAGGGGGCCTTTCAGTTCAATCTGAGGCAGGGGCCCGAGTTTCAAAGTTACGCCACTGCTGAAAAGAAAGATGCCTTTGGTTTTTAATTAAGTCCCATTGTTCCGGAGATGAGATTTTGACCCAAAATACATTGTTTTAATTGGAGATTCCGCGTAGTGACGTCACTATGCACACGATTTTTTACAACTTTACACGTGTATATCTCCAAAACCGAGACACTTGAGGAAAAAACCAAAGGCACCATCGTTCTCAGCTCATCAAGTACTATCATTCTCTTTACAAAAAACACACTATTTCCGACCCTTGCAACTGTCCCATTGAAAAGAATAAAAGGTATCCGAATGGCGACTGTAATTACCTGTGATCCGCAAAATCTAAAAAAAATTGCAAAATTCATTCGAACTATTTCATCACAAAGAAAAATGAAATAATGGAAGTACATTGAAATTCAGTCATTTGGTACTATTAGAACTGAAAAAAAGAAGCTATCTATGATTATGTTTATCCAGCTGTACGCTCAAAACACGCAGAGACCTCTCCGAGACCTGGTGTCTGCAAAATTATAAATTCATAAATTTATTCATAAATTCGATATGAAGCAAGCCATCGAGGTAAGTGCACGGCAGCGATCAGCAACTGGGAGTGAGCAAAGCGTGGAAGGGGGTGGGGGTGGGTGGCATTGGACCGATGCACTCGTGAGAAACAACCGACTCATAACGGCGCCGGCGCCTCATCGATGAGACCTTGGTGACTGTGTCTTTGGGATTTTACGTTCTGCAGACATTTGCGCTACCTAAGACTTTGAGCGCTACTATTAATTAAACAAGAAAAAAGGTCTCAAAAGCTTCATTACAAGTGCGGAATTGCTACCGTACGCTCTGAAAAAAATTAAGTATGCCCTCCAATTGATGTTTCCATTCACTTATTCTCTTTAGAAGTGATTTTTTCCAAAAAACTTATTAGTGTTTTGATGAATTTGAGGTTATGTTCTCGGAAAGCTAGATTCAAGAGGAATTAATGAAAATTCGCTCCAAAAGCTATCAAATTTTATGTCAGCGTTCAAAATTGAGGCGAACTGACAAAATTTTCAAAGATTTTTGAGAGAAAATTTTTAAAGTTTATGTTTGTTTTGGTAGCGCAAATGTCTGCAGAACCACTCACTTGTGACTTTGACCATTGCGACTTACGAGTCGAGTCGGGTCCGCGGTCGAGTCGTTGAAAGTTGAAACGCGAGAGCTGCTCACTTGTTGGTTGCTGACTGTCGACTGTTTGTTGGGGCTCCGTTGTTGGTCCTTGGATGAAAACTACACGGTCCATAAGCAACTCCGATTCGAAGTTTACTTCGCCAATCAAGCTCCTGGCTTCCGATGCTCGCTGACTCGCTGGTCGTCGCGACTGAACCAGGACTGACCGCGACCCATACTTGCACCGCTATGATATCGCGACGCGACGCGACGGTCGCTCACTGAACAACTGAGGAACAGAACAATAATACGTCACCGTCGCGCGTCGTTTCGTGTCCAGTCCGTGTCGTTGAGTATCGCTGTCTGGTAGCAAAAACAAGTGGCTAACGAAACGGAACAAAATGGAGCGGAGTTGGAAGTCCCACTTTGGTCCTCATCCCGGTCGAAATTGCGAATGCAAATTCCACAGCTGCCGTTTTGCGTATAATCAATGTTATTTTTCAATTCACCGACGATTCCACCGGTTGAGAAAAGATGACACAGTTCAATTCAGTGCAGGCCTGCAGAATATACCCTATCCGGCAATCTCGGATTGCATAATCGGTGTGGCCAAATAGGATTGTTTTTTGGCAAATTGTGGTAAAAATTACAAATAATGTGTGGACGTCGCGTCGGTACTTCAAAAAGATTCCCTGGAACCAGGCTGAAACACCAACAAAAAAAAAAAAAAAAAAAACCCGAAAAAATCCGGGATATTGGAAATGAAAAAAATCCTATAAGGGGGAATAAAACGGGGTTAAACTGTCGTGATTTTATGCACCAATTTGTTGGTTTAACAATCTATCTTGTTAGTTAAGCTTAAGCGTCCCGTCTTCTTAAATTTTTCCCATTTTGCGGTCACCATACTTTTAATTAATATTAGCATTGTTAAATCAACTTTTTTTTTTTTTTTTTTTTTTTTACTAGTGTATGTTTTATGGACCAATAATGTTTTATTCGGAACGGAAACTAATAACGATACATCAATCGAAACTCTGCATGTTTCGTCATCTCTAAATCCGTCCTATGTATGCGATTTGTAACCATATTAGCCTTTCATGCATCCTAATCAAAAGTTGAACGCGGTCTAATTTGTAATTGGCCCCCATTGTTAGATCAATCATCACAATATCCAATCATCCTCAAGTCTAGTCATTGCAACGAAAAGTTTTTATTTCATACGAACCTTGTGAATTGAGCAACAGCCAATAAATAGCATCGGTGATTGACGTGATCTGCCAATCCGCTCGGTCGCTCGTTCGTCGCACAGTGGCTCCAATTACATACTTTCCCGGATAGTAATTAAAAGTTTGCAGAGGCGGTTCGTGCTGTTCGGCAACCCACGTTTTTTGCCATTTATTGTTTACGGATTTTTTTTGCTGCTTTTTTCCTGTTTTCTTCGATATTATTGAAGACTATAGTGCAGTCAAATGCGGATCTAGCAATCTGGCAACTGTGTATCATTCCTATTTGAATGCATGAGAAACAATCGATTAGTAAAAGGGTCAAGATTACTGTGTATCATTACTATTTGAATATATAAGAAACAATCGATTAGTAAAAGGGTCATGGCCCCCTCAAGAATCAATTGTTTCTCATTCGTTTAAATGGGATCGTGCTACTTGGTGATCATGTTTTTGCTGTTTGAATCTATGTAAAAGTATCGATTTTTAGGGATTCAGTGAATCCCCCGAAGATCTTATTTTACTTAAGTTTAAATGGAGATAATCCATTGCTGCCGTATTGCACAAGCCACCACTGAAATTTTGAACGATAATAATTATTAATAGATATATGTACAATTTAATAAATCAGTTTAATTTTGAATTTTATAGCTTAAAACGGGTCAAATTATTCGGATTTTGAACGTTAATATCAATTTTTGAAAGATTAAGGAAAAAAATCGATTATTTTTTTCTCGTCGCAAAGTGGAAGTCGAGTGGAAGCTCCCGGACATCAATTTTATACAGTACCGAAAATTAACAATACCGAAAAATAATGATGAATCTGAAGAGCGGAGTTTAATTATTAATTTTAAAGCTTAAAATGAGTCAGATAAAATGACAGCTTTCAAACGTTTTTAAGCCAAAAGATAAATATCTATTCATGTCCAGAGAATTACTTGTTTTCACTCCACTGTGTCTCACGGTGCTGCACTCTGGAGTGAGGCTGAGGTCAGCGTGGCCTTAACTCTGGTCATTTCGCTGACACCTCGCCTTCCCCCGCCTTTTTGGTCATCTGGCTTTGCAGTTACCGGGACTTTTATCCGCTACATTACTCGAGTTGAGCTGATACTCTGTTGCACTCGCGTGGCACACAGTAGATTGAAACATGGCGTTTTCTGGACATGAAAAGTTGTCGTTTTTTATTACTTAAAAAAACATTTTAGTGTTGATATTTTCTTGCGGAAACCATGTTATTAAATTTACCTCATTTTAAGTTCTAACATGAGCAGGTGTACATCTTTTTAAGTCATCTTGTTATGTACTGTTCGTAACAATGAGCTATACATGTATCTAGAGTGGCCGGTGGCAGTCTAATGGGTAGCCTGCGTAACCACAGGGAGGATTTTTAGGTTAGGTTAAACCTTTCACGGGAAGTGGTACACATGTGTACCATTTTATTTAACATAGGATTTAATGAAGTTTAAATGGACATATTTCAAAAAGTCTAGTGACCCATCAAAGTCCTTAGAAAATTTTCCTCTTTTGAACGGTCCATAGAAAAATATCAAAAAAACTCAAATCCCAAAATGCGTGCATAAAAGGGTTTTAATACGTAATTTTGTCCATTTATTCTCATGTATTTTAGTGCGACGCACAGTGGATCAAAGCATTTTCAAAATACATGGGAATCAATGGACCAAATTACACATTAAACCTAACCTAAAAATCCTTAATGGTGCGCAGGTTACCCATTGGACTGCCAGTTATAAAATAAACGAATAGCTCGTTGGTTCGTTATGTTGAATTTATAGTTCGTAAAGTTATGTCTCCAAATTTCTTTGTTTTGATCCAGAGTGCGGCGTTGCGGTTTTTCTGTATAACCCACACTCACTCTCAGTTTAGACGTGACGCTATTGGTCGTAAGAGTAAGACGATGAACACGAATGGTTGTCAGACTGCTCCGAGCGAGAATTTATTCGCAGAGCACTTCGGGCACAGAACACTGTAAAGAATGGAGCTTTTGCAAGGTTTTGCTGCATACAAATATCTCATCTGTTAAGTGCTGCAAAAATAACGAGGAAACTAATAAAAAAAAGTCTGAAACTTACTCCTCGCGCGCTCTAAAATCTTGGCTCAAAGTTCAGATGGACCACCTCCGTGTCTGTATTCACTACGCACGTTTCACCCTTGATTTTAAGGGTTATTGGTTATCATTAGAGATTTTGTTGCGAAAACGTTTTTTTTTTTTTTTTTTTTTTTAAATTCCATGCACGAGGTCCTAAACTCTACTAGCAAAAACAGTGCGTTTACCAGAAAGTATACGTTCCAAAAGAGCCTTAATATGATTCCAGAGTCGATTAGTTCCAATTGTAGACACCACGTCGTGCGTCGCGCTGCTCAGAAAAGTCAACAGTTTTTGGCTAAAATTGACGAATTTACGCTAAAAACACTAATTTGAGGAACGTCAGCACCTGCGAGCATTTACTTCGGGAAAATGCCCTAAAAGTTCCAAGCTGAAACACTCTAACGTAAGCCGGAAATTATGAAATACGAAAATTTCCCTTAGCCTCAATGAGTGCGAGTGAGGCAGATGGACGTACTATCACTCTTACTCAATACTCACTCTCACTCACTAAGCTTACGACGAAATGAATTTTATAATTTACGGCTTTAATTCTGAACCAATTTTGCTCGTTTTGGGCTCAAAAATCCATACAAAAATTTCGCAGGTGCTGACGTTATTATATTTTGCGTTTTATCTATGGTTTCAGTTTAAAACGCTAAAATCACGACTTTTCCAAACATCAACTAGTAGCGCTATCCATCGGATTGAAATCTGGAAGAGTTGGCCTGGAATAACCTTAAATAGACGAGGAAGAATTCGTTGATTTTTGCTAAAAATATTTTATCTTCATAGGGAAAACATTGTCGCGCGGGGAGTCTATACAGCACCAAGTTCAAAGTCGTATTTTAGTCCGTAAAAGTTCTCGGTTACGAATATAGTGAAGCAAATCGCCCCCGTCATGATAGCCGATAGGTCGATCGCGAATGGTCGATTAAATAAAACGTGAAAAGATGACGCAAATCGGCAACTATTTGTGTATAGTCTGGAAGTCGTCGAGCTTTGTGGGTCGGTCGTAGCAATCACAAGTCGGAAACTCGTGGGAACAGCGTCTATAAAATATGCTTTGCCATTGTCCACGATTGTTTCTATCATTCCTTGATTTCTATCATATCGTTCTGAAAACTTCAAGTGGTCTGCGGTGTGGCGAGGCAGAGGCGATCAGGCGATCTGCACAACTCCCGCAGCCCGCAGCTCGGCCGCAGCTTCTCAAAGTAACAAATCATGCTCTGACCCGCCATCCAGTGTTGTCAAGTTTTCGGGGTGGGATGTGCTCGGTTTTTGGCAACAAGTTATAATAACCAGAAAGAGGCTTTCTATGACGTAATGAGGCTCTTGAAAACTTTTGCTACAGGGGATTGAAGAAAGAGTTAATTGGTGCTTGCATAAAAACCTGTAAAACTGACGATGAGTACACTAAAAAAATCACGAAATTTACTCTCAGAAGCGGGCTTAATGGTGGAGAGACGCAGGTTTCATGGAAGATTCATATCTGTTGATGAGACCCGCCGCCAGGTGATCCCATTGACTCTTTCCGTTACCACGGATAAAATAAGAAGATTAATTATTGGTTATGAAGAAGAGACGTCTCCCAGGCCTAGAAAACTGTATTGAGAGGTCTCAATACAGTTCCTGTCAATTCCTGTTAATCACATCCTGATCCTGTTTATCCCAAGTTATGATTTCCTAATTCCTGAGAAAACAAGTAATAATAATTTATTCTCCTTTTTATCTTTCTTGTTATTGGTAGCATTCCTACTTTGATTAACACTATCTAAATTGTGACATTTCGCTGTGTTTCCTTATAGAGAAAGTTGCAAATTAGACAGGAATCTCCCATGATACCTGCGTTGAACCGCCATTACGACCTTGCCGTTATAGCAGTTATAAGAGTTGAATACTGAATTTTAGACCTTCTTAGAGTGATTTTCGTAATTTCCGCTGGTTTTTACTCCAGATTGAACTAATTATTTTCTCACAGCAGCAGTTTACAAGAGCCCCTTTTTTGGAGACAATTCCACGGAGGCAACCATGCTGGAAACCTTTTTTTGGGCATTTTACTAACAATAAGACTCGGTTTGTTTTTCTCCTTATTTTAACCTTAAATTAAAGTCTGGGAGTGCTGCCATGTTCGACATAGGTTTGAAATGAAGGTGAAACTGTTTTAGAGTGGCTATCTGTCCGGACTCAGTAATCGATATGACTGTTTCTTTTGGAAAGATTTATATGATACAGAAACTGACGCGTAACACGCCAGAAGTACGCATACTTTTTTCACCTGGATAGTTCAGGGACCCATAAATGTTCGGTACAGACGGTCCCCAAAAGACGTTGGATGGTGAGCGTTTTCGTGTGCTTTTTAATGGCCGTAGGTGCACACCAATCACCTGTGTGCAGGACCGTCTGTACCGAACATTTATAGGTCCCTGTTGAATAAAATATGTCTAGATAGCCACTCTGAAATAGGTACTTGCACTTGCGTTTAAGTGGATAGTTTAAACTGATTTAATTACAGTTTTTGATTTAAGGTGAAAAAATAGGAGGCGAACCAAAAAAATTTAGCAAAAAAAAAAAAAAATAATAATAACATTTGCAAGAGCTCTATGCATGCAATAAGAGTTGCCCCAATCACAATTCATCATATTGTCAATGAGGGAAAGGTTTGGTTCCGATTAAATTACATGTTAGCACCAGTTTTTGGCTTTTTAATTTCAAAATATAAAATGGCAGCGACTTTCAACAGCCCCCGAAAGCAAAACGTTAAAGGGGTTGTTGGGGGGGGGGAGAAGAGAATGAAAAAAAAACCTCTCTTGCAAAATTTAAGTTAACATTTTTCATTTTTTTATCAATTTGACTAACTCGCACTGAATCAACTTTAAAGCTCAAATCTTAACATATACACTTAAACTGATAGGAAACCCAAAAAAAAAGGTGCAAAAAGCATATTAGAGCGGAGAAGTATGTACAATAAGTATCGTAACAATCACAGCATTGAGTGGTTAGCCAATGCGGCAAGATTGGTGTTAAATTAAACAAAAAAGAAACAACATATTTGAGGTAGGAGTATGTAAGAACAGCCACAATCACAGCATGAGTGGTTAGCCAATGAGGCAGGTATTGATTTAATAACAAGTTAGCACCCGTTTTTTTGGGTATTAAACAGCAAAAAAAAAAAAGGAAGATACAACTTTCAACAACTCCCCGTAGGCAGAAGATGAATTAAAAAAAAGAAATACAAAAAATTAATCACTAAATTAACCAATAGTCTTTAAAACTGTACAATAACCCCAAAAATTTAAACCCCAAGTCTTTAAAACTGTACAAAACAAAAGAAATATAATGGTAACAATGTTTGAGCGAGTAAAATGTAAAGTAAATGTGACCACGAGCACAGCTTTCAGCGAGTTAGGGCTAAGGTCTGATTTTGATGGAATAAAGGATCAGCACCAACTAATGGGTACTTCCTGACAAAAATGAGAATGATTTTTCAATGAAATGAAAGACCGTAACATTTCCTCGTATTAAAGATATTCAGTCATAAGGGGGGGATGCATCTTAACAAGCCTTGCTGTTTTTGGACAGGTATGATTAGAACTAAGCTACATCTGACTTGAAGTAAATATTTGACACTGTACAGCAAAGAGAGAGAGAGAGAGAGAGAGAGAACACATTGTCATTTTTCAATACTATCCTTATGAGAAGATAAGCTGAAAACATTATTGAGATCAATACGTAGGTATCAGATGATACGGAAAGACATTTATGACGAGTCCGAAGGAGACATGACCAACAGCTTCGGAAAAACAAAAGTGATCCAAACTTTTGTAGCATCTTGCATGACTTCTTTGATCAAAGTCTCATCATAGGGCACATGTAAAATCTTCAATGCACCAGTTTTCTCGAAGTCTGGTTCAGCGACGCAGTATATTCCTTTTTTCTTGTCAGACATATGCATCTGAAGAAGCATCTGGCACAGGTACTTGTTTGCAGGTTTTTTGGTGTCTTTGGAAAAGTATGTAACAAAAGATTCAGGGGTGGCAGGACACTTAACTTCCACGATTGCATCTCCTAGAAGGCCATCCGGAGAGGCTCCAAAGATTCCATGTTCTTTACGAAGGATAAGACCTACTTTCAAAACTTTTCTACCGTAAATTCTTCCAAGTTTTTTCAAGACTTCCGGCTCCAATTTTCGGCCACGCTCCATAGCTTTGGTGTCTTTAATTTTTCGAGCTCCTAAAAGCTGATTGACAAGCGAGCTATCGGCTGTTTGGCAACGAGATACATCAAAAAGTTTGGAGGCAGTCACTCGCGCGTAATTCATTTTAAACCACAATTTTGATTTGGCTTGTTCGGCAGTTTCTTTTGTCAGTAATTTACACTCTTTCTCATCCATAACTGAAGAGCAGTAATTAAGAAAATTCTCACCTTCGTGGGGGCCTGGAGTCAATAGGAAGCTGTGGAGGAGGTGATGAATAGACAAGGATGGACTAAAATCATTCTGCAGCCTTAGTAACGAGAAACTGTCTCTAGCATTCAGCTTCGACACATAACTTTGTATGAAAGCTGACTTCGATGTAGCTGCAATCTCTACTCTTGCCGCGGCTTTAATTTCTTGCTGCGAAATAGACTTCACATCAGAGCCTACTTTTGACAGCGTCGATCTTTTCCAGTAGCAGGTGACAGAGGTACAGGGAGGCTCTTCACTCCTGCGATGAAGCCACGTAACCAGTGCAACTGCATGCTTACAACCTCCTGAAACAAAAAAGAATAGTGATAAGAATTAAAGAAGAGTAATTAAAAAGTGAGTTTTGACAGTCAAGCAATCAAGTAGTGAGGTTCGCTTGGGAGGGGGAAAATTCCCTACCACAAAAAAAAGGTGTCGGCAACAACAGTTTTTGAGCTTCACAATATTGTTTAAAATTCTGGAAAGTGACGACCCTGTGGTCTTTTCCCTGCTTACTTTACAGCACTTGAAAAAAAAAGTTTGTAGTGACTAGTGCGGTTTAGAAGAATTTGACTGCAAACAGGGCACTAACACTACAGTTATAGTTGTTAATCATTATATGGATCCCCCTCAACACACGTTAATGTAGCTATTGAAGTATAGAAAAGAGAGCTTTAAAAAATTTAGCTAGTAGTGCTGGAATGAATATTGAGTGGTTTGTTCATCAAGTTTCCTTCTCAGGGCACTTTGTAGAATAAAAGAGGGACAGGGCGTACACTTGCCGCACACCGCCCTCCCAAGAGTACAGAACTTTCGTGGCGGAGAGGCTGCGAATCTCTCATTTAGCAATCAAAGGAGCATGATTTAAGCAGAAGCATACAAGATAGAGTTGCAATAAGCTCAGTAGGATCAGTGGCCGACCAGCAATGCAAAATACTGATGGGAGCAAATGCGTATGGTCTTTGAATGGTATTGATGACACTGTGTTCAGCAGCCTTCAACCTAGCAGCATTAATTTATCTTGTTACAGCTCAAGCAAAGGGATGAATGTGGAAAGTAATAAGCACTTCTTACCTTCACAAGCAGGACAGCTCTCACAGGCTGCCTTTAAAATCAGACTTTCTGCACTGTCTAATATACAATGGACATTGTAATTTTTGGATGTGACTCGGTGCTCCGGAGTGACACGTGCCTTAATGTGACACATTTGGTTCGTCCGACTAATTTGGACAAAGCCCACAGCACTATCACCGTATGATGCTCTTGTGGATCTGAAAATAAGAGATGAGAGAAAATAAAACACTGAATTCTTACAATGAGAAATCATGAGGCAATATTCGGCGCAATAAATCTTTACAGTTACTCAGTTTAGGAGCTTTGCGTTACTTGACTCTCAGAGAATAAGTACTGATGTAGAGTGCCTATTTGAAGTCATAGAATTTCTTAGAAACAGGGCAGGTATGGAGTAAGTACACGGAGAAAATCTTTGGCTAGATATTTGGATAGTGAATTCTAAAATTCTCCGCTTCGGAGCCACGTAGTTCCAAGCCCACCCAGATAAATTCTTATCCCAGTCCGAGGGCCGACAAAGTAGTAGATGGAATAAAAGGTAGAAGATAAAAGTTCTGAATGGCTTGTATTCATCCAGCATACATATAGTTGATGCCATTATTATTTCATTATAAGGGGTTGTTGGGAGATGAGCTCAAAGAATCTCAATCGAGATAGAAGTCTCAAAACAAGAAATGTTCTCAATGCCAAGGTAAACTTTTCATGACTCTTACAGTTCACTTCCGTCTAAAGCTCTGAAAAAAGGAGTATTACAAGGCTCACAAGAACATTCGAATTGAAAATTGCTAACTGTTGCAGAAATCATGAGAAAGTAGGTAGTTGAGAAAAATGTAAACAGAGAGAAATATTTGCACTTGCAGGTTATATTAGACATGCAAGAGGGCATATCCACGGCCGTTACAAGTGATTGGCATGGCATTTTTCAAAATAGCAAAAAGATATGAAAACCTACAGAGAATAATCCTACTTTATCGAAGTGGGTCCGATACTTACGAAAAATAAGGGGAGAAGAAAGTTGGCATAAGAAAGATGGGCTTACCTAAGCAGTTTTCGGTGCCGCATCTCCGGTCCTCTGAACACGTCCGACAGATAGAATTTGGCCACCATAATCCCGCTTATCTTCGGCAAATTTCTTGAATCAGCTTTTGAAAATCCTTTTTCAGTGTGCAGGGGCATTTTGAAATCAAAAACCACGAGAAAATAGACATATAACCTTCGCGACGTAACTTGAGTCCGAATAGCCGATCGCCGGTAAACAACACATTGATTCCTATGTCGATTCGCATGCGCCGGATGCCCGAGTCTCCGGGCGGTATCTCTGACGTCACGCGCCTCCGACCAATGAGAATCGTTTTTATCATCGCTCAACTTTGAGAAGCTTTTTCGGGGCTTTGGATTTATTTTAGAGCTTTTTTATTGCCTCCATCGTTTTTCTCACGAAAAGTTCTGCTAGAAGCACTCATTTATTTGAAAATCCCCGTTTCATGAAATTGGCCCATTCTGTTTACAGGGTCATTTAAGGTATAAAAACTGTAGCGTCCGCTACGTTTTAAACTTCATAGTTTTAAACCCCCCCCCCCCCCCCAAAAAAAAACTTAGAAATTGTTTTCTTTGCTACCGCAAAACAGACAAGCAAGTATAGAGAGCTCCTACTTTGGCAAGCGCTAAGAAATTCAAAGTTTGAAATTTCGAATTCAAAAGTACTGTTTTAAAACTAGACGGATGCTAGAATCTATACCTGAAATGAACCAATTATTGACGACACTTGAATCGGTCCTTTTTCAAAGAAGGGTCATGCCCTCAGACCCAAATTTTACAGTTGAGCCAAAAACCGTTTCACGCTTCGTAAACTCGAATTGAATACTTGAAATTTTGCGTAAAATATGTGAAGTTTGGGGGGACGTTAACACCCGGTAAAAAAACCTCATATTAAGATCAGTGACGTCGTATGCATCCGTGCAATCTAGCAACGCTGAATTCAAACCCCTCTAAAATATAGATTCAAGGGAGTCCAATGTGCAGTGTGCAGTGCACACCTGAGGGGTGCACGCATATTGGGGGTGCACACTGAGCAGTATGCACCCCCAATATTTCGACTTTATTCATGACTTTAAATAGACGAATTGCAACGTTGCCCTATTGCATGCTCCGCCACTGATAAAGAGAGCAGATGCGTCTCGTTTAAATGCATCACCATGCGCGACAAGTCGATCCCTGTCTGTAATAACAGATTCAAAGCACGAGCAGACCTGGGGATGTTGTGTGTCCATTTAAACCCATATAAAAGGTCGTATACGAAGGTGTTCACTGAGCACCCAATCGTTCGATCTTTTACGTGTGTTCAAATGGAAGAACTGCAACGCAGCCAAATTGCACGCTACGCCACTGTTTTTAATAGCCAAATCTGGCTACTGTGACCTTACTCTGTGTATCACTTTGCTCGTTTCGAATGGATCCAAAGATTGATGAAGTTATCAGACTTATCGAGTTAGTGACACTAATTTAAATGACAAACCCCTGTGATCGATTTAAGCGACGTTGAATCAATCATTCTGACGGTGAGAATTCGTGTCGCTAACAAAGAATAGTAAATATTGTACAGCAAGTCGACGTGATGTGACTGCTCACAACTCGGAATATGATAAGAATCTTATCATGAATTTTAATCTTTTAGCTTCTGATCTGTAGTCTTTATCACCTGAATGTTTGCCGATGCATTCCTATTTATTTCCTAGTCCAAAGAAATGAATCAAACGGGCAAAGAGTAAAATAAAGCGTCACCGATGTGATGCATTTTTTTAGGTCCTTGAGAGGGATTCTGCATCAACTCACTGGCAAAACCCACCGATTATATCTGTTAAATCTATCGCACTCCAAAAATAGAAGCCAATTTTTTAACAAGATTCGTGGGAAATAACGTACATTTTTTGCACTGACTGTGTAAAAAAATGTGTTGCTTTAAATTGAAAATAATACTTTTAAATTGCATTGATTTTTCTTACACATCGATCCTTCTCTTCTGATAAAATTTGCTTGATTTCTGTTCTAATCCACACAGTTTCTAGACTCCTCCCTATAATCCCTATCCAGTATATCTCCACCACTGGCACAACCAGGATCTCTTTCATCTCTCTCATTTCCCATTTGAATGTATAAGTGGGAAAATGACAGAAAGAGGGGTTTTACCCCCTTGTCCACCCTTTGTCTTTTTACGTTTCTTAGGGGAGAAAAGAGAGAGATGAGGAAACTCTCGTTGCGCTACTGGCCTCCCGCATTCCTTCGTTATACTGTTGATTCAATCGCAATCATCAAACTTAGTGCTGTCATTGAGTCTAACTTTGGGCCCGGGGGGGGGGGGGTAATTGGGCCCGGGGGAAAAAATTTGTGAAGTGAACAGTTTTTTTTTTTAGCATGTTTTGGGTTATTTTTCAAGTCAGTTGGTAAGTATAATAACCTCTATATCCAAACATGCTAAAATAATGAACTGTTCAGCTTCACAAATGATTTTTCCTCCTGGGCCAAAGTTAGACTCCTGACTCAATGACAGTTCCATAAATTTCTTTTTTGCCGTCTTATAAAAAAAAGCTCTCGTATTGGACAATATTGCAATTTTGAGTTTCTACTCACTTCCCTCCCTACTTTTTGCCCCTCTCCAACCCCCCCCCCCCCCCCAAACACCTATTCTAAACTCTTGATAAACCCACTATGATGCTATGTGTATTGCCACGCTGCGCCCCCGACCACCTCGAAGCGGACACACTTTACCAGTATTGTCAAATTTAACTTGAAATTCGAAAATTTCACGTTGAGTTAATTGAGAGTTAGAGAAAATTCTTCAAAGTGGCAACACTCCATTCTACGTATATTAGTATCCATACATTCCTGCTTTTAGCGCACTTAACGCGAGTATGTCAGTCAGTGTCCACCAATCAGAGTTGTCATACTGCAAAAATAAGATATTCTACAGCAATGACTTTTTTTTTTTTTTTTACGATAAGTTATAGACTGTCTGAATCACGAAGAAATAATACTTTAGCGTGCGTGCTTCTACTAAATGTTACCGTAGGAATTTTATAATTTTCTTCAGAGGAATAAAAGGATAGACATTTCCAGTTCATGCAACGTGAAGTAGACAATGTTTTTTTTATACTTTTGGCAACCTTGGACTCCATTTGTTTCGAGAGAAGGAAACGCACTTTTGATCTCTTTGCGAACGGCGGCTCTCAAAGTGGTGATAATGGACGAATTTCATCGAACAGTAACAGCACCCACCCCCCTTTTCTGGAAACTTGATCCTTTCAACCGATTGTTTACTCAATTATCCTCCATTAACAGCCTAAAAAAAAAAGAAGTAAAACCGTCCCTTCGTTCAAAATTTGAACCGCGTCCTTCCAGGAAAGGAATATTGTTTGTTTTTCTGTTGACACAGTAAATCCTGTTTGGCAATAATGGAAGTATGTTATTGTGTCCATTCCTCTCGAAGTGTTTACGCTCGTGTTTCCAGTTTATCAGTCGAAGATAGGGAAACTTATCCAGCTAGAGCTCGATTTTTGGATTTTCCTTTTCGCTTCGTTTTTGTTTCTTTATTAATAACTAATCATACGAGTTTATAGAATTACATTTTAGTAGCAATCACCGCAATAGGGCTGCACTTTTTTTTTTTTTTTTGTACACTTTTGTTTTATGCTATAAGCGATTTAATAGTCGATTTTGGTGTAAAAACCTCCAAAAATAACGATGGCAGCACTAAAAACTTCCGAAATCCACTCCTAAACTCGATAAACGCTTTTATTTGCGCGGGCGTAATTGTGGCTGAGGGTAGTAGCAATGGGAGATTCCCATCTAACAGTACTGTAACTCCATCAAGAGGTGACCCGCAATAAGAGACGACTTTCATTTGACACCGGTGTCACTAGGTGTTGCGGTACCATTCATCGGATGTGGATCATCACTCAGGTGACTAATTACTCTGTAAATCATCCTTGTCATGGTTTTGTGAAATATTTCCATTAAATTTCCATTCACAGTAAATTTTCTTAACATTAGAGGGGTCTCAAACTGGCTTTTGGCGACTTCAAATTTTTGCCCATGTTGCATAGCCATGAGTTGCTAGTAAAGTGGCTCCAGTTTCAAAAGACATGAAAACCCTTGAAAGTGATCGACTCCATTTGTCAAGCTGAAACGATAGAGAGGTCTTAAGCTGGATTTTGGCGACATCGACTTTTTGCCCATGTTGCATATAGCCATAGAGTTGTATGAAAACCCTTTTGAGAGCGATCGACTCCATTTGCCAGGCTGAATCGATAGAGGGTTATTAAGATTCTTAACCGAAGTTTTTACGTCAATTTGGGGGGGGGGAGGCTTCCTAAACATCCATCTCAGCTCATCAACTGTACCCAGAGATTACTAAGCTAAAGAGATATGGCAAGTCCTATCCCCGCCATGTTAGAAAACCGTTAATCGACAATCGTAAAAAACGCCTTCAAATAGGCCGTGATACAATACGGCGTACTACCTGGTGGACCATTTTTCGTAAACATTGCTATTACTGCTGTTCGTGGAAATAAATTCTAGGCACACACTTTTCTGAATTTTTTTGCTTTCCAAACACGTTGATAAGATGGAAAATGTCAAGGGAAAAATTTAACCACCAAAATAACCACTAAAACTTTAGTCAAAAGTCATTTACTGCCAGCCGAACGCACTTCGGTTACTTTCAGAATTGTTTACAAAAATGGTCCACCAGATCGTATGCCAGTTTGCCTACTTCGTAGGAGTCGATTAACAGTTTTGAGCAGTTCTGCCATATCTCTTTAGCTTAGTTATCTCTGACTGTACCCCACCTTTCGAAAATAGATTCTACACGCAATTTTGACTAGATTCGTAGATTTCATCATTACATATTTCGTTTTTCGTTCATTAAATTCGTTTTTGGTTTTTTTCGTGGATTTCGTGTTTTTAGATTTGGCCTGGTGAGTGGTGACAACAGCCGCCTAGGCGCTTATGCTCCCCGCATTAAGAGATAGATAGAACGTCCATTTGCAAAAAGGACATTTTCAATTCAGAACTGATCAAAAGGTCCCAAAGTCATTGAAACTTTCGGATTTTCCATCCCTCAAGGGTTAATTAACTTTCAAGTATAAATAAACTTCAGTAATAAGTTTTTGCTTCATAATAAAGGGAGCAAGGTGAATATACTTTAAGGATCAATCAAAGGGTCAATCAACTCAATCTCTAAACACAGTTGAAATTGTTTAGTGTTAAAAGTTTCTATAACACGATTCTCCCCTTTCAATACCTAATTATAATCAGAGCTGCAATCAGAGTCTATATACTTAAACATCTGCCTTCTGATAAATGAGCATGTCGAGTTAATAATGTTGAAAATACACTTTGCGTGGATTTTTACGTTTTTGCTGAACAATCTGACGACGCGTTGACAGTTGAGAGTGAGGCCAGCTCTGGAAGAGGCTCGTAAAATGACAGGTGCGCTCATTGGAGTAAATTCTAATGAGATCTTAACTCTTATTTACACGAAAGAGCACATACGATGTTTTATTGGGCCTTCTTCCGGAGACGGCTTCAGTTTCACGCTATACGTCACGTCATAGCTGTAGCCAGGATATTGTGTTTCTCTTTCTTAGCCCATTTAAACGAACGCGTTGGAAAAGGACAGAGCCAGGAGCTGAAGTCACATGACAGCCCCTATATCCACCCTTTTCTAACACATGCGTTCAAATGGGTTAAGAGAGAGAAAGGAAATATCCTTGCTACGGCTATACCTGACGTATTTATTACCCTGGGGAAATTTTGGATATAATTTGTACTAAACGCTCGCGATCAATCAAATGTACATAAATAATTAGAAGGACTGCGTGATGAAATGTGAAGATCAGTGGCGTCACGTGCAGTCTGGCAACACTGCTTTTCGACCATTAGAACCTGTGAAAATATCGAGTCGAGGAATTGCAGTGTGCACCCCTAATAGTTCGATTTTTTTAACGTATTGTAATGGACAGAATGAAAGGTTGCCAGATCGGACTGTCACCGCGGGTTTCTAAGTCTCATTTATTTCGTGATTTGCAACTCTGGTGGTGGAAACGCACCATTTAATTTTTAGACAAATTAGTTGCTAATAAAATTGTATTTTTTCATGTCTTATTTCAGAATATAAGACTAAGACGGTCGTAAACATTGATGAATTCCTGATTCTAAATTCCTGTGCAATTTATCAGCAATTCCGTTTTCAATATAAAACTATGTAAAAGCATCGATTTCTTTAAGATTCGATTATTATTCTAAAGATCAATTACTTTACATTGGTTTAAATGGAGGGACTCCGTTGTGCACGGAAAAAAATCGGTAAAATCTACCATCTTGGAGTCGCAGCAATCAAGTAGATGGTAAATGCAACGTACATTATGGTAAATTAAGTTAGTTTGTTATTACATTTTACCATACTTGATAGCTGACTCCAAAATCAGCTATGCAGATGGTAAATTCTACCAGTTATTTTTATCCGAGTGCCACATTATTGTACGATCCGCAACTGCACTACCATGGGCGGAGCTAGTAATTTGGCAACTGTGGATTCTTCCCATTTGAATGTATGAGAAACAATCGATTAGAAACTGGGCCATGGCCCTTCAAGAATCGATTGTTTCTCATACATTCAAATAGGAAGAATCCACAGTTGCCGAATTGCTTCCTCCGCCCATGTGCACTAGTCAAGTGATAACGGTGGTTAGCATTTCTATCAACTGGTAACTGGTCATATAGTCACAATAGACCCTCGGTTTTATAGCGTCTTGAACGTTACCTGTGGTTTCCAAACGTATCGAAATGATTGTGTTGAGACCATAACTATGGCACTGGTGGGCTTTCCCCACTCCTGATGTCATAAAAAATGAAATTGCTATCACATATTATTTCTTCTTACGACAATACGACACAATCCCTTCACGCAATTCATGTATCATACATTTTTAACATTTGTGGTCAAAAAAAGAGGCAAGACATCACAATGATGCATCAAATGGCGAGTTAATACGTCTTCTGCACGGGTTCTGCGCTCGTTGGGTTCATAGTCGCATCGCTGCATTTAGATCAGCACTTGGAGATTACGGAGGAGGAAGTGAACTTTGCAGAAGCAGCTCTGACTGCTGACTGCTGACTCTGAGGGTGGTGCAGACGGTAATGCCGGGTAATGCTATGGTGGTGGAGTCCGTAGCAGATAGCAATACAAACTGGATTGCTTCGCAGGTATTTAAGGAGATTCATCAATCCAGTCTTGCCAGCTCATACGGAAGTCCATTTTCCACTTTTGAAAGCAACCTAGATTTTGGGTCTCTAATTCCACTTTTTGTTATTTCCGGTATCTTTGAAATAAAATGTCCATATAATATTGCGCGTCAGTTCAATATCATTGACAAACAAAGCCCACAACTATGCACATCAAATTATATCTCGCTCTCTCTAATGCACGAATTCCATCCTTTTTGTTTTTGAAAAATTGGAAAAAAAAGATCAGCTGATACAGAATCTGAAAATTTGATATTTTCTTTTATCTCGGGGGCCTTCGTATACACGCTCAAATTAGGATCGTCTAATTGGCATTGATGAGCCGAGATCCTCCACAAAACGACAAATGAAACAACCGTTGCATGTTCCGTTGGTTTAAACGTTGTCAAACAACTGTCCAATTTGACGGCCTGTCATTTGACGATGGATGCAAATCAGATACCGTCAACAAAACCACACGGAAAAAAAGACTAGTAGAATCTACCATCTGCGCTGATTTTGGAGTCATCAGCTATGAAGGAGATGGTAAATGCAATGTACATTATGTTAAATTAAGTTAACTTGTTGGTACATTTTACCACCATTATTTCAGTGAAGAACACCATACACGATAGCTGACTCCAAAATCAACTATTCAGATGGTAAATTCTACCAGTTATATTTATCTTTGCAATAAACCCGATTAGGATGTGTTTTGGTCAAGCTTATGTTTGAATTTTAGGAATGTCAGGTTGGCAATTCTGCAGTTTGCAGTAGATTTCAGCTCACCGATGCCAATTTATGACTGTCAACGGGTAAACTGTTTAACACTCACTTATGGTTTTTCATTCCTCGTTTATGAACGGAGAGAATTAGCTTCTTTAAAACCACGGAAACATGTTTACTTGAGACAGTTTTCCTTGCTCGAAGTAAAGTTCTGATTGCATGAAGGAGAATCACTGTCACAACAAGAAATCTTTGACTTTCAGCAGCAGACATTTTCCTTGGGTTAAAGGAATGGATCTGTTGCAATTTTTTGCTACAACGATTAAGAGTGTTTAATCCAATGTAAAATCGCCTGAAAAGTCCAATGGTGGCATCAGAAAGTCATAAAATGCAATAATAAACTCACTAGAGGCGTTTAATGAAATCCAAGATGGCGGAGAACTATCGAGCTGTTTGTATGCATGCACCACGAACATCCAAGGATAGCCAACCTCGCAATATCGATCACAACCAATCACAACGTAAACAAACACATAACCTCTACCTCCAGTGAGGTTGTCAAAGTTGGCCATCCTTGGATGTTCACGGTGCATGCATACAGATTGCTCGATATTTCTCCGCCATCTTGGATTTCATTAAACGCCTCTTGTGAGTTTATTATTGCATTTTATGACTTTCTGATGCCACCAATGGACTTTTCATGCGATTTTACATTAGATTCAACACTCTTAATCGTTGTAGCAAAAGTTTGCAACAGACCCATTCACCTTCGTCAATATTTCACTGTGCAGTTTCTTTAACACAAACGAAATACACCTTGGATTAAAAAAAGAATTCTCTCAGTGTTGTTTCCAAAACCCGGGAATTTTTTTGTTGTTCATAAATGTGACATCACTGTAAAAAAGTCATGGCCTGCAAGAGCAATGCAAGGCGAAGAGCAGCAAGAGACTGAAGCGTTGATCACGCTCCGGGCTGTGTGCGGTCGCTTCTTTCCGCGCTTGTTCGTTCGTTCGTTGGTTCGTTGGTTGGTTAGTTGTTCGGTCGTTGCCACTGAAAGTTCGAAATTTCAGCCTCGCCATCGCGCATTGCCCCGGTTCCTTGCCCCGGGGTTCCCGCTCCATGTGCTTGCCCGGGTCCGGGGTCCTCCCATTTTACTCCTCTTTAACTCCTAATTACAACCAGAATCTCGGAATGATAATTTTTTCTTATATTTCTTTTTTCCTCTCCTCTCGTTTCTCGCACTTTCCTTTCCTCCGTTTCGAATCGTTGAAGTTGATGAGTGATGACTGATGACCGATGGAGGCTCATAGGGAGGCGTTCAAGTCCGCGAGCTTTATCCTCGAGGGTCCTCGCTGGGAATGGGGATTTTCCAAAGAACGAACATATGTGGAGATATGGACGGATACAGGGATTTCTCCTCTCTCTCTCTCTCTCTCTCTCTCTCTCTCTCTCTCTCTCTCTCTCTCTCTCTCCTCTCTCTCTCTCTCTCTCTCTCTCTCTCTCTCTCTCTCTTTCTCTCTCTCTCAGTCCCATTTGAACACATGTGTTAGAAAAGGCATTTCACCGCCATCTTGGATTTCTCTTAGATCACCTTTCGTGTCTTTATGACAGGATTTTGAGTCTTGTTGATGGCTTGATGCTTCACGGAAAAAAGGAGGATGTGTCGTAGGCACGAATTTGGGTTCACCGGCCATAATTTGGATCAGTTTTTTGCATAGGACACAATCAGATTGGTGAATTCGTTGATACACTCTGATTATGTCCCATGCAAAAAACTGATCCAACTGTGGCCGGTGAACCCAAATTCGTGAATGGGAAAGGAATTTCACCGCCATCTTGGATTTCTGTAAAATCACCTGTGGTGTCATTATGACAGGGTTTTGAGTCTTTTTGATGGCTTGATGCTTCGCGGAAAAAAGTAGAATGTGTCGTAAGGCATACGAATTTGAGTTCACCGGCCACAATTTGGATCAGTTATTTTGCATGGGACACAATCAGATTGGTAAATTCGTTGATACATTCTGATTGTGTCCCATGCAAAAAACTGATCCAAATTGTGGCCGGTGAACCCAAATTCGTATGCCTACGACACATTCTACTTTTTTCTGTGTTTGCATGTGATTTTTACGCCGTCGTATTTACGTAGGCATCAACGCTTGATGAAGCAAAAGTTTGTGGAAGACCTATATGTTTGTCTTTCTCTCTCTTTGCTTATTAGAACGCATGCGGGTTGGGGAAGGTTAGAGACATGGGGGGGGGGGGTTACAGGGGGTCTAACTCCCCCCCTCCCTCCCCGACACCAACATATACCCTAAAAAGGTAACGTTTTACGTTTTCGGAGAAATTTTATCAAATTTAGAAAAATTCCTGGTTACACCTTTGGTTAGAGAAAAGTGTGGTAGTCACTTGATAGCCCGGAAGCTGTCCTTTTCTAACACACAGTCGGAGATCGTGAGATAAAAACAAAAATCCTGGATCCGCCGCGCCGCAGTGAGGGCGAACAGAGTTTAGATATCCTCATCTTTTATGAATCCTGCTCAATGATGATGAATTACTGCAAAAGGGACGGTACATAAAACCCCTGGTGTGCTTCTTCTGAGAGTAGAGCTTAAGTATAGTTTGGAGAATTTCAGTGAAAATACCGTCCGCAATGATTCCCTTTTCGATAGCTATATACCGTACCGCCGCGCCACGCCGCAATGGGTCTTTTGGGAAACGGGAGACTTAACTTTGGTTACCATAGCAACGCAACGGCCAGTCTTACAATGCTTGACCAATAGCGTCACTCATATAAAAAGTCTTAAATATCGGTTCAGCTCAAAATGAACTATCGGCTCGTAGGTTTGAGTATAGGCAATATACAACACATGTAGAAATGGGCGCCCGCAGAAAAATTTCCAAGAGGGGGGGGGGGGAAAAATTGTTGAACCTCAATGGAAGGTCTAGGAGATCCCCCCCCCCCCCGGGGAAGGGAAAACTTCTTTTTTTTCATCTAAATTTCATCTAAACAATTACTAAGCCATGGTAGGTGTATCAAATAATAGTAATAATTTTGACGTGTTTAATATAATGGATGAAGGGACAGCAGACGAAAATGATATTAAGGAAAATGTTTAATTCTACTATTCCTTGCAAAAAATTAGTGAAAATTACAAAATAAACAAATAATGAAGTTTGTTAACTATGACTCCTTTGATTAACATTGCATTTCCTTTTGTCCTTTCATTTTTTACCGTGAAATTTTGACTTTTTTGAATTCCCGGGAAGGGCAAGTGCCCCCCTCTTGCCCCCCGCTGCGGGCGCCTATGCACGTATAGTTTGTGCGTTGCGTTTTGAGTATTTTAGCCATACGTGAATACAGGAGGTTGTCTTTCTTTCTCTCCTTCCATTTGAACGAGTGCGTTAAAAAAGGACAAAGATATGGGCTAAAGTCACATGATGGCCATTTCAGTTATCCTTTTCTAATTCATGTGTTTAAATGATCAAAGAGAGAGAAAGCCAAATTCCTGTATCTGCTAATGGATTCTTACGATGCGATGGTATATATTCACACAATGGGAAAAATATCTATCCCTGCTAGTGCACTCATTATACTTACTTGCTCATCAAATATAGTTTAACTTGCGAGGTTTAGAGCCTATTTTTAACGCTGTTTTTTTTTTCTTTTCTTTTTTCAGGTGAGTGGTGTCAGCTAGATGCGCATTTTTCTTCTCTCACAATAACCTTTTGTTTGTAAGTAATTACATGTGAAATATTTTTAAGTTTACTCATTTGACGCTTTAATAATCTTCGCATATCTCGGGTGGAGAAATTAATCGTCAGTTTGATCTAATCAAGTTTATGGATCTTTAATTTGATAGCAAAGAACATTTTAATAATCTTTTTTTTTTTTTTTTTTGTCTGGGAATCGTTTCAGCACGTATACATCGTTCGGTCGCACACGCGACCGAGGTAATTAACCAAACGGCTCGCTTTCATTTCATCGTCTCAACCGTCTTGCAACCTGTGTTTATCTGCAATCAAATTTCTTTACATTGTTCCAACACTAATTTGAGCTGTTTATATTGCCTAGCAAGGCAAGCATGGGTATTGCTGGTCCAGGACTAGTTGTCCGAGTCATATCGAATTTTAATGAGACGATTTTGTTTCTTTTCTTTTATCTTTGATGAATAGCTCTAATCATGAGAGATACTCCTCTTTTCCTTATGCATTGCTCTTGACCTAATCTTTTTCCTTGTCACTGGCGGATCCAGGACTTACGCCTTCTCTCTCTTTTTCCATTGGAATGCATGTGATAGAAAAGGACAGATCAGGGGCAGTCTCGTGATTTTCGCCCCCTCTTCTATCCTTTACTAACACACGCGTTCAAATGGGGAAAAGAGAGAGAAGAACGGTTTGTTTGTTGGATCCGCTAGTGTTCCCTGTACTTTTTGTTCACGTTCAAAACAAGTGAATTCGCGTCTGGTCAGAGCCTCGCGTTTTTGAGCAATCGCAGGTTCTGGTGCATTTCCTCCCACTTTGACCGGAAAGTGTGATTAAAGAACGTATATGACTCGACAAATATATACCTTCCAGTTATAGGTCGTTTGTGATCGATTTACGATTGCTCTGTGAAATGGGGCTCTTGCAATTTGCAAACTTTTGCTATAAGCAAATAAAAAGTCCAATATTTTCCAGCAAAAATCACGAAAATCAGACTAAGAAAGTCTAAAAGTCAGTAATAAACTCACATAACTGCTATAACGCCAAGATGGTAATGGTGGTTCGTCGCAGGTATCATGAGAGATTCGTGTCTATTATGTCACTTTCTCCACAGAGATATGTCTCATTTTAGATAGGAATCTCCCATGATCCCTGCGTCTCTCCGCCATTAAGCCCGATTCTGATAGTAAATTTCGTGATTTTTTAGTTTACTCATCGTCGTTTTTACAGGTTTTTATGCAAGAATCAAAAGTCAACTCTTCAATCCCCTATAGCAACAGTTTGCAAGAGCCCCATTATTCTTTTGAAATGATGATAGTTAAAATTGAAAAGATCAAGACTAACTTGTAACTTTATCAATACCTTAATACATTTTTATGCAATGTTAGTGGGGTTTTTTATGAAAGAGACCATTTTTAGAAGGGCCCTAAAGACCGTTTCCAAAATGACCCTGACCCTTGACCCCGCCACTCTCTTCCAGGGATTTGGAGCCGGAGCCAGAGCCACGGTCAAAATTGAAATCTGCACCTCTCCTGGAAAAAACAATGAATATAATACTTTGAGACCTGAAATTTACCATTCAACATCCGATTCAAGATGTTTTAGAGAAGACAGAGATTACTTCCCATGATTACATTTTGAGTTATTGCGATTGGAGCCCAGGGACCAGTGGCGTCGCGTGCAATTTGGCAACAAGGTATTCTATCCATTTAAACTCATGTGAAATATCGAATTCAGGGGGTTCACAGTGCACAAGGAAAATTCGATACATTCAATGAGTTTAAATGGAGCAGTTGCATTGTTGCCAAATGGCACGCGACGCCACTGCGGCAGGGACCAATAAATGTTCGGTACAGACGGTCCTGCAGTCTGCACCCAGATGATTGGTGTACACCTACGGCCATTTAAAAGCACACGTAACCGCTCACCATCCAACGTCTTTCGGGGACCGTCTGCGTCTGTACCGAACATTTATTGGTCCCTGAACCGGAGCAGCTCCTTTTTCAGAGCTCCGATTGCAATAATGGGGCAGTTGCAAGGGTCTGAAATGTTGTGTTTTTTAGAAAGAAAATGAAAGTACTTGATGAGCGGAGAACAAATATGCCTTTGGTTTCTAATTCAGTCCCATTGTTCCGGAGATGAGATTTTAGCCCAAAATACATTGTTTGAAATGGGAATTCCGCGTGGTGACGTCACTACGCACACGATTTTTTACAACTTTACAAGTGTGTATTTCCAAAACCGGGACACTTATGAAAAAACCAAAGCAGGGCTGCCGTTTTGCGTATAATCAATGCTATTTTTCAATTCACCGATGATTCCACCGGTTGAGAAAAGATTACACAGTTCAATTCATTGCATGACTGTAATAAACTGAAATACTCGCATCTGTAATCTTTTCTCAACCGGTGGAGTCGTTGATGACTTTAAAAAACTTACGGATATTTTAATTAATCAACGTAGTTTCCATCGATTAAGGAAAGATTACAGATCAGAGTATTTTCGTGCATTACAGTCATACACTGAACTGAACTGTGTAATCTTTACTCAACCGGTGGAATCATCGGTGAATAGAAAAATAGCATTGATTATACGCAAAACGGCAGCCCTGAACCAAAGGCACCATTGTTCTCAGCTCATTAATTACTATCATTTTCCTCATGAAAAACCCAAAATGTCAGACCCGTGCAACTGCCCCATTCAAACTGGAATCATTGAAATTAATTCGTGTCTGCGCTGAAACACCTTGAATTAGTTATTAAATGGTAAATTTCTAGTCTGAAAGTATTATTTATTATTTTCTTGAAGAGAGGTGAAAATTTCAATTTTGACCATGGCTATCTGTCGGCTCCGAATCCCTGCTTTCTTCTAACGATTGAAAAAGTGTAATAGTTTGAAATTTAGAGGATTCGTAGTTTCACTATGACAGCCGCTTCCGGTAGTTTATCTTGAAGGATCTACTAACAAATCTCCAAAATTGATTTCTAGAATTTTTTAATCATAAAATTCTGCAACTATTTTAGCACGATTTGTGAGCACATCTACATGAAGTGGAATGTAGAATTTTGTTTTTAATAAAAACGTTACATGGTTGTCAAATAGCTAGTCAAATAAACGTTAGTATGTTAATATTAACAGCAAACTGTTATGGTACTTGTTCAATCGAAAATCATAACAGTGTTGAATTAATAAATTTATACTCCAAAAACTAGTTTACCTTGGAGGATCGACTACCAAATCTCCAAAATTGATTTTTCAGAATTTGTTAATCATAAAAGTCAAAAAGTCTATAGTTAAATGTAGCACGATTTGTGTGCCTGTGCACATCTACATATGAAGTGGATATAATAACAACATTACACAGTACCGAAACTCAATGTTAGAAAAACGGTAAATGCCCCCTGGTGGTCGGCGGCTAACACTACATCTTCCATTTGATTTGCATTAGACGCGACGGTGGCGCCCCCCCCCCCCCCCAAAGTGGTGGGTGGCTAACAACTCAATTTTCCCATTTGATTACATTGAAAAACGACATTCGCCAAAACGCTCCTATAGAGTTTCGCTACTGTTTAGATGAGTATACTGTGCAACATTACACCCATTGTAATATTTAGTCCAATAAACGATACATTATATTAATATTAACAACAAACTGTTGTAGTACTTATTTAATAATAATAAAAAAAAACCATAACAAAATCGAATTTGAATAAATTATACTGTGTAAACAAGTTTCCCAGACATCACCAGGGATTTAAAATTAATGGAACTTTGTACATTGAAAAACGACAATCACCGAAGCGCTCCTCCACAGAGTGTCGCTGCTAGGTTGATGAGTATACTGTGCAACATTACATCCATTGTAATCTTTAGTCCAAAAAACGATATACTATAGTAATACCAGGGGTGCAAAATGTTCCAAAACTTCGGAAGTTTCACGCGATCCATGACTTATTTCCTCACAGGATTTTAAAAAATTTCCTCACAAAAATTTGATAGTGATGACTTTTTTTTGGTTATTTTAACATTTCAACACCGTATGTTCGCAAAATGACCGATATTTTCCCATTCTTTACGCAATTTTCCTCGGAAAATCCTTAATGCCATTATTAAAAAAAAAAAAAAAAAAAAAAAAAAAAAAAAAAAAAAAAAAAAAGGACTTTCCTCACTTTCCCAGAAATTTCCTCACTTTCACGCGATCCGCGGATCGCTAGATCGGGCACATTTTGCACCCCTGAGTAATACTAACAACACGTAATACCACTAGTAATACCAACTGTTGTATTACTTATATAATAAAAAAAACCATAACAATATCGAATTTAAATAAATTATACTACTTAAACAAGTTTCCCAGACATCACCAGGGATTTAAAATGAATGGAACCAAGTTTTACATCGCGAAACTCGTGAAAGTCCCAGATCGACCGCAACTTCCGAAAGCTTCCGTCCGAATACCATCGGTATTAAAAATTTTACTGCTCTTTAATATGGAATGGGAATCGAGGGAGAAAGGAGATTGGATGAGATTGAAGAGAGATTTATTGAAATAAACCGCCGTGTGACTTATCCGCGTGGCATTTTAAATCGAAGCCGGTTCCGTTAGCTACTCCTATGTGTTGAAATTCTACCTGATATATAAAAAAATAAATAAGAACGAAAAGGTATTTTCTTTTTCATGAAAACACGAAAATGAATAAAAAATATTACAAATTCTACACTTAAGTTGTCAGGTTGGAGTGAGTTATTTTGTAATTTTTCAGTTCCTTTTTTCTCGTCTTCTCCTGCTCAGCCCCTATTTATAGGAGATCAGTGCGTAGAAACTTCACATTCGTTTCACCAGTCGCCGCATATAATCGGAATCTCTCTCTCTCTCTCTCTCTCTCACTCTCTCTCTCTCTCTCTCTCTCTCTCTCTCTCTCTCTCTCTCTCTCTCTCTCTCTCTCTCTCTCTCTCTCCCATTTAAAGGTGTACGTCAGAAAGAGACGGAGATAGGGGCTAAAACCACACTATGGCCCCCTCTCTTATCCTTTTCTAACACGTATGTCGTATGTTCAATCGGAGGCCAGAGAGAGAGAGAGAGAGAGAGAGAGAGAGAGAGAGAATCGGAGGCCAGAGAGAGAGAGAAAGAGAGAGAGAGAGAGAGAGAGAGAGAGAGAGAGTCGGAGGCCAGAGAGAGAGAGAGAGAGAGAGAGAGAGAGAGAGAGAGAGAGAGAGAGAGAAAGACGAATGCCTGTAACCGCCTTTGACGGTCGGCGGTATCTGCTCGCGGTTGGTGGAAGTTCGGATAGATGTCTGTGTTGACATTCAAATGAATTTCGGTCAGGTTTTTGAGAAGCACCGGAGGCTGAATTCACGCGAAATACGTGTATTTAATAAATCATTGTATCGAAGGTTCCCTCCCCCACCCCCACCCTCGTCATATTAATTGAGAGGTTTGTTTCGGAGTGATTCCAGCTAGCGGTTTATTTTATAGGTAGCGTTACTTATTAGACTTTTTGTTTTTTTTTCGATCGACGAGTATAATCTTTTATCCTTGCCGTCCAAAATTGAATTTACGTTCCATTCGTGATGCGAGGTGGGGTGGAATTTTAGTAGTCGTTCGTAAACCGACGCGACTTGTTTGGTGAGAATACACCGTTGGCGCAAAATAATTAAAAAGTGGCTGTTGAAAGTGATTTATTATTGACGCTCAATGCCTATCCTTAGTCCTTAGTCAAAAAGCTATGATCTCGTGATCGGACTCAGTCACCTTTCAAGTTGTAGAAGTTGTCGCTGTCGTTTTGCGGTAGTCGTGTCCTTGAGTTTGACGTCTTATCAGTATTATCAATGTAATCACGTGTAGCTAGGTCAAGGCTCGGAAATACACTTCTTGGGCATTTTGGCATTTTTTAAGTTGCCAATGGAGCAGTTGCAAAGGTCTGTCATTTCGTGTTTGATACAAAGGAAGTGATGGTACTTGCTGAGCTGAGAACAATGGTGCCTTTGGTCTTTTTTCAAGTGTTTCAGTTTTGGAGATACACAAGTGTAAAGTTGTAAAAAATCGTGTTTTAAAACAATGTTTTTTAGTCCAAAATGTCATCTCCTGAACAGTGGTACTTAATTAGAAACTAAAGGCACCTTTGTTCTCAGCTCATGAAGTAAGTACTTTCCTTTTCTTTATGAAAAACAACATTTAAGACCCTTGCAACAACTGCTTCATTTCAAGTTAAAGCCGCTGGCGCCTATGGTTAGATTGGTGCTTTTGGGCACCACAATCTGGAATTTGATGGTCGAAAACGACACCAGAGGATTTTTGGTGCCAGCGGAAAATTACGAGAAATTGCAGTCAAATAGCTGTGTACGCCACCTTATTACCTCAGCATCATCGAGCTAGCGTAATTTCCACCAAAACAATCGTAATTTCAATCGTTTTTTCGATTTTCAAGCGAAATTACTAAAAAAAACATCGGCATTACTGATATCGGCGGCTACTGACGCGAATAAAGTTTGTTGGTATTATTGCC
This sequence comes from Trialeurodes vaporariorum, assembly GCA_011764245.1. Lineage (NCBI taxonomy): Eukaryota > Metazoa > Arthropoda > Insecta > Hemiptera > Aleyrodidae > Trialeurodes > Trialeurodes vaporariorum. Next base: position 11,730,807 of record VMOF01000220.1, read on the forward strand.
ATATATTGAATCGAACCGTTTAATCTGTGTGTCAACCGGTGGAATTATCGGTGAATAAAGCAGTTGCAAGGGTCTGAAATGTTATGTTTTTTATGAAGAAAATGGAAGTACTTGATGAGCTGAGAACAAAGATGCCTTTGGTTTCTAATTAAGTCCCATTGTTCCGGAGATGAGATTTTGACCCAAAATACATTGCTTTAATTGGCGATTCCGCGTAGTGACGTCACTACACACACGAATTTTTGCAACTTTACACGTGTGTATCTCCAAAACCAAGACACTTGGGAAAAAAACCAAAGGCACCATGGTTCTCAGCTTATCAAGTACTATCATTTTCTTTATTAAAAATACAATATTTCAGACCCTTGCAACTGCCCCATTGGAAAAAAAGTAATTATACGGGGAAAAAAAGACTGGTAGAATCTACCATCTACGCTGATTTTGGAGTCAGCTATCAAGTACATGGTAAATGCAACATTCGTTATAATGGTAAATTAAAGTTAACTTTTTGGTACATTTTACCATCATATAGTGACATTTATCATACTTGATAGCTGACTCCAAAATCAGCTATGCAGATGGTAAATTCTACCAGTTATTTTTCCCCGTGCAACTATACACAAAACGGCAGCTGTATGCCTTTGGCATTTATAAGTGCAAGTGCAATGTTATCCCAGTCAGTGCAAGTGCAGTCGAGTCGGTGCGTTCGCCACCGCCGTTGCATTGTGCAATGCGGGTGTAGGAAATTGCATCGCCGGGGAGTCAAAGTCAGCTGTGCGGAATTGACGGTGCTCCGCTCTTGGCAGAGAGTGGATGGGTGATGAGAGTGAGAGAGTGAGAGAGTGGATAGTGTATACGCGGCTTTTATCGATTCCGAGTCCGAGCGAGAGAGCAGGAGAGGTTGCAGCTTTAGAAGCTCTCCTCCCGTCCCATTCCCGAATCCCCGACCCGAGTCCCATTCCCGCGAGGATCGAGGAATCGGAGCTTGCGTTGCCATGGCGACCACCGTTGTACCACCACGCTCTCCGCTTATAACTCTCACGCTCTCTACGCGCTCATACTCAATGATTGAACAAAACTCTTCTCTCTCTCTCTCTCTCTCTCTCTCTCTCTCTCTCTCTCTCTCTCTCTCTCTCTCTCTCTCGCTCTCTCTCTCTCTCTCTCTCTCTCTCTTTCTCTGCTCAAATCCATGCCCCTTCTTTTACCATTGACCTTGTCGCGTAACTTACTACAAAACGCAAGGGGCAACGCGGAAGCAGTGTCCCTTCCCTCCATCGATTCTCTCCCCCAAGTTCCTTATCATCGCATCATTATCATTGAATTGAGTCGAAAGTGAATGAATTCCGACTTATCCTTATCGTTATGCATCTCCACGCAAACCGTGGATGCCAAGAGCACTTGCGTGTGAGTCAGTTTTATTGCATTTTATTTTAGATTGATCGTTTTACTTATATGACGTCACGAGCGAAATGGAGCTCTTGCAAGTTGCAAGGTTTTACTGTGAGCGAATAGACCCTCATGTGGGTATGTTGTAAACTTTTGAAAAAAACGTCATGGAGGGTTTATTCCTACGGGAAATTGCGTGAAAATCTATTTGGTAGCAGCGAAATGTCTCAAAATCCATACACGAACTCAATAATGCGTTCAATCACTGAGAGAAATTCTTTAAAAATAAGGAAACACGTTTACTTGTGATATATTTACTTTGCGCGAAATAAAGTTCCGATTGCATGAAAGAGAATCACTGTCAGAATACGGAATCTTTTACTTTGTAGCAGCAGACATTTTCCTTGGGTTAAAGGAATTCCCCCGCAGCCAATATTTCACTGTGCAGTTTCTTTAACTCAAACTAAATACATGAACTTATCATTTATAAACCTTCGAGACCAATTTTAATGATAGAGAACACTTTTAAAAAGTGATTCAGACTTATAGAAATGTCCCTGGAGAGTTATAATGTAAGCTTTAAAGGTCAAAAACGATGATTTATGCTGACTTTATTTCACTGATATTTGGCCACTATCTTCCGATCTCAGACCACTGTGGCACTGGTCTAATGTGTGTGTAGTAATAAAACGGTTTATTAAAAAACTATTTCCTCTTAAACATAACCTCTTATAGCCTTCTGACGCTTTAGAAACAGCACAATCAATTTTTTCTCGAATTCCTCGTTTATTTTGAAGAAGAAGAATATGACATGTCGCAGCTTTCGCCGTATACAAGGAGTAAGGACCCTAATCCAGGCCAAAAATTATTTTGGCCCGTGGCCCGAATAGAATAGAGGATATACTTCTCGTTGTGCATATGCGATCGATCACCGATGCGCGGTGTCCGGATACACTGTTGCTAGATTTGAGGTTAAAAGACGTTCATTTTACATTGGTTCTTATGGGATTTATACAGTCTGAATCCCAACGTTTGGCAACACTGCCCGAATAAAATATCGCCGACCCTTCAGAAATGAGCATCCGTAACTTGCGCCCGTTTTACGTTATGAAGAATTATTATACGAGAACCGTTCTTTTTTCGGAGGGGCCGGGGTGGTATACTCGAGTTCTAGTATTTACTACTTACTATGGTAGAGTTGTAGAATTCTCCGCAAGGGAATTCAGCCGAGGAGAAAAGATTACGTAGTTGTGTTTTACAATAAATCTGTATTTACTGAAAATATTGCCGTCCATAATCTATATTCCCTAGATGAATTCCCTCGAGGAATTCTAGAATTCTACCCTTACTTTAATGGACAGTTTTAGTAATGACGTCAGGCAGTGGAAAAGTTCGTAGAATGCTCCCAACTATCTCGCTTTCCCTCGAAGGACTCTCTCAGTGGCGGAGCGTGCTACCTGGCAATGGCAAACGCGGTTTTTTGTCCATTTGAACTCATAGAAAAGGTCGAATTCGGTCGTCAATCCCTTGATAATTCGATAATTTCTGGGGGTTTTAATGAGCACAATACAACGTTGTCAGATTGCACGCTTCGCAACTGATTGCCTTGCATTGTGATCTCGTTTTCAGCTATAGAATCGTTTGCAGATACGTTGTTTGAGAAAGTTTTTGGCAGAAACGAATTTTTGAAATCATCTTGAGTTGGAGAAGAGAATGGCGTAAATCAATTCCCCGAATTCGAAATTCAACACTAGATTATAGATATCGCAGTGGTAGCTCGTGCGATTTGGTTACAGTGTTTTTGTCCCATTTAAATACATGTTAAACAATAGATCCTCCAGGAGTCTGTCAGCCTCCTCAAGAATCGATTGTTTTACCTAAGCTTAAATAGAAAAATTGCATGGTTGCCAAATCGCACGGACCGCCGCGCTACTGCTACACAGGAAAAGCGGAAAAGGAAGAAAACCTTTGCTAGCGATGATAGAATCTTTGGTAGAAAAATGACCCAGCAAAAGACTTCAGTACAGCTATAACCAGTGGCGTAGCGTGTGATTTGGCAACGCTGCAGTTCGTCCATTTAAACCCATGAAAAAGATTCAACTATTGGATGCTCGGTGAACAGCTTTTGCATTCGACCTTTTACATTGGTTTAATTGGACGAACTGCAACGTTGCCAAATCGCACGCTACGCCACTATGCAGCGAACCAAAGGTTTTGTATTTCCAACTGAAGAGATTTTGCTGGGGGAACCAAATATTTAATTACATTCAAAAGGTCACATTCTCATTGACCAGATTTTTCTCCAATCAGTGGCATCAGTTTTCAATCATCAGTTCTTCAAGTGAATGATTACTTATTGATCGTCAAAATTCACTATTTGAGTCTCGATCGTATATATAGGACCCCAAAAACTGGACGGTTTGAAAGTCTCGTCGCGTTTCGATGTAGACATTGTAGCTCTATCCAGAGGAGCAAAAGCAGCCCCTTTTTCTTCGTAGATGTCTGTCGTGGAATCGGAGAGATTGTTTAGTGCTTTCTATCGAAGTTAGTTCAATGGAGGGGGTGGGTGAGAGGGGAAACAGCTTGCTCTGAAAAATTAATCACTGCCCGCGGAGGGCAGGAAGGAAAGAAATAAATTGGAGTGAAAGAGGGTGCGTGCCACTGAATGCGATCTCCTAGTTTCTTTGTCTTAATCCGAGAAACATCATTTGTGAGGATGTCCTATACTGATCCAGCTTTACAAATGAAAAACTCTTAGCTTTTCGTGCTCTCGGCAGACTTTTATTTTCTAGAAGCCGTTATTTCCTTTCGATGATTATATTTTTTTCCTTTTGTTCAAATTAATAATATCTATTGACTGATTGTGAGTGTGCTTCTCCTTCTCTTCTCATTATACGCCTGAAATCGTCCTTTTTCATTATTTTTCTGACGAGTATATTGTACGGCTCGTTGTCTGTGACAATTTTTTCTCCCCCCCCCCCGAATATTTCAAAGTTATCGACTGATGTCAATAATCATCATGCATCAGTATCGGGCCTTCAAATACTCGTAGGATCGTCACAATCTGTAGGATAACATGAAGAACGCAAGAAAAGTGTACTTTGAGGTCATTGCAAGTATAAGCTATTTGTGATCGACCGACGGCGACGCGGCGGAAGGATTTTCAATGTATGGCCAAAAAATCATGCCCGATAGCGGTAGAAGAAAAAGTGGGGAAAAATATGCGGTTGGATGCTAAAACTTGGTTAAAAAGGAGGCATGACCAAAGAAAGAAAAAGTGGGGAAAAATATGCGGTTGGATGCTAAAACTTGGTTAAAAAAGAGGCATGACCAAAGAAAGAAAAAGTGGGGAAAAATATGCGGTTGGATGCTAAAACTTGGTTAAAAAGGAGGCATGACCAAAGAAAAAGGAAAAAAGGGTTAACCGACTTTTTGGAGGTCCTCCCCCCCCCCCTCCCAAAGGAAAATCTAAAATGGCGCCACTGGTATTACGAAAGCCTACTAGCCTGGCATACGTCTACGAACGTTTCCGATTCGTGTGTGGATAAAACCGAGGCTACAATTGAGGCAGTAGCTGAAATAAAGGCCCGTAGGCGTAGGCGTCTGGATCCTTTATGCGGAGAACACGTAAATCGATTTGTCATACCCTCAAATAGTCATTCTCAAAATTTCGTGAAAAAATATGAAGTATTGAGGGCAACAGAGCAATTTCAAGATCGTGAGTATTGGATCATTTACATTAGTAATGAAAACTTGAAACCTGTTTTTCTCAAAACTTGAATTTTGCCTATGGCCCTTATTCCAGCCTCAATTGAAAGTGCGAAAATGAAATTCGGTTTCTGTGCGATAGTGTGATTACTAGCGAAAATTGTGAGATAATGAAAAACACCCGCGGGCACAGCTTCAAGTTTTTTTCTTCTTTTTTTTCCATGTCAGCTTGCTCAACACACTGTCTGGGACTATGCGCCTGAAACGCATGAAAGTACATACAATTACACGTACACCCTCCAATAGTATTGGGATATCAGGGGAGTATGAGTCTGATTTACCGGGACGATTCCCCCTTTAAAGTTATTCACTCTACATAGAGTACATATACCGTATAGTCTGATTGAACTTAAAAACGGAGTGATGCGCCGTGCTTACTGTTGGGACGCTTCACTGCTTAGCACCCGCGTGTTTCCGGCTGATGATGCGGGGGTTGAACCCGGCGCGGCGCTATCTGCTACCCTCCGATGTGATGATGGTGCTTCAAATAGGGATGATCCTTTAAATTTAGAATCGGGGAAAAGGAGATAGCGTTATACCCGACCCTCTTTTTGAAATATATCCGCGGGATGTGGAAATGGAGGAGCAATTTAATTTATTTTTATATCCATTCTTTATTGTATTTCTGTTCTGTTATTGTGGAAAGTTTTCGCTTCAAAAGAAAAAGGAAGTTGATGTATCGGTATATATTTATAGCTGTGTTGGGCTTCCCTCGCTTGTAAACGGAATTTTTGCGCCCCCCTCCCCCCCGAATTCCATGCGAGTGATATTTTCATTATAGCGATACATTTATTGTAGTGATTATCGTGGAACATTTTGTTATGTTTTACGTTTTGTTAAAATTATTTTTTATCCTTTCAGTTATTCTCGCTGAATTTTGGAGCAGTTATCCTATTGTCCATGTATTTCTCTCCAACACATTGTCTTTAATTTGTTTGAGGCAAGCGCATTGTTATTGGTGCGGCCTTGTTTCAGGCCGCTAATCTTCGTTTGTTACTTGTTCCGCAAACAGTTTATGTAACCTTTTATATCCCTCCAGTGTTGTTTCTACTGTTGTATTTTGTTATGTCGGGAATACTTTTTCATGCACAGGAGTTTGTGTTTTTTATACGGTCTGATTTATTGGAATGAAAAAAGTATTCTTTGCTGCCTCTACGTTTCATTATATTTACCAATCATATCCTCTCGAAATCCTAAATTAAAAAATAAGAGGAAAAAAAAGAAGAAGAAAAAAGCTTTTGTAGAAATATTTGTAAAGTAAACGATCTGGTGTGTGGACATAATAGGTGCACCTACTCATCGACATTTTTCACATTTGACCTTCCGTCCATGGGGACTGACGAAAGTTTAATTTATGATGCATTTATGTCGAATCTCGCCGCTATAACTATACACAAAAAAAGAAAAATTGTTTTCGCCCGACTATAATTATTGGTGAAATTTGCGCAATCAAATTAATTGGTTGTACTTACCCAAAAAATTAGATACTCCCACCAATAATTGGTAACTGCGGTACCAACTATATTGGATATGCGAAACCAATAAAATTGGGTGTACCCGACCAATTCGAGTTTGTACTCGAATGCTCGAATGCATGCTCGGGTCTACTCGGGCGTGGTATTGAAAGGGTTAAACAACGGCGCACTATGGTCTGAGATCGAAAAAAAGTAGCCAAAAAACAGCAAAAAAAAAAGTCATTTATAATAATTGTTTTTGATTTTTTAAGCTCAACTTAAAACTTTCCGTTGACATTTCTCGGTTCAAATTACTTGCTGAAAAGGTTCTTTGATTAAAATTAGTATTCTAAGTTTATAATTGATAAATTGAAATTAAAATTGAGAAATTTACTTTCTCATTTGTGGCCACTTTTTGACGATCTCAGACCATAGTGCGCCGTAGCAAAAGTTTGCTGAGGATTCATAAGAAAACTGGCGCTCACGACATTTTGACTCTCAGGTGACAATATCAAAACATCATTCCGTGTCTGGAGAAAGACCCTTATAGCCATCAACCGGACCTATACTACCTATAGTGATCTAGGATCTCAATACCGTAGTCATAGTCCTAGGGGAGGGAGAGCGGATGAAAATAAATTAAATTGAACCAGCTTTTTTTTTTTTTTTTTTTTTTTTTTTTTTAAAGAGCAAACAAAGTAAGGTTAATGGTTTATCCGGCCAGTTGCGACTCCGACCGACCGACCGACCGCCGTTCGATGCTCGCTCAGGCTCGTGCTCAAAGTCTCAAACAATGGCGCAACAATGAAGAGAATAGATTTATTGTTATTATTGGTATTTTCTTTATTTCTTTTTTTTTTCTTCTTTTTTTTTTCTTAATGAAAGGACGCAGACACAGTGGCGCAGGCGCAGTGAGGTCCTGGAGTTGCGACGTCGTAATTTCGGAGTAGCGGGATTCTTCTTGCTTGTCGGTTAAATCGACACGATTTTTGACGCGACACTGTAAAGCTCGCAGCCATAGTCGTATACAAGGTGTCCCAAAATTCATAGCAAACCTTTTTACCACGTATTTTTGGGGTCAAAATAAGATTTTTTTCCCCTATAAACATGGGTCCGAAATTGTAGTCTTTTCGAGTTACAGTATTGCAAAGTGTCCGAAAAACAAATTGAAAAATTATTGTCATAACTCCCTCGTGAACTGTTCTAAATGCTCGTAAATATTTACTCTGATGTAATTTAGGCGCTCTTGCCGATTTTGGCTGTGAAAATGCTGTATGCAAAAATTTGTGGGGGGTTTTGGGGATTTTTTTGATTTTTCTCACTTTTTTTGGTCAAATTATGTGAAAAAATGCTATTGCTTTCATTAAACCCAAAAACGATTAGCATCATTCAAAATTTCGTAAAAAAGTATGCATTTTTAGTCCTTACAAGATTTTCCATTTCGCAAATCATTTCCGAGAAAATCGTTCCTGAAGCTGGAGAAGTCGCCTTTTCTTTGATTTTGTCAATTCTTGGCTCATATTTATAGGGAAAAATGTCTTATTTGGACCCCATAAATACGTGGTAAAAAGGTTTTCTATGAATTTTGGGACACCCCGTAGAGCCAGGAATTTTTCTTTCTCTCTCATCGTCCATTTTACTGCCTGCTATGTTAGAGAAAGACAGACAGGGGCTGAAGTCACCTGACAAGCCCCTCTCTCCATCATTCTCTAACACACGCGTTTAAATGAAGAAAGAGAGAGAGAGAGAAAGAGAGAGAGAGAGAGAGAGAGAGAGAGAGAGAGAGAGAGAGAGAGAGAGAGAGAGAGAGAGAGAGAGAGAGAGAGAGAGAGAGAGAGAGAGAGAGAGAGAGAGAGAGATGTATTCCTGATGGCTATTCGGCTGCAGCGCGCTCTGATGGGGTAAGCTTCTAGAATAGTGCTCACAGTGCTCGGGTGCGCGAAACCGCAATTGGTCCTCGTGACAACATTTAATTGTTCGAAAAATATCGAACGAGGACCAAGCTAACCGGAACAATCGACTGATCGACTCTCGATTTATTACCTTATGGAGAATGTCTTTTCGTGTCAAGGCTCGGATTTGATAAGACTTTGGTCGTCACGAAAAGAATATTACGTCGCTTATTGGCATAGCATTTGCCATGCCATGCTTCTTGTTACCATCAAAACTGTATTATACCTGACCCGCAGAGCTGCTGACAATTTTGCAAAGATGCCTACACGGAAAAAAAGACTGGTAGAATTTATCATCTGTTTAGTTGATTTTGGCGTCTGCTATTAAGTATGATAAAATTTACCATCATATAGTAAATGCAACGTACCTTGAAGTAAATTAAGATACCCTGTTGGTACATTTCACCTCAAGGTATACGTTTCATTTACCATATGATGGTAAAATTTACCATACTTTATAGCAGACGCCAAAATCAGCTATGCAGATGGTAAATTTTAACGGTCTTTTTTTTCAGTGTATTAACAATCAACATCCAATAATTTTTTGTAAAACACTGTAATTTTGAGCAAATTGTTCGACATTTTCAGCAATCATAAGCCTTCTTTATTACATAGATTCGTGGTTCGCAAAATATTACATGGAATCTTATGGACGACTCTGGGTGGTTATGGACGAAAGAAAAAATAAACAAAATATTTTTGCTTCTCGGGGTTTTTCGGACACAATTCATCGAGAATTTTTTTTTTTTTTTTTTTTTTTTTTTTTTTTTTTATAAACATTTAAAAGTATAAAAGCGTCGTTACGACTGCATTGTGACTTCAGCTTTCCTCGCCTCTCATAAGGTGGATGGCTCTCGAATGGAGAATCCAATAGTTGCCAGATTCGCGAATTAGGCCCAAAAAATCTGGCGATTCTTTGACCCAATGTCTAGAAATCTGGCAACCATGGATAATTCTCTCGTCAACTCTCAAGGTCACGTCCGCGAAGGAGAAATTTTTCAAGGATAGTGGCCGCCGCTGAGTATATCTTTTTACGGTAAAAGGTATGAGGAACTACTTTAAAAGAACTTTCATATCTCTCAACCGTAAACCCTGCCGTGAATGCAATTCTGACCTTATAGGTTCACATGAATCAGCACGTGCGCTCTCTGCGGCGCTTGGTGCGTTCCTCGGATCGATCCAATTTTGAAATCGTTGAATGGTAGAATTAGTCATTGTAATTTTTGGTGTATGGTCATGATAAAACGTTTTTACTCATTTTTTGGTGAGTAAGAGGCTAACTTGGAATTCCGAAGCTGTTTTTGTAAGAATGTCCCTTAAGATGATGCCAGGGTCCGATTAGTTCGAACCAAAAACCAAACACCAAAAAGGGTAGCGCTGCTCAAAAAGTCAACTGTTTTTTGCTAAAATTGATAAAGTTATGCAAAAAGCACACATTTGAGGAACTTCGCTTCGGCACCTGCGAGTATACTTCAGGAAGATACCCTGAAAGTTTCAAGCTGAAACACTCAAAAGTAAAGGGAAATAATGAAATACGAAAATTACCATAAGCCTCGATGAGTGCGAGTGAGGCAGATAGACGTATAGTATCACTCGCATTCACTAAGCTTTTGACAAAATGAATTTCATAAAATACATCTTAAGTTCTCAACCAACTTTGCTCGTATATTGGGCTCAAAAAATCTATAAAAAATTACACTGGAGCGGATGTACTTGGATTTTGCTTTGTTTTTAATTTAAAATGCCAAGAACACAACCTTTTTCCAAAAGTGATTAGTGGTACTATCCATCAAGTTGAAATGTGAGAAAGTTTCGCCTGGAATCATCTTAAAACAATGGATTTGCTCGGGTGCTTTTCCGAAGTAACTACTTTGTGGGGGAAAAGCACCTGAGCACACCTTTTGTTTCATGGCCTCTTTCTCCAGAAACCACCGCCTCAATTTAGGGGTTCTTCTGAAGGAGGACGCTTATGCACAGAGAAAAATACTTCGGTAAAATTTGATCACCGAAGTTTTCGGTTAGAGGAACAGAAATGTTCGGTCCTGATACCGAATGCTTCATTAGTATACTGAGCATTAGGTAGGGGCGGAATTTGGGTTATACTTACCGATTTCTTCGGTACTTACGACCGAACATTTTGGTTTATTCAACCGAAAATTTCGGTGATCAAAATAAGTCGAATCTTCAGTTCTAACAACCGAAGCATTTTTCTCTGTGTGAAGCATTCGGAGTGCTCGTCCGATGAAATCTGGATCTAGAAACAATACTTATTTCGTATAAAGAACGAGCACACCTAAAGTTTTATGACTCCTCATCCTGGGGAACGTCTCAGCAGTGGTGCCCAGGGCGGGTTTTTCATACGAGTAACTCGTCAACTTTTTTGAAATAGGGGGGACCTTTTTTTTTTTTTTTTTTTTTTTTTTTTTTTTTGGTCCGCTCTAACCATCATTTCAATCCTCAATTTAGATCCCTCCTCTCGTAAGATAGTCTCGATTTTACCAATTTGCACTCTGTTTTACATTTGAACCCTTATATTTATCAATGTGACAACCTCCCCCCCTGAATGAAATTCAACATTTTGGGGGGGAGGATTGAAATTCAGGGGGGGGGCTGCTATATATAGCCATGAGAGTTGAAATTTGTGTGAGCTGTATGAAGGGTGGAGTCGAAACTTAGGGGACGGTTGAAATTAGGGGGGGGGCTGAAATTCGGGGTAGTTGGAACGGGGGGGAGCTCCAATTCAAAGGGGGTATTGGAAATGGGGGGGGGGGTGTTGAAATATCAGAGGTAAGACGATAAGGACTATTTTACAGTTGTCATCACTCAAGATTTTCACAAATTTTGATTTGCATTTTATCAGCCTTCATATATGGCCATAAAATTTAGGCCCCCCTTTAATTCCCCCTCCTCAGTACTCCCTCTCAGTTTTCCCCCTCAATTGAAGCCCCTCTCTTACGAAAATAGTCACGGCCATTCGATTTTTGAATTTCGAACCGTCTTCATAGGTGTAGCTAGAAAAATTTTCTGGGGGGGCAGCCCCCCAGGGTATCTGCGTTATTGGTGACTTTCCTGTCAGCAATTTTTCTGGGGGGGGGGGGGGCACGAGCCCTCTGGGGGGGCAACCCCCGGGACCCCCCTAGCTACGCCCATGACCGTCTTGTCGTCCTACGGTGAATGGTCATTTACCCTTTTTACTCAAATTCCGCCAAAATTTCTTCCTTTTACCTAACTATAAATATGCATTCTTCGCAGTCATTTTTGCTAGCTCCTTCCTGATCCATCCTAAATTTCAGCTCTTTCCGCTAAAAATTATTTTCAAGTTGTTAGACTAGCTTCAATTTCGGACGAATCTCCCCTCCCCCTTCCGTTTTGAACTTTCAAGTATCCATAGGTACAGCTAGAAAAATTTTCTGGGGGGGGGGGCAGATTAAATTGAAAATAATTAAAAACAAACTGCGGGCTTGTATGAAGGACCAATGGATGGAGGGCATGATGGTCCTCGCAAGTGAGGCCGACATTTTATCCAGTATTAAAAACAATGAAATAATTGATGCTGACGCAATAACTTCCAAAATATTTAGAAAACTTCTCCTCAACAAGTAAAAAGCCAAAATCAAAAATACTTATTATTGTAGGCACAGGTACTTAGTTATTTGTATTTAGACTGAGAACTAAACTCAAGGAGGTCCGTGCACCCATACTTACCTACGTTTCTTCATCTTTAAAAACTGAGTTCAAATGTTAGTTATACCTACACCTGTGTATTTTTTCATGTAATTGTAATTATAAGGAACCATGTTTAAAATCTAGACGTCTGATGTCCTATTATTATTACTATCATAAATTATCATCATAAATAAAATAACATCTCTCTAATAAGACTTGTTGATGAAAAATAAATGATGAATGCCCTCGGAACAAGGCGAAAAAAAGTGCCATAGAGCTGAAAGTCACTGAAAGTGCTCAGAATTGCGCTCTGAGGGTCCTCAGTTTTCAAAATTTTCAGGAGGAGGCCCCCCGGACCCCCCGTCGAATATGTGGAGCCGCCCCAAATTTGGGGGGACATTTGACTGAATTTAGGGGGGGAACTCGTATACTTGCCAGGGGGGGATGGGCACCACTGCGTCTCAGTTTACATCTCGTGTATACTAAGGTCGTTTCTCGGGATCGTATTCATAATCTTGGATCAAACAACTCCCATGCCAGAGCTGCCGTTTTACGGATTTTAAGTGGATTTTTTTAATTACTTGTGGATAATTCCGTCGCCCAATGAAAAGATTGCACACTATTGTTCAGGAGTATGACTATAACGCACAAAAATACTCTGATATGTAATCTTATTTTAACCGATGGAATCATCGGTATACATCGGTTACTATCAAAATTCCATCCAAATTTAAAGTGAGCACAGTATTTCCGTGGAATTCGTTCAAACTGCTGGTTTAGACTGTATAACCTATGTATCAACCGGTGGAATCCTCGGCGAATTAAAAAATTCCACTTAAGATCTGTCAATTGTCAGCCCTGCGCGTCCTATTTTGAACATAAGAAAAGCGTGCACCTGCGCAATTTCATGAACCCGATTCGTGAATTGTATCTATTGCTATTCCGTCTCATTTCATTCATGGTGCATGACACCTAAAATCGATCTGTAGCCTTTCCATTGTCTGATTGAGACTATATTGTCGTGCTAAGAACTCGATCAACCCATTTAAGCTGATTAAGTCTTATATACGGTCCCACCTAGTAATACTGTTTAGTTTGTGCTGAATCAGCCAACGGATTTGTCAACGAATAATGGAGAATGGAGGGTCCGATGTCGAATTTGCGTCAAGGAATGAGTCATCGGTCGCCCCTTTTTCACGCTAAAAATGGTGCATTGCTGAATGCTGACAATGAGTTCAGCTCACCCTCACCAAAGAATGTTGTTGTTACTGACGAAAAGAGACGTTCATTGACTTGTTGAGTCATTTTTTACCTTATTGACGCAGCGATTTAGTCTTTGAATTTGGGGCGATGTAATCTTGCGTCTGCGCAGAACATTCCAAAATACGATAAGTGTTTTTCGGTGTTTTTATGTATAGTTTCTAGAAAAGGGCTCAAGAAACAAAGAAGTTTGAAAGTTGGGTCAGAAAATCCAAATTCCGAATGACTCCTCCTGTGCATCAAACAGTTGACTAAAAGATTTCACATTTCAGTTCAATGTATGACCTCAGTTGGGTGTAATAGTTGAAAATACTGGCATCTGTAATATTTTATCCATCGGTGGAATCGACGTTAATCCTTTCAATACCTCGCCTTTGTGTCTCTCACGATTCCATTTTGTTATTCATAATAATTACGACTTCAAATTGATTATTTAAAAAAAAAAAAAAAAAAAAAAAAAAAAAAAAAAAAAAAAAAAAAAAAAAAAAAACCCCTCTCAAACGCCTGCAATATTTTGCGTATGCAAAATCAGCACCCCGGGATAGGAATATTTAACTGTACCCACTTAACCCTTTACTATGACATAGTACCCTTGAGGCTCATAATATATTTTCTCATTTTTAAACTCTTGAGAGTAAAAATATCATTTTTTTCCATGTCGTCATCCCTCCGGCACATATCGAGGAACAGTTTTGAGTTTTCACCGAAGACTAAAAAAAAGCAAGGCCCCACCATGAGCGCCATCTGAACATTTAGAAAACATATTATTTTATCGTTTGACCTTGTTTTTGCATATACTGGTCCATGTTAAATTCAGTACTTCGCAAGTCTCTTGAAAGCAACAATGAATGCTACGAAATTTTTCACTATATTTTCCCTTTTCATTTTGAGTCAAAATCAATTGAAAAATAATGTTTTCGAACGGAGGGGGGGGGGGGTCACGCAGTAAAAGGTTAATATAACCTGGTCACCTGGTCATAACGGGTTTCACTATCAAAACATTCGCAAACTTTTTTAAGTAATCGGCGATTCCATCGGTTGAGGATAGATTACAGATCAGAGTATTTTAGTGCATTTCAGTCATCCATTAAACTTAACTGTATAATCTTTTGGTCAATAGGTGGTATCATCGGAGAGTTGAAAAATGCCATTAGATATACACAAAATGGCAGCGTAGAAAGAGACGGTAACTGACATCAATCATCATCTAGCATCATATATGTAATATGTATATCGTATATGTATCTAAGAAAGCTAGGAAGAAAAATATATAGGCCAAAGATAAATTGACGTAGTAATTTAGCAAGACAAGGATTTTTAAAGATGGTCGACGAAACTCAGGCGGTGTTTACCACCTATAAAGCCCCAAATCCACGACCGAACTCAAGGTTCTTAACCTTTCTCATCGAATACCGCTCTGTTTCTAATGACCTGAAAGTTTAGAGCCGTCTTCATCAATCAAGTAGTTTCGATGGTTTTCTCTCTCTTTAATGAGAGAGAAGTTTTAATAGCAGGTGCTCCGTTGAAGTACTTTTCGATCGAGATTTATCCTTTGTAGTTTGTGTGGCCGCGGTACACGATTTGCTTGCTTTGGATCAACCAATCACGGCGCAGAGTCTCCGTCGGCAAAAAGTCAACTCTGTATAGTGATTACGCATTACGCGCAGGATCGATTTATTGCGATCTCTAGATCTAAAT
This sequence comes from Trialeurodes vaporariorum, assembly GCA_011764245.1. Classification (NCBI taxonomy): domain Eukaryota; kingdom Metazoa; phylum Arthropoda; class Insecta; order Hemiptera; family Aleyrodidae; genus Trialeurodes; species Trialeurodes vaporariorum. The sequence continues at coordinate 11,745,991 of VMOF01000220.1, forward strand.
CGAGCAAAATTGTGCCGGCTTTTTATTGCTAATGATTTACTAATTGAAACTTCTTTATATTTTCACGGGAAACACTAAAAGCACTTTGGAATAAACCAAAATTTATTCCGGATTGAGATAAAGCGATTTAAGTGGCTGCAAGTTATGATACCCAGGTTCGGTATCGGTCGCTAGCGGATCCAGGAATTTTTCTTTCTCTCTCTATGGTCATTTGATCGCGTGTGTTAGGAAAGGACAGATAAGGGGCAGTCACGTGACTTTCGCCCCCTCATCTATCCTTTTCTAACACACGCGTTCAAATGAGCAGGGAGAGAGAAAGACAATCCACTGGATCCCCCAGTGACCAGTGACGATACGAAATTAGCGAAAGTGGGTCGGTATTCGGCATGTCAGTACCAAAACCGAATACCATCAAAATATTGAGGTACCGAAAAATGCCGTTTTACTGAAAATTACTGCTTTACCGAAAAATACCGAGATTAAAAAAAAAAAAAATACCTAAAAACACCGAATTGCCGACACGCCCCAATCGATTTATCTATTACCGACCCACTTTTTCGGTGCATGCTCTACCTATCGCACAACTATAGCTGTACGGTGTACTGCGTGGCACAAGCCTATGCATACTCACAACGCTAAAACTGATTCGGATGAAATCGCTCATATGGACGCCACCGTGGGCCCGCATTGTATAGCGTTTTTTGTGTTTGATTCAAACATCAGTTTGACGTCACACGCTTCGAGGAGGTCACGTATGCACCACTCTCAAGTGGGTTGCATAGACATTATTTGATGTAGATTTATCGCGTTCGGGAGTTGTTTTTCTATGCTCTAAACGTGTTTTTCGTGAAGTGCGCAAGACTCGATGATGAAAGCAAAGGAAGATTTAGCCGCGACCCCCTTTTAGCTAAACAAATTGCTCTGTCGCAACCTCAGGATGTACTTCCATAAATTGTTTTCAAAAAGTCGCAGGTGATTCCGCAAACGTCTCAGTAATATCGATCGTCGTATCGATCGATTTGAAGCTGGAATCTAACAAGGGTTTGAACACAAATATTTTGGGAAAATTGAAACCTCACAAAGAATCACGAACACAAAGAAGATTCGGGCGAAAAATCGTGTGGGGGCAAAATTCGACAGAACGGTAAAACTGCTGTCAAATGCGTATCCAAGAAGGATTCATCGCGTCAATCTAGATCGACGCACGGATTTGGCTTTAAAAATAATTGATAGTTTACTAATGATCCATAGTTCGATAGATAGTTTGACCCAGTGGCTCAGTTAGAAATTTTTCGAGAGCTGGAGGGGGTCTGAAATTTGACTGGGGGGGGGAGGGAGCTGATGTCCAAAAACTGACGAAATTCCCTAAAAAACGTGGCATAAATTATGTTTTTTTATTTATTTATTTATTTATTTATTTATCTATCTATTTATTGTATTTTTTTGTATTCTTATCTATCTATCTATCTTTTTTTTTTTTTTTTTTTTTTTTTTTTTTTTTTTTAAAATGTCGATGTCAAGGGAGGTCCACACACCCCCTGCCCCCTGGCTATGCCCTTGCCTGGTTTGACCTATTATTATTTTGTGGAGTACCTGGAATCATTTTAACTTGAAAACGTCAGATAATACAGGCTCTACAGTGTGTAGGGTCATTCCAGGTTAACTGTCTCACCCGTCACATCTTATAACTGTAGATTTTTTTGATTCTCAAACTTGAAGTTTTTTTTTCAGAGACTGGAAAAGAAAGAGGTTGGACATTTTATCGCTAAAAAGTAGAAAATTTAAAGTTATAGGATGAAAAAAATAGTTTAAAATGTGACGGGTGGGAGTGGGACAATTAACCTTGAATGACCCTTATTGCATAAGTCCGATCAATGCCTGTTTTCATCGGGCGTATACAAACTGACTCCCGCGGTCAGAAAAAGATGTAAACTGACTCCCGTCAAAAAAGGATTAAAATCGTGAAGCTGGCAACACCGCGTGGATGTAAACCGACTCCCATTGTTTAACCACTCCCAGCGACTCCGCCTTGACGATTCAACTGGAGTCGCTGCGCATATTAGAGTAAGGCATGTAAATTGTAAACTGACTTGATCCACTTTAGTCGCTGCGGAGACCAGAGGAAGGTATGTAAACCGACTCCCGTTGTACCAACCACTCCCACTGACTCTGCTTCGACGATCCACTGTTGGTTGAGGGAAAAAATGAAAAATAATGCGGTAACTTGGAGTAAATTACAAGAAAAAGTGTTTTATTATAAAAAAAAAAAAAAAAAAACGCAGAAAAATCATGAGAGTCCGAAATTGTAGTTGCGCCGTCAAAATCAGCTCAACATTTTAAAAACCCGGAAATGTCCCTGAATGCTAGTCCGAGATAGGTTCTTTCTTGTTTCGTGTTTGGATATCCGTGACATTTTTGCGTGTTTTGGTGCCAAAAAACCTTTTCTTGCAAAATACCGCATTATTTTTCATTTTTTCCCTCAACCAACAGTGGATCGTCGAAGCAGAGTCAGTGGGAGTGGTTGGTACAACGGGAGTCGGTTTACATACCTTCCTCTGGTCTCCGCAGCGACTAAAGTGGATCAAGTCAGTATACAATTTACATGCCTTACTCTAATATGCGCAGCGACTCCAGTTGAATCGTCAAGGCGGAGTCGCTGAGAGTGGTTAAACAATGGGAGTCGGTTTACATCCACGCGGTGTTGCCGGCTTCACGATTTTAATCCTTTTTTGACGGGAGTCAGTTTACATCTTTTTCTGACCGCGGGAGTCAGTTTACAACCGCCCGTTTTCATCAGCCCCCTCCCTTACCTACCTATTTGTGTGGTCCAATCACGAGTCATCAAAATTGGTGTTACATCGAGAGTCTCGATTCTCAAACGTCAAGCCCGTCGAGTTACGAGGCGTCTCCCCAAGTCCTAAGTCCTATGCCAGGCCTCTTTTCTTCGTTCGAGGAAGGAGAGCGAGCACATAGCACATCAGGACCCCAAGTAGCCCGGCTGAATGTGTGTGTGTGTGTACCGCATTTGGCGGAATCAAATCCATTAGTCGGAGCCGAGATAACGGAGTTTGATTAATTGTTATCCGAGAAATTACCAGTCTACGTCTGCCCGCACAGTGGGTCGAAATGCAGAATTGTCTGGATATGGTTATCGGAACGAAACAAAGATTATTGACTCTATTGGGTCCATTGCAAACGTTTGCTGCGACAATTTGAGTACTTATCAACTTAAAATGACGAAAAGTCTTATACAATTTCCATTTCCTATATCGGTAGTATAATAGTGATACCAGTGGCGTACCCCTTTGACACCTAACTTTGCCCTAAAAAAATGTAATTTATTGCGATTTAAGAGGAATTTCACCAAACTTTGACCTTTGAACTCCCCCTCGACAATTTTCGGACTCCGAACATCCTCCCCCCCCTCAAAAAATGTCTGGCTACGCCACTGATAATGCGCGTTCAGTCCTTTCGTCACTAAACTGAGAAAAAATGTTCTACTGAAAATGGCCCGAGCTCCAATAAAAAATTCCGAAAAGAAATTCTGGTAATACTTAGAAGAAGTCTGATTTGTTAGTAGAATTGTGACTTTTCTGACCAGACTAATCTGTGGCGTAAAAATTGCCAGAATTTCTAGTCGATTTTGCAAGGATCCTATATACTTTAGAGGACTAGGATTCTCCTGGAAACTCCCAGAATTTCTTCTCAGAAACTTTTTATTAGAAATTTGAACATTTTCACTAGAACATTTTTCTTCGTGCTGGACCGAGTGTACAGTCGTTTTTGCCCTATTTCGAATTTCGCGCTCGTGTGAAAGTAATCTTTGGATTATGCACACGATCCAATTGATATTTGGGTCAGAGCGCATCGATCGCAAACTTTTACTCTTGCTGGGTCATTTGCAGTGTGATTTGGAACTTATATCAGATTACCACGGTTTCATTTTGGAAATGCTATTTAAGATTAACGTTGAGACTTTTCAGAGGCAAGTAACTGCATTTTTTTATGTCCACAAAAATCTCAAAAATCGTTCTGTTGTGCGGCGCGAGGCCTCGTGTCGTTGTTTCTGTAACTGGCCGTTTGTGTGTTATTCGCTCTAAAGTCTCGCGTCTCTATTCTTATTGGTTGGCCGCAGAGTTCAAGTTAGGCGCTCAATTGACCCGTCAAAAAGCTCGATTTATTACGATCAAGATTTTTGACGGCCAGAAAAATACAAGTTCATTGAGCTTGGAAACATTAATACGGATTGGGCAATGCTCCACTGCTCTAGTTCGGCACCCTATTCAACTTATTGAGCTATGTAGAAGGGCCTGAATTTCGAAGTTACTTTTAGGGATTTTTGGATGTGGTTTTTGATTGTACGAAAGAGTGATATTTTAAATGACTTTAAATGACCGAAATGAAGCATTGCCTTGTACGCGACGCCACTGTAATGATCATTGCGGTGAGCATCCCGCCAGTGGCGTAGCGTGCAATTTGGCAACGTTGCAACTCGGCCGCATCTAAACCCATGGAAAAGATCGAACTATTGGGTGTTCGGTGACCACCTTCTCATTCGACCTTTCACGTGGGTTTAAATCGACACAATACATACAACGTTGCCGAATTGCACGCTACGCCACTGCGTCCCGTCGAATACATCCTATTGAAACCTAAACAGTGGGGCTGTTCCACACTTTTTGCTATAAGCGATATAATAGTCGATTCTGGTGTAAAAACCTCGAAAAATAACGATGGCAGCACTAAAAACTTCCGAATATAAACGCATTTATTTGCGCGAGCGTAATGGTGGCTTAGGGCAGTAATAATAGGAGATGCCTATCCAGGGGTGCAAAATGTGCCCGATCTAGCGATCCGCGGATCGCGTGAAAGTGAGGAAATTTGTCTTTATATATATATATATATATATATATATATATATATATATATATATATATATATATATATATATATATATATATATATATATATATATATATATATATATATATATATATATATATATATATATAAATAATGGCAATAAGGATTTCCCAGGAAAATAGTGTAAAAAATGGGAAAATATCGGTCATTTTGCGAACATACGGTGTTGAAATGTTAAAATAACCAAAAAAAAATCATCACTTTCAAATTTTTGTGAGGAAATTTTTTAAAAACCTGTGAGGAAATAAGTCATGGATCGCGTGAAACTTCCGAAGTTTGGAATATTTTGCACCCCTGTGCCTATCTTGATTTCGTCACTCTCTCTATATGCTGACAAGGATGATTCACAGAGTAATTAGTCACCACAGTAGTGATCAACATCCGATGAATTGTACCGTGACATCTAGTGACACCGGTGTCAAATGAAAGTCGTCTCTTATTGGTCACTTCTTGATGGAGTTACAGTATTGTTAGATGGGAATTTCCCATAATTACTGCCCTAAGCCACCATTACGCTCGCGCTGATAAATGCGTTTATTGAGTTTTTGAGTGGATTTCGGAAGTTTCTAGTGCCGTCATCGTTATTTTTGGAGGATTTTACTCCAGAATCGACTGTCAAATCGCTTTGTTGCAACAGTGTGCAACAGTCCATTCGAAAACCTCATTTTGAGAGAAAAATCATTCCGTTTGCTTCCAATTCGCAAGAAACATTTGAAGGGTAGAGTGGATAAAGGGGTTATGTGACACTTTTTTGATTTTGAGATCGACTTTAAAGTTGAAAGTATGGACGTTTTCGACATTTTAGCTGAACATTAACCGCAACAGCTTTGAAAGTAGGGTCATATCCTACATTTTTTGAACCAAGTCGGAATATTTTGAAAATATCACCATGCAATCCATGCATACGATGCTAACTTGATTTTTTCCAAAATGTCACGTAACCCCTTAATCCGCTCTACCCTTCATTTATTTTCTAGTACTTTATGGTTTTATACTATCACTTATTAGCGCCTATAATATTATAATTTTCAGCCCGGTTTTTCCTGAAACCAAGAGTTGTTTTATTTTACTATCATTTGATGTACAAACTTACGATTCAAGTCCTTCGCGTTCCTCGTAGCTCTTTATAAATGCTAATTGACGCGGTATTGTTGGATCGGGCCTATAAAACACGAGGAGTGCTAATTCCACGAAATGAACATTATGATAATATTGAGAATTCTATTGTCAAGAGCAGACCGTATGTTTTGTGCACCCTTTTTCCTGCTACCCTTGCAGCTTTAGGGACAAACGATGCCGTTACGCGGGGAACGATCACGGTAGATTACGCGAGCCCGACTATCTACAGACTGCAATCACGATTCATGAATGGGCCATGACGTCACCGACCGGCACGTTTTAGCGGATCAGTATAAGATGACAGACACACAGTCGGCAAATATTCGGAAATTGCAGTCCAAGGAGTTTTGTTTTGTTTTGTTTTTGCTTTTTTTTGCGCACAGAAAAAAAAAAAAAACTGGTAGAATTTACCATCTACATAGCTGATTTTGGAGTCTGCTATTAAGTACGGTAAATATTATCATCTATGGTTAATGCAACGTATCTTGTGGTAAATTAAGACAGCCTGTTGGTTCATTTTCATCACAAGGTACGTTGCATTTAAAATATGATGGTAAAATTTACCATACTTGATAGCAGACTCCAAAATCAGTTATGCAGATAGTAAATTCTACCAGTCTTTTTTCCCGTGTAGATGTGTCACGAAAGTTATTTAATAAAAAAAAAAAAAAAATAAAGAAAAAAATGTGTGGACCCCTCCTCCTAAATTTTGGGGCTTTAGGGCGCCCTGAGAAAAAAAAATTCCTCGCGAAGGTATACCTTGTGATATTTCATTTGGAAGGCCTTTGAAAAGGGAAGGTATAGCCGATCTACGTCTTAAATTTTTTTTTTTTTTTTTTTTTTTTTTTTTTTTTTTTTTTTTTTTTTTATATCTTACTCTCTTTTTAGTAATGTCTATTGTTAATATCACATGTTTGTTTTTTCTGTTTATACAGGGTGTTTTTTTTATCTCCCCCCCCCCTGGTTTTTTTTCTTGCTAATTGAGATAAAATGTTGCGGTTTGGACTATTCTTCATCATTTTGGCTGAATTTTCTTTTTTTGGGGTCGAAACCCCCCCAGCCCCCCTAGGGGGGCCCCCAGGGGGCCTATCTCAAAAATTTCAAATGGCAACCCCTATCTTGTGATACATCGTTCGAAAGGGCATAAAATTCTAAGACTTTTGGCGCAAACCGGAAGTTGATATCGTTTTTCGTTTTCGATATATCGAATTTCAAAGTTCGATTTGGACCCATTTTCAAAAAATCGTTACTCCACTTTGAAAAGTCGGAATTAAAAAAACTATGGGTCCAAAATACTCTAAAAAGCAAGTACTTTTCAGATAACGAAATGGTTTTGACATAAAATTTGATTTTAGAGCCCCAAATTTTTTTTAAAAATTTTGCCCCTGAAAGGGGCTATCTTGAAAATTCCCTTCCACGACCCTTATTGAATGATGCGTCGATCAAAAAAGCATAAAAAACTGAACATTTTGGCGCAATCCGGATATCGATATCGTTTTTCGTATTCGAGATATCGAATTTTGAAGATAGGTGAAAATTGAATTTTTAATATTCGATATCTCGAATACGAAAAACGATATCGATATCCGGATTGCGCCAAAATGTTCAGTTTTTTATGCTTTTTTGATCGACGCATCATTCAATAAGGGTCGTGGAAGGGAATTTTCAAGATAGCCCCTTTTAGGGGAAAAATTTTTTAAAAAAAAATTTCGGGCTCTAAAATCAAATTTTATGTCAAAACCATTTCGTTATCTGAAAAGTACTTGCTTTTTAGAGTATTTTGGACCCATAGTTTTTTTAATTCCGACTTTTCAAAGTGGAGTAACGATTTTTTGAAAATGGGTCCAAATCGAACTTTGAAATTCGATATTTCGAAAACGAAAAACGATATCAACTTCCGGTTTGCGCCAAAAGTCTTAGAATTTTATGCCCTTTCGAACGATGTATCACAAGATAGGGGTTGCCATTTGAAATTTTTGAGATAGCCCCCCTGGGGGCCCCCCTAGGGGGGCTGGGGGGGTTTCGACCCCAAAAAAAGAAAATTCAGCCAAAATGATGAAGAATAGTCCAAACCGCAACATTTTATCTCAATTAGCAAGAAAAAAAACCAGGGGGGGGGAGATAAAAAAAACACCCTGTATAGGTAAGCCTCAAAACGCATCAAGTATTTTATTTCCTTAATCTGTCGTTGTCTGGACCTCGTTGGGTGAGTATTTTTTACACTTTTTGCAAAAATGCAGTATTGAAATTTGCAAAACAAAAGACCCATCGCACGAAGTTGAAAAAATAACGAGTTTCGATGCATCGATTGACATCAACATTAACATCGAATCCATTCGATGGCACGAAAACATCGAAACTTCGATCGATGCATCGAACATCATATAGGCCGAGGCAGTGGCGTCGCGTGCAATTTGGCAACAATGTATTCTATCCATTTAAACTCATGTAAAATATCGAATTCAGGGGGCTGCACAGTGCACAAGGAAAATTCGATATATTTAATGAGTTTAAATGGAGCAGTTGCATTGTTGTCAGATGGCACGCGACGCCACTGGGCCTAGGCTTGACATTGTCGGTAACATTCACGCCATTTCATGCGCCGAGTTTAGCCACTAAATTAGTCTTGTTTGGTCTCTGTGCGACGCCGCCCTCGCCTCGCCGCGACGCACAATTGAAAGATTCACGTCGCACGACGCGACGCGACGCGACGCTCGACGCACCTGGAGCGTGTCATTCTTGGTTACGCGTCCGTGGATATCGAATAGGGAACGATGTCGAATGATGTCATTGTCAAGCATCAAAGGGCGGCCGTAGCGTATCTTAAACGATCGTGATGTCATCGTTGCATTAAAGACACAGATGTATAGAAAGAGAGAGACATTTAGATACGGGCTTTGAAGTGTGTGTGCGAGAGGGATGGAGAGAGAGGGAGGTAGAGAGAGAGACATTAGACACGGACATTAAAATGAGATCGGACCATCTAATCGCATTGCATCGCATTGGAGACCGGTAGCACGGCTGATGCTGATGTTAGATGCAGCAATCAGCGAAATCAGCGCGCTCGCTTAGAAGTTAGCTATGTGCCGCATGTTTCTGATCGCTGATCGCAGTACTTGCAATCGGTAGAGGGCTTGCCGCGAGAATCGTGCAATGCATTGTGGGACTGGGTTTGGTTATGTAAATGAAAGCTGCGGTGAGAAAGCTGTGAGGTCGATGACATGCCTGGTCGGGGGTGGGTCACTGCATGTTGAATCTTGGGGCAATTATGCCTCCCCCGTGGAATTTGGCAATTCCCGACTATCACGCAGATTTTCTAAAAAATGAGCAGCAAAATCTACGGAAATCGAGAGCTTGCCCTCCAGTGGCGAGGCGTGCGATTTGGCAACGTTTTTCCCCCCACTTAAACTCATAAGAAAGGTCGAAATGCCTGTTCATCGCCGATGACTGAAGCGTTCGACCTTTTTGGTGACTTTACATGGTGACAATGCATGGTTGCCAAATTTCACGCCTCGCCACTGTTGCCCTCCACTTCACTTCCGATTGGAAATGGGGGTCGGCGCCCTGTCATTCCAATCAGACTTTTGTATACAAAAAACTATGCGTCCGCTTTATTTAATGTGTAAAAATGTTTTTTGTTTGTTTTTGTTTACACATTTTAAGGCATAGGTTCTGGTTCATATAATATGATATAGCTTGAAGTGCTTTACCAATTCACTCATTTAAATGTATTCGTACTTACACAGAAAAAAAAGAGGGGGGAGGGGAACAGAAACAAAACGCTATGAGGTAGCGCTGACGAAACCTTTGGCAGAAAAATGACCCAGCAAAAGCACGTCTTAGAGCTAACCAAAGGTTTTGCCTAACTGAAAAGATTTTGCTGGGTGAACCGAAGATTTGGTTGACTAAACTAAAGTCTCTTAATGTTGGGTCATTTTTATACCAAAGGTTTTGTCAGCGCTACCAAAGTGGTTGTTTTTTTTTTTTGTTTTTGTTTTTTTTCTGTGTAGTCACTGAACTTGCATCAGCACAATGAGCCAAGCTCATGGAACCAGTTACTGGCGTCAATGTTTGCCAAGCATTAACACGTCGAGGTCGGACCATAATATCTGCATAAATTCTGTATAAAATATGAATAATTAAGACTCATTGGAAAAGGGAGACATTGTTTGATGGTTAATCTTTGACTGCACAATCACTATTGCCGTACATTGAGACGGGAAGTAATAAGGCTTAGAAACAATTAACATCTGACTTTGAAATATTTTAAAATATTACTGAAAATAATGTGTTTTTTTTTTTCGGAGAAAACACGACAATGTCTCACTTTTTTTTGTTATTGTTGTTGCAAAAAATAAGTTTTAGACTCTTTTTATGGTATCATCATTATTTTCACTGCATGTTACACCATTGTGAGTGTGTTGCGCACTTTTGTTACAACAATATGTAGAACCTTGATTCTTACATGAAATTCGGAAAAATACCGACGCGCTCATTAAAAACGTTTAAAAGCCACTAACCAACTCAGAAAATCACTTCAATTTCAAAAAGCCCGCGCTACGCTAGATACTATTTACACGAACATACTACTACATAGACGGATCCACCGTGTATAAATGAACGACGTTGTAATTACAAAATGAAGATAATTTCCTTCTAAATACTTGAAATATTGGCTGCATTTGCTGTCAGGTCTTTTCTAAAGATTACAAAAGAGTTTACAAGAAATGTACGCATCTAAACGAAACATTGAAATATTTTTAGATTCTGTTGCTGTTGACATAAACTCGGTGGCTCCGTGTATGTTGTTGTAAGTCTTTGATAAGAATGTCTAGTGTAGCGCAGGTTGTTTGAAATGGAAATGATATCCTGAGTTAATGAGTGGATTTTGAAAGTTTTTAATGTGCGTATCAGTTATTTCCGCCGAATTTTACGTTAGAATCAGGGCTGCCGTTTTGCGGATCTTTAATGACACTCTACACTCCATTGGTGATTTACCAGTCGAAGCAAAGATTACAAATATCAGTGAAGAAGAGCAGATGCTTCAGTAATCTTTCCTTCGACCGGTTAAATCACTGACGGATTGTAGAATGCCATTAAAGATCCACAAAACGGCAGCCCTGGCTAGAATCAATGTGCAGTGGCGAGGCGTGAAATTTGGCAACAATGTATTTTCTCCATTTAAATTCACCAAAAAAGTCGAACGCTTCAGTCATCGGCGATGACCAGGTATTTTGACCTTTTTAATATGTTTATATGCGGAAAAGGAACGTTGCCAAATCGCACGCCTCGCCACTGTCAGTGTGTCATATTGTTGTAGCGAAAGTACGCAACTGGACCCATTGATTGTCAATTTGCCAACTACAGAACCTTGCAATGCAAAAGCTCCATGCTCTAGTGCCATCATCAAACTCCTCGATTATGTTTTGGAACTACGCGAAGGCATCCTGGGTAACGTTATCGGAAGCCGGTGCGGTGGCTCGTTCACAGTAATGCAGCGGCGGCTCGTGCAATCTGGCAACCGTGCACTTTTGCCATTTAAACGTATGCAAAAAGATCGATACTAAGTGAGGCGCTACGCCTCACCAAGTATTCGATTATTTTACACAGTTTTAAATGGAGGAAATCCATTGTTGCCATATTGCACGAGCCGCCGCTGCAGTAATGTGTTGATTTAACCTCGCGATGGCGATGCTCGGTTGACTCTTGACTACCTCAGAAATGACGTCACCTTAACTTCAAACAACTTTTAGATTAATAACCACCGTTTGACCTACCTGTGGGTGTGGCGAAAGAAAGTAAGTAGTTCCGCTATCACATCACGTGTATTCCCCCTCTGCAGAGCTTCGGATCGCCTGAATTCCCTCCCCTCCCCTCCCCATCCCTCCCGCAGCTTAATCTTGATAATGTCTCGCGCCAGTAGGCAGACTGAATATACTTTTTGTTGACCTGATTTCCGCAGTGGCACTCATTAGACGAAGATAGATGCCTGTATCTATTTTAAGAAGGATATAATCCTTGGAAAATGCTAATTTATTAATGAAACCTCGTGCAGATCCGTCATCATTCTTGGGAAAATATGACAGGTCTGCTTGTTAGAGGAATCTTACTTTTGATTCTTATAAGCGAACGAGCGAACGAGCTGGCCTCTTGTTTTCTCTCTTGATATCTGCCTCTATTGTATACAGATAACTCTGCAATTTAGAAAGTGCCTTTAGTAACGTGGGTTTTAATATCTCGATTTATATGTCGTCGAGGATATGAGGGGGTGGAAAGGACCACTTTTAATTTTTCAGTCAAATTCCAACCAAGTAAATTTATGTTGAAGTCAAACAGAAAAATGTAATGTAATGTATTTACGGCGCAAGAACGTAATTTATATTCTCCGTGGAATTTGAAAGAACTGAATGCAAAGTTGCCGATATCACTTACCATTTACGCGTCTGCTTTCAATTTTTGATAGAAGGTTTCAAAACTTTTGGTTTCAAGACGAAAACAGATCGAATTCGAAGGTTTTCACCTAACTCCCAATAGTTCGATATATTACATAGGCTAGTAGTCAGCGCAACTGGCTACTAATGCAGAAGTCCAGATTTCGAATCCTGGCCGAGGTGACAAGACTTGACGGTCTCAGATCTGGTCATCTCGGAAGGACAATGATGTATCTCTTGTCTCTTTTTATCTTTCCGTTTCCTTATTCTTCGCTCTACCATGGGCTTTAGTCGGCAAAATAGGACAATTAAATTTTTAAAAAAAATCGACCCCAGCCCACCACTGATTCCCCTTTCTGGAGCCATCATCGTGACAAGAGCCTGGCCAGGAACCATTCATACCCTCCGGCCTCCTCCATCCGACATTATGTAAGTACTAAATGCCTAGCCGTAGCCAGGGTATTGTCCTTCTCTCTCTTCGCCCATTTGAACACATGTGTAAGAAAAGGATGGATAGTAGGGCTGTCACGTGACTTCAGCTCCTGTACCTGTCCTTTTCTATAACACATGCAGTGAAACGGGCAAAGAGAGAGAAACGCAGATTCCTCGCTCTGGCTATGACTGAATGTATAGCATCACGCGCCAGCATAGCACTTCACACGGCACGAACTTGTGTCAGTCGATCGTCATTGTCGGGTTGAAACAATAGCTCGTCTCTCGAAGTCAGTCTCATAGGATCTAAAAGAATCAGCCCGCCCCGCCCCCTTGCGGTGGATGTTGGATTCGGCAATCCTCAGCGGCCGCGGGAAGGTTCGCGGGAGAATTTGAACAGCGAGATCTCGTTACGAAATTCAAGGTCACTCGCAGTCACAAATCGCGCGCGGCCCAACATCGCTCCATCGCGCACCCAGCTATACGTATATATATACTATACGTCCGATGATGATGATGATGACCACCGCGCACATGCGCAGCGAACAACCGCGCAGCACCACACCACAACCGTCCACCAACCCCTCCTATTGCCATGACCGTGGCCGTGGCCGATGGAAGAGCGCAGGCGCAGAATCCGCGCCTCGTAGATCGCGGTCTGTGAGAGCATAGTTAGTTGGTAGCGCAAAGCCGAAGCGTACATCCAGCAGAGCTACCGTTTTGCATACGATCCGGGGCTCTCGCAAAATTTTGCAATAAGCAAATAAATAGTTCTATCTTATGTGAAGACCAACAAAAATCACGAAAATCACACTAAGAAAGTCTAAAATTCAGTAATAAACTCACATAACTGCTATAACGGCAATATCGTAATGGCGCTTCAACGCAGGTATCATGGGAGATTCCTGTCTATTATATGTCACTTTCTCTACGGAAACACAGACATTTGTCTCAATTTAGATAGGAATCTCCCATGATACCTGCGTCGAACCGCCATTAAGCCCGATTCTGAGAGTGACTTTTTAGATTACTCATCGTCATTTTCACAGGTTTTTATGCAAGAATCAACTCTTCAATCCCTTTTATAGCAAAAGTTTGCAAGAGCCCCATTTATTATGACATTATTCAATGGGGTTCTTACAGACTTTTGTTGTAAGCATGGATGAAAAGTTAAAGCTGATGTATAATCCAGCAAAAATCACAAATATCACATTGGAAAGCTATACAATTCAGTATAAAGCTAGAAAACATCTGTAACGGCAATATCATGATGATGGAGCTGCGCAGGTATTTTGGTATAGATTTCTGTCTAATTTGTCACTTTCTCTATGGAAACACTGAGATATGCCTCAGATTAAAAATTGAACATATTATTGTGGACTGATCGTGATAAGGACGAAAATCATATCAGAGTTGGCAAATGGCCTTAAAATTTCGTCCGAGAGATGCTGAATGTTCAATTTGGAGGGGGCATCTCTCTCTAGGGGTGTCCCCTTAGCCCCTCAAAGGGCATCTTCTCAAAAGCTGCCCCCCCGATAAAAATCTCAAGTTTACGCCGGAGTAAATAAGTAAGGTGGGGGTTGTTTCTAAACTCGGAAATCTCTTGCGCATGATGGTACTAACTAGGATATCCTCGTGTGGCAAATAATTTACTTGGAACAGCAGAAATTAATGATGTTGCATTAGTATTTGTTTTAGACCTTCTTCTAGCGCTGTCGGAACTCGGAATGCAAGTAACTCATTGCGCATTGCGGGCGGGTTGAAATGTCTAGTTTCTAGGCGCCGCGCCGCTGGCTGGCGCTGGCATCATTAGCGCGCTAACTGTATAGTTTTACTTGAAAAGCGTATATACCTTGGCTTTGAGCTGAGAAAAAGAGAACTTTCGCACCCGCACATTTTGACCTATCGATCCTGCAGCCCATGCCATCGAGATCCCCGTCCGGCGGCGTGCGAGCGAACAATGAACTCGTATCGCCTCTATGAGTCTATGCCAGTCACCGCTTCAACTCCTCGAGTGTCTGATCCCGCCAGGAAAATGGAAGGGGTGTGGAAACATCGCACAGAGAATCCAAACTCTTGATTTCTCTTCTGGACATCGTTGTAGGAACGAAACTCATTTTCTCATTATAAAATAAAAATAATAATTAAAAGTTAAAATTACTTATATCTGTAGATTAATGTCTCGTCTAGTGCCTTCAATTACCAAGATAGGCAAAATGAACACTACAGAGTACGAATATTTAACTACCTACAGGTATACCTATTAGTATACTAAAGAGCAAGTTATTGCTTCTCACTTGTTATTGACAGTAAACGCTTCTTTAAATTGCTAATATTTGTAGATTAATGTCTCGTCTAGTGCCTTCAATTAACAAGATAGGCAAAATGAACGCCGCAGAGCACAAATATTAAATACCTATAAGTATAACAATTAGAATACTGAAGAGCGAGTTACAGCTTCCCACTTTTTATTGACAGTAAACACTCCTTTAATTTTCAATCTAGTGCCTTCAATTACCAAGATAGGCGAAATGAACACCGCAGAGTACGAATATTTAACTACTTATAGGTATAACTATTAGCAACGAAATTACACAAGTAGCCCAAAAATTTAAGAATATGAAAAAATAAAAATAAAACAGGATCAAAGCTAAAACAATTAAACTAAAATAAAACAACCGTTGGACGTTTGAGCCTCGAAACGTCCCACGGTTATTTTATTTTAATTAAATTGTTTTAGCTTTTATCCTGTTTTATAACTATTAGTATACCTACCATTAAAGAGCGAGCTATAGCTTCCCACATTTTATTGGCAGTGAACGCTTCTTTAAATTACCAATATTTGTAGATTAATGTCTCGTCTATAGTGCCTTCAATTTTCAGGATAGGCAAAATGAACACCGCAGAGTACGAATATTTAACTACCTATAGGTATAACTATTAGTATACTAAAGAGCGAGTTATAGCTTCCCACGTTTTATTGACAGTAAACGCTTCTTTTAATTTCTAATATTTGTAGATCAATGTGTAGTCAAGTGCCTTCAATTACCAAGATAGGCAAAATGAACACCGCAGAGTACGAATATTTAACTACCTATAGGTATAACAGTTAGTTAACTGAAAAGCGAGTTATAGCTTCCCACTCGTCATGCATCTTGAACCTGGTTCTTAATGGATTCTCTTTTCATGTCCAAAAAATCCACGTTTCGTTCCAATGTGCGGCCGCGCGGCGGGCGTCACACGTCAGTGCGGTGGTTAGGTTGCGTCCGTCGTCGGTTCGGAGCTGAAATTTTAAGCCGTTCGCGCCGCGGTAGGAAATTCGTCACGATTTTCGCGCTCGGAGGGATAATGTTTGGAACAAAAGAGAGGGAGGGGGCGGACGGGCGCTCTTGAAGAGTCAAGATCTACACTCGCGGTGGAACAAAAATACCCCCCCCCCTTTCTTACCCCACCCCCTCAAGATCAGCACCCCTAACCCGTCGCGATGTTCCCGCGATCGGATCGGTGGTACCGTACATACATAAGTACTCGAAATATCAATGGGCGATGGTATAATTATTACCAATCACGGGCCTCTATGATCGGGGTCGTGCGGTTAACACCGTTGCCACGCAACCGACAACCCTTTTCCACACTCCCAGGAACATTAATAGCGGATCCAGGAATCTGTCCCCCCCCTCTCTCTCTCTCTCTCTCTATCTCTCTCTCTCTCTCTCTTCTCTCATTAAAACGCGTGTGTTAGAAAAGGATAGTTAAGAGGAGTCACGTGACTTTCACCCCCTCTTTTATCTTTTTCTAACACACGCATTCAAATGGGCAGAGAGAGAGCGAGAGAGAGAGAGAGGGAGAGAGAGAGAGAAGGAGAGAGAGGGACAATATCCTGGATCCGCCAGTGTTTAGGGAAGGAGCGGAGTCCCTGTTAAACCAAGGGTAAACAATTAAGGGTCGCGATTGAATGGACAATGCTGATAAGAGTGAAAGTGAAACACTGTTTTCCAAACGCTTTTAAAGTCATAAAGTATGTACCATCAAAGATTACGCAAGGAATCATATAATAGAATGGACAGCCTGCTTGGTCACCCCTGATATTAACGAGCATGAAGAATGACCTCTGATCGGCCGATGAGCCCACGTCTAAAGTTTTTCAGCCTTACGGGGATCGACAAAGAGTTTTTGGTCCGGGCCGTTTTCTTCGAAACGTGTGTCAATTTGAGCTTTTCAAACGGCTTGGGATCGATTCAGAAGAATTTTCTTATGTTAGTAAAATGATTTGTGAAACGTAGCGTTTTTGTTCAAAATTGTAAATTGGAAAATGCTGTTTCCAGTGAATCCTTTGATCGATCCTTTTCAGCTGCGTGTTGTGATCGCGTATAGAGCTCGTTTTTGATAATTACAGTTTTTAAGGCCGCCAGTGTGTTTGTTGCCTTCGTTCGTCGCTTGTTGTCTGGGGGAAAAAAAACTGCGCAAAAGGCGAAAACTATTTGCACTTCGTATGAAAACTAAGGACTATCAGGTATCAGGATAGCGAGTAAACGACCTCTCGATAACTGGCAATGAAACTAAACGACGACTCAAATAATTAAAGTTTTATGTTTTTTTTTCTTCCTTTTTTTTTATGAAACTGTCCAATTCAGTTTGGCAAACAATAAAAACTCCCGAAACAACCACAGAGCGATGGCGCTGCGCACTATGGTCTAAAAGCGTCAATAAGTGGCCAAAAATTAGAAAATAACTTTCTCATCAATAATTTATTATTTATGAACTTTAAAATACCAATTTTAATCACAGATAACACTTTTATCAAGTAATTTAAACCTAGAAATGTCACTGGAAAACTTAAAATTAAGCTGGTATGGTCTAAAACGATGATTTTTGATGAATTTTTTTTTTCAGTGATGTTTGTCATTCTTTCTCGATCTCAGACTATTGTGCGGCGCCGTTTCACTGCCGTGTCGGGGTCGTTGCATGCAAAAGCAGCAAATCTGAGACTTTTTTCCCCGAGCTGCCACTTTGTGTATATTTAAAGGCACTTTTCAAGTCACCGATTGCGATTATTCCACCATGTTGACTTAAAGATTACACACAGTTCAGTTCAGGGTATGACTATATTTGACTCTAGTGCACGAAAATACTCTCACCCGTGTCGACGTCACTGGATTTAAAACATTGCGGTTTTTTCGATAGTTTAATGGTGATTCCACCAATGGGTCTGTTACTCTGCTGAACACTTTTGCTGCAGGTGATTTAGGGTAGATTCTGTTGTATAAGCAACTTCAAAAATTAACCCTACACTGCATAGTGTATCACTGGTGATACATGATGTAAAAAGCCCTATATCAGACATTGTAATGTATATTTTGACTTATTCCAAATTGTATCACCAGTGTCACATTATAAGAAAACATAAAAAGGGGCGCAAACATTTTTCAAAAGACCACCAGCACTCATTATAATGCATTTAATAAAAGAAATCATGGTTGGGGGAAAATTTGTCCCCGTATCCAATTCAACCCCAATTTCATTATTTTTACTAAGCTTCTGGCATTTGCTCTTTGAAAAATCCAATTAAAGGAAAAAATTCTTATTTTTTTGAAAATTTTGAAAAAAAAATTGTTTTTTTTTTCTCGTCATTTCTTATGGTGTTATAGCACTTGTAAAAAACAAGACAAAAATGGAAAAATGAGAATTTTCACCGGAAAACTGTCTAATTATTTTTTTTGCTATTTTTCCCATATATGTGACCACTTAATGAATCGAAAAATCCAGTTTTGGTTGAAAAAAAAAATCTCATGCAGTGAAGGGTTAACTAGCTATCGAAGAATTAAAAACGTCACTCATGAATATACCCAAAGCGGCAGCTTGAATACGGCGTCAAGATAAAAAAGGACCCGTCCAGAATTTCGCAAAATCAAAATATACCAATTTCGTGGCAAACTAGGTAGTACATTGTGACTGATTTTTTACCTTTGAAACTATACACGATTTGGAAAAATTAGGCGTAAAGGTAAATTATTTGTGCTATCAGATTTAAAAAAAAAAAAAAAAAAAAAAAAAAAAAAAAAAAAAAAAAAAATGAATTTTTCAAAATTGGTTCAACTCCTCAGATGATGGGTCTTTTTTTATAATCACCCTGTATATACCACGTCTTCTCCATTCGCAATCAGGCGAGTATTGCTGAATTATCATCAACATCCTCTTTTCCATATCGTACAACCCGGCAAAGTTATTTTTCATAACAAACTTGGCGCGTATGTTCTGGCCCGAGCTTCAGCCGGGGAAATTGACGAGAGACGGGAGTCGATAGGGTATCTATTATGATCGATAATCGCACGACTCTCCGATATTTACCCATTGTCGAGAACGAAGGGAGAAATCTTCACAATGGTATAATTGTACAGGTGAAGATTCAGACCAAGAAGCCAACGGCAAGGTTGCCGCCTATAAAAATCGTAATAAAATTATAAAAACTTATTGTCTATGAGAGTGGATGATGATGAGTTTTACTTCTCCTGCTGTAGGTGCGGTAACTGTGCGGTCTGTGATAGAAATTTTGCTCGGTTTTAAGTAACAGGGAATCGCGGCTTCTTGTTGATGATCAGAGAATCTGTAATGTGTGTAGATAGTGAACACAAGTGAAATCATTGACGATTACCACCGTATTTTGGCCTGAGATAAAAAAAAAATTGCCAAAAAATCAATGTAAAGTCATCAAAAATCGTCGTTTCCAACCTTAGAAGCTTAATGGAGCTGTTGCAAACATTTGTTTCAGGGTTATTAATAGTTGAGTCTGGGGTAAAACCCTGTAAAAAGAACGGTTAGCGCACTAAAAAATCAAGAAATCCACTCCCAAACCAATGAAATGCTTTCTAACGCGAGACCGTAATGGCGGTTTTGCCCCCTAAATCTTAAGGCAATGGGTATGTTGCAAACTTTTGCTACAACGATTAGGAGTGTTAAGTCTAATGTAAAATCGCCTGAAAAGTCTATTGGTTGGTGGCATCAGAAAGTCATAAAATGCAATAATAAACTCGCAAGATGCGTTTAATGAAATCCAAGATGGCGGAGAAATATCGAGCAATTTGTATGCATGCACCACGAACATCCAAGGATAGCCAACCTCACAATATCGATCACAACCAATCACAACGTAAACAAACACATAACCTCTACCTCCGGTGAGGTTGCCAAAGTTAGCCATCCTTGGATGTTCGTGGCGCATGCATACAAATTGCTCGATATTTATCCGCCACGTTGGATTTCATTAAACGCCTCTTGTGAGTTTATTATTGCATTTTATGACTTTCTGATGCTACCAATGGACTTTTCAGGCGATTTTACATTAGATAAAACAGTAAACACTCTTAATCACTGTCGTAAAAGTTTGCCACAGGCCCATTGCATGCTTCTTCTTCTTCTTGTGTATGGTGTCGCGAGAACATCGCATGAAGATGGAGCTAATTGAGATAGGGAAACCCAACGTAATCAGTGGCAACGGCCGCCATTACGGTCTCGCGTTGGAAAGCATTGTATGAGTTTGGGAGTTATTTTTTCAGGGTTATACCCCACAATCTACTAAGTACTAATGAGCATGTAGCAAAAGTTTGCTACAGCTCCATTTAAAACTTCGTGATGACGTTTTCAAGTTTTATAAAGTACTTGTTGAAAACGTTCTCTGTGATCAAAGGACAATGACGTTATAATCCTAATTTTCAACAAGAAAGTCTTATACGGTCTGGAGTTAGCTCTTCGATGCATATAGACTTTTTTTGAAGTCGTGAATTTTGGCAACGCTGCTGGAATGACCACACCACTTCATTCGCCAAGATGCCAGGTTCCGCGGCGGCCGTCGAATGTCGAGGAGCGCGGAGAGTTCGCCAAATTGGTTAAGGTTGTCATAACACAAGCCCATTCCCCCATCCCCCCCTCCATCTACCCCTTCCGCACCCTCTTTTCAACTTGAAGCAATGTTGAATCTCGACAGAGGCTCATCATCATATTTTGCAACTCGTAAAAGATGAAATTATAGATTTTGAATTAGTTCTTATATCATGTGTGTACCATCAAGTCCCCAAGTTATGCACTGCGTTCCAGCAGTCAAGGATTGCGTTGGCGCCACTGGAAAAAAAAAAGATTGCTAGAAGCATGACAGTATGTGAACCGATGTAAGGGATAGTACAATTACCAGAATTCTAGTGTTCGTACCGTAATTGTTGAATTTTTTTGGGAAATTCTAGTTCCATGACCATATTGTGGTATTAACACCATAGACTTTTCTGGTCAAAGTACTAGACTTTCTGTCGTTCGCATATCGTTGTGTTTTTGGTAGAGGTAGTTTCAGAAGTGTAGGCGGACCAAAACCATAATCTTTGGCGAATTTTCAACTTTTATTCCTTCAAATCAATATCGAATTTGCTCCTGACTTTATTCTTTTGTGTTTAAAGTTTTCCTCATTGAAAAGTGAACACTCAATTTCATTTATATTCATTTTCATCGAGTAATATCAGAAATAATGTTGACAAATTCCAAAGATTATCGGTCTAGGTCCGCCTACACTTCTGAAACTACCTCTAATATGACTAGAATCCATTGGTTAGAGCAATGTGACCAAAGAGTAAACAAGAGTCGTAATTGAATGGAAGGCCTGCGTGGTCAACGTAGATAAGGGATCCGAACGCGGGCTGGCCTCTGATTGGCTGCAACGGGTGGAGCAAAAATGACTCGGGGTATAGGGAAAATAACACGGGATTTTCGTTCCGGGGCGTTTATCTCGAAACCTAAGCAAAATAGTATCTAAACAATTTATACGAGTCGATTCAGCAGATTTTTCCAAACAATTTGATAGGTCATAAGTGCCACTTTATTGCAAATTCGAAAAGACTGTTACGCACAATAGTGTGATTACATGCTTGGCGTGTGTTTGAGCAGTGTTTGAGTAACTCACTATTGTGAGTACTTTTCAACTGAAACAGTCTTTTCGAATTTGCAATAAAGTGGCACTTATGATCTGTCAAATTGTTTGGAAAAATCTGCTGAATCGACTCGTATAAATTGTTTAGATACTATTTTGCTTAGGTTTCGAGATAAACGCCCCGGAACGAAAATCCCGTGTTATTTTCCCTATACCCCGAGTCATTTTTGCTCCACCCGTTGCAGCCAATCAGAGGCCAGCCCGCGTTTGGATCCCTTATCTACGTTGACCACGCAGGCCTTCCATTCAATTGCGACTCTTGTTTACTCTTTGAATGTGACGGTTCGATCTTTTAACCAGTATATGCATAGAATTGTTCGTTATTTGAAATTTTTCCATTCGAAATAAAATGTCGAATCATCAGGGTTGATAACGGCTTAAGGGGGAGACGGAAAAAAAACGCTATCTTGATTCCTTTCTCAATAACCCGAGAGGTGTAAGAGCTTAAAACTATCCCTAACACAGTTTTTGAAAGTTACTGGTTTAAATTACTGTAAAATCGGAATTTGGCAGGTATAGGAGGGCAGGTGAAAACTTCTCCACCACGCAGCTTTCTAAACAGTGTAAAGGGGTCTCTCAGCCTGCGACTGTATAAAAGTGCGAATTGACTGAGGCTTGTCAATGGGCTTCTTTGTCGTCGATACATCGGACTTTACCTATCGACTTCAAGGCAGCTCATTGGCTCAATCGGTTTATTCGCTTTTTTTTTTGGAGGTAGAAAGGCCTCTTACAGCGGCACCGGATCATTCCAGGGCAACTGTTTCACCCAGCAGTGGCGGCTGGTCGGGCTGGTGCAATATGGCGGATTCTCCCCCGTTTAAACCTATGTAAAATAATTGATCTTTATAGTCCAAGAGCCAGCACCCAAAAATTCAACCCAAAAATTCAAGTACTAAATTTGCGACGTACTTTTTTCCACTCCTTTAACGCCCCAGAACAAGGATCGGTCGGTCTGGCAGTCTGTAGCGGGGGGAATCAAAATTTACAGAGCATTAAAGTTCGAAAAAATTATTCGAAATAATATTAGGGGATACGCCGAATCCCCGAGAAGTCGATACTTGTCTCTAGGTTCAAATGGTAAAAACGCATGGTTGCCAAATAGCACGAGCTGCCACTGGTCTCAGGGTCCCACCTGTCGCATTTTGAATCCATTTTTTCATCCTATAATTTGAAATGTCCAACTTTTTAGAGATGGAAAGGGTTATGAATGTTAGATCTCTTTCTCTTCCCATCCAAAAAAAAAAAATAAATAAATAAAAACAAAGTATGTTCGAGAGTCCGAAAAATGTATTTAAAGGGTGACGGTTGAGACAATTAATCTGAAATTGCCCTATACTATCAAAACTTATAGCTGTACCCAAAAAGGGCACCCTTAAAATTCAAAAACCATACAAAGCCAGCTTTTACATTATTAAATATTATTTTTCTTTATACCCCTTTTCTAGCCCGAGTTTTATAAAGACTGATTGCATGAAGACTTCTGGAACACACTGTGTCTATGAAGCCATCAAAATAAAATTGAATTCGATTGAATCCTATATACATACATACGACACTCCTTTCACTCATTGAATTACAATGTCCGTTGATGCGTTTAACCGTGGAGTTATACTGTTTTCGATCGTAGCGCGCGATGTGATGAGGTGACGAACTTTTTGTTCGCTCAAATTTTGGCGCGAACTCGAATCACTCAGCCAAGCCAGCCAAGCGCTCACAATCAGTTCGTAACGCAGCTACGATCCTCCGTCTAACGATTTTCGTTGATGTACACGCAATCCAGTGTTGCCATTTTGCTTAATTCCCTCCAAATTGTGTAATTTAACATAATGTAAAATGTTCGAATTTTATGGCATATTCGGCAACACTGTCGCAATCATAGATGAGAAGAGAGGTATATAGGATTGAGACAGACGTCAATCAATTGAGCTCGAAAGAGAAGCATATTTCATGGTAGAAGTTTAATTAGATCTGTAGATGTTATAATATTCGTGCCTCACCAGCGTGCGAAAACCACGATGTACTCTCGTCCTAAAATTGGTTCCATGGCTATTGATCAGACTGGGGGAGAGGCTATAGGAGGTTGGGGGGGGGGGGGGGGTTCCGAGGAGCTCGCAATTTCGGTTACGCACACGAACTGAAAAAAAATAGGCAATATAAGGGGAGACTTCATTTATGTATATCAATGACCTTTTGAGGTTAGGTTTTTGTTGTAAACGAATAAAATCGGGTCCGAGCTTTTATTTCGTGCTTGTCGGATAGACCGGATCCCGCTGGGTAGGCACAGCTTGACTTCGGAGGCTCAAGTCAGTGCACGCCTGACAAAAATATCGCATGCAAAAAGCTTGCGTAAATAGGTCACGTGACCACAGGGTAATCCGACTATATTTTGCTGTCGTTCGGTCTCTTGCACGATGTGTTGGCATAGTTGATTTGCTTGCAAGTGTGAAATGAATTGAGCCCATCGATACGAAACAGTTATTTAAACATTCTGAATTCTGGCGGAGGAGGGGCTGGAAAGTAAAATTTCATTTCATGTATTGTCTGTAGTAGGTACAGGTACTATAGCTGTCAAAAGAAAGTATCCTGATAGAAATTTTCATTTTTTCATTTCTCGACCAATTTGAGACATTTACAGTTTTCAGGTATTTCAGAGTCTCACAGAATTGCCACTTGTGACATGATGCCTCAAACAATTTAAAACGATGGAAAATAAAATGAAAATTCTTTAAGAACAATTTCGATAAGAGAGGACTTTCTTTTGAAAATCATAGTACAAATAGAAAGTGAAAACATGCGCTCGTCAAACAATTGATTTTACTGTATTCACTCTACGCGCGTACCCCTGGAAGCCCTGGCTGGCTCCCCTCTCTTGTTCCCTTATTTTCTGTGTTATAAATATCAGATCTGAAAGAACTTAAATTAAGACCACTTTATGCCGAAAGGAGCCTCTTATGTCGGAAATCAATAAATTATAATACAGCTGGTTCTTTGCTACAAAGAATTGGCGAATTTGTGTTTCTGCTAATTTCGCAGGATTTTCTATTTTCATTTATAGTCTGAAATAATTTTTTTGCTCGAAAAGTAGCATCGACGACATGACAGTCTAAATTATTGCTTGCATTCGTAGTGAACCCCCTCCTCCCTCCCCTTTGTCGAAAATCGAACAAAATTAAAATTGAATGAACAAACTTTCAAACTTCTCAAACTTTCTGTTTCTGTTTTCTTCCAGTTAAAAGAAAAAAAAATTCAAAAGATACTATATCCAATCGCTGAGAATCTTAACAGTTTTTGCGGTCGTGAAACGATTCAGAGTTCCAGATTCGCATTTAAAAGGCGTTACCGTTTTGGAGACAACAAGTGAAAACTTTTTATTTTCATTTCGATTGTATCGTTTAAAACCTCCGTCCGCACAGGGGCGGATCTAGGTTTTTTGTAAAGGGGGGAGGATGGCAAGTTTGTTTCCTTTTTTTTTTTATTTCGTTTTGTTTTTTTAATTTTTAATTTTTTTTTTAGGTGCTGTGCCCCCTGGTATAGAGTATCGAAAGGACATGGCACAATCCTTATGGGAACTGGCTTACCGCTAAATGTTTTTTAAGTATTATAAATCGACAGATTATCACTTAAAAAGAAAAAGTTCTCACGGCACCAAAGAGATCCCATGTCCAGTTTCTTAGCTATTAAAGCTCAAAGACGGGAACTACTTCTCTCGTACGTCGGCGCGCAATGATGAAGTAGCAAGGTATACGGAGAACAGGTATGGACAACACTCTGAGGTTGGCTCTGATTGGTTGTGAAAAAAGCGACTCCGCCGCCATTTTTCTGACCGCGCGATTCAAATTAAGATTTCATATCTTGAAAAGGAAAGTAAACAACGTAATTGATGATGTTAATCCATTCTATAGTCACAACATTAACATTTAAAGGTAAAAATTACATTTCATTGATCAAATAAATAAAGTATTGCTTTCAGATAAACTTCCCCTTCAAACCTAACCACAAAGAACAATGCAAGATACACGGTGTAAATAGGAGACAAGATGGCGGCGAAGTCGCTTTTTCCCAAGTGGCCACGCCCCCTGAGTCGAGTGTTGTCCATACCTGTTCTCCATATACCTTGATGAAGTAGTGCCGGCCGCCTCACAACTCGGCTCAACGTAGAGTGTGGTCGGCCTATTTCGATCATTCATTCGACACCCGCTCGACTACCTGCCGAAGTCTCTCTTTCTATTCCACTGCTCGTCTCTCTCTCCCTCTCCCTCACCCGCACACTATTCTTTCCCCGCCCGAGCACGTTTGGGTTCCAAGAGACGAGCAAAAACAATTCGTCCGTTTCCGTGTTTATACATTTCTCGGCTTTTCTTGCTTCTTCCGAATTCTTTCGGTCACATTAGTTTACTGTCAGATCTTTCGTAATGAGTAGTCGCGCGTGGCGCCTCGGACGCTTTAAGGTACCGAAGTTGTTGATACTCCAGCTTCAACCTCCCCTCTCCCTTGAGGATACCGATTACGGAATGTAAACACAAACACTTTTCCGATCGCATTGAGGGAGAGGGAGAAAGAGAAGAGCAGTGGAATAGAAAGAGAGACTTCGGCAGGTAGTCGAGCGGGTGAATGAATGATCGAAATGGGCCGACCACACTCTACGTTGAGCCGAGTTGTGAGGTGGCCGGCACTACTTCATCATTGCGCGCCGACGCACGAGAGAAGTAGTTCCCGTCTTTGAGCTTTAATAGCTAAAAAACTGGACATGGGATCACTTTGGTGCCGTGAGAACTTTTTCTTTTCAAGTGATAATCCGTCGATTTATAATACTTAAAAATCATTTAGCGGTAAGCCAGTTCCCATAAGGATTGTGCCATGTCCTTTGCGAACTTTTGGTCGATTCCTTCTCATTTTTCCGCCCCCCCCCCCCCCCTCGAAATGCCGCTAGGGGAAAGGGACCCGACCTACCTCTTCCTCCTAACCCCCCCCCCCCTCCTTATGTTTTAATGACCCGAAGAACACATGGAGTAGTCACAGGTGAATACCCTGATCCGCGGCACCGGTTAAAGTCGTAACATTGACAAAAATGTTTGTCTTAGCGAACGCGTGTCGCGAAGAATTTTAGCTTTTGGCGATTTTTTTTTTCTTTAGATGATGTATGCGACGACATTGTGCCCATTAATGGAACTGGTCAACGCCACGGAGTAATTAACCGGCTCAAAAAGAGACGCTCACATGAATTGATTTATTGGTTCGTACATTTTTTAACAAAGGGCAATATAACTGCCGATGCCGTGCTGCCCAGCTTCCCTCTGGCCATTTTGCGGTCCAGTGCACCTTTTTTCTCTCTCTCTTTCCCGATTGGTCACTTCTTTTTGGCTTTTCTTTTGAAGGAAGTATAGGCACAGAAGAAACGGCTTCCGTCTTTCATAGGCGGATGCAGGAATTTTCCTCTCTGTCTCTGTCTCTCTCTCTCTCTCTCTCTCTCTCTCTCTCTCTCTCTCTCTCTCTCTCTCTCTCTCTCTCTCTCTCTCTCTCTCTCTCTCTCTCTCTCTCTCTCTGTCTGTCTGTCTGTCTGTCTGTCTGTCTGTTTCTCTCTCTCTCTCTCTCTCTCTCTCTCTCTCTCTCTCTCTCTCTCTCTCTCTCTCTCTCTCTCTCTCTCTCTCTCTCTCTCTCTCTCTATCGCTCTCTCTCTCTCTCTCTCTCCTCCCTCCCATTTGAATGCGTGCGTTAGAAAAGGACAGATATAGGGGCTAAAGTCACGTGATGGCCCCCTCTGCTATCCTTTTCTAATACATGTGTTCAAATGGAAGGAGAGGGAGAAAGACAGATTCCTGTATCCGCCCATGTCGTCTTTGCTGATCAATCTAATTTGCGGCCCTTTATAACGTTAAACAGATTAGTGAATTTGCTGATTTTCAGAGATTCTTTCTTAAGTGTGGTTTCGGTGTATTGGTTGGTAGTCGTAACTCGTAAGCGATATTGGCTGTATTTTAAGGTCATTAATTGTTTAAATTAATTAAATTGAAATGGAAATTCAGCTAGTTGGGTTTTAGTGTTGCAGAAAATTCATAAATGGATCACCGTGCAATCAAAAATGTATTTTCAAAAATTAAAATCTTCGGAAAGGTTAAATGTACCGAATGCGAACTCACAGCTAAGAAATAACCCGAAATGTGAACACGTGTGAAATAATATCCCAAAAAATAATAAATACGCAAGGAAATCTCATCAACATATCTATATCTGTAGGATTGTCTCTTTTCTTTTTTGAGTTTGTGTAAAAAATAAATCCCAGCTTTTTTATCTGTCAGAATATCAATTTACCAAAGTTTTCATTTTTGAACTATATACGGTACAGTTACCTTCGTCGCCTATCCATCCGACCTGAATTTGGAACCTCTACCTTACCTCCATTGTTTGATAGGGATGTCTATAAGTATAACTCCTCATTTTTCGTCCAAAAAAAGTATCGATTCAGTTAATCAATATTTTCAATTTGACCGATTTGACGGAACCAAAACGTAATCTATTTCTGAAACCGAAATTGATTATGCGTAAAATTTACTCGATTTGTTTTTTTAATATCTAATTATTTTAATAATATCAACAAATTTCCGGAACTATGAGAATGCGCCTCTTTCAAAACTATCATGGAAAGTATCGAAACCGGTCATTTTCTTTTCTGCCGTCATTTTGTGTTTTCATGAAGTCAATTTAGTGTATAGATATTCGCAATTTGCTCTACGTGCAATTTGGCAGTATTGTGTTCCCTCCATTTGAATCTATGTTATACTATCGATGGTTCTTGCAGCGCTGCTTCACTGTCAAATCGATTGTTCTACATAGAATTAAATGGAAGAAAAAACCTGTTGCCAAATTGCACAAGCCGCTACTGACATTGCTCTCTTTGGAGAGTTGGAGAACGGAGACAGTTTTTCATTCCTTTTTTTTTTTTTTATTATTATTTTTCGGCGTTAGTTTGAGAATGAGCGTGTAACACGCTTTAATTCCCTTTTAATTAAGTACTTAATGTCGGAGGAAAAGAGTCTGTCTAGGAACTAATTGGCGCCCAGCTAGGTTGTTGTGGTGCTGCAATCTGACTGATTGAAGGCCGCTTTTTTGCTTGAGTGACTTGCGGTAATCGTGGACAGTGATGCACTCTCTGTGCAGTCGTCTGTAACTCATTGTTGCCAAATGGAAACGTCTCTATCGTGTCGCGTTCTGTCTTAACCCTTCACTAGCGGATCCAAGTTATTCTCCTTCTCTCTCTTCTCCCATTAGAATGCATGTGTTAACAAAGGATAGAAGAGGGAGCGAAAATCACGCGACTGCCCCTAATCTGTCCTTTTCTATCATACACATTCTAATGGGAGAAGAAAGAGAAGGGTAGATTTCTGGATCCGCCAGTGTAACTCTTTCCATACCACACCCGAGTATATTCGTTTCTATACATAGGCGGAGCCAGCAATTTGGCAACTGCGGATTCTTCCCATTTGAATGTATGAGAAACAATCGATTAGAAATGGGGCCACGGCCCCCTTAAGAATCGATTGTTTCTCATACATGGAAATGGATAGAATCCACAGTTGCCTAATTGCTGGCTCCGCCCATGTTACTGTTACTAGATCTGCCACAAACTATTTCAGTTTTTAATTCGCACTTCAATTGCGGTTCCAAATTGTCATTATTTGAAAAATGATATAGCCTCGCCTCAATTAATTGTATATGCAAAATCAGAACCGCTGTGTAGCAACATTTAACTACCCACTTAATTTGAGCGAGTGAACATTGATTTGTCCTCGTAACCTAGTCGTCAAAGGATTATAACAACTAAATAATTCCTTCCGGATTAGTTTTTTGTCGATTGGATCTGTTTTTGATAGAAGTCGTGCAATTATCCGAATATTTCTGGAAAATCGAAACTTAATAAAAGTTCAGTGTACTGTTTTCGTTTTACGGCCAATGCAAGGAATTTCTAAGTTATTAAAAGATGGTTCCATTCTCATTGGTATGGAAGGAAATATTATAGTTGAGACAGCCTCCTTTCATCATTTGTTTTTATGAAGCGGTGAGATCTTTGTGTCACCGTTTGAGTTCGTTGAGTTTAGGAACTGCCTAGAAGTTGATGCGTAAAAAGGTAGCATACTTTTACATAGAACTGTAGTGAAGGTTGAGGAAGGTCTGAGCAAGACAGAGGGCTGCTGGCTGTCGTTTGACGAATCTTATGTGGAATGTTTTTAGTTCACCGATGATTCCACCGGTTAGCAAAAATATTACACTGTCCAGTTCAGCATTAAAACACCTAAATAAAACACCTTTGGCTTCAAAATCTGATGGAATATTTGACACTCACCGATGTTTCGCATCCATTGATTGGAAAAAAAAAAAAAAAAAAAAATTAGATCAGAGTTTTTTCTTTCGTTACATCCATACGGCTGAATTGGACTGTGAAATCTGGCAGAATCATCGGTGAACTAAAAAACTTCTGATGAGATGCGCAAAACGGCAGCCCTGGTGCTTAGATAGGTGTTACTCTTGTAAAAATGAAATATCAAGGTAAAATTAATGAGCCTTATCAAAAACACTTTCTAACACTCAAGCATGCAAATAGGCAGAGATGGTAGGGGGAGAGAGAGAAAAATTCCCGGATCCCCTTCGACTCAGTTGTGTTTGACCTCTCCCCAGAAGAACTGGTCTCTCGGAAAAATACCGTTTCGTCTGATTGTGAATAGGAATTTATTTGTGAAGTTTCTTGATTCTCATAATCTCATACTTGTTTTGAGATCGTTATTTGTGTATAATTACATCCATCGAAATTAAAAATTACCATAAGTGTTTTCAGTGCGTGATTTGAGGCGATTTTTTTTTTTTTTTTCGCAGAAACACAATGGAACGCAATGAACACGATGGAAAACTTCGTTTTCTTACTGCGGTTAGCCAGTGTGATTCGAGTGTGATCCATCGAAACGAAGCGGAATGCATCACAAACCAGTAATAAAACCGTCGCAGGGGCTAATACATGTTATAAGTCCTATCCCAAAGTGAGGCAGCATATGGGCGATCTGATTCTGGTTTGTTTGCCTCATATTTGTTAACCTCAAATCAAAAATTGTTGGTAATTCAGTGGATCAAACCCGTAGCCAGGATATTGTGTTTCTCTCTCTTAGCCCATTTACACGAATGCGTTAGAAAATGGCCGAACGAGGGGCTGAAGTCACGTGACAGCCCCTATATCGATCCTTTTCTAACACATGTTCAAATGGGTTAAGAGAGAGAAAGAAAATATCCTGGCTACGGCTAAGCAGTAGTTATTGGTTTTAAATGAAAGTGCAAGTGTTTAAGATTGGTTATCTGGACACAGAATTCGAATCCAACTATTCAAATGAGAAAATTTTGCTTGTTTCTGTCATGAGCCAGTTTTTTTATCATGCAAATCCTTCCAAAAGAATCAGTTATATCGATTTTTGTGTCCAGATTGCCACTCTGAAACACTTGTACTTTCGTTGAAAACCAATTTCTATATTTGACTCGTCACTTTTGTTATTTTAAGGATTAAAGGTTAAAACAAAATGAGACAAACAAACCGAGCCCGTGTGAAAACGTCCTTATATTAGATTTCCTTGAGAATTCCTTGTTTTTCTTGATACTTCCTCTCGATTTCCTTGACTTTCTTACAGTACAAGTTCCATTGTTCTATTGCGGATCACTAATTGAAAGAGCCTCTTCACAAAATACGATTCAAAGAAACATGTAAATAGCGCTGTTCAACAAATTAAACAAAAACTGAACGAGAGAATTTGGATCAAAAATTTTGTTTTTGTTTTTTGTTTTTGTTTTGTTTTAGTTTTTGCAAATCGCAACGCAAAACTATCCAAACTCGACGTAGCATAACCCTAGATCATTACATTTATAGAGAGTTTAAACAAAAACCATGGGCGCCTCCATTGAAGGAAGTTTAGTGGAGGAAAAAAAAGGCAGTTCAGTATTTTGTACGAAAAACCCACTCCCTTTCTCCCTCACTCTTAAACTCTCTCGCGTAATTTCTAATTAATTTTTTTTTTATTGAAGGTAACCTCCAAAACAGGCTCATCGCCTATGGAGGTACCGAATTTTCAGTCTTTAGTTTTTTTGTTAATTTTACGTTAGTATTTAATTTGTCTAGTATAGATTACGTGTAATTTGAGTAATTTAACAATTTTTTTGTTTGTTTTGTTATTGGCTTTTGTCTAAAGACTGAAAATAAATCATTTATCATTTTATCATTTATTATTGGTTGCGTTTTTGCAGATTTGTTTACATTCTGAGGGCGTTGTCATAGATTATAGTGCCGTAGAGTTTCCAACGGTGTAATCTTTCAGTGATTTTGTTGACCGACATCTATTTACTCTTTTTAAAGATTCTTTTGCGCATTATAGACATTCTTTAGGTGCATCAATGATTAAAATTAACAATTTTATCGACTTTTAACTCTTTTATTTGTGAAACACCGTTGGACCCGTTGTTAGTGAACAATTGTTTGTAACAAATTGCATCCTATGGCATGGCGGCTCCAGTAGAGCCTTAAACTCATCACTAATTAGAGGTTTACTATACCCTCTTGTCTTAAGTTGATTCGATGGCAAACTTCCGGAGATTTTAATCCGATAGATAGCGTTACTTGTAGCTGGCTCCGAAAATATCCGGTTTTTGACGGTTTTTGGCTGTTTTCTCTTTATAAAAAGACGAACAGTTGACGAAAAATCAGCTCGTCAGCACCTGCGCAATTTTTTGCTTCATTTTTTAAGCTAAAGACGGGCTAAATTGGTTCAGAACTAAAGACAAATTTATGGGAGGAAAAAATCAAATGTAATTGGAGTTGTTTATCAGCACAGATTACAAGTTTTGATTTCACCTGTAATCTTTGCTGATATAACTCCAAATTACTTTTGCTTTTTTTATCCCATAAATATGTATTTATTTCTGAACCAATTCGGCTCGTTTTTAGCTTAAAAAATCAAGCAAAAAATTACGCAGGTGCTGACGATCTGATTTTTTGTCTATTATTCGTCTTTTCAGAGAAAGTAGCCAAAAACCGTCGGAAAACGGCTATTTTCGGAGACAGTGACGAGTTACGCCATCCATCTGATTAAAATCTCTGGGAGTTTGCCATAGAATCACATGAACTTTCTACGTGCAGGGACTTTGCGTAACCCCTTCTATATTTCCCCATGCGTAAAGAAAATCAGAATCAACTCTTATTTTTCATTTTTCAATCACCGTTGATCTAAAAAAAAAAAAAGCTCGCATCCCGCATGAATTGACAACACCGCACGCCATTGAAATGGTATATAAAAGATACACGGAATTGACTCGCCGCACCATTTGTTGCGTGACTTGACGCGAAACATGTCCCATTTAATTTGACCAAGGAAGCGAATCTTCCCCACCTCAAGTCGAGCATATATTTCGTGTCAAAACTCCACAATGCTTAGCGTCAAGTATGTCCTCATCATCTCCAACATTTTGACTTTTTCGCCTTTGTTCTTTATTTTTGTTTGATTATATACATATATATAACTTTTTATCTTCTTTCCCTCTTTTCTTTCTTCAAGACTGGTTTTCGAAATGATCTTACGAAGCACGAGGTCATCAACCCAAAGTTTTCCAACTCGATCTGTAAAATTCTTTCTTCCGCAAAGAAAGTTATTATAATGACTAACGAGTCTGTAAAGCTCACTAATGATGATGCCCATATACAGTTTGAGGAAAAAGAAAACATTCTTCTGTATGGTCTTGTATATGAAATTTTTATAACTTTCGAAATGTGTGATTGGGTTTTAAAATATGAAATCTATACAAAAAAGTTTGCGTGGAAAAGAGGGGTTGATTAAGAAAGACTAGGAGGTTGTATGTACTGTAATCGTACTAGCAAATGCAAGAGTTTTGATAGTCAAGAATGATCTTGGAGCTCAGACGGTTGCTTTGATTACACGATAATGCAGTAGCACACCGAGAGTTTCTTCATCTGTCTCTTTTCTCCATTAAAAACCGTATGTTAGACAAGGATGGACAAGGGGATAAAACCCCCTATTTCTGTCATTTTCCTACTTATACATTCAAATGAGAAATGAGAGAGATGGATGAGATCCTGATGGTTGCGCCATTGCAAGAATGTGACACCAATTTTGAATTCTTGACTGCCAAAATTTTTGCGTTTCCTAGTACTACTAAGTAGGTAGTATACACAGAAAAAATTTGTCCTCAAACTGGCCAGAGATCCAATAAAACGTCTCTTTTTTTAACGGTTATTCTAGCCTTTTTGGTCGGAAATTCTAACCTCTTTGATCAGAATAATATGGCATTTTTGACCAGGATAATGCGGTGAAAAATGCCAAAATTTCTAGCGCGGAAGGTGAGAATTCCGGTTAAAAAATACCACAGTTTATCTGTCGATCTTTTTATCAGAATTAAAGCCCTTTTAAAGAAAAACTTTTTTCCAGTGTAAATACGTTGTACTGCATGTCTGCGTTTGTATAAAGTCGCCACTATATTAGTGTTAGGCAAGACATTTTATTTTGCCGAAAGGAGGAGTTTCCAATTCTTGCATAGTGACAGCTATAGACCTTTTTAAGGTGATCCCATGGCACGTGACCACGCGATCGATTAGTCGATCGATTAATGGTCATTTCCCGGACTCTGTGGAGTTTTTTTTTTGTAAAACCAGGATTGTCAGCACCTCTGGAGGTAGATCTAACAAAGATGTCTGTTAAGTTTGGATGCTCGAATCCGGAAAATAAGGACGTAACGATGGGAAATCGGAATCCGTTGTGCGTTACGATAAATCGAACAGCGATTGTGCGAATTTCCATAGTTACGTCCTTATTTTCCGGATTCGAGCATCCAAACTTAACAGATATCTTTGTTAGATCTACCTCCAGAGGTGCTGACAATCCTGGTTTTACCAAAAAAAAAAAAAAAAAAAAAAAAACTCCACAGAGTCCGGGAAATGACCATTTATCGATCGACTAATCGATCGCCTTGGTCACGTCACGTGCCATGAAATCACCTTAAGGACAATAACGTGTATCAGCCTAGAAGTTTACGTTAGCTGTTCTTTTAAAGTGGACAGTGAATATTTGGACAAGAAGTATCGGACAAAATTGAACTTGGAAAAAAATACTTTATAATAATTTTCAGTCGTACGAAATGTATCTGCGTGCCGCCCCATTTCTTGCTCTCAATGAAGTCTCTCAATTACACAATATCAACATTCATATATGTTTCTCCGAAGCATCGTACCTTCCGCAAGCTGACTTCTAAAACGGGGACTTATAGCTTCCCGCGATTTCTCATCGCCCAGTGTTGCCAGTGGCGTAGCATGCGATTTGGCAACGTTGTATTTTTGTATATTTAAACCCACGTGAAAGGTCGAATTCGAGGGTGTTCTCCGAACACCCATTCGACATTTTCAATGAGTTTAAATGGAAAGTTTAACGTTGCCAAATCGCACGCTACGCCTCTGGATCTTGCGGCTTTTCTCATAAGAACACATAGAAAAAGCAGCAATACTTGGCAACGCTGAATTATCGCCAGGCCATCAAGGGGCCTCATTTTTAAGGACACGAGGTCGCGGGAGTTTTGTAAGATATACTGACAAATGACCTGTTCTATAGTGGATTCTATCATTATCATACAGACGGAGGCCAATAAACGAGGGGTGAGAAGTGTGTTCAGAGAAGGGTATGAGGGGAAAGCAAGGGTCTCTGTAAGTCTTTTCGTATGGTGTGTGTTGAGTCATATTATAAGTGTCGCACTTTGTCGCCCTCCGGCCCTCACACGCTCACACTCTCTCAGTCCTGACTCCTGAGGGACACGCGCATTTGTTCATTGGCTCCTTAAAGAGGTGAAAGGTGAGGGGTGGGAGGTGAGGGTTCACGCACTCGCGACACTCGCGTGCTCTTTTCGTGAGAAGGTCACCGCTCAAGACGCGATTGACTCCTGATGATCGCGGACCGCGACCGGCCCACACCACACGCAACACCCTTCGGTGTACTATACTGCGCGGTGGCTCGTGCAATTTGGCAACAATGTTTTCCTTCCATTTGATTCAATGCAAAGCAATTTGATATATTGATAAAGCAGAGCTTCACCTGCAATTCCCTATTGGTGAGCACTTACGGTCTTTGGAGACCGTCAAGTCGTCACATTATTTTGAAAAAATAACCCCTCAAATATTTTAAGTGGGTGACTAGCGCGCTTTTTTCTCATATCGTGAATCCTGCACTGATTCATAGGGTCCAGGCTAAGGGGTGAGGTCTGCACAAGGCTGCCGTGTTGCGTATAATCAATGCTATTTTTCTATTCACCGATGATTCCACCGGTTGAGAAAAGATTACACAGTTCAGTTCATTGTATGATTGTAATGAACTAAAATACTCACATCTGTAATCTTTTCTCAACCGGTGGAGTCGTCGATGACTTGAAAAAACTATCGGATATTTTAATTAAGCAACGGAGTTTCCACCGATTAAGAAAAGATTACAGATCAGAGTATTTTCGTGTATTACAGTAATACACTGAACTGAACTGTGTAATCTTTTCTCAACCGGTGGAATCATCGGTGAATAGAAAAATAGCATTGATTATACACAAAACGGCAGCGTATAACTTGGGTAGGTATAGACTATTCGTATTCCATACAAAGAAGAATGACTTAAAGGTGTGTGACAAGTAGAGGGCGTTAGTTGTGTTCCTCTCTCTCTCTCTCTCTCTCTCTCTCTCTCTCTCTCTCTCTCTCTCTCTCTCTCTCTCTCTCTCTCTCTCTCTCTCTCTCTCTCTCTCTCTCTCTCTCTCTCTCTCTCTCTCTCTCTCTCTCTCTCTCTCTCTCTCTCTCTCTCTCTCTCTCTCTCTCTCTCTCTCTCTCTCTTTTGTCTATGTCGTTGTCGTAAGGAAAGCTAATATTTGTTCGCTGGCGCCCTGGATGGCCCCGACTTTGCTTGGCCAGGCTCTCTGCCTCTGCCTGCCCCCGCCCTTCCTTCCGACGCCATCCCTTCACTTCCTACTCCTCCGCAGTGATTCATGACACATTGTACGGATGAAAGAGTTGCCAAATCATGAGTAAGGAAGAGAAAAAGGAAAAATGGAAGTGTAATAAAATTGGGCTATTAGCGCACACTTTTGCCATAGAATAATACAATCAGAGCTGAAACTCCCATTAGAGCCAATGGAAGCAAGTTTGGAATTTAACGGCACCAATAGGCAACGCTGTGGTCCTATATCCCAACATGGCGGACGTGTGTGATTTGTGTTGAAACTCATTTATTTCTGTAAATTCTGGAAAGAAATCTTAAGTTTCCGGCCTCACTTTTATTCTATTGTCATTTCAGAATGAAAGTTTCGCGGATCATGTCCTAAATTAATTTTTTTTTCGCGCGCGAATCCAAATGTAAACATCCTATATTTCAACATGGCGGACGCGAAATGAATTTGCTTCAAAATCCGACAGAGTTTCCGTTCTGGTTGTATTATTCTGTGCTTTTGCTATAAATTCAAATGTAAATGGGTTTGTTACAGTGTGTAATTTGGCCATGTTGCAGTTCTTCTATCTGAACCCATGAAAAAGATCGAACGATTGGGTGTTCGGTGAACACCTTCGCATTCGACCTTTTATATGGGTTTAAACGGACACACTACAACGTTGCCAAATTGCACGCTACGGCGCTGGTTTGTTGCATATTTTTGCTACATCATTATGAAGAGTTGATTCTGGTGTAAAATTGCGGGAAAAATCACATTGAGAACATCAAGCAGTCACAAACAAAATCCACTCATAAATCCACACTGAGAGAACTCACTTCTTTAAAAACAAGGAAACGCGTTTACTTTGCGACAGTTTTCCTTACGCGAAGTAAAGTTCTGATTGCATGAAGTAGAATCACTGTCACAACAAGGAATCTTTTACTTGTAGCAGCAAACATTTTCCTTGGGCTAAAGGATTTTCCCTTGTTAGTCAATATTTCACTGTGCAGTTTCTTTAACACAAACGAAACACACCTGGGATTAAAAAAAGAATTCTCTCGGTGTTTTAAACGTAATTTTCCCTTTTCCCTCGGCTGAAATACAAAATGGGCTTTTGAGCCAAGGAGCTGAACTATATGAAACATTTGGCAGCGCTGTTCCAAACACCGGATGGATTTCATCCTAGAACGGAACAAACTGAGTAATTCGAGTATACCTCAGCTAATGTGTTTCTTTCGGTCACAAATTATAGGGTGCTAAAACGAATTTCCTATGCTTATCCTGAACAAATGCGGAGAAGTTATAGGGTACAAGAAAGGATGTGATATGGGTGCAGATTCCACGGTTGCAGGAATTCTGGCAGACGCTGAATAATGACTACATGCTTCCCTAGCAAAATGACCTTTTAACTCTCAAAATGCTGTGCAATTCAACGATTAAAGTCGTGGTGGCCGTTAGCTTTAAACTTCCTGAAAGTTACGTCTTCTCAAAAGTTTACGAATTCATCACTCAAAGTCTTTTTAATTCCCAAAACGTTTCTCCAAATCAGCTGCAATTAGCACTTTTTTCAACACGTTCCATTTCCTCTCTATAGTTACAAAAACATGAGTGATTCTTCATAGGATCCTCATCCTTACCATTGACGAAGTTTGTTTGGCCGTGTTGTATTTTGTCCTTTGAAACCCATTCAAAAGATCGAACTTTTAGAGGTGTGCATGGAAATACCCTCAAATTAGACCTTTTTGCTCGGGTTTAAATAGACGAAATGCATTTTTGCCTAATTACAAGCTATGGCGTGAACTTCGTGTCCTCCTAACATACGATCAGTGGCGGATCCAGAAAATTTTTCTGGGGGGGGGCACCCCTCCGAAATGTTGAAATTTGAAGCATCGGTGGAAGCAATTTTGGGCTATTTTCTATTAAAAAAAGGCAAACTTTGAGGTTTGGGGGGGGGGGGAGCATGTTCCCCCATGCCACCCCCCCCCTGTGGATCCGCCACTGCGTGCAAATTATAAATTATTATAAATTATTGATTTGTTCGACATTTTCCCATTAATTCATTTTTAATTGACTCGAGCTTCATCATACCGTGTTATAAATGTATTAAGTTGCCGGGTTAAATCGTGAACTCACAAGTGCCTACGCCTTGCCGCATGATCTGCAGTACATAGAACTATTAGTCGTTGTTTAGCG
Organism: Trialeurodes vaporariorum; assembly: GCA_011764245.1. Lineage (NCBI taxonomy): Eukaryota > Metazoa > Arthropoda > Insecta > Hemiptera > Aleyrodidae > Trialeurodes > Trialeurodes vaporariorum. The sequence continues at coordinate 11,785,039 of VMOF01000220.1, forward strand.
GGGGTGGCGGCCGGCGCGGCGGGTGGAGGGTGGCCCCCTGTCTCAAGGTCGTGCGCAGTCATTGCAATATGTCTCATTGATGTAGGTATAAAAAACTAACCGGGAGATTTAATCGCACGCGAGACAGGTCACAGGAGTTGCCCACCTGTGAATATCTCTCTATGAACCTCCGATACTCTTTTGGCTATCTGCTTTGATTTATCGGCTTCATATGTCTCAGGAGCTTGTATGCTGTTTATATGTATGTATATGCTTCTAATGTCCTTCCTCATTATTTACCCCCCCCCCCCCCCCCACCCCCCAATCCTCGGAACAACGCCAAATAATACCTTCACAGTGGTCAGTACGGGTGATCTCAGTTTGAAATGTCAGGGATTTCTTTCCGTCCGATGGCATCTTCAGTTGTTTTTTGCTAAGTTTCGGATTTTAGGCAATTTTGAATGAGATTTTTTGGGGAATGACCGTGCGGTCTCCACCCTGGGGGTCCCACCCTGTTTTTTTAAAACCGTTTTATGAAACAGAATCAGGAGTTTAAGCTGGTTTATAATTTCTTTTCGGCTCTAACGAGAATTTTGGTTAATTTTCTTTTAAATTATATGATCAAGGAAAATTTTCTTTTTTTTCATTTGACGACTTCAACGGTTTGAGGGTTTACTTTAACAAGAATCACGGTTACTTTAACAAGAATTAAAATTCTGCGAAAAAATAAAATTTCCGATGATTGCTATAAAAAATTTATCTCGGTGTACAAGATTTTAATGGGCAAAATAAAAACGTTGCCAACGGGGCTCTTGCAAACTTTTACTACAAGCAAATGAACAGTCAAATTTGATGTAAAAACCACAAAAAATCCAAAAAGCTCACTAAGAAAGTCTAAAATTTAGTATTAAACATGGGCAAAAAAAAAAAAGGTGATGTCACCAAACCCCCCTTGTGACCCTCTATCGATTCAGCGTGGCGAACGGAGTGAATCGCTCGCCCTCAAGGGTTTTCATATCTTTTGTAACTGCAGGGGCCCTTTCATCGTGCATGTCAGTTCATGACTCTTAAACAGGGGAAAAAAGGTGATGTCACCAAAACCCCCTTGTGACCCCTCTATCGATTCAGCTTGGCGAATGGAGTGAATCGCCCTCAAGGGTTTTCATATCTTTTGTAACTGCAGGGGCCCTTTCACTCGTGCATGTCAGTTCATGACTCTTAAACATGGGCAAAAAGGTGATGTCACCAATCCCCCTCTTGTGACCCCTCTATCGATTTAGCTTGGCAAAGGGAATCGATCGGCCTCAAGGGTTTCTTATCTTTTGCATCTGAGGCTCTTTCACTCATACATGTCAACTCCTGAGTCTTAAAATGGGCAAAAAGGTGATGTCACCAAAACCCCCCTTGTGACCCCTCTATCGATTCAGCTTGGCGAATGGAGTGAATCGCCCTCAAGGGTTTTCATATCTTTGTAACTGCAGGGGCCCTTTCACTCGTGCATGTCAGTTCATGACTCTTAAACAGGGGCATAAAGGTGATGTCACCAAAACCCCCCTTGTGACCCTCTATCGATTCAGCTTGGCGAATGGAGTGAATCGCCCTAAAGGGTTTTCATATCTTTTGAAACTGCGGGGGCCCCTTTCACTCGTGCATGTCAGTTCATGACTCTTAAACATGGGAAAAAAGGTGATGTCCCCAATACCCCTCTTGTGACCCCTCTATCGATTTAGCTTGGCAAATGGAATCGATCGGCCTAAAGGGGTTTTTCTTATCTTTTGCTTTGAGGCTCTTTCACTTACATGTCAACTCCTGAGTCTTAAACATGGGCAAAAAGGTGATGTCACCAAAACCCCCCTTGTGACCCCTCTATCGATTCAGCTTGGCGAACGGAGTCGATCGCCCACAAGGGTTTTCATATCTTTTGCATCTGGGCTCTTTCATTCATGTATGTCAATGCATGAATCTTAAACTTCGGAACAGTTGTAACCAGTGGCGGATCGTCCCATTTGACAACATTGTTTCTCCCCATTTGATGGCATGTAAAACAATCGATTTGAAAGTGAATCAGTACTTCACCAACAACCGATTTTTGCACATGGATTCAAATGGAGGGAAAAAAATTGTTGTCAAATAGCACGAGCCGCCACTGGTTGTAACGACAAGATTGCAAAGGCGGAGATATGTAGGCATCGTTGGAGATTCCTGTCTAATTTGTCAATTTCTCGAAGGAAAATTTTAAACACAGGGTTTTTCTCAAAATTTTATAGGAATCTCCTTGGATACCTGCGTCAGTGGCGCACCGAGAACTTTAGTTTGGTGGGGGGTTTCTCGACAAATTTTTCCCTTTTTTGAGGCATTAGGGGGGGGGGGGGGTTTAAAGCAAATTTTTGGGCCCAAGATGACCTTTTTTAGAGCAAAATCTTGATGCTTAGGGGGGGGGTTTTTACCCTAAAACCACCCCTTCGGTGCGCCACTGACCTGCGTAGTTCTGCCATTTTGATTGTACTCATTGACGTCTTACAGGTTTTTATGCAGGCATCATCTTTTCAATCACCTGTAGCAAAATGTAGCAAGAGCCCTATTGTTTGATCCAACGTGGCAACGCTGTCGTAATAATTAAATTGCACCTTCATTGACAGTCGCAAAGAACATTACAATTATTGTGAGTCGCGTGCTGGGCGTCGTCCGTTTGTTTCGTTCCATTTGATTTATTTTTTGGATTGTGGCCGAAATCATGTTTGATTGATACAAACGATCGCCTTTAGCCTCGGCCGAACCGGGCACTACATGGCTGCACTAAAGACACACTATCACTACAGGTCCATCTGAATAATTGTGTCAATGTTCCGACTTTCTTCTCGAAGCGAATCGCGATGCGAGAGGGGAAAAAGGTCATACATTAGGCGATTGCATTTTTTCAGTCCGCTGCGTCTGTCGTCTCATTGATTCGCACGTGGCTTTGACTTCACTTGCATGGCGTCATGTTAGTCGTCCCTTCAAGGGTTTTTGTTTTGTTTCAAGAAAGGTGCATTGGATCTGTTGCGTTTTTTTGCCACAAAAATATAGAATTTTGATAAGTTAGTAAAATTAGGCGAAAGAACAATGCACACTTTAAAAAAAATTTAAAAAAATCACTCATAATTTTAATTGTTATCACAAATCCTTGAGATCAAGAACCCCCCCCCCTTTTTTTGGGAATAATACATTTTTCGGTAATGCTCCTAATTTTTTTGACCTTTTGAGCCTTAAAAAAATAAATATAGTATATTCCGTTGGAAAAAAAAAAGAACCACATTTTTGGGAAAGTAGACATGGGAACTCCGGAATGGGTCAATTGTATACGATTGTATAATTACAGGGGGGAGTCGGAGGGGGTCTAATCCTATATCAAAAAACTTCTCGCGGCAGAATATAGGGTTCAAGCGGTTGATGCTGCAAATTCGCACGATTACGTTTAATAAGGGGTTTTTTTTTACGATACGCACAGTTCGTGGTAGTTCAAAGGTCGTAATTTGTAAAAAAGATAGTCGATAAACTCGATCCTCTCTTGTAACAAATTTAGAATAATCTGACACCTCCGTCGCACTGTGCTCTGAGATCGACAAAAAAAGTGGCAAAAAATCAGTAAAAAAGAAAATAATCTAAAATCTTTATTTTCGACCTTAAATGCTCAATTTAACTTCCCAGTGACATTTCTAGGTTAAAATTTGTGCCTGAAGTGTTTTCTGTACTTGAAATTACTGGCCTGAAAAGTGTCCTCTGTGATTAAAATTAGTCTTGAAAGTTTATAAATGATAAATTGATGAGAAAATTTACTTTCTGATTTTTTGCCACTTTTTGACGATCTTATAGACCATGGTGCGCCTCGCCGTAACTCCGGACTCCAGAGATAACCGATATCACGCAAAACAAGAGAAAAGATTAATACGCTGCTGTATTCGCAGACTTCTCGTGTTTTTACCTTAATTGAAAAATCATAATCGACAAATCCATCTGAAATTATATGTATTTGCTGTTGCTTCATATTTTTTTTTGATCGTTTTGTTTAGTTCACATGATGTCCAAACATGGGCGCCCGCAGTGGGGAGCAAGAGGGGCTCTTGCGCCCCCCCCCCCCCCGTAATTAAAAAAAGTCAAAATTTCACGGTAAAAAATGAAAGGAAAAAAGAAAGTGCAATGTTAATCTAAGGATTATTTGTTAAAAAACTTCATTTTTGTTATTATTTGTTTATTTTGTAATTTTAACTCATTTTTTGCAAGGAATTTTAGAATTAAACATTTTCCTTGATATCATTTTCGTCTGCTGTCCCTTTATCAATTTTATCAGACACGCACGTCTAAATTATTACTATTATTTGATACACCTACTGACCTATACCATGGCTTTGTTGTACTGTTTAAAACAAGTAAAATTCATACTTTTCTGCTAGAATATAACATTGCTAAAACGTCTATGGAGAAATATTTTAAAGAAACTGTTCATGTCCGAAAGAACGGAAGTCTCGTTCCACTGAGAGACGTAACGTGAAAGAATTCAAACCCTCCACCTCACTACCACTGTCTTACAGCAGTGATGCTCAGCAGTTTGTTTCGAAGTAAGAGTAGATTGAAGCACTGAAAGTTCAACGCTTCAAAGTCGACTTTCATTTTTCCACGATCTTACGCGCCAAATTACGGGCAATGAAATTGAAATTGCGGAGAGTCTGTGCTTCTAATTTGTACGTTACGGCTGTTACGTGTTACGTCAACGGTTCAGCTCGTCGTTGTCGGAAACGAGGCTTACGGCAGCGCTTATTTAAAACGTCGCGCCTCGATCGCTATAATTGAGTGCAGTCCACAGTTCCATGAAGAAATTCCTTTGGACCAAAGTGCTGTAATGAGCTGCAAGTTTGTTTCAGATGAAAAGGCAGACCTGCGTCTAAATCGGGTGTGGGGTGGCAATTTTTGTTTTGTTTTGTTTTTTTATTTATCTATTTATTTATTTATTTATTTATTTATCTATTCATTTATTTATCTAGTTATCTTTTTATCTATTTGCTTGGGGGGGGGGGGTTTCAACAAACTGACGTCCAATTGAATGACCTTACTTCCTAACGTTATTGCTGCTGAGCAAATATGCTGCGGTTATGAGAGCGAAATCTTCGGAGTTTTTTTCGTAATCACTTTTTAAGAATTTTCCCCCAAAATATAATCTATTTGGGAAAATAATTTCATTCGAGTACGAAAACTATGTCTCAATATCCCTTTTATTACCAGGCACTGGCGCAACCAGGATATCTTCCATCTTTCTCATTTCCCATTTGAATGTCTAAGTAGGAAAATGACAGAAAGAGGGGGTTTTATCCCCTTGTCCATCCTTGTCTAACATACGTTTTTTAATGGAGAAAAGAGAGAGACGAAGAAACTCTCGTTGCGCTACTGCTACTAGGTTGTGAAGACAAATCATTTTTCGCCCGTTCAAAAAAAGTGGTTGGTTTTCCCACTTTCCGCGCTCCGGTGCGGATTTTGCATACAGTATCGATTGAAGGCGCTTGGGAATGAGAAGCCTCCTTTTTTAAATATTATAACTATTTGGAGTCGTAATTAATTATTGTGAATCAAAAACTGGAATTGGTTACTGAATTGCAGTGGGTAGCTTTGTGATTTTTCTGCAGCTCTTACAAAAAACCAAATTAGATAAATTCGGATACTTACATGTTTATCAAAATGCGATCCGATTGCAAAAACATATTAATTCAAGTTCAAACCTCCAAAAGACGTGCTACTAACTTGAAGACATAAAAATAACACACGTTTCGATGGAGTAACCGACTTATTGTTATGGTTGAATACCAATTACTACCCACAGCTTATATTTTATTAATCAAACAATGCATTTTTATGATGGACTGTTCATGACGCGGATAGTTTATCTACCTTCCGTTGTCTTTGTCATTGTGTACAATTTTGAGGATAATGATTTTTTTAAAATGTTCTAGCTAATTTTTCCCGGGCGCTAATTAGTTTTTATTAGTTAAAAACGTGTTTGCGTAATTTTTTTTTTTTTTTTATCGTGAAGCAAAAGTTTTTTACGCAGGTATCGACGGAAATTTATGCTCCTCAATGAATATGCAGTTGTGCGATTTTCCTGGAAAAAAAAAAAAATGATGTACCTAAGAGGCAGGTTCATTCCATTCGTGTTGTTGAACAAGGCGAAAACTTGAATGACTTTATTCACGAATCACGAGGTATAAAACCGTCGCAACTCGACGCGACTCGCGATACAGTACGTGAGTGAGTGGGTAGGTATCTGACAGCTTATTTACCGCGATTTCGACCTCGCCAGGCAGTTGGTCCCATGGTGTAATGGTTAGCACTCTGGACTTTGAATCCAGCGATCCGAGTTCAAATCTCGGTGGGACCTCTAGTAATTTTTACTATGTCTCATGCCATTTTTTGTGAGTTTCGATCAATTTCTCAGCTGTCATAAATATTTCCGGTGGTTTCAAATTGAAGGAATTGGGATACACATGTGTTAAGATTTGAATTTCCGACCTAATGTTTGGTGCGAGATTCTGTGCTTAGGCATGCCTTCTGGCAACGTTGCGTTTTGAAACACATGAAAAAAAAGATCGAATTCAAATTATTTCATTGCGTTTTCAGTAACTCGATCTTTTTCATGGGTTCAAATGGACGGAATGGAAGCTTTGCCAGCGATGAGACTGTGCCCTATGGTGAGTAGAGTGTTTTTTTTTTCAATATTTAAAGCTCACTATGACCTCCATTCGATTTTGTCATCTGTGTCAACTTTCAACTTTGTAAATATGAAATTATTCTAATGTAAAATGTAAACAAAATTTTAATTAAATCTTTTGTATGTTTTGTTACAGGTGAGTGATACAAGATTTTTAAGGTTTCGGAGAGTTGCAATAAAAGGAGCTTCTTTATAAGCCATTTTTAAAGTAAGTTCAATTTCACAGTTAATCTTTTGGTAACCGTCCCTATAAGTTTCACCGTTCGTGTCCAATATCGAATATAGCTTTATAACGACGCGATATGGCTCTCAATTCGTATACTTTAAATTAGACTATATCAGATCCAAAAAATACGCTCTGGACCTTTTTGGAAACTAAGATGACTCTTATCGCTGAGCATTGTATTTTATCAAGATAATTTGTAGTAAATCCCTTGAATATTTTTTTTTCTAAATTTTTTAGGAAATATTTCAATAACCGCCTTCCGTTGTTTTCTCTTGTTTCTTGCGTCAGAAATGTAGTATAACTTTTTCAATTCTTATCTCTGCATTCCACGTATTCTGTTAGTTGTAATTATGAGGCAAAGTGTTTTCCTAAATTGTTTAATGCTTAAAAATTCGTTGTAAGCTCATTTTATTTTGGTCAAAAATAGTTTCGCTATTAAGGAGGGTTATGAGAGTGTGAACATGGTTTTGTTACGCTTTTTTCAGAGGACATTACTTATTTTCTTAAAAAAAAAAAAAAAAAAAAAAAAACCCAACAACAACAACAAAACATTAAGAGACCAAACATTTCAAGAAAGAAATTGAAATGAAAGGCAAATTAATTAAGAAAGTATTCATTGTTATTAGTGTGAAAACTTTTTCACGACACTGCAATTCAAAGGCGGATCCAGCAATCTGGCAACTTTATTATTTCCATTTGAATGCATAAGAAATAATCGATTAGTAACAGGGCCATGGCCTTGTTTCTCATATGTTTCTCAATCGATTGTTGCTCATGTGTTCAAATGAGATGAATTCATGGATGCAAAATTGCTGGATCTGGATCCGCCCATGCACTGCATTCTATCATAGTTAAAGGCGATTTTCTGATGGCTGTATTCATTCAGTTTTAAAGGAGAAACAATTCAGATGCCCGACCTAGTTTTTCGTCGCATTTATTTCCGTCAGAATACAGACAGTCCAGAATTATCATTAAATCAACGACATGATGGTGATCCTCACTCCTCAGTCTGCGCTCTGGTTTGGACGGAAGGGATCTGGGACAAAAGGAAAGGGAAGTGAAAGAAATGGAGCGGGTCTTGTAGTATTTGCTGACATTTAAGTTCCCTGCATTCGTCTAATTTCCATCCCTCCCGCTCTCTGCTTTGTCCATTCGCTTCTACAAGGAAATGTCGCATCGTAACCTTTTTAAAAGTATACAGCGCCGCTCAGCATGTTGGGTAATATTAGAATATAGATGCCGGCAGGCGGCCGGGCGCCTCCCATTCCGCCTACCGCGTCCCATATTTTCACGGAAAAATGATTTTTACATTGCTTTTCATTTTCCTTTTTTTTCTCCCTCTCATCCTCCCATTCTTTCTTTTCTAAATGTCGAAAAAGTTATCTCGGCTCTCATTTTTTTTTTTTTTTTTTTTTTCAATTTCGTCAAATTTGATTTTTGATTTGTTCGCTGTAAAAGTTGAATGTTATCTTTTCCTGAGTAAGTTGATGACTTATAGAGGTAGGGTTTTTCTAACTCACAAGTGGGTAGGTGTTGACTTACGCAGTTTCTTCCGAGAGGTGTTTGATTTATTCCCCGATCAATCTTTTTAACTAATTGTGTAGCGATAAGTCAGAAAAACCGCGTAACTGCCGCAATGGCAGATGAGTGGTTTTTTCTTGCTACTCGATCGATTCATCACTGTGCAGATTCACAAAGAATGATTGATCAGTGGCGAAGCGTATGCAATCTGGCAACGTTGTATTTTGACCATTCCAACCCATGTAAACTATCGAACTGACCATCGAATTCGACCTTTTTATACTTATTTTTCAGTTAATTTGGAAACCGACGCTCATATGGATGCATTGCGATTTACAAGCCGCCGCGGCAGTGCGCTCAGTGGCAGTGGCGAAGCGTGCAATCTGGCAACGTTGCACTTGGACCATTTAAACCCATAAAAACTATCGAAATAAAAGGAATCGGTGATGACCATCGAATTCGATTTTTCGTATGCATTCAAATGGAGAAAATGCTACGTTGCCAGGTAGCAGGTAGCACGCCTCGCCACTGGCTCGTGGGTCTGTAACATACCCGCACTTAGGGTTTGAATGAGGTACTATACTGATTGTGAGTCCTGTGGACTAATCGTTTGTGCATTTAAATTCGAAAAACGGTTTGTGTGTTCTTTCGGAACTTGGAGGCTTTTAAAATTTTAATTGAGTGACAGACCTGCCAACTGCCTGAGACAGAGTTGAATACCCCACCCACCGGACCCAAAGATTCCCGACCCCCGTCCGCTGACTTGCTTTTGTGTCGACTGAACCGCTTCTGCTTGGCGGTATAGTGGCGATGGCGCGACGCGGTGAGGATAAGACTTCCGGTGTGAAAACGACTTAATTCCAAATCCCCGAAGATTACTTCCTTTGCTCTTTTCAAGGACGAAGGACACAGAGGGGTGAGGACAGAAGTTTGACATGACAGGGCAACGACACCATGAAATATCAGAGCCTTCCGATTTGTATTAACGTACAGAACGGTGGCGGAGCGTGCAATCTGGCAACATTGGACTGTGTCCATTAAAACGCATGTAAAAGGTCGAACGTGAAGGTGTTCTCCGAGCATCCAACTGTTCGATCTTTTTCATGGGTTCAAATTGATGAAGTGCAACGTTTCCATGCACGCAGGAAGTTCTTTGCCCATAGTTCAAAGGATTCTCACAAAAGCATCACAATGCCTCTCACAACCACTCTTTCTTTTTACAGCCTATGTGCGACGGGGAGTAATTATCTAATTTTCGCTTTTTAACCTTTTGTCCAATAATTGTCCTTTTTTTATTATTCAAGGGTTTTTGTTTATTCGTCTGAGGGTTCTTTCAGGTACCAGGCATTATTGAAGTTCACCGTTGTTGCTTTCGAAGAAAATTAAATTGAATTATTGGCCTGCATTTTTCTTTTTTTGGTGTTTTGTGTTCTTTTGTGATAATACTTTGTTCGGGGACGGTTCAATGGTCCAGTATTGTGTCGTGTACGTGCGTCCGTTCAGAGCAAAAATGTTTCCGCCCGGGATCGAACCGGGGACCTTGCGCGTGTGAAGCGCACGTGATAACCACTACACTACGGAAACAGCTGAGAGAAGATGACGAATTGACGGGGTATGAGAGCAATGAAACGCTCTCGCTGTGGTTATCTCCTATACAAATCATACTCTACGTAAACACTTGTTCTTGTTCAGTAGTGGGAGTGGGACTCACTCGAGCCACGTCTACTCTTTACACCTGACGCCCCCCCCCCAAATTTTTCTATTCTTGCTTTATCAAAATATGATGTCCGCGGTGCAAAATGAGGAATAGAAAGTAATACAAATAAAAAGGATTATCTGACTTCAACATTAATGACAGGTAAATCATTCGATGCAATGTTTTCTCGTCAAACTGCAGGAAGTTTTTTGTTGGGGGATTTGTATGGTGTTGCGTGTGTCGGCGTTGAAGGAGCTAAACATTTTTATTTATTTATTATTTTTTTTTTTTTTTGTAGCGCAGTGTAATTTATTTTAACTGTTAATCTATCTGGGCCAATATTATGTCTGGTCCGATTGGGCTTTTCGTTCCGTTAAAAAATTAGGAATCTGACCAATCAGAATTGAATATTTGCAGCTACCTTAGTATTTCCGGTACGGTATTTTCCAGACTTAACTTTATGGGCCCTGACCTCTTGAAAACTGGGTGCGAATTGCGTAAATGCTTTTGTCAGCTCAAGTTACATCTGTTTCCTTGGCGATAGTGTTAAACACGACTAACGTTTTATAATTATTAAAACAACCGAAATGAGGCGAAGCGCTTTCGAGGCGATTATGGTACTCGCACACATTCGACGCTGCAGCGATCATCACTGCGCTTATTTGAATCGAGCGCGCGCTTAGGTTTCATTTCCCGCTGCTGCGGTCGTTAACTCCGCGGCAACAGTAGTGGTCGTAAAAGAGGTGGGGCCGCAGAAAGGGGCAGGGCTTCAAAAACATAGCAGTGACTCTGGTACTGGCGCTATCTATTGGACTCTGCGAGATACAGGTGGTTTCATAGCATGCTGATAGATAGCGCTAAGAGCCGCGACCTTCGCCGCGACACGACGCGACTCGAAAAAGTTTCATTCAAATATTGCATTGAGGAAAAAGAGTATCATGAAAGTGCCTTCATTTTCTAATGCTGCAAAACGCATGGCACGAAATAGTCGAGTCAAGTATTTGGTCAATATGCTTATTGTTAGTCTTGGTCAGTTTGCGTGTCTTTGGTGTTGCATTGCGAAAATTGAGTTTCTTTAAAGTACCTTCAATTTAAAATGCTGCAAAACGCATATCCTATATTATCCTATATTATATTTGTAAGAATGAAGCTAAGTTCCTGGAGAACCGTTGCACCGTTCGGGAGGGGCCTGGTACCGATCGGTCGGGCTCGGCTCCAATGCTTCGGGAAAAATATAAGTTTTTCCGTGCGGGCCCCACGTCCCTTTTTAAAATGCTAAAAACTTTTCTCTCAAAAAGTTGTGCGAGTGCGAAAAGGATGCGAATCAGTTCGTTTTGCAAGGGTGGGAGAGAGAAGCGAGATTTTGTCGTCCTTTTTTAAATGCATACGTGCGGAAGAGCATACGATTTTGTACGCGTGTGAGCGAGAAACGTGATGCTCTGACAATTTTTTTTTTTAAATAGATCGCACGATTTGACGTTACCATGGCGATCTTCATCATATGTTTTACTCGCGGAAGGAACCGTTCGGGTAGACGCATTTTAATAGCGACTTCATGATATCGATGTATAGCTTCGACTTTTTATCCATATTTTTACGTAGATATACACAATGAGAGAGTCACAGTGCTGCTAGCTGTGTTGAGAAATATACCAGGCACTTCAGACTTAATGAAAAATGTGTATAAATATTTTATGTTAAATACGGCAGCACTGTACAGTCTTCGATTGATGATGGCTTGACGAGGTTGCTGTATCGCTTCGCGATGTATAGAGCTTCGATACTTATCATATGTTAGACTGATTTAGTGAATCGGCTGGACCTATCGAAGTTCCGACTGGTTCGATATACATGGGTTTTCCCATAAGGAATCGGAATGCGATTTTCAAGCGGAAATTTCGGCCTTTTTGAGACATTTTTTACACGTCGGAGGTTGCGATAATGGAATCTACGTATCCTCAAGTGCCAGGAACCAGCATAAAATAGGGCGATAGCGCAAAATTTAAACTAGTTATGCCGCATATATCGAACCAAGTCGTGAAAGTGAGGTTATGGCACCCCATTGTTTACATCCTTCCTTCCAACCTCTATGAACTGCAAAACTTCCATAAATTTCGACATTTAGCAGTTATTTCTTCGAAACTTTTGGAGGAATTATGTGTCAGAGTATAGTAGCACACTTGCACTAACATTTTGAGTCCTGTAATGCCTGACATTACCACAGATTTTAGAAAAAGGCATGTTCCGTAACTCTACCCGAGTCTTCGTTTGAATTTTTCAGTCATATTCTTCAACCTGCCGGTGTTTCGTTCGTTTCTTTGATGCTTGTATCCTTCATTTACCTCTTACCCTTCCATAACATACTTCTAAAAACATTGTCGACTGTAAAGAACCTTTCGGCAGGGTGATTCAGTCCCGTCATCAATCAACCGTCCTCCCACACGTTCCTGACTGTAGCCTTCCTCTAGCTTTATTTGAGTGTTCCCCTTTAACTTGTCTAGATTTGAATTACAGATAGAAGGTAAGAACCTATTGTTGTAATTTAGATGTGTTAGTAACCCAGCGATAAAATTTTAGGCTAGGCAAATGACAATAAAGTACCTACTTAGATTCTGTACCGTTGCGGTGATGAGGAAACACTAACTTGTTGAGTAATATCAAGCATATTGGAGCTCAAAATTTCAAAGCAGGTGAACTACAATACTCTAGTATATTATTCCTCCAAAAGTTCTAAAGAAATAACAGCTAAAAGTCGAAATTTATGGAAGTTTTGCAGTTCATAGAGGTTGGAAGGAAGGATGTAAACAATGGGGTGCCATAACCTCACTTTCACGACTTGGTTTGATATATGCGGCATAACTAGTTTAAATTTTGCGCTATCGCCCTATTTTATGCTGGTTCCTGGCACTTGAGGATACGTAGATTCCATTATCGCAACCTCCGACGTGTAAAAAATGCGTCTCAAAAAGGCCGAAATTTCCGCTTGAAAATCGCATTCCGATTCCTTATGGGAAAACCCATGTATATCGAACCAGTCGGAACTTCGATAGGTCCAGACGAGTATATCGCATATAATCGCACGATATATCGACTCACTAAATCAGTCTATATGTTTCATATGCATAGATAAGCAGAATAGTACAATCAACGACGACTTGATGAGATCGGTGCATTGATTCAATATCTCGAATTCAATATCTCGAATATAACCCACCAAATTTGAGCTAGGTTTCGAGAATTTTATAAAGAAACTAAAGGATTAGGGTTACTATTCATAACTTGAGACGCGGTGGTTATACTTTTCTCATTAATAATATACTGTCAAATATTACTGAATATTGAGTTAAGTAAATAATTGGTTTTCTGTTGAAAATGCATCGTTTACTTCAAATGTATAAGTGATTCATCCAAGAATACTACTTACTAACGAACCAAAAATATGGTTACTGATTTTTGTATCTTTAAGTTGACGATTTGAGTTGTTTTCGTTTCAGTTCGCGTTTTGGCGAGGTTATGATGTTTAAGGTCTGTTTTTTTCTGATTTAAATAAAAAAAAAAGAAAACAAAGTTTCGATAGATCTCTTGAGCCTTGAGTATGTAGTTTTAGGCGCACCGTTGGCACAACGTGCGCCTATTGAAATCGCCCTGATACTCAATAGAGTATACTACGCCCCCTTGTGATCAAATGGCGAAATGAGCTTTTTTGATGTCGTGAAATTTAGGTTGTGTCCTGTGTTTTTTTTATGCTAATTTCATTTGAAAAGTTAATGTTCTCCCAGCCACGACTGAATTATGAGTTGGTTGAGAGTAATTTCAAGTTCATTGATTGACGTTTTTTTAAAGTTATTCTATGTCAAAAATTTCCAACCTCACTTTTTGATTATTTCAAATTTTCCCGGTATATATTCTAGGTGATCAAGAGAACCCAATCATTTGCCGTTCTGAATGTTTGTTTTTTTGCATGTAAATGCAATTATTATAATTAATTATAGCGTGTGGTCAAACGCAAAACGGAAAGTCCCTACAGCAAGAACTCTGAACATTCCTTATCTCAATACTCAGAATTCTCATTTAATTACCAAAATTTACTGCGCATCGAAGAGGATCTCTTATTATTCAGCCCTGATGTCGTTGTTTCCATAGTGGTCCCTGCCCTAACCTCCTCCATATTTCCTATCAAATTTCAGCTATTTGTTTACGCTCAACGTAATAAAATTACTCTGCTTGCGTTTATAGTAGCTATGACTCGTGAATTGGTAAGAGTTCAAAGGTTCAACAATGGGACCTCTGAATAGTGTGATGTGCTGACTTGCTTTATATTCCATCATGTTGTTATTGTATGTGAAATTTCTTAGTCCTATTCAGAACGAAACAAGAAAATGCTTCTTATTTCTCTACTTCTACATTTTTGGTTTTGAAGGTCCTAAAGGAAGTCAGGCCTCTTTCAATTTTAAAGGAATGTGCTTTGCGGTCAAATTTTCTGACATTTTATTTAGTCTGGCAACTCCGTCAAATGACTTAGCGCTTCAAGGCATCATTTATTCAATGCAGTTATTTCGCTCTTTCTCTATTTACAAGTAAATTTCTAGTACTCCAGGAACTTCCTGATTTCTTATGCTACTTTATGCTACATCTGTTGTACTACCTATGTTGATTCAAGCTGTCACTCTCCTTATATGTCTCAAAGTATCTTGAGACACTCAAACTGGTTCCTTAATCATATAGTTTGGTAGTCCGCTAACCTTTGACAGTCACCTATTTTGTCGGAGATCATCATCAGTCATGCCTAAAAGTTTAGCGCTTAGACTTTTGTACAAAATTGAGATTGCGTCTCACAATTTGGTGACAATTAAGTTAGCGTCATATAATGAAATATGAATCAGCGCTCCATTTCTTTCTGACATTTGTGTTACCGAGTCAATTTCCTCTGAAGATTATGTCAGCGTACGTGCTGTTTTTTACTGAAACTTGAGTGAGCGCACAGTTTTGAGCAAAAATATCTTCAAACGCTATAAGAAAAAAAGAAAGCAAGACGGAATTGGAGAAAATGGGGAAATTGAATTAGCGCTTATACTTTTGCTGAAAATTTAAGTCGTGCACCACAATTTGGTGAAAATTAAGTTATCGCGCATTTTTTATGCTGCAAAATGACTCAACGCGCCATGTCCTTCTGAAAATTGTGTCATCTCATCAAATTCTTCTAAAAATGATGTCAGCGCATCGGTTTTTACTGATACTGAGGTGAGAGCGCTAATTTGAGCCAAAAATATTTTTAACGTTAATAATCAGAATTAGAGACTGATTAGGTGTGTTGAGGTTGGATCAGTCATGCCTAAAAGTCTACGTCCGACGGAGATGGTGTGATTGTATTTTACTTTCTCACTTAATGAAATTAGAAAAAATTGAGAAAGTATTGCGTTGGCGCAGAGATTTTCAAGGTATTTTGTTGCGATAGTTGGCCTCTCAGGACAAAGTCAATCATAATTCAGTTAAAGTAATGGCCTCTTATCATGTCTAATACCATCCATAAGAACATCCTTCCATCATATTTTCTATTTCTTAACCCTTTCTGACTTAGAGAGACTTATGTAAAAAAATCTGTGGCGTCTGCGTCAGTCCGGCTGTTCGTCACTCCGTACCTAGGCATAAGTTTTGAACCATTGATCCTTATGCATCCAGATTTTGCACAATTGTTGCTTTTTAGATTCCCCAGAGGTATTTTTTTTTTTTTTTTTTTTGAAATTTTGATTTTTAGGGTAGTTATGGGGAAAAAATTATTTTCATTTAAATCAATGGTAAAATGGATAAAAATGAATAAAAATGGAATAAATAAATCAGTTTGGCTCAATCATTTTGATGAAAGTTAGCAAAAAAATATTTATTTTCAGCCTACTATAGAATGAACCACTTTTAGTTCCTATATTCATTCCTTAAGACTGTTTAAAAAATCAAAATAAGCGCGCTCGAGCCAAAAAAAAGAATTATCGTGAGAAATCAATCTTAAAACTTGGAGTCAACCAATAATGGATCCATGAATTTTGATAAAAATTTGTACACACAATCTAGTATCAATAAACTTAAATATTTTCCTCTCTGTGTCACCAAAAACAACCGATAAAACCATTTCAAGAGGTAATATAGGTGCGATTGAGCAAAAAATTTGGGAATATGAGCAAATAAAAATATAATCCTATTATTTGGGATAGTTCAGGTTTGGTTCAATCAATTTTGATGAAAGTTAGCAAAAATAATCTACATTCAGCCTACTATAAAATAAACCACTTATAGTTACAATATTCAACCCTCAAAACCGTTTAAAAAATCAAAATATGTGCGCTCGAGCCAAAAAATGGAATTATCGTGAGAAATTAAGTAATCTTAAAACTTGGAGTCAATCAATAATGGCTGGATGAATTTTCATGAAACTTTTTACACACAATCTGCTATCAAAGTACTAACATATTATCCTCTCTTGATCACCAAACACAACCGATTAGACCTTTTCAAGAGGTAATATAGGTGCGATTGAGAAAAAAATATGGGTATATAAGCAAATAAAAACATAATCTTATTATTTCGGATAATTCAGGTTTGGTCCAATGGATTTTGACAAAATCTGGCAAATAAAATCTACAATTGGTTTTCAAAAGAAATTAGCCCTTACAGTTACAATATACAACCCTTAAGAGAGTTTAAAAAATCAAAATAGGGTGTTTGACCAAAAAAAAAAAAGAATGAAAGTGAAGAATTAATTTTAAACTTGGAGTCAATCATTAATGGGATTGATTTTGACAAAACTTTTCACAAACATAATGTGTTGAAAAAATACACTAAACACTGCAGTGTGTGCACTAAAACATTTTTCTGGTACAGTCCTCATAAAAACCTTACGACCGTTTCGAGGGGCAATATAGGTACAATCGAGCAAAAATCTTTTGAAACTAATTGTAAGCAAATATTAAGACAAACATAATATTTGCAATAAGTAATTCAAGTATGACTCAATTAAGTTCGATGAAAATTGCATCAAAACGTTTGCAACCAGCCTAGGCAGAAATTTCTTTTCAATGTATTACTACAATATTCAACTTTTAAGTCTAAGACTGTTTAAAAGCAATATAGGTTTCATTACACCAAAAAATAGAATATTCAAGAAAAATTAATTTTATAAAGAAAAGTCAATCAAAAATGGCTGAATGAATTTTGTTGAAATTTTTTTTGCACAATCTACGACTTAAGTACATCTTTGGAGGGGGGTTAATCTATTAAACAAAAAAAAATATTTCGAAGATCCACAGTTTGAAAGAAGAAACCAAACATACAGGGTGGGGCGTAGAGATCTGACGATTTTCAAAAGGCTATAAATAAAGAACTATTTGACTTAGAGAAAAAAACTTTTTTTTATCGAATTCAGTACAGAATGCCGTTTTCTTACATTAAATTTTAAAAATTACATCTCGTAGATGTTGACCGTCAGCGTCAATACACTCTTGAAGTCGATTTCGAAAGGAATTCACCGCTCTTTCGCACATTTGTATGGGTATGGGAAGACAACGTAACTGTCACTGTTAATTCGAACCGATATGTTTCCATGTTAGAAGACTATGTGCAGCCCATGTTGGAAAATTTAGCGGAAGAAAATGATTTAGGAGACGTCTGGTTCCAACAGGATGAGCAACAGCTCATACTGCTCGCATTCCCTTGCCGCTATGCGGGAAATGTTTCCAAATCGGTTGGTCTCTCTCAGAGGAGATTTACAGTGGCCTCCGTGATCTCCCGATTTGAGCATTTGTGATTTTTTTTTTTATGGGGCTACCTTAAGGAAAGGATTTTTAGGAGTCGCCCCCATACTTTAGAGGAATTTAAAGTGCGAATCAGAGAGGAAATTGATAATATACCCATACAAATGTGCGAAAGAGCGGTGAATTCCTTTCGAAATCGACTTCAAGAGTGTATTGACGCTGACGGTCAACATCTACGAGATGTAATTTTTAAAACTTAATGTAAGAAAACGGCATTCTATACTGAATTCAATAAAAAAAAGTTTTTTTCTCTAAGTCAAATAGTTCTTTATTTATAGCCTTTTGAAAATCGTCAGATCTCTACGCCCCACCCTGTAGTACTCAATGGAGGAAATGCAAGAATCAGTACATTTCGACCTCCAATAAAAACTAAGGGAAAAAAGAAACTCCCAAAAATAGAACAAAGAGCAAATATAATGAATGCAGCTCAAAGAATAAAAACTTATTGGAATCTTGAATTACCTACTCTAAACCTTGTTATAAGCAACATCAGATGAAGGCTCTCAATTAGCCTTCAAATAACAAAATAGGCAGTTATTCCTACAGCTTCTCTACAAAATTGCAAACTCTTCAGATTGAAGGCAGAAATATTATGTCCGGAGGTGAAAATATTTGAAATTTGAGGGGGGTTTGAGGGTCTCCCCCAGAATTCTAAAGGGGGTCTGGAGGTATCCCCAGCATTTTAAAGGGGGTTTGGGGGTCTCTCCTAGTATTCTAAAGGGGGTCTGGGGGTCTTTCCCAGAATTCTTTAGGGGGTTAGGGGGTCTCCTCCAGAATTTTTTAGTGGTGGGAGGGGGGGGGGGGTCTGGGCGTCTCCCTCAAATGGTGTGAGAAAGTGTTTCGTAGGGTATTCCCTACCGTTTATTTTTTATCGTTCCGAGACTTGATTGACGTATTTCGGCCATTGTGCGCGGATCGAATGCTTGTCACCAGTCGTGGGACGTCATGGGGACATTAAGGAGAGATGTCTTTTGACTCACTGTAACTTCTTCATCTTTTCTTACGTTTTGCAATGGCGTCCTTTGTTTTACTTGGCATCACACTTCACGTTCAAATTTTTTACGGGCAACCAAAGAACGGTGCCAGCTAATGGAATATGGCAACATTGTTTTTTCTCAACTCTAACACATCATGAAAAATAATCGATTCTTGGTGGTCCGATTTCTTCTTTACTACCCATCACTTTTTCATGTCCTATTTTGCGGGACATACTATATCGTTGACTACCTTTTTACTAAGGGGGTTCAAAATTGTTTTATGAGTATTTGATTGTTTATTACGTGCGTTTAGTGATGTGCAGTGGGAAATTCGAAGGATTTGTTCTATGATTGTCCGTAGTGGTCCCACCGCCCCCCACACGACGCACACAGGTTCAGACCCGAACTTTTGCTAGATATGGTGGAAAATCTGAGGGTTGGTTTAAGATTGTCCGTAGTGGTCCTAACCCCCCCCATCGCCACACACCGGTTCGGACCCAAACTTTTGCCGACAATTTTTTTTAGATGATTTTTTGAGAATCCAAGGGATTGTTCTAAGATTGTCCGAAGTGGTTCTACCCCCCTCCCCCCACTCGCCGCGCACAGGTTCGGACCTTAACTTTTGCTGGACAATTTTTTTGAGATGTTGGAAAATTCGAAGGGTTTGAGATTGTCCGTAGTGGACCCCCCCCCCCCCCCCCCCCCCACTCGCCGCTTACAGGTTCGAACTTGGACTTTTGCTGTACAATTTTTGAGATGGTGGGAAATTCGGAGGGATTGTTCTAAGATTGTCCGTAGTGGTTCTACACCCCCCCCCCCACTCGCCGCACACAGGTTCGGACCCAAACTTTTGCTGGACAATTTTTTTGAGTTGTTAGACAATTCGAAGGGATTGTCCTAAGATTGTCCGTAATGGTTCTCCCCCCCTCCTTCACCCGCCGCATACAGGTTCGAACTTGAACTTTTGCTGTAAAATTTTTTTTGAGATGGTGGAAAATTCGAAGGGATTGTTCTAAGATTGTCTGTAGGGGTTCTACACCCCCCACTCGCCGCATGCAGGTTCGGACCCTCACTTTTGCTGGACAATTTTTTCTGAAGTGGTGGAATATTCGAAGGGTTTGTCCCATATAAGATCGTATGTAGTGCTCCTAACCCCTACCCACTCGCCGCATCCAGGTTCGGACCCGGTTTTTTGCTGGACACATTATTTTTGAGATGGTGGAAATGGAATTTGACTCATGAGGACCAAATTTGCTCAAGGTGCGCCTTCTCTGACACTGTAGTGTCAGAACTATCTGCTTGTTTATGGTTCATTTGATTTTATATACCTGTTATTTTTTAATCTGTGCAGTAATATTAGTGGGCCAGTGCGACGTTTATTTCAAAATAGATGGTTCTTTTAGTGATGACTTGGTGATGACGGCATCCGGTGATGAGCGTTCCAAACGAAGACAAACTGTCTCTCTTGCTCTCACGTAACCCCCATGTTGTACAGCTATACTCTAATTTTAAAAAAAACGTATGTAGAGACATCTTTTGTGAAATATTTTTTGGCAGAAATGAATTCCTCAATTTTAATGCGAATTTGCTATTAACATGCCGTAATACGAGGCCCTGTGTATACGAATCAGGACACTAGAAAGAGATGGGTATACACATGGGGATTGGAGGTCACGGTGGGAGAGTGGGCGAGATAGTTTGGAACGCTATGCGAATTTTGTCACAACCGATTGCAACCGATGAGTGCATTATTGATGTAATTTTTGGCTAACCGTTGACTTCACACTAAAACTCTATGGTGAACTTGAGATGCCCTTAGATGCTGGAACTGGGTCCGATGGACCCGTTGCGTCGTACGCTAAAATCGGCTGCCAGTAGCTGTTCACTGGTTATACAAACTTGAGCTTCGTGAAGTGTCTAAAAAAACTCTAAAAAATAGGAATTTCATCATTTGGGGGGGGGGAGGCGACCATCCAAAAGCGCCAATTCCCAAAAAAGATAAGCCAAAAGCGCTAAAACATACACGAAGGAATTTTTGAAAAAGTAGCCAAAAAACGGCAATTTGCTGCAAAATCAGTGGTCAAAAAGCGCTAAAAGAATGACCCTAAAATCTTAGACGAAGTTTGCCTGAATTTTCGAACCAACCTATTTCAAAAAATTACTGTCGTCAATAAAGGGCTGTTTGAAAAAGGCATAGTTTTCCCGCGCAAAGTTTTTCTTCCATTCACATATAGATTTTTGATATTCACTGAAACGCAATGTCTTATTGTCATGTCAGTTCAACAAAAGGTTATCGTAGGTGTGCGATCTCAGTCATGCGTATTTGTTTGCTTATCCCGAACTTCTCATTTTATTGTGAATGCAGGTTTCTCATGCACTCTCGCTATCTCTTTCTCGCCTTCCCTTCTTTTCTCTGTACAGGTCTAAATCGTATAATCCACATGCGCTAATACGGTGCATCCAAATGCGCCGATTCTGGGGGTTTCGGCGTCTCCATGAGCGCCAAAAAAAAATTGGCGGTTTTTGATCGGGCCCTCTTGAGAACGACTACCCCTAAAAAATGTTTAAGTTTCATATAAGGGGGTTTGGGCGGGGGTTATGCTATTTATGCCCCTCCAAATAATGACTCCTGTTTTCTAAACCTTTGGTACCTGAGAAAATAACACTTTAGTATTTCAGGAATAATAGAGTAAGTTTTTAGATTTCGTTCTTCGGAGCAAGATTAGATGGGCGAATAGCAAACGGAGTTAGGGAGTGGATGATATCGAGTCAAAGTCTTAGCTCAAATAAACAAAAATCACGCGCAAGACGCGAAACGGAACGCTTGGCCGCGAAGCGGCCACCGGCCACTAGTCACTAAATAATCTGCAACACAGATACTATCATTTAAAACCGCCTGCGCCTCAACTCAGCCCAAACTCATGTGCCAAACTTTTGGAGCATGTATTATCTGAGGCCAAAGTAATATGTTTTTTCATGAATAATGAACATGGGTCCGTTAATGGCCCCCTTTTGAGCTACAGGCCCCAAAATTTTAAAATATGTATAGTTTTTTTTTTTTTTTTTAGCAATCATCATTACGAACCAAATTTCTTGAAAATCTGTGTCCCCTGGTGATTTCTTGTGTTAAATTCATAACTGACATCGGGAAATTTAGAAATGATGTCTGACTGTATACTTTTCAGGCAATATTTCACCTTGAACGGCACCAATTTATGTTACGGATAAAAATTTTGACAAATAGTTACTGAAATCAGAGGGAAAAAACTCTTATTATAAGATTTTTGGTCTCTTGCATTTTTTTGATACGATGCGTTTTAAGCGCAATAGTTGCTGCATAATGTGGAAAAATCAGCGCTTTTACTATGACGGGCGTCCCAAAGAAGCAGCGGAAAGACAGGTTGCATACATACTTATTGCCACTCACCGAGGTAACAGCTCTGACTTCTCCACACTGTGCAGCTATTGTCTCGCTTTTAAGCGTCGTAATAAAATCTAAAATTTTTTGCCATCTGATTTTAGTAGTTACATTTTTCAAAATTTTAATCCATAACATAAAATTTGTGCCGTTTAAGGTACAATGTTGCCTATTAAGTGAAGTCAAACTTAATTCCTGAATTTATTTCTCAATGTCATCAATGGATTCTTTAGACGTAAAATTACCTCCGAACACCAATTTTCATGAAATTTGGCTCATAATGGTGGTTGCTATTCCAAAAAAACCATAAATTTTTTAAGACTTCGGGGGCTGCAGTTCAAAAGGGGGGCATTTTCAGACCCATGTTCATCAGAAAAAGAAAATTCTTGTTTTAACCTCAAACACTGTTAATAATGTCCACCCCGGCTCCGATTACATAAAAGTCATGGTTTCTCCCGGTGAGGTGTAAAGTTTTCGGAATGAAAATCGGTGCGAAAACTATGAAAGAAATATATAGTCATAACTTGCACCTTTTCAGAAATGAAAATTGATAATACTCCAACCAAGGAGGTGTACACACTCTCCTCGATAGTATTTTTTGTTCTTTACTATATTTTACCCTATTTTTACTACGCATGAGAGTAAAATTTACCATAATTTTTTTGTTCACTCCAATTTTCACTCTCCGACTTTTTAGTCGATTTTTAACAGTGAATATATGCTCTAGAAGTTTGGTCATGATTTTTGTTATACTCTGTATCAGTGGCGAAGCGTGCGATTTGGCAGCATTGTAGTTCGACTATTTAAACCCATGAAAAAGATCGAACTATCGAGTGTTCGGTGAACACCTTTGTATTCGACCTTTTACATGGGTTTAAATGGACACAATTCAACGTTGCCAAATTGCACGCTTCGCCACTGCTCTGTATGCATGTATATATTAAGGAAGCAATCGCCAACTATTCAACTTTTCTCTGTGAATTACGCACTTGTCCACCCGAGGCTTCAGGTCAGCAAACATGCAGTCTCCGGATCCATGGATATTGTCGGTATGAGTTCATTCCTTCCATATTTGGCGAGTTGTTCAGTTTTTTTTGCTTTTACCCACCGTCCAGCTGATTGTGCTTTTTTTCTTCAAGTCTGGGCCTAATTTTTTTTTTTTTTTTTCGCTGCCTCGATTTTTTTTTATGGAAAAAAGATCAAGAAATTCGAGTGTTCACCCATTCAAGAAGTGGAAGAATCTCCTCTCCACCGCGCTCTCCTTAATTAAATAACAATATGAATTATGTTAATTATGCGGCTTACGGGGGCATCTGAGCTTCGTCGCAACGATTTTCTCGGAATTTGATCGAGTGAACTTAATTATGTAATTTTGCCTCTTATTCTGTTTAAGTAGTAGACAGAAGTGTAATGACTCAAGACTCACTGTTGCCTGATCGCACAGCTGATGTAGACCGATATTTTTTCTTTGAATCATTGTAAAGACGGTCGTACCACCGTTTTTTAGAGAAAAAAAAGTTTAGTTGTATGAGGTATGAGTAGAAGCATAGGCGGACTGTGACCAAAAACAGTGGGGGGGGGGGGGGGGGGGGTGCTAAAAAGTGATGATTTTTTTTTTCTGGCTTCTCAAGTCTCAAGTGATGACTTTTTCCCGATTTTTAGCCCCTCCGCACCAAAAAGTGGGGGGGGGGCTATAGCCTCTGATACGGTCTACCTATGAGTAGAAGTGTCACTTTGACGTCGAGATACCTACTGATTATTATTGCAAGTAAGTACAGTCCATATACATTTGGAGATATGCTACCCGCAATACTTATCTCAGTGAATTTAAGCATTGCTGGTGGCTTACCTTGAAGCCAATATCTAAGTGGTTGTCTGCCATTCATTTTGACCCCGACTGTACAATTCGCGGATTTCTTTCAACCCGAAATTTGTCAACGTCGTCTTTAATGTTCACTCGGTCGAAATTTCTGAGCTAATTTCAGAAACAGTTCTATGTCGTTTATTCAAAGTGCACTCAGCAGTGCCGTAGCCAGGGGGGGGGGGGGGGGGGGGTCCAGGGGGTCTGGACCTCCCCCCCCCCATGACACCAAAATTTGTCCTAAAAAAAGGTCATTTTTTGCGTTTTCAGACAAATTTTACCAAATGAGTATCTTTGGACCCCCCATAACAATTTTCGAACCTCGGACCCCCCCCCCCCCCCCCCCCCCGAAAAATTCCTGGCTACGCCACTGAAGTGCAGAGAAATGTTGACCGGCTCTCATCTAAAATCTGAACGAACTTCATTGAGTAATTAACTCCAGCATTCAGTGGCGCAGCGTGCTATCTGGCAACGTGTAAGTTTGAGGATAGTAATGAAATAATGAATACCTCATTGTTTTGTTTTGTTTAGGGATAATGTTGCATATTTCCATTGGAAAAATGAAATATGCAATAGCTGAATTATAGCGGCGACCAGAAATTGATGTATATTTGTTTCGTTCTTTTTATTTCGTCTTTTTTGACTTGATTCAAGAGTGAATGTGTGTAACTTCAATTTAGTGCATGGGCCTGATGTGTCCCTGCGCTTGGCGCCTACACACAATAGGGCTGTTGAGTCGAATTTTTTTAATTCAAATTATGAAAGAAGGCGAAAAATTAAGGACCCCATATTTTTTCTTTTTTTCATTTGGACGCGGGAACACCGAAAAAAATGGGTTCAAAGTGCCGAAAAATTGATAAGATTTAAAACGGCCCGTGGCGGGAAACATCGGCTAGCGAGTCACAGCTACGTCATTTCTTCGGTTTGCTCAGCGGAGGTACCCATCCCTATTCTGTCGGCCGGACGGCAGCGTAGCAGGCCTATTGAATCCTACGGCAGCCGCCGGTGGCTCCGATCAAGCCGCCTTCTCACTCCATTTTCTCGAAAACCGTAAGTCTCAGAAACAAACCAATCTAATTAATCGAAAGAGCACAAAATTATCATTTGACATGAATTGGTGGTTTTTTTCTCAAACTTACCTAGGAGACGGATGGACCGAAAATCAGAAAACAATTTAAGGTTAGAGAACGAAACTTCCGACAGTCCTATCTGTAAATCACTGTCTATACCCAATTGACAAAGCAACGCTCAAAAAATCGAATGAAACATATCTATCTGAAATTTTACGCTCTTTAAGTTTGTTCTTTAGTGTTTTTCTCTCAAAATGGACGGTAAACAAGGGAAATTGAAAAGTTCTGCGAAAATTTCGGATTTTCAGCGATGTTCCGGAAATCGAAATATTTGAGATCGGCTCGTTATCTGACTCATGGAAGAGCCAAAAATAATATAAGTGTAACCAATCGAATGGAAATTTTCTAATCTTTCTCTTTGGTTTCTATCATTTTTCATGTAAGACGCACCGAAACCATGGGAAATGCAAAAAACAGCAGCAACTTGGACGATCTTGATGGTGAGAGTGTCATTTCAACCCAGAACTCGACGCAGTTTTTCACCAATATTTTGGTACCGATGCGTCTTACACGAAAAATTCTGGTCATCAAAGAGGAAGATTAGAAAATTTCCATTCGATTGGTTACACTTATATTATTTTTTGTTCTTCCATGAGTCAGATGACGAGCCAATCTCAAAAATTTCGATTCCCGGAATATCGCTGAAAATCCGACATTTTCGCAGAATTTTTCAATTTTCCTTGTTTACCGTCCATTTTGAGAGAAAAACACAAAAGGACAAATTTAAAGAGCGTAAAATTTCCGATACTTATGTTTCATTCGATTTTTTGAACTTTGCTATGTCAACTGGGGGACAGAGATTTATAGAAGGGGATTATCGGAAGTTTCGTTCTATAATCTTAATTTTCATGTGATTTTCTCTTTACTCGTCTCGTAGGTAAGTCTGAAAGAAAAAAACAACCAAACCATCCCAATGGATAGATTCATGTTCTTTCGATCAAACAAGTCGGTTCTTTGCTGAGACTTACGGTTTTCGAGAAAATGGCGTGAGAAGACGGCTTGATCGGGGCCACTGGCGGCCTCCCCTCAACTGCCGCATGATCAATGGGTCGCATGCGGTCTCGCTGTGCTGAAAGCAAGACGCTTGAGCCCCTCAACTGAGAACCGGAGCATTGACGTCAAAAGGCACCCACAATGCACCGCGCAGCCAGTTTCCCGCCAAAAAGCCGTTTTTTGAGGATCCAATTTTCAACTTCAATTTTCTCAGGAACGGCGCAACGTAGAAAAAAACTGAAGCCATCTTCGTTCTTCCCGCGTTTAGGTCTATAAAATCACACAGAAAAATCACGAATCCCCGACTCACTCAACAGCCCTATTGCTCAGCGCGACTACCGCCTATTCACGTTCATGATATATCCGGCGCCTAACTAGAACACAATACTTATAGTTCCTTCCAAAATGCTCGTTTGCATAGACTCGTGTCTTTTCAAAATATCCCCTTTCTATTTCTAATACACCTTTGAATATTATTTGTTGCTGGCTCTAAAGGTATTTTTAAGATCTTTCAAGTTGAGCCGACGCGCGACGGTCCTCCCTCTCTCTCCCTCTTTCTTCCTCTCTCTCTCTCTCTCTCTCTCTCTCTCTCTCTCTCTCTCTCTCTCTCTCTCTCTCTCTCCCTCTCTCCCTCTTTTTACATCTCTCAAGAGTTGAAAACCAAGGAAAATATCCCCAGACCAGTATCTTATAGTTCAAAAACTTTTCGCTCAACCAGACATTGATTTCAAAGATGACAGTTTGAATTATTTCTACCAGAACTCTCAGCTGGAGCAGTTTCCATAAAAAGCTCCCATTGCAATAATTCAAACTATATAATTATTGAAATCAATATATCTAATTGTGCAAGAACATCTGAGATCAGTTTCAGGCAGATAAAATACTGCGGGCCGATCATTTACTTCATCGTTAAATCGATCGTTAAGACTATGTGTATGAGTGATTCTATTGCGGTCGAAAATTGTAGAGCTTAGCCGTTGCTATGGTAACCATCGTTATATATAGTTCCCGATTTTTAAAGGTTACTAATGACAGTCATGACTAGCCTTTATAAAACGTGACTCTTAACGATGGTAATCATAGCAACGGCCAAGTTTTACAATTTTCGACCAATTTCAATCTTTCATACACAGTCTTAACGATCGGTTTAACGATGAAGTAAATGATCGACCCGCTATGACCTTGAAGTATTTTCCATAATTTTCAGCTACGAGAGACACATTTTGATTTTGACTGTGGCTCCAGCTGCTCCGTACTGCACCTGCGCAGAAGTTTGCAAACCGCGACCCCATTCATTCAATTTTCACAAAATCGAAAGTTTTGAAATTACAATCAGAGGACTCTATAGCATCGCATCGGGGCGCGGATTGACGGTCGGCTCATTTATGAATGGAAAACTAGACGAGGCTGCGGGCTGGCTCACGGCAGGCTGACTCCAATGAATGATAATAATCAATGCCGGGCAATATAAGCGCGCAAGAAGCGACTTCGACCGCGGACCGCGACCGCGAATTCCGACTCGCGCCTTGCTATGCGAATGCGATGCGCCATATCGGATACTATATATGCGAGTGCGAGTGTATATATATACGAGGGGAATCGGGGGAATTCGAGTTACGGGACTTTCAGGTTACGGTCGATGTCTTGATACCTCCGATGGTCGAAGTTTTTAATTCATCACCAGAAATTGTGTCACCAGCGCCAGCGCCTTCGCCACTCGATGAGCTTGCTACTACGCGACGCGAAGCTGCAGCGCGCCGGACGCAGTCGAGTCACCGCAGAGCGAACAGCGAGCAAACGAGCTTTAAGCTTTGAGCTTTGAGCTTCGAGTACATATAGTAAAAGTAATAAGTGTCCGACTCCATAGTAACTTCGCTCCTCCCACTCCTCCTTCCTCCTCTCCCTCACCTCCTTAACCTCCGTAGCTTCCCCGTTGATTCCTTCGTTTTCGCTCGAGGGACGAAGAAGGTGGTGCGGGAGCGAACAGCGAGCTGGCAGTTACAGCGGGATTTTACGTTCTGCAGACATTTGCACTACCAAAGACTTCGTGTGCTTCTATGAGTTGAACAAGATAAAAGGTCTCAAAAGCTTCATTTAAAGTGCGGAATTGCAACCGTACGCTCTGATGATTACTATGTACGCCCTCTAAATTCCATTTTCTATCCACTTTTCCTCTTGAGAAGTAAATTTTTCCATGAAACTTAGTGTTTTGATGAATTTGAGGTTATGTTTTAGGAAAGCTAGATTCAAGAGGAATCAATGAAAATTCGTTCCAAAAGCTATCAGATTCGATGTCGGCGTTCAAATTTGAGGCGAACTGACAAAATTTTCAAAAACTTGGATGCAATGCTTGGAGAAAATGTTTAAACTTTAAGTTTGTTTTGGTAGCGCACATGTCTGCAGAACCACTCACTTGTTAGAAAAGGACAGGAATAGGGGCTGAAGTCACGTGACAACCCCTATATCCATCCTTTTCTAATGTATGCGTCTAAATGGGCTAAGAGAGTTAGAGGATGACAATATCCTGGCTACGGCTATGTTTAAGGGTACAGCCGTAGCCAGGATAATGTCTTTTTCTCTCTAAGCCCATTTGACTGTATGTGTTAGAAAAGGACAGAAATACGGGCTGCAGTTACATGACAGCCCCTACATCCATCCTTTTCAAACGCGTACATTTAAATAGGCCAGGAGAGAGAGAAAGGCTGTATCCTGGTTAAGGCTATGGCTGAAGCTGAGGGTCACGCTGCACTACGTGAGATTGGACCAGAGATTACTAAGCCTAAGAGATATGGCATAACGATTCTAAAGTGTTGTTCGACTCCTACGAAGTATGCAATGTGGCGTACGCTGGTGACCGTAAACATTGTTACTACTGTTGTTGTTTGAAATGAGGTTTGACAGCAACGCCACAAACTAAATTAATAAGATTAAAAAAGTGTTTGGGAAGTTTCATGAGCTCTGAGTTTATTTTGAACGTGAATCTGAAATTTTAAGTCACTTTAATCATCCCATCGGCCATTAAATGACAAATATTTATATGCGACGGAGAATCTAACCTCATTTCCAACAACATGAATAACAACAATGTTTACGGTCACCAGCGTACTGCACGTTGTATCACGGCCATTCTGCAGGCGTTTTTTACGGAGCCCGGCCAACGGTTTTTTAACATGGCGGAGATAGGAAGTGCCATATCTATTAGGCTTATTAATCTCTGGATTGGACCGATTTGATTTGACGATAGTCTTTCCAGCGTTCTCTGTGCTTGAAACTTAGTCTACTAGGGCTTTTTGGACGAATATGACCTTTGTTTTTTTTTTTTTAATTTTAACTTCTTAGTAATCTGAGGTTGATCTAATATATAAATATTTCTATAAAATTGCATCCAACCGATTAGCGTGGCAACCGATGCATGCTATCTGGTAACTTTATACAGTTTTTCTATTTAACTCGCGGCAATAGTCGAATGGGGCTTTTGCAAACTTTTGCTGAGAGCAAATGAATAGTCCATTATGATGTAAAAACTAGCAAAAATCACGAAAATTACACTAAAGAAGTCTAAAAGTCAGTAATAAACTCACATAACCGTTATAACTGCAAGTTCGTAATGGCGGTTCAACGCAGGTATCATGGGAGATTCCCGTCTTTCATGTCACTTTCTATACGGAAACACAGAGACATGTCCCAAAATAGATCGGAATCTCCCATGATACCTGCGTACCTGCGTCTCTTCGCCACTGAGCCTGATTCTGGGAGTGAATTTCGTGATTTGTTGGTGTACTCATCGTCATTTTTACAGGTTTTTATGCAAGAATCAGCTCTTCAATCACCTGTAGCAAAAGTTTGCAAGAGTCCCATTCTGGAGGTTTCACGGGAGAAAACAGTTCGTAAGATTTACCATCATGATGACTAATTTCTGCACCTGCCGAAAAGATGGTAAACTTTACCATCCAGAACTTCAACCCAATGGAACAAGTGTCTAGTTCATTCGACCCTATATATGGTCAAGTTTACCATCTTTTTGGCAGTTGCAGAAATCAGTCATCACGATGGTAAATCTTACCAACTATTTTTGTCCGTGTTCTTACGGCACCATAAGCGGTTCGATACATTCCCTAAGTCTCCCCAGGGATCTCTAGTCTTAACTATCTACCGACAGGGACTCAAGTTTCTCGATCCGTTTCCTCGTCACCAGTGGCGTAGCGTGCAATTAGGCAACGTTGTGCTGTGTCCATTTGAACCCATTACAAAGATCGAACTTTTGGATGTTCGGTGAACACCTTCGCATTCGACCTTTTTCGTGGGTTTAAATGGACACATTGCAACGTTGCCAAATTGCACGCTACACCTTCCATTCGGCGCTCTGTGTTCCGTAAAGACAGCAACAAACTCAACGCAAAGTTCACCAGAATCAGAAAGCTCGATCGCTGAGATCCTAGGTTCACATTCTCGCTCGTAGCGGATCGCGCGGCCCGCAGCGGCGCGGCCTGCGCCTGCGTGGACCGGCGCGGCGGCGCTCCCCACCCCCACCCTCTCCCCCTCACCTATCCACAAGCGACGGAGAAGTATCCAGTCCATTCCTCTCGTTACGTTCCCCTCTACAACCGAGATTCCCTTCCAGCTTCGGCGTGCGCGGTCCGATCGCCGTACCCGTAAACACGACCAGTACTCATCGCAACCTCCGCCTCGTTCGCGTCTTTGGAGGTTAGGTTCACGCAAGTTGTTTTTGTGACCATCGCGCGGTATCGTTTCACCTCATTTGACGGTATTTTCCAGTTACACTCGTATCTTATGCTCAATTTTTGTGTTTTTTTTTTTTTTTTTTCATTCTATGTATTGATGAATCTTCTCGTTGGCAGTCTCAGTCTCTCAGTGATCGCTAAATGATCCGTTCTCTGAAAATTTTGCTCAACATATCAAGCAATCAAATGCTGTTTTGGCGGCTGGATCAATTCGATTAATCAATAATTTTCCATGTCAAACTATGACGAAAAAGCGAAATCCAACTTTGTCGACTTTTTGTGTGTGTTGGTTTTTGTGGAAATACATCGATGTATCGAACTAAGATTGCCGCCACTGATTTTATTTGGTTTTTGTTATTGCAAATCCCTCTTTATTTCTTTATTTGTCTTGTTTATTTATGTATTTTTATTTATTTTTCGAAGTTAAGAAGCTTGGTAAACATTGCCTCGACGTCAGTTTTATTGATTTACGATAATCTTTACGGGAAAAATATTTATTAATTTTAAAAATAGTCAATGGTGTGTGCCTCGTTTTCCGAATAATATCGATCAGTTTATTTCGTTTGTTATTGTGCTTCTTCTTTTTTGCACGGCGATAGTTCGGCTTATTTTTGGAGTTTAAAAGATAGCTGATACTGTCTCAGTTTCTGTGATCATCAAGTGACTTGCAAATTGTTTTCTTGTTTTTCATTGCCAATATCAGTACAATATCGTTCAGTGGTTGCTACTTCATCATTTTCTCTATCAGTAATGATTCTTCGTGTTGTTTCTCTGTGTAGCGCAGTTATTGCTGGTTTTGTTCTTCGAAGTGTTAAATTAAGCACGGCTAAAGTTGTCTTAGTTTCAGTGATCTCAAAGTGACCTTTTTTTTTCTTGTTTGGTTTGTTTTTTTAGTCATATTTTTGCTAAACTATGGATTATTTGGAGTTTTGATTGCCTCAGAAGTGATTCTTGGCCGTAAGTTCGTATGGTGAAAATTGAATGAAGCCGCACTATAGAGTGGCGTCTGAAACAGTACCCAACCTTTTACCGTGTTTTTACAAGAATTCTAGTTGACTTGACAAGAATTCTGGTTACGAGAGTATTAAACAGATTGGGGCTGCTGCAAAATTTTGCTACAAGCGGTTTTTGGGTCGATCAGATGTTGAACTCTCCAAAACTAACGATGGTAGCACCGAAAAGTTACGAAATCCACTCTTAAATTCATAACATAATTTTAAACGTGCGATCATAATGGCGATGTTTGGCATTTATAATGGGAGATTCTCATCTAAAAATACTGTCATTCTAACAAGTGGCCAATATGAGACGGCTTCGGGATTCCCTTTGGCAATGATGTCACCAAGGGAAAATGTATCATTAATCGGCTGTTAATTTCTCTTTTGGTGACCAGTGACCCTGACTCTACGATTGCACATTTATAGGCATTTATTGAGTGTAGAAGTGGGGATTTTGTAAATTTGCAGTGCTACCATGGTTATAATAGGAATGTTGTGCATCTGAATCTACCCTTAACCCCATAACTGCCAGGTTACGAAGACTCATCAATGTTCGCTCGCTCAAATTGAGTGGGTAGTTAAATATTCCTACTCCACGGTGCTGATTTTGCATACACTATTAATTGAAGGCGCTTGATGAAAAAATCATGTTTTAACAATTTGGACGTTCTTGATGTGAATAAAAAACTGATGCTCAAATTGAGTTATAGGTAGTTACTAGTTGAATATTCCTACTCCACGGTGCTGATTTTGCATACACAATTAATTGAAGGCGCGTGAGGAAAAAGAAACATATTATAACTATTTGGAATCTTTCTTATAATATGAATAAAAACTGACGCTCAAATTGAGTGATTGGTAATTAAATATTCCTCCTCCACGGGGCTGTCTTTGCATACACAATTAATTGAAGGCGCTTGAGAAAACATTTTTCTTATCAACAATTTGGAGTCGTTCTCAATGTGAATAAAAAACTGACGTATGAGGCACATCCAGTCACAGAAACAAATGTAATCGGGCGTGTCGCGTAGTATCGAAAGGATGAAATCGCCTGTTTAGCAAAAGTGTGCAACAGCCCCATTCTGGTTGCGGCAACAGGAAATTTTTCTTGGTGCAAACTATTTGAGTTGAATTTTGTTTTATATTGAATCTGACAACCGCGAGGGCGGCCTGGGCGGTCCTCCGGATCTGGTCTCGGTTCTCTTCGACTCGGACACGAAATGTGCATGAACCTGACCAGTAGCGCACCGAGAGTTTCTTCATCTCTCTCTTTTCTCCATTAAGAAACGTATGTTAGACAAGGATGGACAAAGGGATAAAACCCCCTCCTTCTGTCCTTTTCCTACTCATACATTCAAATGGGAAATGAGAGAGATGGAAGATATCCTGGTTGCGCCAGTGAACCTGACCGTAGAGCCGGAGTCGAGTCATAGGAGTCTTGACACCCATTGATCCATCCGTCCACTCCAATCCGTCTGACCACGTCCGAGCCAACCACGCTCTGCTGCCAGATTTCAAGTTAAAAACCCTTATATTTAACATTTTTTGTCATTGTTATTTTTTTGTTTTTCCAGTTTCCTACGAGCTGGAACCGTGCTCGGAGGGAATTTATTTCTAGAATAACAAAAGAATAACAACGTGAAATAACTTCTTTAATAAATGGTCAAACTCTGTTAGTGGTTGACTACCTCAAACTAAATAAAATAAAATAAATGGATAGATTTAAAAAAAATAGCTAGTAAATAAAAAGATAAATAAATGAAAAATTAGAGAGTAAATTAAAGGATGGATAAATGATTAAATAGATACATAAAAAACATAGGTAAATGTAAAGATTCTGGGTTATAGGAGACGAGGCGAGGGCCCCTTCAGAAAGCCTTTGAGGAATCCAAGGGGACCAAAAGAGAAAGGGTTTTTTTTTTGGAGACGGGCCTTTTTTTTCTGTCTTAGACAATTTTATTGGGCTCTTGCTAACTTTTGCTATCAGCAAATCAACAAACAATCTGAGGTAAAAACCAGCAAAAATCTCGAAAATCACGCTCAAAAAATCTATAAATTCAGGAGTAAACTTAAAAACAGATATAATGGCAACAGCGCAATGGCGGAGCTACGCAGGTATCTTGGAAAATTCCTGTTTAATTTGTTCTTTTTCTCTACGGAAACTCATTGTCAAAGATTTGTCTCAAATTTGATAGGAATACCTGCGTAGCTCATTAAGCCCGAACCTGATAGTTAATTTTGTGATTTTTAGTGTACTCATCGTCATTTTTTACAGGTTTTAATGCAAGAAACAACTCTTCAATCACTTGTAGAAAAAGTTTGCAAGAGCCCCATCGATAATTAATAAAGTGAAACATTAGAAATAAATTTACATATTCTGAGAAATTAAACTTTTTCTTTAAAATCAATCAAATAAAAAAAAGCAAAAAACACAGATGGAATGTGAACCATCAACAGAGCAAGGAATGTGCAAACCCCAATGCACCACATCAGCAATGCAGGCAATGCAGCGACACACACGGAGACACAGCCATTTGATTCCTATATGAGAAAACACCTGGCTCGAAGTCGCATAGTTTGGCAACGCTGCAGCCACGCCACACTCCTTGCTGTCTGCTTCGGAATTCGGATTAGATTCGATTGTTGACCCACTTATTTTTATTTTTTATTTTTTATTTATTTTTTTCTGCACTTCATAGACCTTCACCTCTATCCTCTATTACGTATCTCCTCCGCTCATCCTCGAGGCATTCCTCGTTACTACGAGGAAGCGCCTAATTGGTGTGTTCCGAATTTGAATTTGAGTTCGACTTTTGCTGGATGATGGACACCGGATGAGCTGATGGGCATCGGTCACCGGGCCATCGGAAGTTCGAATTGAAAAAGGGTCAATGAAACGTGGGACGTGCTCTTTCGTATTGAAATTAGCTTTATGATTACATTCGGATTCGTTCGGACGAGCAAACCGATTGTTTAATAAACCCCTCTTCCGGACTTGAAGACCAGGGGCGTCGAGAATCGTCTTGGGTCTCGGGGCAGATTTATGGTTGGTCCATAAATTCTCATGATTTGGAGCCCGTGGATGGAGGATTCAGTCAAAGTGTGCTCTCCTAAGTCGCATTTTGCTTTGTCATCGAAAGCCGTTTGATGGCCATCAAACGGCCTGCGATGGCCATCGCTCGTATTTTGCTTCTCCGATGGTCATCGGAAGTGGGCGGAGCCAAATTTAATTATTAATTTAATTTCACTATGTGACAACGCTGTACCATCGGGCGATGGCCATCTTCGTTGACGACCTCCAGAGGTCGTCAACCATTTCACTATCGCCGATGACGGCTGTTCGTCGCGCGCCAAGCGGTCATCATCTTAAAGTTTATCATTTTTTCGCGCTTTTTTCTGATTGGACAGAGAAATATCATCGCGCGATGGCCATCGGCCACCGCCGATAACAAAGCAAAATGCGACTCTATTAACGTGCCAGCTGAAAACTGCCTGAATGGGGCTCTTGCAAACTTTTGCTGTGAGCAAATGAATAGTCCAATCTGATTTGAAAACCAGCGAAAATCACGAAAAGCACAATAAGAAAGTCTCAAATTCAGTATTAAACTCACATAGTTCCTATAACGGAAAGTTCTTAATGGCGGTTCAATGTAGGTATCGTGGAAGATTCCTGTCTATTATGTCACTTTCTCTACAGAAGCACAGAGATATGTCTCAATTTAGATGGGAATCTCCCATGATACCTGCGTCTCTCCGCCATTGAGCCCGATTATGGGAGTGACTTTCGTGACTTCTTAGTGTACTCATCGTCATTTTTACAGGTTTTAATACAATAATTAACTCTTCATTCACCTGTAGCAAAAGTTTGCAAGAGCCCCATTGAGATCTTATGATGGCGATTCAGGCCGGGAGTAAAGAGTTTCTTGATCGGTTCAAGTTATGACTCATGGCGCTCGAGGAGCTAACTTAAGTCTGATTATTTTGAACGATCGATCAATTAAATTCACGAAAAGATATTTTAATGAGTACTTATCGATCGTTGCTCAACGATAATCTTTTATTGGCTTTTCGTTCAATCGAGTCATCGCCACTCAGCCGAGCTGTTTTGATCTTTTGAACGAGTTTTTTTGGGGATGATTTACTCTGGGTCTGGAGATATATGCTACCCGCAACTGATATGGTCATCAAATGGTACTATCAACGCCAAAGAAACGGTCCCTCAAAAAAAAATTCCTGCGGGAGTTTCTCGATTATTAAAGCTCGGTTGAAGAGTCCTTCGGCACTACTCCAAACTTTCAAACGATCGGAAATTGCAGGATGTTTTAAAATTGGCGAAGTAAACTTTAGAAGAAGGTTCACTCTCGTGGCGGCGATAGTATCCATACCTATTATGTGTATTGCGTATTGCAAACCCGAGAAACTCCTTTTATGGCCTTGGAGCTTTTTTTTTTTTTTTTTTTTTTTGACATGTCCTATGCATCTTTGGTTAGTTTGACGCGTTAACTGAACTGAAATTAAATTTAAACCACAAAATGGCACTGCCGACGTGTTCTTCCGCTGGAATGTCTTGCCAGTAAATTTCGACTTAAAAAAACAAAAAAAACTTAAGTGGTAGGGTTATTCACCAGAATGTGAACTAAAAATAAGACCCACGTTCAAGATCTTCTGTCCAGTTTCTGCGTCTTTGCAGAATGTGTCACGGGTCCATCATCATAAAAATCCATCTATTTCGAGCAAATTACTGTCGTGGGGGGGGGGAGGTGTAGAGTATTGTCTTTTGGAAGTAAATTCGCGCCGGAACAGTCCAACTAAATTTGGTCCCCGAACTTCTCCGACTCATTTCTTCCCCCTCGTTAATTTTTAAGAGGCGAGTGCTAATGCTTCGGTAATAAAATCGAAGTTTGTCTCCCCCTCCCCCCCTCCTCCCACACATCCTCTCCGGTGCGACCCATTACTCCTTGTGGTTTGTCGACAGTATTTTTCCACTCCCCTTTCACCGTTAACCCCTTCAATTTGCTTGATAATTAAAACTCAAATATGTGCTAAAAAGAAAGGAAGAATGAGATTGCTTGTCCTGATCTCAAGGCCAGGCATCGTTGTCAGATGGAAAGGGATTGATCCATCGGCGGATCCAAGAGTTTATCTATCTCTCGCTCTCTCCATCCTCTCTCCCTCCTCTCTCCCTCCCTCTCTCCCTCTCTATCTCCCTCCATCTCTTCCCATTTGAACGCTTGTGTTAAAAAAGGACATATAACAGCGCTCTAGTCAGGTGTGGGCACCCCCCTTCTAACCTTTTCTGACGCATACATTCAAATGGGTGTAGAGTAGCGGCGGCTCGTGCAATGTGGCAACAATGGATTCCCTCCATTTAAAACTGTGTAAAATAATCGATTACTTGGTGAGGCGCAGCGCCTCACCTAGTATTGATCTTTTTGCATACGTTTAAATGGCAAAAGTGCACGGTTGCCAGATTGCACGAGCCGCCACTGGTGTAGAGAGAGAAAAGTAGTGGACGAACAAAATTGGTTGTACTACATTACTAACTTGAGCTGGTACTCGGTACTCAATTTACTATTGGTATATTGAGCATCGATTTATTGGTTGGATACCCAATTTATTGGATAAGTAAAATTATTAAATTGGATTGCGCAAATTTCACTATAATTAGTCAGGCGAACCAATTATGTTTTTTTTTTTGTTTGTTTTTTTTTTTTTTTTTTAGTGAAAATTCTCAAAATCAAACTACGTATTTGGGAGGGAGGAGGATGCAAACCTTCGATTTTCGGAGTAAAAACAAAAAAAAATCGTTTTTAGCTCATTTTATGGAAAATTGGAGTGTAAATCCGTATTTTCCGATTATCAGGGAGGGGCGACTCACTCGACTGCTTCATTTGCACCCCTCTTTCGGCGCCAATCAGTTGCGGCTCGTGAAATGTGATTTATCGATGTCCACTCCATTTAAAACTATACGAAAGTATCGATTGCTCGGGGGTTCAATTAATCGCACCCCCTGACGGTCGATAATCTTCTATAGTTTAAAATGGAGTAGACATCGATACATCGCATTTCACAAGCCGCAACTGGCGCCAATGGATCCACCGCGGCCACGCGGAGCCAGTACCTTGGATAGTTTTTCGGAAAATGCGTTCCTCGCGGAAATGCCGAAACGAAAGACGACTGGCGCTAGGCTAAAACGAAATTCTTTCCACCCTATGAAAAAAAAAAGAAAAAAAAATGAGAAAAAACACTCAGAGAATTGCTCTTTATATTTTATATGCCCTCGAACTTAACGAGCTAATGAACATTCTTGCGTAAGAGTGCTCGGATACTGGTCCGCCATGCGCCATACAGCGCGGCATCGCACTATGGTCTCTGATATCGTCAGAAAATGGCCAAAAATCAGGAAGCAAATTTCTCATCAATTTATCATTTTACAAACTTTCAAGACCAATTTTTATCACAGAGTACACTACTTTATGCAAGTAATTCGAACCTACTACAAAGGTCACTGAAAAGTTTTAAATTACGCTTAAGAGAGGACGAAAATGATGATTTTTGATGATTTTTTTTTCTCACTGACTTTTGGGCCCCGTTTTTCCGATCTGAGACCACAGTGCATTGGTATGGAGTTTTCAACCCTCCCTCTTCCCCCTACCATACCACCCAACCCCCTCCCCCCGTATTTGCCTCCTCTCGCGCCATCCACAGTCCAGACTTCATTTGCGCTTATCTCCCGTAAGTCCTCCGATGGATACCCGAGGAAAGCTTTATTCTTATGGCCTGTGGTCAATGGCCAATAATCAGTGGACGTAAGTACAAAGCGCCGCTGCTCACAGTGGTCAGAAATTACCACCTTAGAGGCCAAAAACCAACAAGTAAAAATCACCGATTGTTTAAAATCGCTCTGGCTCAATTTTAATCCTTTCACCAACTCGGGCGATTTTTGACTAAAATTATTAATCTATTTGTCTGATTGTAATCTCAAATGTCTTCTAATTAATAATTTCAATTCTTTGAACTTCCGGAGTCTTAATTGGCAATAAGATAAGGCGTATTTGCCCATTGTGCTGCGCACCAATCCTGAAAAGATAGTAATAGTGCACATTACATTAGGCCGCCTTGCAATGGGGCCGAAACCCATTTTAACCGGTTAAGACTTTTGAATTAAGTGTCGTGAGTGCTTACGTTCGCCTCCCATAATGCCTTTCGCCTATGGAGACTAAAAATGCTTCGCCGAGCACCAGTCAGAGGATTGTATCCGACTGACTACGATGTTTGCCAATTGATGTAGACTATAAAATTATACTTCTTGAAAACATTGGCGGTGGAAGGGAGCTCTGGCGGATCCCGGAATTTGTCCTTCTCTCTTTGCTTATTAGAACGCATGTAATTTGAAAAGGACAGGGCTGTCTCGTGATTTTTGCACCCATTTTCTTACAAATGGGTTTAAATGTTCAGAAAGAGAGAGAGAGAGAGAGAGAGAGAGAGAGAGAGAGAGAGAGAGAGAGAGAGAGAGAGAGAGAGAGAGAGAGAGAGAGAGAGGAGAGGGAGGAGGGGGGGAGGGGGAGGGGAGAGGGGGAGAGAGAGAGAGAGAGAGAGAGAGAGAGAGAGAGAGAGAGAGAGAGAGAGAGAGAGAGAGAGAGAGAGAGAGAGCACAGAGTAGGACAATTTCTCGGACCCCCAAGTGGAACGAAAGAGGGTAATTGGTGACTATCTTTCCTCTTCCATAAGAACCCAACCAAAAGTATCGACTGGTACAATCGGAGGTTTAATTGAGCCGCCCAAGAATCGATTATTTTCCATTCGTCTAATCGAAGAGTAATTAATGCATTGCATCTCGTGACCCACCTTCGGAACAGATCCTTTCTCTTCAATAGAGGACATCTCTTTCGAAAGCAGGCTCTGTAGACATCTCTTTTTTAAGCAGGATCTAATAGGTCTTCTGTTGCGAACCTTTCCTATAGCTATACATGGGGTCAATTTCGGTGTGAAAGCACACGAAAATAAGTTCCTTAGGATCAGCAGAAAGTTCCAAAATTGACTCCCAAACTCACTAAATTCGTTTAACATAATTCAAAGACGACGGTCGAATGAACGGGTGACAATAAGGGAATGGGGGTGTCCCATCTAATCGCAACTTTCTATGCAGAGAATTGTGATTTCTCATAGAGAAAGCTGCTATTAGATGGGAATCTCCTCCCGCTCATTCGATCGCTTTCTTGTAATTTTGTTATGTGCGTTTATTGAGTTTTTGATTGGATTTTGAGACTTTTCTTTGCTTTCGATGTGATTTTCACACAATTTTACATACGAATTGACCCTCCGTAACGCTGTAGCAAAAGTTTGCAACCGACCCATTTTCGTTTATTTTAATTCGCTAGCCTCAAAAATAAATTACAAAACAAGTTTCCCGGGAAATATTTTAAACCGAAAAATTGTCTATGATGAATCACTGTATGATTTTCACGCGATTTTACATACACATTGACTCTCCGTAACGCTGTAGCAAAAGTTTGCAACCGACTCATTTTCGTTTATTTTAGTTCGCTAGCCTCAAAAATAAATTTCAAAACAATTTTGTGGGGACAAATTTTAAACCGAAAAATTGTCCGAAAAAACTTTCTTACAGCTCCAGTGCGCGGTCCATGTCCATATTCGGTCACTCTTTGCCCCACTTCACACCTCTATACATCAACCACCGCTGCGCTGAACTCTGGCGTTGCCGCCGACCGGCTAAAGAGCTTCTGACTCCCGAGCACGATAAGATCATATTATGCAGTTCCTAATCCTTTCATCACCGACTCCTTCTTATTCTTCCCTTTTTTTCTCTTTTTTTCGCCAGTCATCAGAAGGTGCGTAGCCTCGGCATCGAACCGACGCTTTAATTTTCAGGCAATGCACGACGAGGCGCGACTCAAGAGATATTTCAACTTAACTTAATAACCCCTCCCCCTCTCCCTCCCCCCTCTCTACCTACCCAACCCCGGTTGATTCGAAAACCGTTAAAATTACGATCCATAATTCAATAAACCTTAGTATATAATAGTTCACAAAAAAGGGTATAGGGAGAAAGAGTGGGGGGGGGGCTATGGCGGATCGTAGAACGTACTATCGACGAATTAAAGATTGTCGCGAGATTTGCACAAGCTAAGTTTTGCCTTCAAAGTTCTGGTTCGGCCACTCTTCATACTCCTCACACCTTGCTGTAGAGGGACCAGTGCGGTTGGGTCGGGAAAGCCGTTGCAGGGCAGTCTCACACTCCCACCCATAACTGAAAATGTGTGAAAATCTCGCGACAATCTTTAATTCGTAGATAGTACACTGAGAGAATTATTTCTTTTAATCCAAGATGTGTTTCGTTTGAGTTAAAGAAACTGCAGAGTGAAATATTGACTGAGAGGAAATTCCTTCAACCCAAGGAAAATGTCTGCTGCTACAAGTAAAAGATTCCTTGTTGTGACAGTGATTCTCCGCCTTCATGCAATCAGAACTTTACCTCGTTCGAGGACAACTGTCACATGTAAACGTGTTTCCTTCACTGAGAAAAATTTCCGATTGTTTCAATGAATGTTCCGATAGTATATTCCCGCTCTTTATTTCCCATAAAGACAATCGGAATTGGAGTAGATCCAAACGTCCAAATTGTTGCAACGATAGGTCTTATGATTGAAATTAGGGGAAAAACAACTATGGCTCTATTATTATAGTTTTAACAGCCACTTTTTTCTCAGTGTTGTTTTTAAAGAAGTGATTTCTCTTAGTGCGAAGGCCTAATGTTATTTTCAAGTGATATTACTGATTAGAATCCACTTTCCATAACGCTGTAGCTAAAGTTTGCAAGATGAGACCCACTCGCAAGCCAGCATTTTATGCATGCCACTCTACGTCTGCTCAAGTTAACCATAGACTAGACAATAGACATGCTATCAGCGTTGCCAGGTTTTAGGGAAATAACAGCAGAATTCCCTTAAGAACCAATGTAAAATCTATACTGATATTTCCTTAAAACCTGGCAACGCTGCATGTTATCCTGATGGAGTTGAACGAGCAAAGTTCATCAAGTTTTCTCTCCTAGCTCCATGCTATAAAAACAACGCTAGTCGATTTCAGAAAGATCGCGATCAAGAAAAGGGTGAATACCGTGATGAATCGTTACAATCGATTCAGCCTCGCTCTATCATTCTTTTGAAGCAAGGAGAAAACACCAAGTTAGAAAAAAAAAGAAACTTTAATTTGGCCTCCGGTAGATTTTATTGGTTCTTCCCCGTTCGTTCCCGCAAACGTTGACGCGGAGAAGGAATACCAAGTGGTCGGTACAATTTCATCACGCAAAGTATATAGAGTAGGTGTGTTCCTAATCTAACGGGAGCGGATGGATGGATGGATGCGGACGGTCGGGGGCACAGCAACACTACTCAACAGTCAACAGTCATTTCGTTGGTTGTTTTCTCGTCAGGCTTGAAGCATTGACGCGCGATTAAAGGCTGCCCATGACGAAGACTCTCTGGTGCACTCCGCGAGCAGTCTGAAAGTTAAACATCCTGCAATTTCATGTTCGATCATTAATCATGATGTCTCCGGCAATGCTGCCGTTTGGCGGATCTTCAGTGGCATTTTACAAGTCATCGGTGATTCAACCGGTTGAAGCAAAGATTGCTATACCAGTAAAAAAGTATAAAAATGCTTTACAGAAATACTCAAATTAGTAATCTTTGCTTCAACATGGTGTCTCAGGCAGTGCTGTCGTTTGGCGGATCCTCAGTGGCATTTTACAAGTCATCGGTGATTCAACCGGTTGAAGCAAAGATTGTATATAAGTAGAGAAGTAAAAATGGTTTACAGAAATACTCAAATTAGTAATCTTTGCTTCAACATGATGTCTCAGGCAGTGCTGTCGTTTATTGGCGGATCTTCAGTGGCATTTTACAAGTCATCGGTGATTCAACCGGTTGAAGCAAAGATTGTATATAAGTAGAGAAGTAAAAATGGTTTACAGAAATACTCAAATTAGTAATCTTTGCTTCAACATGATGTCTCAGGCAGTGCTGTCGTTTATTGGCGGATCTTCAGTGGCATTTTACAAGTCATCGGTGATTCAACCGGTTGAAGCAAAGATTGCTATACCAGTAAAGAAGTATAAAAATGCTTTACAGAAATACTCAAATTAGTAATCTTTGCTTCAACATGGTGTCTCAGGCAGTGCTGTCGTTTATTGGCGGATCTTCAGTGGCATTTTACAAGTCATCGGTGATTCAACCGGTTGAAGCAAAGATTGCTATATCAGTAAAGAAGTATAAAAATGCTTTACAGAAATACTCAAATTAGTAATCTTTGCTTCAACATGATGTCTCGGGCAGTGCTGCCGTTTGGCGGATCTTCAGTGGCATTTTACAAGTCATCGGTGATTCGACCGGTTGAAGCAAAGATTGTATATCAGTAGATAAGTATAAAAATGGTTTACAGAAATACTCAAATTAGTAATCTTTGCTTCAACATGATGTCTCAGGCAGTGCTGTCGTTTGGCGGATCCTCAATGGCATTTTACAAGTCATCGGTGATTCGACCGATTGAAGCAAAGATTGCTGTATCAGTGGAGAAGTTTAAAAATGGTTTACAGAAATACTCAAATTAATAATCTTTGCTTTAACCGGTTGAATCACCGATGGATTGATGGATTTACAATTAAAGATCCGCAGAACGGCAGCATTGGTCTTGGACGCCTCGCGGAGGATTCTTTAATGCCAGCTTCTTCTCACTTTTGAACGTTAATATTGGTTAAGGTTATTGGTCCGTTTACCCGCGCGTAAGATCTATCAGACCGCCCGCACCAGCGCACTACGGTCAGAAATTTAAAGAAATAGGGCCAGAAAAATCAATGAAAAAAAAGTCTTATCATAAATCACCGTTTTTTGCCTTATGAGTCCAATTTAAAAGTTTCCAGTGACATTTCTAGGTTTACATTACTTGTTAACCCTAGTGGTCCTAAAGGGGATTT
Organism: Trialeurodes vaporariorum; assembly: GCA_011764245.1. Taxonomy (NCBI): domain Eukaryota; kingdom Metazoa; phylum Arthropoda; class Insecta; order Hemiptera; family Aleyrodidae; genus Trialeurodes; species Trialeurodes vaporariorum. Next base: position 11,829,110 of record VMOF01000220.1, read on the forward strand.
TCCACCCCAAGTTAATTTCTTGAAGATAAAAATGCCTCCCGGCAGGCCGGTAAGACGAAGTAGATTCCATGCTTGGTTAAATCATTTTTTCACAAATTTAAATATAGGTTATAATTTTCGCTGAATTTTTCTCTGAATTTTTCTTTTTTTATTTTATCAGCTGCTCAAAATCCAAATATGATTGTGAAAAAGATTATATTACCAACAGAGAAATGTGTAATCTTTACAATGCAAGTGAGAAATAAAAGCTAGGTTATATAAGTTTTTCACAAATTTCAATAAATAGGTTATGTTATGATTTTCTTTGAATTATTCAATTTTCTTTTTTTTTTATCAGCTGTTCAACATTTAAATAAAAATGACCATGAGAAAAAGATTATAGTACAAAGATTGAAAAATGTGTAATCTTTGTAACGGTAATGAGAAATAAATCTGAATAGGAGCAGCTGATAAAACAAGAAAATAAATAAATAACGTACCTAAGCAACAGTGTACGTGTAAAACAAAGAAAGAGCAATTATACCAATACGCCATCCTTGTCTTTCACTTGTAAAATCCCATAAGAAACTAAATAGCTCGTAAAACACGTAAAACACAAGGAAAATTCAAGGCAAAGAGCATATGAACTAAAAACATCCTCCACGATATATACTAAAATTTTTGAAACAAAAAAACAATTTCTTCATATAAAAACACTGCCAAAAAACCCGAAAAACACATCGCTATAACTCGCTTACAACGCAAAAAACCAAAAAAAGACTCGAGTAAAAAAGCTGCGTAACAAAACGGCTAACATAAATTTTCCCAAAAAAAATACTCAAAACAAACACTCCTAAAAATAAACCTCAAAAACACATTTTACGACTCAAACACGGCCCATAACGCGAAAACTAACTGTCGGATTTACACCATCTTCGAACTCATCCAAGAAATAAACCCAACGAATAGTTGAGAAAAATTTCAAGAACAAAAACCAAAAATTACGAACAGGATCGTGGGACATAAAAACGGTAAAACTGGCTGAAACATACATATAAAGATATATATATATATATATATATATATATATATATATATATATATATATATATATATATATATATATATATATATATATATATATTATATATATATATATATATATTTATATATATATATATATATATAGTCGTAAAATGTCGGTGGTATCAGAAACCCACGTCGTCGGGGAGGTACTTGAATTTTCTATCCGTGCAGCCTTTTAATTTTAAGAAGAATGTTGTTTCCAACTTAGCGCAGCGTATTATTCGATTAACTGATAAGGAGTTTCGTCCCCAGGTTATTAATGTTGGTAAAAGGTTGTTGGCGGAAAATTGTTACCCCTCTCCCCTTGTTAACCGGGTATTTGACGCAGCTATTAGAATAGTGGATGGTGTGGAAAATGTTGTTGCTCCTAACAAGGTTGACACATCTAAATTGATTTGTTTGCCCTATGTACCTCTTTTGTCGGAAAAATTAGCTGCAATTTTAAAGTTTTATGGTTATTTCGTAGTGCATAAGCAATTTAATAATTTAAGTTTTTTGTGGTCGCAGTTAAAGTCAAAAAGGGAAAATGAACAAATGGCATGTGTTGTATACCAGATTATGTGCAAAGACTGTGATACAGGTTACATTGGACAGACTAAACAATGTCTTAAGAAGAGGTTGAACGGACACAAATATGACAAGAAAGAGGTAACCGCGTTGCATGACCACCAAAATAAACAACTTCACCAGTTTGATTTCGATGGTACCAAAGTTTTGGCCACGGAGAAAAATGATTATGCGCGCGGCTTGCTTGAAATGATTCATATACTTCAACAGCGTGGTCATGTTTGTAATTCGCGGGCAGATGTGAATGGCCTTGCGACTGCTTATCACCAATTCTTCGTTGCCTCTGATGATTGATGTGTTTGCGGCTTTGTGCCTTTTTGTTTTGTTTTCCTTTGTCAGTCTTTGCCTTGCTGTGTTAGCGGCGACTCACTTTTGTTTCCCTTTTTTTTTTTATTTTATTATTTTCTACGGTTGAAAAAGACAGTGTTATTCTGTCGAAACGTCCCGTGTAATTTCGTAAAACAGCCATAAGTCCCGGAATCATCGTGTTATTATATTTATGTGGGCTGATTAAGTTTTTATTTATTATATTTGCTGGGTTTCTGCGCTTTGTTCCTTTCTCTCTTTGTGTGTATTTTCCTTTGTGTTTTGTTCGTTGCCATTGCAGTTTTGGTTTTTCACATATGGTTTGTTTATTTTTAACTTTTGATGATATTTCGATGGTTCACATTTACATGTATCCATCCTGTTGCCCACTTAAAGTTTTTAGATTCTGACTAATAGTTTTCATGTCTCTTTTCAGCATTTTAATTGTTATTTTAATTGTACTGTCGCAGTGTAAAGTTTTTTAGGGTACTGTCGCGGTTGCAAGTTTTGTGCTGCTGTTGTTGTTTAATTATTTGCAGTGGATGGAAATTGTTTTTTGATGTCCTGCTGTGATAACAGAGGTCATTTCATATATTGTCATTCCTGCTGTGATAACAGAGGTCATTTCATATATTGTCATTGTTTCCTGTTTTTTTTTTTTTTTTTTTTTTTTTTTTTTTTTTTTTTTCCAAGCTCTTTTTGCACTATGTCTTTTTATAAGTTTGTTCAAAGAGTGCACGGCCGTAATGTAGTTTCAGCGTTAAAAAACCTAAATTTTTCGAGTAAGAAGTTAGTATTGAATAATTGTCGTCGTAATTTCTTACTTGCATGTCGGAGGTCTGCCTTAATTCCAAATTTTATTCATTTTAAACATCAACATATAACTAGCTCCCTTGTCGGTAAGAAATACAAGGCATTTCAACTTATTGATAATTTTAAATTTGACATTTTAAATATTTGTATTGAGGACGTGCACTTGTGTATTGGTAAATATACATGCCGTGTTAATCGTCTTGTTAGCTTCTTGAGGTCTCAGCTGCCTATCACCGTCATTTCTGATTTCATTTCCACGCTTACATTTCGGAATGAAAAGTTAGCTTTCAAAGTTAACAAAACACTGATACGGAAGTTTGACGCGTTAAAAGCTCGTGCTTTGAGGAGTTATCACGAGTTTTTCCAGCCTTTTTTGACTAAAAAGGATGCATGGGTGCAGAACATTTCTGATACTTTGTTGCCAGACTTCGCTACTAGGGTTCTTTGCTTGGGTCCTAAGTTTTGTATTCCTTTTTTCAGACGTAACAACGAAAAGTCTTGTTTCAGGGCGGTTCCTCTGGATAAAATTGTCGTTAGTATTGAAAGTCAGATAAGATTTGACCCTATTTCCATCGATTGTATCAGGAGTAAGGTGTGCCACGCCATTAAAAGCTACACACATTTGGTTAAACGTGTTGGGGGGCACGAGAATATTAATGTTCAAACTAACAATAATTTTAGGGAATGTTTTTACACTCGTCATTTGAAAAAGGACATAGTTGACACTTTCAAGTTTTTTAAAGGTAATCCTCAAATTAAGGTGATTTCTGCGGATAAGACCAATAAAACCGTGGTCGTTAATAGTGTTGATTATGACCTCAAAATGCAAAATCTTTTAGATGATCATACTACTTACAAGCGAATTCATCATTCTTTAGTACCCGCGCATATCGCCAAAAACAATTTCGTAGTGAAAAATTGGCTTGATAACAATTATATCTCTAAGGACCTTGCCCATGGTTTAAAGGTGTCAGGTGCATGCGTTTCAAGAATGTATGGTCTTATTAAGCTTCACAAACAGAATTTTCCGTGTCGTCCAATTGTTAGTTCTATTGGTTCTCCTTTCTATGCCTTATCAAAATTCTTTAGTGCGATATTGGGTAATATTGTGGGTAAAACTGAGTTCCATGTGACCAATTCTTTTGACTTTTTTAATGCTGTTAATAACATGGAAGTTCCTGATGAGTATAGGTTGATTTCATTGGACGTTGAGTCAATGTATACCAACATTACTACTGAGTTGGCAGTTGATTGTGTTGGTCAAAGATGGGATGAAATTAGTCAACATTGCTCCATACCTAAGGATCAGTTTTTATACGCATTGGAATGTTACTTGAAATCTACCGTTTTCCAGTTTGGAAACTCTTTCTACCATCAAGTTAGGGGTCTGGCTATGGGTGGCAGTGTGTCAGCTGTAATAGCCAATATCGTTATGGAGAATTTTGAGTTGGAATTGCTGTGTTCAACTCCTTTTTTAATTTACTTCTACAAAAGGTATGTGGACGACTTATTTTTGATAGTCCACCATAATGAAGTGTTGCCTGTGTTACAACTTTTTAACTCAAAAAATCCCTCTCTTCAATTTTCTCTCGAGGAAGAGTCAAATCGGAGCATCAATTTTTTGGATGTTTCTGTTTTGTGGGTTGGTAGCACGTTAAAATGTCGGTGGTATCAGAAACCCACGTCGTCGGGGAGGTACTTGAATTTTCTATCCGTGCAGCCTTTTAATTTTAAGAAGAATGTTGTTTCCAACTTAGCGCAGCGTATTATTCGATTAACTGATAAGGAGTTTCGTCCCCAGGTTATTAATGTTGGTAAAAGGTTGTTGGCGGAAAATTGTTACCCCTCTCCCCTTGTTAACCGGGTATTTGACGCAGCTATTAGAATAGTGGATGGTGTGGAAAATGTTGTTGCTCCTAACAAGGTTGACACATCTAAATTGATTTGTTTGCCCTATGTACCTCTTTTGTCGGAAAAATTAGCTGCAATTTTAAAGTTTTATGGTTATTTCGTAGTGCATAAGCAATTTAATAATTTAAGTTTTTTGTGGTCGCAGTTAAAGTCAAAAAGGGAAAATGAACAAATGGCATGTGTTGTATACCAGATTATGTGCAAAGACTGTGATACAGGTTACATTGGACAGACTAAACAATGTCTTAAGAAGAGGTTGAACGGACACAAATATGACAAGAAAGAGGTAACCGCGTTGCATGACCACCAAAATAAACAACTTCACCAGTTTGATTTCGATGGTACCAAAGTTTTGGCCACGGAGAAAAATGATTATGCGCGCGGCTTGCTTGAAATGATTCATATACTTCAACAGCGTGGTCATGTTTGTAATTCGCGGGCAGATGTGAATGGCCTTGCGACTGCTTATCACCAATTCTTCGTTGCCTCTGATGATTGATGTGTTTGCGGCTTTGTGCCTTTTTGTTTTGTTTTCCTTTGTCAGTCTTTGCCTTGCTGTGTTAGCGGCGACTCACTTTTGTTTCCCTTTTTTTTTTATTTTATTATTTTCTACGGTTGAAAAAGACAGTGTTATTCTGTCGAAACGTCCCGTGTAATTTCGTAAAACAGCCATAAGTCCCGGAATCATCGTGTTATTATATTTATGTGGGCTGATTAAGTTTTTATTTATTATATATATATATATATATATATATATATATATATATATATATATATATATATATATACAATTTTCAACGAGTGGTATTTTCTCACTCAGGGGACCATGAAACGTGCTCATTTGATAAAATTTCCCGAAAAATCCAACATCGCACCCTCCGCAATAAGTAGATTCATGGAATCTACTTAAAAGCTAAAACTTCAACAAATCACTTTAAACTTCCATGCATTCCTCGATGAGGGTATTTGAGATAATATAAGCTTTGTACCGAAACTCGGAAATTTTCATGAAATTTTCCCGCTATTTCCTGGCAAGAAACGAGATGAGGTGAAAATGAACAACCCCCCCCCCCCCCCCCCCCCCCGGGGGGCAACAACTTCTTTTCTTGCAGTTTGGAGGAGATACATTTTTCTTCGGGTGTTCTTGCAGCTTACCATATGTATCTAGTTTCAGAATATCTAATTTTTTGGGATAATCTTACATACTTTAAAAATTCAAAGAAAATCAAAGAAACGTTTGTACAATTTTCGGAACTTGGTACTTTTTCGGAAATTTCCTCACCAAACGATTAAAATTGACACGATAAGAAAAATGAACACTATCATTTCTCAGAGAATACTGCACAACATGGTTTTATTTGAAAAAAAAAACAAAAACAAAAACAAAAAAAAACAAATAAAAAATAAATGGTAAAAATATTAACTAATTTTATAGGATAAACCATCTGCAATTTAGGCGGTAGCTGGAGTAATAAGTTTTGAGAAAAACAACTTCATACATAGTTTTCATTATCAATGTAAATGATCCAATAATCACTATATCCAAATAGCTCTCCTGCCCTCAAAACTTCATATTTTTTCCACGAAAGTTTGAGGATAACTATTTGAGGGTACGACAAATCGATTTACGTCTTCTCCGCAAAAAGGACCCATACGCCTATGGACCCTTATTCCAGTTAATCAGAGGCCCCTTCCCTCACCCGTAATCAGAAGGGTTTGAAGAGTTACCAATGATTATCATTGGCATTGAAAGTTTATAAATGATATATATGTATTAATGAGAAAACTTTCTGATTTTTTTGCCACTTTCTGATGATCTCAGACCATAGTGCAGCGCCCGCTCTCGCGCTGAAGGTCTGGCCGAATACTGATCGCATATTCAGTTCATTTAAGTTGAGGCGCGGTCAAAAAGCTCATTGTCGGCTGAAAGTGTTGATCAAATGAAGGAGTGCGAGTGATCGGTTGGTTCGATGCCCTAGTATAGTTCGATATCCGCAATCGCATATCGATCCGCGTGGATCGGAATCCTGACCGTTTTTAATTATGTTTGTTTTCAAAGAATCGGAATTTCAATGATTAATTGTCCTGATTTTAAGATTATAAGGACGTAACCGCACCTATACCTTCGTTAAACCGCGGCCGTGTCTCCCACGTACTATTATATCGATTATATTGATTGTGACGGTTCAAAAAAATCCGCGTTGATTTCATAAGTATCAATTTGTATAAATGTGTTTGGGGGGGAGGGGGGGGCTGATGCCCTTCCCCTTTTTTTCAAGCCCTGAAAGCCTCCCTACTTCTTTTTTGCGTGAAAAAGAGTTGAGGCAACAATTTGCTGTAATCAATGTGGCCTCTTATGGTCGCTATTAAAAATTCAACTTAAAGTGGCTAAATTTCTGGGTTGAATTTTATAGGCTGACAAGCAAAAGAAAATTAAAAAAAGATCATCATTCCTCAAAAGCTCCATTCCCCCCCCCCCCCACTTTTGACGCCCTCACTACGATTATATGTGAGACAGTATGCTAGCGAGTAACGCGTCATGATGGATGCTTTCTGAATTGTTCAAAAGCCTCATCTCTACTGGAACACCGGGATAGCTAATTGAAATCCGCGACTCAAAATTAAGAATAATAATTAAACTGGAACCCACCTGGCATTTATACATCCGAGGCCTAGGGCTTGATGTCCCCCCCCCCCCCAGTAGTAACTAATTTGTTATGGCTTCAGTGACTGATTTTTTCGGTCTTTTATATACATATGTATAGCAATTCGTATCTTTCTCCTTCCACTTTCAAGCCGTTCCTTTCAAATTGGCCCTCAAGTGACTACGATTATAATTTTCTTCTTTTTTCAGTATATTATTCAGTCGGTGTTCACCAATCACCATGTCGTCCTGTGTTGCCAGTTGTATGGATTGTAATTTTAATTGTTTATACGTAGAATTCGACTCCCCATAACGCAGTAGCAAAAGTTTGCGAAACATCCATGAAGGAACGATAAAAAATAAATATTTTATAGCTCAGTATAATGAGTCTTTGGCACATTTTTGCTGCAAGAGTTTATGACGCATGGATTTCTTTAGATGTTAACCCTAAAACACATTAGTTATCCAATGTATTTATGTTGCCACATTTGGCGCGAAATTCAAAAAAATTACATTGATTTAAAAGGAAAAATGTCTGAAGTTATAGTTATGAAAGGGCGCGGTAGTCCTGCGATATCTACGGACTTTAGTGCTGCTACAATTTTCGTTCCTTGTAGTCTTTGATTCCTAGTTTTTAATTCTGGCTTTGGTACACTTTGACAACTTTGAAATTTTTCAGTCGCAAAAAAGCTCGAATTTTTCTTTTCATGAAAACCCTCAATGATTCGATCTAATGTGTGATTGGAACAACGCAGCTAGCAATTAGCTTTTTCTCTCTCTACGTCTTGCTATAAGCGGTAAAGAGTGATAGCTAGAAAAGGATATAGACGAAGGACGAAGGATCAACACCCCCTCCCATCCTTTTCCCACCAATGCGTTCGAATGAACGATAAATAAAGAGGGAGTTGATTGGAGGCGGTCATGAGAAGACGGGCTCATAAAATATGATGCGTGCTCTACCGAAGAAATTCTAATCTAAACGTAATGCTAATTCCCAGGAAAGAGCGCACCCCTTATTTTACGGGCCATTCTTCCTGAGTTTAAGACTCCACTTCTGCTGAGAATGGTGTATCCCGTTACAGCGGCACGTGCTCCAAAAGTTACAAACATCTAATTTAATTAATTTTTAAACCTGTTGCCAAATACTCTCTCAACCTGATTGTGTGTCTGATTCAAAAGTTTTCTCGCGTTTTGTGATATCCACGGAGTAGCGCTCTTTTTGAATAGAGTGATAATTGAGCCTTTTGTTGCAACAACGACATTTCTCCATAGTATTTCAAATGTGATTTGTGTTGTTGCTGCACCCAACGCTTCAATTGCATTGTCACAATGATAAATTATCTATGTAAATCTTGTCCGTGCTCTTGTATAACCTGAACCGGTGTGATTTGTATCGCCGGTGTGGGCTCACTGCTTTATTTTGGAACGCGAGCAAAATGGACGGCGCGGCGCCTCAGTGACATTTTGTTTTGGCCCACGTGATGACAATGAATCGCGTCAGATATTAATGGCCTTTACAGTTTAATCGTATATATTAATTTGCACGCAAGTCCGCACAGGCATGGGATATCAATAACGGACAAGCTAGTTTCGTTTTGCTTCATTGGCATCATATGTGTTGAGTAGGTCAGAGGTCGCCGGCTTGAGTAGGTTTTAGCGGTTGGGTCACAATTCTTTGTTGTTCCAGGTCAGATATACACTAAATAGTCGTCAGATGTGTTTGTGTGATAATTCAGATTTAGTTTTTGATATCTTTAAATCTCTGAATTAATTGCATTTATCTTCTAACTTTAAGAGGTCAAAAAATTGTGGATAAAACGACTTGCGGACTTCCATTTTTGGTCAGCTGGTTTCATAGATTAGCTGGTTGGGTTCATTATCATAATTCAGATCTTACATCTTGAAATTTGTTCGGCTCAAGTGGCATACAGGGTCAGCGGTCAAAGCTCATGGCCAATGGCTATGTCTTTCTGTATGGCAGTAGCGTCGCGTGCCATCTGGCAACAATGCAATGCCTCCGTTTAAAGTCATTAAATATATCGAATTTTCCACGTGCACTGTGCACTCCCTGAATTCAACTTTTTATTTGCGTTTAAATGGATAGAATACGGTGTTGCCAAGTTGCACGCGACGCCACTGCTGTATGGGTGATCAAGTGAGAGCTGATATTAGTCCCTTTAAAGCGTTAATAAAAAATGAGAGCTCTTTAATTAAATATCCCTCCGCTTGATTCAATAAGCTATTTATCCGCGTGTTTCAAGGAGCCGATGGCTTATCGACTGTATAGCAAAGGGATTTTTGCTTAAAGAGCTCTTCTTCCTGTTAAACGCTTTAAAGGGACTAACATAAGCCCCTCATATTCATCCTTGTCTAATGATTTCAAAGATCGATACAATGTATCGCTTTACTAAAAAAAAGAAAATATTCTATAATACTTACTTCTACGTATAATCCCAATGAATTGGACTACCAATCCAACTCTTTCTCTCTGTGAGTATACTCACCAAAGCGTGTTTTTCGCGATCTGTAATTCAGAGACGTTCCCCGCATTTCAAAAACGACATTTTATCAAAAGCACCAGGGTTCATCAGTTTAAAACGCCTTGCGTTTGTAAGATAACTTGCTATACGTGTAACTGGTAGGCCTCGGCTTAAGTCGTATTGAGGTCAGGCAACGTCTCTAAATTACACCCTTTATGTTCGACTGCACCACCGTTCGGTCGTTCGTATAATTCATCGGACAATTAACCGACCTTCTAAAGTGACATAAAAAGTCAATCAGTGAAACAACTTAACCTGTACAATTATGTTAAAAATGATTGTCCGGTATTTGCATTCTAGAGTGCTGGAGAATTCATATTTTTGATGCTTGATCTTTTTACTAAGTGTGTGTTGGTTTTTTTCATTAGCCGTAATAAAACGAAAAATGCCCTTTAATTATTGGCGAAAGTGTGTTTATTCTGCCTCTCGACTTTGTAAGTACTTACCTCGTGTTTAAAAGTTAACAGCCTTTCACTCGGTGCGATCTGAAGGTAAACACTTATTTTTTTGCTCATCATACCATAACTATAGTGATTCAGTGAACAAATCTCATCTACTGACTGGAAACCTGTGATCTACACTTTATTAAAACTCCTGAATGTGTGATATTTGCATATTTTTTATTTGCAAGCACTTGTCGAATAGTGCTTTCAATTTCGGCTAGCTACGTTGTGAACCGTGAATGAATCTGTGTATAACGTGCATTTAATTTCACGACTGTGCAACCAGTTTTACAGTGATGTGAATTAGCGTTTTTTAACTATAACGACAAAATTTAAAATTATATGAAACCGTAGAAATTTCGGGGTTTTCATAATTTCAGCTCTTCCTGAAACTGTGCGGTATTTTTTCTCAATTTTCTGCAAGAAAAAGTTCAATATAACGTGAACGAACGGTAACTTGTTCAGTTTTTATCCCCATTTCCTGTACAGAAAAGTTTGCAAGGGTAAAAATTCGCGACAACTGTTTTTTCACAATTTATTATGCATCGGAAAAGTTTAAGACAGCGTAAGCTTTCACTTTAACTGTTGGTTTTTTCCTCCACAATTTTCTGCTCGAAAAAGTTTAAAACAACGTAAACTCAGACTAGAACAGTGCGGTATTCTTTCCAAAATGTTATGCTCAAAAAAGTTTAAAATAACGTAAATTCAGACTAGAACCGTGCGGTATTTTTTCACAATTTTCTGTACGAAAAAGCTTAAAATAACGTAAATTCAGACTCGAACCGTGCGGTATTTTTTCACAAGTTTCTGCTCGTAAAAAGTTTAAAATAACATAAATTCTGACTAAAACTGTGCGATATTTTCTTCACAATTTTCTGCTCGAAAAAAGTTCGCAAAATAACGTAAATCCTGATTAAAACTGTGCGGTATTTTTTCACAATTTTCTGCTCGTAAAATTTTTAAAATAACGTAAATTCTGACTAAAACTGTGAGGTATTTTATTCACAATTTCCTGCTCGTAAAAAGTTTAAAATAACATAAATTCTGACTAGAACCGTGCGGTATTTTTTCACAATTTTCTGCTCGTAAAATTTTTAAAATAACGTAAATTCTGACTAAAACTGTGCAGTATTTTTTTTCATAATTCTCCACCCGAAAAAGATTAAAATTTCGTCCATTCGTTCACCGCGCCCATCAAAATTCACCGTTGCTCTGTGACCCTCCGGGCATGGGTGGGTAATACCAATCTCTTCGGATTGTCCCTGCGATGCGCCACCATGGACCAGTTCCGGTCACAGCCGATTGATTACCATGACAACGAAGGAATCCTCCGAATCCCTGGCTCGGTCCAGCCGGAGGGCGTGAAAGTGCGCGGAACCTGGCGAGACTACCTCGACTCGGACTTGGTGCATACGATGGAAATCGTCGACGACTCTGAAGAGGGATTCGTCGACGACTCGGAAGGGTTCTGTCCCTCCGTCACCGATGGTAATGTGAGCAACGGTGACGTCACTTACTTCGATAGTTCTGAGTTCGAACCTTTTTCCGAGGACGCCGAATCTTCGTCCTCTGATATGGAGGGTCTTGATCTGAGCCTCTTCGAAACGCCGAATAAGAAGAGAGGAGCCGCGAAGAATATGCGAAGCGCGAGTGTTTGTCCTTGTGCGTGTCGCTGTCCTAATCCAGGCCCGAGTCCTGACTGTCCTGAGGTTTGCGAGGAGGAGCAGACTGTCTGCTCTCTATGCTGCGTTCAGTGTCAGAAGGAGAGACGGGTCGAGGGAACTTTGAAGAGAGTGTTTCGAGCTGGCGTGCCACCAGCCAACGTTCACATCCTGAACTCAACGAAATTGCTGACCGGTGAGTAATTTATAACTCGATTAACCAAAAAGAATCAAATGTTGTTGCATCATGGTCAAAGATTTGGATTGTTCTTTTGATTTTTGTTTGTTTTTGTTCTTGTTCAAGAGGTAAAATCAGGGACAGTAAGAATTTTAGACAACTCCACCTTTAAAACATCTATATATATATATATATTTTTTTTTTTTTTTTTTTTTTCAGGAGGTAAAATCGAGGACAGTAAAAATTGTAGACACACGGAAAAAAAAACTACGGTGAAATTAACCATACGATAGCTGATTTTGGCACCTGCTAGATGTTATGGCAATGTTAACCAAAAGTATACTATGTTTTGACTAGGTACTAGGTGATGTTACCTGATTGCATGTCGAATTTACTCAAAGTATCGGTAAGTGTACCATATTTCTGGTCAAGTTTACCATAACATCTAGCAGGTGCCAAAATCAGCTATCGTATGGTTAATTTCACTAATCTTTTTTTTCCGTGCAGTTCCACCTTTGAAACACCGTTTTCCCCCCCCCCCCCCCCCCATTTTCTTAAAATTTTCTGGCACACGACAGAGACCACGCGTGCACTAGCCGATCGCGCTAAAAACAAAATTTATTTTCGGGGACTCAATGCAAAAATACAACAAAATATGCATGTGGGGAACAAAACCACATTCAACGGCTCCAATGTTGATTGTTGACCAACGACCAAAACAGCGATAAGGCTTCATTCTGATTGACTGTTGACGTCAACTCCTTTGCTCAACCAGTAAAGGAGCAGGTGAACGTTGTTTTGTTGTGACCCCGAAAAAAAAGTTACCACCCGATTTTCACAAGAGCGAGGTATGGTAGTGCGTGGTCTCAATATAGTCTCTGCTTCGCCATGACGACCAAATTGACGGTTTCTAGGGCAATTTTTAATTTTAATTTTTTCCTCTTTTCCTTTTGTTTTCAGAAAACTTTTTCCTCTCCCCCCCACCTCTTTTTTGTTTATACTTAAAGAATGTAGGAAAATGTTCTCCTAAGGAATGTCTTGGAAAAGGATAGAAATTGGGGCCATCACGTGACTTCAATTTCTTCCTCCTTCCTCCTCTAACACACGAATTCAAATGGACAGAGAGAGGGAGACGGCCAATTTTCTAGATGCGCTACTATGCATGGTCGCAGTTATACAATTTTGGCAACGACGCTTTGAGGAACGAAACCAGATTTGTTTGCTTCCTACTTCGGTGAGTTATTCGAGGAGAGGTCAGCGGCAGAAGAGCAGCGTGCCACACTGCGGCTCGCTAACACCAGTCCTCTTAGGCCGAAATTAGAGGCCCTCGTGGTGGATTGTGGGTGGTGGGTGAGGATGGTGTACTGGTATGGGAATGTGGCGTTTATGAAGAAGTCACGACCATTGTCTTTCTATGCGTTGCGCCCCGCGAACTGCGGCATCGCAGCGGGCATGTAAGTACAGGGTGTGTGAAAAAAGGAGCTTTTTATACAGGATGTGTTTAAAAAAAAGAGCTCTACCGAATTTTTTCCTGAACGACTTCGAATTTTGAAAAATGCTCAAACAAACTTTTTCCATTATTTCGATTTTGTTTGTTTTTTGTTTTTTTTGTTTGTTTTGTTTTTTTTTTTTACACACTCTGTAGACTGTAGAGTAGCTGCGGCCGATGATTTCTTCTCAACTCGATTGCGATGAAGCCGCGATTGCGCGCCGAGGCGAGCACGTGACCCGCGCGATGCGACACGTCCTTCGTCCCTTTTTCTTTCTGCGCGTTGAACGATGTCACGAAGTCACGATGCCAACACGTTTTCAACCACTAACACTGTCAAACATTTACACCCGCACATTCACGCGTTTTTGGTGTGGTGCAGCTCTCGTGCCCATATTTGCACGCCTCGATAGGTTTGTTGCAAACTTTTGCAACAGCAATTAAGAGGGTCAAAGCTGGCGTGAAGACACTTGAAAGTAACGTTGAGAGCATCGAAAGTGTCTACAATAACTCTCAAATTCAATTAACAAAAAACCAAAACAAAAAATACAAAAAAAAACTTGAAAAAATGGTTTGGAAATAATAGTTGACAAGTTTTGGTGAAACAATGTCTGCAAATGTCACGGTGTAAAACAGAATGGGTCTATTGCAAATTTTTGCTACTACATCATAAAGGGTCCTTTGTAAAATTGTGTCAAAATCACACTGACACTGGGGGGGGGGGGGAAACGGTAAATTAATCAAACACGGATGGTGATCTTATACAGCAACACAGCCCAATTAATGTATCAAATTTAATTTCCTATCGATTTTCTTATGAATCTATTCATAATTATATCAGTGGTATCAATATAAGTAATCGGGCGGTACGATAGAACTTATCGGGCCTTGTAAGGATCATTTAAGTACAGCAACACGGCCCGATTAATGTTTCGGGTTTTTTTTTTTTTCAGTGAAGCATCATAAAGTCTCAAAATCCTTTCTTATTTAAAATAAATTATAATGAATCACTTTTCTCAGCGTAGAAAATTGCGATTAGATGGCACTCCCCACATTGTGACCCAATCATTTGACCGCCATCATCGGAGGAATTTTGTTTAAACGTATTCATTGAGTTTGAAAATCAATTTTGGAACTTTCTGATGATCCCAACGGTGTCATTTTTAAGTGATTTCATACCATAATAATATAACCCTTCTCTCTATAGCTATAGCAAATTATCGCTGCGTACTATCGATCGATCGATCGATTCTTCGCCAGTCAACATACTGACCAAAGAAGTAAAATTTTCCAATTTTTTCTTTTCGTTTTCTTTAATCTCACAAATCAGTGCTATTTATCCTTTTCTGATTGTTAGTGTACTGAAACAGCAGCTCTCACTTCATCTCTCTCGTTCGGGGAGGACTTTATTTTCCTTCTCTCACTTCAGTCCACTCTAATTTTTTTTTTTTTTTTTTTTTTTTACCTCCCCTCCCCCAACCTTCCCCTTCCACGAAACCCCTCTCAATAATTCACAATCATCTCTCGCGCGACACGCGTTCACCATGACGCCGCACTGTGGTCTGAGATTGTTCAAAAAATGGCAAAAAACAGAAAGTTTTCTCACCATTTTGTCATTTATAATAAATTGTATAAACTTTCAAGACCAATTTTAATCAGAGAAAATACTTTTAACAAGTAATTTAAACCATGAGATGTAACTAAAAATTGTTAAATTAAGCTTTAAAGGTCGGAAACGATGAATTTTGATAAATTTTTTTCACTGATTTTTTTTTTTTTCCACTTTTTTTCGATCTCAGACCATAGACCGACGGGCGTGACGCGACGCAGGATCGCGCACGTCCTGAAAAAAGTGACAGGACTCGTATCCTTTCGTTTCGATTCGCGTCTCTCGTGGCATTCCGATTTCCACCAGTAGTCATGGTACCCCGGCGCACACTTGCTCAAAGCATAGATAGGTTCGGACGTATGAAAAGTTTTGGTTTTTTGCAGAGACAAACAGAGACCCACGCTTAGCAATATGAAGTGTCCGTTCAAAAGTGCGCTTATGGGGAAAACACAAAGGTGGTTTGGAGCCAGAGGTGCTCAGGTGGCAATCGATACGATACATCGCTCTTCTAAAACAGTCTATACATGATAAAGTGTTTGTTCAATGGGTCTGTTGCTTACTTTTGCTACATCAATATGACACATTGTTTCGAACGTAAAATTCGGCGAAAATAACGATCCGCACATTAAAAACGTTTAAAATCCACTCATTAAATCAGAAAATAGCTTCCATTTCAAACAACCCGCGCTTCACTAGACACTATATCACGGACTTATAACTACATAGATGGAACCATCTTGTTTTTGTAAACATGAACAGAACTTACAAACATTGGAATGTTTCGTTTAGATGCGTACATTTCTTATATTATTTTGTAATCTTTGATAAACCGAAAAGACCAGACAGCAAATGCAACCAATAGTTCATGTATTTAGAACGGAATTCCACCATTTCGTAGTTACGATGATGTTTACTTATTCACGGTGGTTCCATCTATGTAGTAGTATACCGGTGCAAATAGTGTATAGTGTAGCGCGGGCTGTTCGAAATCGAAGTGATTTCCTGAGTCAACGAGTGGATTTTGAACGTTTTTAATGTGCGCATCGTTATTTTCGCCGAATTTAACT
This sequence comes from Trialeurodes vaporariorum, assembly GCA_011764245.1. Classification (NCBI taxonomy): domain Eukaryota; kingdom Metazoa; phylum Arthropoda; class Insecta; order Hemiptera; family Aleyrodidae; genus Trialeurodes; species Trialeurodes vaporariorum. Next base: position 11,845,403 of record VMOF01000220.1, read on the forward strand.
GAAGAATCAAGGTTCTACTTTGCTGTAGCAAAAGTATGCAACAGACCTATTGGGACGTTGTTCAGCAAATCCTGCGTTGAGATCATTGTGAGATAGAGAGAACGTAGTGTTCAGAACCTAGAACTAGTTAAACAGTAGCTCCAGCAATGGTAGGATGGAAGTTGGATGGAAGCTTATGACTCTTTTTTTCGCCCCCCCCCATCCCCCTTCGCAGTTCATCCACGGCCGAGTCGGAACAAGTAGCGTTCGACCTTGCCCATTATGATTCATTGTCAACTACACTCAGCAACGCATCGGCTGTATGTACACCGAGCTATACTGACGGACCGGACGGTCGGTCACTGTGACCGCATCATTTGGGGGGGGGGGGGGGGGGTGGGGGTGGGAAGGGGGGAAGGGGTGGGAAGGGGGGAAGGGGTGGGAAGGGGGGAAGGGGTGGGAAGGGGGGTGGTTCACATCACCGTGACTACATGTATGTTGATTGTTGGTCAGCGGTCATCAAGGAACGTTGCCCGTGGATAGGGCATTTTCAGTGACGTAGCTTGCAGTCTGGCAACAGCGTATTTCGTCCATTTAAACCCATGCAAAATATCGATTCGAAGGAGTGGACTGTACATCTCCAACGGTTCTACCTATTTCACGGGTTTGAATGCACAAAATACATTGTTGCCTAGTTGCACGAGACGCCACGCCACTGAGCTGATTGGTCATCGTACGTCGACATGGAGAATGGAGATGCTTATACTCTGTTCACGATAAGAAGGCGGGTGAGAATTCAGGTAGTAATGCACTATTTAGCAACAGTGTGTCTATACCGGCTACTCCAACCCTTCGCAGTGGCCGTTGTTCTTCCGACTTCTCTCTTGGCACGGAGGATTTCCGAGAACCGACAGACTCAACAATTTACACACGTCCAGTAAAAATTGCGAACGGTGAAAAATACGAAAAAATGCACGAAATTTTCGCCCTAAAGGGCCAAAACTCCGCAAAAATAGTCGACTTTGAATATTGATGACTCTCATATATTCGATATTAGACGAAATATTCTGAATTTAATTCCGACTGAAAAATACGAATTTCTGAGAGTCATCAATATTCGAAATCGACTATTTTTGCCGAGTTTTGGCCCTTTTGGGCGAAAATTTCGTCCGTTTTTTCGTATTTCTGACCGTTCGCAATTTTTACTGGATGTGTGTAAATTGTTGAGTCTGTCGGTTCTTGGAAATCCTCCGTGCCAAGAGAGAGTTCGGAAGAACAACGGCCACTGCGAAGGGTTGGAGTAGCCGGTGTGACCGCACTGTTGCTAAATAGTGCATTACTACCTGAATTCTCACCCGCCTTCTTATCTTGAACAGAGTATAGTTCTGTTTGACAGTAACTTTTTGTCGTTTTCTTGAAACTCAAAATGTGAGATGCAAACGTGGTTCTTTGAGGTGATTCCGCAGGGCCAATTAGTTTGAACTGTGGACGCCACATCGCGCTGCTCGAAAAGGCAACAGTTTTTATCGAAAATTTATGAATATACTCTAAAGTACAAATTTGAGGAACGTCAGACTTCAGGAAAATACCCTGAAAGTTTCAAGCTGAAACACTCTAAAATAAAGTCGGGGCTTATGAAATACGAAAATTCCCATAAGCTTCAATGAGTGCGAGTGAAGCAGATGGACATAGTATCACTCGCATACCCACTAAGCTTATGCCGAACTGAATTTCACAAATTACAGCTTTAATTCTCAATAAATTTTGCTTATTCCGGGCTCAGAAAACCCATAACCAAAAAAAATCCAAAGAAAAAAAAATCCCGAGAACGAAGCGACTTTATAGTAAATTTTGCGTTTTTTCTTTGTTTTCATTTATGATGCCAAAAATACGAATTTCCCCAAAAGCGACTAGTGGCGCTATCCTTCGGATTGAAATCTGGAAAAGTTTCGCCGGGAATCACCTTAAATTTTGAAGATCTGTATCAATCCTCTTCAGCCTCTTTAGTGTTACCTCCAGGTAGCAACGAAAATACATTTAATTTTATGAAAAATGAAAAAAAATTCCGTCGCACATCTAAATTCTTAGAAAATTGAGCCCAGGAAACTATGAAAGGTCTAGTGCTCATTTACTCCAGAAAAAATACTTCTTGTGATGGCGGGTGAACTTTGTGTTTTGAACGTTGGAGATTTGGAGAAGATTCTGATTTGAAATAGATTCGGGGTTCGGGAAATAGACTCCGTGAATGGGTTTAGGGCATGGACTTAGAAGAGCGCGTTCTTTGTCAACTCTCATGCAATTTTTGTTGGGGGAAAAGTTCTATTCCAACAACCTTATATTGTCAAAAAAAAAAAAAAAAAAAAAAAAAAAATAAGATGCTTCAGAATACTATGGATTGATTGATGGGTTCAATGTAGGTCATTCTCAAATGAATTGAATTGTGCAAATATTGCCGATTGTGAATATCGCACGAGCTTTAGTATCGTTTTCAGTATGCTGCAACGTGTCAGCAAGTGTATGATAAATACACACTGCGAATCAGAGGTATTGCGCAGGAAAAAAAATATCGTTGCGAAAATATTTCGTTCTCATATTACCACGATGTGCCGCTAAGTATATCATTCACAATGCGTGTATAGCTTACTGTAGATGTGGAGGTCATCTCGACCTGTAATCTTTGGCACTTGTAATCTTTTCTTTGCCCGCCTTCAAACCTCCGCTAAAAAAAGTTCAATGTAACAAAAGTGCTCCAACACTGGGATTTTTTTTTACCAACTTTTTTGATCTATTTTTATGAGTTTTAAACTTTTAAATTTTCGTATTATGTCAAAGCTTTCAGGTCCTCTATCTTTTCTATCACTTCTAGAACGTTCTCCTCACGTTGAATTTTCTAAATAAATTACCCTTCGACATTCAAGCCTCAGGGCGCAGATTTATTCTGTGCAGCCGTTTTGCGTGTACTTATTTAATTGCAGTTTTACAATCTTTTTTCGATGCTCTGATTGTAAGCTGTTCTCTTGATCATGAAAGCATCGAGAAAGTGGTATCACCGTCTTTTTGAGAATAAAAGAGTTTAAAGTCGCATGAGTCTGTAGAACTGTCGCTTTGACACCAAGATGCCTTTCGGGCGTCCGTTGTGGAAAAACCTACCACGTTTTTTTCTATTTATGAGGCTTTTTGGACACTTTTAGACTTTTTCATTGTGATTTTCATGATTTTCTCAGGTTTTAACATTAGATTTGACGATTCATTTGTTTGTAGCAAAAGTTTGCAAGAGCCTCGTTGAAAAAATGTCATCAGGTATACACAAAACCGCAGCTCTAATTTTGATCCTTGTCCTGATCCTGTCGATGTAGGCCAATTTCTTGACCCTTCGACCCATCGCATCGGCAAAGGTCATACATACATTTATGTATTATTCGGATATCGGCAACTCTGTCGCCGATCGCGTTCCTTCGTTTACCTTGAATCGATGATTCGATGACGATGACAATTCACGCGCACGCGTATTATTATTCTGTCAATTTTTTTTTTTATTTATTCTTGCTTTTCATCTTCTCGGGTCTCGCGCAAGCTCCTTTTGTACTCAAAGATTATGTGGTTGTCTCTCATCTTTGCGATCAGTTTCCAGGTCCTCTCTTACCATCGTATTCTCTATCAATAACTGAATAATAATTCACATAATACTGAACCAACGTCGCGTCGGCGCGGCGCACTATGGTCCAGAAGTCCGGTTTAGGAAGACATTAGTTTGCATTAAAATCGCCCAATATCTTGAAAACGGTTCATCTGACACCAAAACTGGTTATTACAAAAAAGATAGAACGTAAACCGTTTTAACTTTTTTGTAATAACCATTTTTGATGTCAGATGAGCCGTTTTCAAGATATTGGACGATTTTAATGCAAACTGATGTCTTCCTAAATCGGACTTCTGGACCATAGTGCGGCGTCGCATCGTTTCCTCAGTTAACCCTTTCAGTGGCGGTGGAACACATGTGTCCCTTTTTATTTAACATGGGATTCAATGGGATTTAAATGGACAGTTTAAAAAAGTTGAGGGACCCATTAAAGTTATTAGGAAATTGTCCTCCTTTGAAAAAATTAATCTCAAACTCAAATCCCAAATTGCGTGCAGGAAAGGGTTAAAAAAAACGATGAACATGAAAAGTGTTATTTATTCTGGTATGAATACGGTGTAAACAGATGCTGCAGTTGTTTACAGTAACTTTTGTTGCTCTTTTCCGCTCCATATTACAATAAAGGAACTGTTTTTTCAGTGGCTAATAACGTGAAAAATCCTACGATCATCTTAAACAATAACTAAAACCTAATTTTTTAGTCATTTTAAATCTTTCCGTACCATGCCCGAGTATATTTGTTTCTGTAACTAGGTAGATTCACCTCATACAATGGGGCTTTTGCAAACTTTTGCTGTGAGCAAATGAGTTGTCCAATGTGATAGATACCAGCGAAAATCACAAAAATCACACCGAGAGAGTCTAAAATTCAATAATAAACTCACATAACTGCTGCTATAACGGTAAGTTTGTAATGGCGGCTCAACGCAGGTATACCATGGGAGATTATTGTCTATTATGTCACTTTCTCTACAGAAACACAGAGGTATGTGTCAATTCAGATAGGAATCTCCTATGATACCTGCGTCGATCCGCCACTAAGCCCGAATTTGAGAGTGAATTTCGTGATTTTTCAGAGTACTCATTGTCATTTTTATAAGTTTTAATGTAAGAATCAACTCTTCACTCCCCTGCGGAAAAAGTTTGCAAGAGCCCCGTTTTACAAATTTCGGCATCAAATTGTTAATATTTGGAAAATAATGCTGTCTCAAGCGCCTTCAATAAATTGTGTATGCAAAAGCAGCATCGCGGAGCATGAATATTTAACTACCCACTTAATTTGAGCGAGTGAACATTGATTTGTCTTCGTAACCTGGTCGTTAAAGGGTTATGGGAAGGAAACCACTATATTTGATGTCGAGTGAGAAACTCTATGACTCTATTCGTTGCAATACCCGATTTTGCGTCTGTGATGTTGCTCTTGCTTCGTCTACAGGGTGTCCCAAAATTGATAGTAAATATTTTTACCACGTATTTTTGGGGCCAAAATAAGACTTTTTTTTCCTATGAACACGTGTCCAAAAATGCCCCCCCTCGGAGCTACAGCCCCCCCCCCCCAAAGTTTTTTAAAAAAAATCGGTTTTTCTTCGATTCTAGCAACGGATATGCGTAAAAATGGATGAAAATTGGTTTCTGGGAGCAACTTTAGGCGTTCTTTCCGATTCCGTGGTCGAAAACTCCCGAAAGGGTCAAGAAGGGGGGGTTTGAGGGGGTTCAAATTTTAAATTGAATAATTTTTTAGTGCTCCGTAAGAAAATGAGAGAAGTAACAAAAGAATATGATGAAACAAAACAAAAGGAACATTTTTGATCTCTTGTGTTTTTTTCATAAGACGCACGAAAAACGAGTAAAATTGATTTTTCGCCGGGAGCGCACAGCCCGAGAGCGCTGCTCTGTGCACTCAACTGACTCAACGATCGACTCGACGCAACGCGGCACTGCTAGAATCGAAGAAAAACCGATTTTTTTTAAAAACTTTGGGGGGTTGTAGCTCCGAGGGGGGGCATTTTCGGACACGTGGTCATAGGGAAAAAATGTCTTATTTTGGCCCCAAAAATACGTGGTAAAAATATTTACTATCAATTTTGGGACACCCTGTATAAAGTCTCTCCCGATTCTTTCGCAGTTTCGCTTCTTCTCCGCCTCTGTCCCAGGTCGCGAGAGTCAACAGTCTCAGCAGTATCGCAACTAGAGTTTCTTTATCTCTCTCTTTTCTCCATTAAGAAACATATGTTAGGCAAGGATGGACAAGGGAAAAAAACCCCCTCCTTCTGTCCTTTTCCTACTCATACATTCAAATAGGAACTGAGAGAGATGGAAGAGATCCCGGTTGCGCCAGTGAGTCTCAGTATGCTCTGGATGGGAGACGGACGCACGAACGCCCACACCCCCGCCCAAGCGTATGCAGTATGTCCCAAAAGGCTTTACCGCCAGATTCAAGGCGAGAGACACGAAACTCATTTCGATAAACAACAGGTTTGCTCCATAGTTATGCAGTTCGGTATAATCGTCTATTGGGTTAGATGAGAAATCCCGCGAACCACCGGCTAACGAGCTGACCTGTTTATTTTTATTTATCGAGATGGAACAAGTGTTTTTCGACCTGGGTCTGGTAATAACTTCTGGAGCATACTGTGCTAACCCATTGCACATTGTGAATGCGATTGAACTTATCGTTCTGTTGAATAATACCGTAAAATAAACGAACGAATCTAACGTCGTATTGAATCGAATCGATTCGTCAGAAACGTCTTTTCTCGTTTTAACTGAAATCTTGAAGTCATGGGCGGTTTGTAGCGGAAGCTTAAGCCCCCTTCCTCACAGCTGTTTTGGAGAAGGGCTTAAAAAAGTGACGAAAGTAACGTTGTTGACAAAATCGGAGGAGAAAAATCGACGGTTCGTATTCCAAGAAATATCTTTAAAAGGGTGTTTGTATTTCTCCTACCCACAAGGAACATTTTAAACGGAGGAGCTTGCGTAATAGTATAGGACATAGTAGAATAGTCTAGCTCTTTAGAGAGCACTTTTTGGGAGCCATGCTCCCATAGAGCTCCCAACGCAATAATTTGAAACCGAATCTTTGAAATCAAGTTCTGTTGGTGCAAAAGCCTTTGGATTCAGTATTTGAATGATAAATTGTAACTCATTTTATTATTCCTACAGTTTTCTGCCGAGGAGAACATAAAATTCAGATCTGACTACGGCTCCGGCTCCCAATCTCTACTGGGAACTATACTTTCGAGTCCGGAGATTCGTCTTATTCATTCGATCGGACGAAATGAATCAAATGAACTGGTGATTATTTTCTGAATTGAACGAATCGAATCTTATGAATGAACGATTTTGAGCCGCTCTGAATTACGGAGTATCTACGGTCGTCGTATATGCTCGACGCTCGTGCACGCCTTCGAGTTTGGCTTCGCCCTCGTTTCCTCTTTGGTCGCATCACGACAAGAGACGAGCGGACGACACACGCGGGCTCGAGGGGTGACATACGCGCACATCCCGAGCATCTAAGTGAATAACTACAGGGCGTTCATAATGCAAACTGTCCGTTTCGACGAATGGGTCTACTTTGTACTTTTGCTACAACAATATACAGGGTGTTGAAAAACTGTTCCCGAATATTTCAGGGGCGGATTCTACAGGTCAAAATAAGACTTTTCTTTCCTATAAACATGGGTCCGAAATTGCAGTCTTTTCGAGTTACAGTGTTGCGAAGTTTCCGAAATACAAATTTAAAAATGGAGCTGTTGCAAACTTTTGCTACAGGCTTATTAATAGTTGATTATGCGGTAATACCCTGTAAAAATAACGATTAGCGCACTAAAAAATCACGAAATTCACTGCTAAACTCACAAAATGCTTTTGTATGCGAGACCGTAATGGCGGCCGAGGCCGCGGTTTTCTTATGGCAATTGTATGCTTCTTCTTCTTCTTTTGTGGTGTTGCGAAAACACCTCGTGTAGATGGCGCTGATTGAAGATAGGGAACCCCAATGAAAACCGCGGCCCCGGCCGCCATTACGGTCTTGCGTTTAAAAGCATTTTGTGAGTTTAGGAGTGGATTTCGTGATTTTTTAGTGCGCTAATTATTTATGCGTTATTTTTACAGGGTATTACCGCATAATCAACTATTAATAAGCCTGTAGCAAAAGTTTGCAACAGCTCCATTGTCATAACTCCCTCGTGAATTTTTCTTAATGCTCGTAAATAGGTATTCTGGTGTAGTTTTAGGCGTTCTTGCCGATTTTGGCCGTGAAAATGCTGTATGCAAAAATTTCAGGGGGGTTATGGGGGTTTTTCTTGATTTTTCTTACTTTTTTTGGCCAAATTATGTGAAAACATGCTTTCGGATTCATTGAACCCAAAAACGATTAGCATTACTCAAAATTTCGTAAAAAATATGCACTTTTAGTGCTTACAAGTTTTTCCAATTCGTAAACCATTTCCGAGAAAATCGTCCCTGAAGTTGGAGAAGTCGGCCAAGAATTGACAGAGTCAAAGAAATAAGGCGATTATGGCCGACCTCTGCAACTTTAGGGACGATTTTCTCGGAAATGGTTTACGAATTGGAAAAACTTATAAAGGACTAAAAATGCATACTTTTTTACGACCTATTGAGTAATGCTAATTGTTTTTGGGTTTAATGAATCCGAAAGCATGTTGTCACATAATTTGGCCATAAAAAGTGAGAAAAATCAAGAAAAACCCCCATAACCCCCTCAAATTTGTGCATACAGCATTTTCACGGCCAAAATCGGCAAGAACGCTTAAAACTACACTAGAGTACCTATTTACGAGCATTAAGAAAAATTCACGAGGGAGTTATAACAATTTTTAAATTTGTTTTTCGGAAACTTTGCAACACTGTAACTCGAAAAGACTGCAATTTCGGACCCATGTTCATAAGAAAGAAAAGTCTTATTTTGACCTGTAGAGTGTAGAATCCGCCCCTGAAATATTCGGGAACAGTTTTTCAACACCCTGTATAAAACCTTGATTTCTAGGTAAAATCCGGCAAAATTAACGACGCGCACATTAAAAAGTTCAAAAACCACTCATGAACTCAGGAAATCCCTTCAAGTCCAAACAGCCCGCGCTACACTACATTTAGATAATCGCGTCTTTAAAAACACGGAAACACAGTTACTTATGACAGTTTTCCTTGCGCGAAGTAAAGTTCTGATTATGCATGAAGGAGAATCACTTTCACAACAAGGAATCTTTTACTTGTAGCAGCAGACATTTTCCTTGGATTCAAGGAATTCCCCCTCAGTCAATATTTCACTGTGAAGTTTCTTTAACACAAACGAAATACACATTGGATTAAAAAAAGAATTCTCCCATGCACAATCAATGTAGACACTATTTGCAATAGCATACTATTACATAGACGGAACCTTCGTGTATATGTGAACAACATCGTATAGCTACAAAATTATGGAATTTCGTTCTACACTGAAATAATTCTTTTTTTCATCCAAGATGCATTTCGTTTGTGTTGAAGAAACTGCACAGTGAAATATTGACTAATTGTAAGAGGGAATTCCTTTAACCCAAGGAAAATGTCTGCTGCTGAAAGTAAAAGATTCCTTGCTGTGACAGTGATTCTCCTTCCTGCAATCAGAACATTATTTCGCTTAATGAAAACTGTCACAAGTAAACGTGTTTCCTCATTTTTAAAGAAGCGATTTCTCTCATTGTCATTGTGTATTATCAGTTTTATCAGTTGTTCTAAATTTACCGTACATTTAGTGCGAGGGTCCTGGTGTGATATCACCACTGGAGCAGTCCATATGTAAAAGTGGTCTCACGGCTTTTGACGACTCGGTTGGAATTCGAATAATATTTTTAGAACACCCTATATAGTGTGTAGAGAAACAGTCTTGCACGACTCATTTCATGAATGGAGAAGATTCTATCGCAACAATCGAGCTCGGGTCAGTTACAAATGTGGAACCAAGGCAGGAACTTTAATCCTTCAATGGCGTTCGCACAAATTATCGCCAATCTGTGCTACTTTTGTCGAACTTCTGGTAGTGGCGATTTCCCTGTGGACCCTGTGATGTGAAGCAAAGTAAGAAGCTTTTAGTGTTCACCTCAATGGGGCTCTTGCAAACTTTTGCTACAGGGGATTGAAGAGTTGATTCTTGCATAAAAACCAGTAAAAATGACGATGAGTACACTAGAAAATCATGAAATTCACTCTCAGAATCGGGTTTAATGGCGGAGAGACGCAGGTACCATGGGAGATTCCTATCTAACTTGAGTCATATCTCTGTGTTTCTGTAGAGATAGTGACACAATAGACAGTAATCGGCATTACGATATTGCTTGTTATTGCAGTTATGTGAGTTTATTACTGAATTTTAGACTTTCTTAGTGTGATTTTCGTGATTTCCGCTGGTCGTTCCATCAGATTGGACTATTTCTTTGCTTATAGCAAAAGTTTGCAAGAGCCCCTTTTGTGTTGTATTGGATGTGGAGTGAAGTCAGGGCCGACCTGTAATCTTTGGTTCTTTTTGGATATTAGTTCCTTCAAAATATTGATGAAGGTGACTTGCAATGAAAATTAGCAAACTTTTAGAACCTTTAGAACCTTTAACATGGGATGCTTCTGATGATTTCTTTTTCTTTGTATATCTTATCATTTCGTCAATCTCTCCTGTATACTGTCACTACTGATATACAAGAAGAGAGAGAAACTTCTCTCTAGTTGCTCAAATCGGCGGCCACAACTACTACCGACGCACTGTGGTCTGAGATCGGAAGAAAGTGGCCAAAAATCTTTGATAATAGTCACCCGAAAATCGTCGTTTTCAACTTTTTAAGCTTAACTTTAAAACTTACCAATGACATTTCTATAGGTTTAAATTACATGTTAAAAGTGTGAGTGTCCTCTACGATTAAAGTTGGTCTTGAAAGTTTATAGCTGAAAAATTGTTAAGAAAACTTGATGATTTTTGGCCACTTTTTGACGAGCTCAGACCATCGTTAAAGTAACGAAAGTTAACGTAAAAATGGTCTTGAAAGTTTATAGCTGAAAAATTGTTACGAAACCTTGCTGATTTTGAGCCACTTTTTGACGAGCTCAGACCAACGTGCGAAGCGCACTGGTCCAAAACATGAATCTTTCCGAACATTTAAAGTTTTGGTTTTTTTGCTTCAGTAATGTTTTAAAGTCGTCATTTTCTATCTGAAAACCATGTTATCTGAATTATTTTAAGCTGTAAAATCGTTTATTAAACTCAGTTTTTAGTTATATTGCCATTAATTGATCATACTCTTGATTTTCTTCCACGAAAAAATGTCCGGAAAATTCCAAACTTCGTCCCATTGTGCGGTGTCAGTAAAGCCGACTCACGACTGCTTTACAACAAAGCCACACCTAATTTCGAAGACATGTAAATATGATATCGATGCATCGATGTCGATGAAGCTTGACTCGTTTACTTTTTCTTCTCGATTCCGATGCCGAAGTGTACTTACTGCAGCTTTGTTCATATCCAGTCGCACTGTGGGTATTCACTGGCGTAGCGTGCCATTTTGCATCGTTGTATACTCTGTTCAGGATAAGAAGGCGGGTGAGAATTCAGGTAGTAATGCACTATTTAGCAACAGTGTGGCTATGCTGGCTACTCCAACCCTTCGCAGTGGCCGTTGTTCGCCCGAACTCTCTCTTGGCACGGAGGATTTCCACGAACCGACAGACTCAACAATTTACACACGTCCAGTACAAAGTGCGAACGGTCAAAAAATACGAAAAAACAGACGAAATTTTCGCCCTAAAGGGCCAAAACTCGGCCAAAGTAGTCGACTTTGAATATAGATGACTCTCATAAAGTCGATATTACACGAAATATCCTGAATTTAATTCGGACTGAAAAATACGAATTTCTGAGAGTCATCAATATTCAAAGTCGACTACTTTTGCCGAGTTTTAGCCCTTTAGGGCGAAAATTTTGTCCGTTTTTTCGTATTTTTGACCGTTCGCAATTTTTACTGGACGTGTGTAAATTTTTGAGACGGTCGATTCTTGGAAATCCTCCGTGCCAAGAGAGAAGTCGGAAGAACAACGGCCTCTGCGAAGGGTTGGAGTCGCCGGTATAGCCGCACTGTTGCTAAATAGTGCATTACTACCTGAATTCTCACCCGCCTTCTTATCCTGAACAGAGTATAGTTCGTCCATTTAAAAACCCACGAAAAATATCGAAGCACTGGGTGTTCGGTGAACACCTTTGCAATCGACCTTTTACTTGGGTTTAAATGGACAAAATACAACGTTGCCAAATCGGACGCTACGCACCGCCCCTCTGGTGGGTATAATTGAGTTTTATTCGTAAAATTGTGTCCGGGAAAGTCCATGTGCTGGTATAATGTGCGACGGTGGCGGCGAAGTCAGCATCATCGCGGTTTTCTCTCTCTTTCTCTCTCTCTCTCTCTCTCTCTCTCTCTCTTTTCTCTCTCCCTCTCTCTCTCTCTCTCTCTCTCTTTCTCTCAAACTCACAATCTATCGGTGCCGATGCGCCAATGGTCGCTGACTAGTGAGACTTCAGCAGGAATGTCCTGTTGAGTTGTCTTCGTTTCGCACGCTCTGCAACGCGGTCGGCGGTATGTGGTGTCAACCCTCTCAACGCCTGGAAGGGACATCTCACGTCGATGTCACTAGTGCCTCTAGCTCCATCATACAGTGGGTCACAATTTGTGACTCATTGGGCTTTTGTACGAAACCGTTTTGTGTTGTTCACGAAAAGGTTTTTTTCCTATGAGGCTTTATGGATTACTCTGTTTTCAAAATTTGAACCACTTTGGAAGTTATGTTTTTTGTCGGATCTCAATTGCTCTACCAAGCCATTTTATTAAGGCGTGTTTCTCTCGCAAGTATCTCTATCGCGAATTTTTAAAAACATGCATTTTGAGAGTATACCTTTAACCTCAACAAGCAACAACTCTATACGTGGTAATGGAGCTGTTGCAAACGTTAGCCTTTATAACAGTCGACTCGGATGTAAAATCCTGTGAAAATGGCGAAAAATGCACTTAAAAATCACGAAATCTACTCCTAAACTCATAAAATACTTTCAAACGTGAGGTCGTAATGGTGGTGACTGGTGATGAACATATGTGAGGCCCTGGCTGACACCCCAATGGCCAACGCAACCCATAACATAACCTCAACTCTTTGCCTCCATTATCATAGTCGTTTGTGGGTTGCGTTGGCCAATCGGATGTCAGCTGGAGCCTCCCATATGCTCAGTGAAAGCGAGGTAGCTCTCACCGTCATTGGACGACCTCGCGTTTGAAAGCATTTTATGAGTTTATGAGTGGATTTCGTGATTTTTCAGTGTGCTTATCGTAATTTTTGTAGGGGTTTTCATAGATCACTAAGTAAATGCAATATACTATTAAAAAGCCTGTAACAATAGTTTGCAACAGCTCCCTTCACCCCATTTTTCGGAAGAATGACCCACCAAACAGCATGTGTGCTTTTTATAGCTAAAAATTTCAATTTGCTCACAACGCATAGTTCTCAGTAAATGCTCATCCTTTGTTCTATGGGCTGTCCTTACGGAAATGTCCTCAATTTTAATTACCGGAACTATTCTGAAGCAGAAAAAATAAAATTTTACTTGTCCGAAAAATATTTGTTTTGATCCAGTGTACGCTTGTTCGTCGGTGATCGCACGCAACTCTCGCTCTCGGTAGTCTCGATATATCGATCTCGTTCTTCGGTCTCATTCGGCGCTGGAACTAAATCGCGAAAGGCGAAACGGGAAATATTTCCGCGCAGTTTTGTAGTGCAACTACTAGCTGCACTCCACTTCCGTTCTATGCGTCGCGCAGTAGGTTATAAAGTATTACTTTTTCTAGACATCGATTGCCTGCAGGCTGATTACGATTACGGTGTCTCGCCCGCCAATTACCAATGGACGACAGAACGGAAACAGATTAATCCTACTAGTTTAAATGCGTCACGTGGTCTTTACTCTGGCTTTAATGTCGGGTGTTTAAGACGATGTACACTGATTGTGAGAGAATTCTTTATTTAATCCAAGGTGTCGTTTGTGTCAAAGAAACTGCATATTATGAAATATCGGCTTAGGGAAACTTCCTTTAACCCAAGGGAAATAACTGCTGCTACAAGTGAAGGTGATTCTTCAGTGTTTAGTGCAGATTTCTGCCACCAGAACGCTATACCGTTCGATTAATGTCAAATTACAGGCTGAAAGCAATTTATACTTAAGAAAACGGGGTGTCAGTTACTAGATCATCATCTGAAGAATCTCTCTGCAAAATAGCTCGTCAATAACTTTATAAAGAAGGCTGAAAGTACCAAAAAAGAAATATCGCATTTCGATACAAGAACCTATTTGCGATACTCCATTATTTGGTACTTTCAGCCTTATTTTTAAAGTTATTGACGAGATATTTTGCAGAGAGATTCTTCAGATGATTATCTAGTAACTGACGCCCCGTTTTCTTAAGTGTAAATTGCTTTCAGCGTGTAATTTTACATTAATCGAACGGTATAGCGTTTTGGTGGCAGAAATCGGCACTGAACGCTGAAGAATCACCCTAAAGATTCCTTGTTGTGGCATCGTTTTAGAAATTCAAACTCATGAACTTGAGTCCAGTGGCGGATCCGAGAGGAGCCCGGAGGCACTTCTCCCCCCCCCCCCAGAAAAATGTCTGCATCCGCTACTGAACTTGACCAATCACAATGCCTAAAACGTATACTTATTTTCTTTAAAAAATCCTTTTAGAATTAATCTTGAATTAATAATTTCCACCCCAATGAGGGAAGCTTTGTCTCAGTAGCGCACCGAGAGTTTCTTCATCTCTCTCTTTTCTCCATTAAGAAACGTATGTTAGACAAGGATGGACAAAGGGATAAAACCCCTTCCTTCTGTCCTTTTCCTACTCATGCATTCAAATGGAGAATGAGAGAGATGAAAGAGATCCTGGTTGCGCCAGTGCTTTGTCTCCTTGGTAGTGTTGGACGTTGGTGACCTCATGCTCCAGGACTTTGAATTTGAATCACTCCCGAATTTCACCACTATTCTAGGTCAATGTGGAAAGTAACTCGATCCATCATGAAACTCTCCTATGTTCTGCTTTTTCTGCTTTATATAAAATCTTCTTTTGGATCAACAGTGTGTATATTTTCATATCAGGATGGTATCTGAGAAGAATCTCTGATCAAACCTGCAAATTAAAGCTGAAGTCTCCTCAAACGCAGTGCATCGCTCCTCGACCCACCCAATCAAGTTTTCCATAATTTGTAGTTTCAATGAGGATTTTTCCCCAAGTGCCCGTCTGGCGTAAATATTCGTATAATTACATCGACCCTTGTAAATTGTTCTGAGGAGAAATACAAAATCTATTTCGACCCTGAATCGATTCGCAATGAATGGTGGATACATTCGCCATTGATTCTTTAAGTGAATATAAGTCTTGTATCTCGTAACTTAATAATTCATACAACCTTTTTCGATCGCAAATGCAACGAGACTTTGACAGACTTCGTTCAGAATATTGGGTTCATGTAGATATGTTGCCTCTATGGCACTTTTTGATCCTTATCTTCCTTTCAAACTCATTGAGACTAAGATTTGGCAAAAGTGCAATTTTCTCATTAGAACCCATGCAAAAAATCGATTTGGAGGTTGTGCATAGTTCGATCTTTTTCGTTCGTTTGGGTGAAAAAAAAACCGCGACGTTGCCTGATTGCACGCTACGTTCCTGTTTTAACCTCAAGAAAAGGTCACCGTTACGGTGAAATCGCCTTAATTTCAGATGGAGAATGCATATTTTGAAGTTTTAATTGCTTTTGGATCGAAAATGTATATGTTTATTGTTTGTGTCAAGAGAGTATGTTATTTAATCTGACAAAATGATGTAAGAAAATGCCAAGGATTCCAGACACATGCATCATCATGACATCCCAAAAATGTGCCTTAGAGCTTAGTGACCAACAACCGGTATAGCAATATACAGAGTGTTGAAAAACTGTTCCCGAATATTTCAGGGGCGGATTTTACTGGTCAAAATAAGACTTTTTTTTTCCTACAAACATGTGTCCGAAAATGTCCCCCTTTTGAGCTACAGCCCCTCAAAGTTTTAAAAAATTTACGGTTTTTTTGGAATAGCGACCACTAATATGAACGAAATGTCCTAAAAATTGGTGTCCCAAGGTAATTTTACGTGTAAAATCCATTAATGACCTCGAAAAATTCAGAAATTGAGTCTGACTGTACTTTTCACGCAATCTTGTACCTTTAACAGCACGAATTTTATGTCGCAGATTAAAAATTTGAAGAATAATTACCAAAAGCAGATGCGAAAAACCCTTAGAAAGATTTTTGGTCCTCTTTGTTTCTTTCGATACGACGCGTTTTAAGCGAGATAATCGCTGCACAGTGTAGAAAAGTCAGCGCTTTTACCATTAAAAGCGGCAGTGAGTATGCAACCCGTCTCTCCGCCGCTTCTTCGGGCCGGCCGCTGTGGTTAAAGCGCTGACTTTTCTACACTGTGCAGCAATTATCTCGCTTAAAACGCGTCGTATCGAAAGAAACAAAGAGGACCAAAAATCTTTCTAAGGGTTTTTCGCATCTGATTTTGGTAATTATTCTTCACATTTTTAATCTGTGACATAAAATTCGTGCTGTTAAAGGTACAAGATTGCGTGAAAAGTACAGTCAGACTCAATTTCTGAATTTCTCGAGGTCATTAATGGATTTTACACGTAAAATTACCTTGGAACACCAATTTTTAGGACATTTGGTTCATATTAGTGGTCGCTACTCCAAAAAACCGTAAATTTTTTAAAACTTTGGGGGGCTGTAGCTCAAAAGGGGGGCATTTTCGGACACATGTTTGTAGGGGAAAAAAGTCTTATTTTGACCTGTAAAAACCGCCCCTGAAATATTCGGGAACAGTTTTTCAACACCCTGTAGAGAGCCTGATACATGTTATATTAAGTCGAGTCCTATTATAAAGCGATAGGCAGCATAGGGCGATCTGATTCTGGTGCTTTTGCTTTATATTATTTTAACTTTAAATCAAAAAGTGTAATTAATGCAGCATAAATTGGTTTTAAATTTAAGTGAAAGTGTTTTAGAGTAACTACCTGGACACGGAATTCTAAAGCAACTATATCCAGGTGAGAAAATGTGGCCTGTTTCTGTCATGTTTCAGTTTGTTTATCGTGCGAATTTTTCCAAAAGAAACAGTTACATCGATTTCTATGTCCAGCCATAGCATAGCCACTCTCAAACACTTGCACTTTCGTTTCAAACCAATTTCCACTGGATCAATTACAACTTTTTTTTTCCGAGGTTAAAAAAAGCGAGGCAAACAAACCTAGCCCGAGTAAAATATCTATAAGATACTTCCATCCAGGGCTGCCGTTTTGCGTATAATCAATGCTATTTTTCTATTCACCGATGATTCCACCGGTTGAGAAAAGATTACACAGTTCAGTTCTGTGTACGACTGTAATGCACGCAAATACTCAGATGTGTAATCTTTCCTCAATCGGTGGAAACTCTGTTGAATAATTAAAATATCCGCAAGTTTTTTAAAGTCATCGACGACTCCACCGGTTGAGAAAAGATTACAGATTCGAGTATTTTAGTTCATTACAGTCATACACAGAACTGAACTGTGTAATCTTTTCTCAACCGGTGGAATCATCAGTGAATTGAAAAATAGCATTGATTATACGCAAAATGGCAGCCCTGAATTTCATCATGGCTGTTTCCTTGAAGTTTCAAAACCGCACGCCCCATAAATCCTCTCCATCACTAGCGCAACCAGGATCTCTTCCATCTCTCTCATTTCCCATTTGAATGTATGAGTAGGAAAAGGACAGAAGGAGGGGGTTTTATCCCCTTGTCCATCCTTGTCTAACATACGTTTCTTAATGGAGAAAAGAGAGAGATGAAGAATCTCTCGGTGCGCTACTGCTCTCCATTGCTATGGCTCGTTGATACAGTGACAGACTGTTAATAAGCAGGACTTATAATGGCGCACAGTGAGTCACAACTTGATTCGGCCCAGCTGATGATTGATGCCCCTGAAACCCGGCAACTTCGCATACACGACGAACCGATCGTACGCACAAAATTAAGGGGGTGGAGTGGAGGAATTATAGTAGTGGTGGCCACCGGCCACCGACGTTATTACTCTTCGCGACTCAACAATCAACGATGAACGCATGAAACTATCCACCAAGCAACCACGCCGCGCCGCCCTCCGTCCTTCCGTTCGGTTAAAGGTATTTTAAACGCGCGCAATTTCAATTTGAATAACTATTCCGTGCATGCGTTCAAACTACAATTATGCGCGCGCATTTTATAGGATTTAAAATCCCGCAAGGAATCTTCTTACATGGCGCAGCGGACGCGGCAACTTAACACGTACTACATGAACACATGGACTGGACCTGAACGAACACACAGGACGAAAACGATCGGCAAGGTAAGGCAAGGGAACACAAAAAGCGGGAGAGGAATGATGCGGAGTTACGTAAAAGCTGCCCGCGAATGCGCATGCGCATGCTTGAGCAGACAGATCATTAATTAATTAGTGATTCCATTTTTGCCGTGCGAAATTACATTCAATGTCAACGGTCATAAAAAAAGAATGATCCATCTCCTCCCCCCTCCCCTTTCCGAGCTCAACACCTGCTGCTTGCTGCTTCATAGGGTCTTTTCTCTTGCACATTGCGGGGCGGAGTGAGTTCGCTGCGATCTTATATGAAACGAGAGGAAGCTGCACGCGTATGTGGGATTGGTGGTCATCCGTCATTTTAATATTCGATGAATTCTTTTAACGCAGCGTTAAACAGTTGACGGCAGTGGCGTCGCGTGCCATCTGGCAACAATGGAACTGCTCCATTTAAACTAATTTAATATATCGAATTTTCCTTGTGCACTGTGCACCTCCTGAATTCGATCTTTTACATGAGTTTAAATGGATAGAATACATTGTTGCCACATTGCACGCGACGCCACTGGTTGATGGGCTGCCGTTTAATTCTTACAAGCGAATTTATAAAGAATTTCTTCAAAGTCATGACGCATCTGTAGGATGATTATGAACAATCGTATATCGTAATGCTATCGAGTCGGTGATCGAATATACGCGCTATTCTTATGGTGATGTCATTACGATAGGTTTCATTTCGATAGAAACCCTCGCATTTACCCGAACATCGACTTGATAGCATCAGCAGTTCAACCTTGGTAATCTTTGCCCCCATAGAAAAAAGAGAATAAAACACTTTGGTATTGCTCGCTGACAAAACCTTTGGCAGAAAAGTGCCCCGCAAAAGACTTTAGTTGAGCCAACCAAATCCTTAATTCAATCAGCAAAAGCTTTTTAGTCAGACGTACAAAACCTATAGTCGTTTGACCCAAAACCTTTGGTCAGCTCTCCTAAAGTATTTGACTGGGTCATTTTTCTACCAATGAAGCTTTTGTCAATGCTACCAAAGCGTTTTTTTTTTTTTTCTTTTTTTTTTTTTTTCTCTCTCCTGTGCAACTCTGCCTGATACACAATAGTCTATCGTCTTACACTGAGAGAAATCACTCCTTTAAAAACAAGGAAACACGTTTACTTGTGACAGTTTTCCTTGTGCGAAGTAAAGTTCTGATTGCATGAAGGAGAATCACTGTCACAACGGCGCATGCTCGCTTGTTGTTACAGTTAATAGACGGCTTTTCTATAGAATGGAATAAATTTTACTGTTTCTGCAAGGGATCCAACTAAATAGGGAACCCATAGCAGTTGGTTCCGTTCTGCATAGACAGAAAAGCTGATTCCCTTCTGCGTAGTCGTCCAATTGATGAAATTAAGGAACTCGTTTAGTATTGTAAGAGGAACGGGCATAGATATAATGTTCATTCTTTTTTTCTATTTAATTGTTTTATTATTTTTTTTTAAATAAAGAAAAACGAATGGAATTCATCAAATTAACCAAAAACTTTTTTTTTGTTTTTTGTTTTTTTTACGAACACTTAATTACTCCAAGTTCTTATGTACAAGCCAACTTCAAATATCACATAGCCTAAAATGGGCATGTTTTGCCCGCAAGCCTTCACTCTTCATTTGATTGCAAATGATTGTAAAACAATTTAGTGGTTGATCGCTGTCACGAGAATAGTCAAGTTTCTTTTGGGACACTCGGAATCAATCGGGATTTTCTCTTAAATCTCTTTTGCAGTTCGAGTACAACCAACTCACGCAAAGCAATGTTCAAACAGGAACCTTGAAATAAAAATAAAAAATTAAAAGTAAAAAAAAATAAAAATAATAAAAAAAAAACGATCTGTGCTGAAAGAGCTTAAGTCTCAGTTTTAATGTGAGATCTGCAATAAATGCTTTCAAATGCATTTTATTTATTTCATTTAAATGTTGTTAAGTCCTTTCAGCAGGCAGCAATTCAATACCTCTCCTCTACCAAGATGCCGATTACTAAAACCGCTTTTTGCTAAAGAGTCTGAAGTTCATTTTCACTTAATATCTGAAATGAATGCCTTTTAATGTATTAAACGACTTTCGTCAGATTGGAGTTAGGTCCTTTTAGCAGAAAACTATTTAAATTTCTGGTCCTCCGTTCGATGTCAGTGTAGGAGGCATTCCTAACCTCAACATATTTGAGTTGCATCGGAGGATTCTGTATGCTATGTTGATCACGCATCCAAGTGAGGCTGTATCAATATTTGCTTTCCCTCTTCGGATGACGTATGCTCAGAACTTCTTCTCGAGTGTTTGCTAATTGCTTTCGTGCATGATGTGTGCGTCGTGTCGCTTTTAGTGTGCAGTGCCGTTACCGAGCACCGTCCCTGGTTCAACATCCACCGCCATTTTAAACTGCCAGAAGACGACTCCGAACCCGGTGCAGGAAAGCATAATCTGAAAACATACAAAAATAAACTGGAGGAAACACCCCACGAACACTTTCTCACATCAAAATTACTCTGGGGCCCCCATACCCCCTTTTATTACTCTGGGGCCCCCCAGACTCCAATTTATTACTCTGGGGCCCCCAGACCCCCTTTATTACTCTCGGAGAGACCCCCACACCATTTTTTTAAACGCCTCATTAATTGAATTTGTAAGTAAAATGGATTTTGAGACTTTGCGATGCTTTCAATGTAATTATCACGTGATAAAATATCTAGGAATCGATATCCCATGACACTTCAACAAAAGTTTGCAACAGACCCATTGTATTAGTGAAATTTGTGCTAATTCGGTCGAGTGTAGGCCGTAGGGGCCAGTGGGTCCTAAGCGATTTTTACGCCTTAATTAACGACATAGTGTGTCCGTCTGATGTAATGAACGTAAAACCAGGTTTTCTCATCATAAGATACCTCATTCTCACCCCTGTCGCCCGATGTACCATGTATTTCGACCCGCTGATTTCAAATTCGGCCTTAGTTTTTACTTAAAATTTATTTTTTTTTCCAGAATTTCGAATTTTTTGCTAAGAAGACATAATTTCGAATTTACGTAAAATCAAGGAGAGTTTAATGAAAAGTGCTAGCATTTTTGAAATCAGCATCTCACAACACCTATGATAGCGATGATGAAGTGAAATTGTAGGCGTAGAATTATTCTAAAACACTAAAAATTAGTAAAATTAACATTGATGGATGGTGAATGTCGCGGACCCATTATGTCGTTTTTGATGCTTATTTGAGCTAAGCCTTGTTTGACGAAACAAACAGGGGCCTTCTTCGTGTTCATCAGTTACAGTGGTAAAGCAAGCTTTGGCAACATGAACATGGTATTTTGTTCGAAGTCTTCACCGCACACCCTGACACTAACGGATTCAGGAATTTTTCCTTCTTTCTCTATGGCCGTTTGATCGAGTGTGTTAGAAAAGGACAGATAAGGGGCAGTCACGTGACTTTCGCCCCCTCTTCTATCCTTTTCTAACACACGCGATCAAATGGGCAGGTAGAGAGAAAGACAATCCACTCTGGATCCGCCAGTGCACCCTGAAGCTCCCGAATATTTTCAGATTTTTACTACCGCGGTGGTGGGATGGAAAATGGTAGAGCTTGGGGGGTGGGGGTGGGGGGGTCTTCAAAACGTCCGCGTTAAATTAGACAGGATCTTCGAACCAATATTTAAGGGCTTGACGAAATGACTATCCCGTTATTTTAGTTCTGCCGGGAGTGCCACGGGATTTTACGCGCTCCCGCTTATTGTATCCCAACTGTCTTTAAATTCAGCTTTGCTCTAATTGATGTTGAGTCAGGCATTTTTATGTTTTATTTAGTTATCGTTAATGCCTGTCGTAAACTTTTTTAGTCTCTAAATCACTACAGTTCCTATACAGCGAGTATTAGCGGTGTGCCAGGTTTATCGCAGAGAAAGTTATGCGTTTTGTAACCGCAAAATTTTTATAGCCTTATTCTTCTCTTTTTCATTATATGTTCATCACAAGGTTTTATTTTGTCAATTAAATATGGTTTCAATTGTTTTGAAAGGTTGTAATATTGACTTGAAGTTTTTCTTTTTTTGTTCCAGGTGAGACTCTTTGTTATTTTTCGACTGAACTATTCCTGAGTCCAGGTAATTTAATGTTGAAAATCACTTTGACCGTCCGTTTCCCCTTGATTCTTGCCCGAAATTGTTTCTGGGTCCGAAAATTACCTCAGAGCACACCCAAAAGCTCTTAAAACTACGAGCCGTTCGGCCGCAGCTGCAACAGCGGATGCGCGAATTGGCTGTCCTCGTTACAATAGTCAGCCTCATTTGAACCACGAATATCCAAGACTCAAATTGATATGGGAATACAACTGTAGGCTTACCTTAACAAATAATCCCATGTGCAGGTCAAACGTTCTGCAGACGGTAAAGCCCAATGGTCGATTCTCAATTCTGTCCAGGAAAAGGTTTACCTGTGATTGGAGATGGCGAAAATTTTAGTATAAAGGGGGAAGACTATATCTGAACTTTTCAATTATAGTCTTCCTACTCGATTTTTTGTTTTTTTGTTTCTTTTTCTTTTTGTTTTTTGTTTTTAGATGTATTTGGCTTTATTCCACCTGGGACCATTATCCAAAAAAATGGTTCTTGTTGTACTAAAGCGAATTTTCGCGACGAATATATCCAACGAAATTATACAAAAGCATTGCCAACCTACGTATGACGACGGTGGATGACACGAAACTGGGTCATGTTTTTCGTACTTTTTCGGTGTTTTTAGGCATCGATGGCATCAATTCGATTTTGAATTCAAGTCCGGAGGTGATTTCAAAATCGAATTGCTGCTATCGATGCCCCAAAAACACCTAAAAACACATTGGAGCTGTAGCAAACTTTTGCTACAGGCTTATTAATATAGTTGATTAAGGCGTAATACCCTGTAAAAATAACGATAAGCGCACTAAAAAATCACGAAATCCACTCCTAAACTCACAAAATGCTTTTAAATGCGAGACCGTAATGGCGGCCGAGGCAGCGGTTTTCTTATGGCAATTGTATGCTTCTTCTTCTTCTTGTGTGGTGTTGCGAGAACACCTTGTGTAGATGGCGCTGATTGAAGATAGGGAACCCCAATGAAAACCGCGGCCCCGGCCGCCATTACGGTCTCGCGTCTAAAAGCATTTTGTGAGTTTAGGAGTGGATTTCGTGATTTTTTAGTGCGCTAATCGTCATTTTTACTGGGTATTACCCCATAATCAACTATTAATAAGCCTGTAGCAAAAGTTTGCAACAGCTCCATTGAGTTTCCTCGAATATGTGAAGTTAGGTTGGTATTGTTAATCGTATTCGATCGCGAAAATTCCCTACTATAGTACTACGATGACTAAAAAACGTGGTGTAGTTGACTATTGATCAGTTGGAGTTGCGGTTTAATATATTTTACTACTTCTTCATAATTAATGAAATTATTGTAGTGTACCAATCAACGAGCTATATCGATAGAGAAGATTTGTGGGGCGTGATATTGAAACTTCAAGGAGGTTGCCATGGTGGAAGTCTCTGATGGACATTTTACACGGGATCGGTTTGTTTGCCTCACTTTTTTTAACCTTGGAAAAAAAAAAAAGTTGTTAATAATATAGTGGACATTGGTTTTAAACGAAAAAGTGCAAGTGGACACAGTAATCGATGTACCTTGTGGCATTCATAGTTCTTCCCGTGGAACTGAAAAAAGTTACTCCTACACATGTATGGTGAGGCCGTACGCTATCTACTAGCTTGCTCGAGCTCTCACCCCAACCACCTTAGTAAAGTGACCATTTCGTCCCAACATTTTTTATCCCCTGGACGCCTCAAATACTTCGTTTGATGATATGGATGATATAGCGCGAGCGGCGAGCGCGCTTAATTAACGAGTACTTCAGGTATTTTAAGAATATACATTTACGACGTCATGAGTAGATTTAGTGAAGGTTAAGTGTGTTGATCGATTTGTTGGGCCAAAATTCATGGGAATTCATGATTCATATTGCCGTGATAACAGTGTTTAAAAGACCCTGTCTAATGGAAATTTTCAATATAGTACGTTTTGTTATTTGTGCTCTATGCTTGGGTTTTTCTTACCTCCTCTTGAACCGATTTATCCATTTTATAATCGTCAAAGTGCGCCAAAATGGTTTGGGTTCTCATCGCCTAAAATAGGGGGGAAAATCAGTAAGTTTTAAAGAAGTTTTAAGTCTTTCTCGATAAAAAACAATAGGATAGAAATGGAATAATGATTTTTTTTTCTTTCTGAATTTCTAACTCATGTAAGTGGTCGCAAGTTCTTTAGTACCAACTTCACTCCAATATAATTTGACATTCAAAAGTTAAAAAACCTCTTTATTTTATTTTTATTTCACCCTTATAAAAAATGTGATCGGAAAACCAATTTTTGAAACTTCCTAGAACCAGCATTTCTCACGCGATTTAGCTACGATTGAGTATAGCTCAACAGGTCATCGCAAATTTTTTCAAAACTGCAAATACAAAATTATTTAAAATCTCACATTTCTTCAGAATTCGCCCTCAATTTAGTATGTGTATTTTTGGTTTTTCCTATCTCTACTTCTTTTCAAAAACCACAATGGATAAAGTTTTGTTTGGTCTCACAAAATCATATAGAGCACTCTGGATTACGCCACGGGCAGTTACTGGAATTTGTCGTCTCTCTTCCCTCCTATTTGAAGACGTGTATTAGGAAAGGATAGCAGAGATGATCATCTCATGAATGTCAGCCCTTATATCCGTCTTATTTTAACGGACGCAGCGTTCGAATGGGGAGAGAGAGAGAGAGAGAGAGAGAGAGAGAGAGAGAGAGAGAGAGAGAGAGAGAGAGAGAGAGAGAGAGAGAGAGAGAGATGATGATGATGATGAACCGTTTTTATTGAAAAAAAAAAAGAACTAATGCTAATAACATAAGTAAAACAAAAAATCATACAGAGAGAGAGAGAGGGAGAGAGAGGGAGAGAGAGAGAGAGAGAGAGAGAGAGAGAGAGAGAGAGAGAGAGAGAGAGAGAGAGAGGCGAATTCCTGTATCCGCCGGTGGCTTACGTCGAAGTTTGAAAAGAAAATAAGTTTTGGTGATTTATGGGTCACCGCATACAATCACCAAAATGACAAAATTTGGAACTTGATGCACGCGCCCTAATGCAATTTTTGCTTTCATCAGTGGCGCGCAATTTGGCGACATTGTATTTTCTCCATAGAAACTCAAAAGACGCTCTTGAATTCAACCTTTTACATGCGAGTTTAAGTAGACGAAATGCAACGTTGTCAAATTGCACGCTACGCAATTGGTCGAGAATTAAAAGACTTGGATGTTACTGCGGTAACCATCTTTGAGCACCTTGATAGCAAACGCCTTCTCATTAAGAGTCGGTAATTAATGGACAATTAAATGATGGTTCACCAGAGTAACATCAAAATCTTAAAACACTCGACGAATAGCATCACGTAACACTCATAGACAGTTTTAACGATAGGTTTAACTACAAAAAGTAACTGATCAGTCCGCTGACTTACACATAGAATGTGCAGCGGCTAGTTATAATAACTGTACTGAATGAAACGACTGGTACCAGTATACTATAGACTAGCTGTGTGGTCTATTACTTGTGCGTAAGGCTCATGCAGACCTCTTCTGATTGATAGGAGTCCTGGTTAAGATAACCTACAAATCCCGATGGCAATTGGCTCTTATGTGGGTATATTTACAGTACGATTTATCTTTTTCCAGTTTGTGAAAAGGGAATTAATTTCGATTTTCACTCGAGTTTGACAATTGGTCCTGATTTAAAATTCTTAGCAATTTTCAGACGTAAATCAAACCATGTTTGTGGGTGTCTCTATAAGTATAAACTTTCATTGTAAATGACCAGCAACAAATAGAGATCCAGCGCAAAACATGCGACGCAAAGGTGAATCCAGCAATCTGGCAACTGTGGATTCCTCCCGTTTGAATGTATTAAAAACAATCGATTAGTAATAGAGCCATGGCTCCTTTAAGAATCGATTAATTCTTATACGTTCAAATGGAAAGAATGCATGATTGCCAAATTGCTGGATCCGCCCATCATGACTTGGAAGGTGCTCCTTTTTCCCATCTTAAAAGTCGTGACTCATCTAAACAATATCCACTTTGCCGACAATTTTTCCGAATTCCCTCGCTACGTCACTGATTGTTCGTTGCGTATTGCATACCCTGCACTTTGAAGTGGCGGCTAGTATTATTTTAGCAACCCCGTTTTTTTTTCATTTGAACCAATGCAAAAGTATCGATTTCTCAGGGCTTCAGTGAATCCCCTAAATAGTAAATATCGATCATTTTACGTAGGTTTAAATGGAGAGAGTCCGTTGATATACCTCATTGCACGAGCCGCTACTGCACTATGATCTAAGATCTAAATAAAATGGCCTAAAATCAATGTATAAAAAGTAATCAAAAATTATGGTTTTCGACCTTTAAAGCTCAAATTTAAACTTTGCAGGAACATCAAAGTTTAAGTTACTTGTTATAAGTGTTTTCTGTGATTAAAATTGGTGTTGAAAGCTCATAAATGCTTAATTCATGAGAAACTTACTTTATGATTTTTTGCCACTTTTTGACCATCTCAGACTATAGTGCACTGATCAATGGCTGCTCGTGCAATATGGCAACAACGTATTTTCTACATTTAAACCTGAAACAATCGATCTTCAGGTGGTGCAACTGCACCTCCAAGATATCGATACTTTTGCATAGGTTTAAATGGCAAAAAAGCATGGTTGCCAGATTGCTCGAGCCGCCACTGGCACTGATACCCTGGCTAGGTATCTTTTCTTACACGGAGGAAAAAAAAATCGGTTATGAGAACTGAACTTCGGCTCATATGGAACACCGAAGTGTTCAATTACAGTAACCAAAGTTTTTGATTGTGAGTACCAAACTTCAGCTAGGAGTACCAAAAGTTTCGGCAAGTGCGTGGTTTCGGTATGACTCACATTTCGTCCCTACTGAACCTCTTCGGTACTCCTAACTGAAGTTCGGTACTCACAACTGAAAACTTCGGTTACTGGAACCAAACTCCCTCGGTGTTCCATATGAACCGAAGTTTTTTTCTCCGTGTACTCCCCGCTAGTTTATTGTGTGTGTGTGTGTGAGTATTTGTAAGTATAAGTACCTCATTGACTGTTCTGTCGGGGGCCGATGTAATGATGTAGAGTCTTGAGAGGAGGTGGAGTGTCCAAGAGGCGCCGTGCACCATGTCCAAGATAGGCGGCTCCAGAATCCGACCCCGGGCACCTACCACTTGGAGCAAGTTGAAGATGATGAAGATGCCAATTTGCAAAACGTCAATGCCCATCTGATGCTCATACATCCGAGCCACTCGATCCATATTATCGCACAGATGCGTGTGGTTGTCCGCCAGACGGGCTATTTTCATTGCGACTGCAACCGTTCAGTGCAACGTGTATATAGTCAGTCACGAAACGACCCCCCCCCCCCCCCCCCGGGGGGGCATTGCGATCTTCCTAACTAAACATTGGAACTTTCGCCCAGGCAATTCAGTGCTGATGGCACTGCTGGTTTTATTTATATTAAAAAAAAAAAAAAAAAAAAAAAAAAAAAATGTTTCCGCCTCGGAAATGCAAGCTGAGCACGAAAGGAAGTGGGTACTTAAAATGTAATCACCGAGCTTATTTCAGAGTAAAGAGCTGCATGGAAACGATCTCCTTGGTATTTGCCAATTTTTTGAGTCTTTGCGAAATAATTTTCAACAAGTTTGGAAGTGTCCCAACTGTGCAGTGTTGTCAACATGAAACCATCAGTTTTTTTCAAACTTTTAAAGTTTCCCTTGTACTGTTTTTATCGGCGACGAAAATATAAATTCAGTAGCACTAGGAAAGTTTCTTATCGGCAATTGGAAACACTTGTGATTATGCAAAGCTTTCCATTATTTTGACTTGAATGGTGAGTGTACAGCATGTTGCTTCAGAGACATTCTGCAGGCGCTATATTGCATCTTACTGAAGGTGCTGATAAAGCAAATGTATTGGTACCTCAAACGGGCACCATCAACAATCAACATGTTATGTGATCTTCATGTTGCCAGAAGAAGTGTACTAGCGCGAAGACAAATATAATTTGCCTGGGTATGCATAACGCAACTCAAAAAATACCATTCAACTTCAACAAGTGTATTAGGTGCACAGTAGCGTCATTTTCGGGGGTGAGGGGGGCAGGGGGTCAACCACCCAATGGTCGGCCAAAAGTGAAAAAGTGATGACCCTTTTTTTCAGGAGAAGAAAAAAGTTTCGAACTAAAATTTGGTGGTCATTAACGAGTTTTGTTGGAATTTAGGGCCAAAAAATAGGATATGTAGGGCTGTAGTGTCTAAAATAATATTGATGAGAAAAAAAAAAAAGAAAAAAAAAAAAATCAAATGTTTGCCCCCCCTCCCCCCAAGCCGAACCCGAAATGACGCGCCTGTATGTGCATTGTGTAATGTGTATTGCATATCCTGGCTAGTTGTCTCTGTGTATCTATACCCACTAGTACATTATCGGGAACTCAACCCCTATTCCCGACACAGGAGTCTCTCTCTTGTGCAATGCAGTTCTTGCAACGTGGTATTTCAAAAAGCAAAAGTTTGCAACAGACGCATTACTGCTTACCCTCGGTCCTTGCGTCGATTTCAGTCTTTTTTCTGAGCTTATCGAGTCGTCTATTCAGCGAGAGAAAAAGCTGATGAAGACCCGTTGCAAGAGCGTAAAATTGTAGATCGACGGACAACGGAATGAACACCTGCAGCTCCTTCACGAAACAGACGAAACTGTGAATCTAAGCGATTGAAAGTTTATTCAAAGCATTACAATGTATTGCTTATTTGGGTCCACGATAACAAGACGTTTCGCTAACGCCAAAAAAATGTCATAGAAGCTGCATTCTTAAGGGGTTCTCTCCACCTGCAAAGAGCTTGATTCAAAATGGGGGTTTTTCTCCCCCCCCCCCCCACCGATTTTCTTGAAACTTTGTATTTTGATAGTACTTGATAAAAGTAGTCTTTTTTTTCAAATAAAATTTTTCCAAAAATAATTAGGGGGGAGTTACAGTGTTGCAAAGTCGCACCTTTCACAAATGCATAACTTTCGCGTAAATCATCCAATTGAAATGCGGTTTTCACCAAAAGATGCGGATTGTAAAGCACTTTCATGCCATCCAAACGAAATTCAATTTCAATAATTTTTGACTTAGTTATCGTCATTTTTGTGATTTTTAGGCCACTCAAAATCTACTCAAAGTGAAATAAAAAAAAATGGTATTTTTTTATTTTGACCGGGTTGCAATATGTTATTCCTCTTTAAATTCTGCGTAAAATGAGCCCAAGCAGAATGCAGGGCGATTTTTTGTTCCGGAGTTATGCATTTTTTAGTAAGCGAAAAACGAGTTTTTTAGGGTGCCCATGAGCGTTCGAGAGAGAGGCTCAAGTCAAATAAATGGAAACGGTATTTTTTGATTTTGATCAAATTAAAATATGTTATTCCTACTTAAATTCTGCGTAAAATGAGCCCAAGCAGAATGTGGGGCGATTTTTTGCTGCGGAGCTATGCGCGTTTTAGTAAACGAAAGTCGAGTGGTTGAGGCTACCCGGGCTACCCACGTCTTTGAGCTTCTCCATAGAACGCTCGACTTTCGTTTACTAAAACGCGCATAGCTCCGCAGCAAAAGATCGCCCCACATTCTGCTTGGGCTTATTTTACGCAGAATTTAAGTAGGAATAACATATTTTAATTTGATAAAAATCAAAAAATACCGTTTCCATTTATTTGACTTGAGCCTCTCTCTCGAACGCTCATGGGCACCCTAAAAAACTCGTTTTTCGCTTACTAAAAAATGCATAACTCCGGAACAAAAAATCGCCCTGCATTCTGCTTGGGCCAGCGGCGTCGCTAGGGGGGGGGGGGCGGGGGGCCCAGGGCCCCGGGTGCCACCATCCTTGGGGTGACACCCGACGGAGTGAAAGAAAAAGAAAAGAGAAGAAAAAGAGAAAGAAAAAGGAAAAAAGGGGAAAAAAAGGAAAAAGGAAAAAAAGGAAAAAAGGAAAAAAGGAAAAAAAGGAGAAAGGAGAAAAGAGGAAAAAAAGAGGAAAAAAGAGAAGAAAAAAAATAAGGAAGGAAAAGAGGAAGAAAACGAAAGGAATAGGAAAAAATAAAGGTAGTTGAAGGTAAGGGGGTGCGGGGAAAGGGAAAGAAAGGACAGTTTGCCACGGGTTCCACTGACTTAAGGAAAGGGCATATGGTGGGGAGCCTGGGCCTGGGGGTGACACCCAACTGGACCGGTCAAAAAAAACGATTCAAAATAGTTAGAAAATGAAAGTTAAAGAATAAATGTAATCAGGATGGAGAAAGAACCCCCCCCCCCCCCATCGCCACCCCATAAATTTTTCTCGGTTCTCTCAAATAAAATCCGGAAACCCCGTTAAACTGGGTTTTCAAGGTGTGAAATTTTCAAAATTTTCCGGGGGTGGACCCCCGTACCCCCCGTTTACCTGGGGGGTATTCCATATCCCCCAGACCCCCCGGTGAATGGGGTGTGTGAACAGTAGGTACGTCAACTCAAAAGATCTCCCTTCCCTTCAAACAATTTCTGGCTGCACCGATGCTGCTTCATTACATACTTTTCTGTTAAATCAGCAAACATTACCATTATTTGATCAAATTAATAGTGAATGTTCAAAACCTTCTAGGATACATAGCAATAAATGTGCTTTTCTCTTTACCGAATGTCACTGAATTTGAATTTTTAAATCTGTATCTTCTGATGAGCGAGGATGGAAAAGGGAAGGACGAGGAGGAGGGGAAGGGGGACTGGGTGGGGTACAGGTAGGAGGCTAGGGGGGTCAGTGGAAATCGTCGTTCTGAGTTAGCTTTTTGATGGAGAAGGGGGTGACACCCGGCACTTGGGCCCCCCCTAAAAATACACCTAGCGACGCCACTGGCTTGGGCTCATTTTACGCAGAATTTAAAGAGGAATAACATATTGCAACCCGGTCAAAATCAAAAAATACCATTTTTTTTTATTTCACTTTGAGTAGATTTTGAGTGGCCTAAAAATCACAAAAATGACGATAACTAAGTCAAAAATTATTGAAATTGAATTTCGTTTGGATGGCATGAAAGTGCTTTACAATCCGCATCTTTTGGTGAAAACCGCGTTTCAATTGGATGATTTACGCGAAAGTTATGAATTTTTGAAAGGTGCGACTTTGCAACACTGTAACTCCCCCCCTAATTATTTTTGGAAAAATTTTATTTGAAAAAAAAAAATACTTTTATCAAGTACTATCAAAATACAAAGTTTCAAGAAAATCGGTGGGGGGGAGAAAAACCCCCATTTTGAATCAAGCTCTTTAAAAGTGCGAATAAACTGATTAAGCCAATGGTCTGCCTTGCATTGGCGGATACAGAGGGGGGGTCGAGGGCGCGATCGCCTCCCCCCGTTCGGCCAAAAAAGGGGAAAAAGAGGGGGAGGAAAGGGGAAAGGAAGAGAGACAAAGGAAAAGGGGGTCTCCGGGGGGCAAAAATCCCAAATTCCCCCCCCCCCCGTTCGCGAGGGCTGGAATCGCTAATGCTGCCTTGAAGTCGTTAAATCGAGTCCGATGTAGTATCGACAACAAAGTAGCCCATTGGCTAAAGCAGTCAATTCGCACTTTTAAACTCGTAGGTGGAGAGACCTATTAAAACGTTTAAAGTTACTAAACGTAGTCCATACGTAGAGTAGGTAAAATTATGGGGGCAATAGCCCCCTCCTGGCTTCCTCCTCCAAGAAAACAGTTTTTCTGGTTGTATACTGCGTACAGCATATATGTATACCTGTTCAATCCATGACCACTAGTAATATTTCTGCTACCATTCCATTTGTAAAAGATGGTGAAAGCACCCAAATCGGGTAGTGGTTGAAAATCAAAAATCAGGTTTATGTTATTTACGAGGCTTCGTGATTTGGGAGTATGATTACTACACACTTTTACCGCGGGACTAATCTGCGCTGTATATTCATTATTATACATGTTGGTTAGCTGTACCTGCAACACGAAGCGGAGGTTTTATCTCATCATCGACCTTTATAAATGTAATTATTGTAAATGATAAATAATAATAATAATAATATGATCCTTACTTGTACTACCCTCCAAAATGATACTGGTGGGGGGAAGGTAAGTCTGTTTATACTGATCGGAATAATCGCCAGAGCGGTGCATATCAACACTGGCTTCAAAAATCTGTAGCGGTGGAAATCCGGCGGAAACTTCACTTCTGTCATAACATGAAACAAGATAACGAGATAGTTTACTGAAATGAAACTTTTAATTTGTTAAAAAATCCGTACAATGGAGACACTTGTGACTTTCGTATTTTGTAGAAGTGAAGTCTTATTTTCGCCATCGATCGAGATTAGGGTTAACCCAAGGCTGTAGATTAAGGAGGTATGCTCATCTGACTTCGCGCCGCAAATTCAGTGACGCGTAGTTCAAAATCGCTGCAGGCAAGATGACCGACAAAAGCAGAAAACGTATGCTATTTGCAGAAAACATTGGGCTGCCCTCTGCAGGAAAGCAGGAAACAACCCAATGTTTTCTGCAAAGAGTCTATGTTTTCTGCTTTTGTCGGTCATCTCGCCTGCAGGGATTTTGAACTGCGCGCCACTGAATTTGTGGCGCAAAGTCAGATGAGCATACCTCTTTAATCTATAACCTTGGGTTTAACACCCCCCCCCCCCCCCCCCAATCTCGGGGGTTTTCCATGAATCTTGATGAGAGACTCACTCCATGTTTTTAGGTGAAACAGTAAACCTTTACCACCATTTTCACGTATTCGTTTTCAAATTCAACGAGGTTCTTGCATCGCATGAGGTTTTTACCGCATCTGTCATTATAACGTCACCAGTGGCGAGGTGTGAAATTTGGCAAAAGTGTATTTCCTCCATTTAAATTCACCAAAAAAGTCGAACGCTTCAGTCATCAGCGATGACCAGGTATTTCGACCTTTCTAATGTGTTTAAATGGGGAAAAGGGAACGTTGCCAAATCGCACGCTTCGCCACTGAACGACACACTTATGGGCGGCGTCGCCCATAAGGTTGCCAATGTGACAAATCAGTTTGAAATCGGTTTTACACAAAATTGCAAGTGTTTCAGAGTAGCTATCTGGACAAAGAAATCGATAAAACTGCGGTTTTTTTTTATGGAAGGATATACATATGCTTCCAATTATTGACTCGCTCTCGATCGATCATAATCCGCCTCGCAGTTGTAAACCTGCGGCCACTACTAATGTTGTGTAACCCCCCTCTAGTCGTGAACAAACGCGTAGCGTGACCAAAAGAAGTGGGGGGGGGGGCTAAAAAGTGAAAAAGTGATGACTTTTTTTTTTTTTTTTTGCTTCTCGTCTCAAATGGATGTTTCAAATTACCTAGAATGAGCCACTCCGTAATATTTTAGCCCCGATCTTTAGCCCCTCCACCCAAAAAAGTGGGGGGCTATAGCCCCCCCCCCACTTTTAAAAATTCTAAAAAAAAATTAAAAATTCTAAAAAAAACTAATTTCTTCTAAATTCCAAAAAAAAAATTCTAACATAAAATAAAATGATCGTGGGACGTTTCGAGGCCCAAACGGCACTCTTCCTCAGCCATTTTGTTCTTTTATACATATATTGTGAATTTTCGAACTACTTGTGTAATTCTGTTGTTGACTATCAATATCTTACCGTTCTCGACTATGTTCGTTAGAACGGGTCGCACGTTATTCGTTTTGAATACTTGAAGCACAAGGTGGGTGATGCAAATGGAATTGAAGAAAATGTGGCACATTACCCGGTCATGCGGAATTTTTTGAGAGTAAACCTGCACAATCAAATTTACGAAGGTCGCATTAATATCACAGAATAATACGATCAGAACGGAAACTCTGTCGGATTTTGAAGCAAATTTATTTTGCGTCCGCCATGTTGGGATATAGGGTGTTTACATCTGGATTCGCGCGTGAAAAAAAAATATAGGACATGATCCGCGAAATTTTCATTCTGAAATGCCAAAAGAATAAAAGTGAGGGCGGAAACTTAAGATTTCATTCCAGAATTTACAGAAATAAATGAGTTTCAACACAAATCACACACGTCCGCCATGTTGGGATATAGGACCACAGCGTTGCCTATTGGTGCCGTTAAAATTCCAAACTTGCTTCCATTGGCTCTTATGGGAGTTTCCGTTCTGATTGTATTATTCTGTGTTAATATGTGCCAGTAGCGATGCGTGAATTGCGATTTATCGATTGTATGTTCTTCGCGTATGAACCTAAAACAATTGATTCGACTATTTATACGCGGTTAAATTGAACCTCTAATAAACCGATTTTTAATCCCGGAGACCTAAGAAACAACAAATTGTGAATTTGTCTACAAAGCTCGCAGACATTTCGTATACTTTCAAAAATTCCGCTTTTTTTCAGCCAATGGGGCTCTTGCAAATTTTTGCCACACGGGGTTGAAGTGTTGATTCTTGCGTAAAAACCAGTAAAAATGCCGATGAGTAGGTACACTAAAAATTCACAAAATTCACTCTCAGAATCGAGCTTAGTGGCGGTTCGACGCAGGTATCATGGGAGACTCCTATCTAAATTAATTGAGACATATCTCTGTGTTTCCGTAGAGAAAGTGACATAATAGACAGGAATCTCCCATGATACCTGCGTCGAACCGCCAATACGATCTTGCCAATAAAGTAGTTATGCTTTATAGGTTTATCACTGAATTTTTGACTTTCTTAGTGTGTTTTTCGTGATTTTAGCTGGTCTTTACGTAAGATTGGACTATTTATTTGCTTATAGCAAAAGTTTACAAGAGCCCCATTTGTCTACTATTAAGCTCTCAGAAATTTCGTATACTTTCAAAAATTCCGTTTTTTTCAGCCAATTGTGAGGTCTGTAGCTTTTGTAAAACCTAAGATATGACTAATATAAAATCAGTGGTGGCTCGTGCAATTCGCCAACACCGATTTTCCTTCATTTGAATCTATTCACAACAATCGATTGTTGGAGAAGCACTGCTCCTTTATCGAATCGATTGCATTATACATTGAATCAAATGGAGGGAAAACATTGTTGGCGGATCGCACGAGCCGCCACTGTACAAAACTGAAAATTTTCAAATGTTATTTCACAAACTTCCTTTTTTTTAAGGGGCAGGTATGCAGCCATCTCGACCAAAATTTTGGATTTTTGGCCGTTCTACTAGAAGAGACATGGTTTAATTTACTTTGTTATGACAGGTGCACATATTTGTTTGTTGCCTGATTGACGGGTTCACTTTATTATTTTATTGAAAGGAGGGGAGGGGGGGCGAGGTTAGACCACCCCCTTAAATTCAATGTGTGTCATTGAAGTGGCGTAGCCAGGAATTTTTCTAGGGGGGGGGGGGGGGGTCTGGGGTCCGAAAATTGTCAAGGGGGGGGGGTCCAAAGATATTAATTTGTCTGAAAACGCAAAAAAAGACCTTTTTTAAGGACAAATTTTGGAGTCATGGGGGGGGGGCAAAGACATTATAGAAGAAGACTGGCCCCTAGCGGCGAGATTTGAAGCCGGTTACTGTCATAGGCGAGGGCTTCCCCGCTCGGGGGTATGAACCAAATTAACATTGCGTCTTATGGAGCCGATACATAAACCTGTTTCAAAAGAATATTAATTACTGTTGGTTTTCAAAAGTACGCAGATATGATATGCAGCTTATGCCAAAGTTGAGATTGACGAACTTAAATGGATGTTTCGGTCAATTTATCCGCTAGATATTTACGATTGAAAGTACGGCAGAGAGGTTATGACTGCTAAAGTAAACAATGACTGACCGATCGTTAACTTCGATTATTAAAGAACGGATGCTTTAAATTGATCCAAATTTTCGGTTAAAATGTATGGTATACTATACTGTACAACATATGTGAGACTCGACACGGTTATTCGCAAGAATAATTGACTAAAATAGGTTTGCAGAGCGAGGCTCCATAAGAGCTAATGTTAATTTGGTTCATACCCCCGCGCGGGGAAGTGCCCTGCCCATCAGTCCGTGCCAAGACCGGCTTCACTTTTCCCCCGTGCAAAGAGATAGCAGGGGCCAGTCTTCTTCTATAATGTCTTTGGGGGGGGGGGGGGGTCCAGACCCCCTGGACACCCCCCCCCCCCCGCTCTTCCCCTTGGCTACGCCACTGTGTCATTGTGTGACGTGTGTGAGAGAAAACGAGAAACTGGAGAAATAAAAAAAAAAACAAAAACAAAAGACAAAAAAAAAAAAAACGTACTTACACTGCCGAACGCTTGTTGAGGTTTAAGATTTTGCAAATGACTGACGACAGACACGAACATGAATATGTTGAACGAAAGGAAGAAGATGTAAGTGGCGAGACCCACAAGAAATACCGGTGTGAGAGCAGGAAACCCGGTTTTGACCTGATTGATACGCATCATTGCGCAAGGCAAATGCATGTTTTAAAAAGTAGGCGAATAAATGCGAGGAATCAACGTAAGGATTATAATGAATAACTTTTAAAATGTTGTTTAAGAAATAAGCCGTGGATAAATTATTTCAGCAAGCTTTTACACTCTGCAGGTTCTTTGTGAGAGGCCGCTTTTGAGCAGAACTGCCTTTCCGTGTTTATTTAATGGCATTTTTCAATTCAGCGACGATTCAACCGGTTGAGAAAATATTGCACAGTTCAGTTCAGTGAAAAAAACATTGTGATAGTGTGATTGCAATCGGTGGAATCGCCGCTGTATTATAAAAAAATTAGCAAGTTTCTTAAAGTCAGTGATGACTCCAACAGTTAAAACAAGAATGCATTTATATCACAGTATTTTTGTGCTTTCATTGTTAAAAACTAAACTGGGTAATCTTTTCTCAACCGGTGGGGTTATCGATGAATTGAAAATGCTATTCAATGTACGCAAACTGGCAGCTCTGCTTTTGAGCATGAGTATAGCTGCCCCAGTGGCATACTGACGGATCTTCGCAATGTTGCATGCAAACAACAAATTTTCTCAATTTGAACCTCTGTAAATTATAAGTCTTGGTGAGGCCATCTGTCTTTACTAGAATCGATTTTTTGAACAGGTTTAAATGGCAGAGAGTGTGATTGCCATAGATCGCACGAGCCGCCGCCACTGGGAGCTCAAAACCTATACCGTGAATACACCCCTGCGGGCCGATCCTTGAAATTCACGACTTTTGGGTAGACTGGATAAGAATGGAAAACGGTGATTGGTGGAGACGAGTCACGTGGTTGCCCAGTCTAATCAAAATACCGAATGGATTAGATAAATTATCGGGTACTCCAAGACTGCCCGATAAATTATCTAATCCATTCCGTATTTTGATTAGACTGGGCAACCACGTGACTCGTCTCCACCAATCACCGTTTTCCATTCTTATCCAGTCTACCCAAAAGTCGTGAATTTCAAGGATCGGCCCGCTGGCCCCTAAATCCCAGTGTTGCCAGATCTTGCGGCTTTTTCTATAAGTTCTTATGGGAAAAGCCGCAAGATCTGGCAACACTGCTAAATCCACATATTATTGCTACTAAATCGAGCCAAAGGGACCGATTTATTGTTTCATTTTGAGGAGTCACAATTCTTGTATTATTTTCTAATCTTTTGTACACCAGGAAAGACCAGGAAGGAAATGTTTCACGCATTTAGATGGAAAATCCATAAGTGTGTAGTTACAATGCGATAAGTTTAAATGGTGTTATCAAATTGCATCGGCTATACGTATTTTTAAGAGAGTGAAACATTCTACTGTCAGTTTACACATAATACGTATTTTAATACAATTTTTTAACCAATAGCAGTTACTAGAAGGCAAGACGACTGTAACACTTGAGTAACTGCAGGTACAGGCTGCAAAAAGTTGATGGCCCATGGGGGGATCGAACCCACGACCTTCGCGTTATTAGCACGACGCTCTAACCAACTGAGCTAATGGGCCAGTTGAGCGGGGTGTCGGAATAAGTGCTATTTCAAAGCATACTCTCTCTACGTTCCATTCAACGTCTCGCTTATCAAGTGCCAAACTGCCAAGACAAGCCGCGACGAAATGCGATGGTTTCAAACCGAAACCGTGTAATTATTTTTATGGACATCAGTTCCGGAAATTTTAAATATCCGCTTTTTGAGACTGATGCATTTTTTTTATGACTGAAGTTTTATGAATGACATAAGGAAACGAAGGAGTTTGAAACGGTTGATCTACGTGTCGGAGAAACTTTTTAATCACGATTATATTCTTGCATTTTGGTTTTTCGAGAGGGGGGGGGGGGGTTCATACGTCATCAGCTATTGACCGGGGTGGGTGGGGTTTACCCCGGGTGGGAATTCACCATGAACAAGCAGAAGAAAGTCATCAAATTTTCTAATTCCCCCCCCCCCCAAGGATTGCAAGTGCAACCCCCCCCCCCCCTCCGAAAACGTACCTTGAAGGCACATTGAAGAGTGATTTTAACCAGCATACTTTCGCTCACCGTAATTTCATTGTCCTTGGAGCTGATGGGCAAAGTACCACTCAGTTTTGAAAACAAAATTATGTGTTGGAATTCCCTCGAGGCAATAAGAGTTTGATTGACATCCTTTTTGTGTGCTTTGGTCATCTCAATTTTTTTGTTAATTTTTTTAAGAAATTGCCCGGCATTTTGCCTTGAAATTTTAATATTATAGATCGTTGGCTTCGATTCAAGCTTCGGTTTGTTTTCCATTGTTCGCTTGTTTCTTATAGGCTCTGTAATCAGGGGGAAAAGCACACATAATATCAATCGATTGTACTTACGTAGTTATTTAACAAGAGAACGTGTGCCTCAAATCATTTTTAACCGAACTCAAAATTAACTGATAATGAGATTTATTCGGCAGACGTCTCCTTCATTTAAACATTAACTCACTTCTGAATAATTTGCTTACAAAGTGCAATTTGGAAAAGAAAAAAAAAAAAAAAAAAAAAAAAAAAAAAAAACTATGTTTATAATTAAAACAATAATAGGAAATAGGAATGGCATAATCTTTAGGCAGCAATCGCATTATACTGGCAGCCCTGCCTTTTATAACTTGGCGCACTTGATTTGATTAAGCAATAAGCATGCCTCGTATTGCGAATCACGTCACAGCGATTTGAAGGCGCTTTATCGTATTTTATGTGCCACTTCCGCACTGTATTGCATTGCGAATAACGTCATAGCGGATTCAAGGCGCTTCACCGTATTTCACAATTCACGCGCCTTACCAGTTGCCCCTTGCTGTCGTTGTACTGTATATCACGCTATTCACGCTACAGCAGCTTGGAAGTGTTGTTCCTATTAATCTTTTGCACAATATGAAATAATAAAAAACAGAAACAAAAATGGGGAAATATTTCGATTTTTTTTTTTTTAGTATTATTGTTTTCATTTGTTGTTCTATGTTACTAAGTGAAGCGAACAAATTAAGGTTATTTCTGAATTGATTAGTTCGAACCGTTGGCAGTGGGCACTAAGTTGCGCTGCTTTTCAAAAAAGTCAACAATTTTTTTCAGTCTGAAATTGGTGAATTTACGGGAAAAGTACAAATTTGAGGAACGTTGACAATCGTGAGCATATTTTAGGAAGATACTTTTAAAGTTTGAAGCTGAAACACTCAGAATAAAAGCCGAGATTTCGGAAGTACGAAAATTCTTAGAATTACTTAGCGGAAAACGATTTTTCCATCGGGACAGGGGTCGAACACTCATAAAACCAGGTGACTCGCTACAAGCGCTCATGTACAATCTCGACCACTTTGACCTAACCTTAAAATCGCCTGGATTCTGATATGTTCAAAAACCTTTAGGTGAGATTGATCTATGGTTTGAAGGATGAAACTTATAATAATTAAATATTCTGCTGGAAGTATCGTGAACAACTGAAGGATCACTGTAATACATTAAAGCTAATTGGAATTTGAAGAATAATTACCAAGCCTTATGCGCCCTAGACTTTACAGAATTTGGCGCTTTCGTTTTTTATGCCGGGCCGTTTTCCGGGTACCACGTGATCTACTCAGGGTCTCTTTCCCAACTTGCACTGATTGAAATATTTCCACGGTCATAACCGTTACGGAATTGAATGAAAGTGGCCCGAAGTTAGTGATGGTCGAACGTGAGTCAAAATAGAAGTCTCAATGCGATCCCTCCCTCCCTCCCACCCACCCTCCCTCCCTTCCTCCCTCCTTCCCTCCTTCCCTTTCTCCCTCTTCCTTCGGTAAAAAGCATTTAGAAAGTTCGTGCGTATCATAATCTCACGAATATTCGAGTACACGATTTGAAATAATATTTATAGTCATGACTTCCGCGAAAGCTTTTTGTCAATATTTATTCACCCAGTAAAAATGATTACCATTAGAACCTAACTTTGACTTTTTAGCTCTTAGAGACGTCAAGTCTGAGACATGTTAGTTCTTTTCATTATTTTTCCTTCATTATTTACAAAGGCATTGTTGTTTTTTGAGGGGGGGGGGGGCTTGATTCCGAAGGTTGTGGAAGCTTTTAATTTGTCAACATTCTTCCCTGTTGCGAAGCGTATTTGGCAACATTGCATTTGGTCCATTCAAACTTACGAAAAATATCGAATTATTGAAGGTGCGGCGGGGCCCTTGATCTAGAGCTTTTCTTAGAGTTTAAATGGACAGAGCGTGACGTTGCCAAGTTTCGCGCTGCATCGCTGATTATTTCTATTTCAAGGAATAATGTATTTCTGCACCTACTTCGATATGCATGTTCTTTCGATGCTCCGAAACTATCCTCGATTTTTTATTATTATTTATTCGTCCGTTCATGATCGTCCGTTGACTCTATCTAATTCTGCCATGTACGATTGGATGACCAGAAAGAAGTAACCAAGGAGTGCTACCATGCTCTAAATCGTAAAAAATCATTAGTCACTCCAACTAAAATCAAAAACTCCATTAAGTATAACATTAAATTCAAAACAACCAAAATGTTGTGGTGATCGCGTTTAAAGTTTTATAATTAAATTGAGTTTTGGCAATTTGTAATTTATTGACATAAAAATTAATGTATTTAAAAGTCCGTGAAAAGTCATTACAAAATCATTTTGATTTGATCTAAAGCACTAAGACAGATTGATGAGTCTTCTCTCTGAAAATAATTGCGTTGACTCTGTAAAAATAAAATTGAATTGTAAAATATCGCGTGGTTATCAATAATGAATTGAAGGTACCCTCGGAAGGAAGACCCATAACGTCGTTCTCTTACCCTACTAGGGTATGTATATTGGTGCTAATTTGAGACCCTCTAATGCAAAGGAGAACGCTCGAAAAATAAGCATTACAGGTTACCTGAACCTAGAATCATTTTAATTAAGGCCAGGTTAATTTTACACGGTAAAGTAAGTACATTTGAGTAAGAAATCATCACTTACGGATCCAAAAAGGTTATTATTCAGAGTGGTAAGCCCCATCAGAGACAGTTGAATTGGCCGACTGTTAAGACGATCCATACAGATGACAATCTAGTGCATCAATTTAAGGAAAACAAAAAACAATTCACGGGTAAAAAAAATGACCGTCGTGCAAGAAACACCTTTTTACCCTTTCAGTATTGAATTATGAGAACTCTTTTCAAATTAATGACTCAAATAAGTGCAGTGAGTAAATATAAACAGTTGAATGATTTCTAAGTTCTGGTTTAGACGTTACGTTGCAAGAATTGGCCTCAAAAACACTATTTTCATTGACTGCTGAAAGAGGAAAATATGATGTTTTGCTAAACTTCAGCGCTCTAAGTGCTTTTAACTATATAGGTCTAGTGATACTTTTACTGCGTTGCCGAACACTACTATCAAACGCAAAAGTATTAGCTGCCGAGAATGGGGCTGTTGTGCACTTTTGCTGTGAGCGACTTAAAGGTCGATTCAGCTGTAAAAACCTGCAAAAATAATGATGGTAGCTCTAAAAACTCATAAAATCCACTCCTGAACTCATTGAATGCATTTAACTGCGCGAGTATGATGACGGCGTATGGCACCAGTAAAGGATATTCCCATCTAATAATACTGCAACTTTATTTAGAAGTGACAGATATGGGACGGCTTTTCTTTGACACCGGTGTCACCAGGTGTCACGGTAGCATTAATTAATCGGCTGTTAATCACTCCTCTTGTGACTAAAAAGTTATACTCTGTGAATCTACCGTATCAATAGAGAAAGTGCCGTAATTGAGATGGGAACAGGGCCGTAGCTACACCTCTGAGGGCCCCGCGGCAAGATGCATTTCTGCCCCCCCCCTAAAATTGGGAAAGGTGACTGAAGATGTGGGG
This sequence comes from Trialeurodes vaporariorum, assembly GCA_011764245.1. NCBI lineage: Eukaryota > Metazoa > Arthropoda > Insecta > Hemiptera > Aleyrodidae > Trialeurodes > Trialeurodes vaporariorum. The sequence continues at coordinate 11,887,871 of VMOF01000220.1, forward strand.
GGTCACCCGGGCCCTCTTACTCCTCCGGGGCACCGCCAATGTACTTTTAGTTGGTTAAAGAGACTTACGAGCAGACCTGTCTTTTTTGTGGGATTTTAATCGCAGACAAGGCGCAGGTCTCTCAAAACGTCCTCTCTCCTCTTCCGGGGCACCGCCGATGTAATTTTAAATGGGAAAACAGACTTACGAGCCGACCTGTGTTTTGGTGGGCTTTTAATCGCTGACAAGGCGAAGGACTCTCAAAACGTCCCCTCTGCTCTTCCGGGGCACCGCCGATGTAAATTTAAATGGGAAAACAGACTTACGAGCTGACCTGTGTTTTGGTGGGCTTTTAATCGCTGACAAGGCGAAGGACTCTCAAAACGTCCCCTCTGCTCTTCCGGGGCACCGCCAATGTAATTTTAAATAGGAAAACAGACTTACGAGCAGACCTGTGTTTTGGTGGGCTTTTAATCGCTGACAAGGCGAAGGGCTCTCAAAACGTCCCCTCTGCTCTTCCGGGGCACCACCGATGTAAATTTAAATAGGAAAACAGACTTACTAGCAGACCTGTCTTTTTGGTGGGCTTTTAATCGCTGACAAGGCGCAGGGCTCTCATAACGTCCCCTATGTTCTTTCGGGGCACTGCCAATGTGATTTTAAAGGGGAAAACAGACTTACGAGCAGCCCTATCTTTTTTTGGGCGTTTAATCGCTGACAAAGCGCGGGGCTCCAAAAACGTCCCCTCTGCTCTTTCGAGGCACCGTCAATGTTACTTTAAATGGGAAAAGACGTACGAGCAGACCCGTTTTTTTGGTGGGCTTTCAATCGCCGACTGGGCGTAGGGCTCTCATAACGTTCCCTCTGCTCATCCTGGTCACCGCCAATGTTAATTTAAATAGGAAAACAGACTAACGAGTAGCCCTGTCTATTTTGGGCTCTTAATCGCTGACAAGGCGCGGGGCTCCGAAAACGTCCCCTCTTGCTCTGCATCCGGCCGATGGGGATCTCCTAATTTTAAAACTATACTCCCGCATTACACTTGCGCATTTAAATGCATTTTATTCGTTTCTGAGTGAATTTCGTGACTTTAAGTGCTATGTTTATAGTTCATCGCTATTTTTGCACGTTTTTGTATTTGAATCGACCCTTAAATCGCTTACAGCAAAAGTTTGCTGCAGCCCGTTCGAGATAAGCATGGCAATCCTTGTGAATCATAGCAACCTTCTATCCTTTGTGTGAATTCTTGATCGTCAAAACTTTTGTGTTTGCTAGTACGTGTGCGTATTACGGACTACAAGAAGAATTTCTCGAAATTCTCATGAATACTTTCTGCGTTGTGGCCTTTACCCTTGATATATTCTCAGATAAAAAACCATGCGATTAAGCCGAAGTACTCCGTTGTAGCTCGGAGGATGTATGAGCCGAGACAATATTTTTGCCTCTCTTCACAGTATTACATGTTTGAGGGGGGGGGGGGTGTCAGTGCTGTAAAATCGGTGACGGAAAAAAGGCAGTTATGGCCTGCAAAATATCTTCGAGGCAACAAGCGGTACACCATGCACCATTTCAATCCAATGTCAATGGGGAAATACATGTACCGTGTGTTGCCTGTGCAACAAATCGCTGGCGCGACTATCAATTCTTTTTGATGATGCCGATATTACACGCGCCTGAGATGGATCTGCAAATTTCTCCAATAGTTTTAACAGGTTGGTAGATAATGCCCAAATCGTATAGTATTATGAACAATAATAACTTTCGATCAAACTGACCTCTCGCTCCGTTTCGAGATGGTTACACTTCATTAGCATTTCCGACAGTATAATCGTCGTTTTTTTAGCCTGAAAAAGGAAACAATAATGATTGCGGGTATGAAATTTCAAATTTTGCATATCGTGTTTCTGAGCTTTGTGAACGCCCATAAGTGTCAATCTTTGATGAACAAGAGTAAACAGTGGCATTCGTTTGTATTCACATTTTGATGAAGTCATGAGTGCTAAATTGCTAGGGCGAGTTTGATTAGTAATTTTATAAACATTCTTTCAGCAAATAAAGTAGGACTCGCGGTCGGTCAAATTTTTAAACCAAGACTTACTGAGAATTCAGTGATGTAGAACACCGGAGTGTTTATGGCTTCGGGTAAATTTACCCGAACCGATGAGTACATGTTATTTATGACTTTTTTCCCGAACTCCAAATACACCCATTGCACATTTTCGAACCCAAAACTCCGTAAAAAGGAATTCAGTTTAATTTAGGAAAGAATCACTTTAAAAAGCCGGAGAAAAATGAGAAATTTTAAATACACATTTTTTGGGTATTTGCCAGATTTTCATTCGGGTGAATACCCGGGTAGATGAGTATTTACCCGACCAACATCAATGACCGAGATCACTGGCGCAACCAGGATCTCTTCCATCTCTCTCATTTCTCATTTGAATGTATAAGTGGGAAAAGGACAGAAAGAGGGGATTTTATCCCGTTGCACATCCTTGTCTAACATACGTTATTTAATGGAGAAAAGAGAGGGATGAAGAAACTCTCGGTGCGCTACTGACCGAGATACATATCGGTAATACGGAAGAATTCAAGAATGAAAGATTCTATATTTTTATCCGTTCTGATTAGTGGAATATCTTTGATAATTCGGTTGAATGATACATTTATCATTTTTAAATTATCAGCTAAACAATTAATCACCAAAAATGACTGAAAATTTAAGGCTGTCATCAAAGTCGCGTCTCAAAGCTTTTTATCGCCTTTAAGAAAGTTAGTTCTTCGTGGAATTAATTCTTACTATAACATTCGTAAACCATGCTTACCTCCGTCGAAACAGTCGACGCAGGCACCGTCAGTAGCCCAATGATATAGACGTAGACAAGGGGCCATAAAAAATTTGGAATTGCCACGTCGTGAAGGGAGCTGAGAACGAAGCCTATGCCCACTTGGAAGAGATACGGCATCGTGTTGATGAGACAAACGACAAACGTTCCGATTGTCTTTAGCCCGTAAGTCCAGTTAATTTCGTTCACGATGTCTCCGAGGGCGCTGTGACAGCGGCCTACATCGTCCAGTGTCCGCAACTTCTCTCGCGGGAAAGGACCTAGAGAGAGAAGCCCTTGCGGGGAAAACAAATTCTATAGAGGAGTCACAATCAAAACAGAACAATTTCAGTCAAGTAAACACAAATGTGGCGGAAGAGATTTGTAGGAATCATAGGCTATTATCAGTGGCGTAAGTCTAGCGTTCAATTTAGCAACGTTGCACTGTGTACATCTAATTAAAACAATTGATCACTGTTCTAAACCCTGGTTAGAAACATTTTTCATCCAAGCTCGAAGGACCCGTAGGATTTTTTGTTTGTTTTTTTTTTGTTTTTGTTTTTTTATACGGAAAAATGTAATATTATTAAAATATGAATTGAACTGATAAAGTTAAAAATTTGGTCACTCTCACAAGTATCTATCTGAGTGAGCTCCTCCAGGGTAGCGTTGATGGCTGAAAATCTGTAGATGAGCATCTGGCAGAAGGAGTTGAATTGCATCCCGTAACTTGTAACTCCACTCAGCATGTAACCCTGTGAAACAGCATGGAGAGGCTTCGATTTTGTCTTATATTATTTAAAAAAATCACGTTTTTCTTCGATTCATTTGCTCAGCAGTCAGCACACCCTGATAAATCTTTTGTGAATTCCATTTTCAGAAGCGTAAATAATTGTCAGTTGTTAACATCAAGTATTTTGAAACTAACATAAATTTTATTAAGTGTTATCTTCTCTTTAAAATCGACAACTGCATGAAATTGAAGAGGTAGACGCTAAAGTGGCATAAGTAGGGCTGAAGCCGAGTTTTTATGTATCGAATTTATTTTCGTATTATTCAAATCCCAGAATACAATTGTACAGTATTGCATTACCACGTACAGTAGCGGATCTAGAATTTTTTCTGGGGGGGCACGCCTGTGAAATTGTGAAATTTGAAGCGTCGGTGGACGCAACTATGGGCTATTTTCTGTTGAAAAAAGCCGAAATGTGAGGATTCTGGGGGGTGGGGTGGCGACAGGTCCGCCACTACCCACATTCCTAGCGAACTTACCACAGGGAATTTTACATAATTGAACTTAACGATTTTTTCAATTTCTCAACGCGCATTTTATAATAGGGCACGGCTAGGCCCTTTAAAACACGGGGTAAAATATGCATATTTATTTTATTTTTTCCAAAATCTTGAAATGGACATTTCTCCTAACCACAAGGAACATTTTAGATGATAGAACTTCGCGAGTTTTGTAGTTTTAAAACAAGATCAACACCCCAGCGGGGGGTTGGGGGGGGGGGGGGGTTGGTAATAATTTTCGAAACGCTCTTTCCAATCGTGAGTGACGGCAGAGCATGAAAAGCAGAATGAAAACGAGGATTATTGATCGTAAAAATGCCCAGTTCCGGCGCGCGAGTGTGTCCGCTCAAGTAGTATGGAAGGTCCAATTTGAAACCACAACTGGATCAAATCGAATCTGCCATACTACCGTCCGGTGCAGGTTGCCTATACGCTCCTCCAAAGGCGCGGCGAGGTCATGGTATTGCCTATCCGCTCAGTTGAAGGCGCTTTAAGGTCAGAGCCTGCCGTTCGCGCACGGTTGCGATGGCATGAACTATCTCAATCGTAGCAAACATCCGGACTGATTTTCAATATACGTCAATTATTCCATGAGCTGACGCAAAAGCCTGCGGAACTCATTTAAACGGTGCTCAAGGTTAAACTCACTCCAACGATCCTCTGCAATTTCCAAATAAGTGTCGTGAGCGAAAATGATTAAATCTGCAGCTATCTTCAACATTTTGAGGATCGTCAAGACGCGAGATGGCACGGCGTTAAAGTCACCGCCGCACTTTTCGTAAACTTCCCAGGCAGCGTGAGCGAATATTAATATAACCGCGACGGCCATTACAGTTGAGATGAATTTCTTGATGCGAAATGCCATTTTTAACTTTCGGACAAATTAAGTAAATAGTATGTTAACAGTCGGAGAGCTACTGTAATAATGAGCAGAAGTCCTGATTGCTCCTCCTTATATACTTCCTCCCTCCACCACCGAATCAGAAACAGACGATAAAAGATTACAGAATCTTGCATCTATCTGTAACACGGAATCGAGAGCAATTTCTGTAATCTTTTATCCCTTAAGAAATACTGAACGCATTTAGCTGATTCGGTGGTGGAGGGAGGAAGTATATAAGGAGGAGCAATCAGGACTTCTGCTCATTATTACAGTAGCTCTCCGACTGTTAACATACTATTTACTTAATTTGTCCGAAAGTTAAAAATGGCATTTCGCATCAAGAAATTCATCTCAACTGTAATGGCCGTCGCGGTTATATTAATATTCGCTCACGCTGCCTGGGAAGTTTACGAAAAGTGCGGCGGTGACTTTAACGCCGTGCCATCTCGCGTCTTGACGATCCTCAAAATGTTGAAGATAGCTGCAGATTTAATCATTTTCGCTCACGACACTTATTTGGAAATTGCAGAGGATCGTTGGAGTGAGTTTAACCTTGAGCACCGTTTAAATGAGTTCCGCAGGCTTTTGCGTCAGCTCATGGAATAATTGACGTATATTGAAAATCAGTCCGGATGTTTGCTACGATTGAGATAGTTCATGCCATCGCAACCGTGCGCGAACGGCAGGCTCTGACCTTAAAGCGCCTTCAACTGAGCGGATAGGCAATACCATGACCTCGCCGCGCCTTTGGAGGAGCGTATAGGCAACCTGCACCGGACGGTAGTATGGCAGATTCGATTTGATCCAGTTGTGGTTTCAAATTGGACCTTCCATACTACTTGAGCGGACACACTCGCGCGCCGGAACTGGGCATTTTTACGATCAATAATCCTCGTTTTCATTCTGCTTTTCATGCTCTGCCGTCACTCACGATTGGAAAGAGCGTTTCGAAAATTATTACCAACCCCCCCCCCCCAACCCCCCGCTGGGGTGTTGATCTTGTTTTAAAACTACAAAACTCGCGAAGTTCTATCATCTAAAATGTTCCTTTTGGTTAGGAGAAATGTCCAATTCAAGGTTTTGGAAAAAATAAAATAAATATGCATATTTTACCCCGTGTTTTAAAGGGCCTAGCCGTGCCCTATTATAAAATGCGCGTTGAGAAATTGATGCACTGATCCTTTAATATTTGCCAAATTGTTTACCTTTTGGGCGATGAACTTGTCTGTTTTACTCAGCTCTTATTTGCAGTTTCCAAAATATACCAGTTTTAATCAACGGAATACAATTTTTCGTATTGCCAACTTGTTTTCGGCGTTCATAATTATCCTGCTACAGGCGAAAACTATTCCGCGATTCCGAACCAACTAGTTCGCTTCGGTTTTCATGTGCCTCGGATATGAGCACTCTCGCTTTCAATACACGTCACACAGTCATCCATATAAGCTTTGTAATAGACTCACTTTCACAATAAGTCGTAGAATCATCAGAAAAGTGTTTATTCCATCGATGAAAAAGAAAGTTGAAACGCTCGCGATGAACGCCAGCACCCAAAAAATTGCGAACCTGGTGTGAACTGCTCTCCCTGTTTTCTTTATCAATTTCTGACACAGTGGCTCATCTGCAGTAGAAGATTGGTAGTTTCACAAATGATTTAAGTTAACGTATCGACGCGTAGATTAGCATAAAGAGGTTAAGTCGCTCCCAAGTGTAAGCAAGAGTCGAAATTGCATTGGGAGCTAGCGTGGTGATTGCTGATAATACTGCGAAAAGTCGGCTTCTGACTGGCTTGGAAATAGATGGGAGTACGGCCAGTATCGTACACAGGAATTTGTCTTTCTCTCTCTTTCCCCATTTGAACACGTGAGTAGGGAAAGGACAGAAACAGGGGCTAGAACGTGTCTTCAGCCCCTATCTCTTTCCTTTTCTAGTGCATACACTCAAACGGGAAAAGAGCGAGAGAGACTAATTCCTGCGTACGCCATTATGGGAGTGCCCGTGTTCAAACTTTTTTGACCTTAAGAAAATTAGCATGGGATTTTTCTTTAAGGTAATTTTCCTCATTAACGAAGAAGAGTTTTAAGAAATAAAACTATTTGAATTGATATAGCAGAATTTTCTAAATCAAATTGATGGATCAAAAGTGCCTTTTCATTGCAAATTCGAAAAGATTATATCAGTTGATAAGTACCATAATTGGTATTTCTAAACTTAAATGAATTTAAGCATTGCAGGTGGCCTACCTGAGACAAAACTTAAGGCGTCGTTTTACAATCTTTAATCCGTCCGCTGTACTATGGCTTTCAAAAGAATTTATCCTAATAGAAATTTTCATTGATTCATTTGTCGACCAATTTGGAAATTTTTACAGTTTTCAGGTATTTCAGAGTTTCAGACTATTGCCACCTGTGACATTATGCATCAAAAAATTTACTAGGAGGGAAAATAAAAGAAAAATTCATCAAGAACAATTTCGAAGAGAGGATTTTCTCTCGAAAGTCATAGTACTTATAGTATACAAATACACAAGTACTTACAGAACATGCACTTTTCCAAATCTTAACAATTATTTACCGAATATGATTCCCTCGTCTTTGGTATGGAATAATCTGAATCTATTCATGACATCAACTACGTTCGACGACTGAATGTAGGTGGAAACGCACATGACACTGCATAGGAGAAGAGAAATAGCTTCGATGAATATTTCCAGAGGCAAAGTGATGCCTTTTATTCGCTCTGCAATAAGCTGCAGCAAAAATATCCAGTGTCAACTTAATACAACGTAAATACCGTCAAATGGGGCCTCTTGGGACTACAGGCTAACATGGGGGGGGGGGCAGTTCGGAGAATTTTTGCGTCAGTGTCCGTGGCAGCTTTGTAATGTTTTTTTGTGATATCACACAATATATTTTTGGAGCAATAATCACACAAAAATAACATTTCAAAGCTGCCACGGACACTAACACAAAAATTCCCCGAACTGTCTTATGTTAGCCCGTAGTCCCAAGTAACCCCATTTGACTATCGTTGTTTGTTTTTTTGTTTTTTGAGAAACTTTTAGGCAAGTGGCTCTCAACCAGGGACAAATAACGACCATGAACACCTAATGCTTTCCATGCTGTAAATGCTTTGTCGATTTTTGAGTCGAGCTCGTTTTGTCCGGGTCTTAAAGATACAGTAGCCCCGTCGCTTAATTTTGAGGAATGAGTTTGGCTCAGTTTTAAGTCTACCCGAAATTTCCTTTTTGCGTCCTGACATTAACTGTAGGAATTTAGTTTCAAAATAAATCATGAAAAAACTTCTTTCAGTTCGAAAAGTGATCAATTCAACAATGTTGAAAATCTAATTCTCTAGCTATCCAAATATTTCTAAAAATAGTATTAGCAATCTTTGCCTGTGTCCATCACTTGACCAAAAAACCTTAAAAAGAGGGGCTTATCACACAATGCTGACGCTTCGCGGAGTTTCCTCCGATTTTTCCTATTTAAAAATCCTTGTAAAATTTTTGAATTTTAAGCCAAATTTGGCAAAACTGCTCGTACATTGTGCAATATTTGTGTTGGGTCTCTATTTGTATCTATTCCTAACCTGTGGTTCGCTTAAATTCTAGTTGGTTAATAGCTTTATTTCGATCCAGAAACGGTCGAAATTCATTTGTCACAGCAGTTATTGTTACTTTTTGTTAAAGTTTTCAAGGTTTTTGTCAGTTTAAATAGTTGTTATTTTGCGTGACGATCGCCGCACCCCATAATGGCTCAAATATTCTTTTAAAACAAATTTTTTAAAAAGAATTTGAGAATACCTTCGTGTTATTGACCGAGCCAAAAAGTTTCAAGTTTATCGGCTCCCTCGTATTCTCCACCATGATAGGATTAACTATGGTGAGCATCAAACTATAAATGATGGATGAAGTGATACCAAGTCTACTCCAAAACGATTCCTGGTAAATGTGCAAAGGTGTGATTAGATTGGATAACTATGGAAAATGCAGGATTTTGAATTTTATGAATGACTTGAAAGTATATTTTCTGAGCAATCATCGAGATTAATGAATGTTGAGTATTTACACCGTTTTGATCTTGAAATCTACCATTCAGTGGCGGCGCGTGCGCGATTTGGCAACGTTCCTTTTTTCCCATTTAAACACATTAGAAAGGTCGAAATGCCTGGTCATCGCCGATGACTGAAGCGTTCGACTTTTTTGGTGACTTTAAATAGAGAAAATACATTGTTGCCAAATGTCAAGCCAAAATTAAAACTGGTCGAGGAACGGGAAAATGACAATTTCTACCAGAATTCTATGTTTCGAAAGTCATGGTGCCACGGGTCCAAATAATTTTTGGTCTGAAAGCTTGGGGCGTGCCGTGGTTTCCAGAGGGGGGGGGGGCAAGAATGCAATCTTGCCGCCCTCCACGAACAAAATTATAAATTTGATGACTTTCATTCACTTTGAAATTCATTTTGAAATTTGGTAACTCCCCCCTCCTCTCAGCACGCCCCTGATTCTTGGGTCTCCTTTGATTCTTGGGACTCTATCAACTCTATCAATAAGGGTCTCATTGTCAGTGGTATAACTTGTAAAAATTGTCGGTTTCCGGAAGCTGGGTCCATAAAACCTGAGGTGATTTCTTTCCATAGAATCAACTTAAGGTATCTATCCGGATTTTTTAGGAGAAGTGGGCAGAGTGGGCTTCATGTTTTACGCCTCATCTTCTGAAAATCGCTTCAATTTACTAAATGCATAAAAAAGTTAACTCCACGAAGGACTGACTCTGGGAATTTAATTTAATAAAATTACATGGAAAAAATTATTGGTTTCACTCTGATGCTAATGTTGAATTTGGCCCAGTTCCCGTACTGGGAGTTAACTTTTTTACAGTGTATACAAATGCGTCACTGCCAATAAACCGAATAGTTTTCCAACAGTTAAAAGCGAAACTCACCGGGTGAAGTTGGAGCTTAATGGGCATCGAACCCAAATAACGACAAAAATTATACGCAACTTGGAATTCCTTGAATATGTTATCTTCGATAGTCATGGCTCGCTGGTCCTTGGATGGCAGGAACCTCCGTCTGTCTCCACGTTCAAGCTCCTACAGTGTTGCGCTCTCAGATGTGACGGAATGAATTCAACAATTTTAGCTACCGGAAGTGCAATAAATTTTGTGTGTCATTACCCCATCCTTCCTCTCTTTCTAAAGATCCAATGAAGCGTTTAATTTCACCAACTAACTGTATCCATTGTAACGTTCTCATGTGTTTGTGCAATGTTTTATTCGTTCTGTAATTAGAAGCCCCCTGCTTGCAATGGAGCTGTTGCAAACTTTTGCTATAGGCTAATTAATAGTTGATTGTGGGGTACTATCCTGTAAAATTAACGATTAGCGCACTAAAAAATCGCAAAATCCACTCCTAAACTCGCAAAATGCTTTTAAACGCGAGACCGTAATGGCGGCCGAGGCCGCGGTTTTCTTATGGCAATTGTATGCTTCTTCTTCTTCTTGTGTGGTGTTGCGAGAACAACTCGTGTAGATGGCGCTGATTGAAGATAGGGAACCCCAATGAAAACCGCGGCCCCGTCCGCCATTACGGTCTCGCGTTTAAAAGCGTTTTGTGAGTTTAGGAGTGTATTTCGTGATTTTTTAGTGCGCTATAATCGTTATTTTTACAGGGTTTTACACCAGAATCATCTACACAGTCTTCCCATAAATACTGTCCCTCGCTAAAATGCGTCTAGCGAGAAAACGGCCAGAGATAAGCCCATAAACTTTTATATATTCTAAAAGGAAATAAAAATGGCTACAATTTGGTTTTTAGTTCATTAAAATCGAGTAACGCGTTCGCCTGCAAACGGGCAGTGAACGCGGCAACCTCGATGTGCCTTTTCTCGCTCGATTGTGATCAGTTTTCTGCGGTAGCGATGTGATAACAACTCGCTGTATGTCCACGGATCATCACAGATAATCAATTGAATCTGCGACTGAACATCTTAGAACATCATTGAGGATATGGCATGCAAAAAGAGACATTGCAATGTGGAAAGTTTGAAGAGAAGCATCTTGAAAGCAGCAGCCAACATCCCTCTTGCAAAGATCCGCGAAGCAATCGACGAATTTCCATGCAGGCTCCAGATGTGTGTCCAGATGAAAGGGGATCATTTTGAGCACCTGTTATGATTACGATTGTAAGCCAACATTTTGTTTATTGTTTACATAAACTAATCTTGTCATTTTATAAGGCGTTTCACCAATATTTTCATCCCCAGACAGTTTTAACGATTGCTTATCTTAAAAAAACGCGTCCTCAAATCGAGCGAGAAAAGGCACATCGAGGTTGCCGCGTTCACTGCCCGTTTGCAGGCGAACGCGGTACTCGATTTTAATGAACTAAAAACCAAATTGTAGCCATTTTTATTTCCTTTTAGAATATATAAGAGTTTATGGGCTTATCTCCGGCCGTTTTCTCGCTAGACGAATTTTAGCGAGGGACAGTATTTATGGGAAGACTGTGTATTAATAAGCCTGTAGCAAAAGTTTGCAACAGCTTCATTTTACTCAATATTCTGGCAGTGAAAAGAGTTATAATGGGGCTCTAGCAAACTTTTGCTGTGAATAAAAACTTCTGTAAAACCCAGCGAAAATCACGAAAATCCCACTAAAAAATCTTCACTTTTTTTTTTTTTTTTTTTTTTTAAATCAAAGGTTAAAAAACATGAGGCAAACAAACCGAGCCTTTGAGAAACATGTCCATAAGAGATTTATATCATGGCTGCCTCCGTGCTGCCCCAAAAGCACGTCTTACAAATCCTTTCTACTATAACTCGTTGGTTGACCGATTAAACTTGGTACTGAAAGGGTTAAAGTGTAAAAGCTGTACAGTCGTAATATTGTTGCAATGGATATTGCCGGTTTTGAAACCAAACGCTTCAATTTAAGGGTTGAGAACGGAACCACGAAACGGAGGCTAAGGCAAGATCAAATCTTCAACTGAACACACGAATCAATCGGTGTGGATTTGGAATTGCTTTAGCTCGGTCCTTATTTCGTCGAGTTACGCGTGTGCTTTTGCGCTTTGATTCGACGTCAGCGTAGGTGGCCGCTTAGTGTTTTCTTTATGTTCTTCTTCCATTTGAGCTTTCGATAAGCTTGCCAAGGAATGTTTTCTCTCAAAACTTTGAAAGCCCCTTTTAACGTACAGAGCAATCGATGCTTATAACAGTGCGACTAGCAATTTCTGATATCTGCTTCACCTCAATACACTTAATGAAATTTTAGATTTAAGCGGATCAGGAATTCAATCTTATTTATTAACTGTAAGGGATTTCACATTTTTATTTTCGAGAATTAAGATGCCAAAGGTCATAGCAAGATTTCTTACGGGCTATGAGGAAGTTTTTAAAATTATCCTCCACCCTTCCCTCACTCGCCACGCTTGGCGCAGACGTATTACTAGTAAAGGCTTTCTATATTTTCTCTGTTTTTTTCTATTTATTCTGATTTTATCATCATCAGCACTTATATTTTTACGGTATAACTGACCATTAAAATATATTATCAGTACACTTGATAAATTACAATGTTAAAATATTCTCTCCAACTGATGAAATCAAATGCTGACCAGTTTTAAGAACATTCCACTGAATCTAATATTTCCTTTGGCTCCTTATTTTGTCCACGCACCATTCTCATCGTCTTTACTTGGAAACAGTTTTATTGTATTGGAGCATTATGAGCAAGTAGCTGATTATCCCCAATGCCATCTGCAAATAATCAGGAAAGACGGTTTCAAATTCGTGATAATCAGTGTGCCAATCGTATGTCAGTTTCACACAATAGACAAACACAGAATTTTGTCTTATTCTTCTTTTTCTTTTCTAAAGCTGATTCACAATCGTGAGCCATTGCAAAGACAGTGAGTCAAAATCAGCTTCAGGCGCAATGATATTCCTCGTGACTTTCTGATTTGCCACACTGATTGCAATCCAAAGTGTTGCCTGATTTTGTGGTTTTTCCATATCGATTGCAGGGCCGGCCGCCGCGGTGATTTGCGGATCTTACGTTTTTGTCTTTGTTTTTTGTTTTTTGTTTTTTTTAAATTTACTGATAAGTCCCACGGTTGACAAAAAGATCGCGCAGTCCAGAGATCAGCGGTATGAATTTAACGCAAGAAAATACTCTATGGCCGGTAATACTTTTTCATTCGAAGGGATCATCGGTGAATATCAAAGTTCTATCGTATTTTACAGTCAACGGTGTTTCCATCGGTTGACGAAAATATTACGGAGCAGAGTATTTGTGTGGATTATATTGATTCTGGTGATCTGGGTCGTGAAATTTTTCTTGCAGTGGAATCATCAGTGCGCATGAGCAAAAGAAGAATTGAAAATTCTCCGAACTCACGAATAACGAGCAAAGCCAAAATAGAGTTTTGTACCATGACCTGCAAATGAAAGTCCCTCTCGTCGAAACCGTCCTTGATAATGCCGTCTATTATTTTCTAAATATTTTTAGAATTTTTTAAGGCATACTTTCAAGCCTATAATACTCAAATACTCAATACTCTTAGACTTTGTAATACCCCAAAACTGCAATCTTTTTTTAAAACTGGTCGAGAATCGGAATAATGAAAACTTCTACTAACAGAATACTTTCTTTTGAAGATCATAGTAAAAACTATTCTCTCGCCTGATGGATGTTAAAAACAACGTTTTGTTAAGACGAGACGTCCTCCAACATGACAAAAGGTCCTCCAACATCCATCAGACGAGCGGACTGTTTTGTACCGTACTCGATTTCGACCGAACTGTTTTTCAACTTGGGCCATGCATTTGTTTTAATGGGGCTCTTGCAAAATTTTGCTACGGGGGATTGAAGTGTTGACTCTTGCATAAAAACCTGTAAAAATGACGATGATGAGTACACTGAAAAATCACGAAATTCACTCTCAGAATCGGACATAATGGCGGTTCAAAGCAGGTATCATCGGAGATTCCTATCTTAAATGAGACATATCTCTGTGTTTCCGTAGAGAAAGTGACAGATTAGACAGGAATCTCCCATGATACCTGCGTTGAAGCGCCATTACGATCTTGCAGTTAAAGCAGTTATGTGAGTTTATTACTGAATTTTAGACTTTTTCGGTGTGATTTTCGTGATTTTTGCTGGTCATTACATAAGATCGGACTATTAATTTGCTTACAGCAAAAGTTTGCTATAGAGCTCCGTTGGGAAAGCATTACGATCCGGCATCACTGTTGTGGCCATTGCGCAATTTCAGAGCTTTTATGCATCTAGTCCGCTGTAAATCCGCGAGGCCAATCTTTGATGTGGAGGACCCGCGCCCACCGCATTAGCGATGCTAATTTGAATAATCCCTGATCATCGCCAAAGCAAAAGTATAATCTTATTTATTCATTAATAAGCATTAAAATGCTTGTAAAAAATGGCATGGAATGGAAACGACAAAAAATTGGGTCGTTGTCGTGGTTATTCTAGGTGAGTTCCGGAGGAAGGGCCTATATAAAACTTGGAGTCTTCTATTTTTTGGGGGTTTGGTCCTACACTGAAAAAACAAAGTTTATGTACAGCCGAAGCAGCCTTTTAAAATAGCTTCGCAGAGCAAAAGTTCAAGCAGTCCCGGAGAAAGTTGCAGGTGTACCAAAGCACTGCTTCTTTAGAGTAACATCCTCTTTTTTTGCTTTGGCTCTACCGAAGTAGTGCTTCAGTACAACTGCAACTTGCTGCGGTAGAGCAAGGACTTTTGCTCTGCGAAGCTATTTTAAAAAGCTGCTACGGCTGTACTTAATCTTTGTTTTTTCAGTGTATTACAACCATTGGCGGATTCAGCCCTCGCAAACGGGCCGGAGGCGTATTTGGGATCCCCCCTCCTTGATCGCGCTGACCCCTTTTTCATTTTTCCCCCTCTTTCTTTTCCCTTCCCCCTCTTTTCTACTGTTACAAAGCGAACGGTGGGGGGAGGGGGGTTGCGATCATCCCCTTCGCCCTCACCTGTACCCGTTAATGATTAGGTACAACTTATTATGTTGATGATTTCTCGGAAAGAGCACACCTTCAGCAGAGCTGCCTTTTTGCGTATAATTAATGACATATTTGAGTAGCGCACTAAGAGTTTCTTCATCTCTCTCCTTTCTCCCTTAAGAAATGTATGTTAGACAAGGATGGACAACGGGATAAAAACCCCCTCTTTCTGTCCTTTTCCTACTTATACATTCAAATGGGAAATGAGAGAGAGAGGGAAGAGATCCTGGTTGCGCCAGTGGACAGAAGCACAACGAGAGTTTCTTCATCTCTCTCTTTTCTCCATTAAGAACCGTATGTTATAGACAAGGATGGACAAGGGGATAAAACCCCCTCTTTCTGTCCTTTTCTTACTTATACATTCAAATGGGAAACGAGGGAGATTGAAGAGATCCTGGTTGCGCCAGTGGACAGAGGCGCAACGAGAGTTTCTTCATCTCTCCCTTTTCGCCAGTAAGGTACGTTTGTTAGACAAGGATGGATAACGGGATAAAAACCCCTCTTTCTGTCCTTTTTCTACTTATACATTCAAATGGGAAATGAGAGAGATGAAAGAGATCCTGGCTACGCCAGTGACATATTTCAATCCAGCTAATATAGTTAAGGTCAGGTTGTGAAGCAACTTACTCTCCCAAGGAAAGACAAAGTGCATTTGAAAACGCGGCATACGACGAATTTCAACGGAGCATTCAAAACGCGGCGTGAGAACATTTGCACCTCAACGATACAGTCAGGAGAAAGGCAAGCGTTATTTATCAAGCTCAGGTATTTCAAAGCATCTCTTAACTAAAACAAAAAAGAAATAAAGAAATAAAATTGCATTATTATTACTAGATATAAAACCATTGCGTTTAATAAATAATCACAAATAAATGAAAATATCTGTTGAATTTTAGCTAACTGTTGACAGAAATATTAATTCGTGTTGGTACTTGGTTTTCATCATGCAATTACTGTGACAATGGGTCTGTTGCAAACTTTTGCTACAGCGATATAGATTGTTAAATCTTAAGTAAAATCACGTGTAACGTGTATCGTGTAACGTTTGTCCATTGGTGGTATCAGAAAGTCATAAAATGCAGTATTAAACTCACAAGAGGCGTTTAGCTGAAACCCAAGATGGCGGTAAAATATCGAGCAACCTGTGTGCACGCACCGTGAACATCCATGATGGCCACCGTTAACAACCTCACAGCATCGGAGGTTATGAGTTTGTTTGCATTGTGATTGGTTGTGATCGATGTTGTGAGGTTGGCCATCTTGGATGTTCATGGTGTTTGCACACAGGTTGCTCGATATTTTACCGCCACATTGAATTTCAGTTAAATGCCTCTTGTGAGTTTATTATTGCATTTTATGACTTTCTGATACCACCAATAGACTTTTCACGCGATTTTACAAGAGATGGGTCACTCTACAGCGCTGTAGCAAAAGTTTGCAGCAGACCCATCATAGCTGAAAGTGCTATTACTCAAGGTTATAGATTAAAGCTCATCTGTTTGAGCGCCACAAATTCAGTGGCGCGCAGTTCAAAATCACTGCAGGCAAGATGACCGAAAAAAGCAGAAAACGTACACTCTATGCAGGAAACATTGGGCTGCCCTCTGCAGGAAAGCAGAAAACAACCCAATGTTTTCTGCAAAGAGTATACGCTTTCTGCTTTTGTCTGCCATCTTCCCTGCAGTGATTTTGAACTACGCGCCACTGAAATTGTGTCGCGAAGTCAGATGAGCATACCTCTTTAATCTATAACCTTGGCTCTTACCGTTGTATTAACCTTACGTTTTTTGACCGATTTATCAAACTGAACTTCATTTTATTAATTTATTTTACAATCTATATGATGGTTAATTTATTTATTTTTTTAAGAGGGGGGAGCTCACCTTTTGAGAAGAGAGAGCATGAGCAATGAAGACGATCGAGAGACGGAGTGAGTTGCTGATAAGAGCGATCATCCCATTCACCATTAGATCCCACGAAGGTACGATTATGGGGCTGAAGAGGGCGGTGGCGATGGTCTCAGTAGCCATAAGTATCAGAAGTAGCACAGGTACTTGGTATAGATCGAACGTTTTTTGGAGCTGATGGGAAAGCCCACGATGCACCCGATTTACGTGTCGTAAAGTTACGCAAACCACAGGCCAGTAGCGCCGAGTTTCTAAATAGAGAACATAATATGGCTTATCATATGTATACCAACGAGCAGTAGCGAGGCGTGAAAGGACCTTATTCAAAATGGGCAAAATTGGCCCATGACGGATTTTCACCGGCTTTTAGTATGTTATAGAGGTACATCTCAGGAGCACGGAGATGGCCAGTTTTTTTGCTGAACGCCGCTTGGGAGCGGGGGGGCAGGGGGTCAAAGTCAGAACCTTCATTCACCCATAACTTTTGAACGAAACATGATATTGATATGTGGTTTGCGTGAAAAGATAGAAAATAAAGAGATCTTCATTTTCATATGCATGGTTTTACGTTTTCATTGATTTTTACTCAAAATATGTCAATTTTTCTACTTTTTTTAAAATAAAAAAAATGAATTTTGGACTGCAATGAATAGGGGACAAAACGAATCTGTTCAAATAATTTCCGTGAAGAAAGCTAAAGAAATAAGCTATCAAATGGCGCAAACCGCGTTCCGGGGAAACGTTTCGTTATTGCGCTACAGCGCTTCAAAGTTGATAGGGTCGCGCCCGACGAGCGCCTTGTACACCTATACCGACGCGTCACAGTATGTGTAGCGCCATAAACTCACATAGCAGCGCTTTTCATGATCAATGCTGACTCTTTTTCGCTTCCTTTGCGTAAATAGTGGGTAAAATCGTACCTGAGTACCGTTAAATGAATCCAGTATTAAGTACGTAGTATTTTCTTTTTTCTCAATGTCCGGTTGTCCACAGGGGCGTAGCATGCCATTTGGCAGCAATTTTTCTTGTCCATTGAAACCCATGTAATAGATCGAATGCAAGGGTGTTCACCGAACACCCAGTACTTCGATATTTTTCATAGTTTTAAATGGACGAACTGC
The DNA here is from genome assembly GCA_011764245.1 of Trialeurodes vaporariorum. Classification (NCBI taxonomy): domain Eukaryota; kingdom Metazoa; phylum Arthropoda; class Insecta; order Hemiptera; family Aleyrodidae; genus Trialeurodes; species Trialeurodes vaporariorum. The sequence continues at coordinate 11,905,919 of VMOF01000220.1, forward strand.
AACGTTGCCGAATTGCACGCTATGCCAATGGTTGTCCCTGTCCCCTCCATAAGATGGCGCGTTGGAAACTATGAAATTGACACTTTTGTCTAAAAATAGAAAGGACTCATCCTAAATGTTTACTACCCGGCCTTCTTCCTCTAAAATTCCATGCAGATGGTGGACGATTTCGGCTAACTTCATTCTTATCAACGTATTTATTATAACAAGAAATGAGGGCGGGGGATTGTGTGTTACGATTAATTCAGCGATTTGGAAAATGAGCATAAGCAGGAGGAAACATAGCACTTTTGAATAGGGTCAAGAACCGTATCTTATGCATCAATGATTTGGTTTATTTTGTTTATTTCTTCTTCTTCACTTGCGATGCTTCTTCTTTATCCGAAATCCGGGAAAAATCTGTGATGCAGGTTCAGGATCAGTTTGTCCATTTAAAACTATGAAAAATATCGAAGTACTGGGTGTTCGGTGAACACCCTTGCATTCGATCTATTACATGGGTTTCAATGGACAAGAAAAAATTGCTGCCAAATGGCATGCTACGCCCCTGTGGACAACCGGACATTGAGAAAAAAGAAAATACTACGTACTTAATACTGGATTCATTTAACGGTACTCAGGTACGATTTTACCCACTATTTACGCAAAGGAAGCGAAAAAGAGTCAGCATTGATCATGAAAAGCGCTGCTATGTGAGTTTATGGCGCTACACATACTGTGACGCGTCGGTATAGGTGTACAAGGCGCGCGTCGGGCGCGACCCTATCAACTTTGAAGCGCTGTAGCGCAATAACGAAACGTTTCCCCGGAACGCGGTTTGCGCCATTTGATAGCTTATTTCTTTAGCTTTCTTCACGGAAATTATTTGAACAGATTCGTTTTGTCCCCTATTCATTGCAGTCCAAAATTCATTTTTTTTTATTTTAAAAAAAGTAGAAAAATTGACATATTTTGAGTAAAAATCAATGAAAACGTAAAACCATGCATATGAAAATGAAGATCTCTTTATTTTCTATCTTTTCACGCAAACCACATATCAATATCATGTTTCGTTCAAAAGTTATGGGTGAATGAAGGTTCTGACTTTGACCCCCTGCCCCCCCGCTCCCAAGCGGCGTTCAGCAAAAAAACTGGCCATCTCCGTGCTCCTGAGATGTACCTCTATAACATACTAAAAGCCGGTGAAAATCCGTCATGGGCCAATTTTGCCCATTTTGAATAAGGTCCTTTAACAACGATGTACTTTCTCCGTGTAAACACACTAAAAGAATCGAATGCTTCGGTCATGGGCGATGAGCAGATGTTTCGACTTTTCTAATGTATTTAAAGGGGAAATAAGAAACGTTGCCAAATTGCTCGCCTCGCCACTGCCAACGAGGTATATCAATAGAGAGGATTCGATGGAAATCTTTTATGGACAATTTCACAGGGAAAAAATACTGGTATAGAGTTTACCATCTGCATAGCTGATTTTGGAGTCTGCGATCAAGTATGGTGAATTTTACCATCATATCGTAAATGCAACCTACCTTATGGTAAATTAACATAACCTGTTGGTACATTTAACCACAAGGTATAGGCTGTCCCAAGAATGATTGGACTGGACAACTGTAGCTTTGAATGAAAACATCAGCATCCATCCTCAGATAGAGCAACCTGATTGGTTAGGAGCCGTAAGAAGCTGATGTTTTCATGAAAACCATAGAAGTGTCAAATCCAATCTTTTCTGGGACAAGCTATACCAGCGGGGACAAAGATACCTGGCCAGAGTATGCAATACGCAACACACTAAATCGACACATGTGTGTCAAAGTTATATTCTGTGTTACGTATTGCATACCATGCGAAATATTCCACAACGCCCTTAGCGCCCTAGCGCTCTAGCAGCTCAATGAGTATGAATGTGCGTTTGCCTGGTTCAGTTATCTGCCTGTTCGACTCGATTTGATCGTTTTGTAAGTGTGAAAATGTTTGGAAACTAACTTTTCTTGCAAATGGTGAAACTTGAATCGCATTCGACGTCAAAATTGGTCGATTGCTGCTTGCCGCTGCGAAGAATAGCTATCGAATACGGGTCCTCCCTCGGGGGGCCCCTCTTTGCTCTGCCTGATCTGTTCGGAGATATCGTTGAGAACCAGGTTGAGAAGCTTAAACCTATTTCCCATGTAACTGAACAAGAGCCACATTTGCAGATCAAGACTAAACTGAGGGATCCTTGACATCTCCTGAAAAGAAGCAGAAGTGGCTTGTTCAAATTATCAACACTGCGTTTTCCCTCTTTTTAGTTCTATGTAAAACAATCGATTCGGCACTTCGACAAACCATCGATAAACCATCGATTGTCTGGCATAGATTCAAATGGAGGGAAAAAATGCTGCCAAATTTCACGAGCCGCCACTGAAAAGAAGATGAGACAGAAAAACTGAGAAATATTTCCGGTCCCTGTAACAAGAATTCTGTTCAATACTTTCCTGACTGGAATTCTTGTAAATACAACGGGAATCGCGTTACATTCACAGGAGTTTCGGTTACAATTGTTGGCATTCAGGCTTGGATGTATCAAAGAGAATTCTTGATACGGTAATCGGAAATTTTTCTTAGTGAGTATAAGCATAATTTATCAACTGGGTCGGGTTTAAAGATTTAAGCCAAATAGATCAAACTCTATCGTGACATTTTTAAATTTCTGTGTGTATTTAAACGTCATTTCCCTCTTTCCTTCAGCTTGAAAAAAAAGAATCTGGGGAGATTCGAACTCAATAAATTGTGGCATTCGTCACTTTTTGAGAATTTGACTTTGAAGGCTTATAATATTTCTCCTGAAAGTATTTAACGATCGAAAGCAGTGGCCCATGGCGTCGCTTACAGAATGGCACTGCTGCGTTCTGTCCATTTAAACGCACGAAAAAGGTCGAACTATTGAAGGTGCACCATGCACTACTGCACTTTCTCGAATCGATATTTTTTATGGATTTAAATGATAAAATTGCATCGTTGCCATACCGTACGCGACGCCATCTGATCAAAAGGGATGTTTTAGAAGGAACTGCGCAATTTTTTACCCAATTTTGTTTGCCAAATATCAACATTATTGGTCTTAGTGTCCTAGATTGATGGAGAAATCAAGCACCGAAATGTTAGCCTTGCCCTTCTCTCTCTTTTCCCATAAGAACGCATGTGTTAGTAAAGGATAGAAGATGGAGGCGAAAATCGTGACTGCCCCTAATCTGTCCCTTTCTAACACAAATTTTCTAATGCACTTTCTAGCAGAGAGAGAAGGACTGCCACCGTACAGGGTATGTTTTACGTGTAAGGGATTTTGGTTTGAGTCTTACGTATATTGTGAAAGTAAGTATCCCTGAGACGTTCCTGACGTTATGAAGTACGTGAAGCAGGATTATGTACGGTACTACAGTCAGAATGATCAAAGTAAGGCCTAAGATCCTTGCAGCCTTGGCTTCAGTCTTACGTAACTTCTTCAAGGCGCTTTCCTCTGCAAAACAAGAGCATGATAAACAGTGAATGATGAGCCATTGTAGACTTCAAATGTAGCAAATATTGGTAATTTACGCTTAACAAATAGAGGTTGGCAGCCATGTAGGATTTCAAAATTCTTTTAAATTGATGGTAAATTTGAATGTTGCTACCTCTGAAACCCCTAAAAGTGCCAAAGCAAATCTTATGGTACTTTTCATTATACATTTAACAAATAGAGGATAGCAGCCATTTCGAATTTCAAAATTCTTCTGAACCAATGGCAAAATTGAATTTAGCTACCTTCAAAACCTCTAAGAGTGCCAAAGCTCGTCGAAATTTGTTGATTACATCACAGGCAGGAAAATTGTTTTTATTTCGGCCTCGTTTCTACCGCTAAGAACGTCGGAATAGCGATTTTTGCAACTTCAAAAATCCACAACTCGGAAACAACCAATATGCGGTTTAAAGGATTATGTAGCAAAGCGTCTGAAGAATGCATAGAACGTCATCTTGCACTGATCAAAATCAACGAATGCGGCCCCCCCCGCACAGTGCGTTGACCAATGGACAAAAATCGAAAAATCGATCTCGGAATTTGAACCAAAGGGCCTAAACAGTGTTTTTAGGAAGGTTTAACAACAACAGATTCAGCATTGATACGCATTTTATCCGCTACCCATTGGGTGTTTTCCGGTGCGGTCGGCGGACATTAGGTTCAAAGTGAAAACTTTTCGACTCTCACCACAACTTCGTCGGATACGCAACATAACATTCCTAACCCTACCCAAGCAGTGACATCTCCAACTTCTTAGACTAATCATTTCTATAGGTAAGCACTATTTATTTTGATTTTTGCAGATTTTTAAACCCTGTTCTTATGTGTTTTTCATGGACTCAAAGTGGTCATGTCAATCTATCTGTATTTTAATGCTTTTTCTCAACTTTGATGGAGTGTCAAAAAAAAGTACCGCAAAATACCGCAAAACTATTTATACAGGAACGTTCAGAATCACATAATGTTTTAGAATCTTGAAACCGTTACTGCCACCACCTGCCACCACGCCTGTTGTACGAGTTTTTGTGATTTCTTTCAGATTCGTGGAATTGAATAAATTCAGAACAGTATTTGAGAGACGGCACACAATCGAAGGTAATTCCAAAAATAAGGCCGCCCTTTGTGGTTCAGAGGAGGTGTTTGGTGTGAGAACAAGTTCAGAAGCCATGAAAGAACAATCGTCCCAATTTTCGAAAGTTTTGTCCGGCAAAATTTCGAGAAAATGGAAAGGCAGTGACAGATCCTCGAATAGACTTCTGGAGATCAATGCTGATTGGCTCTGTGAGGACACAACTTTCGAAAGTTATGGTGGTCTATCTTTTATGGCCTTTTAACTTGTTTTCATACCAGACATCCCCTTCCAACTATCAAGGACGGTTAAGAAAAAAAAAAAAAAAAAAAAAAAAAAAATCTCTTAAATTGAGTGCCACCTCATTTCGCCATTTTCACGAGACCGAAAAAAATCACGAAAATTCGTATACAACAGGCGCGGCTGCAGAGTGCAGGTGGCTGCAGTAAAGGTTGTAGGATTCTTAAACATTACGTAATACTGAACTTTCCTGGTTATAGAGTTTCACGGAACTTTGCGGAACTTTCTTTTATGCCGTTCCATCACAGTTGAGAAAAAGCATTAAAATGTAGATAAATTGACAGGTACACCATGTGGCCTTATAAAACAAAAAAGAGCATGGTTTATCATCTAAAGAAAAATCAAAATAAATAGTGCTTTACTATAGAGTAGTCCATGATGTCGGAGATGACACTGCTTCGGCAGAATTGGTTGTAATTGACAAAATCGCTCTGCAAGGCAACAATTTTACTATTTGAACCTGATGCCCGCCTACTGCACTATAGCAAACACCGAATAGATAGCGTAAATATGCGTACCATAATGCTGAAGCCGTTTATGTTATCAAACCTCCCTAAAAACATTATGTAAGCCTATTTCTTAAAATTCCAAGGTCAATATGGAGAGATCGAGTAGATAACGGGAAATATTCATAAGACTTGTTCACTTATTTGTCAGTATTTTTCCCAAATACCTGATTTAATTTCTTCCAATAATAATGTTAAACAAGAGGATTAACACTGAAATCTAACTCATTAATGTTAAAAGTACAGCTGCACTCTTGTGTTGTTTTCTATTCCTCTAAAACGAATTTGTTGGTTTCTGAAATTTGGCACTGTTTGATAAGGTTTGAGTCATTTGCTCGGAAAAAGGCAAGTTTCGAGCCTTTTGCGTCAGTATGGCTCAAATATTGTGCTGTTGAGCTTCAAAATTGCCCAAATATAAGCTAATGGTGTAGAATTGAGTTGAATGGACGAAATGTTCTGTTTGAAAGATCACAGCTCGGCAAATTCTCACAAAATTGACCAAAAACTTCCATTTTTTGTCTAATTCTTCCCTTTAGGCCTCTTAGGCTATGAGAAAAAAATTATTTTCTTCAAATTCCTTCAAATTGGTGTTTTTCCTACCTAAATGGACCATTTCAAGAGGTACACCACCTGAATATCTCCAATTTTAAAAAAAATACGTTTAAATCGACCCCCCTTCTGCCCCCAAAAGGGGGCCCTTTCAAAATTCAATTGTGCCGTGCAATAGTACCCATCAAGGGGACAAACTATACAAAGTTCCATCCTAATATCTCTTTCCGTTTAGAAGTTATTGATTTTTGTCACTTTCGTCCATTGGGACAACGCACTGTGCCCCGGAATTTCAAAATCTGTGAACAATTTTTAGCGCAAAAATAAAAACAATGCCAATTACAAGTTTTTTGTTAAAATTTTGTCCAAGAATCAGGAGGAAGCGATTTTTTTCCACGCTTTTCGCAAAATGGGATCCTCTAAAAATTTAAATCAGTATTCTTTGGCAAGATATTTTTAGATCGTAGGTCAAATGTGACCCTCCCTCCTTCCACCCTTTTCCAATCACTTTTAAGAATTGACATTTCGGTAAGGCATTCCTACAAGTAATTACAAACCCCATTCATACTTGAAGTTTTGCCGAAATCCAGCCGTCGGCGCTTTTGAATAGACTCTACTTTGTTTTATACATATTATATATCGTTTCTTTGTATTTTGATTAGTATATTTACTTCTTACCGTACAAACATTGTTTAACTGCGTATTCTTCAAGTAATCGGAGCTTTTCGATGATTTTTGGTACCTCGTGAAAGTTTCTGAAGCAGTAGACCCAATTAATGAACATCGACACAGAAAAGGCCGTCATCCCCAGGAACAAAGACGATTCCATCGCTTTTCCTCTTTGCATTAGATCCTAAAATTCGTCAATGGAGTAAATTAATCTGAAGTTGTCAATTTTATGAGGGATTGGATGGGGGAAATTCGTAATTTCTTCGCACGTGGATGTAGCTTCGATTTTTATCAGACTAGTCGTGGCTCTCAATGCAATGTCGTGCTTTGCTGTGACATCAGTGATATCAGTATTTATTGCTATTTGTTTGCAAGGGTATATCAAAAATCGACTGAATTGTGATTTGATGTTGAGCCATTATTTTAAAAGGGGACATTTTCAAAAAAAAAAAAGTATATTCTAACTGAAAAAAAAATTATTCTCTCCATTGAGTTATATCTTCAATTTTATGAAACTAAGTTGTTTCACTCAATTTTTCTTTTTTTTCCCTAGTTTTTCAGCTTTTTTTTGGTGCAGTGTTTGCTCTAGTGATTTTAGAGTCAAGTTGACATTACTGTTTTGTACTAATTATTGCATCATCCAAACTTCAAACACATTGTAAGAGTGAGGTTAGATCATTAATAACATCTTCCTTTAACAGCTAAGAAAATAGGTAAGTTTTAAATTATATTTTAATAATTATTCCAACTTGCTTCTAAATGTAACGTCCGTAACAGGAAAGTAACAAAAATCAGTGTATTTTCCTTTTGAGTAGGTATATTAAATTAATTTTTGGTGAAAGAAAAACATTCATGATGTTTATGTCATGCCAGGTGGATCACTTTTTTCACAGATATCTTAGGGACCATTTTATTGCACATTACATTTTGTAACGTCCGTAACGTTACGGACGTTACATTCATTACCTTGTACCTAATTTTATCAGTTACGGACGTTATAACCATTGTTTTACTTATTATTCCACAACTGAAATGCAACTGTGCGCCTTCAAGAAGCAAAGGTTAGGTTAGGTTAGGTTTATTACATTTATTATCACATTTTTTGTCAATAATTTTGCATTTTTACTTGCATCTCAAACAAAACATTTAGTTTGACAGGTATTTATTTTGATTTCAGATTATTATGACTGGTAGGTACTTCTGGAAGAGAAATTTTACCACCTGGGATGCTCCTCAGAAGTGTAATTTAAGTAAAAATTCAATTACCACTTCAAGATTCTCAAATTGTACGAGGTATATCAATAGAGAGGATTCGATGGAAATCTTTTATGGACAATTTCACAGGGAAAAAATACTGGTATAGAGTTTACCATCTGCATAGCTGATTTTGGAGTCTGCGATCAAGTATGGTGAATTTTACCATCATATCGTAAATGCAACCTACCTTATGGTAAATTAACATAACCTGTTGGTACATTTAACCACAAGGTATAGGCTGTCCCAAGAATGATTGGACTGGACAACTGTAGCTTTGAATGAAAACATCAGCATCCATCCTCAGATAGAGCAACCTGATTGGTTAGGAGCCGTAAGAAGCTGATGTTTTCATGAAAACCATAGAAGTGTCAAATCCAATCTTTTCTGGGACAAGCTATACCAGCGGGGACAAAGATACCTGGCCAGAGTATGCAATACGCAACACACTAAATCGACACATGTGTGTCAAAGTTATATTCTGTGTTACGTATTGCATACCATGCGAAATATTCCACAACGCCCTTAGCGCCCTAGCGCTCTAGCAGCTCAATGAGTATGAATGTGCGTTTGCCTGGTTCAGTTATCTGCCTGTTCGACTCGATTTGATCGTTTTGTAAGTGTGAAAATGTTTGGAAACTAACTTTTCTTGCAAATGGTGAAACTTGAATCGCATTCGACGTCAAAATTGGTCGATTGCTGCTTGCCGCTGCGAAGAATAGCTATCGAATACGGGTCCTCCCTCGGGGGCCTCTCTTTGCTCTGCCTGATCTGTTCGGAGATATCGTTGAGAACCAGGTTGAGAAGCTTAAACCTATTTCCCATGTAACTGAACAAGAGCCACATTTGCAGATCAAGACTAAACTGAGGGATCCTTGACATCTCCTGAAAAGAAGCAGAAGTGGCTTGTTCAAATTATCAACACTGCGTTTTCCCTCTTTTTAGTTCTATGTAAAACAATCGATTCGGCACTTCGACAAACCATCGATAAACCATCGATTGTCTGGCATAGATTCAAATGGAGGGAAAAAATGCTGCCAAATTTCACGAGCCGCCACTGAAAAGAAGATGAGACAGAAAAACTGAGAAATATTTCCGGTCCCTGTAACAAGAATTCTGTTCAATACTTTCCTGACTGGAATTCTTGTAAATACAACGGGAATCGCGTTACATTCACAGGAGTTTCGGTTACAATTGTTGGCATTCAGGCTTGGATGTATCAAAGAGAATTCTTGATACGGTAATCGGAAATTTTTCTTAGTGAGTATAAGCATAATTTATCAACTGGGTCGGGTTTAAAGATTTAAGCCAAATAGATCAAACTCTATCGTGACATTTTTAAATTTCTGTGTGTATTTAAACGTCATTTCCCTCTTTCCTTCAGCTTGAAAAAAAAGAATCTGGGGAGATTCGAACTCAATAAATTGTGGCATTCGTCACTTTTTGAGAATTTGACTTTGAAGGCTTATAATATTTCTCCTGAAAGTATTTAACGATCGAAAGCAGTGGCCCATGGCGTCGCTTACAGAATGGCACTGCTGCGTTCTGTCCATTTAAACGCACGAAAAAGGTCGAACTATTGAAGGTGCACCATGCACTACTGCACTTTCTCGAATCGATATTTTTTATGGATTTAAATGATAAAATTGCATCGTTGCCATACCGTACGCGACGCCATCTGATCAAAAGGGATGTTTTAGAAGGAACTGCGCAATTTTTTACCCAATTTTGTTTGCCAAATATCAACATTATTGGTCTTAGTGTCCTAGATTGATGGAGAAATCAAGCACCGAAATGTTAGCCTTGCCCTTCTCTCTCTTTTCCCATAAGAACGCATGTGTTAGTAAAGGATAGAAGATGGAGGCGAAAATCGTGACTGCCCCTAATCTGTCCCTTTCTAACACAAATTTTCTAATGCACTTTCTAGCAGAGAGAGAAGGACTGCCACCGTACAGGGTATGTTTTACGTGTAAGGGATTTTGGTTTGAGTCTTACGTATATTGTGAAAGTAAGTATCCCTGAGACGTTCCTGACGTTATGAAGTACGTGAAGCAGGATTATGTACGGTACTACAGTCAGAATGATCAAAGTAAGGCCTAAGATCCTTGCAGCCTTGGCTTCAGTCTTACGTAACTTCTTCAAGGCGCTTTCCTCTGCAAAACAAGAGCATGATAAACAGTGAATGATGAGCCATTGTAGACTTCAAATGTAGCAAATATTGGTAATTTACGCTTAACAAATAGAGGTTGGCAGCCATGTAGGATTTCAAAATTCTTTTAAATTGATGGTAAATTTGAATGTTGCTACCTCTGAAACCCCTAAAAGTGCCAAAGCAAATCTTATGGTACTTTACATTATACATTTAACAAATAGAGGATAGCAGCCATTTCGAATTTCAAAATTCTTCTGAACCAATGGCAAAATTGAATTTAGCTACCTTCAAAACCTCTAAGAGTGCCAAAGCTCGTCGAAATTTGTTGATTACATCACAGGCAGGAAATTGTTTTTATTTCGGCCTCGTTTCTACCGCTAAGAACGTCGGAATAGCGATTTTTGCAACTTCAAAAATCCACAACTCGGAAACAACCAATATGCGGTTTAAAGGATTATGTAGCAAAGCGTCTGAAGAATGCATAGAACGTCATCTTGCACTGATCAAAATCAACGAATGCGGCCCCCCCCGCACAGTGCGTTGACCAATGGACAAAAATCGAAAAATCGATCTCGGAATTTGAACCAAAGGGCCTAAACAGTGTTTTTAGGAAGGTTTAACAACAACAGATTCAGCATTGATACGCATTTTATCCGCTACCCATTGGGTGTTTTCCGGTGCGGTCGGCGGACATTAGGTTCAAAGTGAAAACTTTTCGACTCTCACCACAACTTCGTCGGATACGCAACATAACATTCCTAACCCTACCCAAGCAGTGACATCTCCAACTTCTTAGACTAATCTTTTCTATAGGTAAGCACTATTTTTTTTGATTTTTGCAGATTTTTAAACCCTGTTCTTATGTTTTTTTCATGGACTCAAAGTGGTCATGTCAATCTATCTGTTTTTTAATGCTTTTTCTCAATTTTGATGGAGTTCAAAAAAAAGTACCGCAAAAACCGCAAAACTATTTATACAGGAACGTTCAGAATCACATAATGTTTTAGAATCTTGAAACCGTTACTGCCACCACCTGCCACCACGCCTGTTGTACGATTTTTTGTGATTTCTTTCAGATTCGTGGAATTGAAAAAATTCAGAACAGTTTTGAGAGACGGCACAATCGAAGGTAATTCCAAAAATAAGGCCCCCCTTTGTGGTTGAGGAGGTTTTGGTGTGAGAACAAGTTCAGAAGCCATGAAAGAACAATCGTCCCAATTTTCGAAAGTTTTGTCCGGCAAAATTTCGAGAAAAGGGAAAGGCAGTGACAGACCCTCGAAAGACTTCTGGAGATCAATGCTGATTGGCTCTGTGAGGACACAACTTTCGAAAGTTATGGTGGTCTATTTTTATGGCCTTTTAACTTTTTTTCATACCAGACTCCCCTTCCAACTATCAAGGACGGTTAAGAAAAAAAAAAAAAAAAAAAAAAAAAAAATCTTTTAAAATTGAGTGCCACCTCATTTCGCCATTTTCACGAGACCGAAAAAAATCACGAAAATTCGTATACAACAGGCGCGGCTGCAGAGTGCAGGTGGCTGCAGAAAAGGGTTTGTAGGATTCTTAAACATTACGTAATACTGAACTTTCCTGGTTATAGAGTTTCACGGAACTTTGCGGAACTTTTTTTATGCCGTTCCATCACAGTTGAAAAAAAAGCATTAAAATGTAGATAAATTGACAGGTACACCATGGGGCCCTTTATAAAAAAAAAGAGCATGGTTTATCATCTAAAGAAAAATAAAAATAAATAGTGCTTTACTATAGAGTAGTCCATGATGTCGGAGATGACTGCTTGGGCAAAATTTGGTTGTAATTGACAAAATCGCTCTGCAAGGCAACAATTTACTATTTGAACCTGATGCCCCCTACTGCACTATAGCAAACACCGAATAGATAGCGTAAATATGCGTACCATAATGCTGAAGCCGTTTATTTATCAAAACCCCCCTAAAAACATTATGTAAGCCTATTTCTTAAAATTCCAAGGGCAATATGGAGAGATCGAGTAGATAACGGGAAATTCATAAGACTTGTTCACTTATTTGTCAGTATTTTTCCCCAAAAACCTGATTTAATTTCTTCCAATAATAATGTTAAACAAGAGGATTAACACTGAAATCTAACTCATTAATGTTAAAAGTACAGCTGCACCCTTTTGTTTTTTTCTATTTCCCCTAAAACGAAATTTTTTGGTTTCTGAAATTTGGCACTGTTTGATAAGGTTTGAGTCATTTGCTCGGAAAAAGGCAAGTTTCGAGCCTTTTTCGTCAGTATGGCTCAAAAATTGTGCTGTTGAGCTTCAAAAATTTCCCAAAAATAAGCTAATGGTGTAGAATTGAGTTGAATGGACGAAAGTTCTGTTTGAAAGATCACAGCTCGGCAAATTCTCACAAAAATTTACCAAAAACTTCCATTTTTTGTCTAATTCTTCCCTTTAGGCCTCTTAGGCTATGAGAAAAAAAATTTTTTTCTTCAAAATTTCCCTTTAAATTGGTGTTTTTCCTACCTAAATGGACCATTTCAAGAGGGACACCCCCTGAATATCTCCAAATTTTTAAAAAAAAACGTTTAAATCGACCCCCCTTCTGCCCCCAAAAGGGGGCCCTTTCAAAAATTTAATTGTGCCGTGCAATAGTACCCATCAAGGGGACAAATATACAAAGTTCCATCCTAATACTCTTTCCGTTTAGAAGTTATTTATTTTTGTCACTTTCGTCCATTGGGACAACGCACGTGCCCCGGAATTTCAAAATCTGTGAACAATTTTTTGCGCAAAAATAAAAACAATGCCAATTACAAGTTTTTTTTTAAAATTTTTTCCAAGAATCAGGAGGAAACGATTTTTTTTCCCCGCTTTTCGCAAAATGGGATCCTCTAAAAATTTAAATCAGTATTCTTTTGGGAAGATTTTTTAGATCGTAGGTCAAATGTGACCCTCCCTCCTTCCACCCTTTTCCAATCACTTTTAAGAATTGACATTTCGGTAAGGCATTCCTACAAGTAATTACAAACCCCATTCATACTTGAAGTTTTGCCGAAATCCAGCCGTCGGCGCTTTTGAATAGACTCTACTTTGTTTTATACATATTATATATCGTTTCTTTGTATTTTGATTAGTATATTTACTTCTTACCGTACAAACATTGTTTAACTGCGTATTCTTCAAGTAATCGGAGCTTTTCGATGATTTTTGGTACCTCGTGAAAGTTTCTGAAGCAGTAGACCCAATTAATGAACATCGACACAGAAAAGGCCGTCATCCCCAGGAACAAAGACGATTCCATCGCTTTTCCTCTTTGCATTAGATCCTAAAATTCGTCAATGGAGTAAATTAATCTGAAGTTGTCAATTTTATGAGGGATTGGATGGGGGAAATTCGTAATTTCTTCGCACGTGGATGTAGCTTCGATTTTTATCAGACTAGTCGTGGCTCTCAATGCAATGTCGTGCTTTGCTGTGACATCAGTGATATCAGTATTTATTGCTATTTGTTTGCAAGGGTATATCAAAAATCGACTGAATTGTGATTTGATGTTGAGCCATTATTTTAAAAGGGGACATTTTCAAAAAAAAAAAAGTATATTCTAACTGAAAAAAAAATTATTCTCTCCATTGAGTTATATCTTCAATTTTATGAAACTAAGTTGTTTCACTCAATTTTTCTTTTTTTTCCCTAGTTTTTCAGCTTTTTTTTGGTGCAGTGTTTGCTCTAGTGATTTTAGAGTCAAGTTGACATTACTGTTTTGTACTAATTATTGCATCATCCAAACTTCAAACACATTGTAAGAGTGAGGTTAGATCATTAATAACATCTTCCTTTAACAGCTAAGAAAATAGGTAAGTTTTAAATTATATTTTAATAATTATTCCAACTTGCTTCTAAATGTAACGTCCGTAACAGGAAAGTAACAAAAATCAGTGTATTTTCCTTTTGAGTAGGTATATTAAATTAATTTTTGGTGAAAGAAAAACATTCATGATGTTTATGTCATGCCAGGTGGATCACTTTTTTCACAGATATCTTAGGGACCATTTTATTGCACATTACATTTTGTAACGTCCGTAACGTTACGGACGTTACATTCATTACCTTGTACCTAATTTTATCAGTTACGGACGTTATAACCATTGTTTTACTTATTATTCCACAACTGAAATGCAACTGTGCGCCTTCAAGAAGCAAAGGTTAGGTTAGGTTAGGTTTATTACATTTATTATCACATTTTTTGTCAATAATTTTGCATTTTTACTTGCATCTCAAACAAAACATTTAGTTTGACAGGTATTTATTTTGATTTCAGATTATTATGACTGGTAGGTACTTCTGGAAGAGAAATTTTACCACCTGGGATGCTCCTCAGAAGTGTAATTTAAGTAAAAATTCAATTACCACTTCAAGATTCTCAAATTGTGTTATTATTTTATGTTTATTTTTATACAGGGTTTATTGGGGCCGTTACTTTACGAGGGTGGATTTTAAAGTAAGTTTACCTATTTTTTTTTCTCTAAAAATATCAATGCTAGAAAAAAAAACAAAACCAATGTTGAAACATGCGTACTTTCAGCTTTCTAACGAGCTTTAGTTTTTCAAATTTTTGCCAAGGCGTTGCGGAGATATCGTGGATTTTCCCAATCCGTCTTTCCCTCAAATGTGCCCACCTTTTCACGCGCTGCAGAAGACTGCGGGTTTCGGCAGGCGATGCGCTTATCTCCGGATCAGACATCTCAATAATATCTGAGTGCATGTTAATTGTTTACTGAATAGACTACTCTACTACTGAGAAAATGATCCAAACTTCGATCCTCAAACTTTCGGTCAGGAAGGAAAGAACAACCATCATGAATTGAAGCTGGATTAACAGCTTGCGTCAACACCTGGTTCAGGAGTATGTGGAAAGAATTTTACGATTTTTTTTTTTTTTTTTTTTTTTTTTTTATGAAAAATTCAAGAATCTAGCAGGTAACTATGTCAAAAAATGAGGTGAGATGCCTCACAACAATGTTATGACTTGTTTCAATAAAATAATAGCTCCATTTTACTTTTTCAAAGTCTAAAACTCATGTTTTCTGTGAGGCTAAAAAGGTGGGCACGTTTGAAGGAGAGATGGGTGTGGAAAATCCACGATATCTCCGCAACGCGTAAGCCAAATTTGAAAAACTGGAGCTCACTAAAAAACTGAGAGTACGTACGTTCCAACGCTGGGTTTGTTTTTTTCTAACATTAATAGTTTCTGAGAAAAAAAATAGGTAAACTTACTTTAAAATCCACCCTCGTAATTTTAAGTTTTTGATTTTGTTCAAAATAATTTAGTTTATTGTTCCTAATAAAGTTTATTTTTTCTTCCTTATGCTGCATGTTGGTTATTTTCAACCTTTCTTGTCACTACATAATTTATTTTTGTAATTTAGACGAAAATCTGAGTATAAGATGGAGGGCGGTAAATTTTTTCATTTTTAATAAACTAATTTCAGATTTAGACTTAAATTGAAAAAAAAAAGTTTTTGGCATATTTTTACATATCTATTGAAGATAAAATAAAATCCTGGTCATTTAATAGGAATAAGAAGCTCTGAGTAAAGATAAAATGGGTAAAAACATATCTATTGTCCAATCATTGTTACCTAGTAACGTCCGTAACAGATGCCGTGTAACGTCCGTAACACCAAAAAAGAGCAATAACTCAAAAAAATCATAGGAAAATTTTTTTAGACAAAAGTGATTCTTAAAAATAGATGGTATGAAGAATGACTCAGTTCAAATAGAATTGGAAAAAAACTAGAATTGCTTTTAAAAAGAGCAACCGAAATTAGGTCCATGGAAACTGGGTGTCTTTTTTGTAACGTCCGTAACACTTCATTTTTTAACGTAACTGAAAAATTAACCAATATTTTGCTACGAAAATTGACAGAGAGGTAGTAACCATCTAGTTTTATAACTTCCCCTAAACAGTTCACCATAATTTTACACAGATTGTGTTATATACCAATTAGAAGAGTGAAAATGTAACGTCCGTAACAAAAATAATGGCTCTGTTGCTAGTTCCGATGTGCTTAGATGACTCGGAAGTAATGAAAAGATTTTTTTGAACATATAACAGCATTTTCCTCGTATTTTTTTTAAAAAGCATACCCCCGCTCCCCCTCCAAATGGTCCTAGTATAATATTTCCCTTCTGTCATCAATACAGTTGTATGGTGCCGTTTCTGGACACCAGAACCCAGATCCTGGCGTCAAAATCAACAGCAAAAGCCTTTTGGTGACATCGGAAAAATACGGGAGTATAGTATGGAATAGTTATAATAAAAAACCATTTTATCACTCCTGAGTCATTGAAATAGCTTAATTTTGAACGTAAAATGAACATTTTAGTTGATTGTTTGATACTGAAGGAAAATTACGGCTCAGGTTGTTTTTCTTCCGATGATCATTGATCACAGTGGCGTGGCGTGCAATTTGGCAACGTTTTATTGTGTCCATTCAAACCCATGTAAAAGGTCGAATGCAAAGGTGTTCATCGATCACCCGATCGTCCGATCTTTTTAATGGGTTTAAATGGACACAATGCAACGTTGCTAAATTGCACGCTACGCCACTGATTGATCAATTTTCAATATAGGTGACTGCATCAAGAGACAGGTCATGACCCTCGAACAAGATTTACTACATCGTTATTCGTCCATTTGAAAAAGATCAAAAGCAAAAGGATGAATTATTTATGCAGGATCAGTTAAACCGCTGAAGGATCGATTCTCTTCCAAAGGATTTTATGAAAGACGAGCATTTACTTGTAAATATACACATAGAGTTCCGAAGACTCTTATCTCACCCTAGCTTCATCGAACATGAAGTGTAGAAGAACAATCAGTGAAAGCATGCCATTAGCGTATGATATGAGTATCCCCAGCATCCACAGTAGTGTTATAATCCTTCTCCAATATTTCCGAATTCCTCGTTCTGGAACCTGGTAAATGAAATTGGATCGTCAAATTCTTAAAACTGTCCCGTAAAAATATTAAAAAAACTTATTGTACTAACTTATTTTTTTAAATATTTCAGCCGTTGGGGCCTAATGAATCAATCTGAATACGAAGTTTTATACACGAGAGTCCCTGTGTGTACAGACAATAAATTAAATAAATGTATATAATTCCTTTGATTCTGGTTTAGGTAGGCAACCTGCGATACTTTTAACAATGAATTGGCGAATTGCAGATGGCCTCTACCTTGCCAAAATTTAAGGAATCAACCAGTGGCGGCGCGTGCAATCTGGCAACAATTTATATACTCTCCATTTAAACCTATGTAAAACAATCGATCTTCAGGAGGTGCAACTGCACCCCCAAGATATCGATTCTTTTGCATAGGTTTAAATGGAAAATTAGCATAGTTGCCAAATTACACGAGCCGCCACTGGAATCAACTGACATTCTTTAATTAGTTGTCTGTACAATGTATTTGCAGAGAGTTAAGAAAGGTGAAATCACGAGTGCCGCCATTAGATACAATTTTGCACATTTTTTGTTTATGCAAGGGCCGTTTCCGTTGGTCTTAAGAAAAAATATTATAGTGCCTTAGAATCTCTTACGGTGTAATCGTTCACTGCCGATTCTGATCGACATCTATGCAAACGTTTTGATGGATTTTTTGGAGCATTATATGGACATTCTTAAAATGTGCCATAATTAAAATTATTAGCTTCATTGACAAAGGGTTTCATGCTAACTTTTGCTGCAAGCGATTGAATGGTTAGTTCATGAGTAAAATCCATCGGAAATTACGATGAGCACATTAAAAAATTACGAAATTTACTCCCAGACGAACAGAATGACTTTAAAGGTTAAGGTGTCGCACAGTGGAGCGAGTCAAGGGGAGGGGTCGGACATGCAATGTATGACTATACATGCAATTTGTAGGTGTTTTTATGGTCACAAAATGCATTGTAAGGGGTGGTTTTTGTACAGAATTTTACGACAAAACCAATCAAATTACTTTCAAATTTCTAGGTTGCGTATTATCAAAATCATACGTATTTGAAGTTTCCACGCTATGTCCGGTCTCAAACATTGACTCGCTCCACTGTGCGTCGTCGCGTCGCGGAATGGCGAAGCTACACAGGTACTACGAGGATCAGTGGCGTCGCGTGCCATCTGGCAACAATGCAACTGCTCCATTTAAACCCATTAAATATATCGAATTTTCCTTGTGCACTGTGCACCCCCTGAATTCGATATTTTACATGAGTTTAAATGGATAGAATACATTGTTGCCAAATTGCACGCGACGCCACTGACGAGGATTAAAGACTTTCCTAAAGAGTCAAGGGCGGATCCAGCAATATGGCAACCATGTATTCTTCCCATTTGAATGTATGACGAAGAATCGATTCTCGAGGGGTCCATGGCCCCTTGACTAATCGATTGTTTCTCACGCATTCAAATGGGAAGAATACACAGTTGCCAGATCGCTGGATCCGCCCGCATGTAAAGAGTGTTTCTACGGAGAGAGAGAAAAATTAGATGAGGATCTCCTATGGTTCCTGCGTAGCTCCGCCATCTTTGCTCTTAAGTAGCGGAGCTACGGAGGTACTATGGGGGTGGAAGGTTCCTGTCAGTGTCTAATTTGTCACTTTCTCTGTAGAAGCATACACTGAGGAAACACGGAAAAAAGTGGGTTGTGTCGTAGGCACGAATTTGGGTTCACCGGCCACAATTTGGATCAGTTTTTTGCATGGGACACGCAATCAGAGTTTGTCGTTGACACAATCTGATTGTGTCCTATACAAAAAACTGATCCAAATTGTGGCCAGTGAACCCAAATTCGTGCCTACGACACAACCCACCATTTTCTGAGAAGCCTCAAATTATGTAGGAATCACCCATGATACCAGCGTAAAGCTCCGTCATTACACCTTAAACTTTTGAAGTCATTTTGAGAGTGTGTGAGTAAAGTTCGTAATTTCTCAATGGGCTTATCGTAATTTTCGCTGGCTTTTACTCATGAAATAACTATTCAATCGGTCATAGCAAAAGTTAGCGTAAGCCCCATTATTTCTTTTATCCGTAAAAGTTAGAAGCAGATCCTCAGAAAAAGTCCTGAAAAAAAATTAGTTTTGATTTTTGATTCACCTTCTGGTTCGCGTCTTCCTCGTCCTCATTTTCCATTCCGATCTGGTCGTATTTGTAAGGCATAGTGCCTAAGAATGACGACACTGAAAAAATTAGATGAAACGACTCATAAAACCCGTTGTTTCTCATATTTTAATCCGTCTTGAATGCTCTTAATGTACATGTGATCCGACTGCCTGTAACTTCCCGAACAAGTGACCGAGGCCGTTATAATCTATTTATTTAAATATTCCTTTTTTAAAGGATAACGGGGTAACGGGTAACCTGCTTCTTCTTCAATTCGAGGCCTCGTATTGAGACTGACACATCTTGTTACCGATGGACGTCCGTCAAATTTTTCAACTCACACCACAAAGAGAAGTCGTCACTAATGAGTTGGCTGTCGGTGAGTTGTCACGTGATTAGCGCTGGAACATTTACGATGGGCCTATTTTGTGAAGACGTCACGATCAACATTGGATCCAAACAAATGCTCAGTGGCGAGGCGTGAAAGGCAACAATGTAGTTTCTCCATTTAAATTCACCAAAAAGGTCGAACGCTTCAGTCATCGGCGATGACCAGGCATTTCGACCTTTCTAATGTGTTTAAATGGGGAAACAGGAACGTTGCCAAATCGCACGCCTCGCCACTGCAAATGCTCTAACTCGCTCACTTTCGTGGAGCACTCCCGTAAGCAATCAGATCCGCATTTCCGAATGCAAATTCATGCTAGTAAACAACCCGTTTTCTCAAATTTTATTGCACCATTAGATTCCACGTACCTTGAAATATCTTTCCAATCCACCTTAATTCATAAAAGATTACAAGTGAATTTACAATCACAATTATATTGAAAGATGTCTAATGTTTTGCCTTCGTCTTGCTCACAGTCTCTTGTGGGCGTATCATCGCCATGACTCGCAATCATCCTAACCTCTCTTTGCAACGAATCTTGCTCGGGGTATAACAAGTGGTGTCGGTGTGATGGTGCCGATGAGCCCATATCCTAGAATTTTGTGCCCGTAAGAAACAGTGAGTGAGACGAGGACAAAACGTAGGACTTTCTTCCGATTTAAACGGTGACTATAATTTAATTTGTGATATTTCAAAAACGTAATTACACTGCAATGTACGTGCAATCCAGTGATGTCATAAAATCTGAGAGAACTTGTTGTTTACTGACAAAAATTTGTATTTGAAAATTTGGATCCTGTTTCTCATGGGGAGAAACCCAGGAGAGCAAGTTAGGAATATTTGTTTGCATCAAATTTTTTGTGAGGTCGCACTAAACACTAAACATTAAACAGGTCTATTGGTGGAGATACTCCAGTGGTGGTTCCTGCAGTTTGGCAATAACGGATCCTCTCCATTTAAACCTACGTAAAATAATCGATGTTCAGGAGGTGCATCGCACCCCCAAGAAATCGATACTTTTGCATAGGTTTAAATGGCGCAACACATGCATCAGCCAACGAACTGAACCGAATCGCGATCTCTGGAAGACTGCTCAACCCCATATACGAACTGCCTTTACATGAGATTAAACCTCGCTACCTCCCTATTCGCGTCGAGTAAATATTTGTCTAGTTAGTTGTTTGTTGACTCTCGACGATGTTGTAGGTTTGCTCTATCGCCTACGGTCGCTGATAAAATGTGGAATGTCATTGGGGTTTACAGTGTTCTCTGGTGCGGGGAAACCTTACCTCAATGTTTGAGAATCCAATGCTGTTTTTACTTCTTTTTTTTTTTTTTACGGGCAATGGGTCTGTTGCAAACTTTTGCAACAACAATTAAGAGTGTATAATCTGATGTTAAATAGCTTGATAAGTTCATTGGTGGCATCAGAAAGTCATAAAATGCAATAATAAACTCACAAGAGGCGTTTAATGAAATCCAAGATGACGGATAAATATAGAGCAATATGTATGCATGCACCGTGAACATCCAAGGATGTCCAACTTTGACAACCTCATGTGAGCTTGAGGTTATGTCTTACTGCAACGCTTGAAACTTAAAAAATTAATGGGCGTGCCCCCTCCCCCCCCCTTTAGAAAAATTGTGTGGATCTGCCACTGCCCTCTCGTAAGTGCTTAACGGTGCTCATCAGCCTTATCCACACGGGCGGTCAGTAAACGTCTGATAGACGTGTGCTGTAACAAAATAATAATAAGCATTGTCTCTGAAATTGCATCCGTCCAAAATGAAGGCGCTTGGTTTATTTTTTATTTTA
Source organism: Trialeurodes vaporariorum (assembly GCA_011764245.1). Classification (NCBI taxonomy): domain Eukaryota; kingdom Metazoa; phylum Arthropoda; class Insecta; order Hemiptera; family Aleyrodidae; genus Trialeurodes; species Trialeurodes vaporariorum. The sequence continues at coordinate 11,927,288 of VMOF01000220.1, forward strand.
TTTTATTCTTTTTTTGTTCATTATTTTTTATTTTTTTTATTTTTATAACAGTTGCTAATGAATTCTATGTATCCTCATGCATTCTTTGTTTACTTTTTGTTGCAGATCAAGAGCTTGACATTGGACACCGCTCGTTGAATTCTTTAAAAGATGCTCGAATTCCGTTGCTATGCTGGGAACCATACTTCTGCGTTCTCTTGCAAGATGAACAGACTCTCACAGCTTACAGAAGCGAAGAACTGTCCGTAAGTCCCAATACGTTTTTTAATTTCAGTTTTTCCTCATCAGCGTAGATAAATGAAACAGTGGCGTTGCGAGCAATTTGGCAACGTTGTATTTTGTCCATTGAAACCATCGTAGTAGGTCGAATGCGAAGGTGTTCACCGAACACCAAATACTTAGATCTTTTTCGTGGGACTAAATGGACGAACTGCAACATTGCCAAATTGCACGCCACGCCACTGAAATGAAACTCTGTTTACAAAATGAGCCTAAGTTTTGTTTTCAAATGCACCCGCAAGTTTTTCCAAAAAGACGTTGCAAGTCGAGAAAATGCTGGAGACTCAAGAAAATTAGATACTTCATCATGGGCGGATACAGGCATTTGTCTTTCTCTCTCCTCTCCCCTATGAACAAGTGCGTGAGAAAAGGACAGGGAATGGTCAAAGTCACGTGATGGTCCCCTTTGCTATCCTTTTCTTACACATATGTTTAAATGGAATTAGAGAGAGGAAGACAAATGCCTGTATACATGACGCGACAGGTTTTCTTGATTTTCAGTCACGATCAACATTTTTCTCTGCTGTTTGTTAACCCTTTGACGACCAGGTTACGAAGACGAATCAATGTTTGCTCGCTCAAATTAAGTGGGTAGTTAAATATTTGTACCCCGCGTTACTGATTTTGCATATGCAAATTATTGAAGGCGCTTTATGAAACAATTTTTGTTAAAATGTTAACAATGTTGAGGCGCATTCAAATTTCATTCTGATAAGAAATCTCACTCTTTGAGAGCTGGACCCCAAAGAGCTAAAATTGAAAGGTATGCCTAGAACTTTTATTTGCGTACAACTTCCCCGGATTTTTAAGCGCCGCGGTTCATTTCCTAGGTGGGATTTTGCGGAATAAAGGATTTTTTAACACGATCGTGATTTTTTTCTTCTTTAATTTCTATTTTTCAGATTGACACTTATTCAATATTTTTGTCTTCAATCACGAGCCCCCCCCCCCCCCCCCCAGCATAAATTATTTCCTATCTGATAATTTCACGACTGTTTGTTGGCATAGCTGTAGCAAAATGATTTGCTGAGACAGTCAATAGTCTGTCTATCATAATCTTCGTATATCCCTTAAAATCGTCATTACAGGGTATATGTATAGAGATGCCAACAACTTCGAAATGCGGCTTAAAATCCTTTTAAGGTAAACACCCCAGTAGCCGACACCCCTAAGATTTGCACCGGTACCCGAAACTCATTTTTCACATTGTAAAAAGTACTAGTTTGGTGGCAATACTGGTGTTTTGTGTGGTTTTTTCTGGGACCTTCAATGAGAAACATTCGAGAAAAAAAAAAAATACGCAAATTACCAAAATTGCCAATAAACTAATATTTTTTTCATTGTGAAAAGGTGTCGGGTACTAGTGTGAATTTCAGGGTTGTCGGATACTGGGGTATTTACCTTTTCAATCTAGTAAGAAAACAGCACGCTTGACAACTGTGTAGCGTGTAGTGTGTAGTGGGCCAATGTCAATGAATGAGAGTCCCCCACACACACTCATCGTGTCCACTCGACTCGATTGTGAATGAACACAGAACGACAGTGAATTGAACACTCGCCGCCATCTAACCGTGTTTCCTTCAACTACTAGTATTACAAACCTCGCAGAGAGCGCGCTAGTGTTCACCGCAGTGTCGTGTTATTGTTGTTTTCGTTTTCGGCTCGTGTTTTAGTTCAGCTGAGTACGCATAGATAGCGTCAGCTGCTCTTCCTTGATCAACTCGTATCGTTGAATGCGAGCTGCTGTTCGCGTTTGGCGCGATCCCAGTCAGTAACCGCGGATAGACACGCAGAAGCTCCTGAACATCGAAGACTTACCGCTCGTGTTATCACGACATTAATGACTGGTAAATAGGTACTGGCGGGCGGGCTCCTCACTCCTCGTTAAAACGCATCGTAATGAGCATAATTCATCGCGATGGTTCCCCTTTCTATGGATTTAATTTGAACTTAACTGCCCATTTGCTGCGAGAAAACTTCATGATTCGTCCTTCCGTCATCCTCGTTCCGTTTCGTATCATTCAGCCCGTCACAAGAGAAACTGCATGCGGTTTCCGATTCATCTCACTGAATTTGTCTTTTTCTCTACTTTTTCCAAGGCTGACGTTTTAGGCAGAGCTACCGTTTTGCGTATATTTAATGACATTTTTCAATTCACCGATGATTCCACCAAGGAAGTTTTGACATTTACCGTAAATCAAATATATTTTTCTTTTTCCGCTGTTGACATTCCATTTTCATACTATGTATCCAATCATTGATCGGAGAGTAAATCAACGTTTTTTTAGTTTTTTCGTTTTTTTTCGCTTTTAACTTTTTTTCTCTATTCTCTCTTTCTCTTCATGTCTTTACATGTTTTAATTTTTTAAGCCTTTGTTCCAGACTCCTTGTTCTTTAACAGGGAGAAATCCCACGTAAAGTTCAAAAGTTCAAAATATTTTTTTATTTTACTTTGTTATTTTGTTTTTTGATTTGTTCCCCCCCCCCCTCCCACGCTGTTGGTGTTTCAACTCCAAAATTTAAATATCTGATAAATGCACTGAGAAAAATTTGCGGTTACCGCTAAGAGAATTCTTTACAGTGTTTTATTAATCGAAATCACGGTAATTCTTACCGGAGTTCCTATGTAGTCTGAGTTCCAGCAAATGTAACCAGAATGCGATTTACAGTTATCGACATTCGAAGAGGGAATACATGGTCTAATTTCTTAATTAAACTTTAAGCATGGCCGATAGCGTCCATCCTAATACAACTTTGCTTAAAAATTTAAAATGGTGTATATGCATAAAGCTATTTTACTGAATTTGCCGTAACCTTTTATTCTATAAAACAACAGTATTGTCGTTTTTCGGATTGTAAATTGTCCGATTTTAGACATTATTTTGACATCATGTAAAAGGTGGTAATTCATATGAACATCTGGCAAAATTGAAAAACCAACGTTCAGAAGTGTATTTTCCAGGAATTTAAAAATGAAGCTTCTGATTGGTGCGTATGAGACAATGGCAACTCCTATTAATTGTGATTCGTCGATCATCTCTATTTAAACTTACCTACAGAATAAATCGACGAAAATGTGATATTCTCGCATAAGTTCAAATTGGAGAGTAAAGCAGTTCGGCCGTCTGCGAGCTGTCATGAACAAATTCTTTCTCAACCCTATTTGCCTCCATCAGAGTTTTCGATGAGTGCCCTTTAGCTACACAATATTATCAGTGGCTTAGCGTGAAATTTGACAACGTTGCAGTTTGTCCAGTTAAACCCATGAAAAATATCGAACTATTGGGTGTTCGGTGAACACCTTCGTATTCGACCTTTTACGTGGGTTTAAATGGAGACGATCCAACTTTGCTAAATTTCACGCTACGCCACTGAATATTATTGATTGTTTCGTTTAGTATTGATTGATCTAACCCTCTCTCTTAGTCTATTCATTGTTTTATCTGTCACTAATACTTTCTCGTTTTTGGGATGCAGATATTTGCGAGTCTTTCGAGTCGGACGTTAGCTCGCTCCAAGGTTCGTAAACTAACAAAAAATTGTACCGCTAGTCGTTCCTCACTTAATGGCATGGTAGTTCTTCTTTGTAGTCCATTCTTAGACATTGCAGTTTTTAGTGTGTTTTTGGTTTGTAATTTTGATCGTAAAGTTGAACAATGGCGGCTTATGCAATATGACAACACAGGCTACCCGACCAAGGTGTGCAAAACACGACGCAGCAAAAAGAGTGCTGAATAGTGCCATGTGCGTCGTGTATTGCATACCTTAGCCATGATATGTAGGTAAAACACAATGCATCTAATACATGTGCTGGATGGTGCTATGTGTGTTGCGTATTGCATACCCTAGCCAGGATATGCAATACGCAATGTACCTAGTACAAGCGCTGAATGGTGCTATGTGTGTTGCGTATTGCATACACTGCCCAAGTATCTTCGTCTCCGCTCGTCCGTACAATACGTTTTAAGCCCGTACAGTACGTAGGCCAATTTTTTTCCAATCTCTTTCTACGAATTATTAAATTTTTTTCCCTCTCCTTATCCTATTCTGTTGACTAATTGTGTTTGGTTTGTTTGTTTGTTTGCTTTCCTAATTCTCATGCTGTGTTTGAAACTTTAAATTTTGTGGTTTTTGCTGCTGACGCGTGCAATAGCCGTCAGTGATGGTGAGTGACTGAAAACAGTCCCTTTATTAAATTGCTTTAGTGTTTGCTTTCTACTGTCTGATTCCGTATAGATATCGGTTTGCATTTCCTTTTCTTTTCCTCTTCTATATTTTCTAATTTTCATTTTCTTCCGATTCTGGTGTCTTCGAAGGATCATCATGAACTATCGTCGCGTTTTCATTGCTTTTGTAAAGCCCTTTACTATATTATTACTATCATTTTTTTTTTTTTTATTTTATTTTTTTTTATTTTATTTTATTATATTTTTTTTTTTTTTTTTTATTTTTTTATTATCAAATGTTGATTTTCCAACTGCACATTTTAAGTTAGAAATTTTAGTCTAAAACTTAAGGACTTGTTGAATGCCCGTACTTAAATTACGCTTTGCAATTATGACTCTGCCTCAGAAAATTGTTTAGAGGATTTTCTTGGAACATCTGATCTACTTGTTTTCAGAAAGCAGCAGAATGATTTAGAATGGGCGTTCATCAGTTTTGTTTTTGTTCGTATTTTTGTTTTTTGTTTTTGTTAAATCTTTGGACATGTATGCTAGTATGCTCCATTGCTTTAGCGAAAGTGTGCAAAATACTCCTCATTGTGACCATTGTATGTGACAACTTTTGATGTTTCAGAGACTTTCTCTTCAAATCGGCGACTTAACCTTATCAAACCTGAATATTATTTTTGGTCAGGGACAGATTTTTGGCCATTAAAGCTCTTCTCATACAAAACGATATGCATGTCGTATTTTTATTTTCTCCATAAGATTCTGTGTTATTCAGGTGTAAATTATAATGTACACCAGGTCTGAAAGGGTTAAAAATTACTAATGCTGCACACAGTTGAAGCCGTATCCGTTGAAAGAGCCCTTAAAACAACGTGTGAGCTCTCACTGAAAAATCAGCGTTGTTATTATAACGATATTTTCGTCAGAAGAGCGTATCTATTGTTTCGTGGGCCCTTTTTCCGGAAATGGCCTCAATTTCTTCCGTTTATCGCGTTTTCTCACCTCTATAGACCCGTTCTTGAATGGGTCGGTAACCCGGTTATGAATGCCTTTTCAAGTCGTATTTTATCAAAGTTTCCACATCGGAGCTTTCCTTGCCAGGGGAAATTGTTCCGCTACTGTTATGTTAATTGATAACACATCCAATGGTCGTCATGGCAATGATATTTTCAAAACATGCGAGTCAACTTTTTGCCATTCCGAAAGTGGTCATCATTTACTCTACTGCTTCATGCCGGTCAATGCGATACGAAACCCTGCTCTCCAGAGTTGCCGTTTTGCGTATAATTAATGGCATTTTTCAATTCACCGAAGATTCCATCGGTTCGGAAAATATTATACACAGCTCAGTAATTCAGTTCAATGAATGACTGTAATGCACGAAATTACTCGCATTTGTAATTTTTTTTCAACTGGTGGAGTTGTCGATGATCTTGCAGATATTTTAATAATTTAACGGCAATTGCACCGATTAAGAAAAGATTACAGATCAGAGTATTTTCGTGCAGTACAGTCATACACTGAACTGAACTGTGTAATATTTCCTTAACCGGTGAAATCATCGGTGAACTGAAAAATGTCATTAATTATACGCAAAACAGCAACTGCGCTCGCTTTTCCTCGGATCAAGAATGAAAAATTCACCATTTCACGTTCGACGCACATCGATAAAGGGGTTTGCGATTTTCAATTGAAATCAGAATTTTATGATTTTATCGCAATGAATATTGAGGGATTGGGGTCGTTGTGAACTTTCGCAACAACAAATTTAAGATCAGATTCTCAAGAAAACAATGTCGCAATAATTTCGATGCGCTCTCCCAACACTTTCAAAATTCAATTCTTAACCTCGAATAACTCGGAATGAAATATAATCACCATTGTGTAATATTCAGCCACCGATGACACTATTTTTTACGTGATGACATCAAGGTGGCAAGATCGACTGTTACAAAGTAAACAAACTGGAATATTTCTGGGAAAACATTTTAATAGTCTTTTAATAACAGCAGACTAGAATCTCTCTATTATAGACTTCATTTTTAGGTTGGCATATATTACTCGCAATTTTCGGATAATTGTTTTTGAAAATTGCAAAAAATTAAATTAAGTTTAATCCTGACCTAGACTATGTAGCAACTGCGGGATCCATAACCATTTACCTCATTTCACGCACATTTAATGTCTTTACTTGCTGAAGTTTTAGTATGTTGACCTGATATTTCAACCTCGAGTCAGTATGGTTGTACAAACTTAGGAAAACGTGGTAAGCAGTAAAACTATCGTCATGTTTTGTCAATGTCGACATCAGTCTGTTTTGCGATAAAACACTCATTGTGAGACTGTCTTATTGGTTCTGAATTTCTTTTAAAATGTTCCGATGTCTGCTTGTTTTAAACTCTACTTACGAATTCACGTCACTAACTCTGTATGTTAGCAAACAAGAGGGCGAAAAGAAAGAATCGGTGAGAATCACGAAAAAAAAAAAAATAGCGCAGTTTACTTTTTAATGCGGAGATCATCGGACGCAATTAGTCCACTTTGTTCTCTAAATAAGCAAAAAATCCACAACACGGACAAGAAGTCAAAGTTAATTAATGAGACGTATCCTGCGACGGATCGCCGCACAGTGGAGCGAGTCAATTAGAGGGGTCCAGTGTTGCCAGATCGAGGGTAAAAATCCGTATCGTCCCCATTTAAATCAATGTAAAGCGTACGGCTTTTTCACCCCAACCTGGCAACACTGGAGGGGGTGGGACATGGAACATATGAGTCATGTGTTCCATGATTCCGATGATTCCACCGGTTGAGAAAAGATTACACAGTTCAATTCAATGTATGACTGATTGACTGAAATGCACGAAAATACGCTGATCTTTAATCTCTTCTCAATCGGTGAAAACTCTGTTAATTAATTAAAATATCCGCAAGTTTTTCAAAGTCATCGACGACTCCACCGATTGAGAAAAGATTACAGATCAGCGTATTTTCGTGCATTTCAGTCATATACATTGAATTGAATTGTGTAATTTTTTCTCAACCGGTGGAATCATCGGTGAATTGAAAAATGCGATTAATTATACGCCAAACGGCAGCCTTGTATATGACTAAAAATGTAAATTTGAATTTTTTTACAGAAAAAAAAACAAACTGTATTGGGTGATTCTTGTTGGAATTTTTACAATAAAACCGATAAAACCACTTTCAAACTTCTACATTGCTTATCCAAAAAAGATAGACGCATTAAAAGTCGCCATACCATGTCCAGCCTTTCCTATTGACTGGTTCCATTGTGCGCCACCGGGAGCCTCAGGCGACTCAAATCTCTCTTGGTCATCGGCTTGGTGACTTGGTCATTGGCTTGGTGTGTCAATGCTCCTTTTTCTCGATTGTGTACATTTACTATCAGGTTTATGACCCTTTGTCTTTTTGACTAAACTCTCAGTTTTCTGAACTTATTGGGAGAGGAGAGAGCTGAGTTTCCTTTCTTCTGATAGTACTTGTTGCGGCTCAAAAACATGTTCAAATGTTTTGAAAACTTTTCAAAGAAATCAACCCGTGGGGAAAATTTGAAAAAAAGGTTTTTGAAACATTTTGAAAATTAAGTTACAATAAATTATAGATTTTTGACGTCGTTATAGCCATTTGGGCAATTATCGATCCTTGTTTAGCGAAACTGAAAAACATAACGAATCGAAAAGATCCGGCAAAATTGTGTGATTTGATATTTTTGAATTCGGGCGGGGGGGGGGAGGGAGGGCACAACCGCAAACTGACAATTTTTATCCGTCTTCCAAAACATTCATAGTTTTTAGTACTCTGTACGCCTTAAAACAACACTTCGCACTTTCACTTGCTATTCTTGAAATAAGAGATTAGATCAATTATTTTAGTACAGAATGACAGCGTACTGGCTAGATTTGAGGTGTGAAAATTACTGTTTATGATATCAGCTCCTTCTATGTGTGCATAGCTGCTAAAAAGTTTAAAATATTTACTTGCACGGAAAGATATCAGGTTTTACCGTTTTAAAGTGAAATAACTAATCGGCGATAAGCTGAGCCTGAGATCGTGGGAGAGTGGAAAAGAATTGGAGAGAGGGAGGTAGGAGAGAGGAAGAAAGAGGAGAGGGAGAGAGAGAGAGAGAGAGAGAGAGAGAGAGAGAGAGAGAGAGAGAGAGAGAGAGAGAGAGAGAGAGAGAGAGAGAGAGAGAGAGAGAGATGAGAGGGGTCAACCATTTTACTTGTCCAAATTGCTAATTTTAAGGTGTAATACGAATGTAAGTGTTACTAATTTAGAATCGAAAGCACTCAAGGAGATTAATGTGTTTTATCAAGTCCTCCCCGAGAAGAGAATTTATTTACTTTGTATGATGGGATCATCAATCCCGAACAATCCAGAAGATACTGGTATTCCAGTAAGGCAAAAATAAATCGGGATGAGTGATAAGTATATCTGTTGATAAGTATTAGATAAAACATTGATAAATTGATGACGTTTTCAACTTTCTCGCCGAGTAAAGCCGAGGCAGAAGATGATGCAGGGAATTAGAGGAGACGACCTTATACGCACAGTCAGGTACAAAAAGACCTCCAGACGATTCTTGAATATAGACGATTTGAGGGCGAAGTTAACCACAACAATGCACTGATCGGTCGCAATCGGTTGTGATAAAACTCGCGTAGCGTTCCAAACTATCACACTCACTCTCCCGTGACCCCCATGTATAGTGTATACCCATCTCTTTTCAGTTTCGAAATTCGTATGCAGTTTACAGGGCCTTGTTTTACGTCATATTATTAACAAAATCGCGTTAAAATGCCTCGAGGAATTCATTTCAGCCAAAAAATTTCACGGAAGATGTCTCTATGCATGATGTTTGAAATTAGAGTGAGATGGCAGTACATGGTAGTTACGTGAGAGCGAGAGAGCCAAACTGTCTTTGTTTGGAACGCTCATCACCGGCTGCCGCCATTACGAAAACCATCTACTACTGTGAGTCTGTTGCCCGCAATACAAAACCATGAGCACCGACATTGACCTTAGCAAAAAAAAAAAAAAAAAAAAAAAAAAAAAAAAAAAAAAAAAAACAATTAGTTATCTCGTTGACCCTTATCCCTACTCAAGTGCTTGCACTCACCACACTAAGTTGGTTCGTCAGCGTTTAGTTCCATATTTTACCACCGGTTCGATACATTATTATGATTCAAATTAAAAAATTGGTTGAGAATTTTTTTAAAAAAATCTAGCGCTTGGGTTTTGATGGGGGACTAAAGGAAGTTGTGTGTGAAATTGCATCCAGAAAATGACAATCTGTGGTTTAATAAGATTTGTAACGGATCTCTAGTAGAGCAATCGATCCGCGATGAACTTTATCTCAACCTCATTTTTCTTATTAATGATTTTTTTTTTTTTTTTTTTTTTTTTTTTTTTTTTTTTTTTTTTTTGTGAAACACGACGCATTCTTGAAATCTTACTCGTGTCCCAAAGGTTTGATTTTTTGGAAATTATTAACCATTTTATCAATTTTCATCACCTATCGAACCGGTGGCGAAATGTTATCCAAACGCTGAGGAACCACCTTGTAAGTCAAGAACCTTGGCTTATCATGCTGTCCAAGGAAGAGTTCGTTCTCTTATGCTTATTGCTTATAACACTTTAATAATTGTTTTAAAATCAATTAGGTACATTCTTTCCTAGAAATTAGCTTAAGTTACAGAATGAAATGTGTAATTACGAGCACTCCTGATGTTTTGCATACCATGGCACCAATGGGTCTGTTTCAAATTATCATGCTACGGTATTGCTACCTTAGTGAGAAATGTCAATAAGTTTACAAACTTTTTTGAAAAATATAACAATGGTAGCATCAAAAAGTTCCTAAATTGACTCACAAACTCAATAAATGCGCCTGAACGAAATTGCAAGATGGTTGTCGCACAGCGAGTCCCTGTGGGAAACAAGTATTTTTGTGTGCATTTCTTCTGCGTGAGACACAAGTTTCAAAAACAGTACGAAAATCTCAGCAAATAGAGGTTGTTTCAGAAGTGTAGGCGGACCTAGACCGATAATCTTTGGAATTTGTCAACATTATTTCTGATATTACTCGATGAAAATGAATAAAAATGAAATTGAGAGTTCACTTTTCAATGAGGAAAACTTTAAACACAAAAGAATAAAGTCAGGAGCAAATTCGGTATTGATTTGAAGGAATGAAAGTTGAAAATTCGCCAAAGATTATGGTTTTGGTCCGCCTACACTTCTGAAACTACCTCTACCTTCGGATGGTTTTAGTCGAGGCAATAACGAGTCGAAGAATCAAATAAGGATTTATTGAAAGTGGGCAAAAATAGCTTTAGTAAAATAACGTGTGCAGCATAGATGGTGATTTCAGGTATCCAAAACACCCATCGAGAAAAGAGGGAGAGAAAGCTTCAACTCTTCTCGTAACCTAAAGACGTTTTTTATTTTTACAACTTTCAAAGTGCTTTAGTTTGGTCCGTTAAAAAATGTTTGTCTATAAAATTCAATTCATGTATTACATGTGTCTCATCCATCTATTTATTTATTAAAGTGGCTATTCATCGTTTTATACTCTGTAAGTACATTTCTTGCTTTTCTTTTCTCACAGATCGGAGACTCTTTATTTGTTGATCTACCCCGTCTCCGGATGGACGGTGGTGCTCGGGCTTTTCGACATAGATGGGGTTACGAAGCAAGCCCCCCTCCCACCCTTCTTGAAGAGGAAGAAGAAGAAGAAGATGGCGAAGAAACCGCCAGCGAGACAGTATCCCTCCGAGAAGACCACGTCTATCTTCCGGAATCTCCTCTAGGTAAGGCTCCATATATTGCTGTGAACTCAATAATAATTGTTTCTATACTCTCTGTTTCTACTTTTGCTGCTTATCTTTACCTCCAACCATTGACATGTGCGACTATAAGGTAATGAAACAGAAGTAACGAATGGAAGCATTAGTTCTTGCTCCCACAAACGGGCAATCTATCTTTCAGACCTGTTGATACGTAACTATAATCATCCGAGTTATTTTAACATGACACTCATAAAATTATAAAATGCGAACTGCAACTAAGCATTTTTCTTCTTTCCAAGTTTTATACCTCGTTTACCATACATTTTTCTACATACGATTTACATGGACATCATCGTTTTTTTTTTTTTTGTTTTTTTTGTTTTTTTTTTTTATTGATGGCTACTTTGTCTTAAACAAATTAATCCATATTCTTTTAACTAATTGCTTATTCTAAATACTTATTCTAACATTTTTTACTGGGCAACTATTGCCCTAACTGCTGCAAGCACATTTCTGTGGCAGAAACATGCCTTTAGTATAGATACATATAATTATATATAGTTACATATAAATAAACGATACTATAGTTAGTATAGTGACATTATTTTATCGAGTTTGACACTCTTGAGAAAGAAAATAAAAATTAAGAGAATAAGAAGAAAAGGAAAGTGGAAACAATAGAAATGAAAATGGTGAAAAATTAAAAATTGAAAAATAAATCTATGAATAGATAAGTAAATAAATAAATGAATAAATAAATAAATGAATAAATGAATAAATAGACAATAAATAAATAAATAATAAATAATAAGGGACAAGAAGAGATAAAGTTAGTTAAATTACAAGACAAGGGGTAAACAGATATTACAATATTTTGATTGGGAGAAGCAGACCTCCAAAACTTTAAGGACCAAAGAGAGAAGAGGAGAGATAATTTTGGCAGAAACAAGGAAATCAGTTATATTTTATCAAGGCAATGCGCGACGTTGTCAAATGGCTTTCGTCTTTTGAGACGTCTCACACTGCTCTCATATTTGCCTAACAAATTGTAAGCTTTCTCGTTAGGGTGGACAGACAACCGATGGACGTAACTTTTAGTTATCTTTTTAATTGTATCTTCCACCGAGGAGACACCGAGCACCTGGCGTATCACATCATTGCTGATGTAATCATCCCATTTTACCCCGGTGATTCCTCGAAGGATTTTATTTTGGGCCGTCTGAATCCTACTAATAGCACTTCTGGAGGCACATCCCCAAAATTGCAATCCATAAGTCCAGATCGGCTTCAAGATCATTTCGTATCACATTAATTTGTTAGCTAGTGACCATCATCGTGTCATTTATCATTAGAATGTTCAAGTTTTCCATTTCCCACATTTACACTCGTTACTTCTTGTGGAGAACGTTTTGCTACAGTTTTTTACTTTGCCTATTTAAAGCTAATTTACCTTTCTATGCTATACATGAATCCACTTAATTTAATTTATTTTACATGGTATTCCTTGTTTACGTCGAAATCCTTGCGGATCAGAAATAATTTTTAATAATGTTTCCTACTCGTTGAGTAAATCTTCAAAGACACATTTATACGCATTAAAATTTGCAGTTATTAAAGAGAAAATTATAACACTCACTGGATACGTATTTTTCTTTATCATATCACTCGTTTGATAAACTTGCTCGAAATAAATGTTACTGATATTCTGCCGTGGAGGTTTAAATAACTTTGAGCTAGAATTAAGTATGGATGTATTCGTTTATTTGTGAAGATCTATTTCGATTTTCTCTTTTTAAACTTCTTCGGTATGCTCCTGAGATGTCTCTGAATGTCAAAGATCAATAACTCGCCGATGAGAAACAAATAGCTCAACGCGAGTCCGCAAATTAAGCAAATAAATGCTATCTTCAAATCGTCCACAGAAAAATGTCTCAGAATATCATCAGAAGGCACCTTCTGAAAATTTTGTGCTTGACTACCGAACCCCGCCGACTCGACAAAGGAGCGAGCTGATCTAAATGTCCCCGCCTCGATCATCCGTTGCAGAATTTTGTTGAGCTTCTTCGCAAAGAAGGAATATTTCTGATACCCCATCAACATCGGATAAGACATGACGCATTCAGGGATGAGATGGTATTTGTAATAGACATCAAGGTCATGGAATTTCAAAATAAAGTTAGACAGCTTCTCAGGAAGGAACACAAAAAAAGCGTCGTTTTTTATAGCCCGGTTCATATATTCGATACTTTTCAAAATGACCTCTCTCGATTCGTTTTTCGCCTCGTCTGTGAAACGGATCGACCCCGCCTCTACCTCCATGGTAAATTGCTTAGATTCAAGTTCCCATCTATACTGGTGGAGAAAATAATTGAAATTTTCTGTTAATTTCTCGTTTACCAGCTGATATCTCGATTCATTGTTGAAGAGTTTTCGATCCGCCGCCAAGTTCTTGGACTGAATTGGCAAATCCAATTCGACTAGATCTTTTACGCTATCGATGTCGTTAGGAATTCGTTTGCTCATGAGTGTGACCATTTCGCCTTTAAAAACAGTAACCAAAATCAACGTCGAAAAAATCAGAATCGAAAAGAAGATTTTGCCTCCGTACAAATCGGCGAGAATAGGTCTCGATTCGCTAACGTTCAAGAAATAACAAAAGGTGTTCCAAAAAGGAGATAAACCCTCGCAGTTTTTCAGTTCGGACTCGGTCAAGATAAGCCTGAAAGACTTTGTAGCCAAACGTTTATAAAAATAATGCACTAAAATGCACACACCGTAGGACAGTGATATCAAAATCCAAACAAAAGGTGTGAAACTTCTGAAAGCGACTAGATACTGAGGTACAAAGCCTCTGCTTCGTAAGATAAAGCAGAAGTATCCAGTCTGTATAGTTGGCGAAAAATCGTAGTCAGAAGGGTCAGGCAGTCTAGCACCGTCATCAAACAAAATCAAATCTATGCCTGATTTTTGGCCTTCTGATAGGTCTTGGCGCATGACACTCCATTCTAGTTCGAAATTCACAATCCTTTCCAACTCAGCCGAGCACCTTACACGGCTATAGAAAGTTTGAAGTAATTCAATTTGAATCTTGTCAATAACGGTCAGTCCGAGCATAGAAGTGAATGTATTAGCAGATGGAACATTGAAAAATTTCAGAGATGTTCCGTTCATTGTAGACCACGAGTATTCAAAATAGTGTCTACCGTGCTGGTATTCAATTATTTCTCCCGAAAAAGGATCGTACCTGTAACAAACGTTTCCACCTGGACAGACGACTGCCTTGTAACCGTGAAATATCCGCCACATGAATTTGAAAATGCGAAGCAAATCGCAGCTTAATTTTTTTGCGGTGGCAGGTTTCGAGTAGTTTGACCGTCGAGACTCAGCTGAATTATGTCCTTTCATGTTTAAACGGGTCTTTGCTCTGTCTTGAACTAAGAATATCAAATAGTTCTCACCATTGAATATATGATTGCTGTATAAACGTCGCGTTCGACGGAACAACTCATCGGTCAGTTTTGAGCCCGATTCTAAGTCGCGGTCGGTTACGGACTGATGATAATCGCATGAAAAATTTGAACTATCCCTTGACATTGCGGACAGTGCCGAGTCGAAATGAACACAGTACTTTGGTGGGTATGAAGAATAGTTAGTTTCAAACTCAGAACGGAAGCGGAAGTTGTTGCTTGAAACTTCTGCTCCTTTCTCTCTGCTGTCCGAAGCAAAGTCCAAAATCAGGCTCAAAATGTCTCGACAATCGCTCAAAATAAACAGTATGTTCTTCGATCGATGTTTGGTCACGTGATAGTCTAAATCACCCCGATAGTCTATAGATATTGTTGGCAAGAAACTATTGTGCAGTAAACGCATCAACTGAGCTACTGGGAAAAGCGAGTGAGCACCGGAAACGATGTGGAAAAATGGTGATTCGGAGACTTTCAAAGTCTCGTTGCAAACATTGAGAATGAAGTCGAGCTCAAGAGTTGCCATCACTGGCGGAGGATAGATATCCATGACCACTTTCGCTATGAAAATTTTCTGCACTGCTGAAAATATTATGAGAGCTTGACCCAAACGCGATTTTTTTTTTTTATACAAAAGCATACTTAAACTGTTACTAAGCAAGCAAGAATTTACTACCTATATTCGGCTAAGCTCCAACCAACTTCTTTTCATCCTAACTTCGAAAGTAATGAAGAAGTTAGCGAAACCAACGAAACAGTGAGTAAAGAGAACTTTGGTTACACGTTGAATTTTTAGAACTGTGTTTAAACGCGTATAAGTTTGAAAATAATTGACAACCAATTTGTTTTTGACTCTTTATGTAAAGGATAAATCGATGGATGAGTTGTTGAGAAATGAATTTAAATAAGTTTTGACCGTTCAAAGGCAATCTCGACGAGTTTTTGTAGCTTCCGATATCAAAACAAAGCTGATAAAACCAACCCAACATCTCAAAGTAGGCATAAGTTAAATATTTTATTATCAGAAAACTTCTGTGCAACTAATTCAATGGCATTTTATTCTCATTTTTTTTTAAAACTTTGTTTTAGTATGTCCAGGGAACTGAGACAAAGTATTCATAACATAAAAGGTCTCTTTCTTTTTGATTAAATGGAAACTATAAGGGCCGAATACTAACACGTTCTTCGAAACTTCTTCGACTCGGAATATTACGTGTGAGAAGATATGATAGACAGTCGGACAACTATGTATGTAGCACATTCTCAGAGGAAAGCTCAAGGAAAAGAGAGACTTTACTCTGTTTTGATTGAAAATCTGCTCAAGGCATATAAGGACCAACTTTGAAAATTCCTCGTAATCTGGAAGATCGAAATGATGAAAACACCGCTACACCATTTGAAAACTTAGCAAAACTGGCAAAAAATCGATTGGTTGACCTCTTTCAGAACCAAAGCATCTTGATTTTCTATCAAACCGTGTCAAGTCTATTTTTTCCCCTCAAGCTTTCCTCCGAAAATGTCCCATCATCGTTGCCAAACTCCTTTTCTCCCCTCTCATGTAATATTTCGAGTCAAGGAAGTTTCGAGGAATGACAGAATTCGGCCCTAACAAATGTATCTTCAGAGGAAATTTTGAAACAAGGCAGCGGATAAAGGTCAGAGATTTTGACAGCGAACACTTCAGCTCTGAGTGGTCTCATTTCTTGCCAAACAAATCTCTTAACCATCACTATAACGATATTTCTTGAGAATCGTTTAAACAAGTTAACAAACGAAGTGTTGCTTGTTTCGAGCATCAATTTGTGATAGTCGTGGAATCAGTGGTAAATTTTAAAGTGCGATCGATGCAGCTTTCTTGATTTTCATTAATTGCAAAGGTTCTTTTCTCTGCGACACGCCTAACTCCCCTCCTCCATCCCGATCTTTAATTGATCACCATTATGCAAAGAGTGGGTTTGGCGATTATGGGGTGCGAGCAGCTTTTCCGGTCGTACTTCAAGACCTTTTAAAGAGTGAAGAGTGTATCTCAAGCCAAACCTTTGCTTATGAAAAATTTTAGAATGGCACCCATGATAGCATTCTTATTTAATCAATTTTATTCGTCAAACCGCTATTTATTCAAAGAGCTTCAAAGAAATAGCCTAATTTTGTAGTATTATTTCAACAGTTTTATAGACAGTCTCTACGTACAAGCCTACGCAATTTCGTTTTAATCTGCCGATTCATTTCATACCCGGCTCCCAGAACTAATACATCGAGAAACGAAATGTATTGATAAATTGAAAATGGGCCGTATAATTTTGAGAATTGTTAATTTATCGATTTAAATTTTTTGAGAGACTCAGTTAGGTAACTAACGTAGCATTCGTTTCAATGTATTCGAACACACGAGTTCAATAGAAATTTAAGAAGTGGCGAAGACAATCGAAGAGAGGAGAATTGGCGAAGAGGGTGTAGAAGTGATACATTTTTCGGGGAATCACAGAGGACCATCACAGTCTGAGATTGTTTTATATGTTATATCCCATTATCCCCCCGCCTTCTTGGTGAATTTAACCTCCACCATCCATGTCCAGCTACGCGCCTGCTAACTCCAGATAGCCAATCAAACCGAAGTATATGAATTTTACTCCTTGTATTCTTGGTTTGTACCCTGACCAGCATTTTGCATGCAATATTTTGAAGGCACTGTGACAGTATTAACATCGCCAAAATGAGTGGTATCATGTCTGGAGCAATAGTTGTAGTTGTATCTTTGTTAAGAAGTCTTGATTCAAATCCCCTCTTTTCTCTGATCCAAATTTGTTCAACATATAACATATTGTGATCACAACACGATGACGCACACCAAGAACAATGGGGCTCTTGCAAACTTTTGCTACAGGTGATTGAAGAGTTGATTCTTGCACACAAAAAAACTGTGAAAAAGACGATGAATACACTAAAATATCACAAAATTTAATATCAGCATAGGGCTTAATGGCGTAGCTCTACGCAGGTATCATGGGAGATTCCTAAGCTACTTTGAGACATATTTCCGTGTTTCCGTAGAGAAAGTGACAAATTAGACAGGAATCTCCCATGATACCTGCGTGGCTCCGATCTTGCCGTTACAGCCGTTTCCTGAGTTTATTGCTGAATTTTATACTTTTTTAGAGTGATTTTCGTGATTGTCACTGCGATTTTGACATCAAATTTGACTACTCATTTGCTTATAGCAAAAGTTTGCGGGAGCCCCCATAAACTGCGAAAAAGAGGACGATTTTGTTACTTTTAAACTTTTATCGATGTATTTTAGTCACATTAGTCAGTTTTTTTGCAAGTGTGGCATTCATTCCATAATTGAGAGAGACTAGGATCTAAAGTGAGTGATAGAACGTTCTGAATTTCACTCTTTAGAATATTCTCACCCGAATTGAATATGTTGTAAAAAAAATTAATGCTCTTTCATTTTTCTCCCACGGAGTGATGCGAGTTGAAGCCATAACTAACAAGTGTCTGCTAACCTCTGTATTAATTGGAGAATCTAGTCTAGTTTTCCCATCAGCTTTTCTTTTCTTTTACCTTCTTCGTCGGCTCCCTCACTACCCACCCCCCGGCCCCTCCCCCTCCCTCCAATTACTTATCCTTCTTTCGGCAACTCAATGCGTGCTCACAAGTCTCGACACTCGTCGTCCGGTCGAGATTCATCAAACCCAGTCACTGGCGCAACCAGGATATCTTCCATCTCTCTCATTTCCCATTTGAATGTATACGTAGGAAAAGGACAGAAAGAGGGGGTTTTATCCCGTTGTCCATCCTTGTCTAACATACGTTCCTTAATGGAGAAAAGAGAGAGATGAAGAAACTCTTGGTGCGCTACTAAACCCAGTGAGTCGGAATTGAGTTTAATGGGAATCAGGGAGGAAAAGCATGGCAAAGTGAGGTAGACCAAATTTAAATGGGGGGGGGGGAGCTTTCAAGAATCTTTGTTAGGGGTGGGGGAGGAGGGGGCCGGACGTAGCGCCTTGCCGAACAGAGGAGGAGCTCAGGAATTTTCTCAATAGGAGGAAGTACTGCCGGTGTGTCTAGTTAATGATATGAGCGCCGATCAATGGTTAGAAATGACACATTTTCCGGCCAAGAACCTACTAATAAGAGAATTCTTTTGTTTATTCCAAGATGTATTTCGTTTGTGTTAAAGAAACTGCACAGTGAAATATTGACCAAGGGGGAATTCCTTTAACCCCAAAAAAATGTCTGCTGCTACAAGTAAAAGATTCCTTGTTGTGACTGTGATTCTCTTTCATGCAACAGAACTTTACTTCGTTTTAAAAGAAGTGATTTCTCTCAGTGCCTGCAATGGGTCTGTTGCGTTCTTTTGCTACAGCAATATGACGTAAAATACGTTTTTCTAACGTGAAAGACGGCAAAAATAACGACGCGCACATTAAAAACTTTCAAAATCTACTCAATAACTCAGGAACTCACTTCCATCTAAAACAACCCGCACTCCATTAGAAACTATTATCACCGACGTATACAACTACACAGACGGAGCCTTTTGAAACCATCAACATAACTTGCATTTTCGTTTAAAATCAATTACAAGTGACTTTGTCACAACTTTCTTTTTACTTTGGTTTGGTTTAGTTTCTTTTTTGGTACATTCGGGCTTCAAAAATCTAAGTAGAAAACAATAATACTAAGGAAACATCATTAAATATCGGTAAAAATAATCGGTTTACAAATTAAATAAAATAGAAATGGGGGATGGGTCATCTTTCTCCTCCACTCTCGGGCTCAATCAGTTCATCAATATGATTAAAGATCCTAGAAATTAAAAAAAAAAAAAAAATCGAGATCTCTTAGGAACAAACTTCTTTGGGAAATTTTGAAAAGGTCTTTTAGAAAAAGCGGGGGGCTTTTTGAGGTTGAAAAAAATGAGGCAAACAAACCGAGCCCGTGTAAAATGTCCATAAGAGATTTCTATCATGGGTGCCTCCTTGAAGTTTCAATATCACGGCCCACAAATCCACTCTATCGCTTTATAGCTCGCTGTTTTTGCCCACTGCATGATGTGCGGTGCGGTGGAGTTTGATGCTTGATGCTCACCGGTGACCGGTGACCGCTGGACGGACTGGTGAGTGGTGGACACGGACGGACACACTCCCCGCAGCGGGTGCGACCCAAGCCATTGTTTCCGAAATCGGTGCTCATCGTTAGTCTTTGCAAGCTTCCGCCAATGCAAGTTCTCAACAAAAAGTCCCTTTCGTCGGTATTAAGTTGTTTCTTCTGTCCGTCTTTGCTTCTTTGATGTATTTCCCTCCACTCGTCAGCAGGGCTGCCGTTTTGCGTGAAATTAAATGTATTCACCCGTTAAATTTAATGTAAAATATTTTAATTCCCCGCCAAATTAGGCAACACTGCTCGCTGGAGTGCTTTGAACTTGAAGACTCTGAAAGCAGACGCACCGCACCGGTGAAGCGGAAGGTGAAGGGGTCAGTTGAATGATGGGTTTTTAAAAACCGAAGATGCTGGAAACTTTTGTGTTTCTTTTGCTGGGAGTAATACGGTGACGTTAGTAGAAAAGTTCTTCTTCGACCAGTTACCGTAAAAAATAGCATCTGAAACTATGATCCAATGAGTGATGACGTCATTTAGTCACGTAATATGTCGAATGCGATTTGTAGGCATGCACTGCGGATTAATAATATTACATTGAAAAAAAAGCTACAGTCATAGTACCAGATTCTAGTCATATTACCAGAATGGGTCTGTTGCAAACGTTTGCTAAAACGATTAAGAATGTTTAATCTAATGTAAAATCGCCTGAAAAGTCCATTGGTGGCACCACAAAGTCATATCATGCAATAATAAACTCACAAGAGGCATTTCATGGAAGATGGCGGATAAATATCGAACAATTTGTACGCATGCACCACGAACATCCAAGGATAGCCAACCTCACAATATCGATCACAACCAATCACAACGTAAACAAATACATCTCTATGGAAAATAAAGCGCGGGAATATCCTGTCGGAAAATTCATTGAAACAATCAGAAATTTTTCTCAGTGTAAATCTGACAGCTCTGTTTGAGTAGTTCAAAATAAATATGGTAATGAATGTGACTAACTGGATGTTTTACACTAATTACACACGATCGTATTAATGGGGGTCATTCATCAAACGCTGTGGAAGAAGAAAGAAGGAAAGAGAACAACGTATATAAAATGGTCCGCCCGTGAGAAAAGATCGAAACAGAGATATTGATTGATCGCCCCCATCGATTCTCACATCCTCCATTTCTCATTCATTCGTTCCTGTTTTCATTCACTTTTTAACTGGAGAAGAAACCGCGGTAGTAAATGACAATATTTGAATGTGTCTTTTCCCACTGGCGGATCCAGGAATCTATCCTTCTCTCTCTTATCCCATTAGAAGGCGTACGATAGAAAAGGACAGATTAGGGGCAGTCACGTGATTTTCGCCTCCTCTTCTATCCTTTGCTAACACATGCATTCTAATGGGAGAAGAGAGAGAAGGACAATAATTTGGATCCGCTAGTGTCTTTTCCCATGCCTAATCACTATGCATATGTTTTTACAATGGTCCTCAGAAACGGAACAACGGAATTACATTTAAAAAGGATCAAAGCGATAAAAGGTGAATAAAATTATCGATTTACCAACCGATTAAGTATAATTCACGAACATAATCTCTGTCTTCTGAGGAGCCAATGCTATACGCGCGGTGTGCTTCTTTTTTTTTAGCATTAAATGTCGGCACTCACGTCTCACCAACTCAAAAGTCACCTAAATATTCCAATGGTGAATATTTCTACTCACGTCTTTTGTTTGAAATATTAATCTCTTATTACTTTTACTTTTGAAAAATAATGCAATTTTGAAAATAATTTTCCAAAACAAACGTTTTCGTGTAAAATAAAAAAAAAGGGTGGGGAGGGGGGGGGGGGGGTTGATGTCCTTCGGGAGAGTTTCAACCTTTAATCCAGGAGAGTGGACATCGCGCTGAAGCATTGTGCTTGATGGGTCTTTGTTTGCCGTTAAATCTGGCAGCATCTCTTTCCGTCCGTTTAAACCCATGTAAAAGATCGAACTGTTTTGATGCGCAATGGAGCTGTTGCAAACTTTTGCTACAGGCTTATTAATAGTTGAACATGGGGTAATACCCTGTAAAAATAACGAAGCGCACTAAAAAATCACGAAATCCACTCCTAAACTCACAAAATGCTTTTAAACGCGAGACCGTAATGGCGGCCGAGGCCGCGGTTTTCTTATGGCAATTCTGTGCTTCTTCTTCTTCTTGTGTGGTGTTGCGAGACTACCTCCTGTAGATGGCGCTGATTGAAGATAGGGAAACCCAATGCAAACCGCGGCCCCGGCCGCCATTACGGTTTCGCATTTAAAAGCATTTTGTGAGTTTAGGAGCGGATTTCGTGATTTTTTAGTGCGCTAATCGTTATTTTTACAGGGTATTACCCCATAATCAACTATTAATAAGCCTGTAGCAAAAGTTTGCAACAGCTCCATAGGCACCCTTGAATTCGACCTTTCGCCTGAGTTTATATGAAGAAACAAAATGCAACCGAAACTCTATTGACTAATGAGCATGGGTTCAAATGGACGCAATGTTGCGTTACCAGACCCAGACTGCATGCGATGCGACGTATCTCCAATTCCGGTACGCATACAGAGTAGATACAGAGTACTTAATTTACCCTACACTTAACCCCTTTTGGGCCAAGCCCAAGTATACTCGTTTTTCTTCTCCACACCATTTCACACGCAAAAAATATCAATGTAGGCACTTACAAGAGCAGTTTTTGTCGATGCGCCTTCAATTCATCACATAGGCAATTCCAAATCCCCCGAGTACGAATAGTTAACTACCTTCCCTGTATGAACGGAAGCGTTGCGTTCTTTCGAATTAACCTGGACTTAAAGGGATTAACGCGTAAAAGAGATTGAACTTGTATGGTGCAAGTGCACCATGCACTTTCTCAAATCGATATTATTCATTGGTTTAAACGGATAAAATTATGCGTTGCCAGACTGCATGCGACGGGACGCAGCTCCGGTACTCATACAGAGTACAAACCCACCCAGATTACGGAAAATTAATTAACCCTACATTCAAACGTTTGAGAAAGATCGAACTTGTTTAGTGCAATTGCACCGTGCACTCCCTCGAATCGATAGATTTCATGGGTTCAAACGGACGAAATGATGCGTTGCCAGAGTGCACTCGACACGACCGCTACGCGCACCTCCGGTACATACAGAGTATATGCATTGCACAAAACCACTCAGTTTACTGGAAATTCATTTACCCTCAATCCAGTTTAATTCAGTTACACGTGCTTGTGCCTTTTTTCCGCTCGTTTGTGTGCTCATATTCCAGTTGAACGTCTCGATAATAATGTAAAGTAAAAGCGGACGTGAGGCCTGGTTTTCTAGTTCAACAATTTTTCAGCGCCTATAATTCCAATAATTACCGTCAGGCGGCGCTATGTCTGCGAGTCTGTTCTGTATAGCTCACAAACAGCCCACAAGCAAAGCGATGCGAAGGTCTACCCCCCCCCCCCATTCAGTTACCCCCTCTCCACACTGTCACTCTATCCCCCCCTCTCTCTCTCTCTCTCTCTCGCTCTCTCATACTAGAGTGGAAGCGACGCACCGAGACCCGACGTCTGCTGACGTCTGTCTCTCTCTCTCTTCATTCACTCGTTCCGTCGACCGATTTTACGCGCGCCGCGTCGCCGCCGCTCGACGCCACTCTGTAGCACTAGCGGACAGTGTGGAGTTCCAGTCTCAGTTTTTATCATCAATCCGTACAAACTTTCGGAGAGGGGAGGCGTGCGTGTTTTTTATGACGAGGAAAACCTCGGAATCTCTATCAAGTCTCGTCTTCGATTCTCTCTGCTAGTAAGAAAGAAAAAAAAATCGTAATCAGTATGCCGAGAGAATCTCGTGCGAACGGCGGGTTTTCGGTGATCGGATCTCCTGGAATCGATTGCGATCGTTTCGTTTCGATATATCGCTGCGCGTTGAATTTATCGAATGGTTTCATGTGCTCTTGTTCCGTTTAATTAATACAATTATTGTGACACAAGTTAGTCTTAAGGATGAACTGAAATTCTCGTGAGAATTCTTGTTGATTTTTTTAGTTATAAAGTGGAGAATAAGTGTAAATTACTTGTTTGTAAAAAAAATCGATTATTGTAGCAATGCTTCGATGTATTGCTGCGCGTTGAAGTGGTCGGAACTTGTTTACATGTGCTCCTGTTTCATTTAATTTACCAAATTAAGCCACTAGCTGGTTTAATGGATGGACCGAAGTCCTCGTGAAAATTCTTATTGGTTTTTTTTTTTAGTTAAAACTGAAGTAAAAGTGTGAAATCCTGGTGAAAAAAAACGAAATCGATAATTCTAGATAGATTGTGATTGTGTTTTTTCGGTTCAATTGGATTAGATTTCGTTTGAAGTTCCATGCGACCTGAGTTTCACTTGATATGGATAAATACCCAAGTTGTTGTGAATTTAAGCAAAAGTGTAAACTCCTCGTGAAAAATTTTCGTCAGTGTGTCACAAACGTGAAAATCGGACATCGATGATCGGTGATCTTCAGAATCGGTTATTGATGTTTGTTCGTCGGCAGTTTATTGACCGCGGCATTAAATTTTTAGTTTTATCTCTGTTTTGAGGTTTTTAAATTCTTCTTGCTCTGATATATTCCTTTGAATTTTCTCCCGTATAAAATCATCATGCAGAAATAGAAAACATAAGAATGGACGTGATCTGATTAGTGGCTTGGAATGGTTTGATTGTGGACCTTGCCGGAAAATAGGCGTATACGACCATGATTATGTTTTGTTTTTGCAGTAAACACATCAATCAATCTGTCATAATTCAAAGTGTATAACCTCTAATGTCCAATCAAAATCTTAGTTTTTTAGCTGAGTTATGCCATTTTAAGTGAGAAAGGTTTTAAAAAAATGTCTGCCTAAAAAAGACATTCCCATGTGACATTTCTACTAGGTCACATAAACCTACCCAGAGTTTTGGTCCTTTTTTTTGGTTTTGGTTAGAGATCTCTGACAACGCTGTTACGTGAACTACATGCGGTTTTCTTATCACCAAGTGTAAGACATATCTGAAAAAAGTTATTTTATATACCCTCTTGCAAGTGGTGTTCTAGCCGATAGACTCAATCAAACTTTTAAACGCGTTTTTCTCGAAATGCTGTGTTGGCTCTTGTGTCGTTTTTCCGGCGAGGTCCACAAAATTGTATCCAGTGGAATTCTAACCATATTTTTTGAAACTGCAAACTAAAGAAATACGCGTGTTTGGTCTCTTTTTAAGTTGTGACCAGTTTGTATTGAGTTAGTCGCAAAGCCGTAGCCAGAGAGTTGTCTTTCTCTCTCTTTCCCCATTTGAACGCATGTGTTAGAAAAGGATGGATAAAGGGGCTGTCACGTGACTTCAGCCCAGTGGCGGCTCGTGAAATGCGATAAATCGATATCCACTCCATTTAAAACTATAAAAAAGTATCGATTTCTGGGGGGTTCAATTGCACCTCCTGACGATCGATACTTTTCTTTAGTTTAAATGGAGTAGACATCGATATATTGCATTTCACGAGCCGCTACTGCTTCAGCCGCTGTTTCTGTCCTTTTCTAACACGCATGCAGTGAAACAGGCGAAGAAAGAGATGGACGCTATGGTTGGTCGTGTTGAATGCGAGTTAAATTTTGTGTTTGTCTCTGTTTCGCTCATTAGTAATTAGCAAGCTTATAAGCTCATTGATGAAAAACAGGGATAAAAAAACAAGACACATTTTTTTCTGATCATTTCATTTTCAAGTCGTCCATTTGCCGCCCACTGAATTTCACGTACCCATATTGGTTTATTTATATTTCAAAACGATTAAATGAGAGATCCTCTGTATGCTTCGACTCAAATCAATCAAATCCTCCCGAATTGGGTTGTGATGTCATGTGTCATGAACTCCCTATCACGAGTGTTCCCAATCGGATTCCCCGTCCATTCAAACCTTTTTTTCTACGTGCGTAAAATCTACGCGTGTCCGCGTGTGATTGCGTGTTTTTGGTGTTTGTTTTTGTTCACTTTGCCTCCATCGATCAGCGTTGCCGAATTTGGCATTAAATTAAACAATTTTACATTGAGTTAAATAGAGCAAATTGGAGGAAACTCGGCAAAACGGCAACGCTGCCGTCGACCTCTTTTTCGTGTCGTCGATATATTACCGCGACCGACTGTACGTTTGGAGTGAGTGTGTAAAAACCGAGTTTGATTAATGACGAAAATGTGTTTGTTTGTGTCACTCAACAAACACTTGTGAGTGTGTGTTTGTTTGTTTTGGTAATTTCGTAACCTCGTTCGTTTAACGAACTCTCAAAGCTGCACCATGCATGCAATTTTCGTACTCGAAACCGAAAGCTGCGAAGAGGATGCTTTTTTCGATTTGGAAGGGTGGGACTAAGACTGAACGGCGATTCTGTGCTTTTAAGTATTTTTAAAGCTTTTACTCAGTGCCATCAATAACGCAGAGTAACGTGTAAACGGTGGCATAGAGTCTTGATCAGTGGCGTAGCGTACACTGAATTGTGTCCATTCAAACCCATGTAAAAGGTCGAACGCGAAGGTGTTCATCGAACGCCCAATAGTTCGATCTTTTCCATGGGTTTAAATAGAATTATTGCAATGTTGCTAAATTGCACGCTACGCCACTGGTCTTGATCCTCTTTCCATATCTTTCCCATTTTGGAAGCTGACAGTCGGATTTTATCAGTTCATCGGATTTTGCGACTATATGCGCCGTATGGTTTCCTTGACGATATAATATGGTTAAAAATTTGCATTCTTTCTAATTGATTGAATGTCGAATAGGCAGTTTTTTCTCTGCAATACTCCAGCAACAGTGTTATACATATATTCTTAAATGCAGTAGGTACTGCCGTTCGTGTATATTTAATGGAATTTTTTCATTTCACCAATGATTCCACCGGTTGAGAAAAGATTACATATTTTTAGTTCAGTATGTGACTGTAATGCACGAAAATACTCGCATATGTAATCTTTGCACAATCGGTTCAATCGCCGCTAAATTATTGAAATATCCGTAAAGTTGTTCAAGTCATCGACGACTCCACCGGTTGAGAAAAGACTACAGATACGAGTATTTTCGTGCTTAAATAGTCATAAACTAAACTGAACTGTGTAATCTTTTCTCTACCGGTCGAATCATCGGTGAATTGAAAAATGTCATTGAATATATACGGAACGGCAGCTCTGTTTAGCTGCGACGAGACCGGAAACGGAACCGTTCGATTAGTCGGCTCAAACTGGCATCTATGTCGCGAACGAACGGACCGAAGCATAAAAGTATTGTATGGTTTCATGCGGATGCTTAATCTGCATGTGTGTGTCGAAGAATGACTACATTATTATTGTCGTTCCATCTTTTTCTCCACCCGGTTTTGGTTTCGCGCTGGTTGTTCTAATTTTCTCTCGATCTTTCAAAACGAGTTGAGGCCGCGTCTCTGGAAGATGGAGGCATTTATCAAGCTTAGTTTTTGCAAGAAAGAAGCTTGCGTTTTGTGTAATTTTATCGCCATTTTTCAAATCATCGATGATTCCATTCCGGTATAACAACACAGGTACACCTGTCACCACAGCACCGATCCCAAAAATTACCGTATAGGACAGTGGCGACGCGTGCAATCCGGCAACATCGCATTTCATCTATTTAAACACGTGTAAAATGTCGATTCGAGGGAGTGTACTGTGCACCCCCAAAATGTCGACTTTTTTTTCACGACTTTAAATTGACTAAATTCAATGATACCAGATTGCACGCACCGCCACTGCCGTAGTACCTTATCGCACATGGGGCTCTTGCAAACTTTTGCTATAAGGGATTGAAGAGTTGATTTTTGCATATAAACCTGTAAAAATGACACTAAAAAATCACGAAATTCACTCTCAGAATCGGGATTAATGGCGGAGAAACGCAGGTATCATGGGAGATTCCTATATCTAAATTGAGACATATCTCGGTGTTTCCGTAGAGAAAGTGGCATATTAATAGACAAGAATCTTCTATAATACCTGCGTTGAATCACCATTACGAACTTGCCGTTATAGCAGTAATGTGAGTTTATTACTGAATTTTAGACTTTCTCTGTGTGATTTTTTTGATTTTCGCTGGTTTACACATCAGAATGGACTATTCATTTGCTCATGGCAAAAGTTTGCAAGAGCCCCATTCACAGAGAAAAATGCTTCGGTTGTTAGAACTGAAGATTCGATTTACTTTGATCACCGATATTGTCGATTGAATGAACCAAAATGTTCAGTCGTAAGTACCGAAGAAATCGGTAAGTATAACCCAAATTCCGCCCCTACCTAATGCTCAGTATACTAATGAAGCATTCGGTATCAGGATCGAACATTTCGGTCCCTCTGACCGAAACCTTCGGTGATCAAATTTTACCGAATTTTTCTCTGTGTTGTAATTTTAAAATTTCAAAATTAAAGTTTTCTCTTGCACCGCTGTTGACTGTTGATGCACACGCATCTCTACACGAATACGATCCGCTGATGCAATGCTCAAGAAAGTTCAGGGTCGCGGTGTTTAATCCGCTGCACGCGTGTAATCTAACTGTGTTTCAATGTAATATAATATATCATTCGATTATATACTTACATAGGATACTTCAATACTACTCTGCGCTAAAATTAGACGGTTCGTGTATAAAGATAGAATATCAGCAGGCAGTCAGCCGCTGTTGCAGTGATGATTTAATCCTTGGCTGTGTCACTTATAAGTTTAGTATTTTTGCATCTTCGAACTTACCGTACTGGTGCCTGGGGCGCATTGTGTGAGTTATGACTCTGTGAGTGACTCATGCGAAAGGTGTGATTTTGAGTTATGACGTCGCGGATACCCCTCAGCCAATCAGGAGCTGGTTCAGTGACATTTCAACCAATCAGATTAGGTTGTAGTGCTTCGGTTACGTCACACTGAAACTGTCTACCGACGATTGTCATGCCGCGCACGGCCGCCGGAGGTTATGACGAGGATGACTAATTGGAATTGGCTCTCCTTGTCATCGATTCGCCCCTCCCCCCCTCTCACCCGCGGTTTTGCGACAAGCGATGACGGAATGAAGCAGATCCGCGGAAATGAATGTCAAATTGCTGTCGGTTAGTGTTTTTCCAACACCCCTCCCCCCTCCCAGTTTGGGTCCTCGTACAATCTACTTTTAATTTTGTTTGTTTATAATTTGTCGTGTTCTGTTTGACTCCGTGTGCGAGTTATGATTAAGGACGGTATTCCAAAACTTTTAATTTAGCTGTAGCGTTAATTATACCCTGTGACTCTTTGATTAATTCATTCATCTATAAGAGCTGTAAATAATAGCATAATTCACTCTTCAGCGGGCTAATCGATTACATAGTAAACCAATTTCATTATAAGACTGTGTTTGCGTGACGCAATTGGTCTAGAACTGTAAAACTTGTCTGTTGTTATGGTAACCATAGCAAAACTGTCCATTTTTAACAACTACCCCTGCGTAGCCTTTATAAAACTATAGCTAACGGGAAACTTAACTATGGTTACCATAGCAACGGTCAAGTATCACAATGATCGACCAATACCGTCACTCAAAACGCAGTTTTAAATATTAGTTTTACGTAAAAGTAATCGATCAGCCGGCTGGTCAATGTTCAGCGTTTAGTGGCGATTTTAACGTAATTTTAACCACAAGTGTCAAAACTACCGATAAAAAGAAAGTTACATTAAAAAGAAAGTTACATTAAAAAGAAAGTTGTGGCGAATACGGCAGTGCGGATAATTTAATTGTCCCTGGAAAGTAATTTCGATGCCATAAATGGGGCAGTTGCAAAGGTTTAGCAGAAATGTTATGTTTTTTGCCAAGAAAATGAAATTACTTGATGGGCTGAGAACAAAGATGCCTTTGGCTTCTAATTAATTAAGTCCCATTGTTTCGAAGATGAGATTTTGGCCCAAAATACATTGTTTTAAATAGGAATTCCGCGTAGTGACGTCACCACGCATACAAGTTTTTTTAACTTTTCTCGTGCGTATCTTTAAAATGGGGACACTTGGGAAAAAACCAAAACCATCATTGTTCTTAGTTCATCAAGTACTATCATTTTCTTAATAAAAAACACAACATTTTAGACCCTTATTGCAACTGCTCCGTTCTACACGATGATTCATTTTACTCACTGACGGATCCAGGAATCTGTCCTTCTCTCTCTTCTCCCATTAGAGCGCGTGTGTTAGAAAAGGACAGATTAAGGGCAGTCACGTGATTTTCGCCTCCTCTTATATCCTTTTCTAACACATGCATTCTAATGGGAGAAGAGAGAGAAGGACAGTAATTTGGATCCGCTATAGATTTTACCACCAGGTTACAAAGACAAATCAATGTTCGATCGCTCAATTTCAGTGGGTAGTTAAATATACCTACACCGGGGTGCTGAATTTGCATATTCAGTAGATTGAAGGCGCTCGAGGGAAAATCAAAGTGTGAAACAATTTAGAGTCGGAGTTATTGTGGATAAAAACTGAAATAGTGTGAGGCATGGAAACGAGGTTACTGGAATTGAAAGGATTAAGGAGCAAAAGTTTTTCTACAGAATAAAAAGCCGATGGTTTTTTTTTTTTTTTTAATTAAAAATGAGCAGATTTGAAGTGAAATTAAGAGATAAGTCTGAATGGAGTGCCTGAATGTTAGTTCATTGATAAAAAAAAAAAGTGAGTCACTTGAATCTACTGGGCTTGGCTATAAAAAATAATGTGTCGTCCAACTTGAAGAAGCAGAAAGACACACAGAATCTAAAACGAACGTACTTACTTGTGTCATTACTAATGCATTTTTAATGAATCATTCGCCCGCAGCTGGCAGTGCGAGGGTTATAACTTCTAACAATCAAAAACTCTAGCATGCCCAGCTGAAAATGCCAACATTTTCCGCGAAGGAAAGCTACTATTTGTCTAACCTTCAGTATGTTCAGGTTCATTTTATGTACCTTTTGAATGCTACCCCCCCCCCCCCTCGCGGCATCGATCGGTCCAATATGAAAAAGTGATGATAGAATCTCTCGATGACGCGGAAAAATCGACAAATTTGTCCAAAATCGAATAACCTCTCCCCAAAAGCTCAAATATTGTTCTTTTTTTCTTTTTTTTTTTTTTTTTTTTTTTTTTTTTTTTTTTTTTTTTTTTTAAGACCATAATCTTTGGCGACTTTTCAATTTTCATTCCTTCAAATCTAAACGAAACTTGTCTTCGACTTTGAACTTTTAATTTTACAGTGTTACTCAATGAAAAGCCAACGCTCTAATTCATTTTCATTATTTTTCATTTTGAAACAAGAGAAATAATGTTGAAAAATTCCAAAGATTATCGGTCTCGGTGTGCCTGCACCTCTGAAACCACCTCTACCGTCCATTTAAACGAATCTAAAATAAAGATTTGAGGCAGTCCAACAGTGGCGAGGCGTGCAATTTGGCAACGTTTCTTTTGCCCCTCTAAACACATTAGAAAAGTCGAAACATCTGGTCATCGCCGATGACCGAAGCATTCGATTCTTTCAGTGAGTTTAAATGGAGAAAGTGCATCGTTGTCAAATTTCACGCATCGCTACTGCAGTCCAAACCCCAGTAAACCCCGACAGTTCGACCTTTTTTACGGGTTTAACCCTTTAAGGACCAAGCCCGAGTTTACTCGTTATCTCCTCGAGTCCATTTCACATTGTTGTTTAGTCTTCAAACTGGATAAACGCAAATATAGATGAAAACACTACACTAAATAAAGGCGCGTTGAGCGCCTTCAACTCGTCGAATAGGCAATCCCAACTCCACAGTGTACGAACAGTTAACTACCTTTCCTCCAGAAACGAAGGAGTGGTGTTCTTTTGAACTAACCTGGTCCTTTAAAGGTTAAATAGACGAAAGACGATGTTTTCAAACCACTTGCGATGCCTCTGATTAACATAAATAATGTTTTTCCACTAAATCATCACTCAATAAGAGTGCACAAATAGTTCCGGTTCTATCAATGGAGGTTTTGGGGACGCTGGCTCCAGAGAGATTTTGTTTGGGGGTCCTCGTCCCTTCGCCCCCTTCGCCCCCCCCTTTCACCCGCGCCAGAGACCCGTCCTGCTGAAGGAGCCTCGGACCTTGGAGTTCGGTCTCGTGTTACTCTTAGCACGGTTGGCCGGTCACCCGCGTCCGTTTCTAATTACGCGCCTCGCCTCGCTTTTGCCCCTGTTGCCAAATTTCTATTCGATAAAAATATCAATCTGAAAAATCATTGATGATATTATATCTTCCACGATCTGACAACATAGAGGTGGAGTCCTCAATAGTTATAGTCCCCGCCGCGTGTTTTGGTGTTTACATCCATCAAGTCGCAATGTAAGACGAAATCCATAAATCATCGGACATCTAAGTGGTGTAAACACTTACTCGTGAGACAAACTATTTTAAGCTGGATTGCATCACTCTGAATCCTTTATTTAAGTTGAGCCGGGAGCCTGGAATTAGAATCAGGATAATGTGAAAATATTGTTGCAGTAAACCACTCAACTGCTCTCTCGTTTCTGCGCGGAGGAAAATTACTTTCTTTTTATAAATCCAAGAAGTTAAAATCCTGCTACATTTGTAGCAAATTTTAGTGACGGACCATAGCTGCTGTTTTGTGTAAATAAGTAGTGACTTTTTTCAATTCACCGATGATTCCATCGGTTGACCAAAACATTACACAGTTCAGTTCAGTGTGCGACTTTGGTGAATTGAAAAATGCCACTAAATATTATACACAAAACGGCAGCTTTGCTATACTACTGACGTATATGATCCGCGATACTTATGTAAAACATTCTGCCGAAAAAGAATAGGAGTATAGCTAGAGTCCCTATGTATGAAAGAGTCAAGACATGTGAACAGAAGTGAAGAAGAAGAAGGGGTCTGAGGATTCTGGAGGCGCGCCTCTTGTTTACATTTTTATACAACGATCCTCCCGCCAAAGATTACTTATACATGTATTCGTGTGTATACGTAATCTTTGTTAGGTCAACCTAACCTTCCCTGTTTTAATTTACTGTGAAGAGTAAAGCGTGAATTGTATTCTGTTCTGAACACATTAGTTTTAATTTCAATCGAAAATGTCATTAGTACAAGCTAAAAATGCCGAAAGTTTCTTCAAAGCTGGGCAGCGGGGAAGATGGTTTCATGAAGATGTAAACAAGAGGCGCGCCTCCAGGCCAGGCTTCATAGACCCCTTCTTCTTCTTCAGTTTTCAGCAGCCAATCAGAGATGGAACCTCGTAAGGCGAGACTCTTTCATATAGGGACTCTAGGAGTAGCATTACACACAGAGGCGACGCGTGCAATTTGGGGAAATTGAATTTCGTTCATTTAATGCCGTGAAAAAAGGTCGGAACTTTAGGGGGTTTACGGTGCACAGTGCACAGTTTCCAAGGTATGGATGTTTGTTTTGTGAATTTCAACTGCGCCTCTTCAACTGTGTTTATTTGTTTGTTTGTTTAATTCAATTTTCCCCTTTGTGCGTCGCGCGTAACAATAATTGCATTGTGTCGTTTGTTGCGGCCAGACAATGTCACGGTGTGCTGATGGCAATTCCTGTTCGAGGATGAGGAATCCTCTCGCGTTTTGTTTTGGTTTCCGCCCACGCGCTGGTGCCAAATTTAGTTGTTAGCCTCTATTTTTCTTTGTTAATGTTTGTTACAATTTTAGCCTCATCGTTAAACCGATCTTTGTGACTGACAAAACCGTTGGTAAAAAATGACACAGTTAAAGACTTTAGTTGAGCTACTAAAAGTTTTGAACACTTAACTAAAGAGATTTTGCTGAAATCAAAAATTTGGTTGGCTATACCAAAGTTTTTTGCTGGCTCATTTTTCTATACCAAAGGTTTTGTCAGCGGTACCAAAGAGTCTTTCTCTGCGTGTTGCAGCACTAATTTCGCAATTGTCATATAGCATTTTGAGCTCCTAAAATGCCAAAATGGTTTTTTTCCAGTTTTTTCTGTGTGATCGCGAATTGTAAAACTTAGCTCTTTCAGCGGTAACCAACTAACCATTGATAACATGCCCTTTATTTAAAGGCGATATATTTGGATAGTTTTATAAACAAGCGGGCTTTTGGATGATGGTTGCCATGGAAACAGACGAACCTTACAATTCTAGAATGGCTCGCCTTTACTCTCATGCAGTAGCGCAACCAGGATCTCGTGGCGGCTCGTGCATTTAAGCTATTGTGCCCCCCCCCATTTGAATACATGTGAAACAATCGAAAACGCTGGAAAATCGATTGTTTCGCCTAAGTTTAAATGGAAAACTTCCATGGATGTCCGATCGCGTGGACCGCTACTGCCGTTGAGTGAAGAAAGTGAACTAAAAATAAGTAAGGAATGGAACAATATCGAACTGTAAAGTTTTACACCCTTCGAGCGATTGGTAATTTTTTTGGTAGAATCGAAATAATCGAATCGTTAGTCGAGTTGATTTTTTGATAAAGCAGTCAACATCGTTTTCGCCATTTCTCCTTTTGCATATCCGGCGAGACGCCAGTGTTGCCAAAAATCCTTACATTCTTCATGGTTATTTATAAGAGATAAATGCAGCCACTATTTGCAATCTGCCGATATGACAACCCTGCTCGTGTTGTGATGGTCCGGCGATTCAGCTCGCGAGTGAGTGGCTTCGACTGCTTTGGCACGAAACCGACTTCCGGAGATTTCCGTAAAACTTTGCGTCTCATGCTCTGACCGAGTTTTGCACAGTTGCCTTTTTCGGAACTCTCGAAAGATTAAAATTCCCTGCAATGAGTGGAAAAAGAGCATTCCTGACTGACCCCCTCACACTTTGCTGCAACTTGCCAAGCCGTTTTGAATGTCTCGGAGTAAACTGCGTTTTTCCTTAGAATTGGCGCGACTTCGAACGATCAATAATTCAAATCAAAGCATTTCTTGGACTCTGGGAAACGAGTACAATCAGTCTGGATAAATGACATCAAGACATCTCCCGATCGGATTTACACGGATTTACTCACTTTATCTGATTACCCTTTTTAGTTCTATTCAGGTCGAATTAAGTCAATCAAAAGATTCCCATTTGCGGTCAAACCATCTTGTTTTTTTTTCAGCTATTCGTGCAAATGAGGCTCTTGCAAACTTTTGTTACAGGTGGTTGAAGACTTAATTCTTGCATAAAAACCTGTAAAAATGACGATGCTACAGTGGCATAGCCAGGAATTTTTCTGGGGGGGGGGAGGGGAGGTCCGAGGTCCGAAAATTGTCTAGGGGGGGGGGAGGTCCAAAGATACTAATCAGGTCAAATTTGTCTGAAAACGCAAAAAAAGACTTTTTTTAGGACAAATTTTGGCGGCAAGGGGGGGGGGGGGTCAAGCCTGTTGTCCAGACTCCCTAGACAGTAGACACCCCCCCCCCCCCTGGCTACGCCCCTGACGATGCAGACTCAACGTTGAATAAAAATTCTATCGAAAACCCTCAAAATCGATTTGGAAACGACTCGCGCATTTCGTAACCGCATGAAATATTGCGCAAAATCATGGACTATCAAATCGCGGATCGGATACGCCCCTAACAGTACGCACATTGTTTGTATCTTTTTAGAGCTGGGAGAGGCAGACTTCTGCAGAGCGGAGGGCTCTTCTCTATAGCTGCTTTTTGGGAGTACTTAGTATTTATAAATTATACTTACTGTGTCACTCGACCTCAGTCTGTTTGTTGTGTAACACCGCTTTGTTCGGCGAGACTGATTTTTGTGTACCGGGATTCCCGTAGTCCAGAATGGAGCTGCCATCTAGTTTTAAACGGGAGGACTTGATCACTGCGACGTTTGAAAAGTTCTCTTCATATTTCATCCCATTAAAAATAAAACTTATGAATAAACTTTTATAAAGTTTTTAACAGCTCTTCTTTGCATTGAAAGGATTACACTTGAAATATTTACTACTCCGTATCCGTTGATTCAAACATAAAAAATTTAAAACGCAGCAAGATATTTCGAAACGTCACAATCAATGAGGTATAGCAATCAGTGTCGCCAGATTGAAGGTAAAAAGCCGTATCGTCCCCATTTAAATCAATGTAAGACGTACGACTTTGTCACCCCAATCTGGCAACACTGATAGCAATAGAGAGGCAGCATGGGCGATCTGATTCTGGTTTGTTTACCTCATATTTTTAACCTTAAATAAAAAAAAAAATTGTAATTAATTCAGTATAAATTGGTTGTAAACGAAAGTGGAACTGTTGTATGGTGGCTATCTGGTGGCTACTTTCCAAATTCCAATACAATAGTTCTGATAATTATTGGATAATTATCCGATTTGGAAAATTTCGCTTTTTCCTGCCATTTACTGTGGAAATATTTCCCAAAGGAACAGTTTTATCGATTTCCGTGTCCAGCTAGCCACTCGTAAACACTTGCACTTTCGTTCAAAACCAATATCAAATGGTTTTTTCACAATTTTTTTTTTTTTTTTTTTTTTTTTTTTTTTAAGGTTTAACTTTAAGGTTTAAAAAAATGAGGCAAACAAATCGAGTTTGAGTTAAATATGTCCATAAGAGATGTCCACCATGCCTCCGTGCTCCTTCAATATCAGTCCTACCACTGCACTGGCGCAACCAGGATCTCTTCCATCTTTCTCATTTCCCATTTGAATGTATAAGTAGGGAAAGGACAGAAAGAGGTGATTTTATCCCGTTGTCCATCCTTGTCTAACATACGTCTCTTAATGGAGAAAAGAGAGAGATGAAGAAATTCTCGTTGCGCTAGTGCGTCCTAGAGTCCCTATATATGAAAGAGTCTCGCCATACGAGGTTCCATCTCTGATTGGCTGCTGAAAAGTGAAGAAGAAGAAGGGGTCTAAGAAGCCTGGAGGCGCGCCTCTTGTTTACATCTTCATGGAACCATCTTCACTGCTGCCCAGCTTTGAGGAAACTTTCGGCATTTTTAGCTTGTACTTATGAAAGTTGAATTAGCCATCGATGGAAATGTGTTCAGAACAGAATAAAATTCACGCATTACTTTTAAAACAGGTAGTGAAGCCAACGGGTATTGGAGGTTAGGTTGACCTAACAAAGATTACTTCCACACGAATACATGTATAGGTAATCTTTGGCGGGAAGATCGTTGGATAAAAATGTAAACAAGAGGCGCGCCTCCAGGCTCCTCAGACACCTTCTTCTTCCTCACTTCTGTTCACGTGTCTTGACTCTTTCATATATAGGGACTCTAGTGTGTCCTACAAATCCTCTCAATCGCTACAAATCGTTGGTCACAATGGAGCTAGGTATGTTTGAAACTACAGAGGGCTCGATTGTCGAAGGTGGAGCTTAACTCTGCTCCAGTCCAGTGCATTTCCTAATTCGGTAATTTAGTTCCTCTCCCGCTCTCGCTCAGGATGCCACGTTCTGGAGTTGGTCGACTATGTTAACCGTGGGGGGGGGAGAGGGGAGAGGTTGACGCAGTTGTGATGACCTCGACTTTTTCTGCTTTTTATTCTGATCTTGCTGATCACTATTGAAATTTCTAGGCGGATAAGGGCGTCGTGGGTACCAGATAGGCGTTATCCAAAACTCGCTGATAGATCTCGGACCCGCTGACTGCTGAGCTAGCTTGGTTTTCTCTCTATTTCGATGGAAGGAAGAACCTCATCTCTTCTCAGCAAACCACCATATCCCTCCGGCTATCAATATAATCATTTCCTGTGCCCGTTTTCTCTCTCTCTCTCTCTCTCTCTCTCTCTCTCTCTCTCTCTCTCTCTCTCTCTCTCTCTCTCTCTCTCTCTCTCTCTCTCTCTCTCTCTCGTGTCTCTTGCGCATTATACGTTTGCGCATGTCCGTCCCTCCTCCGCCCTCTGTGCCGCTTTTTAAAGATGCGCCAGCAAGTCTCGTAAAATCCCACGCCTTTTCGTCATCTTCCCAAGCCAGGGAATCTATCTTCTCTCTCTCTTTCCCCATTAGAACGCGTATGATAAAAAAGGACAGATTAGGGACAGTCACATGATTTTCGCCGCGGTTTCTATCCTTTGCTAACACATGCATTCTAATGGGAGAAGAGAGAGAAGGATAATAACTTGGATCCGCTAGTGTCCCAAGCCCTGATAATCATTGGTTCTTTGTTTTGTCGGAATTACCTAATGGTTTTTCACGACATGATAATTAAAGCGGTGTCTAGGAGAAGGGCTGAACAAATCGGCTTGGATTAACATAAAAAGGCCACAGCCTGTATACTTTGACAGCTTTAAAGGGGGCGGTTAAAACTGAATTGCTTTCTAATTTAACTGCATTGTAATTGCATATTTTTCACTCCATTTATCTCTTTTATCTGTACGTTTATTTTCTCAAAATATTTGGGTATTAGGCGTCATATGACTTATGTAAAGAAATTAAAAAAGTAAGCTAACTCAGTTTTGCTCAAAGTGAGCTTAGCCCTCTATCACAGAATAATACAACCAGAACGGAAACTCTGTCGGATTTTGAAGCAAATTCATTTCGCGTCCGCCATGTTGGTATATAGGATGTTTACATCTGGATTCGCGCACAAAAAAAAAAAATATATAGGACATGATTCGCGAAATTTTCATTCTGAAATGTCAATAGAATAACAGTGAGGCCGGAAACTTAAGATTTCTTTCCAGAATTTTCAGAAATAAATGAGTTTCAACACAAATCACACACGTCCGCCATGTTGGGATATAGGACCACAGCGTTGCCTACCCAGCGGTGCCGTTAAATTCCAAACTTGCTTCCATTGGCTCTTATGGGAGTTTCCGTTCTGATTGTATTATTTTGTGCCTCTATGTTAAACCACATCGAAATGTTTGTTGCAGAGGTGCTTTTCTATGTGTACTTAATGACATTTTTTAATTCACCGATGATTCCACCGGTTGAGAAAGGATGACACAGGTCAGTGCACGACTGAAACGCTCGAAATTACTATAATCTATAATCTTTTCTCAATCGGCGGAGTCGTCGGTGATTTTAGAAAACATGTGGATATTTTAATTAATCAACGGAGTTTCCACCGATTGAAAAAAGATTACAGATGTGTGCATTTCAGCTATACACTGAACTGAACTGTGTAATATTTTCTCAACCGGTGGAATCATCGGTGAATTGAAAAATGTCATTAATTATACGCAAGA
Source organism: Trialeurodes vaporariorum (assembly GCA_011764245.1). Classification (NCBI taxonomy): domain Eukaryota; kingdom Metazoa; phylum Arthropoda; class Insecta; order Hemiptera; family Aleyrodidae; genus Trialeurodes; species Trialeurodes vaporariorum. Next base: position 11,966,279 of record VMOF01000220.1, read on the forward strand.
CGGCAGCTCTGATGTTGAACGGCCCAGGATTGAACTCGTTATAAATTTCGTGCCATGAAACATTTCACCTTCATCCTCTTTCCAAACTTTTTCGTTCCTCACCGCACAACAAACTCAAAATAACCCGGCCCTTCTGCAATGTTTTCGTTCCTCATCTGAACTTTTCCGTCCCTCATAAAGACCTTATTGCGCACTTGCACGGAATTCGATCGCGTTTCTCGCCCGACGCTGAAAAAGGAACAACTTTGAGAAGAACAATAATTGAAAGGAAAACGGACAGAATGTGGGAAGGTGTAGAGTGTAGCTGTAGATTCGTCCGCGAGGCGGCTCTATTCAGTCGCTAAGTAGAAAGTAATTAGAACTAGAACTCGTCCACGACACGACTCGATCACAATTTAAAAATTCCCTCCTTCGAAAGCTGTTGAAAGTAATTTTCGAGGTATCCGCGCTATTGATATAGATAAAATATCCGTTCCTATGCGTGCGATAGATTTCCACTTTGTATTGAAAAACGCTGCGTGTGCAAGAATGTTTCTGCCGTCAGGAATCTAGAATATTTTTTATTTATTTTTTTCCCTCTCCAGCGAGGTTAGAAAGTCAGCAAGTCTGTCCGTCTGAAATGTGCGTGGTGTGAAGTGAAGTTTAGTCTAACCTTCCCTATTACCGTCGAGAACGGTCTTAAAAATGTCAAAGGAGAGAAGATTTATTAAACGACATTGAATTCTCGTTTGGAAAAAAAAAATTCTCTTCTTGATGTGGAGGCCGAGTTGACCTGTGTAATCTTTGCGAAAATTGCTTTTTTTTTTTAAATTGCGTCAAAGTTGAACAAAAATGGATCGAAAACTTCTTCCTGAACTTCTCCCCCGAAGTTCTTACCTGTTCAGATTCAATAATATGCTTCCATGTAAGTTTTATTTTGTTTCAAAGGAGCCTAATTTCTAAAATTTGCTCACTGGCGGATCCAGGAATCGATCCTTCTCTCTCTTTCTCATTAGAATGCGTGTGTTAGAGAAGGACAGATCTGGGACAGTCACGTGATTTTCGCCCCCTCTTGTTTCCTTTTCTAACACATGCGCTTCTAATGGCTAGAGAGAAGAGAGAAGGAGAATATTCTTGGATCCTGCTAGTGAATGTGCTGATGTCTTCTTGTCAACCGAGCTTCATCTCATAGAAAAGCTTAAAAATTAATAATGACTAAACGTGGCATAGTGGCGGGGCTCGTGCAACTTGGCAAGCAATGTTTTCCCGCCATTTGATTTTATGCAAAACAATCGATTGTTGATGAAGCAGCGCTTCACTTAATTTGTTTTCAAAAATTCTTTTTGTATGGGGAATCAAATTTAAAAATATCTTTTTTTCTCTCTCTAATAATTTATACGGATTTTTAAAAATTATATTTTGTGTTTTGGTCCTCCTCTTCAAGGAAAGGAAATTTTTCGGGATTACATGTGTGAAATATCATCAAAACGGAAGTAATTAATCGCATTTAATTTTTTTTTTTTATTCAGCTTCAAGTTGAACTTGACCGGAATTGCAATTTAAAACTGTGAATCGTTAAATTTCAACAAAACGAAACAAGATTCGGAAAAACATTATTTTCTTCCGTCAATTATTTACCATTATAATTCATTTTCATGGTATCCTTGATTTTTCATTTGAAGTGCATTTCCTTTCGGAACCGATATCCTGTGTGTTTTAGTTCTAAATATAAATCACGCAGTGTTTTTCTCTTGCCTATACCACTCCAGTGCTTCGATACCTTGATCTTGATCTGACGGATTTGAATACTTTTTCTGTGGTGTGCTGTGATGATCCTGATTGTGCCCATAGTGAAATCGACAAAAATTGTGCTCATCGTATAAATTGATGTGCCGTGATTGATTGCACTTCGATGAATTGATTTTGGTGCTTTTTGGCTGAGTGAAAATATAATTCTTGTGCCTCTTTGGATTATTTTCGATTCGATGGCGGGCCGTCGACGAGTGTGGCAGTCTTTCATGAAACGAAAGAAACGGGAGTCATTCCCCGGATCGACGATCAATTTGCAGAGTACTCCTTGTAAGTTGATATTTTTCATTTTATTCTTATAATCTTGTACTTTTTTCTGTTTTTGGATCGATAGCAACCACATGACTGATTCAGAAATATTGAGGGAGAGGGGGGTGAGACACTCGTCCGAAATTTGAAGTTTCAGAGTACGAAATTTTTGACTGTTTTCAGTTTTTCAGTAGTGTTCCAGAATTCGCCGGGGGAATTCATCTAGGAGTTATAGATCATAGATTCCAAATGAAAATATCGGTAGAATATTCTTAACCATCTAGGGAAAAAAATTCGGTGAATTAACCATAGTAGCAAATTTGGCACGTAGATTTATGGCATGTTGAACCAAATAGTTATGAGGATTTTATAGGACTAGGAATTTACCTGATTGATTCAATTTACTCAAAGATCGGAAATGTACCATTTGGTGAATTTCATGAAACGATGAACTAGTCATCCTGGTGCCGACAATTGCAGCTATCTTGAAGTTGATGTTCCTTATTTTTTCCGTTACTAATCTGGTATATCTGATAATCCTTGGCATGGATCTATGCACATTTGATCGTACAGATATAAAGACCGAATTCCGAAATTTGAAGTTTCAGAGTACGAAATTTTTTACTGTTTTCATTTTTTTTCAGTAGTTTTCCAGAATTCGCCGGGGGAATTCATCTGGGGGTTATAGATCATATATTCCAATATGAGCAATATGTATCGATAGAAATTCTGTAACACACTACTAAGTAATCTTACTCTCTAGAATAATGCCTTCGGCGAGTGGGTCTGTTGCAAATTTTTGCTACAGCTATAAAGAGGGTTGCATTCTATGTAAACTCGCGTGAAAATCACCTTGAAAGCATCGATAAGTCTCAAAATCCACTCACAAACTCACTGAAATCGGTTAACAAAATTCAAGATGGCGGTCAAATGAGCCGGGGTCACAATGGGGGGAGTCTCATCTAATCGCTACTTTCTATGCTGAGAAAAGTGATTCATCATTGATTAAGCTACAGTAAGAATGAGGCTCCAAATTCTCCATATTCGACAAAACCATTGCCAATCAACGCATGACAACAGTGATGACACGAAACTGGATCGTGTTTTTCGAACTTTTTCGGTGTTTTCAGTCATCGATGGTATCAATTCATTGTGAATTCAAGTCCGGAGACGAATTCGAAATCGAGTTGATGTCATCGATGCCCCGAAAACACATCTAAAAACACAATTGAGTTTCCTCGAATATGTAGTTAGTTGTTTGATTAATAATATTCGATCACGAAAATTCGCTATATATCTCTTCGGCTGCAGCAAAAGTTTGCACACTGCTGTTAAAAAAACGGAGTGAGGAAGAAATAATCGAACGCATTTCGTCCGCCATAGAATTCGACGGAGTGAGAATTACCGGAGTCAGAACAGAAGGGAGTATTTGACGGAGTAGGAATAGACGGAGTGTCTCTCATCCCCATGCGGAGTTCTCTCATCCCTTGCGGAGTGCCTCTCACCCCGTTCAAATACTACCTTCTGTTCTGACTCAAGTAAGTCTCACTCCGCCGAATTCTATAAGGCGGACGAAATGCCTCGATTATTTCGTCCTCACTCCGTTTTTTTTTTCAACAATGCAACAGGACCCATTCCAGAACTTCACCTTTCGAGATCAAGCTTTTTTCACCAAGTTAACGTTTAGCAGGAGGTGCAACGTGTACAATGGTTCATTGCTATCTACAATTCGAGGTTTTGAAGCCTTTCCTATCGTCTTCAACGGGAAGGTTTTTCGGAAAGGACAAACAATTTAATGCTTGAGAGAAAAACGTATGGCATTGCACTAAAGGGTTAAAAAAACGGATCGGGAAAATATGAAGCTTTCGGCGCCAGTGCTCCCGTATCGCAATTCTGACACATTAGATATGGGTAACATTAAGTTCAGGGATTGAGCTTTGCTCGCAAATCCATAGTAACGTGCGGATTCTCTTACCCGTGAGAAAAAACTCAAGATAATTCTCGCCAGTCTATGGCCTCGTAAAACGATGAAAGGGGGACGCTTGCTCAGCTAGCTACGCTACTGGCTGAGAAAAGTGATTTACTATAGATTAAGCTACAGTAAGATGAGACTCCCCACTTAGACCCGCTCATTATCTTTGAATTTTGTTTAACGCATTTATTGAATGTTTGAGTGAATTTTAGATTTTCAATGGTTTCAGGGTTTTCACGCGAATTCCTAGGAATCACCTCTCTTTGGCTGCAGCAAAAGTTTGCAACAGACTCATTCTAGATCTCTTTGGCAGCAGCAAAAGTTTGACACTGTAACCCTTTAATGACCGGTTAATAAGAGATATGGCAGGCAAGGAGGGGTCACAGTCCATGCGGGAGTTGCATTCCTATCCTTAATGGAGCACTTCAACCTTTATTACTTTTCAAGGTATCAATTTCCTTTTTGGAAACGTACAATGCTAATAATTAAGTAATACCGTATGTCGTGTTTGCCTAAACTTTACGAAATGATTCGGAATGTAATCAAGATTTGTTCCCAAGAATCGAGTGAGAATCACCGGATGATGATCCGAAAACACATTTAAAATGGAATTGAGGTTGTCTCTAGTCCAGCGGATACGTTATTTCTCACCGAAATTAATATCACTCGGCTGCAACAGTCATTCACTCATAAAAAACGGTTCGGTCGAAATCATGTAAGTTTTCCGCCATAATTCGGCGGAGAAATTGGGTTCTAATCCGGGGATTTGCTATCGGAAAGAGGTTTCCTTCATCTACTGTTTTATAACCTCTGTGAGACCAGTCACCTCCGCCAACTTCTATTGAAAATGCTCATATCCGCTTATAAGGGTATATTTTTTTTATTTTTTTTTCTTTTTTTTTTTTTTTTTTCAACAACCGGCCCATTCCAGAACTCCTTTCGAGATCAAGCTTTTTTCACCAAAGTTAAACGACATTTCACGCGTCACACTGTAAAGATATAGAGCCTTCGAGCTTATTTAGTTCACTGTATCACATCTCTCATGCGGGAAGTGTTTTCAAGCCTGACATTTTATTCTTCTGTCGTCTTGTGTTTTTTATTTCATTCAGGTAGGTGTTACGAGAGCGAATTAAATTGTTGTCGCCCGCGCGCGGGTCCGCTCCCTATCCGCAGTTGCTGTACTCATTAGTCATGCGGGTACAGTAAGTTCAAGGGACTTGAGCTTTGCTCGCTAACTTAGTCTAATTTACTGTCAGGTGCCGTTATCTTTGTGAGAGTAGCTCTGTGGAGTGGATGATAAGGGAGGGGGGCGGGGAGGGGACGAGGGGTAGTGGAGGGGAGGGGAGGGGAGGGGGAGAAATTATACTGAATAACCTGGAGGCGGAAAGGAGGGGGGAATGTCGGAACTTACCTCTGTTCTGTTTTGACTTTAAGGTCATCTAGGCCTCTGATGAAGTTTGCCCGTAGTGTTTTATCCGTTTTATATTTTTATGATATGAAGACATGTGCAATGTGATAGACGGCTCACTTGTGTGCGGTGAAAGTATAATTTAACTTATTTTATAAATGTCAGCGGCACCTGTTTAATCAAACGGATGAAAAGAAAGTTTAGATAAAGTTGCATTTAGTTGTGGTTTGAGTGTTTTATTTAGTACATCAAAAATTGAGGCCTTATACCTTTTCTCATCGATTTGGTCGAGCAGGCTTACAAATGTCTGTGGGATTCTGTTTATTTTATTTAAATTAATTTCCCTAGCATCGCGTCATTCTAAATCAACCACACTGAAAAAAAAACCGGAGGTGTTATAATTATGCAACAGACCCTTTGGTCAATCGAGCAGTGGTTATAGTTGGAAGAAATTATGTACAGGGTGGGCCGAAATTCCTGGCAACCCCCTAAAACTTTTGAACGGCTGCAGATGAAAAAACCAAAATTGGGGGATGTTTATAACTTCAAAGGAACTAACTTTTGAGAAAGTCAAAATTTTGGGGTCTTCCTTTGAGGGGGAGCGGGAATCGACCTCCAACTCAATTTTTTTTCAAATAGCACCCCCTATCTTAATTTTATGCCCTTTCCAAATGATGTAACCTAAGATAGCAGCGTATGCTGTTTGAAAATTTTGAGTTGGGGGTCGGTTTTAAAGGAGGATCTCAAAATTTTGACCTCCTCAAAAGATAGTTCTTGTTATAAAAATCCCCTAAGTTTGGTTTTTTGTTTTATCTGCAGCCGTTCAAAAGTTATAGAAGGGTATAGGGACTTTTGGCCCACGCTGTATATTTACCATTGTGCGTTGCGGGTAACTTAAAACGAACCATCCAAATTTCCTCTCCACTTCATTACGGCGGTCTGAGTGATGAATGCTCATATTTCTATGGTAACCTCAGTTATATCGTGTAAACAGTATGACACGCATCATTCAGCCTCTTTTGTGTTTTAACCAAGCAAAAAAATTGGAACATTGAATAGGACGAGTAAAAGCGGAGTTGAGGAGACCTTGATCTCTCAGTCAGTTAGTCAGTCAGTCAGTCAGTCGTTCAGTCGTCGAATGTCGAGCCAATCTCGTGCTTGGGATGCGAGATGCTTGGATTCGTCCGATTGAAGTCTCGCTCAGTAGTGAAAACATGTAATTACAACTGGTTATGTATCGTACCTCGCACCTACTATTTTACGACTAGCTTTAACGAATATCAAAATAAATTAATTTCCTAACCAGAAAACCACCTGTGGTCACTGTAAGCCAACACTTGAAAAATAGTATTGTCTTATTTTGAACCACTTTTATTTTCTAATTGATTTATTTATTTTTTGGACCAGGTTCCCTTTCTCTGGTATTGCTTATATGAATGTGTAGAAGAGGCGCGAGTGTTAGTCTATAAGACAAAAAAAAAGAATCAACTTCATCGGAACTTCTTTCAATCGAGTTCTCGTATCAAATAGATCAACTCTTAATTAGTCATTGAATTTAATGTTTTCTTCCCCCTTCCACAAAAAAAAAAAGTGTAGACAAATAAACTGAGAAAGCCAAAGTGATGGCAGACTGTATGCTGTCTCTCACCCATAGACACTGACAATGAGTCAGAGACATGTTTTTTTCTTCAATGTGCTCTCAAGGACAATTTGTGGGAAAACCTAGAAACACCCATCAAGTGACATTTCTCACTTTCCTGAAAAGTTGACTTTGTAAAAGATCCCCAAGCGCCTATCTACAACCAGAGCTGCCGATTTGCGTAGATTTAATGGCATTTTGAAATTAACCAAAGATTCCACCGGTTGAGAAAAGATTACAAAGTTTAGTTCAGTGTATGACTGTAATGTACGAAAATGCTAGTGTCTTTTACTTTTTCTCAACCGGTATTAAGTCGTCGATAACTTTGAAAACTTGCGGATATTTTAATTAATTAACAGCGTTTCCACCGATTGAGAAAAGATTTCAGATCAGAGTATCTTCGTGCATTACAGTCATACACTGAATTGAACTATGTAATCTTTTCTCAACCGCTGGAATCATCGGTGAATTTGAAAATGTCATTATAAATCTACGCAAATCGGCAGATCTGTCTACAACAAACCAATGAAACCACTTTGAATCGTGGAACGAAAAAATCCGCATTCAAAACCTGTGTCTCCTTTTGACCAGAGACGGCTCGTGCAACATGGCAACAACGTAATTTTTCCATTTAAACCTATGTAAAACTATCGATCTTCAGGAAGTGCGATTACACCGCCAATATATCGATACTTTTGCTTAGGTTTAAATGACAAAAAAGCATGGCTGCCAAATTCCACGAGCCGCCTCTCCTATTGACTCGCTCCGCTGTGCGCCGGTCGTGGCTATTGTCTATCTGCTATGTCTAGGTCTGGTCCTCTCTCCGATGCAATGGTGTCCTTGGCCTAGCCTTCGTCGCACCGCAATTTGATCCAATTATTTTTCGTGGCTTCCGATGATTCCCTCTTGCGCATCAAACACTACGGTGAACTAAGAATTAAAAAAAAAAAAAAAAATGCAATTATTCGTGCTGGGTTGGATTTTGTAAACACGGGAAGAAAATATGCGTATTGATCTGTTTTATGTGCAGAGCTCATTTTCGGATGATTGAGCTGTTGGAGAGGAGAGGGGGGGGAGACGTGCAATCCAAATATTAATTTTTCTGATCCAGATTTCATAATTCCGCACTGAAAGATTTCAAAGATTCAAGATTCTTGCTGGCAGTTGATTCCGAGCCTCGTATCATAATCTGGATCTATTATCGATGATCGGATTCGGAATCAATCATAACCTTATGGGTAATACAAAGTGTTGCCAAATTTGGCGGGAAATACAAAACTTTTACTTAAGTTCAATGTTTGGAGTGTGTGAGTGTTAATGAGTTTGATGGAACACTGTGCATAATTCTACACGTAAGGTGGCAACCCTGGATAACCCCTAATGGGCTAAGCCCGAGTATACTCGTGTTCTTCTTCAAGTCCATTTCTGTTCGTTCAAGTAACGTGATTCCAAATGAACGCGACGATTCTAGATAGACTCTTACACAATAATATTTCGTCGGAGCGCCTTCAATTTATCGTATAGGCAATTCCAACTCTCCCGAGTACGAATAGTTAACTACCTTCCCTATACAAACGGAAGAGTGGCGTTATTTTGAATGAACCTGATCTGTAAGGGTTAAGCATTGTATGTCTCAGAAGTGTTTACCTGACCAAAGTCGAAAAACACATACCTTGCATCAAAAACAACACGTCTGCTAGTTAATTGTAAGTCGGCAGAATTCTCTACTGATTAACATTAGCAATTCTACCAACCAAAAGCTAACGAGTAGACCTGGTTTTTATTGATGTGAGATGTGTAGTTTGCGATTAGAGCCCGGTGAACATTTCTGAAACTTATTACTGTATATTTCCTTTAGTGCAGGATTTCGATAAAAACCATCTAATCTCTGCAAGTTTTAGTCGATAAAAGGGAGAGGCGTACGTCACATCGCGTCGGTTCATTTTCATTGTTTCTGTGTTTTTGGTTGAATCGAAAAGATTCACCCACAACCCCACAAGATTAAAGAGCGTTGACTCGATGCGATTACGATAGGATGATATGATAGTATTTAGTCTCTTCGTTTGGAACAAAGAACCAAATCGACGCAAAAAGAATTTAAGCTCAGCCTGCAGTTCTAATCAGAAAACCGCATACATAATGCTTTAGATCTGAGATAGTTTCTTTGTTCCCCGATGCTGTTCCTGGCGTCATAATATTATTGTCTCAGCTTTGTTGTTGTTGGTGGCGTTGGTGTTGTCGTTTTGTTTTTTTTTTTTTGTTTTTTTTTTTTTTTTTTTTTTTTTGTCTTGTTTAATTTTTACAAAATATTTTTGATAATAATTTCAATTTGACTTGTTATCTGTTCCATTGTTTTTCGTTGATTGCCTCAAGCTCAGATTATTAGGGATTATTATCAAAAAAGAATAGTCACACGTATCTCGCGTATGCTACAGTTTAGAAAAATTACCACAACAAAATGAGTTTTCATTATTTACCTCGGGCAGTGGCAGATCCGGAAGGGGCCACAGGTCACGTGTGCCCCCCCCTCCTCTCCGCCCCTTGAAGCCTCTTTTGACTTATTCAACAGAAAATATCTCGTCCGTTCGAATTGTAAGTGGCGGTAGCCGCCCAGGTCAAGTCAGAAAACGCAACCTGTGATATTTCGTATACGCAGTTTCTTTGCTTCAAAGTGTAAATTATCATCGTTTCTCAGTCACGTTTGAAAAAAAAAAAAAAAAAAAAAAAATTGTAAGAATAGGGGAGAACTATTTTTTTCCCCTGCCTCCTTGCCGCTATCCAACGGAGTGATGTGTTATATATTGGTGTCTTCTGCAAACAAACTGTAGACCGAATCTGTGAAGCCATTACTCGCGCATTTGATAAAGCTTCCGATAAAACTGCTAAAACCGTTCGCAGCTTGGGTTTTTCGTTATCTCGTCGTAATTTTTTTGTTGTCAGTTCGGTCTTCGTATATTTTTTTAAAGTTATTTTTGCAGGAAATGTTTACCTCCCTGGTTCACAAGGAGCTCGAAGCATTATTATTCGTTTAAGTTTACTCTGAGTTGTCTCTTAAAGCCTGATAATCCTTAAATCAACGGCGATAAAAGGGTTTTATTTATTTTATTTATTTATTTTTTTTTTTTTGAGAGAGAGAAAGAATGGCCGAACCTGCTTTCTGAACTTCCTGTTTCCAACGTTCAAAAATCGTCCTCGATTTCATGTTCAGTACGATTTGCTTTCGGTGTCTTATCACTTTCATAGACTGTTTAGGTTCCTTTAATACTTTATTTTGAATAGTATAGGTTCCACTTTTCGCCTTTAATATATTAAATATGTGGCAAACTTCTATTTTAAACACGAAAAGGTTTTATTTTTATTTTTTTTTTATTTTTTTTTTTTATCAGGTACAATATACCCTGAGAAATTTTTTCCTCGATTCAACTGGAATTCCGTTTATTAAAGTAAAAAATAGAATTCTTGTTAATGTAAGTAGACTTCCAGTGACTGTAACCAGAATTCCAGTTACAGTTACCCGAATTCCCAGTTACAGCAACCGAAATTTCCGGTTAAGTATGTATGTAACAAACCTCTTAATACGGCTGTAGTAAATTTTTCTCTACGATTCGTGAAAACCGATATAGGGGAGCGCATAAAAAACTTTCAAAATTAATAATTTTCTACAATATGTATGATGACAGCAATAAAGTCCTGTCGCAATGGAATCCCCCTTATCTTTGTCTCCGTACGTAGCAGGCTCGAGACACGACTTTCAGCAATTTGGCAACAGTTCAAATTGTCTGCTATGTCTCTGTCTTTCAGATAAAGAGCGACATGGCTGCAGCGTTGCCACATTGTAGGAAAATTGCTCTTATCTTCCATGCAAATCTATTGCAATTAATTCAGTGGAATCTGGCAACGCTGTATCGCCGCGTCATGGGGTCCGCGCACGCGCACGCACTCCTCCACCCGCTCGGAGCTTGCCGCGCACGGGCGGGCGGTGCGCGCGCATATTACACTCACTCTCACATGCTCACACCCATTTCCGTTTTTCTGAAGCGAGAGCACGAGATAGGAAAGTGTGCTCTGTGTTTACTTCATAATTTGCACTGCATGATTACGTCTCAATTAATACATCTAAATAAACTCAATGAAACAAATGATAATCTCGAATTCCCTTCCCTGAATCGACTGAAGGCGATTTTTTGACCTGTGTGCTATATTGACCGATGTAAAGCTTGAATCTGAAAAGTTTTTGAATATTTATTTTGGAAAAATGGATCTATAAAGGGTTTTAGTAATGGCGACATCCGGTGATGAGCGTTCCAAACAAAGACAAATCGTCTCTCTCGCTCTCACGTAACTTCCATGTACTGCCACTCTCTCTAATTTCAAAAAACGTAAATAGAGACATCTTTCGTAAAATTGTGTGGCTGAAATGAATTACTCGAGGCATTTTAATGCGATTTTGATCATAATATGTCGTAAAACAAGGCCCTGTATACGATTTTCGAAACTAGAAAGAGATTGGTATACATGGGGGTCACGGGTCACGGGAGAGTGAGTGAGATAGTTTGGAACGCTACGCGAGTTTTATCACAACCGATTGCGACTGATGAGTGCATTGTTGTAGTTGTTGGCTAACCGTTGACTTCGCGCACTAAAACCGCCTGTTCCAAAGTTTTGCTTCAACTTTGAGAGGAAAACAAACACCGGTAAATTAATCAAACATAATTGGTGATCATTTATAGCAACGCAGCCCGATTAATGTATCGACCATCGAATTCTATTTTTTAGTCGAATTTTCTTACTGACCTAATTAGAATTATATCAACGGTATCAATAAGTAATAGGGAGGTGTGATCAAAGGTCATTCGATTCACACTGGTGAAAGGTCCCAGGTGAAGGACTGAGACAAGGGTAAAGTCACGTAATGGCCCCCTCCCATCCTTTTCTAACACATGCGTTCAAATGGTCGAAGAGTGAGACAGACAAATTTCTGTATCCACCCGTGTCGGCTCTTGAAACTAAGATCAAGGCATCTGGTATCAAAAATCTCTGACTTCTCGAGGATCTGGATACTTTAGACTATAGAAGGGCCGTGGCCGTTATCCGTTGTATCAGGACTCAGGACTTCAGGAGTCAGGAGGAAATTTCAAAAACGCTACTTCCGTCGACGTGCTACGCTACGTGCCACTACGGCCAAGTAGAGGCCTCAGCCGGTTCACGGTGTGAGCTTGGTGTGAGCTTGGTGTGATGTGTGATGCCGTAACCTTTCGGTGATGTCTTACCCAGTAGTATCCCGTATCCACTATCCAGGTATCGGAAGCTTAGGCCCCGTTAAATCGTTCATATGGGGACTTTAAGACGATGAGGTGACATGAACGTTGGGGAAGGGGGGAAGGGGTTGATATGGGCACGTGGAAATGTCCGTGAATGGAATCTTGATAGAGGCAGATCATTTATCATATGGTCGTTGCCACCGTTGCTGGAATTTCTCCCTCTCTCTCTCTCTCTCTCCCACTCTCTCTCTCCTCTTTCCCCTCTCTCTCTTTCTCTTTTTCTCTCTCTCTCCTCTTCCTTCTTCTTACCCTTCTCTCCTTCTCCTCCCTTCTCATCTGTGCATTTTGCGAGAGTTAGAAAGGACAAAAGGGATGAAAGAGGAAAAATTTTTTACAGTGGTAGGGGGGAGAGGAGAGAAGGAGAGAGAGAGAGGAGAGAGAGAGAGAGAGAGGAGAGAGAGAAAGAGAGAGAGAGGAGAGAGAGAGAGAAAGGAGAGAAAGAGAGAGAGAAAAGAGAAAAGGAGAGAGAAAAGAGAGAGGGGAAAGAGAGAGGAGGAGAGAGGGGAAGGAGAAGAGAAAGAGAAAGAAAAGAGAAAAAGGGACAAACTCCTGGCTACAGTCTAACACTCCCCCTTCCTCCTCCCTTCCCCTAAGGAAAGAACACGATTATACTTTTCTAATTTTTTATTTAATTTAATTTTTAGAGAAACAAAACAGATTTTTGACACTGTAGTGGTTTTAATCATTGGGTTCTATTTTGTTTACTCTAACTTCGTTCGTTTACTTTCAAACTTCCTTCATTTGCGAGTTAGTCGTTTCAGAATACCAAATTCGAGAAGGTAAACAAATCGACGACTGCTGCCTATAGTTCTTGCGCTCGCAGAAAGTCCGAGGCTCGCTGAATCGGATACCCGGCAAAAAAAAAAAATGTGAATACTCATTTTATCGATCAAAGTAAGAAAACTGCCCCGTTTAGACGGGACCTTTTTAAAAATAATCTTTGTTTCGGGACTTTGTTCTGTTATGGCAGTCACCCTTTTGGCGTAAAAAATTTTAGGGGGGGGCAAAAGACCTTTTGCCCCTCCCCAATTTTTTTGAAAAAGGGGGGGAAAGTTAAAACATTTGCCCCCCCCAAAAATTTTTTTTAAAAAAAGGGGGGGGGAAAAAAGGGAAAACGGAAAAAAAAAAATTAAAGAAAAAAAGGTAAATTCAACCGAGGGGCAAAAAATGGAAGAATAAGTGGCCATTTTAGCTAAAAGCATAAATAAAAAAAGTGAAACTTCTCTGTTCTCTGAAAAAAAGAAAATTCATTATCTAAACCGCTGTGGTTTATTTTGAAAGATTAATTTTAAAAAAAAGTCTGGGCCCAAAATTTAAATTTTTAAAAAGACCCCCTTTTTGGAAAATTTCCCCCCCAAATTTTCCAAATACGGAAAAGAAGAAAAAAGAAAAAAAGAGAAAGGGGGGATTTTGAAAGAAAGCAAAAAAAGGAGAGAAAAAGTTTTTTTTTGGGGGAAAACCCCCCAGAAAGGAAAAGGGCCCCCCCAGAAAAGAGGAAGAAAAAGAAAAAAGAAAGGGAAAAAACTCTTTTTAAATTTACATACCTCCGTCTTTCCCCTAGAAAACAGTTTTATTAAAATTTTTAAAATTTTTTTTTTTAAAAATTAGAAAAAACGAAAACATTTTTAACTTGTTTTTAATTGGGGCATTTTTTTTACCTTAACTTCTTTAAAACTCCTCTTTTGGAGAGCCGTTTTCAAATCCTTGGGAAGGACCCCGGACCCCATTTTCCTGGGGGGTCCCCCTAAGGAACCCCCAAAAAAAAAGTGAATCTTTTTCAAAATTTGGTGCCCCCCCAAAAAATCCCAATTTGCCATGGCAGTCACACTCTTGAAGAAAACATAATTGATGAAAATATTTCGCCAACATTGGTTTTCGCTACGAGGCAAGTCAGATACGACAATTTAAGTGCCGGATGCTCATCCCAATTTAAGCTAACGTAAGAAGCAACACAGGACCCCTCAGTTCAGTCGAAGGATATGCGAGATCTAAATTCATCGCTGTTTTCGTTTACGATTGTGGTTGCGGGGTGCTACGGCGCACGTAGGATCAAAGTGTGGAATTTCTAGGACATCATATCATGAACGTAAATCAAGATTATTAACAATGGGTCTGTTGCTTACTTTTACTACAACAATTTAGAACCTTGATTCTTACGTTAAATTCGGCCAAAAGTAGCGATGCGCACATTAAAAACGTTCAAAAAACCACTCATCAACTCAGGATATCACTTCAAGTTCAAACAGCCCGTGCTACGCTAAACACTATTTGCACCGGCATACCACTCAATAGACAGAATCACAGTATACAGGGTGTTTCTAAAACTTATGTCATCCTTTCTACCACGTATTTTTGAGGTCAAAATAAGACTTTTTACTCCTATAAACATGTGTCCGAAAATGCCCCCCTTTTGAGCTACAGCCCCCCAAAGTTTTAAAAAATTGTCGGTTGTTTTGGAATATCGACCAGATTTATGAACCGAATGTCATGAAAATTGGTGTCCCGAGGTACTTTTACGTGTAGAATCCATTAATGACCTCGAGAAATTCAGAAATGAGGTCTGACTGTACTTTTCAGGCAATCTTACATCTTCAACGACACAAATTTTATGTTACGGAATGGAAATTTGAAAAATAAATAATGACATCAGATGGAAAAAACTCTTAGAAAGATATTTGGTCTTCTTTGTTTTGGTCGATACGACGCGTATTAAGCGAGATAATCGCTGCACAAGGTGGAAAAGTCAGCGCTTTTACTGTAGCGGGCGGCCCGAAGAAGCAGCGGAGTGGCGGGTTGCATACTTCCTGCCGCTCCTCGTGATAAAAGCGCTGACTTTTCCACCTTGTGCAGCGATTATCTCGCTTAATACGCGTCGTATCGACGAAAACAAAGAGGACCAAATATCTTTCTAAGAGTTTTTTCCACCTGATTTCATTATTTATTTTTCAAATTTCCATTCCGTAACATAAAATTTGTGTCGTTGAAGGTATAAGATTGCCTGAAAAGTACATTCAGACCTCATTTCTGAATTTCTCGAGGTCATTAATGTATTCTACACGTAAAAGTACCTCGAGACACCAATTTTCATGACATTCGGTTCATAAATCTGGTCGATATTCCAAAAAAACCAACAATTTTTTAAAACTTTGGGGGGCTGTAGCTCAGAAGGGAGGCATTTTTGGACACATGCTTATAGGAAAAAAAAAGTCTTATTTTGACCTCAAAAATACGTGGTAGAAAGGATGACTTAAGTTTTAGAAACACCCTGTATATGTAAACAACATTATTACTGCAAAATGGAGCTCTTGCAAGGTTTTGCTGTCGGCAAATGGAGTATCAATTCCAATGTAAAATGCTGCGAAAATCACGATGATACCGTTTAAAAAGTCTAAAACTCACTCCTCGCAGAGAAAACTTAACTTGAAATTTCGGGTGACCACCCTAGCATGTATGCACCAACCTCGGGTTCGAACCCCGCAAACAAAAGAACATAACCTACGAATTTGAACGATGAAATTAAGATTAATGAATTTGCTTTCAAAAAGTAGGAACTGAAGGTCCATCTATACACATTTTGTCACCAGGAGCACCGTGATGACTACAGAAAAGTTCTACGTTGCGTAGTAAACGAGAAAGACGGCACTTAATTTCATGTCCTGTTCTTTTGTTTGGGGTCCGAATCCGAGGTTGGTGCATACAATACATGCAAGGGTGGTCACCCGAAATTTCAAGTTAAGTTTTCTCTGCGAGAAGTGAAATTTATACTTTTTTAATGGTCTCATCGTTATTTTTGTAGCATTTTACATCAGAATTGATAGGCCCTTTGCCTGTATCAAAACCTTGCAAGAGCCCCATTTCCTTCTGAATAAATGAAATATTGGCTGCATTTGCTGTCTGGTCTTTACTGGCAAAGATATATGCATTCAAAGTCACCACGACTTGTCCAATGTCCGGCCTCTATCATTGACTCGCTCCAATGTGCGGCGTTCGGATCCAGTTTAATAAAAATTGATTTTTTTTATTTCGTTACTTTTCGAACTGTTGATAGGATTATGGATGTTTTTGCGCGCAAGACGCGCCTCAGACGATGCGATGGCTACACTGTCAATCCAGTGTTGCCGAATTTCGATTTTGTATGATTGATTTTTTTTTACGTTTTCTCCCTCTTTCTTTTGAGTCCTGATGTTCAAAAATTCTGCAGTGGAATTCTTAAATCAAACCCGTCTCTAACGTCCATATGTAAGTACCATGAGTGTTCATATTCTAACGGTAAATAACCGTTAATTATTCTGAGTATGGAAAGAGGTAATATAATTCCTCCAGTCTTTCGAAAATATCTTGGCAAACAGATCTGAAATCTTTAAGTGGCCGAAAGGGGGCTGAATTTAAAAACTGCCAAATATTGGACAACAAAGCTCAACTTTTAGCTGATTGAATCTATAAAATTCAGCGAAACAAAACATCTTGGAGTTGTTGCGTTTACAGATTTCAGTATTAGTATTGCGATGCGACGTTGCCTGAAAATTTATCGAAACCGAGGTATACTTTCAGGTTCATTTTGCAAAATCCAGCTCAGTGGTATTAATAAGAGTTTGTCATCAACTGTTTAAGAATCTGTTGTTTAAGAATCAACTGGAGCAAGTGAATTGAAAAGTAACAATCAACAAGTAGCTCAGTGGCGGATCCGGGGGGCTAAGGGGGCTTCCCCCCTCTTTGAGCCAAAGTTTTACCCTTTTTACGAGGGAGTTTCAAGTGAAGGGGATTTTCGTTGAAAAAGTAGGTTTCAGCCCCCCCTCCCCTTGAAAAATGTCTACATCCACTACTGAAGTAGCCCTTTTACATACTTACATCATGAGCTAACTCACGTTTTATTTTTCGTATAACACAAACACACAAAAACAAAAACACGAAAAAACGGAAACACCAATCTTTTCAATTTATGACTTACTTCCTTTTCCAATTTGAAATAAAAGGCAAATCCCAGATCCTCGCTAGAGATCCCTACCAATGGTGTGTCTGGAATAATCACCGATGATACATCAGATGTGCTTTCCGTTTGAGATAACCACCAGGGCACCAGGGGAGCTCTGTAGTAATGAGCAAACCTGAAGTTTTGTGGTTCTTTATTCAAGATCTTTATAAGAAGTTTTATATGTATGTATCTCCAACTCCCCTCATTCATGTTTGACTTAAAACTCAAATCTTAAGGAATTCTCTGCCGAGATGATGAATGAAAATCACGATTCAGTTAGTCAATAAATTCCAACAACATCGTACCGACCCACTTGTTGTGTTATTATTGGACCAAATGTCAGTCAATTTGGACCAATTTTACTCAAAAACCAATTTTGGGAGTTTTGAGCTCGTAAAATTAAGCTGCCCCAAAAAATTTACTTGTTTTATTTTAATTTTTTTCGTGTTTTCAGTTCTCAAATTGTGTGTTTTTTTTTTAGAAAAACACCTAAAAATTCCAAATAATTCTGGGCACATATGGGTTAAATGTATCTCCAACTCCCCTCGTTCATGTTTGACTTAAATCTCAATCTTAAGGAATTCTCTGCCGAGATGATGAATGAAAATCACGATTCAATCAGTCAATGAATTCCGACAACATCGTACGGAAGCTGGCTGTTGCGGAGGTAGGAGGAGAGGGGGAGGGAGGATGGGGGGGTGGCAAGGGGGATCTGGAAACAATTAAAGACGTAAACGAGAAAGCTAATTCATAAGTCTCATAGTCTCAAGCCTCCCAGCTTTGAAACTCTTTCAAGCTCTGTTTTTCTGGGCCCTGGCCTGGCCCTACCAGGAGTGGCAGGCGCTGCGCTGATGCTGAACTAGCTGTCGTATGGAGCTGAGCTGATCTGAGAGGCCCTTGGGGGTCCAATGGCGTCTTCTCCCGCCGCTTTCCCCTCCCCCAACCCGCTGCTGCCGATGGATGGCCAAGAGGCGAGCGGGAAGTTTTAGTGAACTTCGGGCTGCTTAATGGTCGTACCAGCGTTGCCAAATCACAGAAACTACAGTAAATTATCTGTTCATTTCAAATTGAAAACTAGTTAAGGCCTCTGTTACACATGGCAACGCAGGGTCGTATATAGTATAATCGCCGCGCCACTATATACTCGATCGTTTTGAAAACAAGGCTTAATTCGTATATGTCAGTGAAGGATGTTGATCTTACAAATTTGAACAAACACTACTTAACCAATCTTTAACGTTGTTTTCTTTTCGAAGGGGGAGAATTCTGCGCGAGACTCTAGCGGATCCAGGAAATTATTATTCTCTCTATTTTCCCATTTGAATGCATGTGTTGGAAAAGGATAGAAGAGGGGGCGAAAATCAAGTGACTGTTCCTAATCTGTCCTTTTCTATCACGCAAGTTCTAATGGGAGAAGAGAGAGAAGGGTAGATTCCTGGATCCGCCAATTCCGCGAGAGAATGGATTTTTAACCGCGAAATTTTAACGATTGCGGTTCTAAGGGAGGGGGTCCGTGATTGCCAGCTTGAAGTGAGAAAAATGCAAATTTGTGTCCTAGGGAACGTAAATAAAAAAGGTTTGCATTAATAATGGCAAGAATTGCGTTAGTTCAGCGTCATAAGTCTTTACTGTTGGATAGAGAATGCTTTTATGGAGAAGCCGTATAGGTTATATCAACGAGCTTTAGAGATAGAAAGGATCTATGGGACGTGCTATTGAAACTTCAGGGAGGCAGCCATGATCGAAATCTTTATGGACATTTTACACGAGCTCGGTTTATTTGCCTCATATTTTTTAACCTTAAAATGATAAATGCGACAAATTCGTTTGAAATTGGTTTTAAACGAAAGTGCAAGTGTTTTAGAGTGGCTATCTGGATGCAGGTATTGAGTACATAACTGTTTCTTTTTGAAGGATTTGCGCACGATAAAGTATAACTGTTTATGACAGAAGCAAGCCAAATTTTCTCATCTGGATCATTGCTTTAAAAGTCTGGGTCCAGATAGCCATTCTAAAACATTTGCAGTTTCATCAACTAAGTTTTGATTTTAGGTTTAAAAAATTTGGGGCAAACAACCCGATTTTGATCGAAAATGCTGTCACACTTTAAGGTAGGACTTGTAACAAGTATCAGCTTCTCTATTGCTATACCTATAGTTGAGCGGTATATGCCATTCGGCAACATTGGTTTCTGAAGGCATAGCTTTGAACAATCGCGTAGTTTTTATATGGTTTAAATTTTTGCGGTTATCAACGCTGTATCATTCAGCCAAAGGAGCAGAATCATAATGCCCGAACAATCGTCTCCTTCGAGGAGGCCCGTATTGAATACTTTCTTTTTTCCCCCTTTCTTTTGCCCTCCCGTTGTGAAGAATTTACGACTGGAACTTGAAATCATACTTTCATTCCCTTGCTAAGTTTCATCTTTACATTCAGTGGATTTCTGTGACGGTGGCTCTTGTGATAAACTGCGCCGGGCGTGAAAAAGTTTGATTGTAAATTTTAGTCTCAAATGTTTCCTTTATTGTGTATCGATCTCGATTTGAATGGTTAAAAATGAACCATCTAATCGTGATCGTGAATATTAACAGCACGGTCCATAAAGGATGAATTCATAACCAGTATATTAACCGTCCAAATGACCAAACAATTAGGGTCGACACCACCCAAGGGTGAAATTTGCGCTTCCAATTTTTTTAGTGTGTTCTGCAGCAGGCTTAAAATAATTTTTGGAAGGTATTAACGCCAAAGGGGACAATGATGCTTAGCGAGGCACCAGGGTATGCAATGAGCAACACAAAAAATCCCATTCAACACACTTTGTCGCGTTTTCTAATACCTTTTCCTTCCGCGGAGCCGCCGTTTAGTATAGACGCCTTCAATTTTTGGTGTATGGAGTCAGCAATGCATCTGTGCGACGATTTGCATACTGCAAGAAATGAAGGCGTTTTCTGTTTGAAACTTTAGGTCTCTTCAGTCCACAGTTCTAGAGCTGGGGAAAGAAAAGAATCAATAAATGTCAAATACTGATGAGTTCCAAATCATCATCACTCAACACCTTTCAGCCTGCATTTCAATATAATGTTTGATGACTGTTGAGCTCACCAGACTTTGACACTTGTCTATTCTTTTCTTTCCCCAGCTCTACAGCAGTATCGCTTATCCTGCGGCCTGTTGTCTCCCTCTTTGAAATGTTTTAAATAACTTTTTTTCCCCCCGATAGAATTGTTATCATGATATTTCAGTCCTGATTCGACCGATTCGGAGAATGTTTTTATATTCTCCAAGTTCTGTTTATTCACTTTGCGTGTGGAAGGTTTGCAGATGAATTCAACCTTTGAAAAGTGCTAGCAGCTAGTTCGAAGTTTCGACTTGTCATGACAGCATCATAAACTAAAATCTGTTCACTTTACCAAAGATGGGTAAGAACAACAAAACAGGATCGTTACTCGACCATATAACAATAATTAGATCATCACGAGGCACGATAGAGATGTACTGAGATAGTATACAGGGTGGTCCAAAAGTCCCGGGACGGATTCATAATTTTTGAACGGCTGCAGATAAAAAAACCAAACTTGGAGGATGTTTATAACTTAATAGGAACTACTTTTTTGTGCACCCAAAATTTCTGGAGGCGCCAGTAAAGGGGGGTTTCGCCCCTCAACTCAAAATTGTCAAATGGCTACCCCCATCTTGTGATACCTTGTTTGAAAGGGCATACAATTCTAAGACTTTTAGCTTAAACCACGGGTCAATATCGTTTTAAGTTTTCGATATTTCGAAGGTCAAAGTTCGATTTGGACCCATTTTCAAAAAATCATGACTACTTTTTGAAAAGTCGGAATTTAAAAAACTAGGAGTCCAAAATACTCTAAAAAGCAAGTCTTTTCAAAAAAAAAAAATACGGCTTGGACACAACTGTAGTCAAAAGTAGGTTTTAGAGCCCCCAAAAGTTGTTGACATTTTGGCCCCTCCAGCAGGGGTGGATGTCTCACAACTTCCGTGGGACGACTCCTACCGGTGATACATCGATGAAAAGGGCATAAAAAAACTGAGCGTTTTGGCGCAAATCGGAGGTCGATATCGTTCACGGAAAAAAAAGATTAGTGAAAATATGCATACGGATGCCTGATTTTGGCACCTGCTAGATGTTATGGTAAACTTGACCAGAAGTATGGTACATTTACCAATACTTTGAGTAAATTCGACATGCAATCAGGTAACATCACCTAGTACCTAGTCAAAACATAGTATACTTCTGGTTAACATTACCATAACATATAACAGGTGCCAAAATCAGGTTTCCCTATGGTTATTTTCACCGTAGTTTTTTTTTTTCGTGTTCTTCGAATTCGAGATATCGATTGTTAAAGTTCGATATCTCGAATGCGAAAAATGATAGATGATCAGAGTATTTTCGTGCAGTACAGTCATGCACTGAATTGAACTGTGTAATCTTTTCTCAACCGGTGGGATCATCGGTGAATTTAAAAATACCATCCGCCTCTTGGGACACCCTATACGCGGAGAGTGGTCCGATTACACCCCGATTGACCCCCAGCTATTGAACGCGCCTGTGCCCGTGAGCTTGCGCTTGGTGAGATATTTACTCAAGAAATTAACGAGTTAGCAAAGTTGAGCACTCATGACTATTGTGGTGGGGTTTTGTGGCGGCGCGGGTGGGTGGGGGCGGGTGTTAAGAGTGCCGGGTCTTCTGCAATCTGCAATGCAGTCGAGCAGAGTACATTGTTCCATTGTCTTGAACATCTGCGCAAATTTTATTCAAATTCCTCCGCCGCCGTTGCGAAATGGGCGCTATTTCCCTTTTTAAACCGCGATGTGACGCGACACCCGCCCACACAAGTTTAAATCAAATTTGTGCCTCGGATAATTTAATTCGAGAATAATAACGGGAGTAGATAAGTACTGTACAACTAGCGAGGGCGAGGTTGCCAACGTTTATTCCTTTTGAACAAATTTTCACCGAGGATTAACTCTTTTCCTCCATTTGATCCATGCAAAACAGTCGATTCGATAGTAAAGCGGCGCTTCACCTGCAATCGATAGTTGTGCATGGATTCCAATGGAGAGAAAACACTGTTGCCTTTCACGAGCCGCCGCTGATGCACTCCGATTAAGTATTTCCAACTACAGAGCTTTACTGTCGCGAAATTTTGAATTACAGAGCTGTGGGGGGGGGGGGGGTCATTGAAAATGGACTTGTTACTCATATTTCAACTTTATTTTATTTATCTTTTTCCACTGATGATTTAAAACAAATAGCAAGTCAATGGGTTAAAGGTTCTGAATATTTTCAGATTGTGGGCATAAATCAATCAGTGGCGTCAAGTGCAATCTGGCAACGTCGCAATTCTCCCATTTAAACCCTTGCAATATATCGATTTGAAGGAGTGAACTGGGCACCTCCAGTAGCTCGACCTTTTTCATGCGTTTAAATGGACAGAATTCCGCGTTGCCAGATTCACCCGACGCTACTGAAATCAATGGTCGAGGGTAAGTAACTGTTGAAAAAGTTCACCTTGGCTTGAACTTGAAACACCATTGCAGAAACTTTACGCTGTGTAATATTCCATTTGTTTTTCATTTTTTTATTTTTTCTCATTTTTTTTTTTTTTTTTTTATTTATTTATTTTTTTAAAGGAAACAAACTGCATAGGAACATGTTAATAAAGAAAAAGTTGTTATCGCTGATGGCATTCGTGCTACTAACTGCTATACTAGCGCACCACTGCACCGGTCACGAGTTTCTTGTCGGAGCGGAATTTGAGTTGACACGAAATCGTGTCAAAAGAAATTACCGTGCCCACTCCCGATTAGCGGAAGAATTTGTGTTAGTGTGTTTTGCGAGCTGCTAACTGCGAATAACTTGCGGAGTTGTCGGAATTTTTCTGTAAAGAAATATTTATTAAAGCTACTGCATTCGCGTCATCTTGCGCCGAGGAAACTGGGAAAACCGGATTTTTTTTTCTTGCATAATTTTATGTGCGGATCTCAAAGGGAAATTACCGAAGGATCGAGTTTTGTCAATCAGTCTTAACAGTATTTAATCATTCAAGGCTCCCGGTTTTTTTTTTTTTTTTAAAATCGAACTTTACTTTTCAGTAATAAAATAGTTCGTTTACCGAGTTTATTGAAAATACTATGCATTAATATGAGTTGAGAAAATTTTGGCTCATTTATAGTAGCATGGTCTGCCATCAGACAACAATTTTTTTTTCGACCATACAAATTTCATGCACAAAATTTCTTTTTCTTATGATTAAATAGCTTTAGATACATTTTGAACTAAATGCACACATTTTACATTTTTTAAAAATATTGTTTTGAATCATTGCCTAAATAACCTTCATAATTGAAGCAAAAGCTTTGCAAGAAAGAGAAGAAGAAAGTGAATGGCAAACAAATTCTTAAAAAAAATTAACTCAACTTCAATTTGAACCTTTTCAATACATTTTAAGAATGATTCAAACCATTAACTGTCAAATTGATTTTTCTGGAGTAAATCAACGTCTCGACATTTCTAGCTGTTGTATCCGTGTTCTAACATGTGTAAAATGTCTATCGAACAAGTCGAGTGCATTACTCGGTAGATAAAATATCCAAGAGTGAACTATATATTGCTCTATTTTTCTATTTACTCTGGGAGTACTTACCTCTGGATTATGTAACTACTTATGAATCATTTTTTAAAAGTGTATTTATAATGGTAATGGGTATGCACCCTGTCTTGGTCCGTATATAGCTTAACAAGGTGCGGCCTTATTTTATTTACTCAGCAGTACCATTATTTTAGGTGTTAAATTGATTAGAAACTACCTATCCCCTAAACGCTGCTCCGTGGATTTATGTCGTAATCCTGTTATCATCATTATGGCAGGTACTTAAATAATAATAATAACTCCTCCTAGAGTGTCGTGAATAAACGTTCGTGATTTTGGGGGGGGGGGGGGGGGGGACCGAACACCGCACTTAGATGAAGAAGAAACAGACATTTTTATTCAAGGTGACACTTGGTCATTTTTTCTTGAAGCAAACTCGAAAAAAAATGTTAAAGCTGAAGTTGTCTCCCGGGGGCGTTTGCAATCGATTCGAAGGAGTGCTCCCTCAATATTTCGTCCTTTTTTATGATTGTAGATTTAACGCGCCGCCATTGGTTGTCTTTTAAATAGTTGTCTAAATTGTTTGTTTGAGAAAATAACAACTGCTGTTAATCATCAAACATCTTTATTTTTTCTTTTTCATTCGTCCCATGGAGTATGTTTCAATCTGAAGCAGTGAAACTTACTTTCCAACCAACAATTTTTAGTTATATCTAACTGTATCCCCCCCCATACCTAACTATTTCGCGCACTTACCTGCTGCATGGTAAGTTCACATAGTTTTTCGAAAACTTATATCTTATAATAATGGACAAGATATCGTACGTCTCGCTTTTGAGTTTTTTCTTCCTCCTAAATCATTTTAACTTCAATAAGACATTTTTTTTTTTCATCGGAATGACCTATCTGCCGTTCACCCGTCTATGCTTCGTTCCAGGGGTGCTGCTGTTTTGCGTATAATTATATACGATACGCACTTTTCCATTTCACTCAATGATAATTTTTTTGAATTCCCCGCCAAATTTGGTATTACTTTTCTTATCAGTTTTTAACGATGCGTAAACTAAGACGTCAAGATGACGTATGATACCACTATTGCTCGCCAGCCATCTTATGGCTCTACCGTGGAATGCTCCTTTAAAGACTGCCTGTAATTTCTGAGTTATGAAACGTGAGTCCAGCTGTGTGAAGATAGAAGTATCATTCGTAATTGAAGGCAAATCATTGCTCTCGCGGCTCCGGTAAAAAGCTATATGCTAGGCGATGCAGGGTCATCGATCCTCTCCTCGATATCGTATAGTCGGGTTCTCTTATCTCTCTCTCACTGTATCTTTCTCTTCTCTAATTATCTTCTCTTTAGCCTCTTTCCCCATTTTATTTTCTATCTTTCCTCTCTAAGTTATTTTATTTTTTTAGTTCTTTAATGCTGGAGCGAAGGCGTGGTTTTTTAATTTTTTTAGTTATTAGACTTAACGTAAAAAAGAAAAAACAAACATAAAAAACAAAAAAAACAAGAGAAAAACAAACAACAAAATAAAGGCACTTTAGTACTGAGCTACTTAACAATTTCTGTTTTTATCAACTCCAATGCACTTCGGGGCTTTTTTTTTTGTCGAAATAGTTAGTCCATAAATCACGAATGGGTCTGTTGCATACTTTTGCTACAGCGTTGTGGAGGGTTGAGTCTATAGTGTAAAATCATGTGAAAATCACATTGAAAGTATCAAACAGTTATCAAAATCCACCCATAAACCCTCAAAAGGCATTTTAAGGAAACCCTAAGATGGTGGTCGAACGAGCGAATCAACCAAGGCTGCCGTTTTGCGTATAATCAATGCTATTTTTCTATTCACCGATGATTCTAACGGTTGAGAAAAGATTACACAGTTCAGTTCAGCGTACGACTGTAATGCACGAAAATACTATGATCTGTAATCTTTCCTTAATCGTTGGAAACTCCGTTGAATAATTAAAATATCCGCAAGTTTTTTAAAGTCATCGACGAATCCACCGGTTGAGAAAAGATTACAGATGCAAGTATTTTAGATTATTACAGTCATGCACTGAACTGAACTGTGTAATCTTTTCTCAACCGGTGGAATCATCGGTGAATAGAAAAATAGCATTGATTTATACGCAAAACGGCAGCCCTGGAATCAACCCTACTTGCATGCATCACAAGCATACCAAAAGATGGCTGACGAGACGAAGACAATGAATATAAATCGTTTGTTAGAATGTAAACAAACGACTCACTTCCTCATATAATTAACCTACATTTTGTGTCATTTGCGTGTTTTTTTTTCTCCGATAAATTTTACTTCCCCTTTATTGTTTATAGTTAGCATGGTGTATGTACATTTACATTTTTTGTCGATTTGCGAAAATTTTGAAAAGGAGACACCGGGCAAGTACCTACTTTGCCTAGTATACTGTCGTCGGCCATCTTTGCTGTTCGTGGTGCAGGTTGATTATCCCATTCGACTGCCATCTTTGGGTTTCCTTAATACGCCTTTTTTGGGTGTATGAGTAAATTTTGAGACTATTTGGTGATCTCAATGGGATTTTTGCGCGATTTTACACCCAAATCAACCCTCTATAACGCTGCGCTACTGCGTAGCAACACTATGCTACAGACCTATTATGAAAGAAAGAAAACGCATGAGATCCGTGGGTGAGTCGATGATATTGCAAATATTAAAAAGTCATTTAATTTACGTCTTTATGAGTGGATTTGGAAGATATTCAAGATGTACACCGGTGTTTTGCGCAGTGGCGAGGCGTGAAATTTGGCAACAATGTATTTTCTCCATTGAAATTCACCAAAAAAGTCGAATGCTTCAGTCATCGGCGATGACCAGGCCTTTCGACCTTTCTAATGTGTTTAAATGAGAAAAAGAAACGTTGCCTAATCGCACGCCTCGCCACTGGTTTTGCGTTCAAATGTATGGTAACGCAAACGCTCCATATTTCTGTAGCAAACGTATGCTAAAGGCCCATTCAGCTCCTCAAAAACAAATTAGCTAACAAACTTTAGAATTTAACTCTTCCATAACTTGTATGCATAGAATTGATTAATCTTTCATTCTTTTTCACAATTTGGATTGAAGACCCCTACAGATTTCTTTTCTTTTTCTCTGGAGTGAAGGAAGAGGAAAATTGCGCTTACTCGAGTCACGATTTTTCTTGAATGCGGCCCATGTGGCGTGCGAATCGATTTTCGCGATAGCACCGATCATTTTTATGTTTCCGTCCGAACCGGTTCATTGATTAATAACAATAAAACAATAAAAGACAGTACGTATTATCGACAGCTCAAGGTCGATCAAACGTGAAGATTGATACTTTAAATCTTTTCGTGGTTTTTCACGGTCGAAATGTAGTTGCCAGATTTAATTAAAAATAATTATTTTCTATCACTTTTTTTTGGTATCATGGTCATTAATCAATCAATAAATTATTAATATCATTAATGTATCTTTCGATCGACGTTAACTTGCTCTTCGTTTTCTCCTCCAATCTTTTTTAAAAAAATGTCCCAATTGTGCAAGTATATGCAGGGAGCCGAATATGCCACAGTTAAAATGCGCAAAATTCGATGTGGAGGGTGCACCTCTCAAAAAAAACCCGTAAAATAAAAATGTGAGCTTTTTGGCTGCCACTTTTCTAAACTTGCGTTTTTAGGCCTGGCCGATTTTTTTTTTTTTTTTTAATCTATGTTTATTAAATTCTAGATCCGACAGTAAAACTTTATGATTCCTGTTAACACCAGTCATGGCGCAGGGCTGTTCCCCCCCCGGGGGGGGGGGGGGGGTAAAAATAGCAGTTGTACCTTGAGAGATTCTCCATCTCTTTTCTTTCTCCTTTAAAATATATGTGTTTGACAAGGATGGACAAAGGATCTCATCCTTTCTATATTTGTTATTTAAGTGATTTACATTCGTTTGGGAAATGAGTGAGATAGAAGAGATCCTCGGTTAAAAGATGGGACAAGGACAGGTTATGCAACACTCAACGCACAAGACACTATTTTAACATCGCCATCAGATTTGCTAATTGTTGAGTATATTGCAAAGATTGCATACCCTGGCCGGCCTGGCCCACTATATTCTTCCTCTATCCTGTATCGTCAGCGAAGGAATTAAATGCAGTCGCGGCGCGCCAGCGGAGTGTCGTATAGGCAACACAGGTAGCACATAGCTTTCTCCATTCACTTCGGTTTGAACTGGCGTGGGTACTGCTTATTGCCGCGACAAGATTTACCAGGAGCAACTTCTGTCATTTCTGCCGCCAATGTTGTATGTTATCGCTGGCAAAATCGGCCTTCCTTTTAATAGAAAGTCGCTGTTTGTGTTATTGTGCATGAAAGCACTCTATCTTTGAAAGTTAAATTCTGTTAAGTTTGTACTTTTCCTTCTGCGAGCAGGGTATTAACTTCCAGGTGTTTTTAACGGTTTGTCTCACTGATTGTGAGTCCGTGCGATTTGTCACATCCAGAGTTATATGTATGCGCTCTGGAGGGTTGGTAAAACGTTTACATACTTGTTCCAATGGAGAAAATAGAGGGACATAGAATCCCTCGATGTTCTTCTGTATGCATATAAATAAATACTTTAATCCGTAATAATTTTTTTTTTTTTTTTTTTCACCGGTGAAATAACTGCTGAGTTTTGGAATCTCACTGAATATTCGCAAACGGGCTGCTCTGTCATTCTGTCTGTTATTTAAAAGAATGTTCTAAAATTAGTTCAATGTGGCAACGTTGCACTGGTAAAAATGGTCTATAGAGGTCCATAACCATTTTATCATACATAATGGATTTGTATGAATATTCACTATTGAGTCTTTATGCATATGTATGGATATCATCAACACAATGTCCATACATATCCATATGGATCCCAGAGGCGTAGCGTGCAATTTGGCACCGTTGTTTTTGCTCCACTTAAACCCATTACAAATATTGAACTATTGGGTGTTCGGTGAACACCTTTGCATTCGACCTTTTACATGGGTTTAAATGGATAAAATATATCGTTGTCAAATTGCACGCCACGCCACTGATGGATCCATACACACTCATATTATGGGGAATTGGTAATGGATCAGTATGGACCATTTTACATTCTTTTGAGGACTTTGCCCTTTTTTTCTTGTGGATTTTTCATTTGATTCAACATTAGCTTCAACACAACGCTACAATATTTTCTGTAAATCGTGGCAACCCGCAACCGCCATCAAAACCGGAGGATCTGAGATTTTAGAAGAGATCCGTTCTGATTCTGAACGAGGGGTATGAAAATGAGCTTATTATGAATAAGTCGCAGAGAGCGTTTACCTGTCCGATCAGATTTGGATTTGGTAAGAGGAGAAAAAGGGTGTGGGGGGGGGGGGGTTATCTTCGGGATCAGCTCATCGTACAGCATCGTTGAGTTGGTTTTGTTCGTTAGTGTGCAAGAATCTCAAGGCCGTTTCTCTCCACGATTCTGTGTAATAATCTGCGTGTGACTGGGACTCTCCGTTGAGTCATGTGCCAGGTAACCTCACGTTGTCAAACTTCCGTTTTGGGATTTATTTTGATCAGCCTCTTATTTTAAACATTTTCTTTTTTAATAATTGGAATTGTGGATAGTCTCTTATATCACGGGAAAAGCCTCGACGCTTGAAACAAGCTCTAGCAGTAGCACATACGATAACGAGAAAAATTGTCTCATTTTGATTGGCCGTCTGCGATACAATTGGTAAAGTGGCGTGAATTTGATAACTATATTCTTTCTTGTGAAAATGAAGAAATTATAAGACGCAATCACAACAGTGGCGATGGCGACGTTATGGGTGATAATTTTATCTGATAATTTTTTCATTTCAATTTAATTTAACTTAATTTAATTTGTTATCTGATAATTTTATTAACGTTGCATTCGGTCCATTAAAACGCACGCGAAAGATCGAATGTGAGGGTGTTCGCTGCACACCCACAGCTGTTCGATCTTTTTCATAGGTTTGTATGCGGACTGAATGCAATGTTGCCAAATTGCACGCATTGATATTAGATAACCATGCACTAAAAAAAGCGGAAGGGTAAAATAATGGGGATCTTGAAAACTTTTGCTACAAATAAATGAAAAGTTGAATCTGTTGTAAAAACCAGCGGAAGTGACGAGCATCACACTAAGAAAGTGTAAAATTCAATGATAAACTCGAGAAACAGCTGCAACGGCAAGATCGCAATGGCGGAGTTACGCAGGTATCATGGGACTCATGGGAGATTCCTGTCTAATTTGTCTATTTCTCGACGGAAACACAGAGATATGTTTCAAATTAGATAGGAATTTCTCTTGATGCCTGCGCAGCTCCGCCATTAAGCCCGATTCTGAGGTGATTTTTTTTACTTTTTACTGTACTCATCGTCATTTTTACAGGTTTTTATGCAAGAATCAACTCTTCGATCACCTGTAGCAAAAGTTTGCAAGAGCCCTATTGTGTAGCGATTTTGATGATTAATAATAACAGTGCGCGGTGGTTAGATATTTTAGGTTATTAGGTAGATATGCGGTGGCATGGGCGCACCCAGGGGGGGGGCAAGGGGGCCAAGGCCCCCCCCCACAGGAAGAAAAAAAGGAGGAAAGGGAAAAGGAAAAAGGAGGAAAGGAAAAAAGGAAGGAAAAGGAAAAAAGGAAAAAGAGGGGAAAAGAGAAAGAGAGAAAAAGAAAAGATGGGAAAGGAAATGAGTTCAAAAAAAGTATCAATGTCATGAAACATATTTTTCCTTGGAGGAACACATCTTTCCCGACAGCAATGTCCTTAATTGTTAATTTCGCTCGATTCTCCTCTGAAATCTAGATTTTCTGAAGACTCCGTCTTTCTATCAGCATGCGATGTAGATGTTTCCGTAACATCAGCATAGTCTCGGAAAATCTCATTTTTCTCGAGAGTTAATTCAATATATGTAGTTTCCGAATAGAAGTAGCCTAATTTTGCGTCTAAGAAGAGCTGAATTTTCAAAATTTTCCGGGGGAGGACCCCCAGACCCCCCCCTATGAAATGACTACTTGGCCCCCCCATACAGAAATCCTGGGTGCGCCCATGTGCGGTGGTCAACTAATAACCACACAGATCTCTACTGAATATAGGAACCATTCAAGGGTAAAATTCAAGGGCAAGTGGGTTTATTTACACGAGCTGTAAGCTCTGCAGAGTGGCCTGCTGCCTGCTGTAAAAGTAAGGGTGTATTGGTGGCAACCTCTAGTCTTCGTGGCGCTAGTCTCTAGAGACAACGAATCAACGGCCAACGATCAAATTATGAATTTCTTTCAGCTTCGTGCTGCGTGCTTTTGTGTATTTACTAATCTACTTTCCGAAGCTTCTCTCTATCAACAAAGCAGCCATCGTTGTAGAATTATTCTCACGCAACGCCGGCAATCTTACGCCAACAATTTTATAGCAATTTTATAGCTTTAAGCGTTTATTTTCTCTCGTTTCCATTTCATGCATGGCCTTAATTGCAAAACTGGAATGCGAATCCATCTAGAATATTTTAAATTATCCCTTATGACTCATATTCTTTTACCCAATCGTAGATGGAATTATTGTACTGGAGTGGCTAAAAAACTTTTTTTTTTTTTTTTTTTTTTTTTTTTTTTTTTTTTTTTTTTTAAAAAACCTTTTCGTGAAGACTTCAACTCAGTGTATGAAAACTCCAGAAACGGACTAATGCGCGGGGGAAAAAACAAACACAAAAAACAGATATTTTGGGTTTCTCAAATTATTTCCAACGTTTCTAACGGGAATTCCTAACCTTCCTGCTGTTACAGCTGGAAAGTATGCTGGGCACGACCTGCTATTTAAAGGTTACCATTTTTATGATTGACGGTCACGATTTTCCTAGGAATGATACTTTTAAATCAATAATTATTGGAGATGATCCATATTCGACGACTTCGAGATCACGTTTGTAATTACCGCACAGATGTCAATCAGCTGAGTGCTGCTTATCACAATTTCTTTCTCCTAGAGAGAGTAGGTGAGGTGTGAAATCAGTGTCTGTTTACTTGCTCCTTAGTCCTTGGCCTTGCTGTTAGAGCGGCGACTCAATTTTTAGGTTATTTTTGTGTCTTTTAGTGGCGGATAACTCCACAATATTGGAAGAATCGTGCATTTCTGGAAAAAAAAGTGAAACTTTCAGGGATTGTAGTTGACCCTTAGGAGAATCGAAAATCGAAGAGAGCCCAAAAATTTGGGCCCCTGGGGGCCCAGGAGGGGGCCACAAAATCTTATTTTGCTCATAACTTTTGAACGAGTGATTTTTTTGAAAAAAATGATTCATTAAAAAGATGGGAATTTTATTCTGAACAAAAAGTGTCTCCTTTGGTATTTTTCATTTGGACGACAAGTAACCAAGATCTAGCCGAAAAACCGATTGGACGTTGGGGGCCCCGCCCGGATCGGGCCGCTGCTGCACTGCGCGCCGCATTCAGCTAACGCTCGCGCGCAAATGTCTCTTGATACACGCTTGGCACTCACACTCCGACACTTTGCACAAGTTTATGTCGTCGTGTGTGACTCTTGGAGAGTTGAAGGGGGTAGGGGGTGGGGTTTGCCCAACCCCCCCCCCCCCCGAATTACACCCGTTTGAAGAAGTCGGCAAAATTCCGTTAATTTTATATTCAGTTTATCGCTAAAACAAACAAAAGTAACCAAAGTAAGTTGATGTCGTCGTTTTCGGGGGGGGGGGTGCCCCCATCCCAACCACCCCCCCCGCCCCCATGAATCGCACCCATTTAAAGAAGTAGGTATATTTCTGTTAATTTTCATTCAGTTTATTGCTAAAAATGAACGAAAGTAACCTGATGTAAGTTCTGATTAACGTTGATATCTTTGAAAACAAACGCAAGTATGAATGAAGATGGGGAGGAGGGGGGGGGAGTTCCACATCCCTCCAAAAGTTGGCTCCCACCGTGTTCAATCATGCACCATGCAACTAGCATCAAGATAGAATTGTTTTGATGTTAATGTCAAGTTCTTCTATCCGAATCGAATCCGGATTCAGTCTGTATTGAAATAGAGCGAATCAAAACTAAGCCTGTATGCGTTAAAATATATTTTTATTGCTGAAAGTCGCGCCAAATCATCTCTGCTACACTACATGATATAATGTGTAGGTTTCCACCCGAAAGTCGCGAAAAGAATTCCGAAGAGCAAGACCAAAAAAAAAAAACAAATTGAATTGAATTGAATTGAAAAGAAAAACAAGAATCTTTTAGAAAATAAAAAATCTTTTAAAAAGAATTGAATTCGAAATGTTTCTGCGCACTCAGTCAAACATACTCAATTTTCTAATCCACATTTTATCTGCATTATAATGCTGGTATGAACACAGTAAATATTTTCTATATAAATAAAGTGAACGTTGCAGGGTCTCAATCATTCGTGGTAAATAGACGACTTCTAGAAATTATATACAGCTCACGCCTCGACGCTATACGCAGTTTACTCTAACTGTAACACGACATAGAAGCTAATGAGCCACGCATCTCTGGCAAACGATCGCGGTGCTCTGCGGTTTTCCGGCGATATTCGTCTTTAAAACCAGATTAGTTTACATTACACGCGAATGAAACATTCAATCAGATCGAGTACTTTTATATCGTTTTCATCACGAAATTGTTAAAAAATGAGACTCTAGAGATTGTCTTAAATCGAAAGTGGAGTTTAGTAACCCCCCCCCCCTCATGAGCTTCTCTTTCACTCGGCTCATTTGTGAGATATTCCGACAATATCGATTTAAATCAATTAGATCGGATGTCCGGCTTATTTCACTCGTTTTTAGAGGTAAAAACGAAAATTCTGAATTCTCTAGCAGGGAAAGGAAGGGGAGTGGAGTGATACCCCCTTCCTTCGTATCAATACTTCCTCGCTGAATCTCCTACATTCATACTTCCGTTTGTTTTCAAAGATATCAACGTTAATCAGAACTTACATCAGGTTACTTTCGTTCATTTTTAGCAATAAACTGAATGAAAATTAACAGAAATATACCTACTTCTTTAAATGGGTGCGATTCATGGGGGCGGGGGGGGTGGTTGGGATGGGGGCACCCCCCCCCCCCGAAAACGACGACATCAACTTACTTTGGTTACTTTTGTTTGTTTTAGCGATAAACTGAATATAAAATTAACGGAATTTTGCCGACTTCTTCAAACGGGTGTAATTCGGGGGGGGGGGGGTTGTTGGGCAAACCCCACCCCCTACCCCCTTCAACTCTCCAAGAGTCACACACGACGACATAAACTTGTGCAAAGTGTCGGAGTGTGAGTGCCAAGCGTGTATCAAGAGACATTTGCGCGCGAGCGTTAGCTGAATGCGGCGCGCAGTGCAGCAGCGGCCCGATCCGGGCGGGGCCCCCAACGTCCAATCGGTTTTTCGGCTAGATCTTGGTTACTTGTCGTCCAAATGAAAAATACCAGGAGACACTTTTTGTTCAGAATAAAATTTCCCATCTTTTTAATGAATCATTTTTTTCAAAAAAATCACTCGTTCAAAAGTTATGAGCAAAATAAGATTTTGTGGCCCCCTCCTGGGCCCCCAGGGGCCCAAATTTTTGGGCTCTCTTCGATTTTCGATTCTCCTAAGGGTCAACTACAATCCCTGAAAGTTTCACTTTTTTTTCCAGAAATGCACGATTCTTCCGCTATCCGCCCCACTATGTGTTGTTTTGCGGTTGAAAATGCAAATGTACATTTCCGAAACGTTCCGCCGTTTCTTTGATGTGTATTTTACCTTCATTTCCTGAAAATGTTTCTATTCATTTGATCTGATATTATATCCGTTTCAATTGTTACGTTTTCTTTTTATAGAAGTATCTATTAATTTAAATTTTCTTCTTTTACTTATTTGTTTTCTCTGATTTTTGTTACAGGTGAGTTTAATAAACAAACCCCAGCAAAGTCTTTTTCTCTCCCGCGAGGTTTCGGGCCTCCACCATCCGAGGATGAAGTTTGCACAGGTACTTTATCAATATTTAGTCTTATCTTTTTTTCTTTTTTTTTTGTGGTCCATTTTTCGATTTATTTTCAATTTTTATTTCTTTACTTCTTGTTTATTTTTATCTTTGTCGCATTTAATTCCAACTCCTTTACCTCTTTCATTTTATACCTATAAACGCGTGCAGAACTGATTTCCTACAGCGTGATATTTGTCTTGCTTATCAATAGACGAGAAAAAGAGAGAAGAAATTTTTCGGAATTAAAAAAAAAAAAAAAAAAGGTTAATAATAAATAATTAGTTGAGTGGACGTGGACTCAAACTGTGTGCTCAGATATTGTAAATATCACTCACTTATTCTATATATACATTAAAAAAAAAAAAAAAAAAAAAAAAAAAAAAAAAAGTATAAAATTAATTAATGAATCTAATTGTTGCGACCGCAGTTTACCGAGTCTCTTGAATCGAGCCGTTGCGGTTACGTTGTTTCTTAGTTTGAAGGAATGTTTCGCCTTCAATTTCTCGTGATACAAATACAGAGCATGCAAGTAGTATTAGTTGCTCTTGCAACCATTCTTTAATATGTTTGGAGAATGATAACTTTTATAACTTGCTGATAGTAAGTTGATATATCTTGCAGTAAGGCTAGAACGGATTCCCTCCAATTTAACCTACGTGCAATAATCGATCTTCTAGGGACTCATGGAATCCCTGAAAAATGAAAATCGATTCCTATGCATCGATTCAAATGGCAAAAAACGAGGCAAAGAAGGAGTAAACGTTTTCGTTCGGAAAAAAGCCAACAATTGGCAACATCGATTTTTGGCGCTGATCGGAATAGTTGGCATAAACACTCGTCGCATCGATTCAGATGATCTCAGTCGTTCACCAATCCACAATCCATCGACCATCCATCGATGATGAGACTGGAATGAATGCATAACTCGACTCTATTCAGGTGCGCAAATTCTCAAGCAACGTCGATGAAATTCTCACGGATTTGACGTTAAAAAAAAAAAAAAAAATGAATCGAAGCCATCAATCCTGAAGGGGTTCTTGAAACAGCAGGTGTGCTACTAAGGAAAAAACTGCCCGCTCTTATTAATGATTCTTAGGAAAGAGCGTATTAATTATTAAATATGTCTTCCTCGCTTGAATTGATTGAATTTTAATTGTGATCTCACAGCTGCGAAAAATATTGCGATATTTTGATATGCGAGATATGGCATCCTTGCCGGCATTCCTGAACGGCGAAAATTGTCCAGTTTGTGCCTCGGTGCCTGGCAGGTTCCATCCACACCAACACACCCGCGCGGCCGAGGCATAACACCATGTCTCAATGATTTAGGTTCTTTTTTTCCGTAATAACTGTCAAAAAGGTCTCGCATTTTTTATTCCTGATTTTCTTTTTCTTTTTCTTTTTCTCTCTTTTTTCGTCAGAGGTGTAGAAAATAAAAAGATACGCGATTTTCAAAGAAAGGCGAAATGTCCCTGACGGGAAAAAAATCGTTTTGTCCAATTGAAAGTACTTTTCTCTCCGATCGATTAATCACGTGACGTCGCCCAATACCCTACATGCACCGCATGAAAGAGTTGAAGCGTTTATTTGCTTAAATTAAAAACCTGCGAAATCAGTTTCCGTCTTTAAACTGATATCTTCATTTTCTTAAGAAAAACGAATGAGTTTTCCTTCATCACAAACATTGCTGTATCAAGGAATTTTATCTTTAAATAACTATTATTGTGGCCTTGACAATACTAGATTTTCAAATGAATACCTTAGACAAAGCCATTTGTAATTTCCTTAATTATCTATGGAGCCCTAGATCGAAAATAGAAAAGTCTATGGCAGGCGTGCAGCATATCACAATGGGGCTCTTGCAAACTTTTGCTGTGAGCAAATAAATAGTCAAATCTGATGTAAAAACCTGCGAATATCAGGAAAACCACACTCAAAAAGTCTAAAATTCAGTAATAAACTCTCAAAACTGCTATAAGGAGAAGACCGTAATGGCGGTTCAACGCAAGTATCATGGGAGATTCCTGTCTAATTTGTCACTTTCTATACGGAAACACAGAGATATGTCTCAATGTCAATCTAGATGAGAATATCTCCTATGATATCTGCGTCTTTCCTCCATTATGCCCGATTCTGAGAGTGAATTTCGTGATTTTTTAGGGTACTCATCGTCATTTTTACAGCCTTTTATGCAAGAATCAACGGTGCAATCCCCTGTAACAAAAGTTTGCTAGTGCCCCATTTTGAGTACAGAATGCAAGCACAAGCTGTTTAGATGAAAAGACAGAGAGCTATAGGCTTTCCCAAGAATGATTGAACTTGACTACTGCATAGGTTAGAATGAAAACATCAGCTTTCATCGTGAGATAGGGCAACCTGATTGGTCAGGAGCAGTGAGAAGCTGATGCTTTCAGGGAAACCATAGAAGTGTCAAATCCAATCGTTTCTAGGACAAGCTATAAGAAAATCTACAGTTTCCGACTGCGATGACGTTCTTTGTCCATCGATCATCGTCCATCAGTCTTTTTTCTTTCGTTGCTCGTTTCAACAGAACTATGATGAGAATGTGTGCTCGCGCGCGCGCTTTCCTCAGTCCTTAAGCAAGTTTGAGTTTAATGGTGCGGCATTAAGCGGGCGCTCACAGCTCTCACACAACTCACAATCAAACCGACTTAATTAGACCCTCGGAGACCCTCGAGGGGGGGGGGGGTTATAGGGGGCACAGCATGTGGGTGTCGATGGAGCTTTGAAGAGCTACGGGAAGATGGGAATTTTTTTCTTTTTTTTTTTTCTTTCTATTTCTTCTTCTTTTATCAACACAACTGGCCGTGACCGTCCTCGCCTGTCCGTTCAACATGACCATTGGTTCGAGAGGGGGGGGGGGGGTTACCGGGTTGGGTCCACCTCTCTGGTTTCGTTCTTCCTCCGTTCCTGTTCCTTGATCAAACAAGAGGACCGCGAACCGCCGGAATTATTTCTCTCTCCTGCAGGTTTAATTGCCGCTCCCCCCCCTCTCTGCTCTCCTCTTCCGTCGTGTGACTTGCCCACTGTGCATCATATGTACAGTATGTGCCATAGAAAAGGAGGCGCAAGTTTACAAGAGCACGTACATCATTTTTGTATACAAACAGCACTGAGAAAAATTTCCGATTGTTTCAATGAATGTTTCTGATGGTTTATTCCCGCACTTTATTTCCCATAAAGACAGTAGGAATTTGTGTCGATTCAAGCGTTCTAATTTTAGCCGTTGAAAAATTTTGCTACAGACTTATTAATCGTTGATTTTTGGGTAAAATCCTGTACAACTGACGATCATCGCACTAAAAAATCACGTAATCCACTCTCAAACTCACAAAATGCTTTCAAACTCGAGACCGTAATAGCGGCCGTTGCCGCCGATTACTTTGGGTTTCTCTATCTCAATCAGCTCCATCCTGACTAGGTGTTCTCGCGAAGAAGAAGAAGAAGGAGTATACAATTTCCATAAGATTTAGGCGGTAACGGTCGCCATTACGGTTTCGCGCTTGAAAGCATTTTACTAGTTTGGGAGTGGATTTCGTGATTTTTTAGTGCGCTAATCGTTATTTTTACAGGGGTTTACCCCATCATCAACTACTAATAAGCCTGTAGCAAAAGTTTGCAACAGCTCCATTGCAATGATAGGTCTTATGATAAGTGGCGTAGCGTGGAATTCGGCAACGTCGCAGTTCGTCCAGTTAAATCCATAAGAAAGATCGAACTCCAGGGT
This sequence comes from Trialeurodes vaporariorum, assembly GCA_011764245.1. NCBI lineage: Eukaryota > Metazoa > Arthropoda > Insecta > Hemiptera > Aleyrodidae > Trialeurodes > Trialeurodes vaporariorum. The sequence goes on from VMOF01000220.1 coordinate 12,005,001, forward strand.
GTTCGGTGAACACCTTCGCATTCGACCTTTTACATGTGTTTAAATGGACAAAATACCAAGTTGCCAAATTGCACACTACGCCACTTCTTATGATTGAAATAAAGGGAAAAACAACTATGATTTTTTTTATAGTTACTCTGTGAACTTTTTTCCACTTTTTTCTCAGTGAAGTGGTCTGCTCAGGCAAAATAGCTTTTGGCAAATTGATGTTTTTTTACGAGAAACTCTGCAAAACCGCAAGGTAAGGAACAGACCTGTTGTTTATTGAAATGAAAAACACCTTTTTTAGTGTCCGAATTTTAGTGTCTGACAATCCGAAGGTTTTTAGATGGGATATACGTTACAAACTACAACTTTTGGTCGCAAACCGACCCGGTATCGAACTTTTGATGAGTGAGCGGTATTTTGTATGCTGAACTACGTAATAGGTCAAGAGAGTGAGCGCAATGGTGCGAATTTATGGTCAATGTGTCGCGGAGTTATCTTTGCGAAGTTTCAACACAGGATGACATGGGAAGATTGTATCACAGTTTGAGGCTATGAGCTATTAGCTTTCTCACTGATGTTAGCACTCTAGGGCTTGCACCTAGCTTTATATTACGAAGCTGCGCTTTGGCTCTTGCGCATGTACCGTGAGAGTGGGCAGTTGGGCAGTGAGATCATTCGTCATCTTCCCTAATTTGAATGCGTTTTAAGATGGAGAGTGGGTTCAGAATAGTCCATAAAATGGGTCTTCTCGTAAAACTTCGCTGTCTATCGTGAAATCGCTCAAGTCGAGTTAAGTCTTGTGCACTGTGCAGTCTTGACTCGAACTATGTGTTACTCGCCAACGTGACGAAAGTATAAGCATTACTGAGTAAGCACATACAGCTATTCTACTACATTTAGTACACTGAAAAAAAAAAAAGGTGACCGTAATCAAGGTACTTATATTTGACAGGTATGCTCGACTCGCTACCTCCGTCATCCTCAGTGGCGCGCAGTTCAAACCACTACAACCAAGATGTCCGACAAACGAAAAAAACTTATACTCTTTCCTGAAAACATGGGCTGTTTTCTGCTTTCCTGGAGAGGGAAGCCCAATGTTTTCTGAAAAGCGTATAAGTTTTCTTCTTTTGTCGGCCATCTTGGCTCCAGTGATTTTGAACTGCGCGCCACTGAAAATGACGCGGGAGGCGAGTCGAGCATACCTGTTAAATATAAGTACCTCGGGCTGCGGCCCAAATGATACCAATAATAAATTTTTTATGAAATGTGGCAACATGTGGCGCATAGTTCCGCATTACGTGACTACTTGACTCGCTGAACTGCGGCAAGTTTTACTGTTTAGTTGAATACAGTCAAAGGTGTTAAAAAATTGTTTAGATTTTTAATTACCCGTGAGAATAAGATGCGCCAGAAATCGGAATTAAAAGAGTTGTCCCCACAATCAGTCGTTCAGTCACACATTCTTAATTTTAAACGCGTCATGTCCACACTATAGCTCAGCCTGTAAGTTTCGTTATTTCGAAACAAGCAAATAGACTTCAAGCATCAATCCTCTGTGCGCAGTTTCATAAAAAGGGCGGGAAACCTACGCTTTGGATGATTCATTCATCATTTCATCAAAGTCGTAACCAGTGGAGAAAAAATAACCGCCACCTACGTTTGAAATTCGTCGTGTCGGATTAGATGTGTCGAGTGTTAAAATTTGAGCTAACGCAGTGATAAACGTTCCGCAGGGTACAACTCAAATAAAAGTATGCCTACTCTCAAATTAAGCTGGTTGAATTCAGTTCCTTGATACCGGATTCTCCACCGCAGAATGTGAGAAGTTTACTCTGCAGATTCTTTTGTACCCTTCCAAATTTTACAACACAAGAACTTCAAAGTTCAAACATTGAAACAAATTGGCTATGCAGTGGCGGCTCGTGCAATCTGGCAACCGTGAATTTTTGCCATTAAAACGTATACAAAAAGATCAATACTAGGTTAGGCGCCTCACCAAGTAATCGATTATTTTACACAGTTTTAAATGGAGGAAATCCATTGTTGCCACATTGCACGAGCCGCGCCCGCTTGTTCAATGGAACCATAACTACGTTTTGTGTTTATTTAATGATAGTTTTCTATTCGCCGATGATTCATCCAATCGATTAATCGATTAAAAGATTACTATGTTCAGCTGCGTTTTCCCCCAACATTTGCGCCTGGATTGTACACTGAGAGAATTATTTTTTTAATCCAAGGTGTATTTCGTTTGTGTTAACGAAACTGCACAGTGAAATGTTGACCAAGGGGAAATTCCTTAAACTCAAGGAAAATGTCTGCTGCCTCAAGTAAAAGATTCCTTGTTGTGACAGTGATTCTTCTTCATGCGACAGATCTTAACTTCGGGCAAGAGAAACTGTGACTAGTAAACGTGTTTCCTTGTTTTTAAAGAAATGATTTCTCTCAGTGTAAGAGAAAAAGGAAAGGGGCATCAAGGATTTTCAGAGTTATCCGGGATCATACAGGAAAGAGAAGGAAAAAAAGGGTAATCAGTTTATCAGTTTTTTGCCTGCTCACCCCCCCCCCTTAAAAAAATTCCTAGTTCTGCCTATGCTCCCCTCCATTTGACTCTGTGCGAAACAGTCGATTCGATAGTGAATCACCACTTCACCAACAATCGATTGTTGAGCATAGGTTCTAATGAAGGAAACACATCGTTGCCAAATCGCACGAGCCGCCTATGTATGCCGCACAAATGCATCGAAGCATATACGTTTTTCCGGACACGAAGAGTTGTTTTTTGTTTTGTTTTGTTTTTTCTTTTAAAATATTTCTGCGGTGGTACTTTCTTGTATAATAAATGTTATTTGACTCGTTTTAAGCTCTCAAACGAATGGTTTTACACATTTTCAAGGTCTCGTGTTGTTCATTGTTTCATAAAGGCGATTTTCATTCGTCTAATGGGACAGTTGCAAGGGTCTGAATTCTGAAATATTGTGTTTTTTTATAAAGAAAATGAAAGTACTTGATGAGCTGAGAACAAAGATGCCTTTGGATTCTAATTAACAAGGGGAGGCTCAGAAGTCGCCGCCTCCGATTTTGAAAACAATTGCTCGAAAATGTAGCTAAAGTGAAACTAGCTATTAGACCCGTGTTTCTCACTTTTTGCCAATGGGCCTTCCTAAAGCGTCAGGAATTTTTTGAAAGTTGCCGAAATTCACGTAAAAACCCGAGTGGAGAGCGTTCCGAATATTTACCTGAATTTCGGCAACTTTCAAAAAATTCCTGACGCTTTAGGAAGGCCCATTGGCAAAAAGTGAGAAACACGGGTCTAATAGTTTTACTTTATAGCTACATTTTCGTGCAATTGTTTTCAAAATCGGAGGCGGCGACTTCTGAACCTCCCCTTGTAAGTCCCCTTGTTCCGGAGATGAGATTTTGGCCCAAAATATATTGTTTTAAATGGGAATTCCGCGTAGTGACGTCACTACGAACACGCTTTTTCACAACTTTACACAAGTGCGTATCTCCAAAACCGGGACTTTTAGGAAAAAACCAAAGGCACCATTATTCTCAACTTATCAAGCACTGTAATTTTCTTTTAAAAAAACACAACATTTCAGACCCTTGCAACTGCCCTATTGTGATTTTCATTCGTCATATTATGTCCCGAAAATGTAACGTTTCGATCCCTGTGCGCCGTGCGAAGTTTCGACAAGCGGACATGATTTATATCTCACCGTTTACCGTTGCCGGCTTGTTTTGATCCGACAACTATTAAGTATACATTCACCAATTCCGTTTATATTCTCTCCCCGCCCCTTCATCATTCCTCCAATGCCTCCCGCTCCACAGCGTCAATCACTCCGCCCGCTCTCTATGCTCCCTATATATACTCTACTCCCTCGCCCGCCTCTTAATTGAGTAATAAGTAATTGAATTACTCAATCGGCAATCGGTTGTTTGTTCCTCCGCACTTGTCTTTGACTTCTTGTCGGATCTGTCGAACTGTCGAACTAACTATCGATACGCTTGCATGTCAAAGTGCTTTCCAGTTGATCCCCACTGAATCTGCTCTGCTCTGATTCATGATTATTTAAACCGGAGTTCATTCATTTTGAGTTCATCATTCCATCGGTGAATTGGACTGTATCTGTGTTACGGCTCTAATCTTCATACCAGAGCTGCCGTTTTGCGTATAATTAATAGTATTTTTTCAATCCACCCATGATTCCACCGGTTCATGAGAAAAGATTGCATAGTTCAGTTCAGTGTATGACTGTACTGCGCCCAAAAATACTCAGATCTGTAATCTCTTCTCAATCGGTGCAATCGCCATTTAGTTATTAAAATATCCGCAAGTTTTTTACTGTCATCGACGGCTCCACCGGTTGAGTAAAGATTACTGATGCGAGTGTTTTCATGCATTAAAGTCACGCCCTGAACTGAACTGTTTGTAATCTTTTTTTAACCGGTGAAATTATTGGTAAATTGAATAATGCCATTAATGGGGATGTTGCACACTATTGCTGTAAGGGATTTAATACTCAATTCTGGTGTAAAAACCCCAAAACTAAAGATGGCAGCACAAAAAACTTCCGAAATCCATTCCTACACTCAATAAACGTTTTTATTTGCGAGGGCGTAATGGTGGCTGAGGGCAGTAATAATGGGAGATTCCTATCGTAATTTCGTCACTCTCTCTATGCTGACAAGGATGATTCACAGAGTAATCAGTCACCAGAGTAGTGATCCACATCCGATGAATGGTATATACTGTGACACCGATGAAAGTCGTCTCTTATTATTGGTCACTTCTTGATGGAGTTACGTAACAGTATTGTTAGATGGGAATCTCCAATCATTACTACCCTCAGCCACCATTACGCCCTCGCAAACAAAAGCATTTATTGAGTTTAGGAGTGGATTTCGGAAGTTTTTAGTGCTACCATCGTTATTTATGAAGGTTTTTACACAAGAATCGACTATTAAATCGCTTATAATGAAAGTGTGCAACAGCCCCAGTATGCGCAAAACGACAGCTTTGCAACAGACCCATTACGCGTTTTCTATTTTGTTAGAGGCCATGCTGTTTGCGGATGCTACTATACGCTCGCACGCTAAACCTCTCATTCGAAAAGGGCCCATTTCGGAGTCGCGTCACGCGACCATCCAGTCACGTGGTGTCGCGACTTGCGCGCAGGCGCCATCTTAAGACGCGTCGCGTCGTGGTCGCAAGACTAAAAACAGAAGTGAGACTATATACGCTGACCAAAGAGGTCGCGTTTGATTCCGCTCCGTTCATATATGCAAAAAATGTTAATGTTTTTCATAATGATGGATAATAAGTAAATTAGTATGAGCGATCGATAGCACGAGTCAAGTGCGACAGAGTCCTTCTCTCCCCCCCCCCCCCGTGTTTTCTCTTCGTCAGACGTCTTACGACCTCGGCCCAAGTTTCGTGGCATACATTACGATACACACGCGACTGTCATATAGTTGTGACTCTCTTGTCCGTCTTTCTCCGAGGTAACTTCCGTTTCGTGAATTCGGGACAGTGGCGCATGCAGCGTGCATTTTGGCAACTTTGCATTAGTCCATTTAAACTCATTTAAAAGATCGAATATGAAGGTGTTCACCGGATACCCAACTCTTCGGTCGTTTTTGTGAGGTCGAATGAACGAGCTGCAAAGTTCTCAAATCGCACTCTACGCGCCATTGGAAAGGGTAATGCAAACAGAGTTGGGCAAAGCTGGTTTCATGACAGAATAATGCAATCAGAACGGAAACTCCCATAAGAGCCAATGGAAGCAAGTTTGGAATTTAACGGCACCAATAGGCAACGCTTTGGTCCTATATCCCAACATGGCGGACGTGGGTGATTTGTGTTGAAACTCATTTATTTCTGAAAAATTCTGGAAAGAAAGCTTAAGTTTCCGACCTCACTTTAATTCTATTGGCATTTCAGAATGAAAATTTCGCGGATCATGTCCTATATTTTTTTTCGCGCGCGAATCCAGATGTAAACATCCTATATCCCAACATGGCGGACGCGAAACGAATTTGCTTCAAAATCCGTCAGAGTTTCCGTTCTGATGGTTGTATTATTCTGTGGTTTCGTCGCTTTGTTTGTAATGTACCGTTTTTGATATCTCAAACGTGTATCAGTTGGTTTTAAAAGTGACACGCGTTCCTGAAAAACTTCATCTGATTTCGTGGATTTCAAGTTTCTTCTGAAATACATAGGTCAATCAATTTTCGAACTTGTATTTATCATTTATGATTTTAAAAGTAATAAGCGTTTCCCCACAATGTTAGACAAAATTCAAGTATCTCTTGTAGATGCTTCCACAAAAAAGGAGCCTCTTGAAACTCTCTTTCAGCTCGAGAAAGCTGTGCTGTGCCTATCACAACCTCAGGCTTCGTTTTTGAACTCGAAAAATGTTTTTCAAACATCGCCCTCATATATACAGGGTGTTTCAGACCACCCGTCCACTATCTTTTTAGCGAAAACGGCGCAAGATAATGAAATTCTGACGAAACTTTTCCAATGTATATCGACCCCAAAGAATTCAGGGAAAATATTGCCGACCCCGAAAAACGGCCCCTAAGGGCCTAATTGGGCCCCTAAAAAGGGCCAAATTGCTGTTTCTCAATGTTTTCTTATGGGGCGGGTGTTTTTTTATTTCAGAAATGAATTGTACGCCTAAAAATAAGCATGTTTTAATCAGGGCATAATTTTCAAAAAATGGCCCTTTCTCAAGTTAGGGGCCGTTTTTAAAAAAAATAGGGGCCATTTTGAATCGCTCGCTGTGACCTTGAAAATTGACGGATTTCAAAAAACTAAAAATATTCTGAATCAGCAGATCAAGGGCTTTCATTTGATGTATTACAACCTTATTTTCTGCTAAAAAATTTTGGGGGGCCCCCCTCCCCCTAAATTTTGGGGCTTTGGGGTCCTCTACGAAAAAAATTTCAAATGGCAAGGTATAGGTTGTGATACATCATTGAAAAGCTCTTGAAAAGACAAAAAAAAATGGTCCAAACCGGAAGTCAATCCGATCATTTTAACGAGAGTTACGGCCTGGCCTCTCCCCCTCAATTTTGGGGCTTTGGGGGCGGGGCCCCTTTGAGTAAAATTGGAAATGGCAGGGTAAAAAGTTTTAAAATCATTCGAAAGTCCTTGAAATGACAAAGAAAATTGTCCAAACCGGGTCTCAATCCGATAATTTCAACGGGAGTTACAGCCATTCAAAGATTTGAAGTATTTTTCTCATATTCGCGGGATTTTGTGCTTTCTATGGCCTCCTCGATGAATCATCCGCAATACGAGAAAAATACTTCAAATCTTTGAATGGCTGTAACCCCCGTTGAAATTATCGGATTGAGACCCGGTTTGGACAATTTTCTTTGTCATTTCAAGGACTTTCGAATGATTTTAAAATTTTTTACCCTGCCATTTCCAATTTTACTCAAAGGGGCCCCGCCCCTAAAGCCCCAAAATTGAGGGGGAGAGGCCAGGCCGTAACTCTCGTTAAAATGATCGGATTGACTTCCGGTTTGGACCATTTTTTTTGTCTTTTCAAGAGCTTTTCAATGATGTATCACAACCTATACCTTGCCATTTGAAATTTTTTTCGTAGAGGACCCAAAGCCCCAAAATTTAGGGGGGGGGGGGCCCCCCAATATTTTTTAGCAGAAAATAAGGTTGTGATACATCAAATGAAAGCCCTTGATCTGCTGATTCAGAATATTTTTAGTTTTTTGAAATCCGTAAATTTTTCAAGGTCACAGCGAGCGATTCAAAATGGCCCCTATTTTTTTTAAAAACGGCCCCTAACTTGAGAAAGGGCCATTTTTTGAAAATTATGCCCTGATTAAAACATGCTTATTTTTAGGCGTACAATTCATTTCTGAAATAAAAAAACACCCGCCCCATAAGAAAACATTGAGAAACAGCAATTTGGCCCTTTTTAGGGGCCCAATTAGGCCCTTAGAGGCCGTTTTTCGGGGTCGGCAATATTTTCCCTGAATTCTTTGGGGTCGATATACATTGGAAAAGTTTCGTCAGAATTTCATTATCTTGCGCCGTTTTCGCTAAAAAGATAGTGGACGGGTGGTCTGAAACACCCTGTATAAAGTATAGTTCCTGCGTGTTCTGTTCCGAAAACCAAAATATATAGTCTGTCTGCTGATGTCAGCATAAATCGTCATCCAAAAAGTAGGTTTTGTACCGCTAGCTCTGGAAGAAATCTTTTAATATTTATTAAAGAGCGGCAAAACTTTTCGTTAAAATATTTCTTATCCTTCATCCAGACTTCTTCAGCTCATAACTTTATCTCGGGCTGGATTCTAAATGAAAATACGTTCGCTTATTAGTAGATCAGCATCAGCGGTATGCATAGAAATCAAATCTCCATCACTCTCTCTCTCCCCCCCTCTCTCTCTCTCTCTCTCTCTCTCTCTCTCTCTCTTCGTGTACTTGAATTCATGCGTTAGAAGAGGATGGAGTTAGGGACTAAAGTCACATCATAGCTCTTCCTTCTCTCTTTTTTAACACATTTATTCTTATGTACGAAAAAGGAGAGAGAGAGAGAGAGAGAGAGAGAGAGAGAGAGAGAGAGGGGGGGGCAGAGAAGAGAGAGAGAGGGGGGGGGAGAGAGAGAGAGGGACGAGAGAGAGGGGGGGGGGGAGACAAACTCCATGGATGCGCTATTGCATAGTATATGCGCAGAGCGCTCTGCGCATGCGTGTGTTTGTTTTGTTTTGCTCTCAGCGTATACTATGATTTATCACCTCGACGATTGAATTAATGAATGGATGAAATTAAATGCGTTTAATATTGGGGCGTCTAAAACTTCAGGTATGCTCTTATCAAAAAATAACATTCGGATTCAATCAAAATATCAAGAAAAGATCAGACGTGATATTTTTACGGATTTTATTTTGGTCACCGCCTTGATTTCTACCTCTATTGTTAATTGTGGCGTGGTGGTATGGTATGGGTCAGCCAGGATTTACAAAAGCCTATATAGACGGGGATTTGTGGGGACGTGTGGGTGCTAATCCGGAATCTCTTATTCTTGTTAAGTTGAAGCGCATCGCGCATCAACTCTGGGAATCGGTATTCCAACGTTTCAAAATGTCCGTTTTATTTTTCTTTTCATGATAGATGACTCTGTGGTGTCTGTCTTTATTATTCTCAAAAGTTTGTGATAATTTATTGCGTCCTGATAAATTATTATCATCAGTTTCACCAAAGAGAACTTTTAATCACATTCCTTCACCATGAAAAAAAGAAGAATTGAGGAGAGCCTATGAACAAACCACCGTGTAACCAATGAGCTATAACGTTAGAGTGGCAGCGGGCTGGTCCACCTTGTGCCACACAGGGTAGAAGGAATCCCGGGAAAAAGCGGAATTTGGACGGCAGATTCCAAGGTTTGAGGTTAAATTTTGTAGGTAGTTTGGAATTTGGCGGGAATTGGGACGGTAGATTCCAAGGTTTGAGGTTAAATTTTGTAGGTCGTTTCCGGCGATGCCCGAGTTTGTTTACGAAACGACCGAAAACAACCCGCAAAACTTAACCTCAAAATCGATTTTTAGGGCAAGATGGCGGCGCCCTAGGTGACAACAATGAACCAGCGGAACGTTCCTTGGTGTGCCACTCTAAAGTCATAGCTCATTGCCTGTAACCTTGCAAATATAACCTTAAAAAGCGCGCCCATAGACAGGATAGACGGGGGTGTCTCCTAGACCCTCCTTGGGGGTTCAAACATTTTGCCCCCTCTTGGAAATTTTTCTGCGGGCGCCCATGCTTCTAACTGAAGTTCGGTACTCACAACCGAAAACTTTGGTTAGTGTATTCGAACACCTCGGTGTTCCATACGAGCCGAAGTTCAGTTCTCGTAACTGTTTTATTTTCTCCGTGTAAATGACTGAATTGACGGGTGTGTGCGTTTATCAAGCTTAAGCTGTAAATTGTTTGTGTATCCGTGCGTTTATGTAGTCGTGGTATTACATACACTGTATGTATGTTTATTAAATGTGTTTGTGAAGTGGAGGAGGCTGTGGTGAATGGTTGCGAGTGGTGACGCGCGATACGAACGGAGGCTGAAGCTGAGCCGATGAATGGTGACGACGATGCGCGATGCGATGATCCGATCGAGAGGTTTTTCGAACGAACGACGCCAAACGTAAACCACCATTTCCTGCCGGCCATCTGCTTTGGCTCCAGTCATCGCATCCAAACAAGTTGCCAGTTTTAATTTCCTCTCCTATCCGTAACAGACTCAAGCTCTTAGAATCAAAATAGCACAAATTAGTCGCGAATGGTGGGTGGTGTGTTCACTGCTCCCCGGTCATGAGAAGTCTGAATTTGGGTCTGAAGGGGTGTCTCCACCTGCGAATTTAAAAGCGCGAATTGACCGCTTGAGCCAATAGGCTTCTTCGTTGTCGATACATCGGACTCGACCTATCGACTTCAAGGCAGCTCATTGGCTCAATCAGTTTATTCGCGCTTTTAAATTCGCAGGTGGAGACACCCCTTTAGAAAGGCTTTGCAAAAACCAGAGTCAAATGAGGGCCTCCAATATCAAAAAGGTTTAATCCTTTACAATGCTGTTAATCAAAGTTGGAATGATATGCCCGAGTATATTTGTTTCTTCGACTGGATCTACCCCGCAAAAGTTCACTTCCCCCTCCCCCCACCCAAAATAATTGCGACTCCAAATTGTTAGCATTTGAAACATATTGTTCCATAGTGCGCCTTCAATTCACCGTGTATGCAAAACCAACATTGCGGGAACATTGACGTTTGAATGATATGCCCGAGTATATTCGTTTCTTTCACTGGATCTACCCCACAAAAGTTCACTTCCTCCTCCCCTCACCCCAAATAATTGTGACTCCGAATTGTTAGCATTTGAAACATATTGTTCCTTAGTGCGCCTTCAATTCACTGTGTATGCAAAATCAACTTCGCGGTGTAGGAACATTTACCTACCCATTTAAATTTAGCGAGCGAACAATCGTAACCTGGTCGTATAAGGGTTTCTCACTGAAACCGTCTATTTGACCCCTCCATCTTTAAGAAACCATATCCATATAAGCTCACTGAAAAAAAAAAAAAAAAATGTTAAAAAAATGTGGGACAAGTTCCAAAATGCTGATTTTACATTATGAAAATGCTGATTCAACATTTGAAAATGCTCATTTAACTACGTCCATATGGTTGAGTCAGCATCTTCATAATGTAAAATCAGCATTTTGGTACTTGTCCCATATTTTGTTAACATTTTTTTTTTTTTTTTTTCAGTCTTCTCGAAAAACTTTAAAATTCGAGGAAAGAAATTTTTAAACGCCACCATGGAGTCAAGCCTGTTCTAACCGACTGAATTTAAGCCGAGTTGCACTGAATTTTACTGTTTTGATAACCGTGAAAAAGCGCAATATATCGAAGATCGCGACTTGAAAGATGAGAGCTGAGCTAAAGGCACTGGCGGATCCAACAGATTGTCTTTCTCCCTATATGGCCATTGGAACGCGTGAGTTAGAAAAGGATAGAAGAGGGGGCGAAAGTCACGTGACTGTCACATTATCCGTCCTTTTCTGACACACGCGAACAAATGGCCTCAGAGAGAGATAGAAAGATTCCTGGATCCGCTAGTGGATCAAGGGAATGAAAAGGAATATGAAGCAAGAGCATTTTGACAACGGTGGAGTACGCATCTCTGAGCTGCATCAACACCAGGGTCCAGGCGGCTCGAGCTCTATATACCGCCCTACCCCTTTTCATAGACCATTATCAAGGTCAAGAGCTTTAAAAATCCATCGATTTTCGAGAGGCCACCTCATCCATGTTTTTCACCGTTCTTGCTGCCTAGGTTTAACTTAATTTGTCCAATCGGTAAATATACTCGAGTTTTTTTTTTTTTTTTTTTTTTTTTTTTTTTTTTGGCGATAAAAGCGTTAACGCGTCGTCGTTAGCATGTTTAAAAAGGTTTTCTTTTCCTTTTTTTTCTTTTTTGTTCTTTTTTTTGTTCTTTTGTTTGTTTTTAGTTTAATTATAGAAATTTTACTGTTCACTTTCGCCAACTAGGGCCGGCCCAACATACTAAATATAGAAATGAGAGAGGAAGTAGGAGAGATGAAAGAGAGAAGAGTTAAAATCCTCGTCCTTTCGAGATGACCTTGTATGAGACTATCAGATCTGGTCATCTCGGCCGGGATTCGAACCCGGGATGGCGGGATCCCCAAGTCAGTGGCCAGCTGCACTGACCACTAGACCACGGAGGCCGACTTGATATCCCCTCTCATGGTAAAGAAAAGGGGGGAGGCAAAGAGTCTTTAACCGACGACACCCCCTCCCCAACCACCCGCATAACTCTTTCTAGTAGTAGATTACCTCTGATTCAGAGCTGCCCTTTTGCGTATAATTAATGGTAGTTTTCAATTCACCGATGATTCCACCGGTTGAAAAAAGATTATATACGGTTCTGTCCAACGTATGACTGGAATGCACGAAAATACTCTGATTTGTTAATAGTTTCTCAACCGGTGGGGTCGCTGATGACTTTAAAAAAAAAAAAAAAAAAAAAAAAAAAAAAAAAAAAAAAAAAACTTGCGGATATTTTAATTAATCAACGGCGTTTCCTCCAATTGAGAAAAGATTACCGAAGAGAGTATTTTTGTGCGCGGTACAAAAATACACTGAACTGAACTGTGTTTCTGTGTAATCTTTTCTCAAACGGTCGGAATCATCGGGGAATCGAAAAATATCATTAGTTATACGCAAAACGGCAGCTCTGCTCTGATTCGATATAGATCGTCAAGATCATTTGAATTCAAACGAAACACTAGAATGGTATTATTTCAGAGTTAGTTTGGTGTACACATAAATGGTGTTAAGAAACAATGTTTTATTCAGATCATCGAAAATAGTGGTATTCTCAGACTCAGAGGATTTATTGTCTTGGCCCTAAGCTCGTCAAATCTTTACGATTATGTTTTCTGTCGTATTTTATCCCAATTTCTTCCCTTTCCGTCCTGAATTTATCACCGTCCTCTTATTGCCACCTTGCTACGGCTCGCGAAAGGAAAAGGCTGGAAACAAACAAGGAGGATCTCAGAGATAAAATACAGGAAAATATTCGAGAGAGGATTTCTCTCGCGCGGATGAAAATTTAACTCGCGTCCTGATGCCTTTTTTTTCGAAACCACACACGGCGATGTTTTGAATAATTATCGTGGAATTTCGAGAATGGCGCCAAGGGCCGCGACCTGTCTCTGCAGTTCTATCTTCTTCTTCTTCTTTCTTTTCATTCTTTTGGTTTACTTTTTGGTCCATTAAAATATTTCAGCTCATCGAGTCTGATTCATTTTAGTATCAGGAATGCAAGGAACTCGTCGAGTTTTTCCTAATCTCTAAATTGCAAAAATAATTCCTGCTCATCCTCGCCAAAATTTCTGGACAGCACAAGTTTTGAGAAACAAAGAATTTAAAAAACCATGGAGACTCTCGCTCTCCTTCGACTGCATTACTAACTAGCCGTGTTTTTTTCCCCCAACGAATCGGCAACGATGGGCGTATTTTACAGCGCCGCCACTTTTCTTTTATATTTAATGACCTTTCATAATTCATTAATTGATGATTCTCGCGATTGACAATTTTACGGAGTTCTGGTCAATTTCTATAACTGTTTTACACGAAAACACTTGCATCTGTAATCCTGTAATCTTCTCTCAATCGGTAGAATGGGTAAAATCAGTAGAATCCTTAAAAATGAAATAAAATAAAATAAAATAAAATAAAACCATTTTAGCAAGTTGATGAGTGGGAGAAACCCGCCGTCATTGTTGTCATTCACGACAGAAATTATCCGAATTTCCCATTAAACTCTATAAACAAATGCTTTTGAGTTGGGCAAACTCATCAGCTGAGGTAAAAAAGCCAATTAAAAAAAAGAAAATAAAAAATCATATTAAAAAATATGAAATTAATAGTAAAAAACTAAAGGGGGGGGGGGAGTTCAACTCAGGCAGTGCAACAGAAAGCATGACAGCTATTCGAGAGTATCACGAAATTGTTTTTTTTATTAAACCCAATGTAAAATTCGGATCATTTCCAGCATAAATCGCCGTCCATCTGACCTATTGGCGTCAGTTCAGTTTTGCAACTTCTGAGGAGAGCGAAAACAAAATTGACTGACCCCTTGGCTTTAATGACTTTCGCCTATACGTTTTCCGTTTTAATTTGAGAACTATTGAGAATTTGGGACTTTCGACATCACAGATCGATAGTTTATCATTTTTCATCTAATAGGTTTCGATGAAAACGTCATTTTGTCAAAATTTCGACTTAAGTCCATGCGTCAGCGTCAGATCGACGATGAAATGACAACACTGGCCGCGGTGGAGCATTTTATTTGTCGCGCATTAGCCAACGTTATTGTACCTCTGAGTGTAAACAAGTAGCAACAGTGTCAATACTGTAAATACCGAGATCTCTCGTCAAGTTCGTTTTTAATTAAATGGAGTTTGATGACTGTAGTCGCACCGCTATTTTCTGCGCTCATTGAGTGAAAATGAAAATGGATTTCGAAATCGAAATCTCGGTTAGATAAGGCGTAGACCGCAGCGGCGTAATAATGAATAGAGAAAAAAAGAAAAAAATTAAGAGAGAGAAAGTGAGAGTGGAAAAATGTTTATAAATAATTGGGAGCTTGCAAGACAACGAACTACGAAGACAGTTTTTCATAATTAAAAAGTTTATGCTGTATGATCACGCATTTTCCCATGGCAAGCGAGAGATTCGTCCGACGGAATTCATTATGGGCCTCGAATGAAAATATAAAGAACGAAGTAGAGAAACAGTATGATGTTGATGCGACCGGTTTATAATCATAAGAGGCAGTTTCACAGGAGAGCGAGTTTTTCAAATGAGCAAATGGGATGGCAATGAAAAGAGTGGATTATTTAAATTGACCAATCAGATGCATTTTTAACCGTTCAACGCGCGGGAGATTTGAATTGACCCATGAGATGCAGTTTCAAAGCGCGGGACTTTTGAATTGATCCATAAGATGCAATTTCAACGCGCGGGAGATTTGAACTGACCCATGAGATGCAGTTTCAAAGCGCGGGAGATTTGAATTGACCCATGAGATGCAGTTTCAATGCGCAGGAGATTTAAAATATTGTTTGAACGCCAGGGACATTATTTCAGTGGACCAATTCAAATGTGAATATGCCTATCGGCAATCAGATGCTAAATGCTGTTTCAACGGCTCAGTATCATTTACCTCATTATATCCCAAGCTGAAATAGTTGCTTCTCGGATAAGGCACGCTTCCGTGCAGTCAGAAATATTTCAAAGATTACCTCATTAGATCATTATTAATTATGAAGGAATCAAATAAGAAGTTATTCGTGGTCTTTTTGTGGTGCAAATATTATATGAATAGATGTGCTAGTGTGCTGGTACAAAGTATCTTTCCTAGCTTTCTCGAATTGGTGATATAGTTTAATGATTTTGATTTTTACCTACTTCATTTTTTCATTGACTAGTGAACAAGATAAGAGGGTATTACATTTATTTTCTCTTCTTTTGATACGCCTGAGAATAAATTCACCGATACAACGTTCCCTTGCAGCTTGCTGAAATAAGTACCTAATGAAATGAAATAAGTAAGTCGAATCTCATCTTATTATTTGATCAGTATTAATGAATCAAAACATGAGTTTTTATTCCAAGGGGGTGGAGGGAGGGGGGTGCGACTATGAATGAATGCGCTTCAATACAATGTATCTCCTTTGCTCGATCAAATCAGTGATGTATTTTAGAGATTTTGAAGATTACCTGCGTCATTATTTTTATCGACCGGTGAATAAAATAAGAGGGTATTATAGAATTGCTATTTTTTGGCACAAGTGAAAGTGAGTGCACTGAAAAAACTTGTCCTGCAGCTTGCAATCTGCTATAGCATGCTGTAATCGCTGGCGAAGTAAAATAAATGGGAGCAAAATGTTACAAAACGTTGGAAGTTTTACGCGACCGACTTGGGACTTTTTTTCTTGCCCGAAGTCTCGAAAAATTTCTTTACAAAAATTTGATGAAAAAATTGATTACTGTTTTTTTTTTTCTTTCTTTCTTTCTTTCTTTCTTTCTTTTCTTTCTTTTTTTTCTTATTTCTACATGATTCATGCAAAATGATCAATATTTTCGAAATTTTGAGGCTATTTTCTGGAGAACTTTTTTTACCGTATATAAATAAGGGGAAAAAATTTGGCAAACTTGAAGTCCCAAAAATTTCCAGAAATGTCCTTACTTCCACGCGATTCACGGAGCGCTAAATCGGGCATAATTTGCACCCTTGGTAAAATATTTCGAAGATTACCTCCTTCAATCATTATTAGCGAATCAAACGAGAAGATTCTGCCTTGTTTCTTTTGTTCTCTAATTGAAGAATGTTGGCCGAAAACTCGAGCATCTGTTAACAAAAGAGGAACATTTTTTTTTATTTCTTTTTTAAAGTTTGGAAGAAGTATCCTTCTTTTGGAGATCAAAAGGGCGGAAGGGAGTAGAAAAGGTGGTATTTTGGCCTCGAAAAAGGATCCGCATGTGGCCTGAATGTGCGGCGGGCGAGCGAGCGCGAGTGACTCATTGTAGGTGGTGGGTGAAAGAGGAGCGAAAGGTGAAACGAAGTGATGACAAGAGGAGACAGGCGCAGTGATGCCACTTGCTCGGCATATTAATTTAAATTTCCCCCACGGGAGAAACGTTCAAAACTTTTACTTGTTCCGTGCGATTAAATGTTCTTTCCTCCGTTAAAACCATCTCGGAGTCCCTGTTTGTGTACGAATATTATGATCCGAGAGAAGGAGTTTTCTAATTGGTCCTTAGATGTATGTTTTTTAGGGCTCTCTAGGGGAATAAATACAAATGTCTGACTGCACAGCCGTAGCCAGGATATTGTCTTGTCTCTCTCTCTTAGCCCATTTAAACGTATGTGTTAGAAGAGGATGGATATAAGGGCTGTCACGTGACTTCAGCCCCTGTTTCTGTCCTTTTCTAACACATGCGTTTAAATGGGCTGAGAGAGAGACAAGATTGGCTACGGCTACGGTTATGGCTGCCTGCGTTTTAACCCTTTCAACACCACGTCCGAGTATATTTATTTTCATTACATATAGAACTATTTTTATAAAATTTTAATTCTTCATTGACAGAAATTTCTCTATAAATTATTGATCTTTGCAAAATAATGCTATGGTAGACCGCCTTCAATTGACAGTATAAGCAAAATTGACACCGAGGTGTAGGAATATTTAACTACCCACTCAATTTGGGCGAGCAAGCGGAGATTTGTTTCGTATGGACATTGTCACATAGATTCGGGTTGCTTGTCTCATATTTTTTAAACCTTAAAAAAAAAAAAAAAGTGACAAATCCACCTGAAATTGCGGGTTGAAACGAAATCGCATGTGTCTTAGATTGGCTATCTGGAAACAGAAATTGATATAACCTTTTGCAAGCATTTGCACGATAGAGAAACGGACACAATCATGACAAAAACAATCAAACGAGCACAATTTTCTCACCTGGATAATTATATTGAAAGTCTGTGTCTATATAGCCTCTCTGAAACACTTGCACTTTAATTTAAAACCAATTTCCACTGAATTAATTAAAATTTTTGATGTTAGGTTAAAAAAAAAATGATGTGAACAAACCAGAATCAGATCGTCCGTGCTGCCTCACTTTTGGATAAGACTTACAACACGCACCAGCTCCTCTCTCCGGTATAGCTCGTTGAGTTTGAGTCATTGATGCTCTTCGTAAGTACGTAGTGCAGTGTTGCCAGATGGAGGGTGAAAAGCCGGATCGTCTCCATTTAAAACAATGTAAAACCTACGGCTTTTTCACCCCAATTTGGCAACACTGCGGTATGTTGTAAAATCTTCGTACTTTTGGCACCACCGCAATAATGCAGTGTAGTCAGTTGGCATAGCTCTCGCGTGTTTCACGGCTCACAACTCACAATCATCGGGGAGAGCCCTGGCCCCAGGGATGCCGCTTTGTGTCTATTTAATTACTTTTATTAATTCACCGATGATTCCATCGATGGATTAAAAGATTACTCAGTTGAAGCCAACGCGGAGAGAACTATTGATAAGTCACATACCATTCTGCACGGATTTTGCAATTATTGCTTCACTCTTTTTTACAGAAAAGTTGAACTTTTGAAATTGAAGTTGAATGAAAGTATCCAAAGCTTTTTTGTAACGATATAGTGACGGTCGACGGAGACTTTTACCAGGTTGAGAAAAGATTACAGGTCAGAGTATTGTCGTGCAGTACAACTGAGCACTGATCTGTGAAATCTTTTGAGGACATTCTGGTGAAACTATCGGTGATTTCAGGATGATTCATTGATTACATCACGGTCGATTAGAACGCACTGTGGATACCACGTCGCGCAGTCTTGCTGCTGAAAAAGGCAACCGTTTTTGGCAATAATGGATGACTTTACGCAAAAAGTACACATTTGAGGAACGTCTGCACCTGCAAATATATCAACGAAGGGTATCCTGAAAGATTCAAGCTTAAATACTCAATAATAAAGCCGGAAATTACGAAATATGAAAATTCCCACAAGCCTCAATAAGTGCGAGTGAGGCGGATTGACGTAGTACCACTCGCACTTACTAAGCTTATGGCGAAATGAATTTCAATATGTACTCGCGGCTTTAATTCTCAACCAATTTTTCTCGACTTTGGCTCGAAAAATCTTTAATAAAACCATGTAGGTGATGACGATATTGAATTTTGTCTTATCTCTTTGTGTTTCCGATCGAAAATACCAATAACACGCATTTTCCCCCAAATCAATTAGTGGTGCTCAAAGATATTATATACTATATAGATACCGAATGCTAGGGAATGAAACGGTCCCGATTCCTGTAAGTATGCAACTTGTTTTGCGCATAGGCAAACATAGTCTTTCTCTCTCCCCCTCCATGAGAGCGAGAGAGAAAGAATGTTTGCCTATGAAAAACACGCTGCCTACATGGCCGGCGAATCTTCCAATTTGTGTACCCCCTAGCAGGTCCATTTTCCCCGCCTAAGGTGGGGCCTCATTCAGTATGTATATAGTATATAATATCTTTGGTGGTGCTATTCATCGGATTGAAATCTGGAAAAGATTCGTCTGGAATCACCTTAAAAGTGACATTTTAAATATACTCAAAGCGGCATGCGGCAGCTTTGTTTAAGTGTCTAGCTGTGGCGGCTCTTGAAATGCGATATATCGATGTCCACTCCATTTAAAATTATAGAAAAGTATCGATTTGAGGTTCAATTGCACCCCCTGACGATCGATACTTTTCTATAGTATTAAATGGAGTGGACATCGATATATCGCATTGCACGAGCCGCCACTCGTGTCTAGCTTCTAAAGTTCTAACCAGCCGTGTTCTCTCTCTCTCTCTCTCTCTCTCTCTCTCTCTCTCTCTCTCTCTCTCGCTCTCTCCCGTCACTTCACAATACATGGCATGGCAGTAGGCCTGTGCGATGACCAGTTTCGTGCATCGAAGTTCGATGTCCGAAAAACATCGAAATTTTTTCCGCATCGAAACAAAGTTCAACAAGTCAAAAATGAGAAACCACCGAAAATCATTATACTTTTCTATGCTTTTGAGATGTTTTAAGAGGTAAGAATGACCCTTGGGTCTGTTTTTAGTCGAAAAATCGTTTATTAAACTAATTTCGACGCATCCATTGACTTCAATGTGAATTTCTAATCCATTCGATGAAAGGAAAACATCGAAACTTCAATCGATGCATCGAACATCGCTCAGGCTTCCATGGCAGTGCCGCAAACTCGGCGATCTGGCAACCCGCCTCACGTCTACCGCCTGCCCTGCCCTGCCTGCCTGCCTTGCCATTCAGTTTTATTTCAAGCCGAGCACACGCCAGTGGCAGTCCCGGCAGTCTTCCTCGGATCGCCGTGAACGCAGCGCCTGTGTCGCCTTCTCGATTTTTTTCCGTCCAAATCATTCGCTTTTTACGCTCGCGTAGTTACTCTTTTTAATTTGTTTATTTATATTTTTTTGTTGTGTCCCCCTATTACTTACTGCTGCGCGGTGTTTTATGCATTACATCTTGTCTGTGTTGTTTTTGGTGTTTTCGTTTTCAAAGCTCGACGCTGTTGATTTACATCTCAAGTAGTGTTTTCTGTGTTTTTTTTTTTTTTTTTTTTTTTCTCCGTCATTCAATCGTAACTCTCTCATTCTCGATTGTGTTACTCGTGCGCGAGTGTGTTTGTGTGTGTGATATCAATTTTGTTACGTCCCCGGTATGATATAGTGGCTGTTATATTTTCAGCTTTCCGTTCTCCACCGTCCGTCGTCGTCGGTCTAGTTTTCTCACGACTTGTGTGTTTTCATTCATTAATGATGGGGGAGGAGTAAAAATGACTGCCAGTATCTGACAAACATTTGGCCAGAATGAAATTATGACTAATTTTTCCGGGATTTGGGACGCTGGTATGGCTTGAAATCTCAGTTCAACCGAAGAATTTCCTCCTTTGTTTTTCGCTTGTTCCACGAAAAATCCATTGGGAATTCATTGTATGCAAATACGTGCCCGGGGAATGATGACGCAAGTCACTATCACCATTCTTTGGGAGGACGTGTAAATTTCTGATAACGTTTGCTTTACGTCGATCAGCCCTCGAATTTTGAATCGTGACCGCAGTTGTGAGTTCGATCTTGAAATTAGTCACGCTCCCTGGATTATAAAGTCTAGTCCAGCCAGTGGTTTTGCTTTTAATCTGGCAACGTTGCATTCAGTCCATTTAAACTCACGAAAAAGCTCGAAATATTGAAGGTGCACTCTGCAGTCCTTCGATCGGTATTATACATGGATTTGAACGGACAGACTACAGTGTTAGCAGATTGCACGCAACACCGCTGACACTGAGTCCAGCTCTCATCCGGAAAAATGTGCTCACATTTGCAAAATTGTGGAAATTGTTGGAAATTGTGTTGTTGCGTTACCGCCGTTACCAGAGGGGAAAAAAGATTAGCAACTCGATTTGAACATGGACGAGGATTAAGTGAGGACTTAGCTAGTGCGTGTTCCCTGTCCTTCGGCATTTGTACCGTAGCTTATGCTCTAGCGGATTGAAGTTATTGTCCTTTTCTCTCTTCTCCCATTAGAATGCATGTGTTCGCAAAGGATAGAAGAGGAGAAGAAAATCACGTGACTGCCCGTAAGTTGTCCTTTTCTATCATACGCGTTCTAATGGGAGAAGAGAGAGAGGGATAGATTCCTAGCGGATCCAAGTTATTGTCCTTCTCTCTCTTTCCCCATTAGAATGCACGTGTTAGCAAAGGATAGAAGAGGAGGCGAAAATCAAGTGACTGCCCCTAATCTGTCCTTTCTATCATACGCGTTCTAATGGAAGATGAGAGAGAAGGATAGATTCCTAGTGGATCCAAGTTATTGTCCTTCTCTCTCTTCTCCCATTAGAACTCATGTATTAGCAAAGGATAGAAGAGGAGGAGAAAATCACGTGACTGTCCCTAATTTGCCGTTTCTAACACACGCGTTCTAATGGGGTAAGAGAGAGAGGGATAGATTCCTGGATCCGCCAGTGAGCTTATGTTTGAAGAAGCAAGGTAGAAATGGAACTTCAAACTGAAAACCAATGGAATGGGTAACTATTGGAGTCGGTAGATACAGTAGCTGCGTTAGAGTCGGAGTTACACCAACAAACGCCTAAAGCTGGGCCCACACTATACCGTCTCCGTCCACCGTCTCCGTCACCGTCCCGGGACGGTGACGGAGACGGAAGCCTTGCGCGCCAATGAAACAAATGAAGAAGCGCACACTACACGGTTCCGTCCCGTCGCGCGGACGGACAGGACGGTGACGGTGACGGTGTCGTTGAAAAAATAGCAACCCGTGACGGAAGACGGAACCGTCTCCTCAGTGTTTACTGTGACTTTCGGGTGTAAAGATCTAGTGTTATGCTCAAAATTTTATTTTATATATTTATGTCCATTATTTACTTACTCCAAAGTAACAGCGAGCCGTTCTTTTGGAGAAATGGCATTCTGAAATGTTGAATGTTTTTTTTCAATGTCCCGACTCACAAGATCAGCCAGCTCATCAGACTTTTCCGACGACATTCTAAAATATTAATAGAATTTCTGCCCGTCTTGTCGAAGTTCGGGAAACAGAACGTGAAATTCGCCATGATTTTCTCTTCTCGTTAGGATGGGGTGAACCAGGGGTGCCCACGTAACAAAAATCATACGATCAACTCGTATACTTCGAAATTGTGGGGGGGGGGGTGAATTTATTTCCTATTTGAGAAATCAGTATTTATTTATAAATAAATACTGATGAACGTTTTCTAATAACTAGCTTCACAAATTCTCAGTTTCTATCTCATTCTCCACCATCTATACTCCCCCGTTAAATCCTCATTCCCAATATACAACCCCCCCAAGTCCCCTTTTCTATCCACATCCCCCCTCCCAAAACTTTTCCTCGACCTGATCTATACCTCCCCCCCCCAATTCATTTCTCATCTCAAACTTACACCCCCCTCAAAACCTCTTCCTCTCTCTATCAACCCCCCCCCCCATCAATTTTTTTCCGGAAATGCGTACTCCCCCCCCCCTCAACGTAAAAAGCCCCAAAAGCGAATTCTGAAAGGTCAAATTTTCAAAAAATTTCCATGGGGGCACAGTAAGAAATTCATTTTTTGGAGACTCCAAAGTGGTTTTCTAAAATGTCAAAATCCCAAACATTTTCCGGGAAAGGTCCCACGAGCCCCCCTTCTCTCTCAGGGTACCCCATGCTCCTAATACCCCATCTCCACTTAAATATGATCCAAAACGTATTGTAGATGGTCAAATTTTCAAACATTTGCCGGGGGAGGACCCCCGTCCCCCAATTTCCGGGGGGATTCACCTCGAACCTTCCGGTGGGGGGGGGGGGTTCAATCCTCATGATTAGGGGGATCGGGGGTAGCTCGTACGGTACCTAGGGGGGGTTGGGCACCCCTGGGGTGAACCCAGAACCGTCGATCTACCCCTTCCTCCTCCTCCTCCTCCTCCTCCAGGAGGGCAGCAAGAACTAACATTTCTTCATGACTGCTTGATTCACTTATGTTAAAATTAAAACCAAAATAATTATTCCCCCGATAACCGCAAGGAAGACACTGAAAACTGAAGAGCAAGAACTTCTCTGGCGCGGCGGGCAGAAAAAGCGCGGACGGTATAGTGTGCGCTGCACCACCGTCTCCGTCTCCGTCACCGTCCCGGGACGGTGACGGAGACGGTGACGGAGACGGTATAGTGTGGGCCCAGCTTAAGTGGTTTAGATAATACCTAACCAGGTGCCTGCCATCGGCTACCGCGCATGCGCAAAGCTTCTAACTCCTTCACGGAGCTGAGCATGAGCCGGCCGGGGCCGCGTCCGAGCGCGAAATCTCAAGGTCCCGAAAGTGAGTTATCACTTTGCCATTCCTCGGTCCCCGTGGCCGCGTTCCTTCGTTTATGACGTTCCTCCATCCCTTGGTTCAGAGAACCAGAGATTCTGGACGACCTTGAAGTTGGCCGTGGACTCATGGGCCTGATTCCTCCGTGGGGCACACCTTTGCTTCATGCTGATATATTCAGAAACAATCAGGTAATCTCAGGTGCGCTCTTTCCAGCACTGGCGGATCCAAGGTATTGTCTTTCTCTCTCACTTCCCATTAGAACAAATGTATTAGAAAAAGATAGAAGAGGGGGGCTAAAATCACGTGACTGCCCCTGAACTGTCCTTTTCTAACACACGCATTCTAATGGGGAAAGAGAGAGAAGGATATACATTCCTGGATCCACCAGTGTCTTTCCAGTGACGTAGTTTCCATTTTTGGCAGACCAGAGTTTACAAATTTTCCGTATCGGGCTCTGATATGCCAAGTAGAGGTGCCTGCTGCCGAAATATATCAAAACGTATCCGTGAGCGGTCCGTTGACCAAGAATTTCAAATCAACTGCTCACCGATGCGTTTTGAATTTTGATTCATTTCGGGAGCAGGCACCGCTACTTGTCAGAACCCGACACTTAGAATGCAAGAATTCCATCACCGAAAAGATTTAAAGGTGATAGTACGCTAATAAGACAAGCATTGTTGCAACCTTAATGACCAATGTGAATCATTCTTTATTAGTCATGCATTACTCATACTACCGTTGTGCTTCAATTATGAATAAGTATTTTATTTTAACAAGAAACTTGCTCTATCGCAATTTTGAAGCTTGTATAGGTAATTTAGGAGCGGAACTTCTTTGTAAGACGAAGCTTGTCCTGCATATAGCCGTAGCCAGGAATTCGTCTCTCTCTCTCTTTGCCTATGCAACTGCATGTGTTAGAAAAGGACAGAAACAGGGGCTGAAGTCACGTGATAGCCCCTATATCCATCCTTTTCTAACACATGCGTTCAAATGAGCAAAGAGAAGAAAGACAAATACCTATTTACGGGGCTACATAGCCGTAGCAAGGATATCTTCCCTCACTGAAAAAAATTCTTGTTATCAGCATTACTCTCCTACGTTAGTGGCAATCTGAAGAAATTTTCTGTAAACAAGAAATTTTCCCTTTTCGTTTTGAAGCTTGTATGGGTAGTTGCGAACCTCTTGTTGATTGCAAATGTTGCGGCATATGCCTACAGGAATCTTCGCTGTCCTTTCCTATCTTGCCTGTTAAGTTAGAAAGACAGAACAGGGGCTGAAGTCACGTGATAGCCCTATATCCATCTTTTCATACGACATGAAAATGAGCAAAGAGAAAGAAAGACAAATTCCTGGTTACGCGCCTACACGGCCGTAGCAAGGATATATTCCTTCTCTCTCTTAGCCCATTTGAACCTATGCATTAGAAAAGGATAGATATAGGGGCTATCACGTGACTTCAGCCCTTATTTCTTTCCTTTTCTAACGCATTCTTTCTAATGGGCCAAGAGAGAAAAGGGAAATATCCTTGCTACGGCTATATGCGCAACTATGACGTCCTTTATTAAATGGGGCTCTTGCAAACTTTTGCCATAGGCGGCGCGTATAAGGGGCTATTGGGGCTATAGCCCCCCCCCACCACTTTTTTGGGAACGAGGGGCTAAAAAAATTTTTGAACGAGAAAAAAAGGGAAAAAGGAAAATGAAAGAAAAAGAGAAAAAGAAGGAAAAAAGTTATTTATCCCCCCCGCCTGCGTCAAACGTTATTGTGAAAAAGGTGAAGAAAGAAAGGAAAAAAAGAGAAAAGAAAGGCTGTTGATTTTTAGCTCCCCCCCCCACTTTTTGACCCCACGCGCTGCCCATGACTTTTGCTACAGGGGATTAAAGAGTTGATCTTGTATAAAAACCTGTAAAAATGACGATGAGTACACTAACAAATCATGAAATTCACTCTCAGAATCGGGCTTAATGGCGGAGAGACGCAGGTATCATGGGAGATTCCTATCTAAATTGAGACATATTATATCTGTGTTTCTGTAGAGAAAGTGAAATAATAGACAGGAATCTCCCATGATACCTGCGTTGAACCGCCATTACGTGTCGTTATAGCAGTTATGTGAGTTTATTACTGAATTTTAGACTTTCTTAGTGTTATTTTCGTAATTTTTGCTGGTTGTTTCGTAAGATTGGACTATTTATTTGCTTATAGCAAAAGTTTGCGAGAGCCCCATTGTAGCGTCGAATCACTCCATAATAAGTATAGAATCTCTCCGCAATCAGCGACAGGCGTTCGACTTTTCTTTTGTGTGCGTCGCGCGACTCACTGCCATCATATTGAGCAGAATTCAAAATTTTATCGCCAAACAATTAATTGTTACATCACTGTTCATTATCATCCGTTTACTTTTACCCACCTATCAATCACATCCGGAAAGTAAATCGAATAGCCATTACAAGTAACCGCCTCTCTTCAATTCATCATCGAGCGCTGGCTCATTTCCATTCAATTGTCCGCACGCGAGACTTCGAAAAATTCGATTGTGTACTCATACTTAGCAGGAAATTTGATATCGAGTCGTAGGTATTGCCATATACTATACTAACGACGTGGGGGCTCTGTGATAAAGAAGTTTGTTTCCCAGCGGCCGTTTCAATCTGATATTCTGTCAATAAACGACATTATTAAACAGACGGCCCACACAGATTAGGGACATGGATTTACGTTAATTAAGGAAATTGATGATTACATTATCTTAATGCGTTAATCCGGTATTTTTTTTTTTTTTTGGGTCGTTTATGTTATCTTACAGTTTACATCATCAAATCCTAGCAAATTTTTCGTGGTATACCGTGAACTGTGTAATCTTTTGGTCAACCGTTTTGAATCATCAATGAACAGAAAAATCCCATTAAATTATTATACACGAAATGTCAGCTCAGCAGGCTATTGAACAACACGGGACCATATTCAAGGGGGCCGCTATACAGTCCCCCGAAGGTTCAGAAAAAATTGAGAATGAAAGGGAAATATAGGAAGAAGAGGGGTTCAAGGCCTGCTGCCACCTCGAAAAAAAATGTCTGTATAGTTGCAGCCACCCCCGATGAAACATTCTGGTTATAATATGGCCATCCCTCACCAAAAATCATGAAAAAAATCGCCGCTTCAAATTTGGAACCTAACAGCATGATGTTTTCATGATGATTTCATGATAATCTCATACTGAGTTCATGATGATTTCTACTCATCATGAGACGAACATGAAATCTGGTTCCAAATCTCATGCTGAGATTTTTTTGATGAGGACGTTTACCAGGGATGAAACAGCAATATCTGATCAAAGTCAAAGATTCTCGGTCGACGAGACCTTCTCGTCTGAAATGAGAAAAAACGTTAAGAGAAAACTTACGAAATAGATTGACACACTCTTATTCCCGTGAACACATCAGAGAGTCGCGAGAATATTGATTTGCAGACTTGTGTCGAGATTCGCGCTGACTCTAAGACTGCATTGCAACAATGTTAATTGCACGCAACGTAAGTACATCACGCAACCCTTTCGCGAAAATTCGTTGAATACATTTCGTCATTTCATCCTCATCGGAAGTTATAGTCATGAATGATTTCAAAGGCAGTGCCAACTCTGATATGTTACGCATTGATTTTTTGATTCACGCGTGGCTCTTGTCACCATCTTCGAGTCTGAATACACGCACGCCTCTGACTGACCGCCTGTAAAAAGAGCATTGGATGATTAATTTTTAAAATTCCAACATCCATCGCATCAGGACCGTGGCCTGTGCATTAATTAACGCAAAGAGGTTAAACGGTAATTGAACTTGGGGGAAAAAAGTCTTAGCTCTAAATTAGCGTGTTATAGTCTCGGACAACAATAATTGAGTCTCGAGGAGAAGAACTCATTTTTTTTTTCTCTCATTCTTAGTTACTCCGCCCCCACGACCCCCCCCCCCCATACCATTAAAACCCATGTGAAATATCTATCCGATGAAGTGAAATAGTTAGAGCTTTTTCACGGGTTTAGACGGACAGAACTCGATGTTGACAAATTTTATGCGACGCAATACTATCTTATCATACCAGGATCCGGGAGTTTCAGATTATGTAATTGGGTTGCCCACTTTTACACGGGTACTAATAGGGGGAATAAAGATTTTCGTGGTTTTGTCTATTTTTTATTTTTTTTCCGGGGGGGGGGGACAGTTTTACTTGGATAGGGCACTTCCATACTGGACGTTCCACAGCGTTTCTACGAAAAACCACTTTTTTCACCAGATCACATTTGACACCAAAGGGTCCCTCCTTTCACCTTGACCTAAAGTAAGCGAAGGTCTCCCCTTTGGTGTACATATTTTGGTGTGTAATTTTGCGAAAAAAGTGGTTTTTCACAGAAACCCTCTAGGACGTCCAGGGAGGTGTTCTGACCAAGTAAAACCACGTTTTTCCTCCGAATAAATTAAAATACTGAAAAATAGAAAAAACCGCGAAAATCTCTCTTTCCTCTACAAGATCCTGTGCTAAAGGTAGCAACTTAATTACATAACCTCAAACCCCCGGATTCAGGTATGTTAAGATGGTATTGCGCGTTGCCTCTGACTGGCACTCACAGTCAGCCAGTAGTTGCCGAGTTGTCCCGCTTTGAGCCTTATGAAGACATTTCTCTCACGAATGTCTTCCTTAGAGGAGTTTGGGGGGGGGGGGTAGAAGAAGAGTGATCCTACGTGAATCAAAGTTTTTTTTTTCTTTCTTCATATTTCAGTCATAAATCGATCGATGAAGACAGGCAACTCTAGTGTATAATCATGAAATTGCTTCGGGGAAGGAATCACGTTTATGGACTGACAAACGCTCAAACGCTGTTTATCTGTGAGTGCTCGGTCGAGACTCTCGGGGTACGAGCGCATGCATCTGCAATTTGTGCCGTATCGAAATGTTTAGTCAAGCAGACAAGTGTATAGTACGTTCAGCTCAATCCATGTTTACTCTCTCTGTCACACTCTCATTTTCTCGGATCTTTCCGTCTTTGTCTCTTTGCGCAGGCGCGCACAGGATTTCCTTCTTTGCGGAGAACCACTTGTGCGCGCGAGTAAAAAGAGATAATGCTGTATAGATCCCATTTTAGTTGTTAATTCAATTAAGCGCGTTTCAAGAGTCATCGGATGTAATTTCGATGATCTTTATCTTGTCCGAAGCGATGATTTCTTGATTTGTCACGTGATGACTGATGAGTAGTTTTGAATGTTGAGATTCACAACGCTCTTCCTTGCCATGTAATATTACAATCAGAATAGAAACTCCCACAAGAGTCAATGGAAACAATTTTTTTCGGTCTATTTTGGTGACTTTTACAGTAGAAACAAAAATCAAAACAGCAAAAAGTAGATTGCTGAAAAGAAATATAATAAAATAAGACAAGATAAGATAATATGTATTTTTCAAGAATTAGTGAAGATTATCAACATCTACATTGGAATAGCTGGCCTTAATCGATAATAGGAACGCTATCAGGAATGATAAGCAGAATGTAAGATCTCAAAAAATGCAAACTGAGTGTACGCAGTTAGATACATTGAAGTTTTCTTCAGAAAATAAAGCTTCAAAATGAACCGAAGTTTTATTCTGATATTCTATGATGGTTGTGGTAATGTGGTATTCTGTGTCCTTACGGCATATCTGAAATGCGATCTCAACTCGCTCTGATGTTATAAGAGGTCAAATCACGAAACACGGTGTTAAACGAACGCACGCACGGTTTAATCACGATTTTTAAATTGTAGATCGCGATAGGAAAAATATGACTATTTTAATTGTTTGGAATTTTTCAGAAAACTTAACTGTCTAAAAAGGAATGTCCACAATACAACTGACTCTTTTAGTGTTCACCAGAATGATTGACCCATGTAGTTTGATAATGGTGACGTAGTGAAGTCTGTAGGCTCACGCGTGTACACCAGACTCAAGATTGCATAAATTTCAATGAATGATGAGCAGAACAAGAGTGAGGTTATGCTTACGTTAACATGACCCAACGGATTCAATCGGACACTTGTCTCGCAGGATTTTTGGAGTGTCGCATCGAAATATTGGCTCATCGACCGTTAAATTATTTATTTTTATTTTTAATCCTATGGAATGCATTTGACGCAGGAGGGGAGAAAAACGAGGTCGCTTTATTTCCATAATTTGAATGTTTTCATGCATATTTAAATTTATCAACGGAACCGTGGGCGGATCCAGCAAGTCGGCAACTGTACACTCTTCCCATTTAAATGTATGGAAAACAATCGATTCTTAAGGGGGCATGGCCCCTTTCTTTACTAATCGATTTTTTTTCATACATTTAAATGGGAATAATCCACAGTTGCCAGATTGCTGTATCCGCCTTTGAACGGAACCAACCCTAAACGGAAATACTAAAGCAAATCGTGTTTCAACGTTCGAATAATGTTTTGTTGTATCCTCCACGCAACTTTCAAGGAGTCTTGGAAGTTCGCGATTAATTGGTCAAAGCTGGGAGAGCCGAGCCATACCATTCCAGAGCTGCCGATTTGCGTAGATTTAATGACATTTTGAAATTCACCGAAGATTCCACCAGTTGAGAAAAGATTACAGAGTTTAGTTCAGTGTATGACTGTAATGCACGAAAATACTAGCGTCTTTTATCTTTTCTCAACCGGTATATTTTAATTAATTAACGGCGTTTCCACCGATTGAGAAAAGATAACAGATCAGAGTATTTTCGTGCATTACAGTCATACATTTAACTGAACTATGTAATCTTTTCTCAACCGGTGGAATCTTCGGTGAATTTCAAAATGTCATTTAATCTACGCAAATCGGCAGCTCTGTACCATTCATAGCCGTAGCCAGGATATTGTCTTTCTCTCTCTTAGCCCATTTAAACACATGTGTTAGAAAAGGATAGATATAAGAGCTGTCACGTGACTTCAGCCCCTCTTTCTGTCCTTTTCTAACACATGCGTTTAAATGGGCTTAGAGAGAGAAAGACAATATCCTGGCTACGGCTATGATACCATTTATGCGATGAAACTGGCAGTCATTTTTCGCTCGCCTTCGTAAAAGTTCGACTTACGAGCTCCCCCCTCTTCGATGGCGCCAATTATTATATTTATTCTTATTATTCTTCTTCTTATGATCTAGTTCGGTTGGCAATGTAGCGATGTTTCCATATTTTTATGAATGAAGGAAACTATGATACCGTAGAGTAATCCCTTTCGCGTTGTGTGTGTGTGTGTGTGTGTCCTGGTTATCGATCGAAGATCAACGTTCATGGTCTATATATATGAAGTGAAAAATGAGTGGTGCAAGTGTCAATGCCGGTTATAAAGGCTCGAATTTGGATATATCGACCGGGAGCATAAACAGCACCGGAAGTAACGGGGCCACGCCCGGAAGTGGAGGCAGGAGATTCAGTCGTGGACTACATTCCTGCCTCCGCGGGACCCCGTATAAAGATGATCAGGATGATTCCTATGAAGGTGAGTCGTTATTGTTTTATATATTTTAAAGCATAAACAACGTAAGTGCCAGTGGCGAGCCGTGACATTTGGCAACAGTGTATTTTCTCCATTTAAATTCACCAAAGAAGGTCAAACGCTTTAGTCATCGGCGATGACCAGGCATTTCGACCTTTCTAATGTGTTTAAATGGGAAAAAGGAACGACAGCGTAAGTGCCAGTGGCGAGCCGTGACATTTGGCAACAGTGTATTTTCTCCATTTAAATTCACCAAAGAAGGTCAAACGCTTTAGTCATCGGCGATGACCAGGCATTTCGACCTTTCTAATGTGTTTAAATAGGAAAAAGGAACGACAGCGTAAGTGCCAGTGGCGAGGCGTGACATTTGGCAACAGTGTATTTTCTCCAATTAAATTCACGAAAAAATTCGAATGCTTTAGTCATCGGCGATGACCAGGCATTTCGACCTTTCTAATGTGTTTGAATGGGAAAAAGAAACGTGTTGCCAAATCGCACGCCTCGCCACTGGTAAGTGCAATGGGATCTCACTGGAGATATTCCGTTTCTGCTTCGCACGCAATGGTGGCAGGACTATGCTGTTCTGCGTAAAACTGTACGAATTTTTCCCCATCTAACTCTATATGAATTTGAATTTCCCGCTAAATTTTGCAACCCTGATCGGTGGATACAGGGGGGGGGGAGATCGCCCTTCCCTCGTCCGGTTATAAATGGAGGAAAAAAGAGAGGAGGGGGAAGGGGGAAAGTAAGAGAGAAAAAAGACAAAAGTGTATCACCTCCCCCGGGGGGGGGGGGGGGGGGGGTAAAAACTCCAAGTCCCTCCGGACTCCAGCTCGTTCGCGAGGGCTGGATCCGCTAATGTTCGCAAAACAGATTTGGCCGGGAGAACTTACATCGAAACTTCGAGTGGAGATCAAAGAGTAAACTGCAAGAATCGGATTGGAATGGACGACCTGCGTATGTGCTTTGTCACCGTTGCTTAGAGAGGAAATAAAAGACAGCCTTTGATTGGTTGATGCGTCCTGATGAACTTTTTCAGCTTTAGACATGGATGACATTGGTGTTTAAAAGCCTTACCGGCGCGAAATTCGAATAATTGGCTTATAAAGAACTTTTGTTGTGAGTGAAAAATGAGTAAAGTTGTCTAAGAATTTAAAAACGCAAGTCAATTTGGATGATATTGGTGTCTGAAAGCCTTACCGGCGGCGCGAAATTCGAATAATTGAAGGAGCTTTTGGCGTGAGTGATAATAATGATTAAAGTTGTTGTTTAAGAATTTTGATACGCAAGTCAATTTTGAGTAAATCGTAAATCAACTCAAAAGTCCAAGTTGAAAGGTGGTTATTACGCGTCTATAACTATCACACCGGTAAGGTTTTCAATACAAACCACCAACCTCCTGTTTATTGGCCGTCAATAGCTTTCTATATAGGTATTTTGAAGAACGTTCATTCGTAGGAAAAAGAGAGGAGTTGAGAAATTTCGGTGGTATTATAACGAGGCTTTTACTATTTATATTCTAACCTCACGATATACCCTCTGTGGTTCCGCCCTCTGTTCCTTTGCATCCTTATTAAAGTATGATAGTTCATGCACGTAACTACCATTTACGACCGGGTGGAGTAAAAACGAGCATGAAATCATGTTCGAGGTGAAAAGTTCATGGTCCGGTGGTTTCGCATTCCAGAAGTTTGAAACCAAGCAAGGGAGCAATCCTTCTCTCTCTCTCTCCTTCCTCGTTAAAACGTGTGTGTTAGAAAAGGACAGATCAGGGATAGTCACGTGATTTTCGCCCCCTATTTTATATCCTTTTTCAACGCATGCGTTTTAATGGGGAAACAGAGAGATGGACAATTTCTTGAAGCAGACCTCTCAGTTCGGCTCTCATTTCAACCACTCAGCAGAATATCCCACCACCGTGGCGATAATTCCTTTGTTTTCCTGTTACTGTTTCGTTTTAAAACGCTCCATTAAGGGCATTCAAAAAAATATGTGTGTAGAAAAACCTTCTAAGTTATCATAGATAAGCTGTGGAATTTCATTTAAAAAAAGATTAAAATTTTAGTCCAACGTCACATTTTCTTTGACTTTTTACTTTCTCGCTCCCCCCCTAAGGAGAGAAAGTATTGTCATCATGAAAAATTTCGAAGTTGGGGTTTTTCCATATCTTGGCATTTCAGGTCCCCCTGAACTCAAAAATCATATTCCCAAAAAATGTCTGTCCGTCAGTCCGTCTGTCCGTCCGACATCATAACTTCTGATCTATGGGTCCATTAGCATCCAAATTTGGCAAGAGGGGTTCTTTCAGATAGTGCTAGAGACGTTTTTTTTGTTTTTCTTAAAATTGAATTTGAGGGTTGTTAGGGGGGTTTTACCCCTAAAATGGGGTAAAAATTGAAATTCCAAAAAAATGGCACTAAGGATTTCCTTGAAACTTGGTAAAAATATGCTCCTAAGACAGCCAAATCGAATGGCATTATTCGTTTTTTCGAGAAAACCCTAAAAAGGGTAGTTAGGGGAGAGGGGGGTGGGGGAAATGGGGAAAAATACCCGTTTCCGAGACCACCACCGTGAGGATTTTCTTGAAACTTGGAGAAAATATGCTCCTAAGATAGACACATCGAATGGCAGCATTGATTCGACCAAGAAAAACCAATTAAGGGTAGTTATGGGAGGGGGGGGTGGGGGAAATGGGGAAAAATACCCGTTTCCGAGACCACCACCGTGAGGATTTTCTTGAAACTTGGAGAAAATATGCTCCTAAGATAGACACATCGAATGGCACATTGATTCGACCAAAAAAAACCAATTAAGGGTAGTTATGGGAGAGGGGGGTGGGGGAAATGGGGAAAAATACCCGTTTCCGAGACCACCACCGTGAGGATTTTCTTGAAACTTGGAGAAAATATGCTCCTAAGATAGACACATCGAATGGCAGCATTGATTCGACCAAGAAAAACCAATTAAGGGTAGTTATGGGAGAGGGGGTGGGGGAAATGGGGAAAAATACCCGTTTCCGAGACCACCACCGTGAGGATTTTCTTGAAACTTGGAGAAAATATGCTCCTAAGATAGACACATCGAATGGCAGCATTGATTCGACCAAGAAAAACCAATTAAGGGTAGTTATGGGAGGGGGGGGTGGGGGAAATGGGGAAAAATACCCGTTTCCGAGACCACCACCGTGAGGATTTTCTTGAAACTTGGAGAAAATATGCTCCTAAGATAGACACATCGAATGGCAGCATTGATTCGACCAAGAAAAACCAATTAAGGGTAGTTATGGGAGGGGGGTGGGGGAAACGGGGAAAAATACCCGTTTCCGAGACCACCACCGTGAGGATTTTCTTGAAACTTGGAGAAAATATGCTCCTAAGACAGACACATCGAATGGCAGCATTGATTCGACCAAAAAATAACATTTAAGGGTAGTTATGGGAGAGGGGGGTGGGGAAATGGGGAAAAATACCCGTTTCCGAGACCACCACCGTGTGGTTATTCATGAAACTTGGTGAAAATATGCTCCTAAGACAGACCATGGGATGGCAGTATTGATTTGTCCCCAATTAAGGGTAGTTATGGAAGGGGGGGTGGGGGTGATTGGGCAAAATACCCGTTTCTGAGAGCACTACTATTCTAGTTTCCGAGGCACAACTGCAATGGGTTAAATCTAGACAGCCAGAGTTATAGCGTGTAAATTGGCTACAACGCATTTTGTCCTTCTGTGTTACCAAATATTATTACCAAATTTCAAGAGTACCCTGAGAGCCATTTTTAAGGAATTTAAATTTTTTACCCTATTGGGGGGGTGAAATCCCCCTCACAAAAGGTTTAATTTAAAAGCGTTCACGGAATGACTAGAACTTGACGGAATTCTTCCCATTAAGAGGCAATCTAAGTTATGATAAAGAAAAGAAAATGAATAAAGAGGGAATACCACACTTATTGAGAACCTGTCTACAAGTTTCAATCTTGATCCAGAATGCACAGCCAGTTCCTAACAAAAGTTTGTTCGCATCAAAAGAAGACTAGCAAAATCCAGCAGGTCACAGGAAAAACACAAGCAAAAACCAGCAGCCACAGGAAAAAGGTGGACCGTTTAAGACATCTTCGCAAAGAACCATGGAAGATTTGCAAAGATGATATAACAAGCTGAAATAAAAGACCAGAGGATATTTGTCTTTAGAAATTCGAAACAAGCCCTTAGGATAAGGAAACTGATTTGGTTGTAGATAGTTTGTCTAAAAGAGGCCTCTTATCACCTATAGGTAGGGCTAGTTTCAGAAGTGGTGCTCAACCAGTAATCTTTGGAATTTTTCAATGCTAGTTCTCAAATGCCAAAATTAGTTTTGATTTGAAGGAATGAAAATTTTAATTTTCCAAAGATTATCAGTTGGGCTTCATCCAACCTCTGAAAGGAGCACTACGCTTAAAGGTGATGTTGATTCTGTAGAGAATATTGAAGTATAGATGGTGCAGAAAAGTGATGATGATCACATAAATCTATAGGAAGCAATGTCGTAGCGTGCCATTTGGCAACGTTGTATCTGTGTCTATTTGAACCCTTGTAAAAGGTCGAATTCGAGGGTGTTCACCGAACACCCAGTGGTTCGATATTTTTAAGGGGTTTTAATGGAGAATCTTCAACGTTGCCGAATCGCACGCCACGCCACTGATAGGAAGTAAATGATAACTGGGTTTGATAAAACAAATTAGTCGGGTAGATGATCCAGGATTATATATTCAAACTGATCGATAAAACTATAAACAAGTGACACGATTGGTTGAGACCGATTTGGGGCTGTTGTCATTTGAAAACCATTTTCCAGTAGCTCAATAAGTAAAGGTTGCTTCGAAGACACCTTCACAGAATGAGCATCTGAATGATAGTTTTGGAAGGACTCCCCCCCCCCCAATCGGTCTCTCACCACCTAGCATAACTTGTATTTAGGCTTATCAATTAGTTTAACCATGAAGTCCCCGGCTCGCTGAACTATTTTACCAGCCTTAGTTACTGAGAAGATATGCCACGGAAGAGGATAGGTTTGAGCAAATAGATAAAAATTAGAAGTCTCGAAAGCCACAGTGAAGACAAGGGTGAGGTCAATGAATGCCATCTCAAAAGTAAGCTCCTTTCGGGAAATCAAAATAAAAAGCACTGCTTTGTAGTGGCAGCTCGTGAAATTTGGCAACAATACTTTTCCTTCAAAGGAATTTATGTACAGAAAATTGATAATTACTGAAGCACTACTGCACACTCCAAATTGATTGTTATCCTCCATAATATCAAATGCAGGAAAAACATTGTTGCCGAATATCAAGAGCCGCCACTGCTGCTGTGACGGATCACCCAGAGATTGTTGAAATTTACTGAAACCGAAGTATCAACTGTTTTAGTTACTATATCACTCAACAAAATTTACGTGGTGTTTTCATGAAAGTATGTAGGTATATACGTATGTTTTTCGTTTCATGCGGGCCATTTCCTCTATCTTTCTCAACCCCACTTGACCCTTCATAAGAGCAGTTTCTGTCCATACCCTTAAATTTCACTCTAGGACTGCTGATACCCAGTAAATTTCTCCCTAATCGTTAAACTGAAGAGCCATTGAGCCGCTAGCATAATATGTTTGAAAAGCAGGCTAAAGTGTTTATGATTCTTGGATTGTAACTTTACCATCGCTTGAAGACCAAAGAAAACAATTCTGGCTAGCCCACTTTAGAACCCGCTAAGTCCTTGCAAACGTTTGTACTTTCATGAAAACATCACATAAACTAGATGTAAACATAACTATTTCATTAAAATTCTCTGATTCTCTGCTTATACTTTCATGAGATAAAATCGCACGCATCAGTTATGAGGAATTTTTTCCCTAAACGAACCATGATTCAAATGATAGTTGTAAAATGAAAATAAGTAAAATAATACGTGATGGCAAATCCATGTGTAAGCTTTGAAAGCCTCTTTCGGAGAAAAGTTGGGAGTACTTGCACTGCTTTTGCCAGCAACCATTCTAAGGAACAAACTATTGAAGGCTTTCGAACGCCAGAACCAACCAGAATTGTCACTGTCACGAGACTAAATTGTTAAGTCACATCATGACTGAAGTATCACGAAAGTGAACCACGACAGACTGAAATGAAAGGTAATATGTCATTAGATGCTGCAAACAGGTTCATTTAAACGAAGAGTTATTTCTGGAAATTATCTCAATTAACTTGCACTACACATCAACAAGAAGGAGACTAGCAATGATGTTCCATTGAAGAAGCTCAACCAAACAATAAATTGACACACAGACAATGATGATGTGAAATATGTTTGGTCAAAAAATGTAAAAATAGGAAATTCAACCTTACAAATTAATGGCTTTCTACAGAAAAGAACCAACTTTGTCATGCTCGTAGAAGGCAACCAATTGCTGCACATTTTCTGTGTAGTTAGATCCCCCCTTCTGCTTGCAAGGAAAAGTTGGATTCTTCCTGCAGAGCTGTTCAGTATGATTAACCGGTGAAAGTGCCTCTGCCTTTGGAATACTTAATCTGTTGCTCTAATCAGCAAGTCAATTACTTGTCATGTCTTGTCACAATTTAAAATAGAATTCAAAAACAAAAAAAATGTACGATTTGCCCCTAAATAATAGCAGCACTTCACTGTTCAAAAACAATTCAAAATGTAACTTGACCATGGATCCATACTCACGAAATACAAACTGGGCTGAGCAATAAAGAAGGATAGATTAAATATCTGACTACTCTGAAGAAAAAAATCTGACCAGAAGCGATGACGTTTAATGAGATCTGAGTATATTTTAAACGTGAATCTGAAAATCTAAGACACTTTAATAAATAATCAAACCATCTGTCATTAGATGACAAACATTTAGATGCTGCAGAGAATCTAACCTCATTTCCAACAACATGAACAACAACAATGTTTACGGCCTCCAGCGTACTGCACGTTGCATCACGGCCATTCTGCAGGCGTTTTTTACGGAACCCGGCCCGGTTCTTCAACACGGCGGAGATAGGAAATGCCATATCTCTTAGGCTTTAAGTAATCTCTGGATCGAAGACGACCTAAACATAAAAAAGTCTAGCCCTTTCTGAGGAGTCAATTAAAGCGCTGTAGATTCCGTAGAGAGTAGGGTTGGGGGGGGGGGGGGGGGGGGGGAAGTTTTTTTTGCCGGATGATCGATTAGATCGAACAACCTGACGACTATCGATTATGACGAATCCGATTGCAGCATTTGAATGTTTGGCATATAATCGATCAATTTCGATAGCTGTCGATCTAGACTGTTGCTTACAATAAAATCGTCGATTCTCGTCAGGCGATATCTATCGATACCTAGAGCCAGACCACAATAATAAGAAACTGTAAGTAATCAATTAATATATACTGCAAATTATTGGCACCATGGAGCGAGAAAGTCGCGTGCGGACCCCGCAACAGAATGTGCCCATAGGTCAAAACGGCGCGAAGCGCCTATAACGCCTGCGCGTAGCGCAGGTGCGGGGGTTTGGGAAGCGCCGATTTTTTTTCTTCCTGAAGGGCAAATGATCAAAGGAGCCTTGGAATTTGTTCCTTTCCCTTCGAGAAATCACAATGTCAATGTTTTTTTTTTGTTTTTTTTTTTTTTTTTTTTGTTTTTTTTTTTTTCGTTTTTTGTTTTTTTTTTACCACCAAACTGTCCACAGCCAAAACCGTCAGTTAAAAAATTAAAATGTCAATTTCTGAAATCCTGGTGAACATGCGTTAGAATGGATTTATACCCCCTATATTTGCCTATATTGACCATATCCACAGTGAGTCGTTAACGACCCTTCAGTTGACGAATTTCAGTCAATACATATGGACTAATTTTACTCCGAACCATTTTCGATTTTTTTTTAGCATGTGTCATTTTGCCAGACCAAAATGTGTCTGGTTTTTACATTTTTTAGCTCTAATAATAGTGTTTTCCTAAGAAAAAAAAACCTGTAGATTTCAAATAATTCCGACATCTATAAGTTCAAGCGTTTTTAAAAATGACCGATTCAATAACAATCAGGAGCAATCTACTACTTATTATGCCTCTATGCCTTCAATTGACAATTCTATAGTTTTATATGAACAACACACCAATCAATCCGTCAGCCAAAATCGAAGAGTGGAAATTAAATTTCATAATAACATTTCGTATCATTTATAGTGCTTATGGTGGATCACGAAAGCATCATATCTGTTATTCATGAGTGGTTTTATTCCCAGATTACTAATTGTCCATTTGTTTAATCGCATCCATCAACCGCTGTACTTCTTATGATCGTCATTATCACTTCTTTTAAAAAAAAAAAAATCCTCACATTTTGCTCACATGGCAACATACCAAACACTCAAAGAACATTTTAAAATTCAAGATTCGTTCAGCGCGGCTCCGATTCAAGTCGGGGCGAGGCGAAAACCGCGAAGATACAAATTCACTTCGCATGCGACAAAGACACAAGCTAAACCCGTTCGAAAGTGAAATCAGGGATTCTACGCTTGCTTTGATTCTTTAACGCAGAAGGTGCAGAACCCCGCAGAGTTTGTCACATAGGTCTTCTCTCCGGCTTTTTTTAATGTCATTATTTTTTTATTTTTTATCTTTTTCCTTTCTTTCCGTTTTATTTGTTTCGCCTCGCAGTTTTTTGTTTTGTAAAGCTCGCTACCCTTCTCTCTCCACCTCTCCCAATCTTCTCTCTCTCTCTCTTCTCTCTCTCTTCTCTCTCTCTCTCTCTCTTCTCTCTCTCTCTCTCTTCTTTTTTTTCTGACCGTTTATGTTAAACAGTCACTTCCTTGGAAAGTATCAGATGTAAAGCAGCCCGGCACGGTGTTCCCTCCACTTAGGAGCATTGAATTTCAAGATCGAGTTTCATGTTTTTTTTTTTTTTTTTTTTTTTTTTTTTTTTTTTTTTTTTTTTTTTTTTTTCCCCACTCTGCGCTCTTTCAAATTTTGCAAGCTTCGATGAATGAAAAATGCACGCAAAATTCGCACTGTTTTCGCATTCATTTTTTTTTTGTATGAATGTGCAGCGACTTTTCACCGGTTTCGAAAGAGTAAAAAAAAAACTCCGAAGGGACAGTAGGACGGTACATTTGTCACAAAGCGATCATGAAGAAACCCGTTTCTTTTCGTTTTTAAAAAGGGATCGGAAGACAAAATATCCTGTGAGTTGCATGATTTGCAAGGCGTGAGAGGGCTTAAGAAATGGGAACAACATCTGTTTAAAGAGTGTGTGTACGTAAGTGTGTGTGTTTGTGTGGGTGTTTTAAAAAATGGTTGACAGGATTGAGGGTCAGTTTTGTAGGAGGTGGTTTATCGCATATAGGGGTTGGTTTTCGTTTTCGTTCGGTCGTCCAAGGGCGAATTTCATTGCTGCAGGTCACGCTATGTGATCTAGGATCAAAACAGAAACAGATCGTGCCTGAGAGCTGTCCTCCCCTCACTGGCGGATCCAGGAATGTGTATCCTTCTCTCTCTTTCCCCATTAGAACGTGTGTGTTAGATAAGGACAGATCATGGGCAGTCACGTGATTTTTGCTCCCCTCTTCTATCCTTTTCTAATACATGCATTCTTATGGGAAGTGAGAGAGAAGAGCAATTTCTTAGATCCGCTAGTGTCTCCCCTCCTTTATCCTCGAGTTGATACTATGATTCGCATCAAGCTATATCTACTGAAAGAATCCATTTTTTTTTTTTTTTTTTTACACATACTCTATCAATTAATATTCACTGTAACAATAAGTCAAGTTTTTTTTTTATGATAAGTCGAGTGCTTTTAGTTTGGAGTTTTGGTTATGCGTAAAATCCCTTTGAATAAATTAGGCCTTAAACAAATTATTGGCCGCCACGATTGCGCAGAAGATGAAGGTTCAGGTTCAGATGCCCTCCAGAATTATAGGCTCAAACTCAAGCGTCCCTTCCAGCTTCATGGAAAAGAAAGACTGGTAGAATCTACCATTTGCACTGATTTTGGAGTCAGCTATCAAGTAAATATGGTTAAAGCAACGCACATTATGGTACATTAAGTTAACTTGTTGGCACATTTTACCATCATTTAGTGAAATTTGCCATACTTGATAGCTGACTCCAAAATCAACTATGCAGATGGTAAATTCTACCAGTTATTTTTTCCCCCTGTTCTACTTAAGCCGGGAAGTTTTCAGTGGTTTTAGTGTAAATGGTGGGTGAGCCGGGGAGGGGACAGGACATGAGTGTTGTTATAAAAATTTAAAGAATAATTATCCTCATCTCCGCTGGTTAGCGAACGTTGATTTCGCGGACAATCAGTATATTCCAGTGGCGAAGCGTGCAATTTGGCAACGTTCTATTGTTTCCATTCAAATCCATGTAAAGAGTCGATTGCGAAGGTGTTCACCGAACACCCAAAAGTTCGATATTTTTTATAGGTTTAAATGGACGGACTGCGACGTTGCCAAATTGCTCGCTACGCCCGCGCCACTGGTATATTCTGCATAGAGTTTAAAATTCCGAGCCCTGTACCTGATTTCCTTCACAAGTTCTTGTTCCGTCGACCGTCGTACATTATAGAGTCATCGTCGTGTAGAAAGGTATAAAGAATGTTTAAAGGACGCTGGCACGGGCATATTCTTATTTGTTGGCTTGATTAGTGTTCTTGTTCATACTTCTAGAGCCTTATGCCTTTATGCCTTATTAATTTTATGGGAATATGTTCATCAGGCACTGATAAATCTGTGACCGTAACAAGGCGCGGAGGCTGTCTGAGAGTGTCTGTGCCGCGCGCTGCGAGCTCGTCGCGAGATTTACCTACTCAAGTGAGAGGTGAAATCATAAATCAAGGACTTCTACAAATCATCCGTCTGAATTGTGAGAACCTCCTTGCGGTATTGCCACAGATACTGCGGTGCGTTGTACTCTACGTACTTACTATGGTCCATAGTGGCGGCTTGTGCAATGCGATAGATCGATGTCTACTCCATTTAAAACTATAGAAAAGTAGATATCGCTCGTCAGGGGGTGCAATTGAACCCCCGAGAAATCGATGCTTTTCTATAGTTTTAAATGGAGTGGATATCGATTTATCGCATTTCACGAGCCGCCACTGATGGTCGACTAGTACACTACAAAGTTTAGGTTAGAGTCTCTTGATGAAAATATTATATTGGGAGTACCGACATGAGCTCTATACGAGTTGTGATTGGTCGTTAGTTTTAGGCACAATGGGGCTCTTGCAAACTTTTGCTGTGAGCAAATAAATAGTCAAATTTGATGTAAAAACCTGCGAAAATCAGGAAAACCACACTATTAACGTCTAAAATTCAGTAATAAACTCACATAACTCTTAAAACGTCAAGTTCGTAATGGCGGTTCAACGCAGGTATATTGGAGATTCCTGTCTAATTTGTCACTTTCTCTAAGGAAACACAGAGATATGTCTCAATTTAGATAGGAATCTCCGATGATACCTGCGTCGATCCGCCATTAAGCCCGATTCTGAGAGTGAATTTCGTGATTTTTTAGTGTACTCATCGTCATTTTTACAGGTTTTCATGCAAGAATCGACTCTTCAATCCCCTGTGTCAAAAGTTTGCAAAAGCCCCATTCTGTTTAATACGTCCTTGATTGGAATTCCGGTATTGAAAAATCATAATTCTTGTCACGGCAGCAGGAAATTTTCAGGAAATTGTGATTGGTCCTTAGTTTTAGGCACAATTCTGTATAATACGTTCTTTACCGGAATTCTGGCATCATGAACAATCATAATTCTTGTTATGACAACAAGAAATTTTTCTCAGTGTGGGGGGCAGTGATGGACGGAAGTTTAAGTTTTGCCCCTTTTTTGACATTTTCAGACAGTATTTTCCCTCATAATTTGGCGTTTTTCAGGGACTGGGGCCTGCCTTTCTCTCTCTCTCTCTCTCCCCCCCCCACCCCAGTCTACGCCCTTGCATCTCAGCGACATTGATTCATGTCAAATTCATCTTGTTTTTGGTGACACTGATGTCCCCGGACACGGGGTTGGAATTCCCGCCGGAGTTAAAAGAAAACAGACTTGTTTATACGGGTATCCCGTTTAAGCACAGGGCTCAATCGAATCGCTAGCCTGTATCGAAAAACCTCGCATAAGCATAGGTATTTTCTACCGAATCGCGTCCTATCCTATGTAAACACGACTTCAATAATATACGCTACTGTATAGAGGAGGGGAATTTTGAGCTTCAGAATTTGACAAGCATTGTATCCGAAACGCATAGATAAGCGGGTGATGATGAGCAAGGACTTTACTGACCCCTCTCAAACCAACTGCTCACCGATTCGTCAGTATACGGCTTCCAACCTCTCTCTCTGGCAAATCCAGGAATCAGTGGCGCCCCTTGTAATGTAGAAACCTTGTAGTTTATCCATTATTTAAGCAGTCGATGTATTAAAGGTGCAAGGAGCCCTAG
The DNA here is from genome assembly GCA_011764245.1 of Trialeurodes vaporariorum. NCBI lineage: Eukaryota > Metazoa > Arthropoda > Insecta > Hemiptera > Aleyrodidae > Trialeurodes > Trialeurodes vaporariorum. The sequence continues at coordinate 12,048,452 of VMOF01000220.1, forward strand.
CACGACCTCAATCGATATTTTTCATGGGTTTGAAGGGACAAAATGTAGCGTTTCTAGATTGCACGCGACGCTACTGTCAGGAATTTGTCTCTCTTTCTCTCTCTCCAACCGTATTTAAACGAGTGTGTTAGAAAAATACGGATTTGGACCAGTCCTTTGACCTTCGCCCCGCCTCTATCCTTCTTTAACACATGCGTTCAAATGGGCAAAGAGAGAGACGGTTCTTAGACTAGCCTAGACCTGCCTGCCGCTGTTTAGGACCTAGTTAACGCACACTGAGATTTGTTTGTTTTTTAATTCAATGTGTATTTCGTTTGTGTTAAAGAAACTGCACAGTGAAATATTGACTTAGAGGAAATTCCTTTAACCCAAGAAAAATGTCTGCTGCTACAAGTAAAAGATTCCTTGTTGTGACAGTGATTCTCCTTCATGCAATCAGGTCTTTACTTCGCGCAAGGAAAATTGTCGCAAGTAAACTTGTTTCCAAAGAAGTCAATTCTCTCAGTGCGCAGTCTCTCAAATGTCAATACTCGAAATTTTCCTACCCTAATGACATATGGAAACACGAAAGGCGAATGAAAGCGAAGAAGAAGCAGTAGACATGACTTGATGTAACAACAACAACAACAAGAACAACAACCAACAATAAAAACAACAACGATAACAGCGAATAGCATCATTATTTACAACATATTTCACCGCTACCGAGTGTTTCTATAGATCCCGAGTTCGGTGGCTCAGTATCAAGTGCAATTCAAGGAGTGGCATTTAACAGGACGAGAACCTACTACACATGATCCATACGAAACGAACTAGAGCTCAACTATACACCGATTTGAATAGCTCCACGATATAAATAAACAAGACGACGCCCATTTTCTTGAATGGACCTTGTAACTATATATTACTTTGTATATACACAGATTATCTGATATCTGATGTCTGCAAGTACACCCCAAAAAAAAGAAAGAAAAAACAGGAGTCTCGCGACTGATACATTCTGTTGTCTTCCTGTGACAATGTTAGAGCTCCCTGTTCTCTTCCCTTCCCGTTCTCACCCTTACGTTTTCTCTCTCTCTCTCTCTCTCTCTCTCTCTCTCTCTCTCTCTCTCTCGCATTGTCACTTCTATTCTTCGCGCGGTGCCACTCTTTTTCAACCCCTTCTGTTTCTACCCCCCCCCCCCTTCTCCTGTCAAGTCGCGTCGGCCCGCGACTCAGACAACAATAGCACGTGTGACACGTGACATGGTCCGCTCTCAGATGTCACCTTTAACCCCCGTCGTCGCATCGCCCGTGCACCGTGGGTTTAATGATCTCCGCTATCGATCGACGATCGTTATTAGCGGTGGGAAGAAGGTGTGTTATACTGACTTACCAGTTACCATGGATGCAGAGTTGCCAAAATAAAATACAAATGGAAGAAGTGAATTGATTATTATGATTCCCTTCACCAGTAGTGGCTCGTGGGGGTGAGATTTTTCGACCCACGGACCGCCGCTGTCCCTCTCTCTCTCTCTCTTTGTGACTCCAGCGGGCCGATTATTTACTTCATTGCTAAACCGATCGTGAAGACTGTGTATGCGTGATTCTATTGGTCGAAATATGTCGAACTTGGCTGTTGCTATGGTAACCATCGTTAAGGATTTTTACGCTTTAACGACATGGATGTCCGCCCCCTATGAATACAAAACTACAAAACAAAGGCCCCCAGACACAAACATGACGTTTTTTTTTTATTATTGGACCTCTTATCGCGTTCAAAGCATGACCTGCCGAGTTCGAATTTGGCCTTAGTTTTGGTCGAAAAAATCTAGTTTTTCCACAATTTATACTTTATCGCGAAAAATGCTTAAAAGTAGAATATGCGTAAAATTGGGACGAGTTACGTAGAAAATTATATTATTTTTGACATCAGCGTCTCAAGTACTATGAAGTAGCACAATTTTCGTGTAATTAACAAGAAAATTCATTAAAATACATTAAAATACATTAGTATACATTAAAATTTTAGTTAAAAAGAACACTGATGTTTGTTGCTTGTCGCGGACAGTTATGTCGCTAAAGGGGCCTACTTATCGTTAAGAGTCTCGTTAGTTAAAGGTTATTCATGAGCAACCTTTAAATAGCGGGCACTAAAACGATGGTTACGATAGCAACGGCTAAGTTTTACAATTTTCGACCAATAGAATCACTCATAGACAGTCTTGACGATCGGTTTAGCGATGAAGTAAATAATCGGCCCGCAGATGTTGTATTTTGAGTATCGATCTATCGCCTATCACTGAGTTTCTGATAATTCTGGATCCTCAGGACGCGGACGTTGAGATGGACGGTTGGGATCAAAAATAATGTCAGACGACTTGTCAGATTTTGGCTCAGGTAGGCAATCTGCAATGCTTAAATTCGTTGGGATAAGTATTGCGAGTAGCGGGTAGCCTACCTCCAAAAGTCGTTTGACATTATTTTATCCTCGACTGACCAATCTGAAAGAAATCTTAGTGTGAATTGCATCTTCATATCTTTGGAACTTGGAAGAGCACCTCTGCTGATTCCCCGAAAAAAAAATTCTCCATCGGTTTGGTGATTTAATGCTCGACGAAATTCATTCAAATTGAAGTTACAATTTTCCAACCACTCTCTCCATGCCACTCTGCTAATTTTGTCTTTTCTTGTTTGTTTCAGGTGAGTTTAGTTTGATTGTCCTGGCTTTTGTGAGTAAAAACTTCATAGATTATCATTTATGTTAATCTTCTCGAATCAGAGGCTGCTACGATGGTATTTTCTTTGAATCTTTGAACCATCCGTCAACAGTAAAGTTTGAAGAGCTATGTATAAAATTAATGTCATGATTAATTAGTTCCTCTTTTTGGAACAGGCTTTATAACGTGTATCATTCTCTCTATCGGTATACCTCGTCGGAGTAGACACTGTTGTCAGTTTGTGCTGGTTAATTCCAAATATTGTTTTCATTGGCTCTTTAATGGCTGAATTAATTACAATTTTGGATTTAAGGTTGAAAAATATGAGGCAAACAAACCAGATTCAGATCGCCTATACCGTCACAGGTTGTGGTAGGACTTTTAATATGTGTCATGTATCATTGTATCATAGCCTCTCCATTAGTATACTTCGTTGGAGTAGACACTGTTGTCAGTTTGTGCTGGTTAATTCCAAATCTTGTTTTCATTGGCTCTTCAATGGCTGAATTAATTACAATTTTGGATTTACGGTTAAAAAATATGATGCAAACAAACCAGATTCAGATCACCCATACTGTCACAGGTTGGGATAAGACCTTTTAACATGTGTCGTATATCATAGCCTCTCAATTTTGTGATACAACTGACACTGTTGATCGTCTGAATTAATCACAATTTTGGATTTAAGGTTAAAAAATATGATGCAAACAAACCATGATGCAGATCGCCAATACTGCCACAGGTTGGGATAGGACTTATAACATGTGTCATGTATCATAGCCTCTCTATTGTGTGATACAACTGACACTGTTGATCGGCTGAATTAATCACAATTTTGGTTTTAAAGGGTTTAAAAAAATATGATGCAAACAAACCATGATGCAGATCGCCAATACTGCCACAGGTTGGGATAGGACTTATAACATGTGTCATGTATCATAGCCTCTCTATTGTGTGATACAACTGACACTGTTGATCGGCTGAATTAATCACAATTTTGGATTTAAGGTTAAAAAATATGATGCAAACAAACCATGATGCAGATCGCCAATACTGCCACAGGTTGGGATAGGACTTATAACATGTGTCATGTATCATAGCCTCTCTATTGTGTGATACAACTGACACTGTTGATCGGCTGAATTAATCACAATTTTGGATTTAAGGTTAAAAAATATGATGCAAACAAACCATGATGCAGATCGCCAATACTGCCACAGGTTGGGATAGGACTTATAACATGTGTCATGTATCATAGCCTCTCTATTGTGTGATACAACTGACACTGTTGATCGGCTGAATTAATCACAATTTTGGATTTAAGGTTAAAAAATATGATGCAAACAAACCATGATGCAGATCGCCAATACTGCCACAGGTTGGGATAGGACTTATAACATGTGTCATGTATCATAGCCTCTCTATTGTGTGATACAACTGACACTGTTGATCGGCTGAATTAATCACAATTTTGGATTTAAGGTTAAAAAATATGATGCAAACAAACCATGATGCAGATCGCCCATACTGTCACAGGTTGGGATAGGACCTTTTAACATGTTTCATTTGTCATAGCCTATCTATCGCTATACCTCGTTGCGCTCTCTCCTTTATATCGCGGCCGATACAGACCTACCACCAAGACAACCCCCCCCCCCCCCCCCCCCCCCCCCCCAAGTTCAGTGTCGCGTTTCCCTAAGCGAATCTGCCTAATCCAATTTATATAAGAGAACTCGATACTTATACTTTCAGTTGGTATAGCGTTAGCGTTTGGTGGAGTGGGGTGGTTCGGCGGGCGGGAAAGAGGGAGTGCGCGCGCGCGCGCGCGTGACGGTGGCCTGGCCGCGGAGGTACTTACATACCTTGGCGGGAACCCCCTGAGGACAAGCCCGGTAAGCGGCCGCGGTAGCGGCGAGCGTGTGTGGGTAGCGGAACGGAAGCCTTGCCGAGAATAATTTCCGAGTTTCGGATCGGATCCACACCGTAGGTCCGTTCGATAGAGATACTAGATAGAGAGGGAGGGTATTAATGTGGAGGGATAGGATAGGGATATGAGAAAGAAAGGGTGCCTACAAGAGTAGAGGACTCAGGATTGCCGTGCCAGGTGAAATCAGTGAGCATAGGCAGACACGTATGTTTATAAGTACCTCTGTTGCCAGGTGTGTCCGGCAGTTGGGTAGATGTTAATCGATTCATTCGATTCCCGATTACTTACTTGTCAAAAGTAATGAGATGAATTTTTAGCGGTATCTAAGAGTATCGATTTTAATTAAATCAATGTGTCAAGATGGAATAAATTGTCGTTTATCACACTTGAAAAAAATAATTCCTGAATTCTAGTAATATTACGAGAAGCACGACGATGTTTGAACCACAGAAAGTCTAGTACTTTGACAATAAAATGCTGGTGTTGATATCAGGATATGGTTACAGAACTAGAATTTCCTCCAAATTTTAAAAAAATATGGTACTAACACTAGAATTCTGGTAATTGTATACTATCCTTTACATTGCTTCACATATCGTCATGCTTCAGCTTCTGGTAATCCTTTTTTTCAGTGCAGATAAGCAAGTTAATTTAAGTAGTTTCATTGCAACCAGTTTCAATCTCACTTATTAGTTTTATTAGTGTAGTTTCATCAGCAACTTTCATTTTATTTACATGTCATTACAGTTTTACATTTACACGTCATGAAAAACTGATAATGGAGCTGTTGCAAACCTTTGCCACAGGTTTATTAATAGTTGATTTTGGGGTATAATACCCTGTAAAAATAACGATTAGTGCACTAAAAAATCACGAAATCCACTCCTAAACTCACAAAATGTTTTTAAATGCGAGACCGGTATGGCGACCGAGGCCGCGGTTTTCTTATGGCAATTGTATGCTTCTTCTTCTTCTTGCGTGGTGTTGCGAGAACACCTCGTGTAGATGGCGCTGATTGAAGATAGGGAACCCCAATGAAAACCGCGGCCCCGGCCGCCATTGCAGTCTCGTGTTTAAAAGCATTTGTGAGTTTAGGAGTGGATTTCGTGATTTTTTAGTGCGCTAATCGTTATTTTTACAGGGTATTACCCCATTATCAACTATTAATAAGCCTGTAGCAAAAGTTTAAAACAGCTCCATTCTATTGATAACATCAGAACAATTTAACAACAAGAACTTCGACCAGGGTGCTTTCTTTTGAAAAGTCATGGTACGTTTAAGTGATTGTCGCATTGCACTCAGATCATTGAACCACTCAATCCTCCGCGTTTGAAGTCTGCCAAGTAAGTGCTTTGCTGACTGCGTCTCTCGGCCGAATTCAGAGTCCTCCTCTCAATAGCAACGACCGATTCGCCGAAAGAAAGAATTGAGAGATTAAAGAGGAGCATATAGGATTAGGAGCACACAAAATTTCAGATTCGACCAATTTCCTTTTCGCCCTTTCGCACTCGACTCGCTTCCCACACTCAAGGAAGAATTGAAGTCACTGCCCACCACTTTTCCAACGATACCATTCCCAGACGACGCACACTCAGAGAAACTGGAGATTTATGGAACAAACAGGTTTTTTTTTTTTTTTTTTTTTTTTTTTTTTGGCGGAAATGGTGAAGATATAGTATCGTATCAGTATCACCACAGATTTTCAAACTTTTCTTCTTCTTTTTTCCACACGATTTTCCAGAGTGGAAGTTTTGTAGGATTTTAAAGACCCGTATCCGGTGACGGCTGATGTAAAGTGGCAACAACGGATTCTCTCTCCATTTAAACCTACGTAATGTAATCGATCGCCTGGGATTCATCATTTGACTCCCTGATAAATCGATACGTTTGTATAAGTTCAAATGGCAAAAAAACATGGTTGCTTCGTAAACATCATAGGTCGAAACATTAGGGGTGCACAGTGCACTCCCCTGATCCCGAATCGACTTTTTAAATGGGTTCAAATGGATGGAATGAAACTTTGCTAAATTGCACATGCACGTGCCACTACTGCTGAATATACAAACTATCTTATAGGGTAAAATTTACTCCTCCATTTTTTTCAGTTCAGTGTATATCGCGCAAGGTGCGAGTGCGCACTCCTACTGCGCAGTATTACGACCAAAGCACTCAGGTTGTCCTACCGAGAGCTATATCGCCAGAAAGTTTCCTTTCGTAATGCCGGACAAGCTGTGTCTTTCAGGGTTACGCATTAATAGTTTCAGACTAGTCGCCAGCGCCATCTGCAGTGGCGTCAGCTGCCGGTTTGGATTTTCAGGCTATAAGAGGCTGCAGGATGAATTTAGTTCGTCCCCGAACCCCGCGGAACCCCCTCTTAGTATTGCATCAGCTGGTTTGCCCTCCGACCTCGTTTCACCTGCATCCTCTCTTTTGCACTGTGCTCCCTGCTCCAAGATCCTACACGGATAACAACGATTATGGCAGCAAGACCTATGTTGATTATAATGTATGGAAACCTTAGAGTCCCTGTATGTAAAGACTTAGAGAGATAAGACAAGTGAAACCATGGACGCCGCCATTGGGTGCGTTTTTGCACATTAGTTTACATTCTGACAGCCGTTGTTGATGTGTTTCGATCTGCTGCAAAGGTTACAGGGCCGTAGAATTTCTAACGGTGTAATCTTTCACTGTTTTTGTCGATCAATCGACTTCTATCGACGCTGTCGACCTCCGTGGTATGGTGTTCAGCGCAACTGGCCTCAAACCCAGTGGTCCCGGGTTCGAATTCCGGCCGAGGTGACAATATTTGACCATCTCGAATCTAGTCGTCTCGGAAGGACATGGATGTCATTATACCCTGTTACTTTCAACGTGTCTATTTAAAAAAAAAAAAAAAATCTATTTACGCTTTTAAAGATTTTTTAGGGAATTATAAACATGACTGTGGTGCACTATGGTAAAAATTAACAATTTCATCGATGATGAACTATGTTACCTGTAAAATACCGTTGCGTTCGACCCCTTCGTTTGTAAACAAATATGTGCAAAAATGCATCCAATGGCATCATGCCGGTGCTCATAGAGCCTAAAACTCATGACCAATCAGAAGTTGACTACTTTCTTGTCTTAACGCTTTACATCAGGGACTCTAATTTTAATGTCTGGAAACCGATGTCCTTTGGCACCATTTAAGCTTTTAATTGGAGGGTGCGACATTTCAACTGGGAAGGGGGCAAATATTCGAATAAAGCCTTCTGCCTGGTAACTGGTAAGATTCGTGCTCTCGAGAGGGGGGGAGGGAGGGAAAAAAAAAAAAAAAAAAAAAGTACCGAAAGTTCAAGCAGTTAAAACTTCTTTCCAAAAGACAGCTCCATGCGGTTGTCTAGAAATCCATTTTCTCGTCCCACTTTGCCATCCTCGGTGCCGCAATTTCGAAGTCCTCAAACAAAGCGACGAGAAAACGAGCTTCCAAATTATCAGGTGCGCCCGTGGCCGTTCCCAATTCCCATTGGTCCCACCATGAGGCAGAATACGGTTAAGGGGGGGGGGGGCGAAATCCCGCGATTACCCTTTCGGAATCATCTCTCGATTCTGTCTTGCGTGAATAGAGCGAACGGATAGCGTCGTCGTCCGTCCTGGTCCTATACGAAGTCCAAATGCGCAGGCGCGAGCGGTCTTTTTGTTGTAAATTAGTAGCTTCTTGCCGACTCGAAAACTCTGCATGGCATGGACTTCAATGCGTCTGCAACTATGAGGACTCCGACTGGGACGCCTTATTAGATCTCTCTCTCTCTCTCTCTCTCTCTCTCTCTCTCTCTCTCTCTCTCTCTCTCTCTCTCTCTCTCTCTTCCTCTCTCTTTCTTTCTTTTTCTCTCTCCCTATCTTTCTCACTTATCCCCCCACTCTCTCCCCCCTATCTGTCTCTCTGTCTCTCTCTCTCTCCTCTCTTACACTCTCTCTCTTTCTCTCTCTCTCTCTCTCTCTCTCTCTCTCTCTCTCTCTCTCTCTCTCCCGTCCCCATTCCCCCTCTCTCTTTCTCTGTCAGATTGGAGTCGGGACTAGCAGTGTTGTTACAAGTCCAATTCTCTTCCGACAACGCATTGTTATATGTATTGTGTTTGTTGATAAGCGGCATCCACACGGCGCACTATGGTCCGAGATTCAAAAAAAGTGGCCAAAAATAACTGAAAAATAGTCATCAAAAATCATCGTTTTAACATTTTAACACTTAACTTAGAACTTTTCGATGACATTTCTAGGATTTAAATTACTTGTTCAAAGTGTTTCCTGTGATTAAAATTGGGTTTGACAGTTTATAAAAGATAAATTGATGAGAAACTTACATTCTGATTTTTGGCCACTTTTGGACGATCTTAGACTACAGTGCGGCGTTGTGCCCTGAAGGACGTACGCCGGACCGGACGGTACAAGGACCTCGGTAATGGGCAGTGGACAGTCCGGCGCCTGGAATTGAAGGAACGAGGAACTGAAATTAAAGACCGAGGGACGGAGAGAATTGGAACGAAATGAGCATTGCTCAACAACTCGCATTGTGCACTATGCAGTGACGAAAAGATTAGGAGGCTCTCGCTCCGGTAACGCAACGCGGGAATCTTTGCCATTTCCCTCGCTCTCCTGCTTTTAATTATTATCAGCCGTGGAAATGGAAAAAGCGGCTTCTGCGCTTTTTTTTCCGCGAAGGAAAAATTTCATTCAGCTTTGCGACTTGTTCTAACAAGGCCGATAGCCTGAGGGGCGGATAACTTCTATTGAAGGTGGTCGTGGCTGCCATTCTGAAAAAATCCGGTAGTTGGGACAACTGACTGTCCATCCATAGGTTCTAGATTCGAATCCCGGTAGTGACATTGCATTTTTCTCTGGACTCCTTAAAAGTGGGTCCTCGGCAAAAGTAAAGTGGGATTGAGAGTGCTTAAAGCATGGATCAGTGGCGTAGCGTGCAATTTGGCAACGTTGAACTGTCTGCATTTAAACCTATTGAAAATATCGAACAATCGGGTGTTCGGTGAACACCTTCGCATTCGACCTTTTACATGGGTTTATACGGACACAGTACAACGTTGCCAAATTGCACGCTACGCCACTGGCATGGATGATACAAATTGCTTGTGTCTTCTGGCAGTATACTAAAAAAAACTCTTGTAACTAATTCAAGTCATCTACAGGTGTCTGTAGGTTCCCAATGTGACTTAACCCATGACATCCTGAATTATTTCATTTTTTTTTCAACCATTTTCAAAACAACCCTTAATAAAGCAACCCCCAAACCTTTAAAAAAAAAAAAAAAAAAAAAAAAATAACAACTTTAGAATGCTCAAAAAAAGGCTGATGCCAAATGACATTTAATCTTTAACATCTGATTGCCAATCTATTACCTCCTAATTTAAAAACCCCCAAAATAATGAAAACTACCGTCTAGCTGTAGCCATATGGCTGCGCTAGGATGTTATGGGATCAGAATTTAACAAAAAAAAAAAAAAAAAAAAAAAAAAAAAAAACAACAACAACAAAACAACAACAAAAAAACAAGAAAAAAACAAAACACCCCTAAACATTTTTGGGAATTTTTCAGTGAATGAAATTGCAAAATAACCTTTGAAAGTCATAACCAAGCATTTTCGAGGACGTAGAATTCATGATCGCAAAAAGGTCGCATTAATTGTTTGATTTACACTGTTAAAAAAAACGGATCGAGAGGCATGCTTCGTCCGCCGTTATAATCGAAGCATTCACTCCGAGTGAGAATTCAAGGAGTGAGAATAAGCGGAGTTAGAATTGACGGAGTGGGAATGAAAGGAGTGAGATTCGACGGATTGAGTGTCAATCCCTATCGGGGTGAGAGCTCTCACTCCCTGACGGGGTGAAAGTCGTCCCTCATGGGTTTAAAAAAGAGGATTGCTTTTCACTCCCTATCGGGGTGAGAGCTCTCACTCCCTGACGGGGTGAAAATCGTCCCTCATGGGTTTAAAAAAGAGGATTGCTTTTCACTCCCAATGGAAGTCAAAATGTAAGGCGTTGCAGCTCCCTCCAGGAATGAGTCTTATACCTCAAGAATTGCCGCTTGAAATGTGAATCAGGAGTCACGTAGTCACGTCAAACAAAAACATCACGATAAAGTTCTTAGATTTCCGCGATTGCGAGGGGACCCAAGGGTGTCATTATTTGGACTGAAATAAAACTTAAGACAGCAAATTTGAAGAACAGTGTAGCTACCACCACTTATGATAAACACATCCACATGCTATCGCCAATAATTAATCGCTTGATGATGATAATCATCATATGATTCAACGGTACAAAATCGCGCTAAAAAACACCTTTAACGATAAAATTTTGATAATTTTAATTGGTCTCGTGCGCTGAAAATAAAAGTTGGTTCGATAGACTAAAAAAGTTATTTAATAATTTTTCGAAGCGTCTACAGTCCCCACCATAACCACCAAATTAGTACTCACAACCAACCAACTGACACTGGTTGTGGCTACAAACATTACTTATAAGTTGAATCGGTAAGCCTATGCAGTTAAACGCATTAGATTTGAGTAAAGTTCTTTGGGATCGGGAAAGAAGAACGCGAAAGAAATAGGAAATACCTGTAAATGCAAGAAATGTCAGAAAAAATGCAAAGAAACGTTACATAAAATATTTAAATTTATCATGGACGTAAAAACACATAGTAAATAAACAAGTAAATTTCTAAAAAAAATCGTATGCTGGTAACAATCTACTACCTTTCATGCGAGCTATCAAGTTTATTCTCACGTTGTTCCCACGATGAAATATAGAACTTGATTTAAAGGGAAAATGAAAACTCTATTCAGAGTGTCATTAATCTTCAAAATCAAAAGTTCAAACAAATTTCTCGCCCAAAAACTACCTCAGACATTATAACTATGCGAATCAGCAAGTAGTCATTCACTTCATGTTGAATAAACTATCTAATTATAATCACACATAACACTGGGGAACTTAGAATAACGAGGAAAATGAAACGTACGCAAATAAACACAACCAACGAAAAACGCGCGACCTCTCCTCGGCAGAAAAACTCAAGACTGATTTGTAACGGTCATTGGCGGGGCGGGTGAGAGGGGAAGAGCAGACAACTGTCTCCTACGCGAATGGAGCCTCATCTCGTCCGGACGCAGACTTTCGTCCGCGAGGGATGGAACACAGTCGTTTGGTGGCACACAGCCACCCTGCGTCCGCGTACGGACGATTCGCAGTTTCTTTCGAGCTGGTTTTCACTCTGATACAGAGAGAGATTCAACCTTACGCGGAACTAAGTTTTTTTCGGCTGTCTGGATGTGACTGTCACTCGCTCTCGGGACAGGTTTCAGCCCTTTTTGGAGTCATCTCGTCTTTTTAAGAATAACAACAACCTTTCACGGATTATAACTCATCTCCCCGATTATAAAACTCCGAACTTCTATCTTCTCACTCCGTTATTTTTAACAGTGTACGAGCCAAAATTTCCGTTCGAAAATGCGCTCGTGGGGAAAATACATTGAACCAAAGTTTATTTGGAACCAGAGGTCCTCGGACAGCAATCGATGCGATGTATCGCTCTACTAAAACAGACTATTCAGGGCTGCCGTTTTGCGTATAATCAATGTTATTTTTCTATTCACCGATGATTCCACCGGTTGAGGAAAGATTACACAGTTCAGTTCAGTGTATGACTGTAATGCACGAAAATACTCTCATCTGTGTAATCTTTCCTTAATCGGTGGAAACTCCGTCGATTAATTAAAATATCCGCAAGTTTTTTAAAGTCATCGACGACTCCACCGGCTGAGAAAAGATTACAGATGCTAGTATTTTAGTTTATCACAGTCATGCACTGAACTGAACTGTGTAATCTTTTCTCAACCGGTGGAATCATCGGTGAATTGAAAAATAGCATTGATTATACGCAAAACGGCAGCCCTGAGACTATTATAGTTTCGTCGTCACTTTTGTCGAAACCGAATGTGCGTCTAAATACAATTGTTTAAGCACTTCCGATCGCGCCTCTTTAATTTGTCCTCATACATCATTACATCATGCGCATATGCTGAGCAAGTTTAGACGGATCCCCTGCCCCCCCCCCCTCTCTCTCTCTCTCTCTCTCTCTCTCTCTCTCTCCTTCTCTCTCTCTCTCTCTCTCTCTATCTATCTCTCTCCCCTCCCTCTCACTCCGTCTTTCTGTTTGCAAGTAGTAATTAATAATTAGGGCTGAACTCTCCATTCGCGAGTGTCTCATGTGTAACTTACGTTTTATAGTGTGAGTGTGTTTGTGTGTCTGTGTGTGTGTGACTTGCTCGCGTTTTTACTCGCTCGTCCTTTCTCAATTTGTGTCAATGTTATTTTGATTCGAACCGTGCCTGGACGAATTGGGATTCGAGCTTTCGAGTAATATTATTTGCTTGTTCCGTTCGTGTTTCCTTCTTTTCTTCTCGTTAATAGTTTAGGAAAAATACAAACTAACAGTCAACAAGTATAATGAAGAAAGATAACTTACGAATCTTGAGTATATAAAGACCCTCGAAATCCTGAAAGCTCTCCATGAGAAAATGGGAGCCTCGATCAAAATACGGGGTTTGGACGCTATGGTAGAGCTCGAGCATATTTGGATTATCGGATCGATGGATTTTTTCTGACACGTAGCGAACTTATGTTTCCAAAATGCACCAAAACGCGTCGGTGATAGGTTGGGTAGCAACGAGTCGAATCCCTCCCTGGCCCAAGGTTATAGATTAAAGAGTTATGTTCATCTGACTTCGCGCCACAAATTCAGTGGCGCGCAGTTCAAAATCACTGCAAGCAAGATGGCCGACAAAAGCAGAAAACATTTGGCTGCCCTCTGCAGGAAAGCAGAAAACAACCCAATGTTTTCTGCAAAGAGTATACTTTTTCTGCTTTTGTCGGCCATCTTGCTTGCAGTGATTTTGAACTGCGCGCCACTGAATTTGTGGCGCGAAGTCAGATGAGCATACCTCTTTAATCTATAACCTCGTCCCTGACCAACCGCTCACAGATGCGTTTCAATGCATTTTGGATGGAAGCATAGTTTGCTCCTTGTGAGAATCCATCGACCCGATACTCAAAATGCGCCAGCTCTATTACGGACAATCCATCATTATTTTTTACCTTATTTTTCCATTTAATCCAATAAAATTGTTAATAGGGCTCTTGCAAACTTTTTCTGCAAGTGATTGAAGCGTTGGTTCTTATAAACACATGTAAAACTGATGATGAGTACACTAAAAAATCACAAAATTCACGCTCAGAATCGGGATTAATGGCGGAGCTACGCATCAAGTATCATGGGAGATTCATATCTAAATTGAGACTGTGGTTCCGTAGAGAAAGTGTCAAATTAGACAGGAATCTCCCATGATATTTGCGTAGCCTCGCCATCACGATCTTGTCGTTACGGCTGTTTGCTGAAATTATACCGAACTTTAAACTTTTTTAGTGTGATTTTCGCTGGTTTTTACATCGGATTGGATCATTCATTTCCTCGCAGCAAAAGTTTGCAAGAGCCCATTGATACCCGCTAAATTCCCGCTAATCAAATAAGCAAATACATAGTCCATTTTAATGTAAAGACCAGCGGAGATCACGAAAATCACGCTAAGAAAGTCTAAAATTCAGACATAAACTCACATAACTGCTATAACGGCAAGTTTGTCTTGGCATGACGGTTCAATCATGGGAGATTCCTGTCTATTATGTCACTTTCTCGACGGAAACACAGAGATATGTCTCAAATTAGATAGGAATCTCCATGATACTTGCGTAGCTCCGCCATTAAGCCCGATTCTGAGATCGAATTTCGTTATATTTTAGTATGTACTCATCGTCATTTTTATAGTTTTTTATGCAAGAATCAACTTTTCAATTACAGATAGCAAAAGTTTGCAAGAGCTCCAGTATAAACGGAATTTTCGTTACGGTAGCTTTAAATCAAGTTGTTCTCGGTGTGCCCTCTGCCGTAATATTTCGCGGAAATTTGACAACATTTGGCCGTGCTCCCTATGGCAGATTGTGATGGATATGGATGAGCCGGATCGGCGCGGCAGTAGGCAGTGGCGGCGCGTTGGCATTGATGGACCGAATCCAATGAGGGCACCGCAGACATGAATCAATCCACCGCATGATCAGTTTTATTCATTGTTGCCAAATCGTGTTGAAATTTCTTTCATTTGACCTTTTTATTCGCTGTGAAATTTTTATATTTTGTTTTTCAGTGCAATCTGGCAATCATGGTTTCACTCCTCTCCTCCTCCGTTTGATCGCGTAGCGGGAGAAATGCTTGTAACACAGATTCAAGGCTCTCGACGCGACATTGCCGTACACTCCCTTCGATTCCTCCGAAAATCCCCCTCATCGGTTAGGCTCTAATTTTCGCAAACGTTTATTTTTTACAGGGTCGAAAAATGGTCCAAATTGAACCTCAATGTTCGATGTATCGAATAAGAAAAATAATATCGAACTTTTGATTGCGCACAAATGCACAACTTTTTCCGTCTTTTCGAATGAGGTATTACAAGATAGGGGTTGCCGTTTGAAAATTTTGATGAAGGGGGGTTTTCCCGCCAAAAATGTTGAGGTGCCTGAAAGTCGACTTTCGGTTTATTTGATTTTTAAGTCATATTTTTTTCTTGAAAGTACTCGTAAAGTAGAGTAACATACGCGCGCAGTTTTTTGTTTTGTTTTACGACTCTTTTTGTTGGAGTTAGGAATTTTCGAAAATTGTTCCTGGATCGAACTTCGATCTTCGATATCTCGAACACGAAAAAAGATATCTACTTCCGGATTGAACTAAAATGCTTAGAATTGTACGCCCTTTCAAATGAGGTATCACGAGATAGAGGTTGCCTTTTGATAATTTCGAGATTAGGGGGAGACCCCTTGAAAACCACCCAAATTTTGGGTTGTGGCAGTATTTTAGGTCAAATGACTATATTACCAATTTTTCTCGATTTTTTTGTTGGTTTTCAAGAAAACCATAGTGAGCAGGTTTCGTGAAACACCCTATATTTGACTCTGCTTCCGTACGCGCTCACCGTCAACCGCTGGATTTGAGGATAGCGCACCTTAAGAAAAACTCCTAATGATCTAACCTCAAACCAAGCGAATAGGCTCACTCTATTTTTGACTCAGTGCATTATATCGCTTGTTGAGGGCTCTTTGTTGATCGTTGCAGCTTCGGCAACGCTGGGCTCCTCCGAGACCGACCGATCAACTCCAGCTACCGAATGCGCACGCAGGCACTGGCGCACGCATCACAGCTGGCGGGCATTTTCTTATGAAATAACACCAATAACGGTCATCGATCGGACATCGGTGATCGGTTCGAGTTCGTATTCGCACATCATTTGCATCGAAAACGTGAGGCGTCAAGCTGAGATTCGTCACGCTGTTGTCACGCATGCTAATAAAAAGACAGGTAGGGGAAAAAAGAAAAGAAAAGAAAATTATAAAAAATAAAAATGTACAGGGGATAGAAGGAGAAGCCTGGGGCACGCGCGGGCATTTTATATAGGATGGGGGGGGGGGGCTTTAAAGCGTAAAAGTGTCAAAAATTTACCTACTTGTGAAAAGTATATATCGGGCACAATATCCGTGTGTGTCGAAGCGACGGGCAAGCAACGTTGCAAGTTAAACACGTGCGATGCTATGGGCGTAAACTGTTGACTATCGTTTTCCGCTCATTTAAACGTGCGTAAAATAATCGATTTTTAGGACTTCAAATTCAATTTTTTAAGAATTTAACCTCCATTATTGGTTCTTATGGAGTAGATATCAATCATAAGCGGCGGTAGCAGCGTAGACTTAGTCAGACGCGCACCTGGGAGGTTATATACATTGGTTGTTACCTACAAGTATTCATGATATATTGAGTCTGCATGCGAACTTTATAGCCTGAGCAGTAGGGTCCATTTTAGTGTAAAATCACTTGACCCATTCCGCGAAACGTCTCAAATGTTTATGGACGTAGGCGGTCCATGGGGAAGGGTGAAGCTCCTCACTTTTGTTAGAAAAAGGCTCAAAATAGTGGTAAAAATGCATTTTTAAATTCTACTGCGAATCCAAATGCCGGCTATTACTACAATATTACCATTTTAACAAACGTGAAGTTCTATACTTTTTGTCTCCTCTGTCTGTCAGGAACAAAAAAGAAGGTCATCACTTTTCGAGTGCCAACTTACTTTGTTCCAACTTATCTTATTTTAGTTAAGAGTGACGAGCGATTTGTACATACTTTATTACTAATTTAAAATGTTAGTGTAAAATTTTTACTTTTAAATTCTCTTCCCCCCCCTCTTTCTGCCCCCCCCGACACGCACACACATTTGAAGTCACAGACCGCCCATGTTCATAGATGCATTATGTCCAGTAAAATGAGTCCGTCATTCCAAGGACTCATATGCATTTGCAAAGTACGGCCGAAACTTGGCAGCCAAGTGGGCATATGCCTCCCAATTTGGGCGCTGCGATCATATCAGCTCGCGTGAATATGAAACTAGGTATGTGCAGTGATTGATATGACTGCATATGCAATGCATGCGAAACGGACGACGCGGAGTAGCCGAACGAATATTAGCAGATACACGTCATTCATGTAGGCTGATTGAATGGATATAAACGCACCGGTAAAAGTACCGGTTACGCCTGCGCAGTGCACCGATCACCACTCGTGTGATTGTGTGATTGGTATGTTTGTATATGCGCGTGCATGGAGGTATTGGAGGTATACCATGTGCGCCCCAAAAAATCTCACCACTAGCGGATCCAAGTTATTGTCCTTCTCTCTCTTCTCCCATTAGAATGCATGTGTTAGCAAAGGATAGAAGAGGGGGCGAAAATCACGTGACTGCCCCTCTAATCTGTCCTTTTCTATCATACGCGTTCTAATGGGAGAAGAGAGAGAAGAATAGATTCCTAGCGGATCCAAGTTATTGTCCTTCTCTCTCTTCTCCCATTAGAATGCATGAGTTAGCAAAGGATAGAAGAGGGCGTTGAAAATCACGTGACTGCCCTGGATCTGTCCTTTTCTATCATACGCGTTCTAATGGGAGAAGAGAGAGAATGATAGATTCCTGGTTCTCACTCGACTCGACTTCTTCTCTCATATCTTTGTGAGAAGATAAACATTCGAACACTCGTCAAAGCTCTTCACTTCTTTAGAGCGGATATTTTGTTTACTCATAAGACTTTAAATTGCAGATCCGTCGCTCTTTTCACATTGCTCGTTTAGTCGTTCGGTCGTTCAAGCTCGAACGAAGCACGAAGTTCGATTCGCGGAACAGCCGATGTTTCCATCCTTTTCTATAGCCGTGTTTTTAATGGATGTAGAGAGCGAGAGAGTGAGATAACGGACAGTTGTAGCCAGACGTAAAGAGTCAGTGATGCCAGATTAGGTCCAAAAATACACATTCTACATCAAATCACGAGAGAAATGTACGTATTGTACGTGTGTATTATTAGACTAATTTTGCAGCACTGCAAAGAGTAGGTCAATAAAATGCTTCAACCGTAGACATGATCCGGCAATGTTGCATTTTATCCATTCAAACTCGTGAAAAAGGTCTCGGTGCAGAGAGGAGTCCTCCAGTCTTTGACAGAGTATCTCTTATAAAAAGTATTCGATAATTTTAATTCTCCGAAATTTTTGTGAGGATATAAATGTATTTTAACGCGCCAGTTCTTAAATCGATTGATCGGAAGAGATTTTTTTTTTTTTTTTTTTTTAATCCTGGCGCTTCTCCTGTAACTCACCTGACAGCATAAATTGCGTATTTCGACGTTTCCTGGTTAAAATTTCGACAGATGTACTTTTTTTTTTTTGTTTTGTTAGCGGAGAGAATTACGGTTTTAGCACTAGAATCCTTTTGTGGATTTCTTTGTAATCTGCAATCCCGTTTCCCGTGACATGCAGTGTTCATCATGATATCGATTCATTTAGTAAACTCTTTTGCCTTTCACTGCACTCTGCATGATGCAAAACGAGCCCTACTCGTTTCGACGCACAGTGGGTTGAATGGATGAAATTTCTTGGACTTAATTTTACGAATAAAAATCAAGATTATATGAACAATAAACAACAAGGTATAACTTGTGCGAGCTATGAATTTATTTAGAGTGGTATTTTAATGAATAAGTTGCGTAACCGCCATAGACGATTTTTAGGTTAGGTTTAAGGTGTGATTTTGTCCATTTTTTCCGATGTATTTTTAAGCAGGCGCACATTGGATAAAATAATGTTATTCCAATCCCACTGAGCGCCAAATCGATAAAATTACATGTTAAACCTAACCTAAAAATCCTCTATATAGTGATGGTTACGCAGCTTATTAAACATAACCTAAAATCCTCCATGGTGATAACCCAACTCACCCAATAGACTACCACTGTGTGAAGCAGTTTTCCCGCTTATTTCATCATAAGCTTTTAAAATAACCTCTCTATAGCAACCTTCAAGTAAATCAAATCAATCTGTCATATCACAACTCAAAAGGATCTTCTAAAAATTCTCTCCATCGATTATAACAATGGAATCAACTATAAAAGCGTACTTATGTAAATCATTTTTGTCCAAGATTGGTTAAGTAAAGTAGAAATCAATACTCTAACTGTTGCTATTAATTATTATTTACGTGATAGCCACTCTAGATGAATAATGTATAGCTCGGTTGTTAACTGAACAATCTGTAATATTGCTCATCTTATAGATTAAAATGAGTCAGTTCACAAGGTTTTTGTTAGAAAGCATGGACACAATTATTTATGTTAGTTAAAAAAAAAAAGTCGTTTTTCATTTTTCAGTCAAAAGTCAAAAAGTCAAAAGTCATTTTTGTCATAGATTGGTTAAATCAACTATAATTCAATACTCTCACTATTTTTACCATTATTATTCACGTGACAGCCACTCTAGAGTCTAGATAAATGATGTATAGCTCGTTGGTTAACTTAACAATGTGTAATATTTTTCATGTTAGAGCTTAAAATAAGTCAGTTAACGAGGGTTTTATAAGAAAGTTTGGACGCAATTTTTGTTTTTTTATTTTTATTTTTTAAAATGAAGAAAAAGCAACGTTTTATGTCTGAGAAAAGGAATACTTTGACCCACTGTGTCGCGAGGCGTAGGTATCGCGTTTTACCTTCTTGTGGATGCTTGCAGCCGTTCGTTTCGTATTGAGACAAATAAGGACTTTTATGCATTTCTAAACTAAGGAACATCGACTTGTCAGGTTTGACCGCCCGACCGCAGAATTAATTAACGGAGAGAAGAATAAAAGTTGACTCCTAAAGCGCATGTCCGTTAAATGCATTTGCATGGTATGAAGGAAAAGGAAAAGTTTGCAAGTTTTGAATTGGTAAAACCGTACATATGTTTTGGGTGGATACAGGAACTTGTCTGTCTCTCTCTCCTCTCATTTGAATATGTATGCGTTAGAAAAGGACGGAGATAGGGTCTGAAGTCACGTGATGGCTCCCAGGGCTCACTCTGCCATCCTTTTCTAAAACATGTGTTTGTAGGTCAAAAGGTCTGTTGCAAACTTTTGTTTTAGCTGTATGGAAGGTTGATACCTGAGTCAGTGGCGTCGTGTGCAATCTGGCAACGTTGCATATAGTCCATTAAAACCCATGAAAAAGATCGAAACACTAGGGGTGCACAGTGCACTCCCTCGAACCTATTGAGGAGTTGGAATGTATAGTGAGGCCAAAATTGTTCAGCCATATTTGATTGTTCCAAAGATTGTGCAACTTCTTTCTCATTGTGAATCATACTGAATGTATTTGCTAATATGATTTTCCTAAAAAAAAAGTTGTTCATTAATGAAAGAAATTCTACTAAAAAATGTAGTTTCGGTGCGGACGTCTTGGGCTCTCATTTTGACAAAGAAGCAAGCCGTGGCGTAGCGTGCAATTTGACAACGTTGTATTGTGTCCACATAAACCTATTTATAAGGTCGAATGCGAAGGTGTTCACCGAACACCCAATAGTTCGACATTTTTCACGGGTTTAAATGGATGAACTGCAACGTTGTCAAATTGCACACTACGCCACTGGAAACTAGCGCATCAGTGGCGGCGTGTGCAATCTGGCAACAACGTATTCTCTCCATTTAAACCTATGTAAAACAATCGATCTTCAGGAGGTGCAATTGCACCCCCAAGATATCGATACTTTTGCATGGGTTTAAATGGAAAATTAGCATAGTTGCCAAATTGCACGAGCCGCAACTGTAGCACATAAATATGTAATGCCGTTTTTAATTTTGCCGAAAATTCGTATTCGTTGACGATATTTTTAGACTGTGGCGCGGGTAGTCCGCGGGGCAAGAAAAGTAGACTAATGTCGTCGATGAAAACGAGCTGTCAGCGATTGTCGGCGAAATAAAATACGGCGTAACATTTGCCTGATTTCGGTCGTAGATCGATCGATATACTATAAGGAATGACAACTGAAATGCCCATTCAATCACCTCGAATCTTCTAAATTCAAGCAAAGACGCGCTGATCTGCGATTCAAATCCGCGTCAGTTCTAACAGTGCTTCGGATTTGTATTGACCCCGCGTCCAACTAGCGGTGCTTTGTACCCTCTCCACGGTTGCCGAAGTATCGAAAGAAAAAAATCCCCATCTTCTTCAAAATTGGAAGCAGGAGAAATGAGAATGCCACTTTCCCCGAATTTTGACTTTTCAGCCAATCATGGATACTATTACTATGGATAGGGTCTTCGTCTCTCAGAACGTATGAAACATCTCTTGAGTAGAGGGCCAAAGCATAGCTGTCGTTTTGTGTTGAGTTACTGGTATTTTTAATTTTAATTCACCTGATTCCGCGGGTTGACCAAAAAAGATTACACAGTTTGGTTCAGTTTATGACTCTACACACGTGGGGGGGGGGGGGGGGATTTTTTTTTTAGCGTTGACAAAACCCCAGAACAGAGCTAAACAAAGTTATTTTTGTTTGGCTAACCGAAGAAATTTTGCTGCGTGATCCGAAGATTCGGTTGGCTCAATGAAAGACTTTTGCTGGATCACTTTTCTATCAAAGGTTTTGTCACCGCTACCCAAGTTTTTTTCTATTTTTTTTTCTGTATATATAATGCACGAAATTACTGGTAGGTACTTAAACCTGCGTAATCTTTTCTCAATCGCTGGATCCACCGTTAAATCGGAACATTCTTAAAAATTTTCGAAATTTTCGACGGAGACTCCACCGATTTAGAAAAGATTACAGGTATGTGAAAATTCTCGTACATTATAATCAAATACGATGAACTGAAGTGTGTAAATCTTGTCTCAATCGGTGGAATCCTCGGTGAATTGAAAAGTTCCGCTGAATATACGCAAAACGGCAGCTCTGTGATTAAGATATTTTTAACGTGAGCTCTGCGATGCATAAATTCTAATTCATTCTCAAGTCTCATCTTAAAATGAACTGGGGTCTGTTTAGCTGGAAACAATTTGTAAACAAGGCGCAAGCGCAAAACTGCGCAGACAAAAACAAACGAATCGTCGATTGAAAGGACGGACGATTTTTTTTAAGCTCTCGAAAGCTGTGACTGAAGTGGAATATCAATCGTTCGAAACCTCAAGGTGGATGTCCATCTTGAGGTGCCCGAGCGACGCACAGTGGAACGAGTCAAAGGGGATGACCGGACATGCCGTGGCGACTTTAAATGCTTTTATCTTTGTTAATACGCAATGTAAAACTTTGAAAGTTAATTTATTGGTTTTATTGTAAAATTTCCTTCAAGAATCACCCCATATATTTTGTTTTCTGACTATAAAAACATCTCAAATTTGCATTTTTTAGTTACGTTTTCTTTGTCCAACCCCTCCCTTTGATTCGCTCCACTGTGCGGCGCGGCGGCTACCTTCTCGTGACGTAATGGTCGAACGCATTCCACATGAATTCGCTCACTCCTTCGAATTTTAAAACTATTACCATTGTTGTCATTATCTCTATTGTTATTCACTCTGACGCGGAGTGACACGAACCGTATGATAACGGGGGCGTAGTCCGAGTGTTGCCATTTTCCGGACGACGATCCGAAAATTGGTCTCCTGCAAAATTTTGCAACAGCCTATAGAGAGGGTCAGTGGCGCACTCTGGATATGAGATCGAAAAAAATTGCCAGAAATTAGTGAAAATGAAGTAATAAAAATCATCGTTTTTTATTTTTCTATACGCTTATTTTAAAACTATCTCGTGACTTTTCCAGGTGTAAATCACTTGCTAATAGTGTTCTTTGAAATTAAAATGGTACCCTCAAACCGGGTGGAAAAATCAGGGTGAAGAAGCAAAAAAAAAAAAAAATAAAATAAAGGAAAGAGGTTATCAAATTTAAAAATGTATGTACTTCTCGAATTCGGCAAAATCGCAGTGTAAGTGAACAAATAAAAAAAAAAAAAAAAAAAAAAAAAAATATGTCATAAAGTTCAAAATTTTGATAGGCGTCGGAGGGCGGCAAAAGCCCATTATTTCCCCCCTCTCCGGAAACCTCGGCACACCCCTATTAGTAGAACTGACTCTCTGTAAGCATGGCTGTAACAAAGTTTGGCAACACTGCGTATAAGTCGACTACGAAAACAAACGAGTGTTTTATTCATTGCAATTCGTTTATTTTTCCTGCTTGGCATGGTTTGACCATTCGAAAAGTCATTTTTTTTACCGTTTTTAGTTTACGGTATCGTTTTATCGCGCATATTATGTAGCTGGTGTTTTAAATTGTTTTGCGAAAAGTACAAACATTGTATTATTATTTAGTTTGTCTTAAACCGACCTCAACATGTGTAATTAATTAATGTTTTTTTTTTTCTCTCTTTTGTTTCAGGTAAACTTATGCATATTTCTCGTAAATCTTGCTTTGCTTTCTAATTGGTTTGCGTTGTGGGTAAGTTTTATTGATGTTTAAGCTTTTTGGAGTGAAAAGTACGTTTCAAATGGGCATAGTGAGATTTCAAACTTGTGCGACAGAGATAGGAAGTCATGCAAAGTGTCATCATTATTCGATTTCTTTATATAATAATTTAAAATAAAATAAAAGCCACAAACGAAAGAAAAAAGAAAACAACTGAATGATGTTTCAACGTGATCATAGAAAATCTCAACAGCGAATTAATGAATAATTTATAATTTAATCAAAACTGTAGAATAATGGGTCTCAATATGGGACTACTGCACACTTTTCTACGGTAGATTTAAGAATCGAAATGAATGTAGATTGTAGAAACCTCCAAAAATAACAATGGCAGCACTAAAAACTTACGAAATCCACTTCTAAACTCACAAAATGCTTTTAAAAGCGGTGTTGGGCACTAATAATAATGGGAGATTCCCATCTTAATTTCGTTACCCTTTGCTGAGAAGGAAGTTTTACAGAGTAACTATATAGCCACCAGAGGAGTACTTAGATTAACAGCCGATTGATTAATGGTATCGTGACACCTGGTGACACCTGTGCCAAAGGAGTGTCATCTCTCATTGGCCACTTCTCGATAAAGTGACGATGCGGGAATCTCCTATTATTAGTTTCCAACGCGCGTCTCAGAACATTTTTTTTAGTTCCTAGTGAATTTTGTAAGTTTTTAGTGCTTCCACCATTATTTTTGGTGGTTTTTACTTCTGAATCGACACCTAAACTGCATGAAGCAAAAGTTTAGTGCGCAACAGCTCCTTCGGGAACTTCCCGTTTTGACATCACAACCCGGCAAAAAATTGTGATTCGGACTTTAATTTTTTTTCTTCGTTGATCACTTCTTTAATGTCAAAAGAAGGCATTTCAGATCAATTCAAGACTTTTTCAAAATTTCCCTCGAATGTCCTCCAGACGTCCTGAAGACGTTGAACGTCCATTTTTTTGCCGGGAATGCGCGTTGAGCGGTGGTCCTCGTGATTCCTTTTAATTGGAATGCAAGGACCTACTTCAAATATGAAAGTATCATTTCCCTCACAAAATGATGTTGAATTCAAAAGCAATTTTTTCCATTCTGAAATTTCTATTTTCTATTATAAATCTTTTCACGCTTTCAAATCCGACAAAGAACCTTCCGCGTCTATATAACTGACAATGAGAGGAGCAAATGCTTTGTCAGATGATTTATTTGGCTGTGAGCTAGATATATGGAACGATTCCGTTCTTTGTCGTGGACTGCGGTTTTATTTTGACCGTGACGCTATGTGCTTCGTGCACGCGCGGGGTGACCACAGATCGACCTTGCAATTGCTCAATTCCGCGCATCATCGCTAAACATATCCGCGGATCCCGCCAATCCCGCGGTATCCGCCACTTTTCGCTCGCGGCTCGGCGATTTGTCCCATCGACGACGGCACACATTGGCTCACAAGGGGAGGTCACGAGGTGGTCACCTCCGATTTTGACCAAATTTTGGGAGAAGGTAGTCTAGGGGTAGGGAAAACACCTCCCAAAATTTTCGATCCAATGGGCCTTTGAAATGCCTTAAAGTCACTTTAAAGTTATGTGCGACGCACATGTACCGAAGATTCCGGCAGTAACTCTCAACAGGCGCTCTGGCCGAACGGTAGCGTGCTCGCTCGGCAACTGGGGGGCCCAGTTAAATCCCGGCGAATCGCTAGATTTTTTTGTAAGTTTCCGAATTGTTTTTCTATTCTTTTCCCCCTCTGTAATAGTAAATTTCTACAAAAACATTTCAAGCACTTTTTTTTACGGAAATGGGCAGCATTAGAATATTTGGTAGAAAAATAATGTTAAAGAGTGAAATCAATAAAGAAGAAAAAACGGATGGAACATAACGACAAAGAGAGGAAATAAGTTAGATTGTAAAATACAAAAATAGTAACAAACGATAAAACCCTCCAAAAAAAAAAAAACAGAATCCAAAAAAAAAAAAAAAAAAAAAAACTCACCCACATCAATATCTATCTCAAGCGGTCCAATCATTTTTTATTTTTTTTCTTTTTTGTTGTTTTTTTCTGGTTTTTCTTTTTATTTTTCTTTCGCTATTATTCTTGTGTTACAATCTAACTTTTTCCTCTCTTTGTCGTTTTGTTCCATCCGTTTTTTAAATTCTTTACTGATTTCACTCTTTCACATTATTTTTCTACCGAATTATTCTAATACTGTCCATTTTCGAAAAAAAAAAAAAAAAGGTGCTTGAAATATTTTCTGTAAAAATTTACTATTACACAGGGAGAGAGAATAGAAAAGCAATGTCGGAAACTTACAAAAAAACCCAGCGACCGCCGGATTTGAACTCGGGACCTCCAGTGTGCGAGCGAGCACGCTACCGATCGGCCAGAGCGCCTGTAGAGGTTACTGCGGAATCTTCGGTACATGTGCGTCGCACTATAACTTAAAGTGACTTTAAGGCATTCGAAGGCCCTTTGGGAACAAAATATTTTGGGGGGTGTTTTCCCTACCCTAGACTACCTTCTCCTAAATTTCGTCAAAATCGGAGGTGACCACCTCGTGACCTCCCCTTGTCAGTGGCGTCGCGTGCAATTTGACAACAATGTATTCTATCCATTTAAACTCATGTAAAAGATCGAATTCAGGGGGTGCACAGTGCACAAGGAAAATTCGATATATTTCGTAAGTTTAAATGGAGCAGTTGCATTGTTGCCAGATGTCACGCGACGCCACTGCATTGGCTCTTAACATAAAATTTTCTCTTGTTCTCCGACATTTTTATGTAGGAACGGAAACCTGGATTATCCGTAATGAGTCTGTTGCAAATTTTTGCTAGAACGATTAAGAGTGAGTAATGTAATGTAAAACCGCCTGAAACGTTCATTGGTGGCATCAGAAAGTCATGAGATGCAATAATAAACTCACAAGAGGCGTTTAATGAAGTTCAAGATGGCGAATAAATATCGAGCAATCTGTATGCATGCACCGTGAACATCCAAGGATGCGGCCAACGTTGACAACCTCACTGGAGGTAGAGGTTATGTGTTTGTTTACGTTGTGATTGGCTGTGATCGATATTGTGAGGTTGGCTGTATCCTTGGCTGTTCGTGGTGCATGCATACAAATTGCTCGATATTTATCCGCCGTCTTGAATTTCATTAAATGCCTCTTGTAAGTTTATTATTGCATTTTATGACTTTCTGATGTCACCCATGGACTTTTCAGGCGATTTTACATTAGATTATACACTCTTAATCGTTGTAGCAAAAGTTTGCAACAGACCCATTTGACTTTTTACACGGGGTATTGTAAAATTGTACGAAATAAAACGTTACTAAATTGCTCGTTTCACGAGTGCACGGAGATTTCCTTAAATCTGGCAGCTTTGTCGCACCTCCGCAATATCACTTTCCCTTTCTCGCCGTTCGCGTTCCTCATCTTCGCATAATTTTCGCGCCGCGTCCTTGAGGAGTGATTTAAGTTAACTCAACTCAACTCAGCATCTTTTTTGCCGAGGAAACCGGCTTGATGAACGAAACGCAGCGCAACGCTCGATGCAGGGTGGCAGGGTGGCAGGGTGGGTAAATACGCAATTTTTGCAAGGTGCCTTTTATTGCATCTTCGCGTGACCATGCCCTGTAGTGCTGGTTCATGCCGATCCTCCAGGGTTGCCAATTTTAGCTGGAATATAATTTGCTCTCTATGATGACCCTCCCGTATGTGAGTGAGTCACGACCGGAATGTCCAAACTTTTTAATTTTTATAGAGACTTCTCGCAAGAGACCGATTTGGTGCGACGCACGATAGTCTGAGACCTAAAAAATAAAAGTGGCCAAAAATCAACGAAAAAAAGTCATAAAAAATTATTGTTTTCGACCTGTTGAGCTTAATTTGAAACTTTCGAGTGACATTTTCATGTGCTAATTACTTGTTTGAAGTGTTTTCTGTGCTAAACTTGGTCTTGATAGTTTATAAATCTCTCTCTCTCTCTCTCTCTCTCTCTCTCTCTCTCTCTCTCTCTCTCTCTCTCTCTCTCTCTCTCTCTCTCCTTATGATAAATTGATGGTAAATTTATTTTTTGATTTTTGGCCGTTTCTCGACGATCTGAGACCCCATGGTGCGACATCACAAAAATAGTTGGATTCAAACAAATGTTCTGTCTCTCTCGCTCTCACTTGGTTTTCCGTAAGATTTTGGATCCAAATTTTCAAATGCAAATTCATGCTAGTATAAACAACCCAGTTCTTTCAGATTTTACTACCTTACTGGAGTCTACATGCTTTGAAGTATATTTATGTTTCAACAACATTTTCGAAACATTGTACGCATTCATTTACAATCACAGTTATATCGAAGAAAGACCCATGTTTTGTCCTTGTCCCACTCACAGTTTCTTTGCAATCGTAACTCGGTCTCTTTAATTTCATTATTGTGAAAAAAAAATTACAAATGTTCCCAAATTTATGTGCATTAACTGAGAAACTTCTTTTTTTAATCCAAGGTGTATTTCGTTTGTGTTAAAGAAACTGCACAGTGAAGTATTGACTGAGAGGAAATTCCTTAAACCCAAGGAAAATGTCTGCTGCTACAAGTCAAAAAGATTCCTTGTTGTGACAGTGATTCTCCTTCATGCAATAACTTTACTTCGCGCAAGGAAAACTGTCACAAGTAAACGGGTTTCCTTGTTTTTAAAGAAGTGATTTCTCACAGTGTTTGATGTCTGACATTTTTAAAGGTTTAATTTTTTTTTTTTTTTTCCGAATGTCTTGTCTTGAAACAGAGTACCTAGACAAAAGCTGTTAGCAGATTCATTGACAATCTTGCAACAGTGTGATAGTTTCCGCAACCACGAGTATTCGTGTACGCAAAGCAATGCGCAATGCCGTGCAAAGCAAGTTCTCTTTCGTTGATATACCTTCGTTGAAGATGGCAAGGTGGCACTTGCCCGTCATAACCTTCGACATGACTCGGTTCCAGAGTTCAGACGAAACTGCAAGTCCATGTTGCCGCGCTCAGAGGAATGGGGCTCTTGCAACATTTTGCTGCAGGTGATTGAAGAGTTGATTCTGGCATTATCCTGTAAAAATAATGATGAGCACACTAAAAAATCACAAAATTCACTCTCAGGCTGGGGCTTATAGTAGCGGAGCTCCTCAGGTATCATGGGAGATTCCTATCTAATTTGAGACGTATCTCTGAGTTTCCGTCGAGTAAGTGACAGATTAGACTCTTCCATGATACCAAGGTTATAGATTAAAGAGGTATGCTCATCTGACTTCGCGCCACGAATTCAGTGGCGCGCAGGTCAAAATCACTGCAGGCAAGATGGCCGACAAAAGCAGAAAACGTATACTCTTTGCAGAAAACATTGGGCTGCCCTCTGCAGGAAAGCGGAAAACAACCCAATGTTTTCTGCAGAGAGCTAGTGTTTGTTTTCTGCTTTTGTCGGCCATCTTGCCTGCAGTGATTTTGAACTGCGCGCTACTGAGTCAGATGAGCATACCTCTTTAATATATAACCTTGCCATGATACCTGCGTTTTTCCGCCATTACGATCTTGCCTTACAGTCTACAGATGCTTTCTGGGTTTTAGTACTATGAAATTTAGAATTTTCTAGTGTTATTTTCGTGATTTTCGCTGGTTTGACATCCATCACTTTTGTCTAAATCTAACTGAACGAAATTTAACTTTGTAAGCTTCAGACCAAAGCCACCTGAAACAATTTTACTGTAAGGCTGTAATATCTGTCTTGATGTGTCCAGTCTAGATAGTATTATTGTAGAAGTCTTTGGTCTGAATCAGCTCAAGTCCCAAGGAAAAAAAAACCTTGAAGCCTTGAACTCCAAGTTCCTGGATGTGGCCATTCTGCCTCCAGCTTCAAATCATACTCCTTGTGCGGTATGTTTAACCTATTACGTATCGGTCAGACCTATACTTAAATTCCAGAGCACAATTGAAGACTCATACCAGAAGGATGCTCCGTTAAACGTCAATAACGCGTTGTTGTGGGTAATAATAATGCAGCTACCTTCCGCCAAGAAGACTTTCTCTCGACTCTTCCATTCATGGTGCAGTTTATTTTCAATTTTGTTTGCCTTGCTCCCTATCCTTTCATGATTCAACTGAATGAAGGAGGCGAGTTTTCGTCCTCTTTTATCCACAGTTTAAAAATATTCACCATAGATTTGTTGTCGTCAACTGGCAGGCGCCCGCGAAATTTTTGTCGTGATGGCACCTCAGATTTCTAAGATTAAAGCCAAAAGATGTTTGTTCTTTGAATTTCCCTGTACTCTACATTGGCAGATCCAGCCCTCGCGAACGGGGGAGGGGGGCGAACTTGGGATTTTCTCCCCCCCGGAGACCTCCTTTTTCTTTTTTCTCTCTTCCTTTCCCGTTTTCTTCCCCCCTCTTTTCCCCCTTTTTTGGCCGAACGGGGCCTGATCGCTCCCTTCGCTCCCCCCTCCCCTGTATCCGCCAATGGTAATCTTTTTTTAATACTACTGTCCATTCAATGAATAGCCTTTAAAGAACGAACACTTTAACTAAGGTTACCATAGCAACAGCAAAGTTTTACAATTTTCTACCAATAGCATCACTCATAGACAGTCTGAACGATCGGT
This sequence comes from Trialeurodes vaporariorum, assembly GCA_011764245.1. Lineage (NCBI taxonomy): Eukaryota > Metazoa > Arthropoda > Insecta > Hemiptera > Aleyrodidae > Trialeurodes > Trialeurodes vaporariorum. The sequence continues at coordinate 12,078,615 of VMOF01000220.1, forward strand.
TTCGATGAAAGTAAATGATCGGACCCCAGCTGGGCTCATCTTAACCCCACCCTCGTGCGAGGTTCAGGAAACCCTGCAATGTTTAACACGAAACGCTCTTAGAATCGTTCAGATGGAGCTCCATTCCACAAAATTTGGTGGAAATTCTGGCACTGACTAGACTATAGATATACGGTAGAAACACCAGCATTTTCTGGTTAACGCACCACAAATTCTTTGTTTTTCATTTTGTTGTACTTTTGATAATATTTTTAGGATTTAGGAATCATTTTTTTTTCCAGCGCAGCAATTTTCGTTTGGTCGGGCCACTTTCCAGTAGAGTTCAAATAAAATTGCAAATTGTGTGTATTTTTTGTTGATTTTCGGGAAAACAGAATAATTAAAAAAATTAATTTTCAGACCGACTTTGCAACATAGCTTCCTGCCGCAGCTCAGCTCGCAGCGTCCTCTCCACAGTGTTGCCATATTAAAAGTTAAAAATTGCATATTTTACATTGATTCTTTGAGGGAAATATACGGTTTAAAACCCTCCATCCGGCAACACTGCCTGATAGCTACATCCCGCGGTGTGTCGCGACCCGTGTCTCATCAACCTCGATCAAGTGACCAATAGGGGACCGTGTCCGAGACCATACAACGAGCGTCCCTTTCAAGTACGCGACGGGACGCAACTGGAGTCAAAGGGCGTCCATATTTTAAAAAAAAAAATATGATCGCGGGATCTCTCACCTTTGTCGAATCGCATCCTCCCTCAACGGTGCGCTGCAGCAGGTCGGTGCAGCAGTCGCAGCGACAACACTCCAACATCCAGCAAACTCAATGCATCGATAGTCTCAAGCCGCGAGCTACGAGCTACGAGTGTATGACTCATCGCGTAACGTAAGGACTCGTTGAAAGCGTATGCGCGTTCAGTGCTGTTCGCGGTAAATTCGGTCGGACGAAGGAAATTGATGAATGATGGAAACCGGGACTCGTGATCACCATGCGTGTTGGGCCCTCTGTTCGCGTTCGGATAGTCAACAGTCAACCACCTTTCCTCTGATCACGAAATTACACTATGATTCATACACAGACACCGCCCACTGCCCTTGACATTAAACTACTCCCCTCCCTTCCCCTTCTCCTTATCATCACCACCGGACCATCGCACCAAAATCACTCCGTTGTGGCGAATAATTTCAATGCTATTTTTCAATTAATGATTTCAACGTTGAATTAAGATTACATTTTTCAAAATTCAGTGCATGAATGTTAATAAAAAAATAAAATTTTATCTAATAAAACTTTTATTCAAGTGGGGCGTAATGACTTTGAGAAAACGCTTGAAATTTAAATTAATCAACCCGGAGTTCCTTTTCTATGAAGGAAAAAAATTACAGATGCAAAGATTTTCGTGCATACAGTTCTACACTACTGAATGTGTAATCTTTTTTTCAATGGAATCTCATGAATTCCAAAAAACATTGATTTTTTCATCTAGTGCAATGGGTTTAAATTTTCTTAAATATATAGTCCAATCTTTTTGTTTACAAAATTAAAATTCTCTTTGTTTTTTTTTTTTACGACGAAACAAAACGAAGTTAGAGAGAAACCCATAGCCGTAGGTCAGGATATTGTTCTTCTCTCTCTCTTTGCCCATTTGAATGCATGTGTTAGAAAAGGATGGATATTTTCGGCTGCCGCGTGACTTCGGCCCCTATTTCTGTCCTTTTCTATTACATGAAGTCAGATGGGCAAATAGAGAGAAAGACAAATTCTTAGCTACGGCCAGTGGGGCGTAGCGTGCAATATGAAAACGCTGTACTGTGTCCATTTATACCCATGTGAACTGTCGAATGCGAAGGTGTTCACCGAACATCCAATACTTCGATCTTTTCCATTTGGTTCAAATGGACGAACTGCAACGTTGCCAAATTGCACACTAACGCCACTGGCTTTACGGCTATGGAGAAAACGTTCAATATTTTCGACGGTTCGAAAAGTTCGCGGAAGCTTCCTAAAATTGAAATTTGACTTCTCCCGTCCGAGGATTATCGCAAGCCAACGATTCCAAAAGCTCACGAACGAGAGCGATGGACTATGCAGATGCAGGAAATGCAAATGATATAAAGAAATTGAGGAAGTTGAATCAATCCAACTTTCACGCTAATCCTCCTTCTCAAGTTTATAATCCTGCCACGCCAGCCTTAAAAATACTGTCCACGCTTGTTTGAAGAGGATTATAGCCTTCTGAAATTTCCTGGATTTGTTTTGGTCTTGGCTTTCTTCACTGTTACGTCACCCGCGCCCACCACCAGCGGATCAAAGTTACTGTCCTTCTCTCTCTTTTTTCCATTTGAACGCATGTGTTAGAGTAGCATAGAAGAGGGGGCGAAAATCCCGTGACTGCCCCTAATCTGTCCTTTTCTAACACTCACGTTCTAATGGGAGAAGAGAGAGAAGGATAGATTCCTGGATCCGCCATAGCCCGCGCCTCCTCGTAATACCCGATCGCGCCTATTCTATCATTGCAAAGCTATTTCTCTTCTCACAAAAACGCACGTTAAGTGTTTATGTTTTCGCTTTACGTAAGTACCTGCGTTCGTATACTGCAAGATATCGAAAATTGGAATCGCATTTATAAGAAGTCAAAAAGTAGCAAAAATCAACTTTCAAGACGAATTTCAATCTCAGAGAACACTTTTTACAAGTAATTTAAATTTAGAGATGTCACCGTATTGTTTTAAATTAAGTTCGCCACTGCGGCTTCATGCGCTTCCTCGGAGGTGTTGAAATAAACCTGAAAATTAAGATGAATGTCAAAATAGTCACTCGTATTTAGTTTTCGTTTGATGTGAAAAAAAGGAAAAATTATTTTGCGTTTTCTCAAAGTTTTCATAATAATTGTAATTTTTTGCGTTTTTTTCGAAAGTTTGAAAAAGTTGATTGATCCACTTTTGATCCTGCATGCTTCAATTACCTTTGTTTTGCAATCACCACACACCAGCTTTTGTATTTTGATCCAATTAAAGTTGAATCGTGACCTATGTCTAGAGAGACCAAAAAATGAAAGTTCTTGCTTTTGAATTGGCCTAAATTCTGATGAATATATTTTTACATTATTGTTCCAAAAGAAGAAAGGAGATAATGGGTCTGTTGCATACTTTTGCTACAACAATATAGAACCTTGATTCTTATGTAAAATTCGGCGAAAATAACGATGCGCACATTAAAAAGTTCAAAATCCACTCATTAACTCAGGAAATCACTTTAATTTCAAACAGCCCGCGCTACACTAGACACTATTTGCACCGGTATACTACAACATAGACGGAACCACCGTGCATAGGTAAACAACATCGTAACTGCAAAATGATGGAATTTCTTTTTTAATACGTGAAAAAGCTGCATTTGCTATCTGGTATTTTCGGTTTATCAAAGATTACAAAATAATATAAGAAATGTGCGCATCTTAAAACGAAACATTCCAATGTTTGTAAGTTCTGTTCATGTTTACAAAAACGAGATGGTTCCATCTATGTAGTTATAAGTCGGTGATATAGTGTCTAGTGTGTAGCGCGGGTTGTTTGAAATGGAAGGTATTTTATGAGTTAATGAGTGGATTTTGAACGTTTTTATTGTGCGCATCGTTATTTTCGCCGAATTTTACGTTAGAAACAATGAGTTATATTGATGTAGCAAAAGTATGCAACAGACCCATTGGGCAATTTTTGTCAGTGATTTTTCAAAGAGACGTATCTCCAAATTCTGCAATTCAACTCAATAACTACCCAACAACAAGCTACCTTACAAGCCAAAATATCCTATTGGATGGCTCAAAACTTCTGATGGAGCCATTAAAAAAAAAAAGAGGGGAGAAAGAGAGAGAGGACATCGGCTGGTATAAAATTAAAGAACGAACAGAATAAATTTACTAATTTTCGAAAGGGCAATGGTCTTGATTTTACCGTCTGCCCTCAGCCTGGCAGCTTCGCGTTGGACTCTGATCGCTCTCCCGCGACCCGCAGCCCGCATAATTTTACCCTAACTTCGCGAATGAGCGCACCTCGAATCAGCATCACCAGTCTGCTATGCAAAAAGGTTTTTGTTCGAATGAATAGGATGGATGGAGGATGGAGCGGTAGAAAATAGGCAAACTTAACCGCAGTCTGGCGGTGAGGTGCCTTGGCATCTGACTTTCTGACTCCATCCAAATCACTCTTTGAGGTTTAGCCGAGTTTTTTCTCTTTTTGTTCCAGTGAGTCGAAGCGCGAATTTTCCGCTGGACTGGAGTTGATCAAATCGATTGATTTATTTCATTCAACCGTATTTTGCAGTTTTGTCGACCCAGCCTGCGTTTAATCGCGAAATTACGTCCTGTGCATTTGGGACCTCTGTTTCATCCAGACTCATAGATTAAACGTTTCCCTCGTAATGAGGCTCTTGCAAACTTTTGCTTTTAGCAAATGAATAGTCTCATCTGATTTATAAACTTTTGCAAAAATCACGAAAATCACACGAAAAAAGTCTGAAAATTCAGTATTAAACGCTGGAAACAGCTGTAAGTGTATAACGGCAAGATCGTGATGACGGAGCAACGCATGTTACATGGTATCATGGGAGATTCCTGTCTAATATGTCACTTTCTCTACGGAAACTCCGAGGTATGCCTCAAATTAGATAGGAATCTCCCAAGATACCTCCGTCGTCGCTCCGTCATTAAGCCCGATTCTAAGAACGAATTTGGTGATTTTTTAGTGTACACATTGTCATTTTTACAGGATTTTTGCAAGAATCAACTCTTCAATGGGTCTGTTGCATACTTTTGCTACAACAAAATAGAACCTTGATTCTTTTGTGAAATTCGGCGAAAATAACGATGCGCACATTAAAAAAGTTCAAAATCCACTCATTAACTCAGGAAATCACTTCAATTTTAAACAGCCCGCGCTACACTAGACACTGTTTGCACCGGTATACTTCTACATAGACGGAACCTCCGTGCATAAGGAAACAACATCGTAATTACAAAATGATGGAATTCCGTTCTAAATATATGAAATATTGGCTGTATTTGCTGTCTGGTCTTTTCGGTTTATCAAAGATTACAAAATAGTATAAGAAATGTACGCATGTAAACGAAACATTTTAATGTTTGTAAGTTCTGTTGATGTTAACATAAACGAGATGGTTCCATCTATGTAGTTATAAGTCGGTGATATAGTGTCTAGTGTAGCGCGGGTTGTTTGAAATGGAAGGTATTTTCCGAGTTAATGAGTGGATTTTGAAAGTTTTTAATGTGCGCATCGTTATTTTCGCCGAATTTTACGTTAGAAACAATGATATTGATGTAGCAAAAGTACGCAACAGACCCATTACCGGCAGCAAAAGTTTCCAAGAGCCTCATTTCTTACATCCCCCCCAAATAAGCACGGAACTTTTTTAAGCTTTTTTACTCGGTTAACACCCTGTATATCTGTGAATAAAGGTATATGAAGAAACGCTGGGTTTTTTTTTTTTTTTTTTTTTTTTTTTTTTTTTTTTATCGGAGCAAAGTAAAAAATACATCAAAGCACGAAAAACGAAAACAAGAACCGAAACGAAATAATGGAATGAAAATTGTCCGATAACTTTCCTCTTTCCGTTCGGGCTTAATCTCAGCCTTCTAAACGCAAGTACTTCAGAAATATTTCAGCTGTATCGGAACTTTCTCTCGCTCTACGTAGACTGTGTACGTCTGTCTGTGCACCCGGAATACGTTGCTCAGATTTTCCTACAACTCAGAACAACCCTAGACTGTGTTCATTTCACATTCAACCTACGTGCTGTGAATGAGAGCTAGCTGATATTGGACAGTCTCTGAGGACCACCAGTCTAGTTTTTTTGTGAGCCGCAAGCTTTCGGGCGGTTTCCGTATTATTTTTTTTTTGTGTCGGGGCATATTTCAGAGTTGTCTAGAAAAGGAGGAGGAGGGGGAGGAGAACAGAAGTTTGAGTTCATGCCTTCCCGAGAGCAGCCAGCCATTGACGCATAGCGTTAGACACATGGCATGGCATGGCATAGCACGGCACTCGCGTGCGTGCTCGCCTTGTTGCCAGAACGATGGAATCCGGGGGCGGCGCGTATATATTGGGGATCATGGTCTTCTCTCCTCCATTCTTATGAATCTGTTTTAAAGAAAAAAGAACCCTAAAGGGAAGGTTGTAAGCATTTTTTTCTTCTTTTTCTTTTTTAACTGTTGTTTGATTTTTTTAATATTTATTTTTGGTTCAACGTGTTTTAACCCTTTCATGCACGCATTTTGGGTTTTTAGTTTTTTTGAGATTTATTTAGACCGTTCGAAAGAGGACACTTTTTTAAGAACTTTGATGGGTCATACAACTTTTTGAAAAATGTCCATTTAAATTCCATTGAATCCCATGTTACATGAAATGGTACACATGTGTACCACTATCCAAGAAAGGGTTAAGGATCATTGTTATTTATAACAATAGGGTACGCAGACTCTTGGATTGAGACATTATAGGAAATATTTCCCTTTTTTAAAAGAATTTTCCAATTTTAAACTGCTCCTCTGAAAATGTATGTTTTTTCAATTTTTGGTACACTTACCTCAAGCTCTTTGTCATCTAAAACCTCATTTTTTGAATAATGTTCATCTTGAACTCATAAACAAATTAACTAACTTCAATTGCATGAATAAATGGATATGATTCGAATTCTCGATTAAATTAGCCGGGGAAAAAACTCGTTTTTCAAGACATTTATTATAAAATAAAATGAAAGTGTATAATTTTAATTAAAAAAAAAAATCATCTGTATATAAACTTTGTTCAACGTGCCAAGATGCACATGAAAAAAAAGAAGAAAAACTAACGTAAATAGATAAGTAAATAAATAAATAAATAAAATAAATAAATAAATAAATAAATAAATAAATAAACAAATAAAAAAAATGATAGTTTTCAAGGTTCAAGTGGATGTGTACCGGAAGTTTGGTTAATATACATGGTGAAGATAGGGCATACAGCCTCCTCTTAAAGGATCAAAAAGACTTTTGTAAATAAATCGATGCTTCGACGTGCGTACGGATTTGATCGATTGTTTTCGAGTTGCCACTGGCAGACTTTCTTTTTATGGAAGACGGTTTAAGGGTAGCCAACCTCTGATCTCTCCGCATTCCTCTTCCTCGTTTGAAATTTGAGAATACTTACATTTGGAAATAAGTCACAACGAGCCGCGCGGGAATATTTGTCTTTTTGTTTTGTTGTGTTGCCCATTGTGTCTTTTCTTTTAATCTTTACGAATTGGATTTTTCTGATGTTGGTTGGTTGCTGTAGAATTATTTTTTTTTCCCGAGGGTTTCTTTAATTTTTTAACCTACATTGTTTTCCCGTATATTTTTGGAGCCCTAGTTTTTTCCCCTTAAAATTCAGAAAATTTTCTAAACTTTCTACAAACTTGATAGTTTGTATCCCTATTTTCGTCGTTAGTTGGACTAAATTGCTTTTCTGATAATTTCAATCAGTTAGGTGTTTTTTTTTTTTTTTTCAAAAGGTTTACTTAAGAAACGTGCACCGCCTTAGAAAGGCAACTCCGCTTTCTAGTCCCATCAGTTTATATTCCTATTTTAGCGTTGCTGATCTATCCGAAAAAAGTCTGAGATTATAGCTCCAGAGATGATAGTGATCTCTCCTGGAATAGTAGAGCTTGTTTCAGTAGTGTAGGCGCACCTAGACCATAATCTTTGGCGAATTTTCAACTTTCATTCCTTACAAATCAGAACGAAACTTATATCCGACTTGGAACCTATAATTTTTATGCATTCCTTAGTAAAAATAAGCCAATGCTCAAATTCATTTTCATTGATTTTCAATTCGTAATATAAGAAATAATGTTGAAAAATTTCAAAGATTATCGGTCTAGGGGTGCCTTAACTCCTGAAATAACCTCTATTCAGCGATTTTTGTTCGTTCGTTTGGGTTATGACCAGGGCTGCCTTTGGTAATAATCAATGCTATTTTTCTATTCACGATGATTCCACCGTTTGAGAAAAGATTATCAGTTAGTTCAGGTATGACTGTAATGCACGAAAATACTCTGATCTGTAACCTTTCCTTAATCGGTGGAAACTCCGTTGATTAATTAAAATATCCGCAAGTTTTTCCAAGTCATCGACGACTCCACCGGTTGAGAAAAGATTACAGATGCGAGTATTTTAGTTTATTACAGTCATGCACTGAACTGAACTGTGTAATCTTTTCTCAACCGGTGAAATCATCGGCGAATAGAAAAATAGCATTGATTATACGCAAAACGGCAGCCCTGGTTATGACATCCGGCAACCCTTGGTGGTAGTATTCGATCTTTGGATGTCCCTCAGTCCCTCGGCTTGGTGGCTTCGGGGCCTGGGTGGGACGACTGACTCTGGCATCTTTTCATTTAATTTTTTTTTTTTTTTTTTTACTCCAAATTAACCGCCCGCTCTCCGATCATATGCCGCCACCCGCCTGCCCGCCACTCCCAATGTAGTATACTCGTTTACCGCTTACCCACTTATCTACTAATACGTGTTCTGTGTTGGACCTAAAACAATGACTTCTGCACGCTAACATTAAATTGAAAATTTATGAGTCGAGCTGGGTGGCTTTTGGGGTCTGTGTATATCCTTCCGCCTTCGAATCTTATGAGGTTTTGGTCCATCGGTGATTTAATCGATTGAGGCAAAGATTATATGTATCAGTTGAGAAACATAACAATGGCTTTTATAAATACTTAGGTCAGTGGTCTTTGCTTCAACCAATCGAAGATCCGTAAAATGGCAGCTCTGTTTGAGATATTTGAGATTACTTTTTCTCGTTAATAGTGGTATCCATGACTTTCTTCCTCTCTCTCTCTCTCTCTCTCTCTTCTCTCTCTCTCTCCCTCTCTTTGCCCATTTGAACTCGTGTGTTAGAAAGGGACAGATGATGGGCACTCGAGTGACCTGCCCCTTTTTCTATCCTTTTCTAACATATGTGTTCTTGTGCGGGTAAAAGAGAAAGAATAGCAAATTCCTGGATCCGCCTGTGCTTGATATAACAGCGTTGCATTTTATCCATTTAAATCCATGATAAAGATCGATACTTTGGGTATTTGGTGAAAATTCTCACAATTCGATCTTTCATGTGAGTTTAAAAGCACAAAACGTAACGCGTTTAAATTGTTGGTGTTTTTACAAAGAGGCGTAGTTCAATTAAACGTTTCGAAAACTTTCATCACAGTTTCTTTCGTCTGTGGTGAAAAAAAAAAAACCAGCTGTGATGAAAGTTTTCGAAACGTTTAATTGAATTATCCGCCTCTGTGTAAAAGCAGGAACAAATTGCACGAGCAGCCACTGTTCTCGGGAGACCTTTTTCGCTGAATAAGGACGAATGCCAAGGAAAAATTTCCGTCACTGCTCCACATCGAAGTGTTTTACGAATTTGATTTCCCAATGTTCCCGAAAGAATCTGAAAATTTCTTCATTCGCTCATTAATCCATCGATAGTCGATACTCTGTTACATATCAGTTGCTAGGAATTTGTTTTTCTCTCTCTTTGTCTATTCGATTGCATGAGTTAGAAAAGGACAGAAACACCAGCTGTAGTCACGTGATAGCCCATAACCCCATCCTTTTCTGACTCTTGCATTCAAATGGGGATAGAGAGAGAAAGACAAATTCCTGGCTTTGGCTGGTTACAATAGTTTGATTCGTGCGGATTCGTCTTAATGGACGCATCATTACCATTGGTCGGACGCAGTAGCGTACACAAGGATATGTCTTTCTTTCTCTTCTCCCGTTTGAATGTATGTGCTGGAAAAGGAAAGAAATAGGGGCTGAAGACACGTTTTAGCCCCTGTTCTTGTCCTTTTCTAACACACGTGCTCTAATGGGGCAAGAGAGAACAAGACAAATTCCTGCGTACGCTACTGGTCGGACGCAATGAAAGGATTTGTAAATTACAATCTGTATCACTCGACTGACGGAGGATTCTGCGGACATCTCATCTCGAGCTCGGCTGCTCTATTCCATCTCAAGGTCGAACGAATAATTCTGCTCTGCGCTCTGCTGCAGCAATTACAATTGTCAGACTCTTAATTTTTACGTAGGTATTTTTCATACTTTTTATTAATCACTTGCGGCCTTTTGTATCATCTCGGTTTGTAGTTGACCGATGCGAGCTGTCTTTACAAATCGTCGCTGCATCGCACACTGGAATAAATTGTCTAACTCAATGGCATCACAGTGAAGCGAGTCAATGGTAAAGACCGGATATGACGTGGTGACTTCAAATGCGCATATCTTCGTAATACGTAACGCAGAACTTTGAAAGTAGTTTCATTGGCTTTATTGTAAAATTTCCCCTATGGATCACCCTTTAAAGTTTGTTTTTTGACCGTAAGAACATTCAAATTTGCATTTTTAGTCATATTCGCCATGTCCGACCCCTTCCATTGACATGTTCCACTGTGTGGCGTAGCGTGCAATTAGGCAACGTCAGTAGCGCATTGAGAGTTTCTTCGTCTCTCTCTTTTCTCCATTAAAGAACGTATGTTAGACCAGGATGGGCAAGGGGATAAAACCCCCTCTTTCTGTTCTTTTCCTACTTATACATTCAAATGGGAAATGAGAGAGATGGAAGAGATCCTGGTTGCGCCAGTGGGCATCGTTGTATTTAATACTCAACGTAGAAGTTTGAAAGTCAATCCATTGGGTTTACTGTAAAATTCCCTACTAGACTCACGCTTTATTATTTGTTTTTTGACCGTAAAAACATTCAAATTTGTATTTTTGTAACATTATTTCTATGTTCGACTCCTCTCATTGACTCGTTCCACTGTGCGGTGGCGTAGTCTGATTCTTCCGAGCGACGCACTGTGGTCAAAGATTGTCAAAAAGTGGCCACAAATTTTAAAGTAAATTTCAGATCAAGTGATTATTTATAACTTTTTACGACCAATTTAAATTACTGAAAATACTTTTAAAAAGTAATTATTAAACCTAGAAATGTCACTGAAAAGTTTTAAGTTACGCTTATAAGGTCGAGAACGATTATTTATTTATTTATTTATTTATTTTTTTTTTTTTCATCGATTTTCGGCCACTTTTTTTTCGATCTCAGTGCCATAGTGCGACGAACCGGTCCGGCCCGCTGTCGAATTTCAAATGATGAATGATGAAATGCACACCACTGATTGTACGTCTTATAGAGGAGTCGACGCGACGGAATCAGAAATTTCGGGCTCCGACTAGTGATGCTGATGACTGATGACTGATGACCGATGGCCGCGATGCGCGGTGCTGTGCGGTGATGTTATGGACTCACCGATGATTGATGGAATTCAAATATTTCATCGATTGACGACAAGAGAGTGAATGGAGGAGAGGCAGGGACTAGGGTAGATGGTGAGGATTGCTTTCTAATGATCACCGATCGGCTACGGCCAGTTACAGGTGAATCAGCAGTGTTGCCAAATTGACGGTTATTTAGGCCGTACGTTTCCCATAAGAATCAATTAAAATATACGGCTTTTAACCTCAAATCTGGCAACTCTGAGTGAATGTATTGCATGGATTGGTTGAGTGTAAGATGATATACCTACTTTATCCAATTAAGAAACCCAGATTCCTCGAAATGATTGTGTAAGTTTCTATGTGTATACGAATTAACCGTTGAATTTAAAGCCGATCTAAATCCAGATTATACATAGTTAAGGAAAGTCATGCTTACCTATTGTTGCTACTCTGAGAGAAATCACTTCTTTAAAAACAAGGAATCACGTTTACTTGTGACAGTTTTCCTTGCGCGAAGTAAATTCTGATTGCACGAAGGAGACACCACTGTCACAACAAGGAATCTTGTACTTACTTGTAGTCGTAGACATTTTCCTTGGGTTAAAGGAATGGGCTCCTTAGTCAGTATTTCAATGTACAGTTACTTTAACACAAACGAAATACACCTTGGATTAATAAAATAATTCTCTTAGTGTAGGATTCGATTTGGATTCATAGTGCGGTGGGCAGTTTAGTGCTTTTAAAGATGGGGGGGGGGGGGGAGGAGGCAATGACGATGACGTCGTCGTCTTGGAAATACTGCTCGCTGATTGGTTACAACTCGATATCTGACCAAGAGGGTATCTATGTATCTTGTGTAGTAAATGTATGTACAGTCCGGTTTCAGGACATTTCGTCAACGACTTATTGTCCGCGCGCATGTTTCGTCCAACTGTTTACGTCACTGCCTTCTTTCGGCAGCGTCAGTAAATAATGTCCAAAGTTTATTGGTCCAAATAAAAACACCAACTCCATAAACAGGAAATATTGCCAAAATTGGGAAACATCATAATTTTGATATAATTTTTGATAAAATCGCACATGATCATTCGTTGAGAGCCTTATGAGCAGCAGCTACGGGTTTTTACAAAAATTGTGACATTTTAAACAAATTTTGGCAGCAGAAAAATTGGAAAAAAAATAAAGAAAAAAAAAATAATGACATCGGTACGGACAAGAGTTACTCCGTACGAAAATGAAGTTACTATAGCAGCACCTTCATCTACCTTCCATTTTCTTATTTTCAATGTTTCCATAAATTATTTTCCTTGCAGTATGATCATTTTTCATACATGTTATTGACTGTTGTCATAAATTTTAAATGTTCAGTAAAATATGGACCAAAATTAAACGCATGGACCTATCTTTTCTTGCCTTCATACATGCGTGGACGTAAAACGCCTAGACGAATTTGTATCCGGACAAAAAGTCGTTGACGAAATGTCCTATAACCTACAGTCCAGAAACCTTTGTGTTGAGAGTTTGAGACCGAATAAACGGATCGCGACTGAAACTCGCTGTCATACTATCGGTGTGTTTGAAGATGTGTCAAACCTGTTGTCAATGGCGCCTCTTCCTTTTTGTCCCCCCCCCCCCATCCGTCTTTAATCCCAATGTATAGGAGCCGTTTTGTCATTTTGATCGCTAAGATCCTTGCGTCTCTGAATAAAACGAGAGCATGTTTATCACCAATTCCGAGAGTTCCGTCGCGAGATTTCGCCGATCAAACCGAACCGTTTTCTGCTGAAGGGACCCAAGTTCATTTCTAAGCGAGCTCTGCGGTAATTGTTCTTTGATTTTGTCACAGGGCTCTCACTTGAGAAATAGATTTGTTCTGTTTTTGCAGGAAACAACACGAGAACGGAATCCACGTGGATTATAAACTATGACAGTAATTGTGATTGCGGATGAGTGACAGGCATTTTCCTTTGCGACCGAGCAGAGAAGTTTCGCAAGCGCAATCGCAAAATCCAGCGCAAGAATTCTTGAAATCACCGGCGGATCCAGCAATTTTTTGTCCTTCTCTCTCTATCCCCATTAGAATGTGTGTGTTAGAAAAGGACAGATCAGGGGCAGTCACGTGACTTCACCCCATCTTCTATCCTTTTCTAACACTAGCGTTCTAATGGAGGGAGAGAGAGAGAGAGAGAGAGAGAGAGAGAGAGAGAGAGAGGAGAGAGAGATAAAATGACAATTTCTTATGCGGATCCGCATCAAGAGATTGAAATCCTCTTTGCTAGACATATTTTTCTTGGTGAAAGTCGTACGAGTGCCTGACATGCAACTAACCTCGATACAAACGTCACGAGCGGTCAACTTTTTAGTATCTGTTTTTATAATCATCATTTTGGTGATTCAATGGTAACTGGACTCCTTGCCGTAAGGCGGCCGGTAAAATTTCATGAAAATGGGTCCGTTGCGAACTTTGTTTAAAGCTACAGACTCCATTATTTCGATAGTAAAATGGCTTGAAAACGGCGTTGAGAGCATCAGAAAGTTCCGAAATTGACTCTCAAACTCAATAAGTGCGTTTAAACAACATTCCAAAATGGCGGTCAAATGAGCGGGTCACAATGGGCAAGTCTCAATAACCGCAAAAATGTTGAGGAAAGTGATTCATCATCATAGAGAGAGCTGCAGTGAGACGGGACTCCCCCAACACCACCCTCTCTTTTGACCAATATTGCGGGTTCTTGAGTAGATTTGGAGACTTTCTGATGATTCCAATGTGATTTTCTTGCGATTTACAGATTCCAATGTAATTTTCTCGCGATTTACTCAGTGATCGAGTCCCCACGACGTTGGAGCAAAAGTTTGCAACTATGCTATTGAAGCTTGAATCATTATGAAGCTACCAAAAAAATAATTGAAGCGTTCTCTGGCAGAAATGCCCGTGAAACATAAGGTATGCTCTTTCGTAGAAATCAACGTTATGGTTGGATTAGGATTTACTCAGAAGAGCATACCCATTATCTAAGGGCCCTTCCTCCGCCCGGAGAACGCCTCAATTATTTCGGTGACAGACCCCAATAGTTTCTGCAAGTTTTTACAAAACAAATCATGAAAGTAATGAATCAATTAAACCGTTGTTGGTTTATAGTTTTGAAGTCTTAATCCTATTGTCAGCCGCGGTACAGTCGGGTATCATGGTAATCAGGATGAGTTTTAACGAATCAAGGATCATGACGATTATTTTATTTAACTATTCTAAACATGTGATGTGGTCATCGTTGATTCGTTAAAAAATCCAGTCTGATCACCATTGAAATACGATTCAGAAAATTTACGAATCCCGAGTACTGCACGGAGAAAAATTTATATTTGGGGCTACCAGAATTACTTCTATACGTAATAGTTAAATATTCATTCGCGTATCCTTAACTAGATTTCTGGTAATATTCAAAATACATTTTTCATTGAAACCAGCAATATCTTCACAGATACCAGAATTTACATTTAACTATTCCGTAGAAGTAATTCTGGTAGCCCCTAATATAAATTTTTCTCCGTGTGGTACTCGTGGGACTCGAATATACTACCCCGTTTTCTCAACCCTGGCGCAAAACCCCGCCGAAAGAAATTTTCTTGTGGCATGGCGTGGCTATCCGCACTTTGCTGCAAGAGACATGCGAAACGCTGTGGAATGAGATGAGGTTGAATGTCGATTCTTTTGAAATCTCACCAAAGTATAAAAAATTCAAGATGATGTAAAAAACTGCGCGCTGTCCGTGGAGACCTTGAAACCCCGCTGAGTAAACCGAGTAGTCTGGATCCCAGATAAATCTCGTAGGCGTTTTTCGCAGGCTTCTGTTTCTTCTCACGCTGCATCCAGGGCAGGCAGATGCGTTTGCCGTGTATACTGTATATTCACATTACACAAATACACAAATACACAATGTACATTACACACTACACATTACACACAGACACACTTCTGATGCAATAAACGCGAATGAAGAACGTGCGACGAGCCTGTACACAATGGTCCGATATCGAAAAAAAATGTGGCTAAAAATCGGTGAAAAAATACACTGTCAAATGTGGCCAGAAATCGGTGAAAAAATACACTGTAAAATGTGGCCAAAATTGGGTGAAAAAATTCTCTGAAAAATGTGGCCAAAAATCGGTGAAAAAAAACACTGTAAAATGTGGCCAAAAATCGGTGAAAAAATACATTGTAAAATGTGGCCAAAAATCCGTGAAAAAATACTCTGTCAAATGTGACCAAAAATCCGTGAAAAAATACACTGTGAGGAATACCCTACGAATACTTTCTCTTATCAAATTTAATCAGTGCGCCGATCATTTACTTCATTGTTAAACCCATCGTTAAGATTGTCTATGAGTGATTCTATTGGTCGAAAATTGTAAAACTTGGCCGTTGCTATGGTAACCATCGTTAAGAGTCTCGTTAGTTGAAGGCTATTCATGAGTAACCAATTCAATAATTTAATTCAATTTAACCCTCTAAGGGCCAGGTTATTTAAAAAGAAAG
Source organism: Trialeurodes vaporariorum (assembly GCA_011764245.1). Lineage (NCBI taxonomy): Eukaryota > Metazoa > Arthropoda > Insecta > Hemiptera > Aleyrodidae > Trialeurodes > Trialeurodes vaporariorum. Next base: position 12,094,445 of record VMOF01000220.1, read on the forward strand.
TAACTCTTCCGTTCATACAGGGAAGGTAGTTAACTGTTCGTACTCGGGGGAGTTGGAATTGCCTATACAATACATTGAAGGCGCCCCATGAATTGTAAGTGTTTTCATCGATAATCACGTTGATCCGGAATGAAGACTGAATCAATGTGAGATAGACTAGAGAAGGAAAACGAGTATACTCGGGCTTGGTCCGTAAAGGGTTAAAAGCTAGTTTTAAAAGCTCTCAATTTGAGATTAATTCAATTAGCATTGAAAAAATGACGAAAGTTTCACGTTCTGATTTCTGGCCGCTTTTTTACGATATCAGACCATTGTGCTGTGGGTCACCACTCACCGATGCCGACGCTCCAGTTCACACTGTACAGTGTATATTTTCCTGCCATCCCATTGCTTGCGCAAAACACAAAACCCGCATCGATAGCGATGCTCCTATTTTTCCGAGCCACGCAAGATCACAGGTCTGAGGTCACAGTCCGCGGTTCACGGTTCACGGGCACCGCAGAATCAGATCACTGGCACTTGGGCCGTATAAAGAAGGTTGGTGCCGGTGCAGAATCAGGGCCATACTCATACTACACACATCATTTCAATCATTATTCTAACCCTTTCTGTCATGAATTATGAAAGAAGTGTCACTGTAATCTGAAACCTATACCATTAAATTGAACGAACTTTTCTCTTATGATTTCATGTGTGAGTCAATTTTTCCGAATTTCCATAAGGCTCCATGTAGAATGTCGTACTTATAATGGACACTGTGACGGAAAGGGTTAAAAAGAGGACCTCAGAGCAGAGCATTTTTACAAATTAAATGTGCTAAATATATTTAATATTAAACCTGAATAATTGGACAAATTTGTGGTCCATAATCATGATTGGTGTTTTGTCATTCCTCAAACTCTCAAGCAAGCCCGATTCTGAGAGTGAATTTCGTGATTTTTTAGTGTACTCATCGTCACTTTTACAGGTTTAAATGCAAGAATCAACTTTACAATGGGTCTGTTGCACAGTTTTGCTACAGCAATATGGAGGATCTATTTAAGTGTCAAATCGCGTAAAAATCACAATGGAAGCATCAAATTGTCATAAAATCCACTCATAAACCCGCAAAATGCGTTTAAAGGAAAGCCTAAGATGGTGGGCGAAGGGGCGAGCCAGCCTTGCATGCATCCACCACGAGCAGCAAAGATGGCCGACGACGGCATTCAACAAATTAGGTACTTGCCCGGCGTTTCCGTTTCAAGAATCCGGCAAATCGACAAAGAACGTAATTTAACACCGTAGTAATCACAAACAATAACAAGAAAGTCAAATTTACCGGATAAACACACGCAGAATGATAGAAAATGTGACTATTACGCGGAAGTAAGAAGTTTGTTTACATTCTAACCAACATTATAAATTGCTGTCGTCGGCCATCTTTTGGTGTTCGTGGTGCATGCATGCAGGGTTGATTCGCCCCTTCGCCCGCCATCTTAGGCTTTCCTTAAAACATCTTTTGCAGGTTTATGAGTGGATTTTATGACTTTTTGATGCATCCAATGTGAGTTTTACGCGATTTTACACTAGAAGTGACCCTCCATATCAATGTAGCAAAAGTGTGCAACAGACCCATCATCTAGAGCAAAAGTTTGCAAGAGCCCCATTCTGGTGATTTTAAAAATTCATTATTTCGTTAAAAGAAGGAATATTTTTTCAAATGATAAAAATAACATTTACGTGCTCGTTATTTGTGTAATTCTGATAATCCTCCCCCCCCCAAAAAAAAAAAATTCTCCGTGTGTAAACGGAGTCGCCCGAACTTGAGGCGACTGCGACTGTGGCCATAGAGCACAGCTGACAGGTCTGGCAAAAAGAGTTTCAAATAAGTAATAAGTACAGCACGGAATCACCTTGATTGCATCTCGGTTTGTTTGTCAACACTGCTCACTGCTCACACTTCACGGCTCGAGTCTAGAAGGAGAATGTGCGAGAGTATGAGAAATTCGAGGAGATTACAGACTGCAAAGAGAGGCATTTGAATTTTGATCCTTCTTAAGCTTGAGCAATCTGGGTCTGTGCGACTCGCGTCTGTATGCGAGAGTGTCCGTGTGTGTGTGTGTTGTGTGTGATCGTAAACATCGTGTGATTGCCACTGACGACGCACTGTGGTCTGAGATCGAAAAAAAGTGGCAATACATCAGTGCAAATGAAAATTCATCAATAATCATCGTTGCCGACGTTTCCAAGCTGAATTTAAAAGTTTCCAGTGGCAGTTCAAGGTTTAAATTACTTGTTACCAACGTTCTGCGTATGATTAAAATTGAGTTTATAAATGATGAGTGTATGAGAAATTTACTTTCTATTAATTGAACAGGTTCATGCGAAAACGTCCGATGTTCAAAATATTTTTAATGAGAAGACAAACATAACAAAAAAAAATAGAAAAAATTAGCAAATTAATAAATAAAACATTAAAGAAGCCTGCTATAAGACAAGGGGAGTATGAGCAAGAAGCCTAGGATAAATTCTGATTAGGACTTATAAAGACGCGGTGTCTTCTTAAGAGTGATGTGTGCTCACAAAGTCAAATAAAAAAAAAATGGACAACGGACGTTTTCGCACGAACCTGTTCAATTTTTGGCCACTTTCTAATCATATCAGACAATGGGGCTGTTGCACACTTTTGCTGTAAGCTATTTAATTTTCGTACTGCGGCGTAAAAACCTCAAAAAATAACGATCTCAGCCCTAAAAACTTCCGAAATCCACTCATTAACTCAATAAACTCTTTTATTTGCTCGATTGTAATGGTGGCATAGGGCAGTAATAATGGGAGATTCCTATCTTAATTCCATCACTCTCTCTATGCGCTGACAGGGATGATTCACAGAGTAATTAGTCATTAGAGTAGGGATCCTCGTCCGACGGATGGTACCGTGACACCTAGTGACACCGGTGACAAATGAAAGTCGTGTCTTATTGGACAAGTGCTGCCATCATTCTTTTTGGAGGTATTTACACCAGAATCGTCTATTGAATTGCTTATAGCAAAAGTGTGCAAGAGCCTCATTACATGTTATAAATGAAGGGTAGAGTGAATAAAGGGGTTGTATGACATTTTGGAAAAAATCGAGTTAGCACTGTGGATGAAAGAGTTATGATGGTATCTATCTATAAATTTTCCAACTTGGTTCAAAAAATGTAGGATATGACCCTACTTAATCAAAAAAGTGTCACATAACCCCTTTATTCACTCTATACTCTTCAAATGTTTTGCATGGTTAAAATTGAGTTTATAAATGATACGTTGCAGGGACGGCTCGTGCAATTTGGCAACAATGTCATCCCTCCATTTGATTGTATGTAAAACAATCGATTCGAAAGTGTAGCAGCGCTTCACCCACAATCGATTGTTAAACATACATTCAAATGGAGCGGAGACATTGTTGCCAGATAGCACGAGCCGCCACTGATATGTTGATGAGAAAACTTTCTGATTTTTGGCCACTTTCTGATGATCTCAGACAATTGTACGACGGGCTTAGTGTTAAAGTGACAGTTGATCATCTTGTATTACCGCGCATGCGCGCGAGTTGCACCATAACCATCTATCTAATCGCGACGCAATACGGAGGTTCGAGAGTTTGGTCGAACGATATCGGCTTTGGTCCTCCGAATCTCCGTCCTGATTCCTGACCAGTCACGCAATACCGAAAATCTATCGTGATCTCCTTCCATGGCCGCGGCCGTATCATGACGATAGTAAATAACTTTTTTCTCTCTCTCCAAGAGATTGTCCTTTCAAATCCATGTGAAAGGTCGAACCATACTAACCATTGCTCCTGGGATAAAAAGTTGACTTTGAAACTTTACAATGCTGTCATTTTTTTCATTTTTTTATTCGGTTTGAACTTTTTTTTTCATTATTTGTTTGTAGCAAAAGTTTGCTTTACTGTTTAGTCTCATAATTTCCCTAAGCATCTTATACTCTTTGGGAGGGCATCTGATGCTAAGTGGAAGAAAAGTAGGCGCCGCTCGACTCAGCGCCGTGCGTTTTTAATGCTATGCAGCGTTGCCGAATTCTGCCGTACTTACAGTGGTTTTACATTGAATGTGTGAACAATTTCTCCAACATTTTTCTGCACTGCTCCCATGTTGCGCGGCATCAAAATGCATGATACTGTTGATTTTTCACTATCGAACTCACGCGCCAATTTGACGGTCATCTGCAATAAATACCGGAATAATCGGGGGGGGGGGGCTGACTGCAAAATTTTGATTTCATATTTTATTTTTATCTCAGCTCTAGCCATTTTATGGCGATCTGCAAGTAGCAATGGCGAGGCGTCAAATTCGACAAAAATGTATTTTCGCGATTTAAATTCACCAAAAAAGTCGAACGCTTCAGTCATCGGCGATGACTAGGCATTTCGACCTTTCTAATGTGTTTAAATGGGGAAAAGAAACGTTGCCAAATCGCACGCCTCGCCACTGGCAAGTAGTAAGTTTCAGTTGTCACTCCCTCGTATAGTTTATCTCTTAGTCTACTGCCGATTTTTGAAAATATTTTTTGCAGTGTCTCGTCATGCATGTTATAATAGCCATATGTTTTCGGTATATTGGCTGACTGACTCAGTGGTGCCAACAGAATTTTACTCAAAATCTAGAACATTTCTTTTTCGGAGGAGTGAAATCTGGATTACGGTCATGACGGCCGTGATGGCATGCAACAGATTCGATCCATGTTATTTATTTGATTGGGACTTGAAAACCGGGGTTTTTTTTTTTAAACGAGATAATAATTTTGTCGTTTTTTCCTGCGTGTTTGCTGACTGTATCCCAGTTTTGAGACATTCTCAGGAAGAAAGGCCCATAAAACATGAGATGTACTGTCGGAGATAAAAAGAATGTCAGACAGCCCCTTAAATGTTGGCTTTGGTAGGCCACCCGCAAAGCTGAATCTCATTGATAGAAGTATTGCGGGTAGCCTATCTTCAGGAGTCCTCTGAAGTACATATTATTTTTGTCTTCGACTGCAATTACTCTTTCAAGGAAATTCTATCGGGATCGCATACTAATTCCTTCAGAAAATCGCTCTCAAAATTAATTCAAAGTAAAATTAAAACTTTCTAACCCTTCTCTATAGTCTCTCCGTGTCACACTGCTAATTCTATAATTTCTTGTTTGTTTTAGGTGAGTTCATGAGTTTGGTTATGATGTCAAGTGCCTGGCTTTTGTGAGTAAACTTCATAGAGTATTTATTTATTAGCTCTGGCGAACAAGAACTTTCGCTCTCAAATAAATCTTTAGCGTTTCTCCCAATTTTCATAGATTTGCGACATTTTTCTCACCTTTATTCTGGTAAATTCTTTCAACCCAATTCCAACAAGATAGTTTGAAAAGCTTTTCGTACTATCAATCTCATAATTAATATATTATATAAGACCGTCACTTTAAATAAATAAATAAATAAATAAATAAATAAATAAATATTGAAACTGGAGAAGAGTTAATCGGTGGCTCTAGGACGCTTGTCGCTTATACTGTGAGTGTGAGGTGCGTGACCCAATTTTAAATTTTTTTCCCAGGCATCAAGATTCAAGGTCCTTATACACTGAATATCTTTGCTCTGGTTCATTGCTCGGTTGCTGCGTGATAAAACACTCGCATAGAGAAACCACTTTTGATTTTACACTCGCCGCCCTATTCTGGCGCAAATACTTATCAAAGCGCTTCCAATCAACCTTCCGGCCGGTGGCGTCGCGTGCAATTAGACAACATTGTAGTTCATTCATTAAAACCCGAGAAAAAGGTCGAACTGTAGGAGGTGTCAGTGGTGGCTCGTGCAATTTGGCAACTACGTCGTTCCTCCACCGGATTGTATGCTAAATAATCGATTCGATAGTGAAGCGCAGCGCTTCACAAACAATCGATTTTTGAACATAGATCCAAATGGAGAGAAAACTTTGTTATCAAATTGCACGAGCTGCCACTAGGAGGTGCACAGTGCACTCCCTCGATTTGATATTTTTTTTCAGGTATAAATGGACAAAATGCAGCATTGCCAGATTGCATGCGACGCTACTCACTGAAAAAAATAATTCCAAAATTCTAGTAATATTACCATCAGAAGCACAGCGATATGTAAACGACAGAAAGTCTAGTACTTTGACCAGAAAATTCTGATATTAATACCAGAATATGGTAATAGAACTAGAATTTCCTCACAATTTTTGAGAACTATGGAATAGAAACACTAAAATTCTGGTAAATGTACCATCCCTTACATCGGTTCACTTATCGTCATGCTTCTGGTAATCTTTTTTTTTTTTTTTTTTTTTTTTTTTTTTTTTTTTTTCATTTTGCTTGCGGTTAATTTTTAAGCGCAATTTGGGCATGGGAGCCCGGTCGAAATAAAATGCTGTTCCATAGTTCATTCAACCAAAAAATACTTTCTTCATTTTTTTTTTTACCAACAAAACTGAAGGATACATCTCGGAAGGATGTTAAACAGTAATAGTGAAGATGGATGCTTTCACAGTTTCACATAAAAAAAAAAAAAAAAAAAAAATCGAGCGTAAACATGGATTTTTAGAAAGGATGAAACCGTGAATTAATTTCATCTATTATGACAAGGTCAGTCTGATCGTGTAAAACAAGGCCTGAATCACAGGAGCAAAATACATCAGCCATCAGCGGTTGTTGGTCGAGAAACAACATTCTGGTTAGTTCTTGCGGTTTGAAACGTCTCGTCGCTTCTCGTTGCTCCCAGCCTGCAAGTCCAAAACAGAGAGAACCAGTAATTATTAGAATTTCGTTTGGACATGGAACACGAAGGCGAATGTGCATAAATTAATAATGAATAGTCCAACTCCAACTTATCAGATATTCTGAGAAGAAATAAGAATGGAGGAAAGTGGAAACGGGAAATTGCTTTCGGATGTGTTTCTCCTCACGTGTTCATGATGTAAGTCCTTTTAGACTCAAGATCAGAGTAGCATTTTTATCAGAGCTGCCGTTTTGCGCGCACTGAGAAAAATCCCCGATTGTTTCAATGAATTTTCCGATAGTATATTCCCGCGCATTATTTCCCATAGAAATAATCGGAACTCCATAGAGACAATCGGAATTCGTGTATAGATTCAAGCGCGCCGACTATTGCAACGATAGGTCTTATGATTGAAATAAGGCGAAACACATCTATGGTTCTATTCTTATAGTTTTAACAGCCACTTTTTTCTGAGTACGTATAATTAATGACATTTTTCAATTTACCGATGATCCCACCGATTGAGAAAAGATTACACAGTTCTGTTCAGTGTATGATAGTACGTTGCACGAAAATACTCTGATCTGTAATCTTCTCTCAATCGGTGGAAACGCCGTTAATTACTTAGATTTTCCGCAAGTTTTTTATAGTCATCGACGACTCTGCACCGGTTGAGAACAGAGCACAGATGCGAGTATTTTCGTGCATTACAGTTATACACTGAAATGAATGTACTGTAATCTTTTCTCAACCGGTGGAATCATCGGTGAAGTGAAAAATGTCATTAATAGGGCTCTTGCTAACTTTTGCAATGGAGGATTGAAGAGTTGATTCTTGCATAAAAACGTGTAAAAATGACGATGAGTACACTAAAAAATCACGAAATTCACTTTCAGAATCGGGCTTAATGGCGGAGAGACGCAGGTATCATGGGAGATTCCTATCTAAATTGAGACATATCTCTATGTTTCCGTATAGAGAAAGTGACAAATTAGACAGGAATCTCCCATGTGATACCTGCGTTGAACCGCCATTACAATATTGCCGTTGAAGCAGTTCTGTGAGTTAATTATTGCATTTTAGACTTTCTTAGTGTGATTTTCGCTGGTATTTTCATCGGATTGAACTGTTTATTTGCTCACAGCAAAAGTTTGCAAGAGCCCCATTATACGCAAAACGGCAGCTCTGATTTCTATAAGCCGTTTATTCGAGGCCAATCCAAGACGAGCCTTCCCCTATCCTTCTGATAGTCCATCTTGAAACGCACATCTTGGCTCAAAAGTTTTAATGTGATACATGTCTAGAAAAAATCAAAAAGTTAGCTCACTCAGTTTTGCCGAATGTGATTCTTAAACTTCAACCCTTATACATTATGCGAAACTATGACGTGACGTTTCAGACTGCCTCAATCTCACGTGATGGAAAAGTACAATGGTATGGTAACACTATAGGAGCTAATCCATCAGCTCCACATCCAGGTTTGGTCAAGTTTTGTGCCCCGTGCTCAACGGGTCGGGTTCGAGCCCCCGCGTGCCTGCCTGGGTCCGTTGCACTGCACCGAGTATCATCAGGCACTAAAGGCACCTGTCGCCCGGGCCTAGACTTCCACTTCCACTCCGGTGGTCTGGATGATCTACGGTCGATATATATAATGTGGATTTTTATCATCGCTCGTCCGATGATGGTTCCTGCCAGCACCGCATCCGATGTTGCAACTTTTAATGCTTTTAACTTTAATCCTCGGTTGATGTCGGTTATGCATAAAGGGCTTATAAACCATCAGGTTTGCACTTTACCAGAAATCTGCCGAACGTCCAACAATGGGTCTGTTTCAAACTTTTGCCACTGCGTTATGAAAGGTCTATTTACCTACGTAAAATTGCGTAGTAATCACGTTGATAGTATCCAAAAGTCTCAAAATCCACTCACATACTCAATGAATGCGTCCTACAAAATTCAAAGATGGCTGCCGAATGAGCGGGTCGCAATGGGGGAGTCTCGTCTTCAGTGGCGAAGCGTGAAATTTGGCAACAATGGATTTTCTTCATTTAAATTAACCAAAAAAGTCGAACGATTCAGTCATCGGCGATAGCCAGGAATTTCGACCTTTCTAATGTGTTTAAATGGGGGAAATAGAACGTTACGCAATCTCAAGCCTCGCCATTGCTCGTCTTTCATGGAAAAAAAAGACTGGTAGAATTTACCATCTGCATAGCTGATTTTGGAGTCTGCTATTGCAAGTATGGTCAATTTCACCAGATTATGGTAAAATGTACCAACATGTTACCTTAATATGGTGAAATTTACCATATTCGCAATAGCAGACCCCAAAATCAGCCATGTAGATGGTAAATTCTACCAGTTTTTTTCCCATGAAAAGCAAGTTTTCTCGATGACGCGAATCCCTTTCCTCAGCATATGAACAAATACAATTAGATAGGACTCTCCCAGTAGCGTAACGAGATTTTCCTCATCTCTCTCTCTATTCTCCATTAAAAAAACGTATGTTAAACAAGGATGGACGAGGGGATAAAATCCCATCTTTCTGTCCTTTTCCTACTTTTACATTCAAATGGGAAATGAAAGAGATGGAAGAGATCTTGACCAGAGATTGTGACTCGCTCATTCGACCGCCATCTTTGAATTTCTCTGAGAGTATTTATTGAGTTAGTGAATTTATGCGAACTGGCAACCTCGCCGGGATCCACCGCGCAACTTCTTCACCTCTGTTCAGATCGTTCGAATGGACAAGGTGGCCTTTTTTCCTTTTTCGAGTTTATTTTATCTATTTATTTATTTATTTTATTTTTCTTTTCGGGTGTGTTTGATATCCGGACTTGACGATTCAGGGATGAGCCTCGGTTTTTAATTCGGGTTCAGGCTAACCCGCTATTCATAATTCCTTAATGTCTCCTATAAATTCCGTCACCGAAATTAGGGGAGGAAACGACAAACGTATTTTCGTGTCGTTTTGAATCTCATTTAAACCGTCCTTTTTGAGGAAGTATAGTTTTACTATCACCGACGAAAAGTGTCAACTCAGGAATTTAGGATTTAGGAGCCATTTATAGTATGCTACATGACCAAAACTAATTCCCTGATCTAGCTCTTTCGGAGTCTCAGAATAAGTATCGTGAGCAGGGTAGCTCACAATCAGAGAAAAGTTTCATCTTAGTCAGTGGTAACTCGTGAAATACGATATATCGATGTTTACTCCATTTTACCACTATGTGCCCCGAATTATTTGGAATTTGTATGTGTTTTTCTCAAAAAACACACTTTGAGAACTGAAAACACGAAAAAAAATTAAAACAAAGAAATTTTTTGGGGCAGCTAAATTTTACTAGCTAAAAACTCCCAAAATTGGTTTTTGAGTAAATCTGGTCCAAATTGACTGACATTTCTCATTTTTTGCCACTTTTTTACGCTTTTAAACCATCGTGCGTCATCCAGCCTGCTTTACGCTCCACTATGGTCTAACTCTGATTATGCATGAGATATTCAAAAAGTGCGAAAAAGTAGAAAGTAAATTTCACATGAATTCATCATTTATAAACTTTTGAGACCAATTTTAAAGACATAGAAAACACTTTTAACAAGTAATTTAAACCGAAAAATGTCCATGTAAAGTTTTAAATTAAGCTCAAAAGGTCTACAACAATGATTTTTTATTACTTTTTTCCCCACTGATTTTTGGCCCTTTTTTTTCGATTCCATGCCCCTTTGCGCTCCGCTCCTTAAAAGTTATTCTGTAAATACAGTTGGGGACGAAAACAATGTCAGACGACTCCTTGAGGTAGGCCACCTGCAATGGTTAAATTCATTCAGAGAGAGAGGGAGAAAAGGAGAGAGGGAGAGAGAGAGAGAGAGAGAGAGAGAGAGAGAGAGAGAGAGAGAGAGAGAGAGAGAGAGAGAGAGAGGAATTCAGCGACGGAAACCTTAAAACTGGAGCACCGAGAGTTCATCCGCGCTCCGGTTTCATTTCTTGTGTTCACGAAATGCTGGAGAAAATAGACCCTTTTCCCCCTTTTTCCCCCTGTTTTCCCTCCCTCCCCCCCTGATAAGCGCGCGGGGCTCTCTTGTCTTCACGCTGTATATACGTCTGTGTGTGATTACGTCTGTTCAAGTTGTCACTGGCGGATCCTGGAAATTGTCATTCTCTCTCTCTCTCTCTATGGCCTTTTGGATTCATGTGTTAGAAAAGGATAGAAGAGGGGGTGAAAATCTCGCGACTGCCCCTAATCTGTCTTTTTCTAACACACGCGTTCTAATGGGATAAGAGAAACAAGGGTATATTCCTGGATCCGCCAATGCTGTTTGTGTTGTTCCGAAGTCGAGTTGCAGGATGATCGATCTTGCTCAGCGAGGAACGCGAACACAAAACAGTAAGCTCATAAGCTCGTAAGCCACACATTGGAATGAAAGGTAGGTTTTGGTGATCAAAGTTCAGTAAATTAGCGTATCTCTAAATCATATCGGAAACATTTTTACGGCTCATTGCCGTAAACCGCTTCCAACTGCCCATTCTTGCCGAACAGCTCAAAGTTTACTGTCTAAAAGTCTGAGGCTGGTTCTCAAAACTGTTAGAAATGTTGACTCCGACTCCGGTTACAAAGCACTGGCGCAAACAGGATCTCTTCCATCTCTTTCATTTCCCATTTGAATTTATATGTAGGAAAAGGACAGAAAGAGGGGTTTTTATCCCCTTTTCCATCCTTGTCTAACATACGTTTTTTAATGGAGAAAATAGAGAGATGAAGAAAATCTCGGTGTGCTACTGCATAAAAGCCATAATTTTTTCCGGGGTATAGTTTTCGGAGTAACATATTTGCGGAGTGAAAAATGGCGCGAAAAGGAGGAAAGAGATAGTCATAATTTGCACTTTTTCGAGGTTACAAAATACTAATGCTCCACCGAGGAGGCTCACACACCCTCCTAGTTAGTAATTTTCGTCCCTTAATCTCGGTACACCCTATATTTTTACTCCGCATGAGAGTACAATTTACCCTCATTTTTATGTTCGCTCATATTTTCACTCCGGAATTTTTGGTCGATTTTAAACAGAGTACGCGAATTTTAACCCCTCAATTAATGGTCTTCCTGACCAAAAATTTAAGAAGTCAAATGGCATTTCTTATTTTGCCGACTGTATACTTACGTATACGTAAATCGGCAAGTTTAAGCTTAAATCCACGAAAATTCACGCTTAATATTGCTCCAGCGAAAGATTACGAAGGACTCATTATGATCACCGGATCGCTTTTTTTTCGCCCACTTTGAGTCGCAGGCTTCGAGCTGGAGGAGTCGTCAACCGACAACCGTCGCCGTTCGTCGACACAAAAACCACCGGAAACGGATGTTAAAGCTTCAAGTTAGTCAACTCTATCTCCCAGCCTCCAATTCCTATTCCTCCTAACACCCCCCCCCGTCCCCCCACACCTCTCGGTCGAGTTCGATCTGTAGCGGAGCAGCGAAACTAGTCGCGATGAGTGCGAATTGAGGACCGACGGGACATTCACAACTGCCGGGAAAAGGGCCCGAAAAACATGAGGTGTGCTCGTCCATCGCAGGAATCAGCATCACATTGTAATCGAAATGTATGAGAATGAGCTCACCTGACCTTTGTTGCGATTTTTTTTTTTTTTTTTTTTTTTTTTTAACTACGATCCAAATTGTGTTTTCATTCTGCTTTTTAATGGAAATTTTCGGAACGATCCAACTCTTTTTAATAGCTAACAGGGCCAGGGCGTCGTGTCCGAATGGAATTTATTGGATCGGCAGAGGTGGATTTAGGATTTCGTCTCTCTTTCTCTCCGCCCATTTGAGTATATGTGGCAGAAAAGGACACAGAAAACAAGTGATGATCCTTCCCTCTATCTTTCTCTAACGCACGTGGTCAGATGGGAGAGAGAGAGAGAGAGAGAGAGAGAGAGAGAGAGAGAGAGAGAGAGAGAGATGTGACTGCTGATCGTCATCGTCCTCGCTTAAATCACTTTGCCTAGAGCTGAATGGTGGATCATCGGACCGGAAAAGCATGCTGAGAATGACTCAAATCAGCATGATGATCATTGGAATAACCATTCGGTCTATAGGATAGAATACTATAGAATAGCCTATAATTGAAGAACGCCCTTTAGTGGCCTAGTGGCCTTCGATGATGATAACAATCAATGGTACAATACGGCCGCAGCGCGTTAAAATACCTAGGGCTTCAAATTTACGATCGACCAATCAAAATTTATCTCTGATGGAAGATTAAATGATGAATTCGAGCCTCGATGAAGTTTATTGATTTTTTTCCTTTTTTTTCAGTAAATTTAACTGAGCGAAAATAATTTATGAATCGCATTTTCCTCTTTTGGCAATAAGAGATCCATCAAATGTTGGCTTTCTTGCCTGTTACGTAAGTTCTGTTGCTAACCAATTTTTTTTTTCGTTGAAGTAGGGTAACAGTGCGTGAGAAATTTATGGAATGTAGCGGAAACATATAAACAAACCATGAATGAGCTATAGCGATAGAGAGGACTTGTGGGACGTAATATTTATTGGCGGCTCGTGAGATGCGATTTATCGATGTCCATTCCATTTAAAACCATAAAAAAGTATCGATCATCAGAGGGTGCAATTGCACCCCCAAGAAATCGATACTTTTCTATAGTTTTAAATGAAGTGGACGTCGATACATCGCATCTCACGAGCCGCCACTGGTGATATTGAAACTTCAAGGAGGCAGCCATGATCAAAATCTTTTATGTACATTTTACACGGGCTCGGTTTGTTTGCCTCATATTTTTTAACCTTAAAAAGTACGTTGTGAAAAATGCACTTAAAATTGATTTTAAACGAAAGTTCAAGTGTTTGAGAGGGGCTTATCGAGACACCGAAATCTATACAAACTGCTTAGTTCTTTTGGGAGAATTTGCACGATGAAGAAATTGACGCATGGCAGAAACAAGCCAAATTTTCTCACCTGGGTAGTGGTATTAGAATTCTGTGTCCAGATTGCCACTCTGAACTCTGAAGACCTTGGTCTTTCGCAGTGGCGAGGCATGACATTTGGCAACAATGTACTTTCTCCATTTAAATTCATTCAAAAAGTCGAACGCTTTAGTCATCGGCGATGACCAGGCATTCGACCTTTCTAATGTGTTTAAGTGGGAAAAAGGAACGTTGCCAAATCGCACGCCTCACCACTGGACTTTCGTTAAAAACCAATTGCCACTAGATTAACTACAATTTTTTATTTAAGGCTAACAAACATGAGGCAAATAAACCAGATTCAGATCGCCTGTGATGTCACACTTTGAGATAGGACTTTGCTGTACCTCGTTATTGGTTGCAGCAAAATACATGGGAATAAAAGGACAAAACCACACCTCAAACCCAACCTAACCTAAACATCCTCCATGGTAGTTACGCAGCTTACTCATCAGACAGCCTCTCTAGGTAATTGTATCGCTCGTTGGTTCGAACCAGCTCGGGAAGATTTAATTACAGGACTCTTCGTAGCTATAATCTTTGCCTCTTGGGCGCGGGAAACTTTTTGTTTTGCTGTAGACAGTTTATATAGACTTATTGTTAGACGGGAGCCAGAGGAGGAGCTGTGACAACGACACGACCGCGGCCTCCCGGCGGCGGCTGCGCGTGAAAATGTGCCAACGCGTGAGCGAGTAAACAATGGATCGCAGATCGCCGGTGAAGCTCAATTTTAGTCCGAGAGTAATACGGTTTAAATTGAAGCACGCGTGTTTTCTGTATAGGGCTATGCGCGCCGATTGGCTAATGACTCACTACTACATAGTTGGAAAGTAGCGAGAGGGAGAACAGGAGAGAAGAGGGGAAGAGGGGAAGAGGGGAGGAGGGGGAGAGGCCACTGTTGCCTACTGCAAACAGCGCTATATTTATTACTAGCCTCCTTGACCTTACACTTTAAGGTGATTCCGGGCGAAACTTTTCCAGATTTCAATCCGATGGATAGCGCCACCAGTCGCTTTTGGGAAAAATTGTGTTTTTAGTATTTTAAATTGAATCCAAAGAAAAAGCTCAAAATCCAGGAACGTCAGTACCTGACAATTTTTTATGGATTTTTTAGGCGAATTTTCGCGATCGAATATCATAAACAATACCAACCTAACTACATATTCGAGGAAACTCAATTGTGTTTTAGATGTGTTTTCGGGGCATCTATGGCATGAATTCGATTTCGAGTTCACCTCCGGACTTGAATTCAAAATCGAATTGATGCCATCGATGACTGAAAACACCGAAAAAGTTCGAAAAACACGATCCAGTTTCTTGTCACCCACTGTTGTCATGCATAGATTGGCAATGGTTTTGTCGAATTTAGTCGAATATATTCGTCGCGAAAATTTGCCTTTTGAGAACAAAATGAGCGAAATTGGTTTAGAATTAAAACCGTAAATCATGAAATTCATTTCGCCATAAGCTTAGTGAGTGAGAGTGAGTGCGAGTGATAATACGTCCGTCTGCCTCACTCGCACTCATTGAGGCTTGTATGGGAAGTTTCGTATTTCATCCTTTTCGGCTTTATTTTTGAGTGTTTTAGCTTGAAACTTCTGGGCTGTCTTCTTGAAGTATGCTCGCAGGTGCTTCCTTAAATTTGTTTTTTTTAGCGTGAATTCGTCTATTTTAGCCAAAAACTGTTGACTTTTTGAGCAGCGCGACGCGACGTGGTGTTCACGGTTTGACCTAATCGACCCTGGAATCATCGTAAGGTGCACTAACTGGTTGTAGCAGAGGCACGCCGAATTCTCGCGAATACCACAGAACAACAGTCAACACCCTTCTTCTGTTGAATGGTGAGAACTCTGGAGTCCACCCCCCTCCCCCCTGAATTATCCGACTATGACCGTTCAACACCCTGTAGGGAAAAAAAAGACTGCTAGATTCTACCATCTGCATAGCTGATTTTTGCGCCTGCTAGCATGTATAGTGGATTTCACCATTATATGGTAAATACAACGTACCTTGTGGTAAAATAAGGTAAAATGTTTGTACATTTTACCATAATCTAGTGAAATTTACCATACTTGTTAGTAGACTCCAAAATCAGCTTTGTTGATGGTAAATTCTACGTGTCTTTTTTTCCGTGTGCGACATCAGATGGGTGTTGACTGTTGTTTTGTTGAGTCCACGAGAATTCAGCGGGCCTCAAATCTGCCCCATGTATTGTATTAGCGTATTGCTCCACTGCACCGTCTCTATTTGTCTCTGGATTTTTCTAGTGTTGCCAGTTTGGATTTGAAGGTTATGTTCGTTGTCATCAGTTCAACGCAGTCTTGCGTCCGCAATATTTAAATCACTTAACGCGATTGGGTATAGAATATACAATTCGTTTTTGTGCTATATTGTCTTTCCACGATACGCTGTAAGAAATGTTCATTCCAACTCCGGTTACATACCTTAAGGCCACGATTTCTTCCGGTTTATAGTTTTCGGAGTGAAACCTTTGTAGAGTAGAAAATGGTGCGAAAAAGAGGAAAGAGGTAGAGGTTATAATTTGCACTAGTACGGAGTTAAGAAACGATGTTGCTCCAGCGAGGAGGCGAACAAACCCTCCTCGATAGTACAGGGTGTTTCACATAACCTGCTCACTATGGTTTTCTTGAACACATGACGATAAAAAAATCGAGAAAAACGGTTTTATACTAATTCGGACCTGAAGTTTCATTTAAAAATACTGTCACAACCCAAAATTTGGTTTTTGGGGGGTTTTCAGGGGGGGGCACCCCCCGAATCTCGAAAATTTCAAATGGCAACCCCCATCTTGTGATACCTCCTTTGAAAGGGCGTAAAATTCTAAGCATTTTGGCTTAAACCGGAAGTCAATATCTTTTTTCGTGTTCGAGATATCGAAGGTCGAAGTTCGATTTTGGACCAATTTTCGAAAATTCGTAACTCCTACGAAAAGAGTCGTAAAACAAAAAACTGCACATGCGAAATACTCTACTTGATGAGTACTTTCAAGAAAAAAATTCGAATTTAGAATCAAACAAATTGTAAGCCAACTTTTAGGCACCTTAAAACTTTTGGCGGGAAAACCCCGATACATCAAAATTTTCAAATGGCAACCCCTATCATTGAACGTCTTATGCGAAAAGGCGTAAAAAGTCGTGCATTTTGGCGCAATCAAAAGTTCAATATCGTTTTTCTTATTCGATATATCGAAAATCGAAGTTCGATTAGGACCGTTTTTCGACCCTGTAAAAAATGGATCCTATCGTGTGATACATCATTCGAAAGCGCCTAAAAAATCAAGAATTTTAGCGCAAACCGGAAGTCAATACCTTTTTTTGCGGTCGAGATATCGCAAGTCAAAATTTAGTCTCCGCTTAGGGCCCACCTTAAATTTTGACTTGCGATATCTCGACCGCAAAAAAAGGTATTGACTTCCGGTTTGCGCTAAAATTCTTGATTTTTTAGGCGCTTTCGAATGATGTATCACACGATAGGATCCATTTTTTACAGGGTCGAAAAACGGTCCTAATCGAACTTCGATTTTCGATATATCGAATAAGAAAAACGATATTGAACTTTTGATTGCGCCAAAATGCACGACTTTTTACGCCTTTTCGCATAAGACGTTCAATGATAGGGGTTGCCATTTGAAAATTTTGATGTATCGGGGTTTTCCCGCCAAAAGTTTTAAGGTGCCTAAAAGTTGGCTTACAATTTGTTTGATTCTAAATTCGAATTTTTTTCTTGAAAGTACTCATCAAGTAGAGTATTTCGCATGTGCAGTTTTTTGTTTTACGACTCTTTTCGTAGGAGTTACGAATTTTCGAAAATTGGTCCAAAATCGAACTTCGACCTTCGATATCTCGAACACGAAAAAAGATATTGACTTCCGGTTTAAGCCAAAATGCTTAGAATTTTACGCCCTTTCAAAGGAGGTATCACAAGATGGGGGTTGCCATTTGAAATTTTCGAGATTCGGGGGGTGCCCCCCCCTGAAAACCCCCCAAAAACCAAATTTTGGGTTGTGACAGTATTTTTAAATGAAACTTCAGGTCCGAATTAGTATAAAACCGATTTTTCTCGATTTTTTTATCGTCATGTGTTCAAGAAAACCATAGTGAGCAGGTTATGTGAAACACCCTGTATTGACCGCTTTCATAGTTGCGGCTCGTGCAATCTGGTAACCACGCTTGTTTGCCGTTTAAACCTATGCTAATGTATCGATATATTGGGGGTGCAATTGCACCTCCTGAAGATCGATTGTTTTTCATAAGTTTAAATGGAGAAAAAACGTTGTTGCCACATTGCACGCGCCGCCACTGACCGCTCTTCGACTCCCGTTACACCTTATTTTTACTCCGCACGAGAGTAAAATATACCCTCATGTTTATGTTCGCTCCGATTTTTTACTCCGGATTTTCTGATCTCTTTTCAACAGTGTTAAAGACTCCACAACTGACCCGTTAATCTCATTGTCTGCAACGTTTGTTCAAATCAATGCAGAGACCTGGCAACGCTGCGAGTTGGCTTGTTTCGCCAAACTTCAAACTCGATTTACATACAAACCACGCGCGCACCGGCTCGCGAGCGACGCGGCGGGACGCGACGAACGGATGGTTGGCGCGCGAGGATGCCTCTTCCTCACTATTTTCACCCGCGCGGGACGCTCGCTCAGTCCCCCCCCCCGCCCCCAAGTAATCTCCCTCTCACCCACCCTTCGCCCGTTTGACGCGGCACCAACACAACGCAAGACAACACAACAAATGCACTTTGCATGGGACATGACGCGCATTCTCTATTGGCGATAAATGTTAATATCCCACCGGGACACACAACAGCAACAACAGCACTTTAGCGCAGGCACGGAGGCACGGGACAGCCGACCGACAGCCCGTCTCTTTGCTAGTCTCTCTCCTTTAGCGCATTATGACGCGTTTCGTTTGCGTTATTAAGCTGACTGGAAAGTAGGCGCGTTCATGTCTAACTCTCCCCTCTGCATTGGCGTGCGCATGGAGATGCATTTGTGAGGGGGGCAGGGGGACTGACACCCCCCTACCAATCCACAACTTAGACCGAACAGGAAGTTTTGTTATTAGGCAAAGAAAAGTTTCTACCGTCCATCCTTTCATTTTTGTTTTGTTTTTATTAATATTTTTTAGATTTTTTGGGAAGCGGGTAGGGTCGGGCTCAGCGTAGATTCCCTGTATGTAGAGAGTTGAGACAAGTGAAACTGAAATCATGGGCGCCGCCACGTTTGTTTACATTCTGAGGGCCTTTGTTGTGTTTTGGATTGCAGACCACAGCTTAGAGCGAACAGGAAGTTTTGTTACTAGGCAAAGATAATTTTTTACAGTTTATCCTTTTATTTTTGTTTTTATTAATATTTTATACTTTTTTGGGGAGTAGGTAGGGTCTGGGGGAGGCTCAGCGTAGATTCCCTGTATGTTAGAGAGTTGAGACTAGTGAAACTCAAACCATGGGCACCGCCTTTGAATGCGTTTTTCCACGTTTGGTTACATTCTGAGGGCCTTTATTGCAGTGTTTTGGTCCACTGCAAAGATTACAGTGCTGTTCTAACCGTGTAATCTTTCACTGCTTTTGGTGATCGACGTCTATTTACGTTTTTAATTATTCTTTTGGGCATTATAGACATTCTTTAGATGCATCTTGATTGAAATTAACAAGTTCATCGAACATTAACTGTTTTACCTATAAAATACCGTTGGGTCCCTCCGTTTATAACCAAGTGATTGTAAACAAATGTGCAGAAACGCATCCAATGGCGGCGCCCGTAGAGCCTAAAACTCGTTATCTAATCAATAATCAAATGTTGGCTAATGGCTACCCTCTTGTCTGAAATCTCTACGTATAGAGACTCTAGCTCAGCGTAGGTGTATTTTTCTTGAATTGCACGCATTGAAGACGTGCTCACTGCTCAGGGAAATAGATTGGGTGCTGTTTCCCCAACGTTTATGTCCTAATGCACGGACAATATAGTTGGGAGAATCAATGACTCTTAAACATAGGCAAAAAGGTGATGTCACCAAAACCCCCCTTGTGACCCCCCTATCGCTTCAGCTTGGCGATTGGAGTCGATCGCCCTCAAGGGTTTTCATATCATTTGTATCTAAGGCTCTTTTACTCATGAATCTGAA
Organism: Trialeurodes vaporariorum; assembly: GCA_011764245.1. Taxonomy (NCBI): domain Eukaryota; kingdom Metazoa; phylum Arthropoda; class Insecta; order Hemiptera; family Aleyrodidae; genus Trialeurodes; species Trialeurodes vaporariorum. The sequence continues at coordinate 12,114,328 of VMOF01000220.1, forward strand.
CGGAGACCATCGTTAAAGTTTGAGAAATTCATACCAAAAGTTGGGGGAATGTTCGAAAACTTCGGAGTCTTCTCCAACGGTCATTCTAAGTTCCCCCAAAGTTGGCGGCATTTTCCCCAAAGTTGGTGACATTTCCCTCAAAGTAGCTAATGTTTCCTCAACTATTGTCAGTGTAGTAGAATGTAAACTTTTGAAAAATAGTGCCCACTTTTTGTTCTCTTTCGCGCGGTGACTCTGTCTCTTAAAATACCAACGTAACCACGTATACCGTAGTGAAAACAATTGTTTTTTTTGGCTTGTTTCTCGGTATATTTTTGTTACGTCGATTTCATTAGTGGACCCGTTTTTGTCCCAAACCTTTCAACTACCCGATTGATTGCCCCAGGCAGGTTGCCTTGAAACGAAAAATACCGCCAAAATTACCCAACGAAAGAAGGATATGGAGTCAAAATTAAAATGATCAGAAGCAGCTCAGTGCATCTACTTCAGCCAGTTTTAATTTCGAAAAAAACATGAAATTTCTAACTCAAAATTAAAGTTTACTTCAAATGTGCTAATCACGCTTCCCTTAATGTTCAAAAGTTCGTTTATTTTTCACTTTTCCCAGCTCAACAGCTACATCAAAAGAATTGGATTTATCTGATAGTAAAAACATGCGGATTGGGGAGTCCTCAATTCACATTTTTCTCTGTCCTCAAATAGACCCTTTAGAAGTTCAACTGTTCCAATGACTGGTTATCTCGAAATCTTCTTTCGTCGGGCAGAAGAGTATTGCGTTGTCATCGGTCGGAATGGTTAAAAATAATGGGGTTGTTGGCGACTGGATGACTCCGCGTGGCTTATTGTTTTGTTGCCAAATTTCGAAAATTCCATTTCATTTTAATTCATTTTTATTTTCAATTAATATATATTTTTTTTATTAATTTGTACATCGTATTAATATTATTCTGTTTAATTTCACTAGCTGCAGCCTCATTCGAGTTAGTTCGGTGTGTTTTGATTTTTAACTTGTGTATTTTTTTAAATTTGTAATCACATATTTAAAAAAAAAAAAAAAAAAAAAAAAAAAAAAAAAAAAAAAAATTGAAAAAAATGTATACAGGGTGACCCAGACCATCTGTGAGCTTTTCTACCGTTTTTCGCGATAAAGGACTAGACTTAAGATTTTGGCCGTGAAAATAAAGGTAGTGAAATCAACCCTGAAAATCAAACTGTCACATTTTCAAAGGTCTCTGAGGTCCAATTGGGAGGAGGGGTGTTTCGGGATTTAAACTGAGGTTTTGGCTTTTTCCCTCCCTCCCCACCATTTAAGGGGATCTCAGAGCAGAGGCCTGTGAAAATATACAAACTCAAAACTTTTCGGGTGCATTTTTCCGTCAGACTTTTCAATCTGAAACTCGTGATTTACTCCTTATTCCAGTAAAACCAATTTCCGCTGGATTAATTACATCTTTTGTTTTAAGGCTGAAAAAATACGAGGCAAACAAACCGAGCCTGTGTGAAAATATCCACAAGAGATTTTTCCATCATGACTGCCTCCGTGCTGCCTCAAAAGCACGCCTTCTCTCTCTTCTCCCATTAGAATGCAAGTGTTAGAAAAGGATAGAAGAGGAGGCGAAAATCACGTGACTGCCCATCATCTGTCCTTTTCTAACACACGCATTCTAATGGGAGAAGAGAGAAAAGGATAGATTCCTAGCGGATCCAAGTTATTGTCCTTCTCTCTCTTCTCCCATTAGAACGCATGTGTTAGCAAAGGATAGAAGAGAAGGCGAAAATCACGTGACTGCCCCTTATCTGTCCTTTTCTATCATACGCGTTCTAATGGGGAAAGAGAGAGAAGGATAGATTCCTGGATCCGCCAGTGTGTCATCGGAAAGTCTTATCCCTTATCTTTCTATCTAACCGCCACTTGGCAACAGTGCTTTCACGTCTCCTTTTGACTCCCTCGCTTTTGATCTTGACGAGCGTCGAAAGGAATCCAATGAGCGAGCTGGAACCGCATTGTCTCGGACCGTTTCACTTTTCGTCTTGAGGAACCCCTCTCGTCAACCCCTCCCCCCTCCCTCTCCCCTTTCCGCCCTGCTGCTCTCCGTCACATTCCTCGATTCGACCATGAAAGCGTCCCCACAAAGCCCCCCTATTAATCGGTTTACAATGACAATTAGTCCCGTATACCCTCTTTATGTGGTAGTTCTATTGTTTTGTCTCGATGCCGCTTTACTTTATTGAGCGAGAAATGGAGGGTTGATGGGCCTTAGACGTCGCGTCGAGACTCGTGGACCTCAGTTAGTTGTCAGTTGCCACTTATTCAGTAAGGATCCTGAGCACTGAACTGCCGGTGTGAGTTTTGCTTCGTTTTCAATTAACTTCTCATACGTCCGTGAAGTTGGCCCCCCAACATTAAAATTTTTCAATTTTTTTTTGCTCAAAAATTTGCTATCGATTTGCTATTCTTTGCTATACCTTTCAAAATTTTGCTATCCTCACCAAATTTTGCTACAGTCGATTTTTGTTTGGGGGCCAGCATCACGCCAGCCCCCAACCTCGAGCTACGGACTTCCGGAATGACTCAAAAAATTCCTCTCACTTGCTATTTTTTGGCGTCTTTTTCAGAATTTTTGCTATCCCCCTCAATTTTTATAAATGGCCTCCAAAGTTGGGGGGGGACAACTTCACGCTAGCCCACTTCGAGCTACGGACTTCCGGAATGGCTCAAAAAGTTCCTCTCATTGCTATTTTTGGCGTCTTTTTCAGAATTTGTGCTATCCCCCTCAATTTCCCATAAATGGCCTAGCTCGAGGTGGGGGCTGGCGTGATGTTGGCCTCCCTACCTATGGAGTCTATTTTATAAATTGAGGGGGGTAGCAAAAATTCTGAAAAAGACGCCAAAAATAGCAAGTGAGAGGAGCTTTTTGAGCCATTCCGGAAGTCCGTAGCTCGAAGTGGGGGCTAGCGTGAAGTTGGCCACCCAACTTTGGAGGCCATTTATGGGAAATTGAGGGGGATAGCGAAAATTCTGAAAAAGACGCCAAAAATAGCAAGTGAGAGAAGCTTTTTGAGCCATTCTGGAAGTCCGTCGCTCGAAGTGGGGGCTAGCGTGAAGTTGGCCCCCCAACTTTGGAGGCCATTTATAAAAAATTGAGGGGGATAGCAAAAATTCTGAAAAAGACGCCAAAAAATAGCAAGTGAGAGGAATTTTTTGAGTCATTCCGGAAGTCCGTAGCTCGAGGTTGGGGGGCTGGCGTGATGCTGGCCCCCCAAACAAAAATTGACTGTAGCAAAATTTGGGTGAGGATAGCAAATTTGAAGGTATAGCAAGATGCAATTTCGTGGGGAAATCTTTGAGCAAAACGGTTGAAATTTTGTTCGGGGGTTCAATTACTTCTCATGGGTTTAGAGCAGTGGCGTAGCGTGCAATTTGGCAACGTTGCATTGTGTCCATAAAAACCCATGTAAAAGGTCGAATGCGAATGTATTCACCAAACACCCAAAAAATCAATGTTTTTCAAGGGCTTAAATGGACAAACTGCAACGTTGCCAGATAGCATGCTTCGCGCCACTGGTTTAGAGTAGAGCTGCCGTTTCGTGAAATATTTAATGGTATTTTGCAATTTACCGATAATTCCACCTACCGGTTGAAAAAATTTTACACAGTTCAATTCAGTGAAGTGTCTCCACTGAAAAAAAAAAATTCAGTGTATGCACTGAAAAAAAAAAAAGATTACCAGAAGCATGCCGATTTGTGAACCGATGTACGGGATGGTACAATACCAGAGTGCTAGATGTTTGTACAATTAATTGTACCGTAGTTCTTGAAAATTTTGAGGAAATTCTAGTTCTAAAACCATATTCTGGTACTAACACCAGAATTTTCTGGTCAAAGTACTATACACTGAGAGAAATCACTTCTTTAAAAACAAGGAAACACGTTTACTTGTCACAGTTTTCCTTTCGAAAAGTAAAGTTCTGATTGCATAAAGGAAAATCACTGTCACAACAAGGAATATTTTACTTGTAGCAGCAGACATTTTCCTTGGGTTAAAAGAATTTCCCCTTATTGTTAGTCAATATTACACAGTGCAGTTTCTTTAACACAAACGAATCACACCTTGGATTAAAAGAAGAGTTCTCTCAGTGTATCCTTTTCTAACACACGCATTCTAATGGGAGAAGAGTGAGAAGGAAAATTTCCTGGATCCGCCGTTGCGCAAGAATGACTAAACCGATGTTGTCTAAAAAACTGTGGCCCGATGAAAAAGACAACCTTGCCGTGCCGGGACGTCAACCGGTGAATTGACTGGAAAATGGAACCTTTTTTGAATGATGCATACCAATTTGTATTCGCTCTCCTTCAAAGCTTAAATGGGTAGCCTCCTCTCGCATCGAGAGAGTATTGGTATCCTGGAGCTATGCATCCGGATTTCGAAATGAATGGGACCAGAATACACCAGAATCACCACCCGGTCTCAACTCAACTCTCAACGGCCGACAAATAGATTTTTTTTCCCCTTTGATGTCCGCCGCCTGATGCCTTCACCGCGGAGCTGCAAAGGAGCACCAAGCATCGAGCATCGAGCAACGATTAAAACCGACCAACCGTATCGCCTTCGGTTTGGTTTCACTGGATATAAGTAGTGACGCAATCGAGAAAGGAGGAGGACCCGGTCGGTGAAGCTGAAGGACAAGGCTCAACCCCTTTTGCTCGATTCCATACTAAATATATGTCTATCGAAAGTCCGTCGCTTAGTTTTAGTTTATAAGAACTGGTTCATCTCTATATCATGACTTCAGATTTTAATTATAAGGGGGCTCTCGCTGACTTTTGCTAGAAAGGTAGTTTCAGAAGTGTTGGGCGCACCTAGACCGATAATCTTTGGAATTTTTAAACATTATTTGTCATGATACAAAATGAAACTTAATTAATGAAAATGATCAATAGCTCTGGATTTGCAGTGAAGAACGCTTTGAAATCAAAAGTTCTAAGTCGGAGGCATTTTTTTTTTTTGATTAGAAGGAATTAGGATTGAAAATTCGCCAGAGATTATGGTCTGAGTGCGCCTACACTTCTGAAACGAGCTCTTTAAGCGATTGAACAGTTAATAATTGGGTAAAAACCCAGTGGAAATTACAATGAGCACGTTAAAGCATCGCGAAATTCACTCACAGAATCACAAAATTATTTTAAAATTCAAGACGTGATGACAGGACTTCTGAGATACCATGGGAGATTCCTACAGGGTGTTAAGAAAAAAAGTTTCCACTGCGGTTTTTTCGAAAACGGCTGCGAATTTTGAAAAACGGCCAAACACGTGTCCAATAATATCGAGGGGGACCCATTTTGGGGGGCTTATTTTTTTCGGCGCCCCCCTGGGAGGGGCGAGGGAGGGGGGTAACCCCCTTTTTTCTTATGGGAGCCCTATTTTTTTATTTCAGTATCTGAAAGAGCATAAAAAAAGAAACTTTTTGGCGCAAACCGAAGTTCGATATCGTTTTTCGTTTTCGATATATCGAAGGTCAAAGTTCGATATGGACCTATTTTCAAAAAATCATTACTCCACTTTGAGATACCGGAATTTAAAAAACTAGGGGTCTAAAATACTCTAAAAAGCAAGCCCTTTTTAGAAAAAAATACGAATTTGACACAAATTTAGCCAAAAATAGGATTTAGCGCCCCCAAAAATTGTTGACGTTTTTGCCCCCCAGGGGGACCCATCAGACAAATTCCTTGAGACGACCTTTATCGAGTGATAAATCGATCAAAAGGGCATACCAAACTGAGCATTTTGGCGCAAACCGGAGGTCGATATCGTTTTTCACATCCGAGATATCGAATTTTGTTAATCCAACTTTGAAATTTGGGCAAAAACGTCAACAATTTTTGGGGGCGCTAAATCCTATTTTTGGCTAAATTTGTGTCAAATTCGTATTTTTTTCTAAAAAGGGCTTGCTTTTTAGAGTATTTTAGACCCCTAGTTTTTTAAATTCCGGTATCTCAAAGTGGAGTAATGATTTTTTGAAAATAGGTCCATATCGAACTTTGACCTTCGATATATCGAAAACGAAAAACGATATCGAACTTCGGTTTGCGCCAAAAAGTTTCTTTTTTTATGCTCTTTCAGATACTGAAATAAAAAAATAGGGCTCCCATAAGAAAAAAGGGGGTTACCCCCTCCCTCGCCCCTCCCAGGGGGGCGCCGAAAAAAATAAGCCCCCCAAAATGGGTCCCCCTCGATATTATTGGACACGTGTTTGGCCGTTTTTCAAAATTCGCAGCCGTTTTCGAAAAAACCGCAGTGGAAACTTTTTTTCTTAACACCCTGTATATCTAATTTGAGGCTATCCTCTGTGTGTGTTTCAATAGAGATACATAAGTATGCAAATTAGGTATAGGAATATCCGATAATAGCCACGAAGTAAAAAAAATGGTGCGTTCATACTTTTAAAACAGTTTGGCGCAAACAAGTTTTTATTTATAATATAGACCGACTCAAAAGATGAAGCAAAAACGAGAAAGAAAATGTGTAAGTCAAGTATTTACTCTTAGCCCGTAAGATGCGACTTCGAAAACTCAAGAATCGCCCGCAGAACAGCAGATAGGCAACTCAGGGGACAGCCTCGTGCTCCTTTTTACCTGTTCTCAAATGGAAGGAGAAAATAGTCGCTGTCTCTATAATCTACCTACCTCTGTTAGGACCAAGGAGAGCCGCGCGCTGGTCGTGGTCGAGCTCTGGAACCACAAAGCTCCTTCAAAAATGGGTGTAGGCAACCAGAATGACACGAGCGCTTGGTCGCTGTCACAGCCGAGCCGCTGCGTTGCGCGCTGTCTGATTGCGTGGGACTGTGGGTTTCTGCCTCTATGCTCTTCCTCCGCTTACTCTCTTACATTCGCCTTCAAAAAATAAGGTAGACAACAATAGTTGCAGGGGTGCAGTAGACGTAGAGGCTGTTGTAGAAAACAGGAGAAACTTACGTTCGCTATCCCAGCATTCTCTTTCAACGATGTCCTTAAGGAACTGCGTCTTCTTGCTCCGTCTCTCTCGAGAGTAAATTATTCGCTCAATTGCGTTTTATGAAAGCCTTTGTCTCAGCTACTTTTTGGTTAACTGCGTTGCGTGTAACATTCAATTTTTTTGCGCGACTTTATACGAAAAAAGTGTTATCATAGACGAAGTTAAATCATGGAGAAATGAAAATCAAAATGACGATTCTAACTGTAAGTTTTTATAGATATCTCAGACTTTCTCTCAGTATTTTTAGCTTTACTAAAGAAATAACACCCGTCGTAATATGCCATTTTTGGTTTTCCAATCCATCTAACATGATAAATTTTCCTTTTCAAAAGTTGTGTCCGTTGAACCATTGAAGTGAAAAATATCATGGTTAACTGCAATATCGTCGAGGCATTTTTTTTTTTCTTCTATAAAACCGTTCGTGTTTCTATTCGCGAAACAAATTTACGGCTCCTTAGCCCATGTACGCCCAGTGGGTCGTTAACGAATAACGACCGACTTGTTGTGTTATTTTTGGACTAAATGTCAGTTAATTTGGACCAATTTTACTCAAAAACCAATTTTGGGAGTTTTTAGCTCGAAAAATTTAGCTGCCCCAAAAAATTTCTGTTTTATTTAATTTGTTCGTGTTTTTAGTTCTCAAACTGTGCACTGTTAAAAAAAACGGATCGAGAGGCATGCTTCGTCCGCCGTTATAATCGAAGCATTCACTCCGAGTGAGAATTCAAGGAGTGAGAATAAGTGGAGTTAGAATTGACGGAGTGGGAATGAAAGGAGTGAGATTCGACGGATTGAGTGTCACTCCTTATCGGGGTGAGAGCTCTCACTCCCTGACGGGGTGAAAATCGTCCCTCATGGGTTTTAAAAAGAGTTCCCAATGGAAGTCAAAAATGTAAGGCGTTGCAGCTCCCTTCAGGAATGAGTCTCATACCGAAAGAATTGCTGCTTGAAATGTGAATCAGGAGTCACGTAGTCACGTCAAACAAAACACATCACGGTAAAGTTCTTAGATTTCCGCGATTGCGAGGGACCCAACGGTGTCATTATTTGGACTGCAATAAAACTTAAGACAGCAGAATTTGAAGAACAGTGTAGCTACCGCCACTTATGATAAACACATCCACATTCTATCGCCAATAATTAATCGCTTGATGATGATAATCATCATATGATTCAACGGTAAAAAATCGCGCTAAAAAACACCTTGAACGATAAATTTCGATAATTTTAATTGGTCTCGTGCGCTGAAAATAAAAGTTGGTTCGATAGACTGAAAGAGTTATTTAACAATTTTTCGATAGCGTCTAAAGTCCCCACCATAACCACTAAATTAGTACTCACAACCAACTGGCACTGGTTGTGGCTACAAACATTACTTATAAGTTGAATCGGTAAGCATATGCAGTTAAACGCATTAGATTTGAGTAAAGTTCTTTGGGATCAGGAAAAGAAGAACGCGAAAGAAATAGGAAATACCTGTAAATGCAAGAAATGTCAGAGAAAATGCAAAGAAACGTTACATAAAATATTTAAATTTGTCATGGATGTAAAAACACAAAGTAAATAAACAAGTAAATTTCTAAAAAAAAATCGTATGCTGGTAACAATCTACTACCTTTCATGCGAGCTATCAAGTTTATTCTCACGTTGTTCCCACGATGAAATATAGAACTTGATTTCAAGGAAATGAAAACTCTATTCAGAGTGTCATTAATCTTCAAAATCAAAAGTTCAAACAAATTTCTCGCACAAAAACCACCTCAGACATTATAACTATGCGAATCAGCGAGTCGTCATTCACTTCATGTTGAATAAACTGTCGAATTATAATCACACATAACACTGGGGAACTTAGAATAACGAGGAAAATGAAACGTACGAAAATAAACACAACCAACGAAAAACGCGACCTCTCCTCGCAGAAAAACTCAAGACTGATTCCTAATGGTCTGTAGCGGGGTGGGTGAGAGGGGATGAGAAGACTTCTGACTTGGACGTGGATGGAACTTCACCCCGTCCGGACCCAGACTTTCGACACTTTCGAGGGATGAGAAACAGTATTTTGGTGTCTCAGAGACGCCCTGCGTCCGCGTACGGACGATTCGAAGTTTCTTTCGAGCTGGCTTAACTCTTATACAGGGAGTGAGAATCAACCTCGCACGGAACGATGTTTTTATCGGGCCTCTGGAGGTGACTTTCACTCGCTTTCGGGATAGGTTTCAGCCCTCTCGGAATTTTTCTTGTCTTTTTAAGACAAACAACAACCTTTCACGGATTGTAACTCATTTCACTGATTATAAAACTCCGAACGTTTTTCTTCTCACTCCGTTATTTTTAACAGTGTGTTTTTTGAGAAAAACACACAAAAAATGTCAAATAATTCTGGGCATAAATGGGTTAAGATTTATGGGGCGTGTTGTTGAAACTTCAAGGAGGCAGCCCTGGTGGAAATCTCTTGTGGACATTTTATTCGGGCTCCGTTTGTTTGCCTCATATTTTTAACCTTTAAACAAAAGTTGGTTTTAATACAGCGGAAATTGGTGTTTAAATGAAAGGGGAAGTGTTTTGGAGTGGCTATCTGGACACAGAAATCGATACAACTGTTTCTTCTAGAAGGATATGCACGCTAAAGAAACTGACAACACATAACGGAAACAAGGTACATTTTTTCACCTGGATAGTTGTATTGCAATTCTGTGTTCAGATGGTCCACTGCATAACACTTGCACTTTCATTTAAAACCAATTTCCACTGGATTAATTCCAACTTTTGATTTTAGGTTTAAAAAATATGGGCCAAACAAACCAGTATCAGATCGCTCACATTGAAAAAATAAAGTTTATGTACAGGCGAAGCTGCTTTTTATAATAGCTTCGCAGAGCAAAAGTTCAAGCTGTACCGGAGAAAGTTGCAGGTGTACCAAAGTACTACTTCTTCAGAGTAACAGCCTCTTTTCTCGCTTTGGCTCTACCGAAGTAGTGCCTCAGTACAACCGCAACTTGTTCCGGTAGAGCAAGGATTTTTGCTCTGCAAAGCTATTTTAAAAAGCTGCTTTGGTTCTACTTAAATTTTGTTTTTTCAGTGCACGCTGTCACACTTTAGGATAACATGAATCAGCCTCTCTTTTGCTATAACTCGATGCTAGACACAGTGCGCCTAAGAAACCACAAATCAATTAAATAACTCGATAGGTTAATGAAGAGTCAGTGACGGAGGAAGCCCATAACAATCATTCCACTAACACGTTTCCTCGACACTTTGTCATAGTAATGGTAGTTAGTGCTAGAGCTATGTGAGTGTAAGTCTGTTGCTCGTTATTTTTATTGTGTGCGTGTGTAAAGCGAGTAAAAGGTTGAGTGTAAAATCATACACTGAGGAACCTCACGCGGTTTTGAAGTAGGATGGAAGAGGAGAGGGGTCAGATTGGTAGGACGCGGGATGCGGGTGGTGCATGGGTCGCGGCGCGGCGCAAACGCGAGTCGTGACTATGACTCACTCAGGAGTCACGGTCTTCACCTCTCTAAGTGTGTATATCTGTATTTGTATCTGTGTGTGTTTTTATGTGAATGTGTCTGTGCATTCACACTCATTCTACTACTCGCCCAGCTACATTTCTTTCTCCCTTCCTCCCCCCCGCCCCCTCCTTCCTTATCCTCCCCCTCCCCTCCCCCTTCCCCCCCCACCCAAAGAGCACCCAAATCCAATCAAGCGAAGCTTGCGGGCGTTGTATTCAGAGTCGGACGGATAGGACCACAACAACGTAACGCAATGTACGAACGGACAAGACGAGGAAGGAACAAGAAACGGGCCTAGATTTAAAAGGTTAGGTTAACGTTGCAGCGAGGAGCATCAGTGTTGCCAGACTGTGCAGAAAAAAAAATAAAAAATTTACAGTGATATACGTTTTGTGAAAGGACCTGTCCCATTTTAGGCCATTTTTTGCTCCCCCCCTTTGGACAAAAATTTAAAAAAAAGGGAACAACTTTGGATTATGCGTGCTTGGCGGTTTCATCTAGAACAGATAAATATCAATTGAATGGTTATTTTTTTTTTTTAATGGGGCTCTTGCAAACTTTTGCTGTGAGTTATAAATGAATAGGTAAAAACCAGTGAAAATTACGGAAAGCAAAATAAGAAAGTCTGAAATTCAGTAGTAAACTCACATACACGGAGAAAAAAATTCTGATTGAATTTACGGAACGTAGAAAGAAATTGGGGTAAAAAGAAATTCCCTTTAAAATAATAAGAATTCTTATTGATTCAACCAGAATTATCATTGGTCCAATTGAACGTTTGATTCAGAAGAATCACGAGAAAGAATCGTTGGATCAATAAGAAGTCTGGTTGAATCAATAAGAATTCTTATTATTTTAAAGGGAATTTCTTTTTACCCCAATTTCTTCCTAATGCGTTCCGTAATTTTAATCCGAAATTTTTTCTCCGTGTAACTGCTTTAACGGCAAGATCGTAATGGCGGTTCAACGCAGGTATCATAGGAGATTCCTGTCTAATTTGTCACTGCTCTACGGAGACACAGAGATATGTCGCAATTTAGACAGAAATCTCCCATGATTCCTGCGACCTGCGTCTCTCCGCCGCACTGTGTGTTATTTCACTAAAAAGTTGGACATAGGCCTGTCCACCCTTCCAAACCAGGAAAAACTTGACATGAAAGGGGTTTCCTAGGGGAATTTTTTACGAGGAATTCAAAAACGGCTCCAGATTTTTATTTAGATGCTTGGTTTAACAGCAAAAACCAATTTAAGATGGCCGCCAACATGGCAGCCATCTTGGATTTGAAAATTTTGAAAAACTATTGCCATAAATGAACTAAGCGACCCAAAAAACCCCCTTTTACCAAGTTTCAATGAATTACATGAATTATTGGTCGAGCAACTAATGTTTTCGGAAATTAAAAGTCGGCAAAACCAATTTGACACAGTTTGAAACTTTGAGCGGTCATAACTCTAAACTTAAAGTTTCCTAGTATCGCGGTTTGCGCTATCTGAAAGCTTATAAAATTTGCTCCTTTTTTTAAAGTATTCTTTGAGATATCAATAGTGCACACATTTTTTAAACTCATAAACCCTTTTTTGGAAATTTCAAAAATCAAAAAATGGCGAAACCCGTCTCAGAACTTTTTTTTACGGAACATAGTACTACATCAATGATAAGATCTTTGAAAGACGCATCTTTTGGTGCAAAGTTGACGTCAATACTCTTTTCGTTTAAAAGTTATAGAGCATTGAAGGTTTTGACTTTGACCCCCTGCCCCCCTCTACTTTCAGTTGACCAAATTAAAAAGTGTCCATTTCTGATGTCTCAAACATAGTTCTATCATTCCTGAAAGTTTTATCCATTTTATCCATGAATACTACACTCCGTAATTCCTTATGGTAGCTAAATTGGCTCTCCTTCACGGGTATGAAAACATGATGATATTTTGGAGGTCAAATGTGTTTTTCTCGAGAACTTGCAAAACTTGCAAAAAGTGCTGCTTTTCCCTTATTCCCTGGGGTATTGTCGACAAGATTTCAGCATTAAATCCGTGGGATCTTGCGAGCAAAAATTTGCGGCTCTTCTCAAATAAAAAAATTCGTCGTTTTAAACCCTATTTTTTAAAAATATATTAAAATATAATAAATATTCCTAAAAAAAAAAATCTCACATTGATTCATCGAAAAAAGTGTGGTGAATCCGGCTATGAAGTCAGTTTTTAAGTCGAGCAACTTCCTGACACTCGGCAAGCTTTCTAATATCGCGCTTTATTACGGGTAAAATAGCATATAACCTCAAGTGGTGCAAACAAGCCTTTGGCAACCCTGTAATTGACCAGAATTTCAAAAAAACCCTTTAACCCTCCTAAAACATCCCTAGGATATGAATTCTGGCCATAGAAAGCTACAAATTCATTCTTCAATTTTGGGCCCTATGTCCAACTTTCCGGTGAAATAACACACAGTGCGCCGCGCCGTTTGGCTCTTTTGAGAGTGAATTTTGTTATTTTTTAGTGTATTCATCGTAATTTTGACAGATTTTATGCAAGAATCAACTCTTCAATTCCCTGTAGCAAAAGTTTGCAAGAGCCCCATTGGATTTTACACCCGATTCGTATATGAATTCGCGTCTGAAGGACTTTTAGGGACAGCGGGAAAGTACAAAAATTTGTTCTAAAATATAGCTGTAAAAAGCCATGTTATCACCTCAGAATCATCAAGAAAGCGTTATTTCCATCGAAAAATTATCATTACAATCGTTAATTTGATTTTCAAGCAAAGTGGCATAAAACATTGGCATCTCTGATGAACAAGGTTTGGGGTTTTGACTGTGTAGAAATCCCGAGCGCGTTGTTTGAATTTGCCGATTTTGGAATAAACATTTATACGACTGTAATAATGAGTGGATTTTGAAAGTTTTGAGACTCTTCGTGTGCCCGTCGGTTTTTTAAGGGTAAAATCCATTATGCCGTTTGCAAAGTTTTGCAAAAGACGCATCACTAAATTTACGAAACTCTTTTATGATGTACTTATAGCAAGTAGGTGTGGTGTGGTCGTTATTCGTCAGATTCGTGGACTTATTTTTTGGACTTTGAGTGGATTACCTCACTTTTAATACTTCCATTCATCAGTTTTCTCTAGATTGTCACAGCTTCCCCTCTCTTGACGCAATATTACTATTATTGTTTAAATTGCTTTCAATTGTTTCTTTTGAGATATGGGGGACGAATTTACTCGTGTCGTTGTTCCAAGTCCCATAATGAAAAAATAACAAAAACAAAATCGAAAGAAATGAAAAGAATCAGAATCGAAACTTTCAAACATTCTCTGTGTCGGCAAAACCGCTGAAGTACATACTCTCAGAAATCTTTGACCGTTTTTAGACCATTCAGTAAAATCAGTGTTGTCAAATTTGGCGGCAAATTTAAAAATTTTCCTTGGAGTTAAATAGGAAGTATGTATTGTTATTATTATTATTTTTTTTTATTTTTTTTTTTTTAACGCAAGACGGCAGCCCTGAGTGATGCCTCTCGCATGCGCAATGTACGAACAGCTTTGAACGTTTTCACCCCCCTCATACTTACAACGCTACATTGGGGTGGGGCTGGGGGCACTTAAATAATTTATCGAGTCGGCGGGGCATTGTTTTATTAAGACGAAGCTGCGAGAAGCCGCGGCAAGGGGCAGTATGTAAGGGTGCGCCGCGCCGCGGCCGGGGTGTTTGAGAGTGGCGATAGGTGGCCTGAAGAGATTGAACTTGGGGTTGATCCAGTGTTGCCAGATTTGAGGTTAATGACCATATATTTTACATCTATTCTCATTGGAAAAGATACGGCTAAAATTCGTAAGATCTGACAGCATTGGGCGACCATTGGGTTGATCTTGGGGGTTTTCATCTATGTCCGCCAGCGTCGTCCACCCCTTCAATTAAAATCTCTCGAGCAATTTGAACCCCTTCACGATGCTCCAGCCTCGCCCACCCCTGACCCCCCTCCGCTCCATGTTTCCCTATCGGCACCCTCTTCTCTCCGACGGAATGCAAGTTGGATTACTGAATCACAGCATCATAGCTCACCGAGCCTATTTATACTCACATTTTTATGGCTTTTATGACTTTCCATCTTGAATCAGGATGATATTGATTGTGAGTCAGACTGAAAAACGCGATACGCGAAATCGGGTGAAAGTGTGAGGCATTCGCTAACCAGCTCATGAATGAGTGATGGCTATGGGGCAAGAACGTAACTACCCTAGAGCAGCGTAAACAAAAAATGAACCAAGAAATCGGACCAATAAGATTGTTGTATCACGTGAAGGTTATTGATTCTCACATATTTTTTCGAGAGGAACACGGTGATACATATTCCGACACAGTGGCGGCTGGCGAAATTCGATACATCGATGTCTACTTGATTTAAAACTATAGAAAAGTATCGATCGTCAGGGGGTGCAATTGAACCCCTGAGAAATCGATACTTTTTTACAGTTTTAAATGGAGCCGACATTGATATATCGCATTTCACGAGCCGCCTCTGCTTCGACAGAAAAGTTCTACGTTGCGTATAGTAAGCGAGAAAGACGCATTTGTTGATCCAGGAATCTATCCTTCTCTCTCTTCTCTCATTAGAACGCGTATGATAGAAAAGGACAGACTACGGGCAGTCACGTGATTTTCGCCCCCTCTTCTATCCTTTGCTAACACATGCATTCTAATGAGGAAAGAGAGAGAAGGACAATATCTTGGATTCGCTAGTGGAAAGTCGGCACTTGATTCAATGCAAAGACTCTTCTAATACGAAGTACTTCTAATATTAGAAGTCTTTGATTCAATGTACTGGTCCTTTGTTTGGGGGTACAGAACATGTAGTACTATCAAACGCATCAAGATCCAGCCTTCGCTGACGGGGGAGGACTGGGGATTGTGCCCCCCCTCCCTAAGTCTCCTTTTTCTGTTTTATTTCTCATTGTTTTCCTCTCCCTTCCCCCCGTTTTCGGCCAAGCGGGAGAGGGGGCCCGGGCGGTCGCCCTTTTCGCTCCCCTGTATCCCGCCAATGATAGAGACTTCATTAAATTTGCCTGTAGCAAAACCTTACAAGAGCCCCACTGCACACTAAACAGCAGCCCTGACACCATGTTCACTGTGCAAATCCTGGAATTGGATTTTGTAACGTCTATCTGTGTATCTCTCTCTCTCTCTCTCTCTCTCTCTCTCTCTCTCTCTCTCTCTCTCTCTCTCCTCTCTCCCTCCCTCCCTCTCTCTCCTTCCAACTCGGTCGCAGAAAAAATTACGCTTATCAGGTTCCCTCATGACTTCATGAGCGAGAACTCGATAGCTGATTATTTCCTCCCACAAAATTATCGGTTTGCAAGTTGTTTTCTTCAATGCACTCAGGGGAAAAGAAAAGACTTTTTTGCATTTTGCCCCTCACCCCCCCCTCACCCCCCTCCTTTTCTTAAAAATTTCTCACCTTGTTCATGCTCTGCAGAGCACATGCCCGCATAGATGATTATCAAAGACAGCACAGTGTTGCCAAACTTGTCAAAATCTTAGAATAATGAGCCACGCCTGTTATTGCATCGTTGCGAATCATAAGAGGGTTTTTGATCTGAAAAAAAAGAAACAGATTTGGAGCTAGAGTGCTGGCGATTTCAGAATAAAATGCCCTCTTTGTTGTCCATGATGTAAACTCTATAACTCTACCCATGCATTATTCTAATCATACAGTGTGCTCAACAATCGTGCGCCACGCGGGAATTTTCGTTTTGTTCGATCTGGTAGCCATGGGGCACTCCCGCGCTCCTCCATTGTTACAGTTTGCTCTATGTTGCGGTTTGTTTTTATTTTTAATTAAAACTGCTCGCGGTATAGCTTTTTTTGAGACGTTTGTCGTGGGTTGGTACACGTATCGCTTGCACTCTTTCCTATAATTGGTGATCTCGATTTCTCACCGATGTCATAAAAAATCAGTCATTTTATACGGAATAATCGAAAAAACCGTATCTAATTTTCAGAGCCGATAAATACACTCCATACTATGGTCTGAAATCGTCAAAAATTGACCAAAAATCAGAAAGTAAAGTTCTCATCTGTAAACTTTCAAGACAAATTTTAATCACTGAAACACTTAAAACAAGTAATTTAAACCTAGAAATATCACCGCTAAGTTTTAAATTAAGCTTGAAAGGTGAGAAACGTCGATTTTCTCTAATTTTTTTTTCTCTAATTTTTGCCACTTTTATTCTATCTCAAATCGTAGTGCCCTGATCAGGTAGAGGGTGGTGGTGGTCCGAGGGGCCTTGCCCGGAAATATTTTGAATCTTACTCGTGCCTCCAGAAGCAAGAGAGCAATTGACCGATAACCATCAAAAGTTAATCGTGAGTTTATTTTTAAGGATTCCAATGACTTGACAAAATGACTGTTAGTTTGACAATTTTGTGTATGGTCAACTTGAAAACATGGCGTTGCTTTAAAAAACATTAACAAGAAATAATTAAACAATTAAACAAAAAAAATAATTAATAATTTAATAATTAAATTAATTCTTTAGACTTGCGTTTAAACAGAAGAGCTAACGCTCAATACCAACGACACGAAAAAAGTTTTCGTCAGAATTGTCACCTCACGTGCACTCTGCACTCTGGCAGCATTTCTCCCAATCAAACGCTTACAAAAAATCGATTCGCGCGAGTGCATTGTGTTGTTCACCACCGATATTTCTACTTTTTCCAGGAGTATATGGATGAATTTAATGCAATGTTGCCATATTGTACGCTATGCCACTGTATATTTTAGTAAGCGTTTACCAGTTAAATGATTTGCTCTTACCTTCTGTAAACTGCAGTCTCGGAGTCGCCGTAAGCAAATGAAACTTAATCAAAATTTCATGGTAAATTCAGCGAAATCGAGGTCGTGGTTTTTGACGGGTTTCAATCTCTTTGAAGCTTATAAACCCTGACCAGAGCAGTTTCATTTTCACGCGCTGCGGTTATTTTCATCTCAGTTTCTCCATTTATTTGAAACAAAAGTCTTGATAAACTCATTCGGAACATTTTGCCAACTCGCATATGGGCGGCAATCGGCATGCCATGGCATGGAGAGTTAATTTTCTTCCGACTACACTTTTATTGTGACTCGCCTAGGCCTGCCTGTCGCTTCGGGAGTGTTCGAATGGTCTTATCGGATACGCAAAGCTCTGTGCTCGGTAGTTGATGTATTGTGTGCGTGTGAGTTTCAAGGGGTTGTGGGGTGAGGGGGAGATTTGAGGAGGGGGGCTGTTAAAAAATAACGTAACCCTAAACGAGAAATGCGGAAAGTTACGTATGGCGTATATGCGGCGGTTATAGAGTGCGCGGAGTCCTGACATTCGTGACCCCGATCCAAATATTTCTGTTTTTGAAAGTTGGTCACGACTCGCTCTCGGCTTGAGAGTGCAGCGCAGCTTGTGCGCTCTGGGGGCCCGGCCGCGCGTAGCGTCGCGTCGCGCCAAGCGACGCAAAATTGCGGTCTTCGAAATCGACAAAAGTACCTCCGCTGCTTTGAATTTCGTGAATTTCGAAATTGCCGCCCGTTCCGTCGATTCAAAGCATTGATAAAATGCTTTGATTCACTCAGTCACCTATAAAAAACTTAGTAATCTCTGAAATTTTCACTAAAACCCCTCATTATTCAACGCCCGTTTAAGGGTCATTCTGCCAACAGGTGCCAATAGGTGAAACAATGAGATGAAATATGAATCAGTAAATGGACTGAAAAATAAGGTTTATTTTGCGTGCCCCCCCCCCCTTTAATATCTTTTAAAATGACGTAGTGAAAGTAAACTGTATTATGACTGTGGACGACACTTGACCATTCTAAATTTTGTGTAGTTTTTAAACTCACAAAGTCCTTGTGACCGAGGAATCACCCTTATTATAAGCATTCATAATTAATTTATTAAAATTAATTGACATTTTATTTTTATGAAATATATTTAATTAAAATTGTAATTAAATTAATTTAATATAATGAATCAACATTTTATTTTGTATTAGATTAATCTAATTAAAATTGTAATTAAATTAAATTAAATCAATAAAATTAATTAAAATTTTATTTTTTATTAAATTAAATATTGGTCCCTGGTTTTAATCACTAGAATTTCGATCAAGCTCATATAATCATCGCAGAACAGGGCTGCCAGATTTGGGGAAAAATAGAAACAACTTCCCATAAGATTTAATGTAGA
Organism: Trialeurodes vaporariorum; assembly: GCA_011764245.1. NCBI lineage: Eukaryota > Metazoa > Arthropoda > Insecta > Hemiptera > Aleyrodidae > Trialeurodes > Trialeurodes vaporariorum. The sequence continues at coordinate 12,133,064 of VMOF01000220.1, forward strand.
GTGTGTAAATTTTTCTGCCAAATGAGACAGCACTGTCGCAGAAATCTGTTGACGGTTTCTTCTTTAGGAACGAAGAGATCTCAAGCGGACGCTGATTTGAAGTGATTCAGAGAAAGAGTTTTCGTCTGACACTCGATTTAAATATGCGTCGATAAAATTTGAATTTCATGTATTGAAAAGAGAGGCTGAGCGAGTGAGAGTGTGTGAATACAGTGAGTATTAGTGTGTGTGTGCTCATCCGCAACATTATGAATATCGTCTCCAAGAAAATCCTCAAGGGCACATGAACGTTGCGTTATTTTCTCTGAAGTCTGCATTTGAATCCTGAATTCTGTCAATCGAATGTTCGTCAGTTTGGGGAAAGTAGAAAAGTTCACCCCTCTTCTTCAAACTTTTTTTTTTTTAATTTTTATTTTTCTTAACAGTGTTTGGACGAAATTGAAAATTAGAACCCAATTTATCGACATTAAACAAAAGAGAAAATTTAAAGTTTGACCAATTTTATTCTCCAGAAAAAAAGCGAAAATCAGGAACGGAGCTATGGAGCAACATACACTCCATAGTTACCAATATTCGTTGAGTTTGTCAAAATGAAAAACAGTTTTGTGGTATTGAGAACTCCTGGGTATACACATTCTGTTTGGCACAGTTGTTCCAAACACAACTTTATGAAGTGGCTTAACGAATTGAGGGGGGGGGGTCCAGTGGCGGATCCAGCCCTCGCGTCCGGGGGGGGCGATTTTTGGATTTTCGCCCCTTAATGACCCCCTTTTCGTGTTTTCGCTATTGCTTTTCCTCCTCCTCTCACCTTATTTTCCACTTTTTGGGCTAAACGGGGGGGATCGCCCCTTTCGCCCCCCCTGTATCCGCCAATGGGGGGGGGGGGGGGTCAATGCCTCATAGAAGCCAAAGTTGATTTGAGGAGGCGAACCGGTGAAAATGGAGAAATAATTGTGAGCCCTAATCGACTGAAATTGAATCTGATAATAAAAGTTTTTGGGCTCGCGTCACTTTTCGAGACAGCTGCTTTAACCCTTGTGAGCTTTGTTAATAACAATGCATTTTCTCCATTTAATCACATTTAAATAATCGATTCTTGGAAATGCATTTCCCCCTTCTACAATCGACTTTTTAACTGGTTTAAATGGCAAAAATCGCATGGTTGCCAGATTGCTCAAGCCACCACTCGAATTGAACCCAATAATTTTCAATTCTATTTCAAACTATACTCATATTTGTATGAATATACATTCGGGAAATTCGGGCGTCGATCTGAAAAACTGCATGCATTTGACCGTAAAGTATTTTATCACGCGGATTTACAATTCGTTCTACATTACTGAAAGACCGCGGTATGATGGACCGAGCCGTTGTAGTTTGGCCGTTTTTAAAAAAATAATTCCGGATTAAAATTTCATCGCTTGCAACTCGCCCAACCCTGTTGCTACCGAACGGAGCTGGTTTAACAGAGGTAAGGGTCGCCTTTTGCAGAGAATGGAATGTGCCAAGGTGCTCAAGGTCACGCCCGAATAAAAATAGTACCTCACAATTATACTTGTCTTTTACATTTGTTTCATTCCATAGAATTGGCAAAAAAGTGACATATTCTTCTAATCTTACATGTTTTTCGCTTTTTGTTTGTTTCAGGTAAGCCTTTTTCCACACCTTCTCCAGTGCTGTCATCCTTCGGATGATTATCTGATTTTTTCCCGTTTGACTTAGTGTAAAAGTTGGTCTTTTATACGTGAATCTGGCAACATTGGCCCTCTTTCTGTTCACTTCTCTGTCGGAGTAAGTATAAGTACTTATGCACTTTGCCTTTTTAATTGAATGCTTCGAAATTATACTCGTTTCTCAATTACAAAGATGAAAATTCTTTTTAAATGAGATCAAAGTTAAAACGTTTATAAGAAAAAAAAAGTATATTTTAGCTTTGATCCCATTTTGAATGTATTTTTTATCTTTGTGTATTCTCGGGCTATCATTTGTGTGTAGTTGACATTGATATCCAATTCTTCGGGATTCCTTCGACTATACATTTATCATGTCTTCAATACTCCCCCCCCCAACCACGTATCCCCCCCCCCCTGCATAAACGTATACGCATAGATGCTTAAAGTTGCTTATGGAGGAGAACTGGAGCAGTTCACTTATTGTTGGGAACAACGGGCGCCTTCAAAAATTTTTGACGCAACACCGCATATCCGGAAAGCAGGAATAGTTGCTATCGACCCGACCCGACACGCTACGAGAGATTTTTACTACATCTCGTGTTCAGGAAAGTTGCCACTATCGTGCGAGACGTTGATTTTTATGCAGTAAAGTTAAGCGTCTGCATTGTCGCTCGATTTTGATGGAGAGAGTGTGATTCCAATTCCAAATTCTACAATCACGACAAAAAAAAAAAATGATTGAATTACCGGAATATGATGATGGAAATACTCTACCCAAACCTTTTTAACACAATCACAAAAGCGAACGATACAGGGGAAAAAAAAAAAAAAAAACTGGTCATCTCAAAGTAATTTCTCTCTGTCGCGAGAATGATAATTTTGATTTTTGATCGTTGAGTCCTCGTAGCGTAGAGTAACCGGCCATAAACAAACAGAATAATCAAATACAGATTCGAGAGGCTCAATCAATATTCCTTGTCGTAGAGTGAAATGGTAATTTATCAACATTAGGACCGTAATGTAAACAAACCGATTTCAAAAAAACACCCCCTCCTTCCTCTCTAGGATTAGTGCAGCATAGGGTATAGCTTAAAATATGATAATGTCATTACTGCTGCGCGCCACGGCCGCGCCGATGCACCCGGCCCTATCTCGCACCTATCTGCCGGATGTGGTTTATGGAGCAGGCCTGCTTATTGGCCTCTTACGCTATAAAACAGCCCACGTTGATTTTGCTCACATAGTCACGTGTGAATGGACGGGCACACTCGAAGCAGCCAAGCATTTTTGCAAGCCTTGCTTTCCACGAAAACCACCCATAACATCTGACTTATTTTTTTGAGCTGAATTTTTATTTTAAATAAATTCATTGAATCAAAATCAGAATAGCTGCTGTCAGGAATTTTGTGGCGCTTATTTTGATTATGACATCCAATTTCTCGCCAGCTTGCAATAGATGTTGCCTAAATTTTACTTTGATTTTTATTTTTTGAGTAGAAATGGAATTGTTGGAGGAAAAAATATAGCCTTCGTCGAAGAGATTCGTCCTATCATCAAAGCCATGTAGTTCATTTGGTTGCGCAACCCTTTGTTTACTCCGGAGGATTATTTTTTTTTAAACTGTCAGGAAATATTCGATTTTTTCCTATTTCTATATATTCTTCTCTTTTTATTTTAACTCCTCAAATGGGTTTAATAGGCCTGTTGCGTACTTTTGCTACCGCAATATGACACATTGTGTCTATAATGTAAAATGGAAATAACAATGCACACATTAAAAACTTTCAAAATCCACCCATTAACTCGGAAAATCACTTCCATTTCCATTTCAAATAACCCGCGCTACACCACAGACACCACTATCACCGACATACAACTAAGCAGATGGAACTACCGCATTTATCTAAACATCAAATTAACTTAGAGACATTCGAATGTTTCGTTTAGATACGTACATGTCTTGTATTATTTTGTAATCTTTGATAAGCCAGTAAATATCAGACAGCAAATGCAGCCAATATTTCTCTCATCTTCCCAACGAGTTATACATATGTCTAGAGTGGTAGCCAGGGGTGCAAAATGTGCCCGATCTAGCGATCCGCGGATCGCGTGAAAGCGAGGAAATTTCTGGGAAAGTGAGGAAATTTGTCCATTTTTTTTTTTGTTTTGTTTTTTTTTTTTTTTAATAATGGCAATAAGGATTTCCCAGGAAAATAGTGTAAAAAATGGGAAAATATTGGTCATTTTGCAATTATACAGTGTTGAAATGTTAAAATAACCAAAAAAAAGTCATCACTTTCAAATTTTTGTGAGGAAATTTTTTAAAATCCTGTGAGGAAATAAGTCATGGATCGCGTGAAACTTCCGAAGTTTTGGAACATTTTGCATCCCTGGTGGTAGCAGTGGCGTAACTTAGAAACTCGGGCCCACCCCGCAGATTGAGCTGGAGGGCCCCCCCCCCCCCTTACAGAGTCCCTACAACAGTATCAGCATACTCAACCCCCGCCACCCCCGCTCCCACCACTACCTAACTCCTAACAACTGCCAGCGGCGAAAATCGGATCTCTGAGCCCAAAAACGTTAGCTTACGCAGATTTCACGATGCAGCTTGATCTTAAAATCTACGAGCGTCAACATTTATAGGGCCCTGAGCAGTGGCATAGCGTGCAATTTGGCAACGTTGCACTGTGTCCATTTAAACCCATGTAGAAGGTCGAGAAGGTGTTCACCGAACACCCAATAGTTCGATCTTTTCAATGGGTTCAAGCGGACGAACAGCAACGTTGCCAAATCGCACGCTACGTCACTGGCCCTGAGGCCTTATTGAGTTTTCAAAAGAATGGGTCTGTTGCAAACTTTTGCTACAACGATTAAGAGTGTTTATTCTAATGTAAAATCGTCTGAAAAGTCCATTGGTGGCATCAGAAAGCATAAAATGCAATAATAAACTCACGAGAGGCGTTTAATGAAATCCAAGATGGCGGGAAAATATTGAGCAATTTGTATGCATGCACAACGAACATCCAAGGATGGCCAACTTTGACAACCTCACTGGAGGTAGAGGTTTTGTCTTTGTTTATGTTCAGTATTCAAGTACTGAATTTTAGCAGTTTTTACTTTAAGTTTTCATTTCATGATATTTTCACTTTTTATTATTCTAAGTTAATTTTGATGACCCATTTCCAATCTATCTCTCACACACTTTCTCTTTCTCTCTAGAAACTCGCTTCTTTTCTCTCCACCTCTCTCTTATCTCTCTTTCTCTCTATCTCTCTCACTGTCAAGGTCTGCGACTGAGCAGTCCGAGTGGGGGTTGATCTGACCAAAGCATGTGCGCACTGCGCATGCGCGGGCAGAGCAACCCCTGCGACGGCCGGGCTCAACTCGCAGCCCTTGAACAGTGAGAATCAGTTCCCCAGACAAACTCCCTGAGAATAGTCGAGCGAGACCTCTCTTGTAAAATCACTTCTCACTCTATAGCTAGGCGTCAAGTCTATATCCTTCGTATTATAATAGAAGTGCGTCGAGCATTTTATTATAAATTCATTCACCTTGTTAATTACTCTGTAGAGTACGTCAAGTTATCTAGTTCTACATTGTTATTATCATTTTATTCATCGTTTTGTTTTTGCTCACTCTTAATCGTTCAATCTTCAATTATACAGTCCACTTCGTCAAATCAAATATCTACTTAATCACCGTGTTTATCTCCGAATTTTAGCTCTACTCGCGAGTCGGCTTGGTAAGCTCGTCTAGTACGGGCTGCAAATCCGGGCTGCATGCGTGAGAGCATCTCCTGTTTATCACCTTCAAAGCTCCACCACAGTCGGTACCCCCCAGTGCTTAAGTGCCACTGAGCCGACTGAGAGCTTTGAAGTCTGATCAAACATTCATCTACGTAATTTAACGGTCCATATACTCAAATCTCAAACCAAGCTACCGAGGTCAAACATTTTGGTCCTCCGGGCCGGATTTTTAGAATCAGTTAATCGTTTTGTAAATAACAATCCGTTTTGTTATTTTACTTCGTTTTTGAATCATCCATGTTTTTACTCGCACTTTTTATCGTTGTTAACTCGTTAAACTTTATTCATTATTTCGTGTTTTTCTCGTGTTAAATAATTCGTTATTTAATGGAATCTTTATCTCTTATATTTTGCTAAATTCTTGTCCTTAAAATGTCGCACAATATATGGAAGAGAATTGATCGTTTGTCTCAGAGACTTCAATTGACCCACGACGTAGCTCAGTTAATTGACTCTGACTCGAAACGTAAAAAAGAGTTCATAACGCGTTTCTCTAAACTTACGACAGCACAGGATGAATTCGAAGAGCTCTTACAACGCTATGATGAAGCTTACTCTGAGGAACATCCTGAGGATCATAATACTATTGACAGTAAAGTTTCAGAAGAGTCTAAAAAGTTCGAGAATATGTTTTATCCTCTTCTCTCATTATACGAAGAACTTCGCCCTGCTGAAGTACCGATTGTGACTGAAACCAATGAAAAGGCTCACAATTCCAACCCACACTCACACGTGCGTCTTCCGAAAATTGAGTTAAAAATTTTCGGTGGAGCTCTCTCAGAATGGTCAACATTCTACAGTAATTTCTCATCTTTGATTCATCGCAATGATTCCTTGGACAACGTTGCCAAGTTTCATTATTTGATTTCATCGCTCACTGGTCCGCCTCTCACTATCGCCACGGAACTTGATATTACGCCTGGTAATTATCAAATTGCGTGGGATAACTTGGTAAAACGTTACCAAAACACTCGTTTATTAGCCTCTGAAACTCTTGGGAAGCTTTTAAATTACTCACCAATCAATGAAGAATCACAAGTGCAACTCTCCAACTTTCTCACAGTATTTGAGGAAGGAATTCAATCGTTACAAGCTCTTAAAATCGCCGACTTGGCAGATTTTATTCTCTTATTTTCAACTCTGCGCGTGCTGCCAACAGACACCAAAAAAGCCTTCGAACGAACTTTTATCGACACAAAAATACCAACCGTCAAACAGTTATTAAATTTTATCCGAGAGCAATTAGTAATTCATGAAGTCACCCAAATCAACTCAATTGATCCAGAAAGTGATTCAGACTCTTCAAAATCTTGTCCTCCGATCAAAAATATGAAATGCGCTTTTCTCGTTACGCCAGAAAAGTCAAAATATTGTCTTCACTGCAATGGCTCGCATTTCATTTATGCCTGCCCAGTGTTCAAAGCCATGCATATTCTTGATCGGCGAGATTTTGTTCAAAATAGAAATCTTTGCTTCAACTGCCTTCGACCAAATCACAAGGCCAGTCACTGTTGTAACAAAAAGCGTTGTTTTCACTGCAACGCAGCGCATCACTCTTTGTTACACATTGCGTCAGCGCTTTCTCCGAATGCAACATGTGTCGAGAGGGTGTCTTTGAAACAAAGCGAGGCCTCCCAAGCAAAGGTCTCTTTGTCAGCCGTTGCTTTGGGCTCGGCTTTGTTTCAAGTCCAAGGTTCTAGCGGACGATTTCACTCCGTCCGAGGAGTCATCGATTCAGCCGCTTCGAATTCATTCATCACGTCTGCCTGTGCTCAACGATTAGGGCTGTTTTTCGAGCGCACTGCTCACCCTGTTCAGCGTATCGGGGGCCACCCCACAGCTAACATCTTGGGCAAGGTCACTTGTCTCATCAAACCGCGCAGCACAAATGACCCAGTTTTGTCGACTGAAACACTGGTCATCGAAAACATCTCACCGAATCTACCCAGCATGCCTCTACCAAAAAGAGTTCGGACACACTACGCAGGCCTGACATTGGCCGATCCTACTTTCGATTCCCCTAATGCAGTGGAATTTCTGATTGGTGGAGATGCATTCCCATTCATCTACACAGGAGAAAAGAAAATGGGTTCCGATGGTATACCTCCAGCACTCTCCAGCATTTTTGGCTGGGTAATCACAGGACGAGTCAGTCATAAAACTGTCATGACTCCCCGCTCCACTGCCTTGTTGTCCACTTCGTCAACTGATTCCCGCCTGAAGGAATTTCAGAAAAAGGAACGCCTGCCTCCCGCTTCTCTTGCTCATCGTAATGACGTCACATTTGATAAGCGAATCAACGGACGTCCCAGCCACCGTGACTCCCTCAAGAAGCGTTCAGACGCACCATCATGGAGAGAGTCACGTGATCTCACGCACAATCGCTCGGCGGGCACCAATAGCCGCCGGAGCACAATTCAAGATTTCAATTCATGTTTTTCAGTGAATAATAGCGATTATTCAAACACAAAATTCTACGGAAACCGTCGAGGGTTTCACTCCCAATTTGCTACTGGCAATAATTCACAAATTGCACCTGCCATTCTGACGTCAAGCTCAGAATTCAACGCTCATCGCACAGCATCCAACCAATTGAAGGCGCTTCAACCCTGCATCCAGATCAGGAATGGTGGTCTCTTCACGGTGGGGGGTACGACTCCAGATCGTAAGCTTGCTAAAGCTCACCTAGACCTCTCATCAACTCACATGAACCGATTTCATCGGTGCCAACACCTACAACACGCCACTCATCAGTATCACGGAAAATGGTCAGGTGACCATCTACACATGCAACCGCATTGGCTACGCATAGACTCACCTGCAAATCATTCTCACTGATGTATATATTCTTAATTGTAGTTAAGTTTTTAGGTTTGTACTTTGTATCATAAGCATAATCTACTTTTTTAAACCCGGCAAGGGTTCAAGGTGGGGGGTATGTTCAGTATTCAAGTACTGAATTTTAGCAGTTTTTACTTTAAGTTTTCATTTCATGATATTTTCACTTTTTATTTATTCTAAGTTAATTTTGATGACCCATTTCCAATCTATCTCTCACACACTTTCTCTTTCTCTCTAGAAACTCGCTTCTTTTCTCTCCACCTCTCTCTTATCTCTCTTTCTCTCTATCTCTCTCACTGTCAAGGTCTGCGACTGAGCAGTCCGAGTGGGGGTTGATCTGACCAAAGCATGTGCGCACTGCGCATGCGCGGGCAGAGCAACCCCTGCGACGGCCGGGCTCAACTCGCAGCCCTTGAACAGTGAGAATCAGTTCCCCAGACAAACTCCCTGAGAATAGTCGAGCGAGACCTCTCTTGTAAAATCACTTCTCACTCTATAGCTAGGCGTCAAGTCTATATCCTTCGTATTATAATAGAAGTGCGTCGAGCATTTTATTATAAATTCATTCACCTTGTTAATTACTCTGTAGAGTACGTCAAGTTATCTAGTTCTACATTGTTATTATCATTTTATTCATCGTTTTGTTTTTGCTCACTCTTAATCGTTCAATCTTCAATTATACAGTCCACTTCGTCAAATCAAATATCTACTTAATCACCGTGTTTATCTCCGAATTTTAGCTCTACTCGCGAGTCGGCTTGGTAAGCTCGTCTAGTACGGGCTGCAAATCCGGGCTGCATGCGTGAGAGCATCTCCTGTTTATCACCTTCAAAGCTCCACCACAGTCGGTACCCCCCAGTGCTTAAGTGCCACTGAGCCGACTGAGAGCTTTGAAGTCTGATCAAACATTCATCTACGTAATTTAACGGTCCATATACTCAAATCTCAAACCAAGCTACCGAGGTCAAACAGTTTACGTTGTGATTGATATTGTGAGGTTGGGTATCCCTGGATGTTCGTGGTGCATGCATATCCACATCTCGTGGTATCCACACCAGGGACGACTTCCACTCTAGGTAGATGTATAGCTCGTTTGACCATCCATTCAATAGCGTATTTTTGTACTTGCATTAGGCGAGATTTGGATGATGCCAAGCTTTTCCATGAAATTCAGGCTGTGTTTTAGATGTTTTTGAGGCACCGGTGTGGCTTTGAAACTTGCTAAACTTCAAGTTTTCGCAAGATCATGGTTAGTTTGTCGACGCTGGTGCTTTTTGTGCCTCGGGAATTAGCGTGCACGAAGGTGCGCATCGGCTGCCTACCGAGGCATAAAGATCTAATGTAAGCATATAAATGATTGCGCTACAGCTCGTATTTTATCTAAGTACTATGGCCAGCAAAAGAAAGTATCATCGTCGAAATTTTCATCGTAAAGTCTCTCGGCTAATTCAGAGAATTTCGCAGTTTTCGAGTATCTCAGTGTTCAAAAGGGTTGCCACTTGAAAGTATGCCTAAAAAAATCAATAACTCTTCCGAAAATAATGGACAAATTGACCAAGAACAATTTCGATGAGAGGATTTTCTTTTGCTGCCCATAGTACATTGCTTTTGTAGTATTCTTGTAGTAAGTATGGAAACAATGCGACTCGCTTCCAGTGGCATAGCATGCAATTTGGCAACGTTGCATTGTGTCCATTTAAAGCCACATAAAAGGTCGAATACGAAGGTGTTCACCGAACACGCAATGGTTTGGTCTTTTTCGTGGGTTTAAGTGGATGAACTGCAACGTTGTCAAATTGCACGCTACACCACTGCTCGCTTCCATACGAATCACCGTTTTATACTCTTATCCATCCTATCCAAGATCCTTCGATTTTCAAGAATTTCCCCTCAGGCTCATTTATCATGACCGGAACGCAGACATTTTTATTCAAAATAAGCTTTATCACATTTCACTCGACTTTTTTCAGCTAAAATTTGAGGCTTGTACTGAAAAAAATGGGCGAGTGAACCGTTTCATTTTGAGGCCCATTATTTTATCACCTAGAAATAAAATGTCTCGCTTTTGCAAGGTCTTTTCAATTTCTGTTGCACGTGATAGAAGTAAAAGAAGGGGGTGACCGAGATTGCATCAACAGATGTTCCATCGCTGTGACATAAGGCATTACAAGCATCAACAGCGATTCTACCAAATCCGGATCTGTACAAGTTATTAATATTCTACGCATGCATTCAAGCGTCCGCTCTACATCGGCCTCAATTAAATTAATGAATAGAGAGAGAGAGAGAGAGAGAGATGAGAGAGAGAGAGAGAGAGAGAGAGAGAGAGAGAGAGAGAGAGAGAGGAGAGAGAGAGAGAGAGAGAGAGAGAGAGAGAGAGAGAGAGAGAGAGAGAGAGAGAGAGAGAGAGAGAGAGAGAGAGAGAGAGAGAGAGAGAGAGAGAGAGAGAGAGAGAGAGAGAGAGAGAGAGAGAGAGAGAGGAGGGAGAAAGAGAGCAAGAGGAAGGGAGTGTAAAAAATAGAAAAATTGTATAGTTTTTACTCTCGACGCTGAATGATGTAAAATTGAAGCTGAAGGTCCGTCAGATGGTCCAACGAAATTCCTCTACTGAAAATCTCCATTTATTATCTCTTTCAATTTTTCAGCTTGCCCGATCTGCTCTCCTAATTGATATTTCTAGGCGTATCCGGGTGGGAGGGAGGGGGTGGGGGGCAAAACTGTCTAAAATTGGGGAAAATTTGAATCGCACTGTCTCCCCTGGGTTGATTTTGCGCCCCTTTCCCCTTCCTTGGATTTTTCTGGATACGCCCCTAGCCGTAGTTTGGGAATTTTTCACAAGCAAGAGCTCTTTTGAAAACACTTAAACGATGGGGGACAGGTCGGAGCAAAACTATGCGACTTGGTCGACTTGGAAAGTTATTATTTATACCGTTCGGTGGTAAAAAAAAGTCTGTAAAAAAGGGTTTTTCTTGTGCTTATTCATCATAAGTTTGTCACTCTTGAAAAGATTTTCCCATTTTATCATCCTTTGCACCCTTTCCTAGAAAAAGAAGAAAAAAAACTATCTCAGAGCCAAAGAAGAAAGTTGAAAAAATGGGGAAAAATTGAAATTGTTGGGCCCCCTCCCTTGGTAAAATGATTAATGTTACGTAGTAATGAATCCCAAATAATATGGCGGTAGAATTTAATTGACTGGAATTTGGTCCAGAAAAACACAACAAGCGGATACTGAGGCTTTTATATGGGTGAAGAACATGTTTAGGAATTTATTATTTATAGATGCTTTGAGGCAACCTTTATGGAAATATTCGGATTGAATCATTCTATTGGAGGGGGGGCCGGGGGGGGGCTCGATCTCTCGTTCATCTATCTATACTAATAAACCTCCGTTCTAATATTCACTTGCATTGTTTATCTGATTTACCGTCACAATCTTTGTGTTTAGTGTTTCCTCTCTTCTTTTTTCTTCGCCTATAGTCTATACCGATTGATTTGAGAGAGAAAGAAATCAGACATAGAGTTTTTCTCGTTCGATCTTGCTCAATAACCGCCGAACGAAAGGCCTTCGCAATATTTTCACCGTCTCTCTGAAACGTGCAGTTCGTTGCCCCCAATTCCCTCGCCCGCTTTCCACGTTCCGCGTTCCGAAGTCCAAGCTCCCGCAAGGAGCGTGGAAAATTCGGAATGAAGCATTTTTATTTACCTGCGGAGACCCGGAGTCGTGTACCGGTATACACTATACAGAGTGCGCCATAGCCGCAGCTAGGAATTCGTTTTATCTCTCTCTTTGTCCATTTGATTGCATACGTTAGAAAAGGAGAGAAACATCGGCTTACGTCACGTGACACCCCCTATCCGCATTCTTTTCTAGCACATGCGTTCAAATGGGAAAGAGAGAGAGAGAGAAGAGCGCGCACAATACATCAGATCAGCGAGCTCATACCGTGGATGTTGCCTTGAGTTTGGACTGTATTAAATGTTTTCACTCGAGAACAGTTCAATAAACTCCGGCGCATCTGAAACGAATTCTTTCAATTAACAGCCGACTGTATATAACAACCGAATGCTTCGCTATATCTGATCTGAAGGTGATGATGACTGATTATTATCCCCCCCCCCCTCTGTCTTCGTTTGTGTTTTGGCAGCCCCCCCCCCCTCCATCATTAGCTTCGATCATTCTTGTCAAAGCCCCGCATAAGTGTCATCTCTAACGGAGGCTCATAGCAAAACTTCCAGTTTAAGGTGATTCCTGCATAGCGAAACTTTTCCAGATTTCAATCCGATGGATAGTGCCCAGTGGCGGCTCGTAAAATGCGATTTATCGATGTCCATTCCATTTAAAACTGTAGAAAAGTATCGATTTCTCGGGGGTTCAATTGTAACCCCTGGCGATCGATACTTTTCTATAGTTTTAAATGGCGTGGACATCGATGTATCGCATTTCAAGAGCTGCTACTGAAAGTGCCATTATCGAAGCTCAAAAAGTCAACAGTTTTTGGCTGAAATCCAGTAGTGAGGCGTGAAATTTTGCAACAATGTACTTTTTCCATTTAAACTTACTGAAAGAATCGAATGCTTTGGTCATTGGCGATGACCAGATGTTTCGACTTTTCTAATGTGTTTAAAGGGGCAAAAGGGAACATTGCCAAGTTGCACGCTTCGCCACTGCTGAAATCGTTGATTTTTGCGCAGATAGTACGATTTGGGTAACGTTGGCACCTGCAAGCATACTTCAGGAAGATATCCTGAAAGTTTCAAGCGGAAACACTCGGAACTAAAGCCGGATATTATGAAATGCGAAAATTCCCATATACCTGAATGAGTGCGAGAGAGGATATATATTCTTTTACTTTTTGTGTTTTTTTTTTCTTTTTCCCCGCTGCTTCACCGAGTCCGTGATGAAGTTTTAGGTCCTCGATCATTCACGCAGTTTTGAAGATGACCTTTTCGAAAACTATTATTTTCACGGAGCATCGAATTCGCGAGTCGTCGCGCCATTAAAAATCGGCGGAAATCAATCAGGACGTCGATTCGGTTTCGCGATCAACGAGTTTTGTTTCCAGGGTGTGCCGTTAAACGGATGGTGTTAATTGCCTATTCGGAGCTACGGCCGGAGCGTTGCCAACTCAAGCAGTCGCTTTGTATTAAGTCGAGTCCTCAGCGTTTTAATTTCAATTCTTGTCACGGTTCGATTCGTGGCCGAAATCGGAATTATGCTTGAATATTTTCAAAAAATCATTGTTATGAAGCCTCGAGGAGAGTCTTGGGATGCTCTGCGTGAGAAATTTTCCGTAAAATAAACGTGGATGAAAGTCGAAAATAACGATATTCACAAATCATTTTTGTTTAATGGACCAGTTTCTGAAATTCGGACAATGGGGCAGTTGCGAGGGTCTGAGAGGTCGTGTTTTTTATAAATAAAATGAAAGTACTCAATGAACTGAGAACAAATATGCCTTTGGTTTCTGATTAGGTCCCATTGTTCCAGAGATGAGATTTTGGCCTAAAATACATTGTTTTAAATGGGAATTACGCGTATTGACGTCACTACTCACACGATTTTTTACAACTTCACTCGTGTGTATCTCCAAAACCGGGACACTTATGACAAAACCGAAGGGACCATGGTTCTCAGCTCATCAAGTACTATCATTTTCTTTTCAAAAAACACAACATTCAGACCCTTGCAACTGCCCCATTCGGTAATTTCTGCAAGTCATTTTACGATTATTTTGTGATTGATTTCACGCAGAGGCATGGATGGATACAGGAATTTGTCTGTCTCTCTCTTTCCATTTGAATAGATGAGTTAGAAAATGATAGCAAAGGGGACCATCACGTGACTTTAGCCCCTAAGTTAGAGCTGAAAATACAAAAGTTCACGCAGAGGCATGGATGGATACAGGAATTTGTCTGTCTCTCTCTTCCCATTTGAATAGATGAGTTAGAAAATGATAGCAAAGGAGACCATCACGTGACTTTAGCCCCTAAGTTAGAGCTGAAAATACAAAAGTTCTTCAATTTTTTTTTTTTTTTTTTTTTTTTATACCATCATTGATTATTCATATAATTGGGACGTTGGCAACACAGACCAAGTATTTAAAAAAAATCAGTCGGCACGGGTGAACGAACCGTGGAGGCATAGTTCACCTTCCATCGAAACGTTGGGTTTTACGGTTGTTTACCGATGAATTTTACGGCGGCTGCCCAAGCGCAGCGTGGCGATACTACTTACCGCAAGAACCGAAAAAAAAAACTATCCGTTGTTTTGTTTCCGTTCATTTCTTTTCTTGAACACTTAAAACAGTGTTTTTTTCCGGATGAATTGCATCACTCTCTTTCGCTGGAATCTTGAGAAACGTTTTTATTGTTTAAAACACTTGCATTAATTCCTGTGGCTTTGTTCGCGTTACAATTCCTCGTGACTCGTCCAAAAATTAGGGAAATTTAGAACTCTTTCTCTGCTTGAGATCATATTTATTAAATTAAATTATTTAATTATTAAATTATTAAATTTGGAGTGATCTGCTGACTGATTGATGATTGATGAACGATCGTATCGTAATGCCATCGAGTCGATGATCGGATACATGTTATTCTTATGGGTGGTGCTGGTGCCGGCCGTTCCGATAGAAACCCTTTCATCTCTGCGGAAATTCACCGATGACTGTTGAGCTATCGTAAACTTACCGTAGAGATTGAAGGGCATCTGGGGTACAAAATGTACCTAAACGTCGGAAGTTTCAGGAGACCTGGGACTTTTTCCTTACAAAATTTTCGACAAACCTCACACACCTATTTTGACGTGCGTAGAAAACGAATAAGAATTGTCTCTCTGCGCGCAAAAAAAAAAAAAAAAAAAAAAAAAAAAAAAAAAAAAAAAAAAAAACCATAGACCTCATTTTAATTAACTGTGGACTTTTAATCCGACAAAAAAGGGGGAGATGGGCGTTCAACGTCCCCACAGTGGACATCCGAGGGACTTCCGAGGGGAAGTTTGAAAAGTCTTGGATGGGGCTCTTGCAGACTTTCGCTGAATGGGATTGAAGAGTCGATTCTAGCATAAATACCTGTAAAAATGACGATGAGTACACTAAAAAGTCACGAAATTCACTCTCAGAATTGGGCTTAATGGCGGAGAGACGCAGGTATCATTGGAGATTCCCATCTAAATTGAGACAATCTCTGTGTTTCCGTAGAGAAAGTGACTTAAAATACATCAGGAATCTCCCCTGATACCTGCGCTGAACCGCCATTACGAACTTGCCATTAGAGCAGTTACCAGAGTTTGTTACTAAATTTTAGACTTTCTTAATATGATTTTCGCTGGTTTTTACAACAGATTGGACTATTCATTTCCTCACTGCAAACGTTTGCAAGAGCCCCATTGATCTAAAATGCCTCTATTACTCCTTAAAAAGGTGATCGGGGGATCTTTCACGGACTTCGCGCCCAAGTCACCATTTTAATCGCCGGGGAATTGAGTTTCGTATTTCGCGCCGAAAACGCGTGCGCAGAAACTGAAAAACTATCTCTGCGCAACGAAAACAATGAAACAGTCACTATTTCCAGAGTTATCTGAGGACTGTCGACGAGCTCAATTGGGTCCAGAATCGGGTCTTGAGAAACCCTTGCCAATGCGATTCCAACATCATACATCTATATATCGACGCGTATCGTATGCGCGTGCGCGATATTTTGCGTTGCGCAATTGCGAGCGAATCGTGCGTTGTGCTGATTGACATTTGCGCGCGCGGGCTTTTTATGGGACGCAATAAGGCATGGAAGTCGGTGGGGGGGGGCAGGGGGGGGTATATTGAAACAGCTGCCCTTGCAATTGTTTTCTTTCTTTGCGCAATATATATGTATGTATGTAAGTACATATGTATATCCGCCAGAAGTGACCCCGTTCGGGATGATCACTGTACCGAGTTCCCCCCCCCCCTCGCTCATCAATCAATTCGAAGAGTTCACGTTCAGAAGGGAAAAGGTGACGCTCATTACCGAGCCCCCTCGCCCAAAAACGTCCTGTCCAATCTGGCAACGCTGCATTTCGTCTATTTAAATGCATGGAAAAGGTCGAACTGTTGGAGGTGCACACTGCACAGTGCACTCCCTCAAATCGATACTTGGCACGGGTTTAAATGGACAAATCGGAGCGCTGCCATATCGAACGCAGTCACTACAGCCTCGCCCTCAAATTACTCGGTGGAATTTGGGGGAGGGGGTATCTGGGGTCCCCTATATCTATGGTCTAGTTAAGGATACGTAATTCTAGTTGCCCCAAATATACAATTTTCTCCGTGCCCGATAGAAAAACTTCTGGCTACTCCACTGACCCCCTCTTTACAGAAAAACATGGAAAGTATATATCGTGGATGTCTTGGAGGAGGTTTTGCGGTTTGTTTTTGTTTTAAATGGGTCGTATAGAAAAGCCCAGTGGCGTCGCGTGCAATTTGGCAACAATGTATTCTATCCATTTAAACTCATGTAAAATATCGAATTCAGGGGGTGCACAGTGCACAAGGAAAATTCAATATATTTAATGAGTTTAAATGGAGCAGTTGCATTGTTGCCAGCTGGCACGCGACGACACTGGAAAAGCCTTGATCCCCCCCCCCCCCCCCCAATTCTATATCTATGTCCCTTTCACTGTGTGTCTTGAAACTGACTGCCTCTTCATTTTCCCTTGACATAGTGCAATTTATTATTTTTTAATAAGATTTTCTCATAAACTAAGCTCTCCTTAAAAATGTTAGTTCCGCATCTCAAACATCAGCTTGTGAATTGGTGAAGCATATATACGTGTTTTGTAATTGTATACTTTAATTCACAAGATTCGTATTTTGCCCTCAAAAAAATCGAAATCGGTCCTGAAAGAACCGATGCTGCTGCAGTGCGTCCGCCTGTCAAAATGTCAACTTTCATTTCTCTCTGCTTTTCCTCGAAGAGTTTTTTAGGTGCAGTCGCGTATAGCAAAGCACCTTATTATTAATTAAGTTGTTTTGTCAACAGCGCCGATTTGAAAGAATCGGTTCAATTCCTCCTCGTATCTGGTTATTTTTAATTCCGTGAAAGTTTCTCATCTTTTTCCTCTTCTTCATCTCCTTTCGCGGTCGCTTTTGATTTTACAATTTGGACTCGAACGTTAACAAAGTTGTTATATTTTTTTATTTTTATTTTTTACCTCTATGACAGATACTTTGTCAGATGCTCACAATCAGTAGATGCGGTCTTTTTTTTTTTTTTTTCGTCTGGCTCCCAGTGTTGTCAGATGTGGGTTGAAATCCGTGCATTGACTCATGGGAAATAAACCTTTGGCCTGAAGCCTTCGCGTAAATTTTACCTGACCGCATTGCTCTGGTGAATTCTTTGCATTTATTCTGAATTATTCGCGCGGAAGCTGTCCAATAAATCTAGAGCGGGTCGCTGGCCTCTGCGGTGTAGATTTTTTTTATTTGTTTTTGTTTTTTTTTGCTCCATCAGTCTTTCATCGACCATACTTGTTGCAGTTTCAAACGTTGGCTCTTCGATTTGCATCCCATTCTTGACATTCTGAAAGTACCAACCAAAAAAAAAAAAAATAAAAAGAAATCCCGTTAGTATCTGTGGCGTCAGTGCGAGACCACTTCCCAAACATCATTTTAAAATGAAACCCCTTTTGTTTTAAGTTCCGGTCTAAAGCTGTTCGTAATGTTTTGAAAAAAAAAAGTATGTGTGACGCGTTTCTCGCCATAGTCGTAATCATTAATTGAAACTAATCACTCTCAGAACTAGAAGTTAACTATGACAAACGTTTAGTATACATTTTTTTGGTGGCTTTTAAATAGTTTTTGTTGCCTGTCATAGATCGGAGATAGAAAGAATTAACACTGAATGGTGTCAATACATTTCTTGTGAACTTGTTCGCGGTGAAGTTTATTAACTGTTCTGACAACTTTTTTGTTTCGTCATTTCAGAGGAATGTTGTTGAGTTACTTTTGAATCGTTGGGAAGTTGTTTTGAGAAACATTTTTGAAATGTATCGGTTTTTTTGTCAAGAGTTAGCATGTCATACTGTAGCGGAATTGGAAAAAGAGGCTTCTTATGTCAAAACTTGCAAAATGTCATCACTAAAATGTTTTTAAAGCCAAAACAATAAACAACACTAACTTTTCGTGTCCAGAAAAATATATGTTTCGATCCAAGATGCGTCTGTCTGGAACTTGCTCCGGTCAAAAGGATCGTTAAAAAAACTCAAATCGTAGCCCTGCTAAATAAGATGCCTGGCGGACATCTCCGTTCTACTTCTCCTCACAATCAGATTAAAATTTCTTCCAATAAGGCGGACTTTGACACTTTGGGAAAAACGCTCATGAAACGCGAGTTCTGCTCTTCTGCTGCGGAATCAAAATATTAAAAACAAAAAACATATGGCTGCCTCCTTAATGGGTCTGTTGCATACTTCTGCTACAACAATATAGAACCTTGATTTTTATGTAAAATTTGGCAAAAATAACGATGAGCACATTAAAAACGTTCAAAATCCACTCATTAACTCAGAAAATCACTTCAATTTCAAACAGCCCGCGCTACACTAGACACTATTTGCACCGGTATACTACTACATAGACGAAGCCACCGTGCCTAAGTAAACAACATCGTAACTACAAAATGATGGAATTCCCTTCTAAATACATGAACTATTGGCTGCATTTGCTGCCTGGTCTTTTCAGTTTATCAAAGATTACAAAATAATATGTATAAGAAATGTACGCATCCTAAACCACAGAATACTCTAATCAGAACGGAAACTCTAATTCATTTTGAAACATTCTTTACTTCGGGCCGCCATGTTCGAAAGTGAGCATCTTCGGCAATCTTCGGCAGATCTTCGGCAGATCTTCGGCAACTGGCCGAGTTGTGATTGGTTGTATAGCTTGAAAACGCATGTCCGCCATCTTGAGAAGTGAGTAGGCACAGTTGCCAGTTTGTGCCAGTAAATTCCAAATCTTGTTTCCATTGGCTCTTCCATATGGAAGTTTCCGTTCTGATTAGAGTATTCTGTGCCTAAACGTAAGTTCTGTTCATGTTTACATAAACGAGATGGTTCCATCTATATAGTTATAAGTCGGTGACATAGTGTCTAGTGTATAGCGCGGGTTGTTTGAAATGGAAGGTATTTTCTGAGTGAATGAGTGGATTTTGAAAGTTTTTAATATGCGCATCGTTATTTTCGCTGAATTTTACGTTAGAAACAATGAATTATATTGCTGTAGCAAAAGTACGGAACAGACCTATTGCTGCCTCGAAAGTAAGTCGCGCAAAGCATTTCTATTGGTATAGCTCGTTGATCCACTAGCGGATCCAATAAATTGTCCTTCTTTCTCCTTTCTCATTAGAACGCATGTGTTAGAAAAGGATGGAAGAGAGGGCGAAAGTCACGCGACTGCCCCTGATCTATCCTTTTCTAACATGCGCATTACAATGGGGAAAAGAGAGAGAAGGATCAATTCCTGGATCCGCCACGACGACGCGACGGGACGACAGTCCCATATTCCTGGTCTGGAGCCTTTGGAAAGTGCTTTTCGAAAGGAAGGAACTGACGCGTAGCAGCGTGGGCACTGGCACTTGGTCAGACTTGGATGCCTGGGACTTCGACTGGGGCGAGTTTGCCAGATGACACGGCTTTCTCTAAGAGAGCATGAGGCCAGTCGCGGCTCGTGAAATGCGATGTATCGATGTCTACTCCATTTAGGACTACAGAAATAAGTATCGATCGTCAGGGGGTGCAATTGAACCCCGAGTAATCGATTCTTTTCTGTAGTTTTAAATGAAGTGGACATCGATTCATCGCATTTCACGAGCCGCCACTGCATGAGGCTTCCTTTCAGGGCCACCCTTAGAGAATCCGCTCGAGGCATCTCACAAATTATACATCTGGGCACCCCATCTTATGGAGTGTAAAGCAGCTTTTAACGGACATCCCCTTTAAATTTAAGCGCTATATGCGGGGCTCTTGTGAATTTTTGCTGCAAGCAAATGAATATTAAAATCCGATGGAAAAATCAGCGAAAATCACCCTTAAAAAAGTCTAAAATCCAGTTATAAACTAAGAAAACAGCTGCAACGCAGAAAGATCGCAATGGCGGAGTTACGCAGGTATCATGGGAGATTCCTGTTTAATTCGTCACTTTCTCTACGGTAATGTAGAGATATAAGTCTTAAATTAGATAGGAATCTCCCATATGCCTGCGTAGCTTCGCCATTAAGCCCGATTCTGAGAGTGAATTATGTGATTTTCTAGTATATTCATCGTCATTTTTACAGGTTTTTATGACAGAATTAACTCTTCAATCACCGGTAGCAAAAGTTTGCAAGAGCCCCATTTTGAACTCCGTGAACACCGAGTTTGGAAGTTTTTTTTTTCCTCTCTTCCCTAAGTAAATTGTGTACCTTTTCTTATGTTTAAGTAAGTATAGTTTCAGTCATTGCATTTAATCGTAGAGAGGAAAAATAATGAACAGTTAATTAAGTTGGATCAAAAAAGTGAGAAAAGGCTGCCCTCCCTTGCCCTTATGACGCGCCAACAAAATTCGCGGACTGCTCACCCTTCCCTCCTCACCGTTTTGCCCTGATCTCCCGATAAGAGTAGAGTATTCGAGGGCTATGGATGGGTGAATCAACGAATCTGCTTCCGCCCTCCTCCGCTCGCGATCAAAGAGTTTGATCAAACAGACTAATCGGTGAGCCGAAATACACCATTAAACAGCCGGTGGCCAACTGTTGCGTTGCTGTATTGAAGCAATACCTCCTCTACTCATACCATGCTGCTTCTTTTGAAAAAGTGGGGTTAGTATTCGTCTTGGTATATGTAAGCTTATGGCGTTATCGAGGTTTTAATTCGTTTTTTGAAGTTCAACCAAAATTGGAAAAGTCAGTAATGAAAGTTTATGGCTTAGTTACTTCCCCAAAACAGTATAAGAGTTGTAAATCATGTTTTGAGAGGATAAATCTCGATTTTGCATTTCACCAAAATTTCATTCTCCATAAGCGTACGTATACCAAGACGACCCTAACCTCAAAGAAGCAGCTTGGTATGCTTAGAGACGGTATTGATTGAAGACGAAAACATCGCATCGGTGTTTGTCGTGAAACAGCTGTTATTTGACGGGCCATCAAACCGATCCCTCAAAATAACGCCAGTCACCAAACATGAATCTCGTTCAGCTCACTGAGAGAATTCTTATTTTAATCCAAGGTGTATTTTGTCTGTGTTAAAGAAACTGCTCAGTGAAATATTGACTCAGGGGGAATTGAAATTCCTTTAACCCAAGGAAAATCTCTGCTGCTACAAGTACAAGATTCCTTGTTGACAGTGATTCTACTTCATTCAATCAGAACTTTACTTCGCGCAAGGAAAACTGTTTCAAGTAACCGTGTTTCCTTGTTTTTAAAGAAGTGACTTTTCTCAGTGCAGCAGCTGGAAAATGACGTCTTTCGTGCGTGTCGCTTTTTGAATCGTGAAAGCTGCATTTTGGCTCAATTGACTGTTCGATCAAACTGTTAGAACGGAGTGTAAATGAGAGGTCTTATAAGGGTGCCCCCCTTATTATTTGGCAACACTGCAACTGTGCTGGGGACCGGGGAGACGCAAATGGGCACTTGGAGCCACTGACTGCTTCTAGCCTGCATCCAGTCTCCTGACTCCTGAGCTGCGTCTCGATGCATACGATGTGCATTGTATGTTGCAATGTGACTCAGACACTTCGCCGCGCGCCCCGCCGCACAGTTTACAGATTAACAAAGGACCTGCCTCTTAAAGAGCCTTCTTCTGCCCCCCCCTCTCTGTTTGTCTAAAATTAAAAGTCTGGAAAGGGTTAAACACCGTGGATTGTGTGCTTGGAGGTCTATGTAAGGGGTATTTATAATTGGTTTGTACACCGTCCTGATTCGTTTATGAATATGGCTAATTTCTTGATTTTTCGGGGGGGAAACGTCAATTTTTTAACTTAAATGTGCTAGTTTGTTTATGAGCACAAGGGATTGACAGCTTCTTCTTTAAATGTGTTGTTACCTTCATCAAGATCAGTATTTTATAATTAGGAGGAGCTGTCACTCGCTTGTGCTCATGCCTAAAACTTAATTTATAGTCGCAATAGCGACTTAATTTGTCGTTTTCTCCGAAAAATCGCATAATCAGACATTATCATTTACGAATTGGGTGTCCAAACCAATTATCAATACCACTTTCATGGATATTTTCAGTTCGATTAGACTTCAAAGTACAAATAATGCATAGTTTTTTTCTTCTCATTTTTCAGACTTTTAATTTTTGACCAAAGGGGGGGGGGGCAGAAAGTGGCCCTAAATGGGACAGGTCCTTTTGTTGGTCAACAATGAGCGAGTCAAATTCAGCTTAATGCTTATAAAACTTGAACTTAGACAATCGAATCACATTTTTTTTAGCTGGATTGAATTACCATTATAGTGATTCGAGCTTGTAAGATCAGTATTGGAAGCTTTCAAAAGGTGCAATTTAAGGTTTAATTTTCCGATTTTTGACCAACAAGTGGTTCTTGTTTACCTATTGTGTGTCGCCCAGAATGTTTTGTCCTAATGTCACAGTGCAGTGGCGCAGTGTCGCGTCGCGGCTGCACCACCGCGAATGGAGGGCAACTATTCGCGCATGCGCACGGTTGCCAAAGATTCCTTTCCGCAGACTGTTGTCCGTAAGTAATTATGATCAGTCCAGTCACGATGTAATCTTTGGTCCATTTTTATACCGATCTGAGCCACCTCTGCCGCTGGGGTTTTGTGGCGGTTCAAAGAACTTGGATCTTGGAATTTGGAGCACTTTTTTTCTCGATTTGGTTTTATGTAAAACATTCGATTTAATAGTGAAGTAGTGCTTTACCAACAATCGATTGTTGATTACAGATTCGTAGGGAGAAAAACAGAATTGCCAAATTTTGAGGGCTCGTGCAATTTTGCAACACTATTTTTCTCCCTTTGAATCCGTTCAAAAACAGTCGTTTCGTTAGTGAATCAGTGCTTTCAACAAGAATCAATTTTTGATCAGAGATTCAAATGGAGGGAAAACAGTGTTGCCAAATTGCTATTGCCGCCTGACTTGCACATTGATGCACACGCCATTGTCACATTGTCACTGGCAACTGTGCAACTGAGGAGGCCCATTGGCCAGTCGTTAGCTGTTTGACTACTCAGGACTCAGTACTGTGCCATGGCAGACAAGAATGTCGTAAACTTGAGTTTTGCCAAGTCTCAGCTCCACAGCCAGGGTTGCCACTTTGCGGAGTTTCCTCCAATTTTTCCTATTCAACTCAAATGTAAAACTTGCGAATTTAATGCCAAGTTCGGCAACACTGCTCACGGCCTCACCCGCCAGCAGTGGACGTCGAGTCGTTGTCGTAGTCTCTCTGTCGCGTCATGGCGGCGTCATGGTTGTACTGTATCCGTTTAAACCCATGAAAAATATCGAATTATTGGGTTTTCGGTGAACACCTTTGCATTCGACCTTTTATGTGGGTTTAAACGGATTCTGTACAATGATGCCAAATCGCACGCTAAGCCACTGATAATTATCCGATTTTACTTAATGTAATAGTTGGGTATTTATAGGATAAGATCTGGCAACGTTTCTACCCAGTGCCCAGTAAAAGAACCCATTCGAGCCAGTCGCGAGTCCCGAGCTGCTGCCCAGAAACGGAGGAGGAAAAGATGGCAATCGGAATTGGCATTCAGTTGCGTGATCAGGGGTCAGCGCAGCTTAAAAGTCGCCGCTCTATGTATATACGATCCTGAATTAGACGTTGCCAATCTAGTGGTAAACATGTCCTAGAGCTGACGCATTCCGAGTTTCGGGATCGGATAGATTTTTTTTAATGCATAGAGACTGGGTCAGAAAATAGATAATGACGCATCGCTCTGAGGGGCGATCAGGGAATGTAAGTAGAGTCGGTAAACGGTCATAAACGGTGCTCTCACCCAATGGATGTTTAGGACAACTTATGTCTAATCATAACTTGTTGTAAGGGCCAACTAGCCAACCTCCTGACCGTTTGCAAGGTACTCTTTTATAGGGCCCGGGAAAGAGCTGAAAGGCCTCTTCAGACAGTTATGGTAGAGGCCGTTTGATGAGCGGCGCTCACCATCCAGCATAGAATATTTGTAGCTCGATTTTATTTTCTCCCCCCCACCCCCCCCCCCCCCCACCACCACCACCACCACCACCACCACTCGAAAATTTGAGTGTCCTCTTCCGCTAATCAAGGTCCAAAAGACGGAATTGTTGAGAGGACAAGAAGTATTGGCGGACCCAGGAATCTGCCCTTCTCTCTCTTCTCTCTTTAAAACGTGTGTGTTTAGAAAAGGACATATTAGGGACAGTCACGTGATTTTCGCCCCTTCTTCTATCCTTTTCTAACACATGCGTTCTTATAGGAGAAAAAAGGGAAGGACAATTTCCTGGATCCGCGCTAGACAAGAATGAAGGACGAAAAAGAGAAGAGTTGCATATATGTCCATCCGAGATTACTGGGTCTGAGACCATCAATCATCATATCTTATCACCTCGGCTGGGATTCGAACCCGGGGTAGTTGTCATCAGCTGCGCTGGGGCCCGATCAAGTTTATAGCCACTCGAAGTTCAACCGATGCCTCGAATCTGCACCGCCGACCAATCAAAAGCAAGCATTGACGGAGCACTGCGCTAAAATACATCTGGAAGATTTGAGGCACACTGAATTTTCGGGAATTCAACCATAAATAACATGTAAAACAACAGTCAACACCTTTTGATGTCGCATGGTTGTTGAACGGTGACATTCGGTAGACAAAAGGAAGGGGGATTGGCTGGGAAGTGTAGAGGAGGGTGCTTATTAAAATTCAACACCCTGCAACGTTGACTGTTGTTTTGTTGAATCCGCGAGACTTTAGCGTGCCTCTGCTATAGCCGTTAGTGCTCCGTCTCTATTTGTCTCTGCTCTAACCGTAGCGGCGGTTTTTTCAATTTGGCAATAATATTTTCCTTCCCTTTGATTCTATATAAAACAATCGATTCGATAGTGAAGCAACGCTTCACCTGCAGTCGATTATTTAACATAGATTCTAATGGAGGGAAAACATTGTTGCCAAAGTGCACGAGCCGCCACTGTCAATCCGGCAACCGTGGATCCAAGGAAAGCGATAGTTTCTAGGTGGCCGAGACTTGGCCGTGGCGACAGAACAACAACCAGGTACTCACGACTCACGAGAGACGCGACTGCGTTGGAGTTGGATACGATACAGCGTTGCCACATTCATTTTCATCCTAACATTTTATTCATCAAACATTTTCGTTGTAGCGAATAAATTAGGCAACTACGGTCAAGCTGCATCGCGTTACGATCACATGCACACTTGCACAAATCAGAGAGCGCTTAGCGAGTGAGTGCCGGGCCGTGCGCACACCGGACTGCGCAGTCGCGTGAGTGTGAGTACATGAACATGAGCAGATGACGATGAGCTCACAGTGTTGACAGATCTTGCGGCTTTTTCTATGATCCGAGTTATTGTCCTTCTCTCTCTTCTCCCATTAGAATGCACGTGTTAGCAAAGGATAGAAGAGGAGGCGAAAATCACGTGACTGCCCCTAATTTGTCCTTTTCTATCATACGCGTTCTAATGGGAAAAGAGAGAGAAGGATAGATTCCTGAATCCGCCAGTGAGATCTGGTAACACTGTGAGCTCAAGACGCAAGTCGCAACGAGCTCTCCTAGAGACGGCAGAAAAGGCAAGACGCGAGAGAGGGAGAGAGCATGCGCGTTTTAAACAGTCTTAATGCCTAGGGTTCAAGGCTTCTTACAGACTGCAAGAAATCCGCGGATTTGCGGATTTGCACAGTGTTGCCAGCCTGCAGGAAACTCCTCTGGATATCTACAACGCACGAGGACTAAAAGACAAGAATGGCAACGAGAAGGCTTCTTGAAACGATGAGTAAATGACCAGCTTAATTATTTAACTGCCAGCAGGCCGATCCTTAAAATTCCCGACTTTTGGGAAGATGAAATCAAAATGGAAAACGTTTATTGGTAAAGACGAGTCACGTTGTTGCCAAGTATAATCAATGGGGCTTTTGCAAACTCTTGCTACAGGGGATTGAAGTGTTGATTCATGCATAAAAACCTGTAAAACTGACGATGAGTACACTAAAAAATCACAAAATTCACTCTCAGAATCGGGCTTAATGGCGGAGAGACGTAGATATCATGGGAGATTCCTATCTAAATAGAGACATATCTCTGTGTTTCTTTAGAGAAAGTGACATAATAGACAGGAATCTCCCATGATACCTGCGTCGAACCGCCATTACCATATTGCCGTTATAGCAGTTATGTGAGTTTATTACTGAATTTTAGATTTCCTCAGTGTGATTTTCGCTGGTTATTACATCAGATTGGACTATTCATTTGATCACAGCAAAAAATTTGCAAGAACCCCATTTGCATAATTTATCTAAATGGTTATCAGATGCTCAAGACTATGCCCGATAACCAATTTAATAAATTCCATATTTTCATCAGACTTGGCAACCACGTGACTCGCCTTTACCAATCAACCCAAAAGTCAGGAATTTCAAGTATCGGCCTGCCATGCTGCGGCCGGTAACGAAAACAGATCAATGTTAGCTCGCTCCAATTCAGTAGGTAGTTAAATATTCCTACACCACTGTGCTGGATTTGCATACACAGTGGATCGAAGGCGCTCTGGAAAAATATTTTATTTTTCAAATATGTCATCAATTTGGAATCGGGATTATTGTGAATACAAAATTAAAATGTTGTGAGGCAGATCTAGTCACAGGAGCGAGTATACACGGGCGTCGGGCGTGGCATTGAAAACGTTAAGCAACAAGCTACGACTCAAGGAAAGTTATGATATGATATCTTCAACACTCCAACTGGTCACTTTTTAAGAATTCAATCCGGAACACGGAACAAGTCGTTGATTACGGACTACCAATGATGGAAATGGAACTGGTGCTTGGTGGTATTATTTGAAGGGTTCGTTGCCAGCTTTTTTGATTGACAGACGTCGATGGAATATTTCCGGTTTCAACGCGCAACAGTTGACTGCCTCTTATTTGTGATGAATTCCGGTCAAAAATTGTTCCGTACTCTATTTGAGCGAGTATGGAGGCCCAAAACTTTGCGAAGTCGCTCTCTGTTGTCTGGGTGGTCAGGACTCAGGGGCCCGATGGAGTTGGCGA
Source organism: Trialeurodes vaporariorum (assembly GCA_011764245.1). Classification (NCBI taxonomy): domain Eukaryota; kingdom Metazoa; phylum Arthropoda; class Insecta; order Hemiptera; family Aleyrodidae; genus Trialeurodes; species Trialeurodes vaporariorum. The sequence continues at coordinate 12,160,633 of VMOF01000220.1, forward strand.
AAAGTCGGACTTGACTTGAACTAGCATAACCTCACTTTTCACTATGCAAAAGTTTTGAACTTTTCAAGGCTCCTTACAGAGTTGTTTTTAAGTGATGCTACACTAGGAACGATCCTCATATTTTAACGTTGCCCCGAAGCGAAAGTTCGCAACAGACTTATTCTGTGGTTATAGTGGTTTAGCCCGGCAACGATGCGGGCACTATGGACATTCTGGGCACCTCTCTTTTCCAATTTGTTCTCTCTTTTTCTTTTCTTTTCTATCCGACGGGCGCTATCCTCAGCGCTATGCCCCAAGCGCTGATACACGCTCCATGCCCGCTGCGCTAATGCCCTTTTGATCATGAATGCCCATTTCTCCGGTTTTAGCGAAAGTTTTAGCGCGAAAAAGCAACCATGCTCGCTCCGGGTCTGACCACATTGTAAATATGAGTAGCCAGTGGGTGCTACTGAATGATCGTGTACGCCTTCTCCTCCCCCCCCCCTCCGTCCTCCTTACCCCCTCCCGTACCTGATTTTTTAAATGCGCTCCGTGCAGTTTCAGTCTTTTAAACACCTAGATGACGCCAAAAGACAAGAAATCACGCTGATTATATGCAGTTTAATTGCTTAGAAAGTTATAGACCTTTTAAAATTCAATTTCCCCCCTTTCTTCACAACGACTCGTTTGATCTCCCCGTACCGCACAATCTTATACATAACTCGTAATAATTTATTTGATTTATTCGGGATTTAACATTGTTTTAACATTATAACGTGCACCAGTGGCGTAGCTTGCAATTCGGTAACTTTGCAGTTCGTCTATTTCTACCCCTTGTAAAAGATCGAGCTATTGGGTGTTCTATGAACACCTGCGCATTCGATTTTTTACGTGAGTTTAAATGGACAAAATACCACGTTGCAAAATGGCACGCTTCGCCACTGGTGTACGCGTCAAATTCATACGTAGATGGAAACTTGAAGCTCAATATCTTGAGTGTTGAGCCTGAATAGGATCATGGAGATGAAACTATCATGGGCGGTGCCAGCAATTAGGCAACTGTGGATTCTTCCCTTTGAATGTATGAGAAACAATCGATTAGAAATTGGGCCGTGGCCCCCTCAAGAATCGATTGTTTTTCATACATTCAAATGGATAGAATCCACAGTTGCCAAATTGCTGGATCTGCCTATGGAAACTATCATTCAGTCCAACGTCTAAATCAGTCCTTAAATCGCTTATGGCGAAAGCGTGCAACAGCTTCTTTATTTTTCAATTTTGTTTTGAAAAAGGTAAGCAAATTGAAAAAAAAAAAACCGCCCATTTTCATCCTCAGTTCCGACGGAAAGCCGTATGTATGCGCGGATTACAGTATGCATATACAAAATCTGACCTCGCAACGAAACGCGAGATCAATTGCGGTATATAAACCAAACACATTTTCATGACAAAGACTTGTCATTGATGCAACTGTTGCGTTGGAACTGTATCAATAGAGCGCCCTTGGGGCCTTGGGATTGTGAGGAGTGGCCCGGGCGGTAAGGGGGAGATGAGAGTAAAACTGCGATAAATCGCCTGTAGTTTGTAGTTTTGTTTTATTCTGATAAGGAAATCAATCCGACTGTCGCGAGGAACAGACCAGGGGTGTCATATTCGGATTCCTCTCTCATCATCCAGCGACAGCATCCACCCGCAAATGGAATGTTGTCACATTTGAGGAGGATTGAATTGAGGTCATAACCGGAAAAAGGGCCCACAAAACAAACAGTGCACTCTCCAGACGAAAGTATCTATACAGTCACAGTGCTGTGGCGTAACGTGCAATTTGGCAACGTTGCACTGTGTCCAATTAAACCCATGAAAAAGGTCGAATGCGAAGGTGCTCACCGAACACCCAAAAGTTCGATCTTTTTCATGAGTTTGAATGGATGAACAGCAACGTTGCCACATTGCACGCTAGCTCTGATGTGTTGATGCTCCTTATTATGACCCCCGGGCCCCGACGCGACGCTTCATGGTCTGAGATCAGTGGCAAAAAATCAGTGAAAAATAGTAATCAAAAATCATTTTTTCCCCCGCTCTATATTCAGCTTAATTTAAAACTTTTCAGTGTCATGTCTATGTTTAGATAACTTGTTGAAAGTGTTCTCTGTGATTAGTGTGATTGAAATTGGCTCGAAAGTTTTAAAATGACAAATTTATGAGATTTTTTTCTTTTTTTCTGATTTTTGGCCACTTTTTGACAATCTCAGATCATTTTCATCATCTCAGATCTTTTGACCAAAAATCGAAATCACAGATTTTCATGATTTTAATCAAAATATGATTCTTCTAAAACGATAGTGTGACTCTAGTGACGATTTGACAACTCTGTTGCACATCAGATGTGTACTGTTGTACCGCTCTGGCTCTGCAAACTGAGCTGCTGATAAGTGATAAGTCGCTAGCATCGTCGCGTCGTCGTATGAGTTTCATTACGCGAGCGCTGTTTGGAGTTTGGCATAGTTCATGCGAGCTTTCATTCCAATTCCAGGACAGCCCCTCCCCCTCTTCTTCCCCTTTTGTCGCCCCCCCCCCTCAAGCTCACCCCCCTGTGATCATTCCCAGAGGCGTATTCTCCCAGCAGCGCGGCTGCGTAGCAACGGAAGATAGAAACAGTTAAATTGTCACCGCATAAAAACGGCCTTGGGCGTCGACATTTCATTTCGATCAATGCTCGTGAGTATAGAGTGCTATGACAAACTGGGCAGCCTTATTGCAGAATAGAGCTAACTACGCATGCGATCGATTGGCAGTTGGGTCTTTTCTGAACGAAGCTTCTGATTGAAAAGAATTAGCGAGCGGTCGAAATTAAAAAGAGTATGAATGTTTGATAGGAGCGGCGGGAATTCGCGTTGACGTCAGGAAGGCACTTTGAGCTCGGTATGCAGGCTTTTGCGGTAGAGAAATTTGACCCAATATTTCCGTTATATATTGAGCAGTGACGTAGCCCGACATTTTTCGAGAGGAGAAGGTCTGGAGTTTGTTCTCGCAGCCAAAGGCGGTTGCAAAGTCCATATTTTGTCAAAACTGCCCAGAAAACATGAAAAATTCATGTTTCTAAAGGAAAATTCCTATTTGATGGGTGGGAGGATAGCTCAGCCTTCCCGGTTAGACCTCTGATTAGTAAGATGGTCACGGTCACATGACGTAGCGGAGGGGGGGGGTTGATAAATAATATCAGAAATATATCAAAAAAAGGGAGAATGAAAGGAAAAGAAAGGAAAAGAAAGGGGAAAGAGGGGGCGAAGACCCGGAGCCACCCCCGACAAAATTTTGAGAGTTGTAGCCACTTTCGAAAAAAAATCTTGGCTACGGCCAGTGGCGGATCCAGAAAATTTTGGGGGGGGGGGTGGCACACCTGTAAAATTTTGAAATTTCGAAGTGTTGGTGGAAGCAATTTCGGGCTACTTTATATTGAAAAAAGGCAAAATTTGAGGTTTCTGGGAGGGGCACGTGCCCTCCCCCCGTGGATCCGCCACGGTCACGGACAGTTCTGTGCGTTCGATTTAAAGCTTGAAAACTTTTCGATGGATCGATCAATCGATTTGAAGTCTCGTTTGTTTCAAATAATCTTTTTTATAAAAGATGTGTCACTTTCTGTTTGGAAGGTAGAGAAAATTCCGTAAGTTGTGCCAAAGATTATAGGTCAGGCAGGCATCCACATCTGAAACGAGCACTAACTGCGGACCGCGTGACCTTGAAAGAAAGGGTCAAAAGCTATCGGTGTTTCAGTAAGAGGACATGATATTCAACAAAATCCATTTGGGGGACATAGTCTACAGATTATACAAAGACAGAATATGGAAAAGATAGGAGATATGAATCACAAAAAAAAAGATCCATGGTAAAAAATGTTAAGTGCTGGAGAAAAGAATTATGAAATATGATGAAGATACTTTTCCGTGACAACATGCTGATTTGAATCAAGAAAAAAGTCGTTAAATTATCGGACAAGTTTGGATACGCTGCTTTTTATCACTGGCTGACATCTTTTTGGGTTCCGTCCGCTCCGTGGGCGATTCTTTCGGGTAGTCGTTTTCCATTAATAAATGCACGACAACTTACGACGGAGTTCCTCTGACCTGTCCTGACGACGAGGAAGCCTTTTTGGGAAGTCTCTTAAAGTAATGAGAATGTCTATTGTCTTTACATGTATGCAGTAAGTACATGTTTTTTGGTCCCAAACACGGTTCAAATTGATAATCGACTGAAGATTCTTAATCATTACACTGAAAAAAACAAAGTTTATATACAGCCGAAGCAGCTCTTTAAAATAGCTTCGTAGAGCAAAAGTTCAAGCTGCACCGAAGACATTTTCAGGTGTACCAAAGCACTACTTCTTTAGAGTAACGCAGCCTCTTTTCTTGCTTTGGCTCTACCGAAATAGTGCTTCAGTACAACCGCAACTTGCTCCGGTAGAGCTAGGATTTTTGCTTTGCGAAGCTATTTGAAAAAGCTGCTTCGGTTCTACTTAAACTTTGTTTTTTCAGTGTAGTTCTGCTCTTGTGATCCTCGACATTTGTCTTTAAGTTCACTCAAATTCCCGGTACCTACGAGAAGTCCTGTATTTGTACCATGTAAAATGAGAAGTGTTTTTCCCGTAGTTGAAACTTAGCTCATGAAACCATACGAACTGCCTAATCAGGGTTTCTTTTCTGGCTTGCAAGTTAGTTGTGTAATCTTTTTTCAAATTCAAGTTCAGCCACTCTCGCGTCATGTCAGTGAAGTTGAATTCTCACTCTGACGAGAAAACAAAATGATTAGCTGCAGGTATACACGATACGAGTGTTATGTCATCATTTACGCTCACTCTCATCTAGGCATTTATTTATTTATTTATTTATTTATTTATTTATTTATTTATTTACTCGCGTGGTAAAAAAATAACTGTGAAAATGAAATAAAACAATACGAATGAACGGAAATGATTATAAAACTGTCCACGGGTTAGTTAAATTTCGGTTCTGGCAGTTCCATCTCTGCGAAAAAGTATTTTAATTTACAGTTGCCTAATTAGCGCAGTCCGGTGCAAATACGAGGGATGGGAGGATTGTATACACGATTCACAATTAGCGCGTGGTGTTGTGTTCCCTAATTTTACACTTGGCTTTTGTTGCGCGTCAGAGTTTTTTTATGAAGCTGTATCTGTAACATAATCTCGTAAACCGCGCGGCGCGTTCCGCTAATCATATTGAGCTCAAAGGAGGGAAAAATGCTGTTGTTACGTTTAGGCATTAGGCCTGCCTAAGTCCTAGCGCCCTGACTATATTCATCGGTAAAATATGTAGTACTAGTGAAAACTAGTTTTTAGTTATGCGGTCCCTAATTGCTTCGTTGGCAGAGCTGCCGATTTGCGTAGATTTAATAACATTTTAAAATTCACCGAAGATTCCACCGGTTGAAAAAAGATTACTGAGTTTAGTTCAGTGTATGACTGTAATGCACGAAAATACTAGCGTCTTTTATCTTTTCTCAACCGGCAGACTGCAGAGTCGTCGATAACTTTGAGAACTTGCGGATATTTTAATTAATTAACGGTGTTTCCACCGATTGAGAAAAGGTGACAGATCAGAGTATTTTCGTGCATTACAGTCATACACTGAATTGAACCATGTAATCTTCTCCCAACCGGTGGAACCATCGGTGAATTTAAATATGTCATTAAATCTACGCAAACGGCAGCTAGCTCTGTTCATTGGTGCCAAGCTTAAGTAAGAACAAGTCGGGTCCGTGCTTTGGGGCCCAAGTGCAAACTTAAATTACGGGGCCCCTATGGGATTGGGGGGCCTGGTCCACCCCCAGAAAATGTTCACAATTTCCCCCCTCTAGAACGCAATTTTAAGCCAATCCTCTCCCAAAAATTATCGAGTTTTTACGTCAAATAACATATACTTAAGAACAAAAAATATAAAAAAAACACAGTGGTGCGTTGGTCTCCGAGTAACAAGGGGGGAGGGGACCCCAAAGATGTTGTTGTACTATTGCTCTCTTTCAGTGTTCCTTTTCATACTATCATTTTTTAACCTAATTTCTGATGACCATGAGCAATCGGTTTTCTGTGGACCAAAAAAAATCCCCCAAAAACCTAGCGTTTTGGGGGTCTCCTTCGGGGCCCCCACTGCTTTGGGGCCCGGGTGCTTTGCACCCTCATGCACCTCCATCGCTACGGCCCTGGTTGAAGGAGTGCTGGTATTGTTTTTTTTTTTTTTTTTTTTTTTTAACTCTTTCAGCCTTTTTAACTTCACGAAGTTGAATCTGGGTCTCGGCGGTTTCAAGATTTTGGAATTCCGATTCAGTAAGTGGTCGTATATGCTTTTGAAGTGGAGTGAAACAAGATCACGCCTCTGTGAAGCTTTAATCAGTAAGGGGGCGCACTATGTGGTATTTGACCGAAAAAGTTGGCATAAACTGTTTCTACTGTCCAAATAACTTAATATTTGGTATTCGGGGGTACTTTTTAACGCTGAATTCAAATTTCACATCAGTTTTGCAAAATTTGAAAATCCAAGATGGCCGCCGACAAATTTTTTGGCTAATCGGTCGGCAGCCATCTTGGATTTTCGAATTTTGAAAAACTAATGCAAAATATGAATTTAGCGTTAAAAAGTACCCATGGATACTGAGTTTCAAGTCATTTGGACGGTGTTGCCAAATTTCACTCTTGTAGCGATGTAGCCCTTACAACACGTAAAAACGAGAATTTCGTGCAAAAACGCAAAATTCGAACTAATTTTCCCGGAAAAGCCGCATTTTTCCGCAACTTCTGACTTCAAGGCCTATTAGTACGCACTAAGGACTACCATTTCTCATATATATACCCGCGGGATGTGGCAGGATAATTGAACTTAAGTTCTCTTGAAAATCGGAAAATTTACGTTTTTAGCTAAAAACTTTGAAATAGCAAAAAAATATCAAATTCAAATTAAAATGGGACAAAATAGGCATAAACTGATTGTAAATACCTTCAGGAAGACGATCCATGTACAAAAATTTTGTTCTGACTTCATTTGAAACACTTTTTTTTACTTTGATTATAGTCTCGTGCTGAGGCTAAATTTAATGGTGGTAAAACTGATTTTTCCCCTGGTGGATTCTAGTTAAATTAATCTAGTTTAAACCCGCTAAATACAAGTTTCTAATGCAGAAATCTATGTAGATTCCGAATATCACAACAGTTTTTCCCAATAGCGACTTTTTTTTTTTTGAGTTTATGCCAGCTTTTTTGGTCAAATACCACATAGTGGGGCGTGCGGAGTGATGTTAGGTTAAATAGCCTTTTTAAGGAGTTATCGGCACGGCTGCTGCTTGTTGATGCTGATGCTACGGCCGCGGTCGCTCGCTCGAAACCAGTGTTGCCAAATTGGGGTGAAAAAGCCGTACGCTTTACATTGATTTAAATGGAGACGATACGGCTTTTTACCCTCGATCTGGCAACACTGCTCGAAACGAGCCGCATCGGATCGGAGTGTAGTAAGTGTCAGCGGTCGAGCAGTTATAAGCGGCGCTCGTGCACTTCGGGATTGGTCCATTGGGAAAGAACCGAGAAGACTAAAGAGTCAAATAGGAGGCCTGCCTTAGCACCTCCGAGAGCATTGAGTATAGACTCGGGAGACTATCGAATGAGAGTCGTTCGTGTAAAGTATCGTAAATTGGTTCGAATGAACTCACGGGGTGAACCATAAACCAATAATTGTAGCTGCTCTTGCCCACGAGCGACCGACGAGATGCGACGTTGCCAAACGTATCGCGGGGAAACGTATCGGACGGTATTCAGAAATATCGAAAGCTTAGAGGTGTTAAAAACTCAGCTACAGGATCTCGTAATCACGTAATCAATAAGTGCAGCTTTGATTTTGATGGACTTAAAATCAAAATGTAAGCAGTTCTGCTTTTATTCCAATACGGTTTAAGACAAGATAGATGGCCATTAAATTTATGTATTTTTAAGGGTTTAGTTCGTCAGAAAGTTGAAAGGTTGTAAAAAAAGGTTGTTGTTTAAAATTGTGTATAATTCATTGTACTATAGCATGTCCATTTTTTTTTTTTTTTTTTTTTTTTTTTTTTGAGTCCACGTTTTACAAAATGAGATTGACATCGGATGTCGTCCATTCCTTCAGTTTCCTTTCTGTATACTTAATTAGTTTGTTCTCACTTAATTCTTCAGATTTTCGTTCCTTGTCTAATTAAATTTTCTTCTCTCTGATTTCAGGTGAGTCCCAATAAATGTTCATTTTGGTCAGTAGAAAACTAAACTCAGTGATTGTGCGTAAGTTTTCAATTTCTCAGTTTTCCAAAAAAGTCTAAAAATTCACGAATGAATCAAATTACTATGAATGGGTATTCTGCGCTTTAGATGGTGCTGTATCCGAAAAGTGTCGGACGTATTTTGTTCCAAATTAAAACAAATTACTAAAAAATTCTTGTTCTGGCATTAGTTTTGTTTTTAATATTTTATATAAGTGATGCTAATGGTAGTACAATGGCGCTCAGAACGGGAAAATTGGATCAATTCTATATTATAATGGGCCTAATTTACACATTTTGTGCGCCTTACATGCTCAGTAAAGATTTATGATTTCTGTCCATCTATATGCACTCACTGTCTCGATTAAATATTTAATTTGTGATCCATAAAATGAATCAAATCATAATAATATACAAGGACAGTGGCGAAGCGTTCATTTTGGCAACGTTGAATTTTGTCCAAATGAAGGTACGCGGAAGGTCGGAATCGAGGTTTTTATTTCTCTGTGTCAGTTCGATCTTTTTCATTGCTTTAAATGGATAAATTTCACTGTCCACTGTTCAACACGGAAAAAAGACAGGTAGAATTTACCATCTGCATAGCTGATTTTATAGAGTCTGCTAGCAAGTATGGTAAATACTATTACAACATTTTACCTTAATTTACCACGAGGGACGTTGCATTTACCAGATTATGATGAAATTCACCATACTTGCTTGCAGATGCCGAAATCAGCTCTGTGGGCCGATCATTTACTTCATCGTTAAAGGGTCGTTAAGATTGTCTATGCATATAGACAATCACTCATGAGTGATTCTATTGGTCGGAAATTGTAAAACTTGGCAGTTGATATGGTAACCATCGTTAAAGTGTCCGCGTTTTAAAGGTTACTCATGAATCACCTTTATAGAACGGACACTTTAACGATGGTTACCATAGCAACGGCCAAGTTTCGCATTTTCCGATCAAAATAGGATCACTCATTGACAATCTTCACGATCACTTTAACGATGAAGTAAATGATCGACCCGCTGGAGATGGTAAATATTACCAGTCTTTTTTTTCCATGAAGGAAAGAACATCAAGTCTCGGAGGAAAGTGTTCTGTAAATCTTTCAACTTTTCTCAAAATTTCTTGCGATCCGGTTCGTGTGCTTGGAGGATAACCGGCTTCTGATAGAATTCAAGGCCAGCAGTTTGGAATTTTCCAATCTTCAATGATTTGATGGTGTTATATATGTAGTGAGAGCGTGTAGGTGTTTTTGGCAAGCTCCGAAAGCTATATTTTGTCTTTCAACTTTCGATAATTTCGAGTGGCGTCTCAATGCGTATCGTATTGGTACTCACCAAGTCATTCCTCACTCCTCAGACCTCGGTAGATTATTAATCAGGAAATTTTGACAGCATCACGGACCGCACTCCTTCTTGGGAGACGATCCTGCCGTGCCTATCCCGGTTTATTTTTCCCATACTATATATATTATATATATATATCTTCTTCGGTCTTCCCTTCGTCTGCGCGACTCGATGCGCGCGGTCTCCACTCCGAGAAATAGTGGAAGGAAGGTTAGTGTTGCCAGATCTCAGTTTATTTGGTTTAAAATCTGTTTATTTTGGCACAGGTGTAATTGTGTCCGATTGTTCCCATGTATTTTAGTGCAGAAGCTCACTGCGAATCGAAGCATCGAAGCAATTTGGCAACAATGTATTTTCTCCATTCAAGTTCACCAAAAAAGTCGAACGCTCCGGTCATCGGCGATGACCAGGCATTTAGACCTTTCTAATGTGTTTTAATGAGGGAAAAGGAACGTTGCCAAATCGCACGCCTCGCCTCTGGTAATTTTTCTACCAAAGGGGTTTTTGCCCCCCCCCCCTTGCAGAGGGCAGGAACTCCGCCTTTTACGTTTGCCCGCTGAAGACTTACCTTACAGGTGAATTCTTTACTCAGATATGGCAACATTGGATCAAAGCATCTTTCACTCCCTCGCCCTATACCCCGCCTTCCTCGGCCATCTCTCTCTCTCTCTCTCTCTCTCTCTCTCTCTCTCTCTCTCTCTCTCTCTCTCTCCCTCTCTCTCTCTCTTTCCTCCACTTCCAGCGTGAAAGATATACGGAGAAAACCACTTCTCTTCTCCCACCATGCTCACTTCTCTCGGCAGTCATCCAGTTAATCACCTCATTTCTGCTCACAATCGGTCGTGCGGCCGTAGTGTGTGTATCGCTTCAGGCAAGCTTTAAGAGAGTGGCCAGCGCTGTCTACCGGTCGGGGCCGGAGTTATTGGTCACTGGTTCTTTGTCTGAACGGGTGAATCAATCAATGTTGCCAGCTTGTACACAACTCGGGACAGAGACAATGTATAATGGAGGCCACGCACTATCTATCTTGCCCATGCGCGCGATGGCAACTTTTTTTTTTTTTTTCGGGGTATCGACAAAACACCGCAAACATGGTCCAAACGTTGACTGATGAGCAAAGTTGTTGAGGTTTTTTTGCCTAATGAGACCGAAGCACCGAAGTTGCATCAGTGAACGTATGGACCATGTTGGATGGTGATGGTGCTCCCTCATGCTCCCTGTGTTATTTCTGTTGAGTTCCGAAAAAAAAAAAATCAGCTACCGCGCGCACAGCTAGTGCTTGCGAATTTGTTTCTGATCAGGGGTCGTTGCCGCTACTGATTTCAGCTGTAGCTAATTTGACTATCGAATCGTCCGACAAATTTCTCGAATAAACACTATAAGCACATTTTTAAACACGACGGGCTGTAACTATCTGTCTACACTGAGAGAAATCACTTCTTTAAAAACAAGGGAACACGTTTACTTGAGAGAGTTTTCCTTGCGTGAAGTAAAAATCTATTGCATGAAAGAGAATCACTGTCACAACAAGGAATCTTTAACTTTCACAGCCAATACCACCATATTCGCTATTCATCCTACAGTATCGTGATATATGTATCGTCTGATGAGTGTAGCAAAACTACGGTGGGGTGAGGGGAGGTGGGGGGAGGAATTTTATGGCGAGAATGAACAAAAAGGGTGGTATAGAAAAGGGAAAGAACAGAAAGAACAAACTTTTCAGGAACAGGTTGTAATCAGTGGCGAAGCGTGCAATTTTGCAACGTTGTATTATACCCATTTAAACCCGTGTAAAAGGTCGAATGCAAAGGTGTTCACTAGAGTTTGAAAATTTCATGAAATTTAAAAACGTGAAATATTTCATGAAATATTTCATGAAATATTTCATCTTTTTGAAAAGTTGTGAAATATTGAAGCCAAGCGATATAGATGAATGAAAACAGGGCTAATATGTTTTCCATACATAAAACAAAGCATGAAAAATCAAGTTTTAACCTCTGTAACGTTAAAGGCTCTTAAAATTACCAATAGACATGAAGTTTTGAGGTGAAATTTTATCCCTTCCACCCTAAAACGGCAAGTTCAGCAAGAGCTGTTATCTGTTCAATTAATGTCTCGGAGATGCTAATCGAGGTTTAAAAAAAAAAAAAAAATAATCAAAATAAATGAAATCCCTTCACTAGTTAATCAATAAGGATGCCCAGATATTTTCTGAAACTGGTCATTTTCTAAAATTCCATACAAAAGTATTGGTTTATACATAAATGTAGGATGGCAAGCTCATTCATTTTAAAACACAACTGTAAGGGCACTCAGCCACTCACATACTCACATGTTTACATGAAGAAGTTAGGTTATGTGGTTCGCGCAAGCAGGTATCCCCCTACAAGAACTTAAAAATTCCTCCTGATAGAAATAGGGTGTATTTTTAAAGGTAAAAAGTAGTTTTACGTCCTAATTTACGAGTTTAATAATATTAATTCATTTTTACAGCGATTTAATACAAAATAATCTAAAATTTCAAAAAAATGAAATATTTCAAGGGTGATGAAATATTTCATTGAAATATTTCAATTTCAGAAATTTTCAATTTGAAATTTTCAGGCTTTCAAACTCTAGTGTTCACCGAACACCCAATAGTTCGATCTTTCTCATAGGTTCAAATGAAGGAACTGCGACGTTGCCCGATTGCATGCTACGCCACTGGTCGTAATCTCGTAAATACGCATTTGAACCAAAATATTATCCCTGTCGATTACGCTAAATATCCCTTGATGCATTGCCACTCCATTGACAAAATGTCTAGCTTATTTGTATGAGAGATGTTTCGATGTTTAATTGAATTCTAAAAGATGACGAACTCCCGCGTTGTCGCGAGTAGTTGTTTGCACGCCCTCCTTTTCTCAAACCTCATTCGTGACAAAAAGCGAAAGTCGACTCTTTAGGTAAAATCAGCATCGGGAATATTTTTGAAATGGAAAGTAACAGTGTATACGCGAGTAGGTCTGCAGTCAATGTTTGCTCGTCTCTTTGTGAAAACAGAACCAAACAACAAACAAGAGGCGCTCGCGCAAAATCGTAACAAGGGTGACATGACAGTGCAGAATCTCACAATCAGCCCAGACTCTCAGTCTCAGAAGTTATTAGAGAAAGATAGCTGATAGGGATAGAGAGAGGATTAGAACAAATAAACGATTCATTTTTGAAGTGTTTACCATTGTTGCCGCTCAGCACGGATGATTCAGTGGATTCCAGTGGCGCAGCGTGTATTCTGGCAACGTTGTATTGTGCTCATTTAAACTAATGTAAACGGTCGAATGTGAAGGTGTTCTCCGAACTTCCACCAGTTCGATCTTTTTCATGGGTTTAAATGGACGAACTCCAGCACGGATGAATCAGTGGATTCCAATGGCGTAGCGTGCATTTTGGCAACGTTGTATTATACCCATTTAAACTAATGTAAACGGTCGAATGTGAAGGTGTTCATGGAAACCCAATAGCTCGATATTTTTCATAGGTTTAGATGGACGAACTCCAACGTTGCCAAATAGCACGCAACGCCACAGGTGGATTCGTCGTTTGATTCCGCAAAAACTCATTCAAAATATAAGATGGTGGTTTTGTCAGCAATATGCATACGCATCTACACTGTGCGAAATCACTTCTTTAAAAACTAAACTAGAAAACACGTTTACTTGTGATGGTTTTCCTTGCGCGAAGTAAGTTCTGATTGCATGAAGGAGAATCACTGTCACAACAAGGAATTTCTTTATTTTGGTAAAAGGTTTTGCCAAAGTGTTTTTTCTGTTTTTTTTCTGCGTTAAAATAATTGTCTACGCCTAAAATGATGGCTTAGGTAGTGAACTATGCTTTGTCGGGTGTTTGGTACACCTTTTCTAGGAAAATTTGTCTGATTATCGCCCTAAAGAACCAGGTTTCCTTCTTTTTTTCATTCTTCCCGACTGTTTCACTATTTATTTGACCATTTTTGGGTCTTAAAGAACGCAACTATAGGTTGCGCAATGGGGCTCTTGCAAACTTTTGCTATGGGGGATGGAAGAGTTGATTTTTTCATAAAAACCTGTAAAAATGACGATGAATGCACTAAAAAATCACGAAATTCACTCTCAGAATCGGGCTTAATGGCGGAGAAACACAGGTATCATATGGGATATTCCTATCTAAATTGAGACTTATCTCTGTGTTTCCGTACAGGAATAAGTGACATAATAGACAGGAATCTCCCATGATACCTGCGTTGAACCCCCATTACGAACTTGCTGTTATAGCAGTCATGTGAGTTTATTACTGAACTTTAGACTTTCTTAGTGTGATTTTCGCTGGTTTTTACATCAGATTGGACTATTGATTTGCTCATAGCTAAAGTTTACAAGAGCCCCATTATTATATGTAATTCAATTTTTTTTTAAAATAAGCCCTTCTTACAGATCTATTTAATGAGTAACTAGATTATGGATGCCATTTTGGAAACGCTGCCGATGAGCATCACTCAACAGTCAACGTCGCGTCGGCTAGACTCCACCCGCGAAGTAAATAAGCTCGGTTTACACCGACGCGCACGCCGCACAGTTCAACGAAACAGTTCATTTTCTGGACATCTCTGAAAGCGATTCGGATCAGATTTATCAACATGCGAAATGTTAACATACTGTCTTTTTACGATTTAAAACACAGGGATTCCATGGTTTATGAGACATTACATGCAATGCTCTTGAATAAGAAAACATCGACAAAAGATCTTTAACGAAGCAACAAATTCAACAAATTTTATGATCAGAAAAATTCTTGCACTGACCCATCGAGCGACGCGACCGTGACGTGAGTCTGAGCCCAGCACGAAAGGCGAGACAACCTATAGATATTACCCAGAGAATTGCTGGCCTCAGGCTTTACTCACACGTGCAAACTAATCATGCGAACCAATGCAAATTGATGTGCTGTTGGAGCTCGTCAACATTGTCATCAATTTTGGTCATCGAGTCTGTCTTGATTTTAGAGACGTGGATTTGAGGATCGAAGAAACTTGCTTCCTCGGGGGATAATTAGGGAATAAGAATGGATTTTACTGACAGTTTCAAGGCTTTAATAGCATGCAAACTGAGGGTTACAACTCCGTCATAGGTCATAGGCGTCATTATTCATTTAGTAAATGAGTTGCGTTTTTGTAAAGTCTTGTCCGTTTCCTACTATGTTAATGTTATGAAAGTGAGTTTTGTCACTATCTTTGAGGGCTAGGATCGATTCGAGGAGTATATTTAGATAGGGGAAAATGTCTTTAAATACTTGAAATTACTGAGGCGGTATTTATAAGAAAAACTTTGAATTTTTCAGGATTAACCATCAATCTCTCTCCCAGAACAAAACCAATCAGTGAGTTTTCCTGGGCAAACCACAGAAATAATTGACATTTTTAACGAATTTTTACCCCATTTTTTTTGCTGAGTCCTTTTCCTGCCAAAGGTTTTGTCAGCGCCACTGAAGTGTTTGTTATGTTTTTTGTTGTTGTTATTTTTTTCTCTCTCTCTATGCACGGGTGAAAATCATCGTCCTTCAAACCCTTGAATTTAGTGTTTCTCTTCCCCCATGAGGACATTTTACAATGCGATCCACCTCGAGTTTTACAATTTAAAGAAACGAAAAATGATCAACACCCAAGGTACTTATATTAAGGTTATATTTCACAGGTATGCTCGACTCGCTTCCCGCGTCATCCTCAGTGGCGCGCAGTTCAAATCACTATCTCCAAGATGGCCGACAAAAGAAGAAAACTTATTCTCTTTTCAGGAAACATTGGGCCTACCTCTCCAGGAAAGCAGAAAACAACCCGATGTTTTCAGGAAAGAATATAAGTTTTCTTCTATTGTCGGCCATCTCGGCTATAGTGATTTGAACTGCGCGCCACTGAGGATGACGCGGGAAGCGAGTCGAGCATACCTGTTAAATATAAGTACCTTAATCAACTCCCTATCACGCCCACGCCCGTCCATATGTGAATTATTCTTCATCAGCTGTAGAATGTAAATTCACATCATGGATCCACGTTTGGTAGCGTGAAACTATGAGTCGTTGAAATATGATTTTGATGTGGCATCACAGCTTGTAAGAGCGGTGAGGAGCGGTCGTCGGTGGCTGGAAAGGATGGATGGTTTATGAGCATGCAGCGCAAACCGCTTGGTGGATGGTGGATTGTGGATGGTCAGAAACGACGAACGCGACGCTTGATGCGATTTTTTTTTTTTTTTTTTTTTTTTTTTTTTTTTCGCATTCGCAACACCAGAACTGGTTCTTGGAATTAAAAATGGTGAGTCGAATTAATCCCGTTAATCGCTCCGCTTCCTCCCGCCCCGCCCCCTCATCCCTCATCGCATAAGCCTCTTTTGATAGTATATGTATATACGCAGATAGATAGATATATAAATTAGGTATGTACAGATCATCGTACGAGTCCGCGGTGCCCGGTGCCCGATACGCGGGTGTTAGTGTTAGGCGCAGTGAATAATGCTTTGCTCCTATGACTCTCGCACCTAGATTGATTTGTGAGCAAGGGATTGAAAAGGCTCCCTGACCCGTAGCGGCGCGTGCGGCGGGAAATGCCATGTATCGATATCACTTCCATAAGAACCTATGGAAATGAATCGATCCCCTTAAGCCTGGTAAGAATGGTTCATGAAAATCTTTGACCGAATCTCCATGCAATATGAACTTCCATGATCATATTGATCATAAGGATATTAAGGATCCCCATGAAATTGTACGAAAATTCTCATAAATGGGTCTGTTGCACACTTTTGCTACAGCGATATGGAGGGTCAATTCTAGTGTATAAAATCGCGTAATAATCACTTCGGAAACATCAATTGTCCTTAAATCCACTCATGAACCAGCAAAAGGCGTTTTAAGGAAAGCCTACAAGATGGCGGGCGAAGGGGCGAATCAACCCTGCATATGCATGCACCACGAACACCAAAAGATGGCCGACGACGGCAATTTACAATGATGGTTAGAATGTAAACAAACGTCTTACTTCCTAGTAGTAGTTACATTTTCTGTCATTCTGATTGTGAGTGTTTTTATCCGGTAAATTTGACTTTCTCGTTATTGTTTGTGATTACTATGGTGTTAAATTACGTTCTTTGTCGATTTGCCGGAATTCTGAAAAGGAAACATCGGGCGAGAACCTTCTTTGTCGAATGCCGTCGTCGGCCATCTTTTGGTGTTCGTGGTGCATGCATGCAGCGTTGATTCGCCCCTTCGCCCACCATCTTAGGTTTTCCTTAAAACGCCTTTTGCGGATTTATGAGTGGATATTAAGACTGTTCGGTGCTTCCAATGTGATTTTTACGCGATTTTACACTGGAGCCGACCCTCCATATCGATGTAGCAAAAGTGTGCAACAGACCCATTCTTCAGGATTTCCATACATTTTTATATTATCATTTTATGGAAATCCATGTTGCATGAAGATTTGGTCAAGGATTTTCATGGACCATTTTTACTAGGGTAGTGAAAGTTTTCAAGGTCGAATGTGAAGGTGTTCACCGAATGGTTCGATCTTTTTCACGAGGTTAAATGGACGAACGGCAACGTTGCCAAATTGCACGCCCCACCACTGTTTTATTTATCTTCTAAAAAAATGGCACCACGGCTTGACGAACTTGCTCAATCTTGCGCCGACTATAAAAATGAATGTCTGGGAATGAAATTCTGACTCAGAAACCGCGGCGCAGGTTTGAACTTGCTCAAGTCCCGCCTCCGCACAAAAGAGAATTGGCGGGAAGTTCACATAGTATACTCGGCAGTGTTGCCAAATTTAGCGGGAGATTCAAAAATTTTACATCGAGTTGAAAAAGAAATTGCGTTCAATTAAACGCGAAGCGACAGCACTGGTATTCGAAGGCATTGTATTTTGTAAGGTAACCCGTTGCGGTAAATTGCGAGCGCGCATTCGAATACCCGAAGAAAAAGAAGCAGAGAATGGCGGTATCTTTGCATCTTTAGCTCGTTCGACGTTAAATTGGCCGGAAAGAAAAAATGGACAAAAAATTAAAATGAGGGTCAGAGAAAAGACGGGATAAAGGGAGGGGTGAGAGAGGGGGTGATAAAAAAGTAAATACAGCAGTGCAGATACGATAGCTTTGAAGGAAACTTCCATTCATGCATTTTATGAGAAAGCCTTACAGGAACTCGGGTGTGCTCATTACTAACAATAAGATCAGAAAAGAAAGGGAGGATCACACTTATGAGCACGCACGAGTTTTTTGACCCTCCATTTTGAAATTGATCCCATAATTCTTCAAACAACGCACTATGGTCTATAAGGTCGTCGAAAAGTGGCCAAAAATCATGCAACAAGTAAATTTCTCCTCAATTTATCATTATTATAAACATTCATTACCAACTAAAATCTCATATAACACTTTTAACTATAGTATTGATTGGGTCTGTTGCAAACTTTTGCTACAACGATTAAGAGAGATTAATCTGATGTATAATCGCCTGAAAAGTCCATTGGTGGCATCAGACAGTCATAAAATGCAATAATAAACTCACAAGAGGCGTTTAATTAAATTCAAGATGGCGGAGAAATATCGAGCAATTTGCATGCATGCACCACGAACATCCGATGGCCAACCTCACAATATCGATCACAACCAATCACAACGTAAACAAACACATAACCTCTACCTCCAGTGAGTCTGTCAAAGTTGGCAATCATTGGATGTTCGTGGTGCATGTAAACAAATTGCTTGACATTTCTCAGCCATTTTGGATTTCATTAAACGCCTCTTGTGAGTTTATTATTGCATTTTATGACTTTCTGATGCCACCAAGGGACTTTTCAGGCGATTTTACATTAGATTATACACTCTTAATCGTTGTAGCAAAAGTTTGCAACAGACCCATTACAAGAAGTATAAATTGAGAATCTACACTTAGTGTTTCTTGCAAGACCATTGGATAGACGATATGATAAAGACAGATTTGAGGAAATTGAAAAATATTCTCCGGAAAAAGGGCTTATAGAATGACAGGTGTGCTCATTTGAGTAAAATAAAATGAGATGCTGAGGCTTATTTTCTTGACGGAGAAAAACACCCTGTGTTTTAAAGGGCCCATCTGGAGATGGCCTCAAAGAAGAAGATTATACACTCTTAATCGTTGTAGCAAATGTTTGCGATAGGCCCGTTTATAACTGAAAAATGTCCCTGGAAAGTTTTAAACTAACCTCAAAATGTCGAAATTGATGACTTTTGATTACTTATTTTCACTGATTTTTTGTCATGTTTCTTTTTCGATCTCAGACCATAGTGCGACGAGACGTTTAAAGGAGGCAAAACAAATTTACCGAAAGGTATAGAATAGACATCGGTAACTGGAGGATGCGAATACTATAAGAAAGTAGATTGAATGGAAACGATCTGAGTGCGAGATACCAAAGGCCAAAGAGGGCCAATGAGGCCGAAGGAGGGGGAGGCCAAAAAAATATGTACAAAGGACCCGTTGACAACCTAGTCGTCGCGTCGCGTCGTGCAGGACGCAGGTCCACCGAAAGTCTCCTCTCTTCTCTTTCCAGCCACTCACACTGATCAGGCGGTGACTCAGGAGGATGAATTCAATTCACGCTAATCACAACTCATAAAAAAAAGGAAAAGGAATATATAAATACAATAAATCTTTTTATCCCCTTCAACTGACAATGAATTCGTCTGACTGAGAAGTACCGAACACATATCCTGTTATGGTCATGGCCGTATTGGATTGGCCCTCTCTCTCTCATCGTCCCTTTCTTCCACTCAACCAGTTCCCGGTTGAATTTCGACTGGATGTCCTCTCTTAAAGAAAAAATAATAATAATAAAAAAAAAAGAAGATGATTTGTTGCCCCTCTAATATCTTAAATACCAGGTTCAAGTACTCACATACTGTCGTCTTCAAACGTGAAAATAGTCACTTCTTGCCTTCTTGGAGAGCTCATAAAAAATGGGTCTTTAGAAAACTTTAGTTACAGCAGAATGAATGAAGAATTCCCATGAAATTTAACCTAAAAACACTAATGGAAACACATAGGGCGCCAATTAACGGCCATTTTCTGCCCCCCTTTTGGTCAAAAATCGGAAGTCTGAAAAAAGTAAATAAAACTTTTGATTACATAATATGCTTTGGAGGTCTATAATCTAACAACAAATATCTATGAAAGGGTATTTCTAATTGGTTTGTGCACCCGATTCGTGTATGAAGATTGCTAGCTGTACACTTTTTTGGAAAGCAATTCTATTAATTAGAATTCTAATTAAAAGTCTATTAAACCAATAAATGAAGCAGCTCTGGTGAACCGAGTGACGTTGCTAACCTATAAACTACCGGTGAGAAGTACATATATCTCGCACGGTCCTACAAATAGATTAATATACCTGCGTAGCCATGGCCAGGATATTATGTTTCTCTCTCTTAACCCAACTGAAAATACGCGTTAGAAAATAGTGGATATAGAGGTTGCCACGTGACTTCAGCCCCTGTTTCTGTCCTTTTCTAACACATACGTTCAAATGGGCCAAGATAGAGGAAGACAATATCCTGGCTACGGCTATATACTATATTTGTATCAGTGGCGGCTCGGGAAATGTGGCAACAATGTATTCTCTCCATTTAAACCTATGTAAAACAATCGATCTTAAGGAGGTGCAATTACACCCCCCAAGATATCGATACTTTTGCGTAGGTTTAAATGGCAAGTGAGCATGGTTGCCAAGTTGCACGAGCTGCCACTGACCTGCGTATTCATCTACCTAACGTCTCGCTAAAGGGTTCCATTTTGCATTACCATTGATGAGTGAGAGTGATACTGAATCAGACTGCAAGAGGCAGTGGCGGCTCGTGCGATTTGGCAACTATGCTTTTTTACCATTTAAACCTATGCAAAAGTATCGATATCTTGGGGGTGCGTTGAACCTCCTGAAGATCGATTGTTTTACATAGGATTAAATGGAGGGATTACACTGTTGCCACATTGCACGAGCCGCCACTGGCAAGAGGTACAAGCGTGTGTCGCATTGAGTCTCCGCTTCCTCATAAAATGACGTCAGTACACAGATTCTACCATTCTTCACCTGCATTGTGCCCGATGAGATTACACACGGTTTCCAGATCGGGCAGAAAAGTCTTCTGATCTTCATCGAGAGTGAATCAACGGGCAATCTGAAGATTTTGGTTGCACAACCGGGCAACCATGGATGAGAAAACACTGTTGGAATGTCGACCGGATGCTAATAAGGTATGAGAGAAATCTCCCGCGGACACTCCGTGCACAGAATCCATCCATTTGCCTTTTTCAGATTTGACTACCTACTCATCTTTTTTTTCTGAAAAAGCATTCTTTCAAACCGAGCCGCGAACTCAAAGAATCCACTCCGCTCTTTCCCCCGTCTATAGGTCCCGTCTCCTTCTTGCGTAAAAAGGAAAGTGAGTCCATTCTGATATGAAACTATCAAAGGAGAATGGTCCTCCGGTCCGGTGAATCTGCACTGTCGGAAGATCGGAACGTTTAATGGTTTACGTCACGCGGTGTGAGACCAAACATCGGGAACCCAGAAAATCGATCATCAAACACAATCGTTATTTTATTTCTCTCTCGCTCTGAATTCGCATCCCTTCATTTTTCATTTCTTAGACCATGGATTATGAAAGGAGTCATTCGGATGCGTGAAATCATTCAATTTTGTATCGGTATCGCGCCTTTTACCCCGAATCCACAACGCCTCCTGATTTTCGAGTAAAATTTTGATTTTATCAGTGTGGATTCCGAAGGTGATGTTGAATATTTTGATCCTTAGAACAGACACCCGTAATTTTTGAACGTACCTATTTTTTAAGCATTTTGCTGGAAAAACAGGCGTTTTTTCTCTCTCTTTTTTTTTCATTGTTATCTAACTGAGTCAACTATATTTACTATACTTTCCTGAAGTAGCTTGTAATGCAGTTTGATGCGATTTTCACTAAATTGCATCGTAGACGTTCGATCAAAGCGGTAGTCAGGAATTTGTGTTTCTCTCTCTCTCTTTGCTCAATTGAACTCCTGTGTTAGAAAAGGGTGGAAGGAGAGGAAACACGCGACTTCAACCCCAATATTTGTCCTTTTCTAACACAAGAGTAATCAAATGAGTATATAGAGAGGGAAATAGATAAAATCCCGGATACGGCTCTGTGTCCTAGGACCAGTAGCGGCCCGTGAGATTTGGCAACCATGCATTTTGCCCACTTAAACTTAGGTAAGAAATCGATTCAAGCGGAGGCTGGCAGCCTCCTCAAGTTTCGATTGTTTTCCATGTATTTAAATGGGATAAAAACACTGTTGCCAAATCGCACGAGCCGCCACTGCCTATGGCCATCGTCACCATTCATAAGAAAATTCGTAAATTGGGCCAAAAGTCACACCGTAATTATGAGACAGTTTTCGCTAAGTTTATTGTATTCAGCGCCTCCCCCCTTCCAAACAAAAATTAATAATTCAATAATTCTGGGTGCACTGATTGTCTTACATCGATTTCTACACGTGAAAATCAAATCGGTTGACGCAATACTTTTCGAATCCTCAAGAATGCACAAAGCGGTTACCTGTGAATATTCGGACACTTCCTTGTCCATTGTTTGCATTGATTCACTATGTACAGTCAACGAATTAAATGATGTCAGTCGTAATGTGCATCGATCAATGTCCGAAAAACATCGACATTTATATCGATGCATCGAAACAAATTTTCACGAGTCAAAAATGAGAAACCCTTGAAAATCATGATACTTTTTTATGCTTTTGAAATGGTTTCTGCGGAAAAAATGACTTTTAGGGCTATTTTTAGTCCAAATTTCTATAGATAACGAATTTCGATGCATCGATTAACATCAACATTAGTATCGAATCCATTCGATTGTTGGAAAACATCGAAACCTCGATCGATGCATTGCAGACGTCGCACAGGTCTACCACCAGCAATACTTAAATTCATTGTGATATGTATTGCAGGTTGCTTACGTTAACCAACATCGAAGAAGCCGACTGCGACATTGTTTAATTCCTTGACTGTACTTTCCCTTCAGGCCACATATCGTGTCTTATTGATGCTATCGTCCAGAGAGTGGCATGAAGGGGGCAGGGTGGGTTGCGCAGAGAAATCGCGTCAAAAGATCGTACAAGAAATCTTAAATAGCTGAAAAATATTCGATGACTCACTGATATGGACCAAGTAAACAGGTAACAGGTGAAATCTAGGTCTCCTCTTGTTAGTGGTGCCAATTGCCATGCCAGCCAGGCCAGTGTACCAGTATGCGTGCAGCGTTGTGGAAACGTGCAAGGGAGCCACAGAGGGGGGGGGAGGGCCTTTGTCTTTAACTCCTTTTTCTCTCTTTTTATTCCTTGGCGTGCCGCGTGATGCCATGCATGCATGGGTGTGAGTCGGACCGCCAAAGAATCTCAAAGAGCGACGAGGACATGGAAGACGATACCCGACACCCCTTTATCCTTTAACCTCTCTTGTCCTTTCCTGCTGATCCTGATCCCCCTCTGAGCTCTGAGCTCTGATCCGAGCAATGAGCGAGCATCCTCCTATGCTGATTGTGAGTCAGCAGCTACGCAAGCATTCATAATAAATAAATTAAACAGACTCCTGCACACTGATCTTCCTTTGACCCCCTCCCTCCCCTCTCCCACGTCCCCCAAATCTCAGATTCCACGCTTCACGCTCGCTTTCTATTTTGCAAGATCTTCTTGAATCTTAACCCTTTCAGACCTGAATATCTTTTTTTTCGAGAACGGATTTTTGATCAACATTGTTAATCTAAGCACTGTTTCCTCATCTAAATTGATGCGCA
Source organism: Trialeurodes vaporariorum (assembly GCA_011764245.1). Taxonomy (NCBI): domain Eukaryota; kingdom Metazoa; phylum Arthropoda; class Insecta; order Hemiptera; family Aleyrodidae; genus Trialeurodes; species Trialeurodes vaporariorum. Next base: position 12,184,137 of record VMOF01000220.1, read on the forward strand.
TATTGTATTTTTATGTTTTTCCATAAGATTCAATGTCATTCAAGTATCCATTTGGAATGGACTCCAAGTCTGAAAGGGTTAAGTTCTGTTCAGTTTCGTTTTCGGCCATCAGACTGCCGCTGATTAAAGGCCCAATGGGTCTGTTGCAAACTTTTGTTGCTGCATTAAGGGGGGGGGGATTTTTGAGTCAAATGGTGTGAAAATCAAATTAGAAGCATTGAAAAGTTTCCAAATCCATTCGCAAACCCACGGAAGGCGTTTAATTTAAGGAACGGCTAAGATGGCGGTCGAATGGGCGAATCAATCCTGCATGCATGGATGGATGCATGCACCACGTGTACCTAAACCTAAACATGGCCGACGACAGCACTCGGCGAAGTAGGAACTTGTCCGATGTTTTCTTTTCATAATTCCGGCCAATCGACGCAGAATGTGATATATTCACCATAGTAATCACAGACAATAACAAGAAAGTACAATTTACCGGGGGGGGGGAGACACACAGAATGACAGAAAATATAGATACAGTGAGGAAGTGAGACAGACTTTTGTTTACACTCTAACCAACAAAATGAATTACCGTCGTCGGCCATCTTTTGGTTCTTGTGGTGCATGATGCAGTTTGCAGGGTTGAATCGCCCTTTCGACCGCCATCTTTGGCTTTTATTAAAACGCTTTTTGTGGGTTTATGGGTGGACTTTGAGACTTTTTGATGTTTTCAATGTGATTTTTATACGCGATGTTTCGTAGGAATCGACCCTCCACATTGATGCAGCGAAAGTTTTGAAAGAGACCCCTTGACGCATGGGCGCCCGGAGGGGGGGCAAGAGGGGCACTTGCCCCCCCTGGAATTCAAAAAAGTCAAAATTTCACGATGAAAAATGAAAGGAAAAAAGAAAATGAAATTAAAAATGACAGTTAGTCAAAGGAGTAATGGTTGAGAAACTTCATCTCTAGTTTATATTGTAATTTTAACTAATTTTTGCAAGGAATAATAAATTATATATATTTTTTTACTATCTTTATCATCTGTCGTCCCTTTATCCATTATATCAAACACGTCAAAATTGTTATTATTATTTGATACACCTAAAATGGGTTAATAATTGTACACTTTTTGAGTGAAAAAAAAGTTTTCCCTTTTTACATGGGGGGGGGGGGTCCCCCTAGACCTTCCGTTGGGGTTCAAAAATTTTGACCCCCCTTGGAAATTTTTCTGCGGGCGCCCATGCCTTGACGAATTTTGACAATGCGCTCATGACTTTGTGGGTGTTTCTTGAAGGTTCTTAGGGTGCAATGGGGCAGTTGCAAGGGTCTGAAATGTTGTGTTTTTCGTAAAGAAAATGAAAGTACTAGGTGAGCTGAGAACAAAGATGCCTTTGGTTTCTAAATAAGTCCCATTGTTCTGGAAATGAGATTTTGGGCCAAAATACATTGTTTTAAATGGGAATTCCGCGTAGTGACGTCACTACACACACGATTTTCTAAAACTTTACACGTGTTTATCTCCGAAACCGGGGCACTTATGAAAAAACCAAGGGCACCATTGTTCTCAGCTCATCAAGCACTATCATTTTCTTCATAAAAAACACAATATTTCAGACCCTTGCAACTGCCCCATTCAGAGGTTTTTGCCCATGAATCGTCCTCCAGATTCAACTTGCAATTCAGAAAGACACCTTGAGCGAAGACCCCTTGAAATTTCTTGGGGAAGTTTCAAGGGCTTTTCAAGTGAGATTTAGACGCACGAATTTTCAATTCAGGAGACGCTCCAAATATACCCACAGTAGTATACTCAAGGCAGTGGCGTAGCCAAAAGGGGGGGGGGGTCCAGGGGATCTGTACAGTGTACACCCCCCCCCCCCCGACATCAAAATTTGCCCTTAGAGAAGGTAATTTTTTGCGTTTTCAGACAAATTTGACAAATTATTATCTTTGGACCACTCCCCTGACAATTTGCAGACACCCCCCCCCCCTAGAAAAATTCCTGGCTACTGACTCAAGAAAAATCTCAATGAGAAATTTCAATGTATAACTCCTTACCTTTTAGCTCCTTAGCTACCTTGAACTAAATTCAAGATTTCTCTACGAAAGGACAATTTCGAGAGAGCGTCTCTAAATTGCAATTTTTTTCTCTCCACTCGACTCGTCTCGAGCCAAGGCAAGCCAAAGAAGTCTCAAGGAAAGTCTCTGAATTGCACCCTTAAAGTTAGCTCATCGCTCTTTCTTCCTTTTCTTTTTCTTTTTTTCTTCTTCCTTTCACTAATATTCATGGGAATACGATTGCTCTAGATCGTTGCAACAAAAGTGTGCAAAATACCCATTCACATTAGCTCCTTCGGGCGGTGCAAGGGACGCATTGAGAACTGACAATGAACTCGTGAAGGGGGCGGGCAGGGGGCAGGCGCAGAGGGAGGGCCCGGACTGGAACTGAAACAGAATTGCGGACACTGAACTCGAACTTACAAAACATGGAACAATCCACAAGGTTTCCTTCTCAGCGATATATCCATTCTTCCATCTCTTTCCCCCCGCGGGAAACCACGGGGAGTTCAAATACGGGGGTAAGGGGGGGGGGGTTAAATTGCAGGCTTCTATCAATTGGCGTGCTATCTATCCTGAGTATATCCGCCCCCGCGATATTCCCACACTTGCCGGGCTCACCACCGCAAAATTGACAATATATGCCACTCTTCCGTCTCTCTCATTTCTCATTTGAATGTATAAGTAGGAAAAGGACAGAAAGAGGGGGTTTCATCCCGTTGTCCATCCTTGTCTAACAAACGTTTCTTAATGGAGAAAAGAGAGAGATGTAGAAACTCTCGTTGCGGTATGCCTTGTCATGCCGTCGCGCGTCGACCGACAGAGGATACGAATATACACGAAAGAATGTGCCGACAGCTCATGAAACGTGAGGTGTGCTCGTTCAGGGGTATCACCGTCCTATTTTAAGTGAGGTTTCCTGGAAGTAGTGCCCCTGTATGTAGAGTTTTAAGACAAGTGAAACCATGGGCTCCGCTGTAGAATGCGTTTTTGCACGTTTGTTTACATTCTTGAGGGCCGTTGTTGTGTTTTGGTCCAATGCTAAGATTACAGTGCCGCAGAGTTTTTAACGGTGTAATTTTTCACTGATTATTTTGATTGAAATCGGTTGACGATTTTAAAGATTCTTTTTGGAATGAAAGACATTCTTGTAGTGCATTTATTGGGCCAAGATTCTCAGCCACCACCCCTCTTCTCTCCGGATGTCCCTGGGTCCGCGGGCTCTGCAACTTGCAAACAGTTTGATGAAACTGGAAATATACACATATGTTGCGTCGGATCGAAACCGAGAGCCGACGAATAAATATATCGAATCTTCGCGACACCACGATGGAGTGCAATCAGTAACTCGACTCCTCCGGTCCGAACTCCGAACACGATGTTTACGCGCCTTCACGGCCTCATCCCATCCCATCCCGCTCGTTTTTATTTTACTCACTCCGAGTTCTACGGTCGCGGAATTTAGAAACGGGACTTGGAGTTGTGCAGGTGCGACCCGCGATCCGTGCGACGAGACGAGCGCATAGGCCCCGCGGGTCCAAACCTCCTCCTCCACCCTCCTCCCCCCCCCCCCCGGAGACCCGTCATCATCGCTGCAAAGTTGAACACTTGCACAGCTTTGTTGTCAAATGGCGCCTTTCCGTATCGAAATCAATCAATAATGTGTTTTTTTTTTTTTTTTTTTTTTTTTTTTAAAGACATTTTTTGAGTTGGGGGGGGCAGAAAGTATCGCGAGGGGGCACAGGAGAAGACCATTCAGGAACCATCGAAGAACCAAAGAAATCTAGGTGCTATCCATCAAAGAACCTTAGAAAACGCTGAAAGTGAATTTTTCGAAGGAAAATCAGAAATCATTTCCTCCGCGCGCGTTTAATCAATCCATTGCACTATGGTTTGCGATTTAAAAAATAAAAAATAATAAAAAATATCTGGAGGATAAATAGTTCAAAATTATCGTCTTCGGCCTTGTACGCTTAGTTTGAATTTTTCAGTGACGATTTCTAGGAAAAATTACTTGTTCAAAGCGTTTTATGTGATTAAAATTGGTCTAGAAAGTTTATTGAATGATGAATTGATGACACTGGCGGATCCGAGAATCTATCCTTCTCTCTCTTCTCCCATTAGAGCGCGTGTGTCAGAAAAGGACAGATTAAGGGCAGTCATGTGATTTTCTCCTCCTCTTCTATCCTTTTCTGACTCATGCATTCTAATGGGACTTTTCAGAGAAGGACAATATCTTGGATCCGCTAGTGATTGATGAGGAATTTACTTTGTAATTTTTGGCGAGTTTTCGACGAGCTCAGATTTACAGTGCATCATTTGGAACCGATCGATTAATCGAAGCTATCAACAATTATTTATTTATTTATTTATTTATTTATTTATTTATTTATTTATTTATTTCATTTTAATACACGGAAGCCTCAAAATTGAAGCTATAGTACAGGTCAACAATTTACAATTTTGAATTTTACGAGAGTTTACAAATTTAAAATGGGAAGAAGCTAAAGTATTGCGACGTCCCTGTCTGAAATCAATCATCTGATAAATTTTGACGTTTGCAACAATGGGAACTTTGGCCGCGATACTCGGAAATAGCTTTGCAGCATTGTCGCGTTGCATACCTGTTTGTCCATAGGGCATGACGCGCAGAGTGGAGGGCCGCAGAGAGGCAGTGCGGCAGCTGCACACTGAAGAATTGAAGCACCACAGCCGCACCACCACCTATATTATAGCACCTGTTGCGTCTTCCTTTAACCCCCCCCCCCCCCCCCCACGTACGCACACACCTCCATACTCCGCGCCACCTATTCACCTCTCCCTCGGGAGTCGGGAGATCGGGAGACCGGTGAAGCGGACGTGTATACATATATATAGGGTCGGGTCACTTGCAATCACATAGGATCTTTCTCCTCTCAAGCTCAACCCAACTCAACTCCGTCTTCGGCCGCAAGCAAGCAGAGAGCGCTGAACGCGACCAGCGCAGCTCCTCTTCCACTCCTTTTAAACCCAGACTCAAGCAATCGTGCGATGTTGTCAAGTCGACGAGCGTAAGATGAAAAGCCTCCTGGGACCAATAAATGTACGGTACGGACGGTTTCTTGCTCTCGACCCCAAGTAGCGAATCCTCGCTCCTGATTGGTTAGTACTGCACCTAACGTTAAAGAACAAGGACCGTCCGGACCGTACATTTATTGGTCCCTGTAGAATGACGTTAAATGGGTCTGTTTTTGTACTTCTGCGATAAAATTATAGAGCCTTGATTCTTACGCAAATTCGGCGAAAGTAACAATGCACCTTTTAAAAACGTTCAAAAACCATTCAATTATAAATTCATGCCACCAGTGGCGCATCGTAGGGGGTGGTTTTAGGGTCAAAATTCCCCCTAAGCATCAAGATTTTTCCCTAAAAAAGGTCATCTTCGGCCAAAATTCCTTTCAAACCCCCCCCCCCCATCTAAGGCCTCAGAAAATGGAAAATTTGCGGTGAAACCCCCACCAAACTAAAGTTCTCGGTGCGCCACTGCATCGCACCGAATAGGTAGTTAGACATTCCACTGATCGGTACAATTAGCGGGGTTTCTCATAATGATCAGAAGATTTTTTTTTTGACGCGGTTTTCTCTGATTTTTAAAATCGTTTTGCAAAATCAAACTCTTTTTCCATTGAAACCATGAAACGAGATGTATAAAACCATGCTTAGTATTGAAGCTTTGAGCTCTCTTACGGTGGGACTCAGGAAATCACTTCAGCCTACGCCATATAGTCACTATTTGCACCGGCATACTACTACTACGTAAATGGAACCACCGTGTTTGTTCAAACGACATCGTAACCGCAAAATGATGGAATTTCCCTCTAAATATATGAAACATTGGTTGCATTTGCGTCTGGTCTTTTCTGGTTTATCAAAGATTACAAAATAATACAGGAAATGTACGAATCTAAACGAAACATTCAAATTTGTGCAAGTTCTGTTGATGTTTACATAAACGCGATGGTTCCGTCTGTGTAGTTGTGTGTCGGTGTTCGTATCGCAAAGAGTATTCAAATACCTGTTTAGAAAAATCTTCGTATTATTTACTTCACAAGTGCAGAATTTATAGTCGGATGACCGAAAAATTATTAAAAATTAATGACTTTTTAGGGGTAATTCGGATTAGTGCAGAAAATCTGATCCTTGCTCACTAGCACTTGCACACCACTGATTGTAACCCTTTCTCAACTAGGATTCTCAGACAAATCACTTCTCGAGTGCTTGCTCACTCAAATCAATTGGGTAGATAAATATTCCTGCTCCGAAGTATGCATTTTGCCTATGGCAGTAATTGAAGGCGCTTGCCGAGACATTATATGCTAATATCAATTTATTTGGGGTAATTTCAGATAGGGGCGTTCTATCATCATGATAAAATACTTTACGTAGCCCAATATTCTGCCACAATTTTGGCGCTTGATTTCTCCGTCAATCTCAGACCAATATTGTTGAAATCTGGCTCATTTAAAGTAAAAAAACAAAAAAACAAAAAACAAACAAAAAAAACAAAACAAAAACAAAAACAAAAACAAAAAAACAACAACAAAAAAGACAAAAAAAAAACGTTACTAGTGGTGCTTTCTATTGAGCTAGAATCCTTCTTCAGGTAAGCGAGGAATAACCTTAAATTTTATTTTGTTAGTATGTACTTTCCCTGGGTTGGCAGCCAGTGGCGTAGCATGCAATCTGGCATCGTTACAATTCCTTCATTTAAACCCATGAAAAAGATCGAACAATTGGGTGTTCGGTGAACACCTTTGCAGTCGACCTTTTACACGGGTTTAAATGGATACAATACAACGTTGCCAAATTGCACGGTACGGCCTACGCCACTGTTGGCAACGTTGTGCTCGCTGCTCACCAGTCACCACCGAGTAACAACCTCTTCCTCTACCACTATGATCGAGTACCACAAGTGGGGGCCGGGGCTCCCTTCAGTGTGTAAATCGTTGTTGAGTATGTTTTGTGTGTGTGAGTGAGTATGGGCGAGTGTGCGTGGAATGGCGATTGTAAGATTCTTGTTCAATGATTCATGAATTTAAATTGGCGGCGCGGCGGTGGCGGCTGCAGGAAGATCCGTTCCGCCGCGCCGGGCTAGTGGTGCGGTGGTGTGAGCTGGCCGCGGTATTAAAATGGTCTTGTGAACACTGAATAGTTCCGTCGCGTCTTCCCGTACAATGTTGCCGTTTTTTCGCGGAACGCTTTTTCCCCGGGAGACAATGAGACAGAGCTGCGGTTTAGCGTATATAATTAATGGCATCTTTCAAGTCTCCGACGATTCTAGCAAAGATTACAGAGGTCAGCTCCGTGTATGATTGTAATGCATCGAATACTCAAATCTGTAGTATTTCCTCAACCGGTGGAGTCGTCGATGACTTTACAAAACTTGAGGTTATTTTATTAATTTGACGCCGATTGCACCGATGAAGAAAATGTCACAGATCAGAGTATCTTCGTGCAGTACTATAGCAGAGCCATAAGTCCTGCGTCTAAGATTCGACGCAACCCGCACTACACTTAAAATAAATGTTCTCTTATCTTACTTTCCTTTTGTCTCTCAAGACCGAGAGAGGTTCGGGCTACGTGTAGTGCGGGTTGCGTCGAATCGTCTACGCAGGACTAATGGATCTGCTTGTACATCCATATACACTGAACTGAGCTGTGTAATCTTTTCTTAACCGGTGGAATCATCGGTGAATTGAAAAATGTCATTAATTATTCGCAAAAAGGCAGCTCTGCAATGAGACCCTGCGCCTGCGCGATTTACATACATTTGTTTACCAACGAAGACGCTCCACGGCATTTTACGGATGAAAGAGTAATGTTTAACTGTCGACGAACTTGTTATACTTTCTCCCTCTAACGAAATTAGGATGAGTCATGTGTTGATATGAGTGAAACTGCCCCATTGCAAAAGATATGAAAACCCTTAGGGGCGATCGACTCCATTTTCTAAGCTGAACCGACAGAGGGGTCGCAAGCGGGGTTTTGGGGACATCACCTTTTTGCCCATGTGACGGACTCGTGACTGTGTCCTCGTTATGTTGACTGTGTGTTGGTATGAGTGAAACGGCCCCATTGCAAAAGATATGAAAACCCTTAAGGGCGACCCAGCCAAAATGTAAGGAGTCGACCGACATTCTTTTTGCCTTGATGTGAATGTGCATTCTTTCATTTCTCATGTCTGTAAAATACTCTCAACTGAAATTTTGTCTTGTTCCATTTTCTACTCAGTAGTTTTTATTTCATGTCTGATCGAATTTGTTTGTTCTGATTTTAGGTGAGTCAAGAAAATTGTTTTTTATTACCCCAAGAAACATTTTGGCGCCGCACGTAAGTTTGGACGCACTGTTAACTCATGGCCAAACTTGGTGAATAGAAATAGCTCTGAATCTCGATTGACCACTCATTTATACTCAAACATATAATCTTGACAGATTAATATACCCCTTCCCTTTAGTACTCAATCATGATAACTGAGTCGAACAAAAATACTTCAGTCTCAAAATAAGACTTTAATTACATTTCTGCACATTTTGAAGTCCACATTTTTCCCGTAAGAACGGTTGCTAAGCACTGTTTGCCTCGGACACAACGATCTTTTGCTTTGAATTGAACTCTAAACAAATTACAATCTCCAGCGATTTTAGGCGATATGGCTCTTGCATACTTTTCTTACATCAATAAGGAGTGGCACGCAGCATGCATTTTCATGGGTTTTAGCTTAAATAAAAAAAAAAATACTGATTAGCAGAGAGCACTCTTAGAACCATCAAACGGGTTACAGTCACTATCAACCAATGACCAATGCCTTCTGTCCTATCCTATGGACCCTATGGTTCGTGGTGCCTTGAAAATTCCTTAAGTATCCTTGATTTTTTTTTTCATTCTCCATTTGCTTGACTATTCTTGAATTTTGATCCTAAAATCCTTGATTTGATTTTTTTTTAAAAAAAAAAAGGTGCGAAAACGCAACCACTGGTGGCGGTGGCGCCCAATGCTCACTTGTCTTAAAACTCTCTACATATGTATAGGGACTCTAGAAGTGGAGATGAACTTTGGATGGAGTGATTGCGGCCGATTCGCGGCCGCAATCACGGATTTCCGTTGACAATTTTGAATTTCCATCGCGCAGAGTTCATTGCATCTTGGATCGTACGAATATTTAAAAAAAAAAAAAAAAAAAAAAAAATCTGCTATGAATCGTGTGTCCAGTGTCCTTGCTTTTTTTGTCGCACTCCATGACCATTGACCAGTGACCGCCTCGATAAAATTGAACGCTACGCGCGAGTGAGCGTTTATCTCTAATGTAACATTGATGTCATTGATAGTCGATACTCTCATCATCGACAGGTCAGGTCCCGCGGTCCTTAGCGAGGCTTCTTTGGGTCTGAAAGTGATCGCCAATACAAGCTCAGCGCAATCACCCAGGAGCACTGACAGCATCCCAGCCCCTATCGTATATCTCCCCCCCCCACACCCCGTCCGCGCGAACGTGTAAGATATCCTATATCCTCCGCGATGTCCAAAAACTTCTTATTCCTCACTCGGCGCATTTCATTTTGTTATCAGAGTTGCCAAATTTGGCGCGAAATTCTAAAATTTTACAATGAGTCAAATGGGAAAATGCGTACAGTTAAACGCATACCGTCAGCCGTGTTAGCTACCGCACAATGGATTGTAACATGATTTTTTTTTTTTTTTTTTTTTAGACAAGTAATTATGTTGTTTCTGTGCTGAAAAAAATGTTTAGTGTTGATATATTTTTTTTTTTTTTTTTTTTTTTTTTTACAAAAACCGAACGATTTATACATTTATCCAGACTGGCAGTCTTATGGGTACAAGCAGTGCAATAACCATGGAGGATTTTTAGGTTAGGTTTAGTGTGTAATTTTTTCCATTTGTTCCCATGTATTTTATTGCATAGGCATAGTGGATCAAAGCATGTTCATGGTTCCTCTGTTCGTTGCATCAAAATACACGGGAATAAATGGACAAAATTACACGCTGAAACCTAACCTAAAAATTCCTCATGGTGGTTGAGCGGAGGTTGTATCTATTAGACGGAGTAGGGCAAATGGGCGCACGAGTACCAGTATTCAGGATTCGTAAAGTTTTTTTAACGAATTTCAACGGTAATCGCAGAGTGCAAGGGTATAATGCCTGTTCAAATTGATTATTTCAGACATGGGGGGTCATCCTTGATTCTTTAAAAATCCACTCTGATACCCGTTGAAATACGATTCAAAAAATGTAGAATTCCTGAGTATACTCCGTGCTCGTGATACTCGAGTACTACCCCGTTTGCCCAACTCTGCCTTTATATATAGACTCTATTGATAAGTGTATATTGCTCGTTTCAAAAACTGTGTTATTTGACTCACTTTTAAGCATAGGCGGATCAAGCAATCTGGCAACTGCTCGATCTGCCCATTTGAATGTATGACGAACAATCGGTTCTTGAAGGGGCTATAGCCCCTCGACTAATCGATTATTTTTCATGCAATCAAATGAGACAAACACATTGTTGTCAGATTGTTGGATCCGCCAATATCTTTCAAGCTCCAACATTTCACACACTTTAAAGTTATCTCGCTGTATATATAGTTCATAATTTTGATTTTAATTTGTTTATACTTACGTCCGGGAAATGCTAAGTTTTGATTTACTGTGCGACAGGGCTGCTGCTGGTTCTCCGGGATGGAAATGAATGAAGTGTCTCTTATTGCACACAGCCGCGGGTACTGATTGTGAGTCGTTCGAAGGGCCGCGCCCATTTTTATGGGCCCGAAAGCAGAGTCTTATCGAACGTCAGTTAACATCCCCTCCTCCCCCTTTCCCCCTCCCTGACACCCTGGTGTCGGGCGCGTGGCTCACGCGTCACCAGTCACGATCTGCCGCCGCCGCGCGCCGCCCCGTCTGAAACAGAGGAGAGCTTTAATTAGGTAACGATATACGCATATACATACAATCATAGTAATCGTACGTCAACCGGTTACTTTGCAACTGTCACCGATGTTACCTAGTTGAGAACATGAGTTCTGCACTCTCTGCACGGGTATGTGCTTTTTGCTACGCCCAGCGTGTGGCTTATGACTGTCTTATGACTTATGGAGCCCTGCTATGACTAGGAGTCGTGCTGTCAGAGGCGGTGCACAATCGGTGTAAATGACTGTTTCGATGGCCAAAATATTTGCAGGTTGGAGATTAGAGTCCCTGTATAAGAAAGAATCTCGTCATAGGAATTTCCATCTCTGATTGGCTGCTGAAAAGCCCATGTTTAGTGAGCGCTATCACTGAGAGAAATCATCTCTTAAAAAACGAGGAAACACGTTTTCTTGTGATAGTTTTCCTCGCGCGAAGTAAAGTTCTGATTGCATGAAGGAGAACCACTGTCACAACAAGGAATCTTTTACCTGTAGCAGCAGACATTTTCCTTGGGTTAGAAGATGGAGAATCTTTTTATATGATTCTAATCGAGGTTAAATGAATATGATGCCATTCACGGCAAATAATGAGAATACTTACAAAGAAAATATGAATACTATATTGAGATTGGCCATCAAAGATAATTAATCGTATAATACCGTTTGAAACAACAGGAATATAACATAAATAACAGGAATAACAGTGGAGGAAAACAAGAGAGTACAATTTGCACTCAGCTCTTAGGAGAGCATACTTTTTTCAAGTGTAATCTTTTCTCTAAGTTGAAACCTACAATACGGCGTCACCGAAAGGAATGTCCCCTTAGTCAATCTTTCACTGAGCAGTTTTTTCAACACAAACGAAATACACCTTGGATTTAAAAAAAAATTCTCTCAGTGACCAGCGCCCATAAATCTTGCATGGCTAATCTTAAACACTTGAAGTGCATTTTGCAGCTGGGGTTTATATGACTGTGATGTTGGTGCGTAAAATTAGTTCAATATGCCGTTAATCGATAAATTTTTGGCGGTTCCAACTCCCAATGAGTTAAAAATACTTTTCACCAGTAGTGAAGTGCTTAGTCTGACAACGTTGCATTTGTTCAATTTAAACCCATTAAAAATATCGAACTATCCAGGGATCATCGATGACTATTGAATTCGACCTTTCGTTTGGGTTCAAACGGATAAAATGCAATGTTTCACTGTTTTCTCACTGTGCGTCGAAGTTCTCTATGATCACCTCCAAAGCGGGTTAAATAGTGATTGGCCAATGCCGGGGTCATACATCTCCGAGCAAGCTCTGGACACCACTTCTATTAACTGTCGGGACTTTTTACTGGTTATTGCATTCTGCTTTGTACTTTAATAGCTTAATCGCCAAATTGTGGACATCAACACAGTCGCAGTTTGCGTGCTGAAAGGGTTTTATAACGCACCATTTTTTTGCGAAATAGGATTGAAATGCTCATTAAGGACCAGAGATTACTAAGCTAAAGAGATATGGCAAGTCCTATCCCCGCCATGTTAGAAAACCGTTAATCGACATTTCGTAAAAAAAGCCTTCAAATAGACCGTGATACGATACGGCGTACCACCTGGTGGACCATTTTTCGTAAACATTGCTATTACTGCTGTTAGTGGAAATAAATTCTAGGCACACACTTTTCTGAATTTTTTTACTTTCCAAACACGTTGATAAAATGGAAAATGTCAAGGGAAAAATTTAACCACTAAAATAACCACTAAAACTTTAGTCAAAAGTCATTTACTGGCAGCCGAACGCACTTCGGTTACTTTCAGAATTGTTTACAAAAATGGTCCACCAGATCGTATGCCAGTTTGCCTACTTCGTAGGAGTCGATTAACAGTTTTGAGCAGTTCTGCCATATCTCTTTAGCTTAGTTATCTCTGTTAAGGACACAGCGGCACTGGCTGTATGAATGAAAAACTTAGGTATAGTATACCAAGCACGTGTGGGGAGGTACGCGCTCAGAGACTGTCTATCAGTCCATAACTATTTGATTTCTTACCAGTTGTTGCATTTTTACCTGCCTTATACAATTAATATTGAAAGATTGATCCCTGAATAATCATGCACGAACTTCGATCAGTGGCGTAGCGTGCGATTCGGCAACGGTGTAATGTGTACGTTTAAATCCATTCAAAAGATCGAACTATTGGATGTTCGGTGAACACCTTCGCATTCGACCTTTTACGTGGGTTTAAATGGACACAATACAACGTTGCCAAATTGCTCGCTACGCCACTGACTTCGATACACCTGTATTCTGCACATTGAACGTATTGTCCTCTTTTCAAAGTTCTCAAATTTTCTCTAATTCTCTGTATTGTAGAATTATTGAGCAGATTTTGACGGCCTTAAAAAAAAAAAAAAAAAAAAAAAAAATTGTGCTTTTTTATGCAAATATCCCTAACTTATTCAAAACGGAATCTGCTATCGTAATTTTATTTATTTACTTGTGATGAGGAACTTTTTCGTGAGCGGAGAAAGCCATTCCTTTCTGCGTTATATTGGGCAGGCATGTTTGGCGTGCAATAGCTTTGGTTAAAAACGAAAGGCCTGGTTGTGGGGGGGGAGAATTTATCAGCGTGATTTCTTAAATGGACCGAAAAGGAAGATTGAAAGTAAAGCGAAGAAAAAATGGACGGCGCCAACTGTATGTATATACTACAAAGGACATAAAGGTACTTGTCCTTTTGAAAGTTTGTGGCATTGGTAAATTGCAAAATGGAGGCTCAGATTAGGTTGGGAACGAAAGAAGAAAAAAAGCCTAAAGAAATGTCGGCGCGCTTTGTTTCATTCGCTCTTAGTCTGAGTATGGAGATTTGAAGTCCATGAACGGGACAAATACGGAATACGCCCATCGGGTGGTTTTTTTTTTCGATTTGTTTTTTCATTTTTTATTTATTCCTTATTTATATTTCTGCGGATTCTCTCAGTGGATTAACCTGCGGCATTTGCTCGCTTGAATGAATGTTTGTACTCATTCATTCCTTTTTTTCGTTGTTTTTATTTTCTTTTAGCAATTCTTTATTTATTTACTTTGGGAAGGGGGGGGGGAGCGAAGAAAGGAAATATTTGGCAAAAACACCATTTCACGATTAGAGGAAGATCGCGATGATTGGAACTGCGTCTAATCAACGTCCAGTGGCGTTGTGTGCAATTTGGCAACGTCGTAAGTTGGCCATTTAAACCCTTCTAAAAGGTCGAATGCGAAGGTGTTCACCCAACACCCAATAGTTCGATCTTTTCAATGGATTCAAATGGACACATCACGACGTTGCCAAATTGCACGCTACGCGCCACTGTCATCGTCCTATTCAATTCATGGTGGCCCTGTATAATTGTATGTGCTACTGCATTGAGCAGTCAAATCTTCAATTTGCCCATTTCCATTGAGATCATTGAAAACTTTAATATTTTGTCTCCATACTTTCGGTAGGCGGTATTGTGCGTTGTATATACGTCCCCGTCGCCTCTTCATTCATAGTTTGTATTTTCGGTCGAAAATTGTATGGACTTATTCATTCATTATTTGAAGTTATTGTAGGCTGGCCCAAGAATGATTGGACGTAACAACTCTGTAAAGGTTTGAATGAAAACATCAGCTTCTCTTTGCTCCTAACCAATCATGTTGCCTTTTTTGAGGTTTGAAGTTGATGTTTTTTTTTTTTTTTTTTTTTTTTTTTTTTTTTTTTTCCAGTTTCCACCAAGCAGTAACCCTGCTTGGAGGGAGTTTATTTTATATTTAATTAACATAGAAAAAAAAGTATACACATATGAATGGGCAAACCCCGTCTGGGGTTTACTGCCCTAAACTAAATGAAACCTAACTAAACTAAAAAAACTAACTTCATGAGAGCCATTGATTGTTGAATTATAACTACAGATTTTAAGTCCGAAAAGACATGATTCATTATAATCTAAAGCTGAAAAGTAACAATGTTCACAGTCGTGAAAACTTTAAATAGAATTTTTGTTTTTGTTTTTGTTTTTGTTTTTTTTTTTTTTTTATATAAATTGGAGATTTGAAACAGACAAAAACTAATCAAGGGAATGTGGACGAGAGGGGGGGGGGGTCAAATTAGAAGTTCAATAGAAGGGTGAGGATTCACCTCCTCTTGCCGTTTCGCGGGGTCACGAAAGGTCACGGGTGGCAATGGCAAGCGTGGGGTCGACACGTATTGCTTCGTTAACTCTATTACTGAAGGATCCTAAATCTACAACGAACAAAAGTCAACTAAACTGACTGTAGAAAACTTTGGGTCCAGCCGCGCAGCCCTAGCTGAGAGCCAGCGGCGCTTTTAATGCTACGGGATTTCACGGCGAATCAAAAGTGGGCCAGCGGGTGCAAGAAGAACTTACACGCTCACCGCGGATATGATAAATCTATGCAATTTGATACTGCAGTTCGCCCACATTTCGCAGTTTTCCGAAGACAGATGAGGGGGAAAACGGCTCCTTTCAGCTGTTTGAGTGTGGATCCTACGAGCTGTTCCGGTTGTGTTCGACTAGTTATCGAAATCTGGTAGGATTGGGCGTCGCGTAGCCAGCCGTAGCGGCTGGAACTTGTACTTCCGGTTTCCTTGATTATCACGCTATCACGCTTTTACACTCCCCCTCGCGATAATGCTGGATGCTGGATGCGGAGGCAGAGAAAAATGTTGATTGTTCACAAGCGTTAAGTCAATTCTCTACGATTCAAATTGAATGCGAGGCGGCACGGTGGACGAGGGTATGTGCATACACACGTGTTTCGTGACCTACTCGCTAGAAAAAGTATAAGCACCGAAGACGACATAATGTCCGCGACATTCACCATCCATCAGTGTTAATTTTACCAATTTTTAGTGTTTTAGAATAATTCTATACGCCTACATTTCACTTCATCATCGGAATCATACGTATTTTAAGACGCTCATTTCAAAAATGCTAGCAGTTTTCATTAAACTGTCCTAGATATTACGTAAATTTGAAATTACGTCTTCTTAGCAAAAAATTCGAAATTCTGGAAAAAGTATGAGTTTTGAGTAAAAACTAAGGCCGAATTTGAAATCAGCGGGTCAAAATTCAAGGAGACGCTTGTGACAGGGGTGAGAATGAGGTATCTTATGATGAGAAAACTTGGTTTTACGTTCATAACAGCCGGACGCACTATGTCGTTAAGGCGTAAAAATCCGCAAGAAAAACTCTCGGCGTATTTACAAAATTCGTAAAATTCCCGACTTTTGGGTATAGAATAAACAAGAATGGAAAACCATGATTGGTGGAGACGAGCCAAGTGGTTGCCAATATACTAATACAAATACAGAATTTATCTAATTGGTTATCAGATGCTCAAGACTGCCCGATAACTAATTAGATAAATTCCGTATCTCATTAGACTTGGCAACCACGTGACTCGTCTCCACCAATCACCGTTTTCCATTCTTATCCAATCTACTGAAAAGTCGGGAATTTCAAGGATCGACCTGCCGGAATCTTAATTTATGTCCACTCCGTAAAGTTGCCTATTCGGCTGCATATCGAATAATGGAACGACAAACTTGGGCTCTCCTTCAGACTTGCCATTAAAAAAAAAAAAAAAAAAAATAAAAAAAATGATTAGGTAATTTTTGTAATGCCCAACGGGTGTGACCACCTTTGTGCGTCCTTCTTCTGAAAACGTGGACAAGTCTGCAGTGATACCGTTTCTAAAGAGCAAAGCACACGTATTTATAGCTTTTATCAAGTCGATTTCAGATTTAGCTCAATAGCGCGTTTGATTTTCCCTGCGTTTGATTTTCTTTTATTCTTTATCCCTTAAAATTATTGAGCTCATATCCCTTTATGAATTAATGAACCCTTATAAACCTTCATTAAGTCCTTTTCAGCCGCACTGTTTGTCCTCTAGCTGACCGTTTATTTACTAATTGTTAGCATACTAAAAATAAACTCAAGTCTAGAAGCGTCTTAAGTACGTCTGATGTCCTTTATTTTGTCATCATGCCGCTTCAGTTGAAGGTCACTCGGCTTAATTTTTTATGTGATATAAGGAGACGGGTGACCTCGATGACTCATTAGTTTGCAGTTTAAGTCTCTCTGGAAAGTTGAAAAGAGAAGAAGAAGAAGACGAAGACGAAGAAGTGAAGGGCTAATGTTTTTATGCGGAAAATGGAAAGTGACAGAATAGAAAATTATTCAACGCGTTGATTAAAAATGTCGCGCGAGCAGTAGCGCGCCGAGAGTTTCTTCATCTCTCTCTTTTCTCCATTAAAAAACGTGTGTTAGACAAGGATGGACAAGGGGATAGAAGCCCCTCTTTCTGTCCTTTTCCTACTTATACATTCAAATGGGAAATGAGAGGGATGGAAGAGATCCTGGTTGCGCCAGTGCGCGCGAGTATTAGTTTCAATCGCTGTTGAAGGTTTTTCTCAAAACCGAGGAAAAACTTAACCAATTGCCTGTGAGGATCTTATCGGACCGTGCGTTCTCCACATCATCCTCGTTCTTAAAATTTTAATGAATTTTGAGTTTGTAAGATGTTGTCTCTATCAGAGGGGGGGCACTATATCGGATCCAAGTTATTGTCCTTCTCTCTCTTCTCCCATTAGAATGCATGTGTTAGCAAAGGATAGAGGAGGAGGCGGAAATCACGTGACTGTCCCTAATCTGTCCTTTTCTATCATACGCGTTCTAATGGGAAAAGAGAGAGAAGGGTAGATTCCTGAATCCGCCATTGGAGGGGGGCGGGGAGGCTATATCCTCATGGAGTTCTCCAACTTGTAATCCTATCAATAGTAATGTGTTTACAAATTTCACATCGGTTGTATAACGAAATTATTTACACGTACTGTATTTTTCCTTATTTTTGTAAACCATGAATCATTGATGGCCCTCGAAAACCATATCACGGTGCAAAGTGGACAGAAATTTGCAATTTGGCGGTCGAAAATCGACAAGTTAAAATCACCTGGAATAATGAGTCAGTTGCAAAGGTCTGATTTTTTTTTTTGTTTTTTTATAAAGAAAATGATAGTGCTGGATGAGCTCTGTACAATGGTGCCTTTGGTTTTTTCCTAAGCGTCCCGGTTTTGGAGATACACACGTGCAGTGGCTACGCGGGTTGGGGGGGGGGGGGTGTTAAGGGGGCTAGAGCCCCCCCGACCTCCGATTTTTAGGGGCGGAGAGGAAGGGGGAAAAATTATTCAGTCAAACTCTCATCAGTGCAAGCCCCTACTAACCAAAATCCTGCGTACGTCACTGCACACGTGTCAAATTGTAAAAAATCGTGTGTCTAGTGACGTCACTACGCGGAATTCCCATTTCAAACAATGTACTTTGGGTCAAAATCTCATCTCAAGAACGATGGGACTTTATTAGAAGCCAAAGGGATCTTTTTTTCTCAGCTCATAAAAAAAAAAAAAAAAAAAAAAAAAAAAAACAAGACAAAACAAAAAAACAAGAAAAAAACAAAAAAACAAAAGACATCCTCCCTTTGAATGTATAATTGGTAGAGAAAGGATGGAAAGATGTGGGTTTCATCCCCTACTCCTTGTCGATATTTATCCTTGTCTCACATATACGTGTGTCTATGGTGAAGAGAGAGAGGTAGAGAAGTTCTCGCGTTGCGCTGTACTGGGAATGTCTCGCAACTAGCACGAGCGACGCGACACTACGACTGCATGGCTCTGGCGTCGCGGCGTCGGTTGGTGAAAGCTTCCTTGCATTAGAAACGCCTTCAAATTCGCGGGTATACTTTTTGTCGGACGCTGGTCGGACTACCTCGCTGTCTGCAGGAACTCTTTATCATATTTTACGGAGCCATCGACGGAGTCTTGGTTCTGTTGCATCTCGGCTTTCACCGGAATTCTTCGCCTCATTTCGACAGCCGCGTGTCGATTGTCGGGCCCCTCCCCCTCTCCCAAAATATGGGTCGTAGAAAGCTCGGAATGGTTTCAAAATGTTCATTAGTTAATTTAATCTTGAACGCCACGTTCAAACATTTTCGAAAAATTTACTCCAGCTCCCACAAATGACGGTCAATCACTGCAAATATGTGGTTTCAGAGAGCGCGCGACTATGACGCGATCTCGTGGATTTGAATCTCACCACAGATCGCTGGGAATTCAAACTAACGGAACTGCAATGCTAATTTCTCGGAAAGTGCCCTTGTCTTGTTTTGATGGGCATTCTTCCAGAGATTGCTTTACTTATTCCATGAAGTCAAGCGCTGTGCATGCAAGGATATAGTTTTCGGTGTGATCAATATGATAGATAATTCATTGATTTATATTGTTTTATAATTATAAATTTGCTCAATATTTATCAACGTCTTTTATCTAACAAGATAAAAGTATATAGACTGTATTCACAAATAGCTGCAGCAAAAGTTTGCAACCGACCCATTGTCACTCACTGGACCCCGGAATTCATCCTTCTCTCTCTATCTCCCGTTAGAACGCGTATGATAGAAAAGGACAGATCAGGTGCAGTCACATGAATTTCGCCCCCTCTTCTATCCTTTTCTAACACATACGTATTGGAAAAGAGAGAGAAGGAAAATTTCCCGGATCCTCCGGTGTCGTCACTCATCAAAAGAAAGCACGGCGAAGCCTCACAAGTACTGTACGCACTGAGAGAAATCACTTCTTTAAAAACTAGGAAACCCGTTTACATGTGACAGTTTTCCTTGCGCGAAGTAAAATTCTGATTGCATGAAGGAGAATCACTGTCACAACAAGGGATCTTTCACTTGTAGCAGCAGACATTTTCCTTGGGTTGAAGAAATTTTCCCTGAGTCAATATTTCACTATGCAATTTCTTTAACACAAACGAAATACACCTTGGATTAAAAAAAGAACTCTCTCAGTGATGTGAGGAAATGATGCACCGTGCATGTTTTAAGAAACACGTTTTGATAAGGGACTTGACCCCTCTATCAATTTTTGTACCCTTAAAAAATATGGGTCACGTTAACTCTTGACACTGTAACTCATCCTATTCGAGTTCCCGCAGGGGATGACTGGAAGCGCGTATAACTTTTACTCTATCAGGGTCTTTCCAAAAGTAGCCCTAGCTTGCTCCAGCCTCCAGGAGCTCTCCACGGCTTCGTTGGCCGTCACGGATTTTAAAGTGACCCTTTCCCAACCTTTTGTGACTCTTACTCTGACCTAAGCGCTGGCATCCCGGTCACGATCGGTGGTTTGTTTTGTTGTTGTTTTTTGTTTTTTTTGGTTCGCACAATCTTCTTTCTTCGATCACGTTCGCCCAAGTCCAGCCCCGCTCACTCCTCTCAGTTCTTGGGCCGTTTTCAGCGTTGCCAAATTTATTTTTGTTTTTATCCTCCCCCTCATCTTTACTTTTTGTTCCTAATTTTTATCGCATAGCTTGTGACTGACTTCAGGGGAGATAAGCTTTTCGATTCGTGAGAAGGAAAGGGTCGCTTTTGGAGTTTTGGTGTGACATCATAATATGATGCAGATCTCTCTCTCTCTCTCTCTCTCTCTCTCTCTCTCTCTCTCTCTCTCTCTCTCTCTCTCTCTCTCCTCCGATTCCTCTCATTTGAACGTATTTGTTAGAAAATCATAAAGATACGGACGGAATTCACACGGTAATTCCTCCCTCTATCTTTTTTCAACTCGTGTTTTTTTTTTTTTTTTTTTTTTTTTTTTTTTTTTTTAAATGGACAGAGAGAGATAGAAAGACGAAATTCTCACAGGACCCTCCTGTGTTCGATCCAGGGATAGTTTTAAAGAATGTTTGACTACGTTGTATTTTGTCTATTTAAACTAATAAAAAATATCGAACTATCGGGTGTGCTCAGAAATAATGCTGTTGTAGCGCCTACAAAACCCGACCCTGTAGAAAAATTACCCAGCAAAAGATTTTCAGTCGAGCGTACCATACCTTTTGGAGCTGTAATGTATAGTGCAGTTTATCCAGTTTGAGGTCATCTCCAGAAGATGGGCCCTTTAAAACATAGGGTGTTTTTCTCCAAGAAAATAAGCCTCAGCATCTCATTATAATTTACTCAAACGAGCACATCTAGCATTCTGTGAGCCCTTTTTCCGGAGAATATCTTTCAATTGCCTCAAATCTGTCTCTATCATATTGTCTATCCAATGGTCTTAAAAAAAACACTAAGCGTAGATTCTCAATTTTTACTTCCTGTAATAAATAATTATACTCAACACGAAGTTAATGAAAGGTTTTCCATTGACGTTTCATGATATTTTTTCCCCTTTTTTTTCATAAGTCTTGATTCTATTTTGGTTAAAGCAATCGGCAACATAGCCCTATACAAAACTCGCCCTGTTCTAGTCACCCAAGAATCTGTTCGTTGGGGTGAGGGGGGGGAGGCTAGGTGTTAATTCGTTGTCATCTTGCGCCTTGCCCGGCGCCCCTCTTCCTCCCCCCCCCTCTCCTCGCCTCATTTTTTATGTACCTGTTCAAAATGCTGGATCTCGTAGGGGAGGTTGGGAGATTTTAAAGGTGAATGGGTGGGGTGGGGTTGGGAGGGAGGGAGGAAGTTAAACAAATAACAACAACCCGACAGGTAAGACGGGGTCGAGTCACGTCAAGGTCTCGTCCAAGGCTCTAATTTACGGGCTACTTTGGACGTAGATGCCAGATTGGCTGTGGCGCTGACGACTCTTCAACAATCGACTATCGCACACACCCCCCCCCCCCCCCCGTTTGATCCTGTGAGAAAAAGATCGATTTTTATTAAGGTGCAATCGAACCGCCTGAGGATCGATTCTTTTTCATTGGGTTTGATGAAGGAAATTTTGGTGCATGGCATTCACTGGCGGATCCAGGAATCTACCTTTCTCTCTCTTCTCCCATTAGAACGCGTATGATAGAAAAGGACAGATTAGGGGCAGTCGGAGATTCACCGGAACAGTAAGAGTCACCAGATGTTAAATGAGGAGCTCCCTGTATTTTACTTGCAATGGGTCTGTTGCAAACTTTTGCTACAACGATTAAGAGTGTTTAGTCTAATGTAAACTCGCCTGAAAAGTCCATTGGTGGCATCAGAAAGTCATAAAATGCAGTAATAAACCCGCAAGAGGCGTTTAATGGAATCCAAGATGGAGGTGAAATATTGAGTAATTTGTATGCATGCACCACGAACATCCAAGGATGGCCAACTTTGACAACCGCACTGGAGGTAGAGGTTGTGGGTTTGTTTACGTTGTGATTGGTTGTGATCGATATTGTGAGGTTGGCTATCCTTGGATGTTTGTGGTGCTTGCATACAAATTGCTCGATATTTATCCGCCATTTCGGATTTTATTAAACGCCTCTTGTGAGTTTATTATTGCATTTTATGACTTTCTGATGCCACCAATGGACTTTTCAGGTGAGTTTCCATTAGTTGAAACTCTCTTAATTGTTGTAGCAAAAGTTTGCAACAGACCCATTGCTCTATGGAATCAACATTTTACGCTCTGGTTGGAATCATCTAGATATTATTGTTGTTGATGTGGAATGGGCAGTAATATGATGATAATTTCGGTGACTCCAACTTGCAAATGCATCGTTTCTTCTGTAATATCTTGATGATTTCAGCAGTTTTATTCGGGCTTAAATAAGCATTTTTGCGGACCAAGAATTCATGATCGCGAAAAGGCTGCGATAATTGTTTGATTTAATGACCTAAATTTCCGTTCAAAAATGTGTTTATTGTGAAAATACATACAATATTTGAATCAGAGTATGTTTGGAACCAGGGGTGGACAGCAATCGATACGATTTATCGCTCTTCTAAAACAGTCTGCAAAACAATGATCAGAAATAAAGGGACAAAATTTGAAAGACGAAGTCTCATGCAGTCAAATCTGATGGATTGAATGAAGTAAAAAAATGGACGTTACACTTGGCAACATTGTAACTCATGAATCTTTTGTCGGGGATGCTTTTTTTTTCTTTCCTTGTCGGACGAAGCAAGGTGAGACGAGGGTTTATTTTGGAGTCTGAATGACCGTTCGATCCGAGTGGGGGTGAAATAGGTACGCCAGGGGCTGCGTTCCAGTGTGATGCAGTGCCGGCTCAATGTCACCTTTTAGTACTAAGAACTCGCCGCAATCAGCGCTGCCGTCGTCGCACGGTGGCGTACGCGTACCCGAAAGGCTGGCCAAAAATCGAAATCGTTTAGCTGGCTGGCCAAAAGTCGAAATCGTTTAGCTGTTCAAAAATTCCACCCGGCCGGCTGGGAAGACGAAGTAGATTCTATTCTGTATAGGTTAAGTAATTTTTCACCACTGAGAGAAGAAACGTTGACGGGACATTTTGAAACGTTAAATTGAGGTATACGCCTCTGTAAAGAATACTTTCTTATAATTCGTTTTGCATGTTTTTAAAGTACTCTAAAACTATATCCTTTGTACCTTTACCTTGGTTTTTATTTCATGTCTAATCGAATTCGTCTGTTCTGATTTCAGGTGAGTGTCGAAAATTTGTCTTTTCTCCCTCAAAAAACATGAAAATGGCGCCGCATGTAAGTTTTGGATGTACTCGTGACTTAAGAGATTTCAGTGAATAGGTATTTCTTTGAATGACATGATGATGGTAATGATTAAAACCTTAGAATCAGACGTCTAAAAGAAATTTTAGTCCCCCCCCACAATTGAGTGCTCAGATGGAAAAATCTCTCATTTTGACATTCTGTTCGAACAATGGAAATTTTGACTTTGCGCGTTGGACTGGGCCGGGCAAAAAGCGAAGCTTCGTAGTTCTGAACAGACCCTTTTTTGGGATTATTCTGTGAAATCAAAGCTTACCAACCTAATTCTTATCAATTCTTGAATTTGTGAAATCTGTTTCGCACATTGACTTTTCTTCGAATTGAGGGGTCCGATGGGGTTTTATCTCCCCCTCCCCCAAGTAAGACCAAAAATCGAGGTATTTCACTTCGGATTTCTTTGAAGTTTGTTGGAAAAAAATTCATGAATTAAATTCTGGAAAACTCGAAACACGTTTGGTGTAGGGATGAAAAAATGTCAAAGACCTCTAGTTTGTGCCATGTGGTGGTTTAGCATACCCATTTCATTTAATTAATACAAGATACGAGTTTTCTTTTGCCTTTACTTAAATATGGGAGCCTAAATCTATTGAATTTAGTCAAGTTGGGGGCTGTAAAGGAAAAGGGGGGCTCATAAGTCTTGATGACTTTCAGACGAGATACAGTTTACAGTCAGTGGTGAAGCGTGGAATCTGGCAATGTTGCATTTGACTCATTAAATCTCACGAAAAATATCGAACCATCTTGGAATCGGCGAAGACCATCGAATTCGACCTTTTCTATGGATTTAAATGGACAAAATGTCACTCTGAGAGTAATCACTTTTTTAAAAACAAGGAAACCCGTTTACTTAGTTTTCCTTGCGCGAAGTAAGGTTCTATTGCATGAAGAAGAATCACTGTCACAACAAGGAATATTTTACTTGTAGCAGCAGACATTTTCCTTTGGTCAAAGGAATTTTCTATTATACTCTGTTCAGGATAAGAAGGCGGGTGAGAATTCAGGTAGTAATGCACTATTTAGCAACAGTGCGGCTATACCGGCTACTCCAACCCCTCGCAGTGGCCGTTGTTCTTCCGACTTCTCTCTTGGCACGGAGGATTTCTGAGAACCGACAGACTCAACAATTTACACACGTCCAGTAAAAATTGCGAACGGTTAAAAATACGAAAAAACGGACGAAATTTTCGCCCTAAAGGGCCAAAACTCGGCAAAAATAGTCGACTTCGAATATTGATGACTCTCAGAAATTCGTATTTTTCAGTCCGAATTAAATTCAGAATATTTCGTCCAATATCGAATAAATGAGAGTCATCAATATTCAAAGTCGACTATTTTTGCCGAGTTTTGGCCCTTTAGGGCGAAAATTTCGTCCGTTTTTTCGTATTTTTGACCGTTCGCAATTTTTACTGGACGTGTGTAAATTGTTGAGTCTGTCGGTTCTCGGAAATCCTTCATGCCAAGAGAGAAGTCGGAAGAACAACGGCCACTGTGAAGGGTTGGAGTAGCCGGCATAGCCGCAATGTTGCTAAATAGTGCATTACTACCTGAATTCTCACCCGCCTTCTTATCGTGAACAGAGTATAGTCAATATTTCACTTTGTAGTTTATTTAACTCAAACGAAATACGCCATGGATTAGAAGAAGAATTCTTTCAGTGCATGTTGTCAATTAACACGATTCGCCGCTGTTTACAGTATGAACGATAAAAAAGTTTTTGTCAGCTTATTAAAGCACTATTTCCACTGTGCGCTAGCAGCGCATCATTGTGACGTCATCAGGATTGAATCAAACCAGTAAGAATTCCTCGCTATGTTTTTTTTTTTTCTTTCATTCTTTTTTTTCTTTCGGGGGTCTTCGTTGAAACGGAAGATGCGGACTAAGGCCCACGGGAGTGAGTAGTGTGTAGAGTGTAAGCGACTGTGTAGTCTTAGTCTGAGCCGAGGATTCATTCAGAAGCGCCATGTCCGCGTAAAAGCAAGCGGCTGCGGCCATTTCTCGCCTCACCTTTCATTCTTTTGGAATGAAGACAGAGAGAAATGGAAAGCGAGTAGAGTTTTGTTCGGAGAGCGGTCGCGGAAGGGAAGGGTCTTTAGCGTGAACGGCTAACGTGCGCTACTGTGCATGTTATTTGTAGTTATAGCTATAGCAAGTGGAACCCACCATCCCAGTCACCATTTAACATATTTGGAGTGACTTCGATTTTCTTCAATTTTTGATGGTGCAAGTTTTTGACGGACCATACTGCGAACATTCATTCTCTCAAACTTCCTTTCTTCAGCCAAGGGAATTCATTGACAGAAGAAAAATGACAATAATGACAAATTAATTAATTAATTAATTAAAAAACAAAGAAACAAAAAACAGCAACAACAACATAGGGTCGGAAGGCAGTTATCGGTGTTTCTAAAACTCCACATATAAACGTATCTAGAAAATTGTTCTGCGGGAGTGGGTACGCCTACGAAGTTTGAAATTTTAAGCGTTTCTGCGGTTTAAAAGGAAACATTAAATTTGAGGTTTTTCCCCTCCCTGAATCCATCACTGAACGTACCAAGTCTGAACTTAAACATCAATTTGGTTAAATTAGATTCGACGCTGCATAGTGTCGTTTTTCGTGAATAAACTTGGTGACTTTAACGCAAGGATACGAAGAAAAACAAACTCGCTCCATCCTACTATGCCTGTTTTAGTCTTCCATTATTCCTTAAGCGAAAAGTGATTTCCTGTCTTTTTTTGTCGATTAACCTTCTCCTGTTAACATCAGTGGCGGCTCGTGGGGAGAAGGGGATAGCCCATCCTTTGAAAGCCTCAAAAATCGCCGTACTTCAACAGAACACGACCTTAAAATACTTTCTGAGAGATACTGCGCATTTTAATTCCTATAGTCTCAATGATTTTATTTAATATTTTGGATGTTTATAGCTATAGTTATAATATTCCTTTTATACGACAAACGAAATTATTACAATAGTAGTGTGCTAGGATAATATCGTGATTACGAATGTGTATTTTAGAATTCGTTCCACTGTGTAGAAGAAGTTCAGCGCCTAACACCTTTTCCCCGCTAGAGCTAGAATTAGAAGAGATATAGACATTCGACAACTCCCCCGACCCGACTTATGCCCCCCCCCCCAGCGATGAGTTTCCCTCCCTTTAATTTTGTCATAAGCACCCTGCATACTCTATATGCTCTACTATTGTTCTTTGTTCACAAGTGAAAGGCGTTCAACTTTAAGATTTAGCCTGTTGCCATGCCTCCATGGTATATATCACTATCCGCAACTCGTCAATCTTATATTTTGGCGGTCCGTTCAGTCGGAGATAAATTGCTGCTCGACCAATCATAGGCGAGGGTGCGGTCGACTGTACTATGGGTACACCAGTGGCGAAGCGTGCTGTTTGGCAAGCAACGAAGCGTTATGTCCATTTGATCCCATAGAAAAGGTCGGAATTCAACGAGTGGTTATCTCCAATTCCTAGGTAGATCGACATTTTTCGTGAGTTTAAATTGAACCAAATGCAACGTTGCCAGATTGCACGTTTCGCCAATGAGGTATACATTGTACTTACAGTACAGTCCATAACCCTTAAGGAGATTCATCCCTATCTCCCCCCCCCCCCCCACAGTTTCGTATTTGCGGTAGAATACCGTTCATTTACTACCATTGATTGAGTGTTCGTGGGCGCGGTTTTGCCTTTTTTTCTTACCCGGTAACTGGCAACATGGCGATACCGCGCTGTGCATGCAATCTGTCCTGGCCGCGAACCTGGCCAACCGTGCCGCGATAGCCTGAGCATTGGTATTATACAGTGTTGCCAGATTGGGGTGAAAAAGCCGTACGCTTTACATTGATTTAAATGGGGACGATACGGCTTTTTACCCTCAATCTGGCAACACTGGTATTATAGTCCACCGTGGCTGCCGCGCTCCGCTCCTGGCTGATTTTGCTCGCCGCTCTGTCATAGAGTCTTGAGCCCCCCCCCCCCCCCACGCCCCCCACGCCCCCTTGCCTGTGCCCTCAACTGAAGGCATCTATTTTCTGTTGTCTGTTATCGTGCAGTGTCGGAACTCGGCGCAAAATTGCGTAATAATGGAGTAATGGACAATTGTGTCCGCCACTGTCTCTCCCCCTCCCCCACACTCCCCTCCCCCCACACTCCCCCTCCCACAACCCCCCCCCCCCCCCCCCCCGCCCCCATTCCGTCACTCTCCGTGCTCCGTGCTCTGCTTTTTTTTTCTTTTTTTAAAGTCCAGGTGTCCACTGCGCCTGCGCACCGAGTTCTTTGACCATCGGCCAGTGACCAGTGCGGTGACCATACTACTGCATGACCAGCGCACGACGAAAATCGTGTCTGGCCCAACCAAAGTGTTCATAATATAGATTCACCGTTGTTGGTTCGTGTATACCCAACTGCCCCTCCCACCATCGCTTTCCCTCCCCCTCCCCTCCCCTCCCCCCACTCTCCAGCAATCCCTGCCTATCTTATTTAACAACTGCGCAACAGCACATCGATCGGTAGCATTCCTATAGAGACTTGTCGTGGTCGCTCTGCGGCTGGTCGGATAATCTTAGCTCTTCCATATTGCATAAAACATACGGTCACGCTATATAATGTTTGGAAATTACTGGATAACAATAGGTCTGTTGTGTACTTTTGCTGTAGCAGTATGACATATTAATTCTAACGCGAAATTCGTCGAAAAGAACGATGCGTACGTTACAAACTTTCAAAACCCATTCTCTTTAATTAAGAAAATCACTCTCATTTCAAACAACCCGCGCTGCGCTATGGTATTTATTATCACTGACGCACAACTGCAGAGACGGAACCGGTTTATGCAAACATCAACATAACTTACAAACAATTGAGTGTTTCGTTTAGATGCATATAATTCTTGTATTATTTTGTAATCTTGGATAAACGAGAAAAGACCAGACGCAAATGCAGCCAATGTTTCATGTATTTAGAGGGAAATTCCATCATTTTGTCGTAACGATGTCGTTTATACATACACGGTGGTCGATGGTTCCGTCTACGGTATATGTGGTAGTATGCCGGTGCAAATAGGGTCTATTGTAGTGCGGGATGTTTGAAATGGAAGTGATTTCCTGATTCAATGAGTGGTTTTTGAATTTTGAACATTTTTAATGTTCCCATCGTTATTTTTGCCCTCCGTACGCCACTAGATGTACCGATTGTACTGTATGTACTGTATGTATGTCTGTGAAGATTTTCGATTCATCGATCATCGCTCATCGCTTCGACTTTCTTTCATTAAGAACCCTCATGATGTACAATTTTGATGATACCGGCAATCAATTTTGAATGGAATTGTTGAAATGTTGCGTAAAGAGAAATCTTGGTATTTCAAGCAATGTGTCGATAACCTGACCATCGGAGAGATCTGGTCAAAATCTTCCGATCTTCACTGATTACAATCAAGTGGTCCCCGACCCCCCCCCTAAAATTACTCATGGCAAATCACCTATCACCACGTCTCCCCTTACCAACAGGTTGGTCATGCAGTGTGGTGTTTCGGTCTTCTTCCGTGGAGTGTTGAGTAGTTTCGGTTTATTTTTTTTTTTATTTTTCGAAAATGTTTTAACTTTCCCGAATCGAGTTAAGGCCCTTGCTGCTTGCTTGCTATCTTTATTCCGGGGGGGGGGGGTTGTTGAGGCGGAGGGGGCAGGGGGGGCAGGGTCGCAAGCGTGATGAATCGTGGTGACCCCGAACCTCGCCAGTTCAGTCTAGCTCGTTCATAGTTCATGGGTCTTCTGCTTCGTTCCTTCTCCCATCACCGCTAGAATCGCTCATCGACGATGCCAAATCTCGCTTTTACGATACCGAGAGATATTTTTATTTATAATCCCGATGCTTGTACTACGGCCCATAAAAGAGTGATTGCGTAGTCGTAGGCTCGTAGCAGCGGCGGCTCGTGAAATGCAATATATCGATGTCCTCTCCATTTAAAACTATAGAAAAGTATCAATTTCTCCGGGGTTCAATTGCACCCCCTGACGATCGATAATTTTCTATAGTTTTAAATGCAGTAGACGTCGATATATCGCATTTTACGAGCCGCCAATGGCTCGTAGCCATAGCCGTAGCTAGGATATTGGCTTCTCTCTCTTTTAGCCCATTTAAACGCATTTGTTAGAAAATGATGGATATAGGGGCTGTCACGTGACCATAGCAATAGCCATGTTGCACAATTTTGGACCAATAGCATCACTCTTAGATAATCTCAACGATCGGTTTATCGATGAGGTAAATGATCGGCCCCCAGGTAACTTTGGTCCCGGGGGAAATGGGGGGGGGGGGGTCAAGCGGAGAGTCGGAAAACGTTTTTTATGCGAATAGTATTAGTCTATACTAATAGATAAAGTATTCTAATACAAAAGTGTTCAAATTCAAAACATTTCCCTGCTCTTGGGTTAACCTAAATCTCTACACCCAATCCCGGGGGGGGGGGGTCATAGTTACCACGATCGACAGTATCTTATATTTTACGAGCCCCGCTTACCACCGCGAACCGTATCAGTTTTTATTTATTTTCTTTTTATTTATTTATTTTATTATTTTTTTTTTTCATTTTCTCGTTGTTAGGATGACGAGTATTCAGACAACGATGTTTTTAAACCTGGCTGTATAGTCTTAATTTTGCTGCGCCGCGGTTAGGTTTTGGACACGCTCTCACCTCGTATATATAGTCGAAGCGTTCGCAGAGTCACGAACCGCTCGCGCTGCCCCCTTCGGAACCCCCCCCCCCTCCCCATGCCGAACCCAGCACGCCGATCAATCAGTGGATCAGCCAATCATCGTGGCTCGTGCCCCAGCTCTCCGCGCACCAAGGCACCAAGGGTCAGCGGTGCTCAGAAGTTAATCAGCGTGCATCTCACTTCTCACATCTCACCTCAACCACCATGTATACGCGTATACACTTTAAACATTCCGTAAACATTCCGGCGTGGAGTTTGAATTTTGGGAATTCCGCAGATTTTCATGCTCCTCTTGGGTGTGCTCTAGCCCTGATTTATTGTGGAATCAGTGATGCGGATGTTTATTTATTACTAATTAGATTAATCTATCTAAAATCGATTAGATCGAAAATCGAGCTATCGATTGATATGATGATTTTTACTATTGGAATGGAGCTCTTGCAGGGTTTTGCTGTAGACAAATGGCCCATCAATTCGAATGTAAAATGCTGCGAAAAGAACGATGAGACCATTAAAAAGGTCTAAAACTCACTCCTCGCAGAGAAAACTCAACTTGAAATTTCGGGTGACCACCCTTGCATGTATGCACCAATCTCGGATTCGGACCCCAAACAAAAGAACAGGACATGAAATTAATACACGATATACACGAGAGAAATAGGCCAAAGTCACGTGATGGCCCCCTATGCTAATGTGCTATCCTTTTTTAACACAGTACATGTGTTCAAATTGGAAGTAGAGAGAGAATGGCGAATACCTTCATCCGCCCATCGTCGCAACTGCTTGTTAACGTTGTTAACGTCTCCACAATTGGACCTCGCCGATGATTTTGTCGTTAAAAAAAAAACAGATCGCCTCGCCGTTCGATCTATCGAAAATTGATCAGCTCAGTGTGTCAAAACACTGCATGTCATGCCATGCTCCGAAAACAAAACTCCCAAAATAGCGGATAATAAATCGAGAAAAAGGGACTAATTTTTTAAGCGAACGGACAATAGAGGTTTTTTTCCTCCATTTTTTTTTCTTTTCGTTTTTCATTCTTTCATCGCGGGTATGACTCATGAACTTTCTTTCCGTCTCTGCTCTTTTTCAATCTTTTTCGATTATAATGCCTCTCTAATTGTTTCGGAGCTTCTCTTGACTTCTTCGTCCGCTCGAGTTTCGAATCAAATATCTATTCAGCGCGCGTTGATGGTAAAAAGGAAGGCGGAAAAAATATGCGAAAGAACGATGATGAAGCCTTAAAAAAACGAGCATAATCGTGAAAATGGAAAATCTTAGTTGGTCGCATATTATTATCTTTCTCTTCTCACCAGTCTCTCTCTCTCTCTCTCCCTCACTCTCTCTCTCTCTCACTCCCTCTCTCTCTTACTCGTGCCCTCTCTCTCCTTCTCTCTCACTATCTCTCTCCTCCTCCACCTCTCTCTCTCTCTCTCTCTTTCTCCTCCCCTCCCCTCCCCTCCCCTCTCACTCACTCTATCTCTCTCTTATTCGTGCCCTCTCTCCTCTCTCTCTCTCTCTCTCTCTCTCTTTCTCTCCCCCTCTCTCTTGTTTCCAATCCTTTTTTTCTCCTCGTCCCTTGTTGTGGACTCATTTTGTATTCTCGCTCCTTCCCAAATCACCCCTTTTTCATCTTGTTGCGCGCCTCCTATTTCAAATCTCACTAGGTCTTTATTGTTGGAAATATCTAGCCACAAAAGTGAGATCGGGGCATCCCCCCTCCAGCCGCCCCTCCCGGTCAAAAAAATCAGGGTCAGATTGTGTGATCGAAAATCTTCACTCTGAAAGGCGTTTATCCATTAAAGCCTTCGCTGAAGAAGCAGCTTAAACAAAGAATGAATATTGCCCATAGGTCAGTTACCAACTTTTGCTACAACCACATAGAGGATGCATTTCGTGTAAAAGTTGAGGATTTGGGGTGGGAGGGGGGGGGGGTTCCCCGCCCCCTGGATCCGCCACTGCACCTGTTCAAATATACCTAGCTGAAGAGGGAGCAAGAAAAATTCTTTACTACAGATCTGGGGAAGGATAATATGTGTTGATGCAACCTTTATAAATCTGACGCGAATCGCAACTGGGAGCAGCACAACATGTAATTTTTACTGCTCATCTACTACTTTTTTTTTTTTTATTTTTTTATTTATTTATTTTTTTCATTATTTGAGGGACGGATGGGGGCAGGCATGGCTCTCCCACCTCTCACTAAAGATAAACGGACGTGGTGCAATTTATGACGGTAAGTTTTGCTGCTTGTACTTGTTGCCTGTTGCCTGATGCCTGTTGCCTTTTGATCTGGTTATTATCAAGTTTTGAGTCCCGCCGCAAATCGTCCAGGTGCAATTTACTCTCGAGTGCCCCTCACAACGACGCACAGTGGAACGAGTTAATGGAACATGCCGGACATGGCGTGGCGACTGTAAATGCGTATAATCTTTGTTTATACTCAACTTTGAAGTCTGGAAGTAGTTTCATTGGTTTTATCGTAAAATTTCCTACAAGAATCACCCCTTATAGTTTGTTTTTTGCAGATAAAAACATTCAAATTTGCATTTTTTATTAATTTTTTCTATGTCCGGCCTCTCCCTTTGACTCTTTCCACTGTGCGACGCGACGTCAAAGAACGATCCATAGAATGAATGCCCGTTAAAACATCGAGTGCGCTCTTTCGGATATATCAACGAGAGTTAAACTGCGGAGTCTCCTGAAGAGAATACCCGACATTTTTATGGACCCCGCTTTCAGATATACCGCTTCAATTATGAGGCTATCTATGAAATGGGGAAATTTCTCGAGGCATGATGAATTGATGGCACTCAGACCTGCCTCCCCCCCCCCCTCCCCCCGTGATTCCAGCACGAAAACCGGCCGAACATTTTGCAACCAACAGCGATACTTTTACGATAGTGGAGACAAATCGATTCGCGCTATCTCGAGTAATGAATGAACTCTAATTGAATCGGAAATGACGTTAATTATCCTTCGGAGTCTGTCGAGTGCTGAGTGCATCCATCTATGTGGGAAGGGAGTTGTACAGGCAGGCGGGGGAGGGGGAGGGGGTAGAGCCATAGGACAGCCTCTCCCGCGGAAGGGCTCCGCTGGGGCGTGACTCGGTGCTCTCAAGGTGGTATTCGGTGGGGAGGATAGGGGTAGGGGGACGGGGGGTGGGGGACGGGGGGGATCTGGGTCAAAAAGCACAAAAAAAAATAGGAATCGGAGGGAAAAGGAAAAAGCACACTGTTTCCGATAGTGGTAGGCGCGAGCGGGCGGTTGGTTTGGTTGTCATTGTGGTTAATGTGCGCCTGTGCGGTCGCCTTCGTTGTCACATTTATTGGAAGATTTTCGATTATAGATTTTTCAGATTTAGATAAATATGTTGTTGGGGGGAGCTTACAAATTACGATAAATAAAAGCTTCGCTTGCCAAAAGTCAGACTTGACTGGCAGGAAGTAATAAGAATGATAAGAATAAATAAATAGAAGTAAAAAGAAAATAGATGAATTATAAAAAAATACAAAAATGTAGAATAAAGAAAAATAAAAAATCGATCGGACCTTAACTTCAGGAACGCAGCTTACCCATTAGACTGTAGATAAGCGCACGTGCTACAAAGCTACGGTGTCATCATTCTCATGAGCGACAGTTTGTCAAAATCTGTGAGGGGGTGGAGGGTAGGCTGATGTAAAAGAGGCCAAAATTCTGAAAAATGGAGTGAAGTTGCGATCAACTTTAGCGTATAGTCAGCTTGGTCTGGTGCGGTCAGCGCAACTGGCCACTAACCCATAGAGGTCCCGGGTTTGAATCCCAGCCGAGGTGAGAAGATTTGATGGTCTCAGATCTAGTCGTCTCGGAAAATCACGATTGTAACTCTTCTCTCTTTCATCTTTCCTTCTTCTTCTGTCTTCCATTTCGTCTATTTGGCTCTAGTTGGCAGAAGAGGACAATTTAACTTCCGGAAGGGGGGAGGGGGATACTTAGCGTAATTTTTTTTACAAAAAAAAAAATTAGTTATCAGGGGGAGCCAACGTATACGCGAGCACGTTGGGCGCCAATTATTGGTCCATCCTGTTGAACTCTTCCGCCACCGTCTTCCTGATTTAGATTCAGTTCAGGGGTAAGATACTTTCGGAAGGAGGGGGGGGGAGACAAGAAAACTGAACTTGATTTTTCCAAACATTTAGTTATCAGAGGGAGCCAACGTACGCGAGCGCCCCCGCCGCACGTTGGGCGCCAATTATTCGTCCATCCTTTTGAACTCTTCCGCCACCGTCTTCCTGATTTAGATTCAGTTGAGGGGTAAGATACTTTCGGAAGGGGGGGAGACAAGAAAACTGAACTTGATTTTTCCAAACATTTAGTTATCAGAGAGAGCCAACGCGAGCGCCTCTGCCGCACGTTGGGCGCCAATTATCGGTTCATCCTGATGAACTCTTCCGCCACCGTCTTCCTTCCCGCTTTCGATTCAGTTCAGGGGGTAAGATTGGAGGGGAGAGGGTGTTTAACAATTATGCGCTCAGTTAACCGCCCCCCCCCCCATCCTTTAAAATCCGGCAATGCCGAAAAGAGGAGGATCCCCGGCACGAAATTTCTAGCTCGATTTGTGGAGAGAGATGGATGGGATATAGTGGAGTTGTCAGGTCATTGCTACTATGACCATTCTTGCTTGTCCAACTTGAATGATCCGTGGCCACCATAAAACACTAACAATAACAACGAGTGGCGCGGCGCAGCGCAGCAGCAGCTCCATTCCCGCTTTCTTTTTCTCCTTCGCGGACGCGCGCGCGCGCCAATCGCAACCCGCGGACGCGGAGCTCGGCGCGGGCGAACGAGCCAGCGCGGCTCAGTCATATCCGCACGATCAGTTTGAACGGTAACGCGCTTAGCCGCTCAAAAATCTCGTTCGATTTGGTTCCCCTGTTGTTTTTTTTAACTCGTTCGTCGAGCCGTTGTCGAGTGATTTTTGTGACCTCTAAATTATAATTTTTAACACCTGAACAAATCTTTCTACCCTTCGTAAGTTTTTCTCTAAGTTGAGAGGTTTGATCGCGTCCGGCATTTCGTAAGGTGTAAAGGTGCAAAGATTTTTTTCTCTCCAATTCAGGCCTTTTTTCGGAGTTATCTTCAGCCCTATTCGTGATTTTTGACGAGAATCCGATCAGCGTTTTTTTCGCCCCTTTGAGCTTTCGCAAACTTT
The DNA here is from genome assembly GCA_011764245.1 of Trialeurodes vaporariorum. NCBI lineage: Eukaryota > Metazoa > Arthropoda > Insecta > Hemiptera > Aleyrodidae > Trialeurodes > Trialeurodes vaporariorum. Next base: position 12,219,589 of record VMOF01000220.1, read on the forward strand.
TTATTATTAGTCTTCTTGTCAACTTTAAAAGTTTTGCTCGCGTTTAACGGTTGTCACAAACCGGAAGTTTGCCATGTACCGATTTTGATAGTGGTGTTGTGAGAAGGTCTTATAATTGAAGTTTAAAATACTTTCTTGGTCGCATTATACTTGTTTGCTTTAAGCTGTCTCTTTTTTTACGATGACGAGTGATCGACTTTGTTGTTTTCCTCTGAGACCTCTCTGAATCGGAAGTTCAAAAGTTCAACCTGTGTTTTCCCTTGCAAGTCGGATTTTAACCCTTGTCTTTCACCGTACTATTTTTGGATGTTTGCTTTTAGAAAGGTTTGTATTATTGACTTATTTTTTTTTTTTTTTTTTTTTTTTTGCATTGTTTTTTAACTTTGACGTTGGCCGTATTCTGTTGTAATGGTCTCTGGCGGATCCAGGAAGTTGCCCTTCTCTCTCTTAACACGTTTGAAGGCGTGCGTTAGAAAAGGTCAGAGTATGGACAGTCACGTGGTTTCTCTATCTTTCTCTTATACACACGCGTTCAACTTGGCCGAGAAAGAGAGAGGCACACATTCGTAGATCCGTTTGTTGCAATGCGAGGGATTGAATTATAATACTCTTTCTTTTTTTCAATAGTTTGAATATGATGTCTCGTTAGCACGTTTTGGATTATTAGAAAGATATCGAGAATACATTTTTAACTTCTCGTCAGAAGAATGAGTTGCGCTTGATTGGGTGAAGAGATGGTGACAATGGGGCAGTCAGTGTTGGCTCGTGCAATCTGGCAACCGTGCTCTTTTGCCATTTAAACGTATGCAAAAAGATCGATACTAGGTGAGGCGCTACGCCTCACCAAGTAATCGGTTATTTTACACAGTTTTAAATGGAGGAAATCCATTGTTGCCACATTGCACGAGCCGCCGCTGGGGGCAGTTGCAAGGGTCTGAAATGTTGTGTTTTTTTACAAAGAAAATGAAAGTACTGGATGAGCTGAGGACATAAAGATGCCTTTGGTTTCTAATTAAGTCCCATTGCTCCGAAGATGAGATTTTAGCCCAAAATACATGGCTTCAAATGGAAATTCCGCGTAGTGACGTCTCCACATACACAATTTTTTAAACCTTTACACCTGTGTATATCTCCAAAACTGGGACACTTAGGAGAAAACCAAAGGCACCATTGTTCTCAGCTCATCAAGTACCTTCATTCCCTCGAGACCCTTGCAACGCCCCCATTATTATTTTTAATAAATCGTGTAGTTGTCTGTATAACATCGGTAGCGCGTGTTTCGGGAGAAAACACAGGTCTGTTCATTAGCCCTGTTAGCACCATATCCAATTGAAAAGTCTGCCAACCGGGAAGTGACGAGCAGACCTGTGTTCTTCTCCCTCGATTCTCAATATCCTCCTCTATAGGACAACTCCTTCAGTTACTCGGATAAATATACAATCGTTAAGGGTATGCAATTAGCTCAACACAAGGGGTGCCGTGCTGCTACACACATGCGTTGCGTACTGCATATTCTAGACATGGGCGGATATTGGAATTTGTCTTTCTCTCTCTCTCTTTCTCTCTCTCTCTCTCTCTCTCTCTCTCTCTCTCTCTCTCTCTCTCTCTCTCTCTCTCTCCTTCTCTCTCTCTCTCTCTCTCTCTCTCTCTCTCTCTCTCTCTCTCTCTCTCTCTCTCTCTCTCTCTCTCTCTCTCTCTGTCTCTCTCTCTCTCTCTTTCTCTGACCTTTTGCATTTGTAAACACATGTATATTGGAACAGGATAGCAGAGGGAGCCATCACGTGACTTTAGCCTCAGTCTCCGTCCTTTTCTAACACACGCATTCAAAAAGGAGAAGATAGAAATGGAGGAAGTCCTGTATCCGCCCATGATCCCAGCCGCTGGTATCTTTGTTCCCGCTTGCATAGGTGAACTGAGAAAGAAAGTGCTAAATTTAACTCTTATTTTATAGTTAAAAAGTATGGACACCACTTAAAAACTGTTGGTTTGTCTGCGTTTAAATTAGTTTAATTAGCACAGAGGTAATTTAAATGTTTTTAGCAGTCAAACTAACAGTTTTTTAAGCGGTGTCCATACTTTTAACTATAAAAGAGGTAAATTTAGCATTTTTTTTTCAGTGTGTTGTATTTGAAACGTAATTTTTATAACGTAGATGGGACTCGATGGCACTAGAGGATCTAGTGTATCGTCTTTCTCTCTCTATATGGTCATTTAATCGCGTGTGTTAGAAAAGGACAGATAAGGGGCAGTCACGTGACTTTCACCATCTCTTCTATCCTTTTCTAACACACGCGATCAAATGGCCATAGAGAGAGAAAGACAATCCAATGGATCCGCCAGTGCTCGAAGGCCATAAATTGGGTCAATCGCCTCCTTCCCCTTTTCGGATGAAGAAGATCCCAAATGTAGGGGGAAGAGACAAAGAGTGATAAGACCGGGTAAAACGCAGAGATTATAAAACGAATATTTTATTAAACAACGGAATTAATCGTCGAAATTAATAAAAAGAAAATATCACAAAACGAAAATTGAAGAAACCGCGAGGCGCGCGCGAGGGAGAACAATAAAGCCTATATAAAAGGGTGACTAACAATAAGTATATATACAGAAAGAGAAGAAAAGGATTTGACTTTTAAATTAGAATCTGCGGTGGAATGGAGCGCCCGAACGGTGACGGCAGGAGCAGGGCGTCCCTGCAATATATCTCTTTGCACACCCTCTATAAAATCCCTGCCAGAGCTTCTATACTGAAGACGGTCCTCAGATAAAGGGCTCTCAAAACTTGCTTCTCGAAGATGCTCTCCCGCCGGGAAGAAAGTTCCTCGTGTTTTGTGCGCGCTCTTCTTCTGAATATATACCTCCGGAGACTCATTTTTTTTTATGAATTTCCATTTGTCTTTTAAACGGAACAATACTAGGTACTATCGACGAATTAAAGATTGTCGCGAGAGTTTCACGAGCTAATTTTCTCCTTCAAGGTTCCGGTTCGGCCACTCTTCATACTGTTCACCCCTTGCAAGCGATAGGCCAGTACGGGTGGGGCGCTAAAGCCGTTGCAGATCAGTCCCACCCCACACTTATAACTGAAAATGTGTGGAAATCTCGCGACAATCTTTGATTCGTCGATAGTACTTCATCAGAACGTTCCAATAATAATCAGCTTTGATCCAATAGAATGTTCTGATCATTCAGAAGAATCAATAAGAATTTTTGTTGATTTAAAAGGAATTTATTTTTACCCTATTTTTAATAATTCGTTCCGTAATTCCAATAAGAAATTTTTCTCTGGGTAGGTCCTTGTCCTCAATTGAGACAATTTCTAGGAAAAATGCCCACTAAACGTATTTAATCCAAGGTGTACTCTTCGTTTGTCTTAAAGAAACTGCCCATTGTGAAATATTGACTATGCGGGGAAATTCCTTTGACCCAATAAGGAAAATTTCTGCTGCTACAAGTGAAAGATTCCTTGTTGTGACAGCATGGGCGGATACAGGGAATTGTCTTTCTCGCTCTTCTCCCATTTGAAAACGTGCGTTAGAAAAGGACAGAAGAGGGGGCCAAAGTCACGTGATGGCCCCCTCTGCTATCCTTTTCTAACACATAAGTTCAAATGGAGGGAGAAAGAGAAAGACAACTCCCTGTATCCGCCCATGTGTGATAGTGATTCTCCGCCTTCATGCAATCAGAACTCTACTTCGCGCAAGGAAGACTGTTATAAGTACACGTGTTTCCTTTTTTTAAAGAAGTGATTTCTCTCAAAGTAGTTTTTCTTCATTTGACAAGATTGCTTTTAGTTTACTAAATCTAATTTTTGATCCGATTTCCCCCAGTTCACTCACGCATGGGAAGTTAGTAGTACCATGAGGGTTGACGTTTGGAAACAGGTGCGCCCTTGAGTCCTTGAGACGTTCAAGCAAGTTCCTCTAGCACGACCTTTAGACCCTCGGCGGCGCGGAGTCGGCAAATAAATTTCACTTTGAGCAAGTACTCGTTTACCAATCACTTTCTCCGGACGTCCGCGAGTCATAGGATGTGACAACGGAAACCTCCTGCTCATCGATTTCTCTGCCGCCCAGGATTTTATCACATCGGCCCTGTCACGAGTGTAAATTGTTCAATTTGCCAATAGGAAATCGAAATAGACACGAAATCTGTGCTCATTTGCAGCTCTCCGGTGGCATCTCGTGAAACAATCGATTGTATTTATTGGAACCAATGCTAAAGTATCGATAAATCGCAGTAGCGCAACGAGAGTTTCTTCATCTCTCTCCTTTCTCCGTTAAAAAACGTATGTTAGATAAGGATGGACAACGAGATAAACCCCCCTCTTTCTGTCCTTTTCCTACTTATTCATTCAAGTGGGAAATGAGAGAGATAGAAGAGATCCTATGGTCGCGCCAGTGAAAGATCGCAATTCACTGGCGCGCACCGATCTCTCCCTGCGAGGGTGACGCGAGCCACTGAAAATGTGCACTGACCGCACCGTGATTTCGGAGGTGCGCAACTTAAAGTTCTTATAACTTTTGAACAAATCAATTCCTCAGATCGCGGTTTTCGTCATTTGAAAGAACGTAACTTTGACTTTTATTCATGTAGTTTGTATTCGCTTTTGTGCGTTGCGCTCATTTTTTAGACTCAAAAAAACCAAAGTTTTTAAATAAAAAAAATCGAATAATATTGGTGTAAAATTTTTGTAATTGGTCGCCAACACACATTAATCGAAAGCTATTTTAAAGATAAATCTGTTGGCGTAAAGTTCAAGACAAAACATCAATTTGGGCGAAAGTTACGGGCAGTTGGTCGTTGAAGTTTTGACTTTGAGCCCCCCCCTCCCCCTTCACAGTTGACCGACTTTAAAAAGCTAGGCAATTTTTTGAACGTACCTAAAAGATCTCTGTCGACCCTGAATGAATGAGATTTTTTTGAAGATAGCCCATTTTTTATGGGCGCTGGATCAACTTTCTTTCTACAAAACGCAAAACGGCATTCCAAGCACACTGAAAGAAAAGTGATGGTCATAGTAATAGATTCTAGTATAATATTATCAGATGCGCGGCAATATGTGAACCACAGTAAGTCTAGTACATTGGCCAGAACATTCTGGTGTTGATACCAGAACTAGAATTTCCTCAACATTTTCAAGAACTATGGTATGGTACAAACACTAGAATTCTGGTAATTGTACTATCCTTAACATAAGTTCACATATTTTCATGCTTCTTGTGATCCTTTTTTTTCAGTGCAGGAAGTGATTTTTCGAGCCTTCTCAGGTGTATTTTCTCGATTTCGGTCACGAATCAAACGTTCGTTCTGCGAGACTTAATTCGAACATCATCGCTCGCTATTAGATGTGTGGAAGCATGCACTATTGCCGATTCCTGTTTCCTATGGGCGCCGTAAAAGTCGATTAGAATGGGGGGGGAGGGGGGTTGAGTGCGCGCGCGCGCAGTGTGCAATGTGCATGAACCAGATGTTAACTGGATACTGGATGTTTCTGATCGCCAAGTTTCCGAGTAAAGTTGTGCTTTAACTAGCAGCTTCCTCATCAGTCTAACGTATTGAGTCATCATCAGCATCAACATCAACATCACTAACATGAGCATCACCCATTCATTTCCGCTTTTGCTTGTGTTCTTCCATCTGTGTTGAAAAATTAGCAAGGTTCCAATGACGGATATGGCGCACAGTGGAACGAGTCAATGGAAGAAGCCAAACATGGCGTGGCGACTTTAAAAGCTTATATCTTTGTTAATATGCAACGTGGAAATTTGAAAGTGGTTTCATTGGTTTTATTGTAAAATTTTCTACAAGAATCACTCCTTGAAATTCGTTTTTCGGCTGTAAAAACGTTCAAACTTGCATTTTTAGTCAAATATTTTATATCGATAAAAGAAGCCAAACATGGCGTGACGACTTTAAAAGCTTATGCAACGTGGACATTTGAAAGTGGTTTCATTGGTTCTATTGTTAAATTTTCTGCAAGAACCACTCATTGAAATTCGTTTTTCGACTGTTAAAACGTCCAAACTTGCATTTTTAGTCAAATATTTTATATCAGTAAAAGAAACCAAACATGGCGTGACGACTTAAAATATGCTTATATCTTTGTGAATATGCAACGTTGAAATTTGAAAGTAAATTCATTGGTTTTATTGTAAAATTTACTACGAGAATCACTACTTGAAATTTGTTTTTCGAATGTAAAAACGTTCACATTTGCATTTTTTATTCAAATATTTTATGTCAATAGAAGAAGCCAAACATGATGTGGCTGAAACGGCTAGACCCTTACCCAGCGTTGGAATAATCATTTTCCCACAAAGAATGTTCAAGAAAGTTCGAAACGCGATTATTGGGGGATTACCTTAAAAACTAACTTGGCAAGGTCAGAAATAAAAGGAAAGAAACGAGAGTTAAATAAGAAAAAGTATAATAAACGAGAATAAAAACCGAAACTGAAAAAAGGCAAATTAAAAACAGAAAACACAATTTACAATAATTGACATCGCGCTGGTCGATGGCCCGTCGGAGAGGAAACCCAGATGCTGACTGATTAGGTAAGAATTAGGACGTTTACACGGTATTTCGTCTCCGCCGCGCCTTCAATCAGTTTACTCGTTGCCATGGTTACCTGATCGGGCCGTTTTCCTAACACTTCTCGTCGAACGCGCTTGGATCGTGCCGCGAACCGGCACATTCTCCCCCCCCTCTAACGAGGACACAGTCCTCAAAAAACAGTATATGTATTTAAAAACAGAGTGCGACAAGATATCAATTAACTTTTGAGAAATTAAATGGGAGAGATGGCAACGTTGCAACAAAAAAAATCAACATAATTGACCTGTTCACAAAACTTCAAACTGTACCTACGGAAAAACTTTGAAAATCGACATTTTCTATTTAAATTTATAAATTTACTACTTTAAACGAAATAAACTCATAATTATGTTAAGTTCACGATATTCCAACAAAACTGAAAAATTATAACTTGACTCAAAAATCACAAAATGGACATTACAAAACTTTACAAGACTTCATATTACCTTTTTAACCAATGATCAAACTTTGATCAAACCAATGATGAACGGAACTAAACAAGTACAATTACAATTACAATTTGATCAAATTGAAAATAAACCTTACACTTCACTTACAACGTAAAAAGAATGAAAAGATAGACCCCGTCTGGTGATGCATACAATATGGAGAAGTTTTACATTGACAAGTACACCTGGTTCAAATAACAAGTTTTTTTTTTTCTTTGCCATTAAATTATAATTTGGTAGCCAACTTTTTTTTTTTTTTTTTTTTTTTTTTTTTTTTTTTTTACCAAATTGCACTAATCATTTCGAAATTCCATTTTATTTTTTTCTTCAAAATTTTTGCATGCTCTGAACTAATTATTTGCTTTACACGCACCATTTCCAAATTAGTTGCCCTTAATTTTTCTTCGAAAATGGTTGAACGATTTGAACTGATTCAAAAATAAAAGAAAATACAAGTTATCACAATTTTAAGAACATTTAACAATAGATTCTAGTATAATATTATCAGATGCGCGGCAATATGTGAACCACAGTAAGTCTAGTACATTGGCCAGAACATTCTGGTGTTGATACCAGAACTAGAATTTCCTCAACATTTTCAAGAACTATGGTATGGTACAAACACTAGAATTCTGGTAATTGTACTATCCTTAACATAAGTTCACATATTTTCATGCTTCTTGTGATCCTTTTTTTTCAGTGCAGGAAGTGATTTTTCGAGCCTTCTCAGGTGTATTTTCTCGATTTCGGTCACGAATCAAACGTTCGTTCTGCGAGACTTAATTCGAACATCATCGCTCGCTATTAGATGTGTGGAAGCATGCACTATTGCCGATTCCTGTTTCCTATGGGCGCCGTAAAAGTCGATTAGAATGGGGGGGGAGGGGGGTTGAGTGCGCGCGCGCGCAGTGTGCAATGTGCATGAACCAGATGTTAACTGGATACTGGATGTTTCTGATCGCCAAGTTTCCGAGTAAAGTTGTGCTTTAACTAGCAGCTTCCTCATCAGTCTAACGTATTGAGTCATCATCAGCATCAACATCAACATCACTAACATGAGCATCACCCATTCATTTCCGCTTTTGCTTGTGTTCTTCCATCTGTGTTGAAAAATTAGCAAGGTTCCAATGACGGATATGGCGCACAGTGGAACGAGTCAATGGAAGAAGCCAAACATGGCGTGGCGACTTTAAAAGCTTATATCTTTGTTAATATGCAACGTGGAAATTTGAAAGTGGTTTCATTGGTTTTATTGTAAAATTTTCTACAAGAATCACTCCTTGAAATTCGTTTTTCGGCTGTAAAAACGTTCAAACTTGCATTTTTAGTCAAATATTTTATATCGATAAAAGAAGCCAAACATGGCGTGACGACTTTAAAAGCTTATGCAACGTGGACATTTGAAAGTGGTTTCATTGGTTCTATTGTTAAATTTTCTGCAAGAACCACTCATTGAAATTCGTTTTTCGACTGTTAAAACGTCCAAACTTGCATTTTTAGTCAAATATTTTATATCAGTAAAAGAAACCAAACATGGCGTGACGACTTAAAATATGCTTATATCTTTGTGAATATGCAACGTTGAAATTTGAAAGTAAATTCATTGGTTTTATTGTAAAATTTACTACGAGAATCACTACTTGAAATTTGTTTTTCGAATGTAAAAACGTTCACATTTGCATTTTTTATTCAAATATTTTATGTCAATAGAAGAAGCCAAACATGATGTGGCTGAAACGGCTAGACCCTTACCCAGCGTTGGAATAATCATTTTCCCACAAAGAATGTTCAAGAAAGTTCGAAACGCGATTATTGGGGGATTACCTTAAAAACTAACTTGGCAAGGTCAGAAATAAAAGGAAAGAAACGAGAGTTAAATAAGAAAAAGTATAATAAACGAGAATAAAAACCGAAACTGAAAAAAGGCAAATTAAAAACAGAAAACACAATTTACAATAATTGACATCGCGCTGGTCGATGGCCCGTCGGAGAGGAAACCCAGATGCTGACTGATTAGGTAAGAATTAGGACGTTTACACGGTATTTCGTCTCCGCCGCGCCTTCAATCAGTTTACTCGTTGCCATGGTTACCTGATCGGGCCGTTTTCCTAACACTTCTCGTCGAACGCGCTTGGATCGTGCCGCGAACCGGCACATTCTCCCCCCCCTCTAACGAGGACACAGTCCTCAAAAAACAGTATATGTATTTAAAAACAGAGTGCGACAAGATATCAATTAACTTTTGAGAAATTAAATGGGAGAGATGGCAACGTTGCAACAAAAAAAAATCAACATAATTGACCTGTTCACAAAACTTCAAACTGTACCTACGGAAAACTTTGAAAATCGACATTTTCTATTTAAATTTATAAATTTACTACTTTAAACGAAATAAACTCATAATTATGTTAAGTTCACGATATTCCAACAAAACTGAAAAATTATAACTTGACTCAAAAATCACAAAATGGACATTACAAAACTTTACAAGACTTCATATTACCTTTTTAACCAATGATCAAACTTTGATCAAACCAATGATGAACGGAACTAAACAAGTACAATTACAATTACAATTTGATCAAATTGAAAATAAACCTTACACTTCACTTACAACGTAAAAAGAATGAAAAGATAGACCCCGTCTGGTGATGCATACAATATGGAGAAGTTTTACATTGACAAGTACACCTGGTTCAAATAACAAGTTTTTTTTTTTCTTTGCCATTAAATTATAATTTGGTAGCCAACTTTTTTTTTTTTTTTTTTTTTTTTTTTTTTTTTTTTACCAAATTGCACTAATCATTTCGAAATTCCATTTTATTTTTTTCTTCAAAATTTTTGCATGCTCTGAACTAATTATTTGCTTTACACGCACCATTTCCAAATTAGTTGCCCTTAATTTTTCTTCGAAAATGGTTGAACGATTTGAACTGATTCAAAAATAAAAGAAAATACAAGTTATCACAATTTTAAGAACATTTAACCATTCATCGGTGATCATTTGTTTGAACATGCAGACTGAAGAGGTTAATAGAAGTTGCTTCACCAATGCGCTATACCCGCAGCATGTGGATCAATTCGGTCTCTTTATTGTATTGAATACAAGAATTTGCTTTGCCAAGCGCCATATACCCGCAACAAGGCTCAATTCGGTTACTTAATTCAATACAACCCAAACTTCGTCTGCTCAACGCATTTCACACTTCTTGAAAACAATACATACACAATAATACACTTTAAGTTGCTTCTCCAATCGCTGTACCCACGATTGGTCCCTCGCAGACAATAAATTTGGCCTTTTTAAACAAAACCAGTGCAGCTTCACCACTGAACATTTACCCGTCAGTGATCCATCACCTGCACTCTATCCAGCCGATTGATTGTGCACAGTCAATTTTTAACATCAACATGAGACACGCAGTTTCCACAGATTCGAATCTAAAATCCATAAATTCAAAATCGTGGTCTCTCTCAGAGGCAATAAGTTTGGTCATCTCACACTAGCCCGTGGATGATTTTTCACTATATTACATGAGAAATTTGCAAACAAATCAGTTCAAATCATCTTCCCCATTTTTATTTTTATTTTTAATTTTAAATTCAATTTGAAACCTTTTTTCTTTTTCGAATTTGGTGGAAATCACTAACACAAACACAATGAAAAACATTGACAACATCGGGAGTTCAGCCTTGATTGTCCCATACCAATCAAGTGAAATATCAAAAAATGTCCCATACCAAATTGAGATATTTCTAAATGTCAAATCAGAATCTACCTTTCAATCTTCAACCAGAAGAAAGAAGCATAGAAAGAAAATCGTAAGCAGTGGGGGATCCAAACCACCACTTTCGATAAAAAAGTCCAAAATCGAGAGCTTGACTAGAGAATAACTTACAACTAATATCACAGATAGAGTCAAAATCGGGGTTCAAAGTCACATAATCAAAAAGCAATAGACAGTGAAAGTCAATAACATTTGCCTAAGAATGAAAGAGACGAATCATTTTTTTTTTTTTTTTGAGAGAGAGAGAGAGAGAATTACAATTTGTTCTTGTCGACCTACTGCCTTCGAAAAGGTTTTTCAACTTACAGAACAGCATCGGCAGAGAGATCTTCAAGGTAATCTCTTTTAAATTTGTGAGATGATTTAAATATTACATCAACAATCGGGAAAACAGTTTTTTTTTTTTTTTTTTTTTTTAAAAAAAAAGAAAGAATAAGTTAACAACTTCAGAAAATTAAAAACAAAAGAATTTCTCTTCAAATAATCCTTCACATCCAAAAAAAAGAAAAATCTATCTGAGATTTCCACCAACTCGTTTCATGAAAAAAAATACGATTATACAGGTTCTGCACCCTTTTTATTTTATTTTACTATCAAAATTTAAATTTTGTCACTTTTCGTTTATGAAAGTTGCCCGGTGGAGTACTTACCCCGTATTAAACTAGTAGAAAATCAAATGATCTGAGCCTTTTGCGATTAATAACAAGAGAAACAAAAGATTAACTAATAGATCATTGCAATCAAACAAAGAAAAATAGAGAAATTGAGTTCCTACAGAACTTGTTTTCAGATCATGAGCATTTATTTTGAGAAAAAGAAAAACATCAGTAAGGAGAGAGAAGAGACTCGCTCGTACCCCTCTTTCACGAATCGTAAGTCCCGGTGAGTCTTCACAGACTCCTCCAGTGTTTATAAAAATTCCCTCATTTAAATATCATTGTTGGACCAATTGAATGACAATGGATAGAAAATATGACAAATTATTCTGAAATACCTGATTGCAGCACATTACAGATGAAAAATAAGAACAGTATTATTATTCGCTTGAAACTTGACAAGAGCGGATCAAAACAATAAGAAAACACTGAACAGCTGATTAGTGATAACAAAACGAGTAAGCTCCAGCGGCTCAAGAATACAACCGATCAGAGCGGTAACACATTTTCCCCTGCCCGCATCACCAGACAAACTCTTGAGGCCGAGTCAGCCGATTTCCCCTCCGAGGAACCATCCGTTAGCTACGACCTTGACGAACGCATGCCTTTACGAACAATCGAAACTTCGATTTTTAATAAAATAAAACTTTTAATCAATTAAAACTCACAAAACACTTTACCTACTTGAAACATCACTATTTTATTACGACAAACCTCTCTGACTTCAACTCTTACCGTCACAAAAATTACGTTATTACATCCTCACGGCATTCCGCCATTACTCGAAAACTGAACTTTGCCAATTTCGTAATCCCTCAAAATCAAGTCCAAATTTTTCGAACGGGGTGGACCTGGGCTAAGAGAACTTAACCACGCTGCTCTGCTACCATTTGAAACGGCTAGACCCTTACCCAGCGTTGGAATAATCATTTTCCCACAAAGAATGTTCAAGAAAGTTCGAAACGCGATTATTGGGGGATTACCTTAAAAACTAACTTGGCAAGGTCAGAAATAAAAGGAAAGAAACGAGAGTTAAATAAGAAAAAGTATAATAAACGAGAATAAAAACCGAAACTGAAAAAAGGCAAATTAAAAACAGAAAACACAATTTACAATAATTGACATCGCGCTGGTCGATGGCCCGTCGGAGAGGAAACCCAGATGCTGACTGATTAGGTAAGAATTAGGACGTTTACACGGTATTTCGTCTCCGCCGCGCCTTCAATCAGTTTACTCGTTGCCATGGTTACCTGATCGGGCCGTTTTCCTAACACTTCTCGTCGAACGCGCTTGGATCGTGCCGCGAACCGGCACATGGCGTGTGGTGACTTTAAATGCGTGTAACTTTACGTTGATGTGCAACGCAGAAATTTTAAAATAGTTTCATTGGTTTTATTGTAAAATTTTCCACTACTCTCATCCTTTATAGTTCGTTTTTCGACTGTAAAAACGTTAAAATCTGCATTTTTAGTCAAATATTTCTCGTCCGATCACTCTCTTTGACTCCCTCCACTGTGCGGCGACCACGGTCAATAACTCGCTTGCTATGCTTGCTTGCTTGTTTGTTTTTTGTTTGTTGGTTTGTTCGTGCAGTGTTCACGAAGTTTATTTCTTATTGTTTTTCACACGCTAGTGACGTCTCAGAATAAAATTACATGTTTATAGAATTTTCATTTCTCGTTTTTAGTGTTTATCCTTTTGCTTATACGTTACGAAATGTTTCGACTCTCAATCTGCATTTTTTTTTGCCTTGTATATGATGACCCGCTGTCTGTCAGTATCGCAAACCGCGTTACTTATTTGGATATTAAGTTTTTATACAGCTGGTCCAAAAAAGGAAGAATAAAAACAATTGAAAGAAACAGTTTAGGTATAGTCTTACAATTAGGAACTTTGGCAGAATGTTATTGCGCACTAGTTATATGAAGCCAGATAAACTGAAAAATTCATGAAATTTGATCCGTTGTTACTGGAAGGGAATTCAAGTCTAAATTAGAATCTTATTCTTTAAAATTGACCGTCTATTACTTGAAATGTTGCCGTCTTTTTTTTTTTCGTAGTGCAAAGTTTTTTTTTTTTTTTTTCAAACGAACTTGCGACTCTACTTCTTGCGTTCGAATATTTTTGCACCCAAAAAAAAAAGAGGAATCATTAAAAAATCAGCAATACTTCGGAAAGTTCCAAAGTTACGTTTTGCTCTGCAGCTATTTATTGCTACACCCTCCACAGAAAAAAAGATGTTTCAAACGGTATTGTTACCATAATTACTATGGCTGTTTGTCTACCAGGTTTCTAATAACTTTGCTAGAATATTCTGATGGTTTTTTTTTTTTTTTTTTTTTTTTTTTTTTTTTTTTTTTTTTTTTTTTTTTTTTTTTGAAAATCTGGTATTTATTCCACACTGAAAAAAATAATTTCTGAATTCTAGTAATATTACCGGTAGCAAAGCGATATGTGAACCACAGAAAGTTTAGTACTATGACCAGAAAATTGTGGTGTTATAATACCCGAATATGGTTATAGAGTTAGACTTTCCTCAAAGTTTTCAAGAACTATGTGGTACAAACACTAGAATTCTGATGATTGTACCATCTTTTACATTGGTTCACATATTGACCAGTGGCGGCTCGTGCTACTTGGCAACAATGTCTTTACACCATTTGAATCTATGTCCAACAATCGATTGCTGGTGAAGCGCTACTTCACTTTCGAATCGATTGTTTTGCATGCAATCAAATGGAGTGAAGACATTGTTGCCAAGTAGCACGCCGCCACTGATATTGACTTATTGTCATGCTTCTGGTAGATAATCTTTTTTTTTTCAGAGCATAATTTCTTGTAAGCCAAGTTGTTACAAGTGTCATATACGCATGACAAACTTTTCGGTAAAACTATCAAAAACTCCCCGGTGGATGAATGAAGTCTCATCTCCGGCAGAAAATACCATCATTTTTTGTTTTTTGTTTGTTTTTGTTTTTGTTTTTTTGTTTTTATGAAGCATCAGCAGTGGCTATATGTATCAACGCGGCTTCCTGTTTGATCTCAATTACAATCAGCCCCGAACAAGAGACGAAGAGTAACGATAAAACGCACCGATATAGATCTAGGTTACAAGTTCACTTGTTGATGAAAAAAGTAAAAAAGAAGAAGAAGTAGGGGGGGAAAATGAAGAAAAAAAGCGAGAGAGAGAATAGAAGAAAGAAGAGTGTTCTCTCGCCAAGAGACACACACGTCTCGATGTGGTGGCCGCGGCGCGGTGCGTCTCTAAAGTTGTAGCGCTTTGCGCAGAGCCAATTCCTCCATGCGATGCGCATGCGCGTGTAATAATCATCTCGTCGTATCTCGCGCATCTCGCGTAAGTGCAACTTGCCTATTTATGTATTTGTGTGTGTGTGTGTGTGTGTGTTGGTACTGTTGGTGTGTGTGTATACGCCAATAGTGTAAGTAGTATATTGGTTCAAAAAAGTGCCGGTAGGCGGCTGTCGCTTCGTGGGTATGATATGTGTGAGTACGAGACGTGTGTATTGTATATTGTGTACGAGTGCAGAGTGGTTTTTCTGAAGGAGATTGGCCGACTGGAAGCAGTGGTGCCAGATCAACGAGTTATACATGTATCTAGATTGGCAGTCTAACCCTTTCAAGCACGCTTTTTGGAATTTGACTTTTTTGAAATGTTTTTTTAGACCGTTCAAAAGAGGAGAATTTCCTAAGACTTTTGATGGGTTACACACGTTTTGGCAAAATGTCTATTTAAATTCCATTGAAACCCATGTTACATAAAATGGTACTGTGTACCACTTTGCTGGAAAGGGCTGGTGGGTAACCTGCATCATCGCTGTGGAAGATTTTTAGGTTAGGTTCAAGGTGTAATTTTGTCCATTTATTCCCATATATTTTAGTGCAACGAACTTGCTTAAATATGCTTCGATCCATGCACTGTGTGCTTTTGCTAAAAAACATGAAAATGAATAGAAAAAATTGCACCTTAAAACCTTGTTGGTTAAACCTAACCTAAAAATCCTCCATGGCGGTCACGCAGAAAGTAGGCCTCTTTAACGACATAACTGTCCGCGAAAGCATCAAACATCAGTGTTTTTTTAAATTAAATTTCAATGTATTTCCTTGAATTTTCTTGTTACATACATTGATAGTGTGCTCATCAATTGTATTTTGGACGGTGATTTCAAAAATGATGTCATTTTCTGCTTAACTCGTCCCGATTTTACGCATATTCCACTTTTAAAAAATGTTCGTGATAAAGTTTAAATTGTGGAAAATCTAGAAGGTTTCGATCAAAACTAAGGCCAAATTCGAACTAGGCAGGTCAATTAACGACTATTGAGTTAATGTCATCGCGACTTAGGGTCCAATTATAAGAAAAAAGCCCATGTTTGTGTCTGGGGACCCTTGTTTTGTATTCATTGGGGGCGGACACCTATGTCGTTAAAGCGTAAAAATCTTTTCCTAATAGACTGCCACGACTCAAGATCAACATATAGTATAGCTTGTGTTGTGCCAGATCTGCAGAGGCTTCATCTCAGTGTATGAGCTATTTTACCTTCCAGAAGTTGAGCGCGTCAATTTCGATTACATAATCGATTACTTTTTAAAAGCAATCGAGAAGGATTTTAACAGTGATCGTGCGTGCCGATTTCAATAAACTTAATGTTATTTGATAACCGCCAATTAATTTCATCTCAGCATGTAAGTTTTATTGCAATCGGCATGCCCGATTACCGCTCAAATCCACCTCAATAAAATTACGTTTGTAAAGTAATCGTAAAACGTGTAATCGATTATCATTTGCCTTGTTATGTCAACGGCTCCTATATTGACTGTTGAACGATGATGTTGATATCAACAGTCAATCAGAACGATGCTGCGGTTTTGGTCGTTGGTCAACAATCAACATAGGAGCCATTGGCGTTGAATGGTGCTCCATTTGGTATATTTTGTTGAGCCCCGAAATTTAAAGTCGTCCATCGCGCAATCGGCTAGTATGCGTGGTCTCTGTTGTCTCTAAATTGTGTAGCCATCCATGTGTTCTGTCAGTTCCTTACGATGTTTACGATTTTTACAATTTTTCTTGTACGATTTATAGATTGAAGAGGTTAGGTCGACATTTGTAAACTCATGTGTAAACGAAGAAGCCGATCAATCGATCGATGGTGGTTTTGATGGGGCAAGAAACGGTTCTCACCTGCAATATTTTTGTTACTCAAAATACCCACCTGTAATCTGTATACCTCCGCCGTTCATGCGAAACACTTCCATCCATCCATCGAAAATCATAAATTCTTCGTCGTAAAATTTCGATCGTAAATTTTGTATCTCGATCAAGCGTCGCGTCGTTTGCGTTTTGAATTCATCAATTCATCGATGCCCATTACGCGCGCGCACACACACACCCAAATTCACACACACATGTATCGACGAGACACGAAAATGAAGGCGTGATGAAAACACGAGCATAATAAAATTGACAAAGCGAAGATAAACTGATTAGCCCCGGCAATGGAAACAACGATAAATTGTATTTGTTGAACTCTATGGCTTCTTCTCCGAGTCTCTGCTCGTCTTTGCCGTGTTTCAAGTGTAGTCGAATGTTGTCGTTGCTGTCACTCTATAGTGTCACAGAGTCACAGTGTGTCACTTTCTTGCAGCCTGAAAAATCCGTGGCGATATCCTTGATTTTTCTGTGTCATTCGGATTTTTTTTTTTTTTTTTTTATCCTCGACATTTTTGAAACTAAAAATTCCTCTCTCTCTCTCTTTCTCTCCATTCCGCGCAATCCACTTTTTTTTTTTTTTTTTAGTGTCCTTGAAAGCAGTAAAATGCATCAACCTTGTTTACTAATCAAATAATCTCGCGATGAATTAATTAACCTTAATTACTGTAATTAACCGTGAGTGATTTAAAATCCACAATTCATCTCATCTCATTCGAAATCGGAACCTCTGACAATACAATAGAGCATTAAAAAAGTTACTCCGCAAAAGCAGTTATCGAGTTTGAAATTAAAATTACGTCGTAAAACTTGTGCTGTGGGTTTTTTTTTTTTTTTTTTTTTTTAATTCGCGGTTGGCATGGCAATCATCAGGTAAATTGTGTAACTTCTCAAGTCTATAGTATTGCCCGACAGATGTATTTAAACTTATAACGATCGTTAATTACGTCTATTTATTCATTTTATACGCTTAGAATATTCCCATTAAATAATTTTCGTGCTTCTCAAAGCTTTGTTCGTTGAAAGTTCACTATCAGGTCTGTTGAAAATTAAGACATGAAAGACGCCACTCTTTAAAAAAGTTCGAATTCGAAGATTCGATTTCGGGCTGCTCTAAAAGAAATTATCGATTTTCTTTGGTACGCTCTTTTCACGTGATCTTTGAAAAGCATATAATTTTTGATATTTGCTTACGCTTATTAATAGAATCTATATGAAGTGTAATCTTTTCATGCCGGATTTCTGTAATCTTTATGGTGTCATCTGCTTGCCGGGTTGTATCACGGCTGACGTTTTGACACACTGAGAGAAATCACTCCTTTAAAAATAAGAAAACACGTTTACTTGTGACAGCTTTCCTTGCGCGAAGTAAGTTCTGAGTACTTACATGAAGGAGAATCACTGTCGCAACAAGGAATCTTTTACTTCAGTCGATATTTCACTGTGCAGTTTCTTCAACACTAACGAAATACGCCTTGGATTAAAAAAAGCATTCTCTCAGTCTGATGGTGTCATCTGCTTGGCGGGTTGTAGCACGGCTGGCATTTTGACAGTTGATTCCTTTGCATGGGCAAGATAATTTGTGCCATAACTGTACACCACGTAGAAGTAATCCTTAAGGATGTTCAATGAAGCATATTTTTTGGAAGCGAAACTTTCTAGATCTATTCAACTATTCAATTTCTTGGAGATTTTAATATTTTTTTTTTTTTTTTAAGAATCTTTCGGTCTTTGAAGTAAAAGGATACCCGCCAAGCATTTCTGCATTTTATCAGATTGTTTGAAAGGAAATCCGGTTCATCGTCAGCTTTCTTTTCACGACGCGCCCGGGACCATCCAGCGATGGGCGATGGGTCCGGGACAGACGGACGGGCGGGGCGTGAAGCACGCGAAACTCGTTCGTTTTCGTGTCTCTCCAAACAGCTCCAGATCACAGAACTCTCCCCACCCCCTCCCCAAATTTATTCAGCCTGGTGTTGACTCATGATAAAGTGCTTTATGAACACGAGTTTTGAATCTCTTCGCACGAGAGAGGGAAGAAAACCAAAAAAAAAAAAAAAAAAAAAAAAAAAAAAAAAAAAAAATGAAAAAAGTTTAACTCATCGTCGCGTTGCCACCCGCTGTCGTCATACTCACAATCAGTTTCAGGTTTTACGCAAAATCTCCCCGTCATTGCGTCAGATTCGGTCGGTTTACGGCGCGGTGCGTCGTGACTTGTCGTTGACCTGTCTCGTTGCCAGGTCACACCGAAAGCTCGTGACCTCGCGTGTCGAGATTCACGAAACGACCCTCGAGCAGTAGAAATATTATTTGGCAACCATGCTTTTTCGCCATTTGAACCAATGCAAAAGTATCGATTTTCAAGGATTCAGTGAAGTTTCTGAAGATCGATTATTTTACGTTGGTTTAAATCGAGGTTCCGTTGTTGTCACATTGCAGGAGCTGTCTCTGCCAGAGCTGCCGATTTGCGTAGATTTAATGGCATTTTTATATTCATCGAAGATTCCACCGGTTGAGAAAAGATTACAGAGTTAAGTTCAGTGTATGACTGTAACGCACGAAAATACTAGCGTCTTTTATCTTTTCTCAACCGGTAGAGTCGTCGATGACTTTAAAAAAATTTCGGATATTTTAATTAATTAACGGCGTTTCCACCGATTGAGAAAAGATCACAGATCAGAGTATTTTCGTGCATTACAGTCTTTCACTGAATTGAACTATGTAATCTTTTCTCAGCCGGTGGAATCATTGGTGAATTTAAAAATGTCATTAAATCTACGCAAATCGGCAGCTCTGGCTCTGCTCTCGAGTCGTTTGGCACCACTTGTTACTAATCGATTTGTTTCCATTTGAACCCTTCCAAATTATCGAAAGTTTGAAGGTTCTCGATCCGTGAATCTTTTAAGGACGGGAATCGTTTCTTAAAAGTCGGAATGGCTGCGCCGCTTCACAGATTGATAATATTTTATTTCGTCCAATTAAACCTGTGAAAAAAGGTCGATGGGACTATACAATACAGTTCTTCGCATCGATATTTTATATGGGTTTAACTGAACTAGATACACTGCTACCATATTTGCTCATCATTCATGCTATGTCAATAAATCGTAGATCCGCCATTTAGATAATATGTTCACTGTTCAGCGTCTTTCAATGGTTTGGTCTCACGCTGGTAAAAATGTACGTATTGACAATTATTCACGGTTGCCCAGTGCAAAATACTTTTGAACTCTTTTTTTTCACTGCCGAATTGTGATTTTGTGCAGCAATACTTTCTGTCGATTCAAACCCGTGTAAAATATCGAATTCGTGTTAGTTCTGGGAAATGTAACCAGAATTCCGGTCACATTTACACGACCTTCTGTCCCTCTTTTGCCTTTTCTTCTTTCAATTTTTTTTTAGACTTTCCTCAAAGCTTGAGGCATAAAAAAGGAAAAGAAAGGAAATAAAATAGAAAGAAAAAAGCGGATCTCGGATATTGTTGAATGAACAGAACGGAGGAGATAGGCATACGGCCGCACACTGGATCGGAATATAGATTTTTTCTGGACATGAAAAATTGTTGTTTTATTTTATTTTAAAACATGTTATAGTTGTTCTTTCGTTGCTAAAACAGTGTTTTGGGCGTCATTTTAAGTTTTGAATTGCGTTTTTTTACGCTTTTTACGATATTTTCTTGCGATCTATCATTTTTCATAATTTTGATTTTTCCTCATAAAATCTTGTCCGAGAAATTCACGTTTTGATCTACTGTGGATCGGGGTGTTCGCGTGACTGCCTAGTCCTTGCTCTAAGCCGCTAAATGAATGATTTCAACCAACCTCAGATATGTTTGGCTTTTTCTCTTTGTCTCTCTATATCTCTGGCCACTTAAACACGTGTGTTAGAAAAGGATAGGAAAGGGAGCCATATCACATGATTTTAGCCCGTTGCACCCTCCACCCTCCTTGTCTTACGTTCGCGTTCAAATAGAAGGAGAGAGAGGAAGACGAATTCCTTAATCCGCCTCTGACCTTTGCCACACACACGTAGCGAGAAGTCCTCTAATGATTCTCATTTGTCAACACGTGCGTCACGTCGTTCCGTGAAAGATTTGGTAGCAATGCTTGCCCTCTATTTGAATCAATGTACAAAAATCGATTGTAGTCGAAGCAGCGCTGCACTGTCGAATCGATTGTTTTACATATACTCAAATGGAGGTAATAAAACACTGTTGCCAAATGAAATTGCAGGAGCCCATACTGTTGCATTGCCTTGTTTTGTTGAAAGAAGAAGCTTTCCATATGAAATTGTGGGATGGAAAAGCCTGCGAAGTGCAACGGCCCTCAGGGAAAATAAAATCTGAAATAAAAATCTTAGGAGTTACGTTTATATTTCGGATTGCCTCATTTTGATTATTGCGTGATATTTGTCGGGGGATTTTGAGTCGATTTGCGTTAGGCTCATAGTAGAAGCAAATCCACACTAGAAACATCAATAGTCTATGAAACATAGGCTTTAAGTTAATAAACCGTTTGTCAATCACACGGAGAAAATAATATTTTAACGGCAACCAGGTGGGCATATTCAAATATGTCGTAAAAGTACTTTATGGCATTGTTAAACAAACGTCTTGTTTTGAGTAAGTGATCAAAAGTATCAAAGATACTACGAAGTGTATCTAAAAATTGTTGAATACCCCTCTGGTTGCCGTTAAAATATTTTTCTTAATTTAGAAGAACTTGATTTAAATCTTATACTTCACGGAATTTATTTATTTCGTACTATGTGTGGATTTATTTTTTTTGCGTTACCGTTTCTTATTTACCAACTTTTTCTCTTTTTTTTTCTTTGTCTAAATAATATTATCGTTTGGCATTTACTATAATCGTTTCTTCGTGTTGTTCCATTTTCGTTTATTTTTTTATTTTTAGCTCATTTGTTTTTTTTAGTACGGTTTTTTTTTCGTCATTATTTTCTCTAGTAAGTATTGGTGAAATGAGAGGAGAACTTACAGTGAAATTGAATTGGTAAAAATCGATCTGAACCGCAAACGAGTGATTGTAAATGTGCCAATTCAAAGAACCGATGAACTTAGACTGTCGAGTTGTTGAACAGCAGCGACACACAGTGGATCGAAGTCAGTGCAATTTGGAATCGTTGTAGTTCGTCCATTTAAACCCATGAAAAAGGTCGAACTATCGGTTGTTCCGTGAACACCTTCGCTTTCGACTTTTCATCGAATGGACGCAACAAAAGGTTGCCAAATTGCAAGCCACGCCATTTCTCCGAATATGAGAAGTTTTCTTTACCGCCTCTATAGAAACGTTTAAATGTTGACACTTTCTAACTGCAAAAACCGCGGAATCTAACTAAATCGAAGCAGTCCAATTAGTTGTGAAACGTATGATTTAGTTGTCTTGCCATTCATTTTTCAACAGAGCTGCCGTTTTGCGTATAAAATTAATGACATTTTTCAATTCACCGATGATTCCACCGGTTGAGAAAAGATTACATAGTTCAGTTCAGTGTTTGAATGTAATGCACGAAAATACTCAAATCTGTAATCTATTCTCAATCGGTGAAGTCATCGATGACTTAAAAAACTAGCGGATATTTTAATTAATTAGCGCGAAGTTTCCACCGATTGAGAAAAGATTACAGATCAGAGTATTTTCGTGCATTACATTCATACACTGAACTGAACTGTGTATAATCTTTTTGCAACCGGTGAATTGAAAAATGTCACTAATTATACGCAAAACGGCAGCTATGTTGTTCAATCTTGATTTTCACTCATGAAATGATGTAAGAGAATTTCCATAATTCGAAATCCGTGTTTCGACCTACTGTGAGGCATGTCTAAAGTTGTGAACAAGAGAGTCGGGTAGGGGTTAGAGCAGCAGTGTTGCCAGATTGGGGTGAAAAAGCCGTAC
This sequence comes from Trialeurodes vaporariorum, assembly GCA_011764245.1. Classification (NCBI taxonomy): domain Eukaryota; kingdom Metazoa; phylum Arthropoda; class Insecta; order Hemiptera; family Aleyrodidae; genus Trialeurodes; species Trialeurodes vaporariorum. The sequence continues at coordinate 12,242,221 of VMOF01000220.1, forward strand.
GTTTTACATTGATTTAAATGGGGACGATACGGCTTTTTACCCTCGATCTGGCAACACTGTAGAGCAGGGGCATTGGGGCATGAGGCAACTAGGCCGTATCACGCGGTACAACCCTATACTATATACCTAACCCTTCCATGATGCCTCCGCACGGCGCTCATAGTCTTTTTAATTGACCCCCTGGCTCCTGCAACTTGAACGTGGTCAACCCCTTCGCATCCAAGAGCAAGAGACAAAACCTCAAAAAAAAAAAAAAAACCCACGGGCATCAAATTCAAAATTAAAAATATAACAAGCATGCGTTGGCACGCAGCAAATATTCATGGAACGACTATTAGGTGACTGTCTTTAAATGCCAAAACAAAAACAGGGTTAGGTGCCCCTTTGTTCCCCATAAAAAGGGTGTTGAATTGTTGACATGATTTATAATCCCAAACACGAATCCTTAACGAGAATGGGGGGGGGGAAATCGCTTCATTGAAAGGGTGCCTGGTGTGTACTGTTGTTGTTTTTTGTTGTTTTTTTTTTTTTTTATGAATGAATGTGTGGCTGCACATTGCATCGCGCCAATTAATTTAATAGCACAGGTCCTGCGACCGTCCGTTCGACGTTCTTTGTTCAGTAGCGCACCGAGAGTTTCGTCATCTCTCTTTTTTCTCCATTGAAAAACGTATGTTAGACAAGGATGGACAGCGGGATAAAACCCCTCTCTCTGTCTCTTTTTTGTCCTTTTCCTACTTATACGCATTCAAATGGGAAATGAGAGAGATGGAAGAGATCCTGATTGCGCCAGTGTCTTTGTTCAATATAAGCGTACATATACGCTTTCATTCATAGAATTTCGTTATAGTATCGCGATGGACAATAACATTATAATATTTGCACGATGATATTCAATATATTCATTGAACTATTGTGGTAGTCCGTGACCATGCAATTATCATTTTCGCCTATTTGAATCTATGCAAAAGTATCGTTTAATTGGAGTTTCTATAAATAGACTGTTTTAGTATAGAGCGATATATCGTATCGATTGCCGTCCGAGGGCGGAGGGCCTCTGGTTCCAAACGAACTCTGATTCAATGCATTTTCCCCATAAGCGGATTTTTGAACGGAAATTTATTTAATGCGACCTTTTTGCGATTATGAATTCTACATCCTCGAAAATGCTTGATTTTGCCTGGTTCCACCCGTAAAATTGCCAAAATCAACAAGATATTACAGATTGAACGATGCGTGTGGAGGTTGGAATCACCCAAATGTTATTGTTGTTGTTGTGGAATTGGCGGGATTCCGGGCGATTCTAATCTACAAATGCAACATTTAATCTGTAATATCTTATTGATTTCGGCAGTTTTAGTCAAGGAACCAGGCATAATTAAGCATTTTTGAGGACGTAGAATTTATTATCGCGAAAAGGTCGCATTAATTTTTTGATTTAATAACCTAAATTTTCCGTTCAAAAGTTCGCTTATGGGGAAATTACATTGAACCAGAGTTTGTTTGGAACCAGAGGCCCTCGGACGGCAATCGATACGATATATCGCTCTACTAAAGCAGTCTATTGAGCCACCAACAGATCGATTCTTTCTCATAAGTTTATATGGAAGAAATGTCGATTCCCATTCCTCAATACTTGTGAACCTCCACAGCTTCACACTCTCTGTTACTTTACCTCTATTTATTGAATTTCTCTTTTTTTTTAGACTATTTTGTCAGCGCTATTATTGATGTACGTTTTTTGACGGTTACGTTTTTTTTCCCCTCTGTTTCAGACACATCCTACGAAAAAGCTTGCCGGCGAGGTAGTGCTCCCGCTACTCCGGTACTGGGTAACCGGACCCTTGAACTCACACCATCTAGGATAGTGGTAAGTTTTATTTCCCAAACGCATGCATTTTTTAATTTTTTTTTTTTTTTTTTTTTTTTTTTTTTTTTTTTTTTTTTTTAAGGTTCTAATGAGGATTTAATTAGGATTTTCCCTCCTTTTGAATCTATGTACAAAAATCGATTGCAGGTGAAGCGCACCATCGAATCGATTGTTTTGCATGGAATCAAATGGAGAAAATGGTCTGAAACTGAAAAAAAGTGGCAAAAAATCAGTGGAAAAAAATTCATCAAAAATCATCGTTTTTCGATCTTTTAAGCTAATTAGACTCTTTCCAGTGAAATTTATGGGTTTAAATTACTCGTTAAAATGATCGTGATTAAAATTGGCTGTAAAAGTTTTTAAATGAGAAATTTATAAGAAATTTACTTCCTGATTTTTATAGCCACTTTTTAACAATGTCAGATCATAGTGGAGCCGCTGCTTGATATAATATACCATCAGTAGCGCACCGAGAGTTTCTTCATCTCTCTCTTTTCTCCATTAAAAAACGTATGTTAGACAAGGATGGACAAGGCTGGACAAAGGGATAAAACCCTCTCTTTCGGTCTTTTTCCTTCCTATACATTCAAATGGGAAATGAGAGAGATGGCAGAGATCCTGGTTGCGCCAGTGAATACCATAAACTGGTGTGGAGTGTGGAAACTTAGTAACTTCATTAGCGTCTGAAAATAAGAATTTGGAATTGGACAGCTCTTGCACGAAACTGCTCACTTACTGTTGGAACTGACCCTTTTTTGTGTACAAAGTAATACTAATACTCTTTCAGCGTGCCAAATGAGTTTTTGACTGCAGCTGCATCGCGCGGCGTGTTAAATGACCCAACGCGCAGAGTTTTCAACTTACTTATTTGTCGTCAATGGTCAGGTCATTTCACTTCATTTAATGATTCCTCTCCCCTCTCGACACGTCAACAAGCTAATGCGACGGATGTCTCATTATGAAGTCATCTCCTTTGTCATCATTGTCAACGGATCATTTTTTTATTTTTTTTTTTGGTCCTTTTTGATCTCGAATGTCGTTAGCTGTACGTGTACTAGACTATAGTAAAGTTGTTCCTATCATAGAGAATTGATTATCCGACCAGATTTTTTCAAGGCAAGCGGAAAAAAAAAAAAAAAAAAAAATGGAAAAAAAATTGCTCGATCTGCATTTTTGCCACCCCTTTGCTCACCGATTGCGTAATCCAGAGTATCGTAATTGGCCATGTTGCCAAATTGTCGAGCGTCAGATCGTGGATGGACCTTTATGGAGAATCGACTGCACTTTGTAAAATGTACACGGAAATAGAAATACTGGTAGAATTTACCATTTGCATAGCTGATTTTGGAGTCTGCTATCAAGTATGGTAAATGCAACGACGCAACGTATACCTTGTGGTGAAATGTACCAACATGTTATCTTAATTTACCACAAGGTACGTTGCATTTACCATATGATGGTAAAATTTACCATACTTGATTGCAGACTCCAAAATCAGCTATGCAGATGGTAAATTCTACCAGTCTTTTTTTCCGTAATGGGGCTCTTGCAAACTTTTGTTATAAGCAAATAAATAGTCCAATCTGATGTAAAGACCAGCGGAAATCACGAAAATCACACGAATTGTAAGAAAGTGTAAAATTCAGTAATAAAATCACATAACTGCTATGACGGCAAGATCGTAATGGCGGTTCAACGCAGGTATCATGGCAGATTCCTGTCTACTATGTCACTTTTTCTACGGAAACACAGAGATATGTCTCAATTTAGATAAGAATATCCCCTGATACCTGCGTCTCTCCGCCATTAAGCCCGATTCTGAGAGTGAATTTCGTGATATTTTAGTTTACTCATCGTCATTGTTATAGGTTTTTATGCAAGAATCAACTCTTCAATCCCATATAGCAAAAGTTTGCAAGAGCCCCATTGTATAAGCACTGGGTTTGGAAGAGGTTCTTAAATTGTTACAAAGCGCTCCCTGAGGTGAACATTAAGTCGAGAAACCTCGTGTAAGTACAGAGAGCGCTTATGCGTGTATTTGCCGAAGAATTTATTTTTCATCAAATTCATGTTGCTTAGCATCTTTGAATCGTGACATTATCATTTCGCTCACGGTAAGCCGGTATTTCATTGCGCCTCGCGTCGAAAGCAGGAATTACTTTTCTCGAAATTGCACTCCAATTTCATTTGACATTTCGTCGTAATTGGAGAAGACTCTCTTTATTTGTTTTGGAGACATTATGAATTGACTTACGTGTATCGAATACCGCGTTGCGTCACTTTGACGTCGTTTGCTTTGTGATTTTGACCTATGCGCATGCGCGTGGTGTCGATGACCTCTCGTAAGTGTTAAAATCTCGCAACGTCTCAACGTCGGACAGTACAGTGGTCTGAGACTGTGGCGTAGCGTGCAATTTTGCAACGTTGCACTGTGTCCATTTAAACCCTTGTAAACGGTCGAATGCCAAGGTGTTCACCGAACACCTAATAGTTCGATATTTTTCGTGAGTTCGAATAAACGAGCTGTTACGTTGCCAAATTGCACGCTACGCCACTGGTCTGACTGATAGCGAAAAAACTTGGCCCAAAATCAATGGAAAAAAAGTCATAAAAAATCATCGTTTTCGACCCTTTGAGGGTAATTTAAAAGCTTCCAGTGACATTTCTAGGTTTAAATTACGTGTTAAAATTGTTCTCTTTGATTAAATTGGTCTTGAAAGTTTATAGATGAGAAATTGATGAGAAATTTACGTTCTGAGTTTTGGCCACTTTTTGATTTTTGACGATCTCAGGCCATAGTGCGTCGGACAGCGGTTAAAGTCAATGTAGAATACGTCTTGTCTACCTTTACAGGTTTTTCTCACCGTTTTTGGCCGCTTTTTTTCGATTACTTTTTCTCACCGTTTTTCGGCCACTTTTTTTCGATTACGTTGTCTCACCGTTTTTTGGCCACTTCTTTTTCGATCCCAGACCACATTGCGGCAGGCGTTTGGCTTCCGTTTGATTAAATGTCAGTATTTAAGAAGAAGTAATTTGAGAAGATGGAAGGAAATGGATGTGCCTTGTCATTTTTGACATTACGATTTAATTACTGAGAAGCTGCGGAGGTATTTTGTCCCCCCTCCCCCTCCCCCTCCCCCTCCCCCTCACACCCCCTTCTTCGCTTTTTATCCAAGACTGACTGTGATAACGGTATCATCCGAAAACTAACGACCATTCCGATGGATGAATGGAAGTCAGGAAGGGAGAGAAGGCTCTTTTCCTTTCCTTTCTTTTTCATTACTTTTATGAGATGTCTGGCGTCCTCCCGTTGCCATAGCAACGTTTCGTGACCCCTGCATGCCTCGTGCTTTACGGTGGGTCTTGTTTGTTTTGTTGTATTTATTTATTTTTTCCCCCTCTCTAAAAGGACGGGAATTTCCGAATTTTCTGTGGAGGTATGCGTATACGATTCAGGCTGTACCTAGACCTACACGGAAAAAAAAACTACGGTGAAAATAACCATACGGATACCTGGTTTTGGCACCTGCTAGAAGTTATGGTAATGTTAACCAGAAGTATACTATGTTTTGACTAGGTACTAGTTGATGTTGCCTGATTGCATGTCGAATTTACTCAAAGTATCGGTAAATGTACCATACTTCTGGTCAAGTTTACCATAACATCTAGCAGGTGCCAAAATCAGGTATCCGTATGGTTATTTTCACTAATCTTTTTTTTCTGTGTAGAGTGTATACTGTGCAGTAGCTCAACGAGAGATTCTGCATCTCTCTCTTTTGACCATTAAGAAACGTATGTCAGACAAGGATGGATAAGGGGATAAAACACCCTCTTTCCGTCCTTTTCCTACTTATACATTCAAATGAGAAATGAGAGAGATGGAAGAGATCCTGATTGCGCCAGCGATACTGTGTGTCGGTTATTGTATCATAGACATTTTCAAATTGTTAATTGGCATCAATAAAATTGAGAAGACCAACCCGCTCCGTGAAGTCGAGGGATTTCGAATTGATTAGATAATCGTAATCTTCGTTTTTTCTGGGAGTGATTTTACGTTAATCAGAACTGATTTTTTACAGATCATCCTTCATATTAGATCTAATTGAAATGGCCATAAAGTATATTTTAAATCTGTTAAGACTACATTTCTACATTTAATTACACGATTACCGGTTACCCGGTAATCGTGTAATCGATTAAAATCCTATTTGCCCAACTCTGGTCAAGACTGTCTATGAGTGACGGTATTGTTCGCAACTTGTAAAACTTGGCTGTTGCTATGGTAACCATCGTTGAGTGACCGTTATTGAAAGGCTATTTATGAACGGCTTTATGAACGATTGCTACCACGAAAACAGAAAATTTGTAAAAGTTTCGATCAATAGCGTCACTCATAGACTGTCTTAATCTTAACGATCGATTTAGCTATGAAGTGCAATCGGACGTCTGGTTTAGAATAGACTTGACAACTATGTTACTCGCTTCTATTCCGATTACCGCTTTTCATTCAAAATCCTTCATTTTCCAAGATTGTCCTGTACAGCTCTATGACCATCAGAAACTTTCGCCCCTCTTTTTTGGCTTCTTTATGTGAAAGTTTGAAAGTTTCTTTACGTATTTAGATTTTAGCTTATGAGCCTTTAAAAGTAGTCTTATAAGAAAGCCGTACATTTTCACAGCGAATGGGAGTGTGAAGTTATTTAACCTTGAGCTTGATGCTTGATATATAGGTATCGAGTATCAAGTTTCTCTCTGAAGCATCAAATTGAAGCTCTGCTGCTCGCATAAAGAAAAACTCCATCACGGCCGCGGCCTCGTCGAGTGCAAAGCGCCAGGCCTCAAAGGAGGATCTGACTTTCGTCCTTCTCTCTCGTCTTCCATTAGAATGCATGTGTTAGCAAAGGATAGAAGATGGGACGGAAACCACTTGACTGCCCCTAATCCGTCCTTTTCTATCATACAGGTTTTAATGGAAGAAGAGAGAGAAGGATAGATTCCTGATGGATCCGCCAGTGACTCTTCTTGCTTGAATTGCTGCGTTACAAGCTTCGATATACTTTTACGGCGTTCTTCGGGCGAAGTACGATGAGCCCTTATAAACAAGAGGTGTGCTCTTTCATTGGAAATAAGATTTATAGTTAAGTTATAATTCTGTCGGAAGAGCTCACCTCGTGTTTTATGAGTCCTTATTCCGGAGACCCGACCGCCTCAATTACTGCGATGAGAGGAAATAAAAGAGATCCAACGCACACCAATGGCAACGCGTCGTATCATCAAACGCGTTAATTTTGGTCACCGCTCTGTGGGTTGAAGAATAGATTTTGAGCTCTATCCTTTGGCGCAATTAGGATCTCTTCCATCCCTCTCATTTCCCATTTGAATGTATAAGTAGGAAAATGACAGAACGAGGGGTTTTATCCTCTTGTCCATCCTTGTCTAACATACGTTACTCAATGGAGAAAGAGAGATGAAGAAACTCTTGTTTGCGCTACTGGCTCTATCCATCCCATTTCTGAAACGGGCTCCGTAGTATAGGTGTGGAGGAGTCGTGTGGAATTGAAGGTTGTGTCACGTGACTATTTTTCGGACGATGGTCTCTGCCTTACATAGTTGATGGTTACATACCTTTTTATTCCCGATGACGACACACACAGAAAAAAAGTCTTTTGAAATAAAGTGTGTCCCCACTTAAAATCAGAAAGATTTTCTTTTTAAATTATACGACAGAATTTTGGTATGCTTAAATTAACTATCCTCGGGGATTAATTATCCATTTAAAAAGACAGTAATGCATAACACGCGATATTACGCGTCTTTTTAAATTAAGGATGCAGGATTTTCAATTAAAATTGCGTTTTTTCCGATTCAAAAAATGCATCCGTGATTAAATAATCCGAATTTTTAAAATAAGCACAATATTTTTAACCCAAACACACTCTATTTGAATCAACAATAATTTATATTCAATTATAAAAAAAAGGATTAAAAATGCGTGTATTTTTAAGATCAAAACTTTTTTTTTCCGTGTAGAAACTTTTCTGAAATATAGTAAACGAACTTTTCATGTCCAGGAAAATGGAAACTTCGATTCACTGCGGGCCGATCCGACTCGCCGCGTGCCGAGCAGTTAAGGCCGCGAACCTCTCTTCAGACTTTTAACCGCGCGTCTTCGTATGAGAGATGCGTTTTGTTCCGATTCAGCGTCGCAATTATTTCATTTTGAGGTTAGAGTGTCTCTGTATTTGTCGTTCTCTCTCTCTCTCTCTCTCTCTCTCTCTCTCTCTCTCTCTCCTCTCTCATCTCTCTCTCTCTCTCTCTCTCTCTCTCTGCTTGTGTACTTCTTTAAAGACCACCGGTCCACCGTCCATTCGTTCCAGATTTCTGCCAGTTTCCATTTCCGATTCCATTTCCAGTTCCTCGCGGGGCGAGCGTGTTGCTTTTGCTGCGTGAGCCAAACCCATGTTTTTGCGGCAACTCGGCCAGCTATAGAGTGGTCTTTGGTCAGTAGTATGGCGGGAACTCGATTCTAAATTGATGCAACAACGGCAATTTTAAGACAATTTTAAACTTGATTCGTTCTCTTGTTGGATTCTCGCTGATTCTCGCTGATTCTCTCGTTTCCCGATTTACCACTAACACGATTCTGCTGATCCGAAAGTTGTTCGTCTGAAAACTGGTCCGACTGCGGAGTTGAGCAAAATCGCGTCTTTTTTGATTACTTGATGGATTATTTTTCAAGAGAAATCAAAATCAAATCGGGGGATTTTAGTATAGTAATCTGTCGGGCCCAGCTCGATGAAGTTGATGTTATTTGATGAACAAGTTGTTTCATCTTAACACGTTGTGGTCTCCTTTGAAATTTATACTCCTGATTAGGCACCACTAGAAGCCTTGTTGCATATAGTTCATTGAAACCCACGGAAAATATCGAACTATCTAGGGATTGGCGATGATCAACGAATTCGACCTTTTCTTTTGGTTCAAATGGACAAAACGCTATTTTGTTAGATAGAACCCTGGTAAAACTGAGACCAAAAAGCACCGAGCATTGTTCTAACTGTCACCTAAATTATAGGTGCTATCACACTGGAAACAATAATTCTGAAATTCTAGTAATATTACCAAAGGCATAACGATATGTGAACGATAAAAAGTCTAGTACTTTGACCAAAAAATTCTGGTGTTAATATACCAGAATATGGTTACAGAACTAGAATTTCCTCAACATTTTCAAGAACTAATGTACAAACACTAGAATTCTGGTAATTGTACAAGCAGAGCCATTATAGAGTCCTGCGTTGAAGATTCGACGCAACCCGCAATACACGTAGCCCAAACCTCTCTCGGTCTTGAGAGAACAAAAGAAAAGGAAGATAAGAGAGCGTAAAGCGTTCATTTTACTTTACGTGTAGTGCGGGTTGCGTCGAATCGTCGACGCAGGATTAATGGCTCTGCTTGTACCATCCCTTACGTCTGTTCGCATATCGTAATGCTTCTGGTAGTCTTTTTTTTTCATTGCACCTAATTTAGGTGACAGTATATATATTATTATATATATTATATAGTATCTATATTTAGTATATATATATATATAGGACTATATATATATATATATATATATATATATATGTATATGTATAGGACAATTTTAGGTACTCTTTGGTGTTCAGTTTTACCAGGGCACGCTTCGCACTGTGCGAAAACAAAACTGAACGTTGATAACGAAAACTCATCAGAACATTGATGTTGACGTTGAAGATGTTTTTGATGAAAAGTCGTTTGAATTTCAGCGCATTCTTCAATACTTATCCATGTTGTATGATCGGCAAATGTCACGATCCAATTCCCGTTTCAAACCCCTCGTGTTCTTCGCACTTTGAAGGCTCCTTCAATTTTACCTGTATATAATCACAAGTGAAAAAATATTGCAGAGATTCCTGTTAACTCGGTTTGTAACCGGTTTCGTAGTTTTCAACGTACTTTCGAATAACGAAATTATAGAAAAAAAGTGTGCTATAGCCAAAAGACCCTTTGATGGCAATCGATCTTTTTGTCGTGTCTAGTCTGGGTTGCCAACAGCAAAAGGTAATGACGGGCAACGGGTTGTTCAACTATACGTTACATTCGTCCAATCGTTCATGGTCAAAGGATCGGAGCACCGCGGCGGCGCAAAGTGGACAGAATTAACCGATTTCGTGGTCAAAAATTAGAAAATTGAAATTGCCTACACCGAACGTTTACAAATTTTTAAGGACTAAATTTTACTCACTTGAACCACTTTTTACTTGTTATTCTAGCTGTAAACGTATATAGTCTAAAATCAGTTCAGCCATTAAATGATGATTATCATAGGTGATTTTAACTTGCTGATTTTTGGCCGCTAAAATGCAAATTGCTGCCTACTGTCTGATAGCGGGAACGCGGCGTCGAATCGAAAGTATAGAATTGACTCACAATTTTACAACGCAATCAGCGGAGCTGCCGCTTTTATTTATTTATTTGATTGATTAATAATTTATTTATTTATTTATCATTTATTAATTTGTTTATAATATTTATTTTATTTACTTTATTTATTTATTTATTTATTTATTTTATTTATTTTATCTATTTTATTTATTTTATTTATTTATTGCATTTCATTTCATTTTATTTTATTTCTTTTGTTCATTTTTTTATTTTATTCATTTGATCTATTTATAATTATTGCCGCTGTGTTTATTTAATTTTTTTAAATAACAGGTGATTCCCCCAATTGCCTGAAAGATTACTCAGCTCGGTTCACAACTAGTCAATCAATAAAAAAAAAATTGAATCAATGTTAAAAATTTATCAAAATATCCGACACTTTTTAAAGTCAGCGACTACGACTCCTCCGGTTGAGAAAAGATTAGATCAGTGCATTACATTGTCATACGCTGAGCTAAAAAGTGTGATGTTTTGACCGACCGATGGAATCATCAGAAAAATGAAAAAAAAAAAAAAAAAATGAGACAGAGAAAAAAAGAAGAAAAATGACGATAAATATACGCGAAACGTTGGCAGCTCTGGAGTGCGATCAAATCAAGCAATTATCAGCAGCTGGTCCAATGATAACTCCTCGTATACCTTCCTGAGGGTCCAGGTTCGATGTTCGACGATTAACGACAGCAAAGACACGGTCGCCGATCGAGTCGGCGCACGCGCACCCTCGGTTTGAGTATTGATTTTTTTTCGGACTGGAACGGTTTTGGTTTTTGGTTTTTGAGCACTTGAATTTGTTCTTTAAAAGATACTCCCATTTTATATTTACCTGTGTCTTCAAAAGTTCGACAAGTTTTTGTTTAGTTTTTTGTTTTGTTTTTTTGTTCCTGAAACAAATCCTGTATTCTGATTTTTAATTCTTTTGTGCGGCGGAAGAAAGCATGAGTCCACTTTCGTCCGTCGCGAACATCGATCCATTTCTTTTGACATAGTCGTGTTCTCCAAGTCCCGAGCAAGATTTTTGCGGTGCTCATCAGAAATGTTAGTTGGTGGATTACAGGTCACCGATGAGGACTTCCCAGGCCCTCCGAGAACTGAATGCATGGAGAATCCGTTGCAAATGTTGTAGAACGAAAGAAGTCCAATCATCAAGAGCTTGCGATTGGTGCGTGATGAGTGAGATGTGATGCACCGATACTTTGTGCTATGGTCACCACCTGACCACCTCCATTAAAACATACGTCCCCAGCTACGACTGTAGCGGTCGTAAACAATCGATTATTATTGAAAAATTTTATTTGATGAATGAATATTTGTTTTTTGGACTTTACCTTTTGAGCCGTTAGTTTGGACAGCGTTTTGAACGTTGAGTTTTAGACTTTACTTTTGAATATTTTGGGCTCGTAGTTTGGACACTAACATTTTGAACTTTACTTCTTATTATTTTGGACTATTAGTTTGGAGATTACCGCTTTGAAAGTTAACTTTTAGACTTTGCGTTTATCATTTTGAACTTTTAATTCGGACGTTTTAAACGTTGATTTTTGGACGTTACTTTTGATAATTTTGGATTTACCTCTTATCATTTTAGTCATTTAGTTTGGACAGCGTTTTGGACGTTACTTTTGATCATTTTGGATTTTACCTCTTATCATTTTGGTCATTTAGTTAGGACAGCGTTTTGGACGTTACTTTTGATAATTTTGGATTTTACCTCTTATCATTTTGGTCATTTAGTTGAGACAGCGTTTTGGACGTTAATTTTTGGACTTAACTTTTTCGTCGTAAAAAAGTGGGCGTATCATCTGACAAACCTATATACTTACATTGAAAGTATTGAAATCCTTAATCTTTTCTGCTCCGGTGAGGGCGCTCCTGTGAATTCCTTAACGCCACCATAGAGCACAGACAGAGCCGGAGAAGAAGGAATACAAAGGCGGAAGCCTTGTGCCATGTACCAATGTACCACAGAGCAAGGTGAAGAGGAGTTGTCGATTGGAGGGGGTGAGGGGGTGAGGGCGGAGGAGGTGGAAGCATCCGAGAGAAAGTGACTTGACTTGAGCTATCTATTGAAAGTCAAGCCATTGAAGGAGTCGAGAGCATGCAAGTGGCTTATATTGAAGCTCGGCGTGGCTTGGCGTTTTGTGGCGTGGCGTGGCTGTCTGGTTGTGTTTCCATTCATTCCTTGCCGCCTCGCGTTCCTCCGACCCTCCGTCCCCCATCTCGAGTTCGATTTCGGTTTCTGTTTTCGAGTTCCGATGACCGTTCAGCAGCAGTCCTACCGTTCAACGTTTTTACTGTCCACGGTCCGGTCGGCTTTTGGATTCCGATTCATCGCCCGTCGTCTGCTCAACCACGACGCGACTTCACGTCGCACTGTGGTCTGAGATCGTCATAAAGTGGCCAAAAATGAGAAAGTAAATGTCTCACCAATTTGTCAGTTAAATTTGATCGGTGACATTTTAAATAGTAATTTAAACCTAGAAATGTCACACACAGAAAAATTTCTTGTTGCCGCAATCGGTTGTTTTGCAACTGAGAGAATTCTTGTTTTAATCCAAGGTGTTTTTCGTTTGTTTTAAAGAAATTGCATCGTGAAGTATTGACGAAGGGAGAATTCCTTTAACCCAAGGAAAATGTCTGCTGCTACAAGTAAAATATTCCTTGTTGTGACAGTGATTCTCCTTCATGCAACATAGAACTTTTCTTCGCGCAAGGAAAACTGACACAAGTAAACGAGTTCCCTTTTTTTTAAAGAAGTGATTTCTCTCAGTGTGTTCATACTTACTTAACCGGAATTCCTGTTATTGTAACAAGAATTCCGGGCAAGTAACAGAGATTCCTATTGAAATAACAGGACTTCCTCTTAAAATTACTGTAATTCTTGTTGAAACAACATGAATTCTGGTAAAGTAAGTATTGAACAGATGTTCGGTTGAATTAACAGGAAAATGTTTCTCAGTGCACTGGGATGTATTAAATCAAGCTTATATAGACGTTCGGAAACGATGAATTTTAATGACTTTTGGCCACTTTTCGTGGATCTATAGGACCCATAGTGCACCGCTCTAAGATCGCCAATGCACTTCTCTTCTTTGTGCGGTGAGTATGTTTCTCCGAATCCCAATGCCCCTGCGCTCCTAACCCAACCACCTATTGAAACTCCGCCTTATTGCGGCTCGTCTGAAAAAGAAAAAGCTCTTTGGCTCTCCCCCTCGGGCCAATGTTGCCGGATGTTTCATTTCCAATAACAATCATTGTAAAGTCCACGGTTTTTGAACGTAAGATCTGGCAACACAGCGTTGGGCCGACCTCTGCAGAGTTCCTATATACCGACTGGATTTGAATACTTAACGAAAGCTACCGTTACCAGCACGCAAATTAAAATTTCACGTTTCTCCACCGAAATTCTACACCTTTCTCGTTTAGAATGTATCGGTTAGGAGTCGGGAGTGCTGGAGCTTGTTTGCGGCGCACTACGGTCAAAGACCGAACTAAAGTATGGCCAAAACTCAGTGAAAAAAAAAAAAAAAAATTATCATCAAACTTCAGCGTTTTTGACCTTTAAGGCTTAATTTAAACTTTCCAGAGACATTTCTGAGTTTAAGTTACTTGGTTTTAGTGTTTTTTTTGTGATTGCAAATTGATCTTGGAAGTTCGTAAATGATAAATTGATGAGATATATATCAAAATTCAGCGTTTTCGACCTTTAAAGCTTAATTTAAACTTTCCAGAGACATATTTCTGGGTTTAAAATTACTTGGTTTTAGTGGTTTTTTTTGGTGATGGCAAATTGATCTTGGAAGTTCGTAAATGATAAATTGATGAGATATATATCAAAATTCAGCGTTTTCGACCTTTGAAGCTGAATTTAAACTTTCCAGAGACATTTCTGGGTTTAAAATTACTTGTTTTTAGTGGTTTTTTTTTTTTTTTTTTTTTTTTTTTTTTTTTTTTTTTTTTTGGTGATTGCAAATTGATCTTGGAAGTTCGTAAATGATAAATTGATGAGATATATATCAAAATTCAGCGTTTTCGACCTTTGAAGCTGAATTTAAACTTTCCAGAGACATTTCCGGGTTTAAAATTACTTGGTTTTAGTGGTTTTTTTTTGTGATTGCAAATTGATCTTGGAAGTTCGTAAATGATAAATTGATGAGATATATATCAAAATTCAGCGTTTTCGACCTTTAAAGCTTAATTTAAACTTTCCAGAGACATTTTTGGGTTTAAAATTACTTGTTTTTTTTTTTTTTTTTTGATTGCAAATTGATCTTGGAAGTTCGTAAATGATAAATTTATGAGATTTCTGATTTTCATCTGATTTTTTTCTGATTCGTGGCCACTTTTTGACGATCTCAGATTAAAGTGCGGCCTCCTGTCTTCGGCTCAAATTAGGTGTGGAATTCGAGGATATGGCCGCGCCGCGCCGCGGTCGAGCCAACAGGAAAATTTTTGGACTGGATGAATTATGGCTTTGTTTTTGGAATGGATGAATTCGTTCCTGATTGTTTCGTTAATGTGATACCACGAAAGTTGCGTAGGTTTCCGCTAGAACTCGTTTCAGATTTTAAGCGCGGGAGCTCCGTGTCTAGTTTTAGTAAACTTAAGTGATTTTTGAAAGTTCACTCAACCCTTCAAACCCGGACCTATCACAAACCACTCTCATAAATTCTTTATCAATCTCAATGAATAGAATGAATTTTTATCGTTTAGTTTGATGTGCATAGGGATTTTTTTTAAAATGCATTTAAAACCATGTTAATTTGGTGGTACAAATTTGTACCGTTCGGAGACAAAGGGTTAACTTATAATACGGATCGACCGTGTGTTTTCTCATGCGAAACGAGCTTTATTCGCGATTGAAACTACCTCTAGAAAGTCTATTGAATCGATCAATCGATTGATTCGATCGATTCAACCAAACCAGCCTCATCACTCTTCACATTGTCCGGTTTCCAGACAGCACCTGCTCATTTGCAAGCCGCGCGGTAGACACCTGCCACCTGGGTATCCGCGATTCGCCGATTGAGAAGACGTGTCTGGAACTATAGCCTATAAAACAATAGGTGCGCTTGTCAGCTAAAGGCCTCTATTTGTTCGCTATGTGAAATTCTCAGGAAGAGCTCACCCTTTGTTTTATGGTTCTTCTTCCTCAATTGTAGTTTAATCGTCCTCCGTTTTCAGTAGTTAAATGTCCTGCAAATCGCCTTTAATTTTATCGCTCAAATAAAGCGGATTGTCGCCGATCGAGCCCCATACCCCCATATCTGGATATTACCTACCTACCTTGCGATTAAATCATTATGTAAGAGGAAAAATATTCATTGACATTTCTGCGAGTGTTCAAGCCTGAGTAAACTATGGTAAAAGTTGTTAGAGCCGTTGGTTTGCATGTGACGCGCCGATCCTTTAAAGTTGCTAATTTTGAATCTTGAGGAAAAGTCGCAGCCGCAAGTTTTTATCAATCCGAAAAGATCGATAAAGATAGAATTTAAAAAAAAAAAAAAAAAAAAAAAAAAAAAATCGAACTCCTTAATAGCTAAATAGGCTTGTAGCGTTACGTATTTGCGGACATATTCATGTAGTACTTTGTCCGCAATGAACATCAGACTTATTTTAGATTGTATATTTTTCCCAATTAAATTGGCTTGAGTACCAATTGACTCTGGTGGAGTACCGATTTTATTGCGTAATTTTATAACCGATAACTTAGATGGCGCAAATTTCACTCACTTAATTAGTCGACCGTTACAACTTTCTTTTCCTTTTCCTTCCTCTCCTCTTTTTTCAGTGAGGACCTTTAATGTTTGTTTTTGTCTTCTCATTGAGAGAGAAAAATCCATCCCTTTAACCCCAACCAAACCTATTCTTAACCCTTTCAGACCTGAAAATCCTTTTTTCCTGGAACGGATTTTTGACTAACATTGTTGATGTCAGAGCGATGTTTCCTCATCTAAGTTGATGCGCATATTGTATTTTTTTTTGTTTTCCATAAGACAACATGTTATTCAAATGTCCATTGGAATGGACTCCAGGTCTGAAAGGGATTAACGTCTGAATTTTACCCTTCCCCTCCTATTCTGTTGGCATGGGTGCCAGCAGCAGGGGGCAAGGAGAGCACCTCCCTCCCCCCAGAATTTAGAACTGTCAAAACTTCATGCTAATAAACTAAAGAAACAAAAGAAGATAACATTTTAATCAAAGGGGTATAGAGTTGACGAACTTCATTTTTAGTCTACTTATGTAATTTTAACTAATTTTTTGCAAGGAATTATAGTAGAGTGAGCATTTTTCTTACTATCATTAACATCTGTTGTCATACTTTAGTCTTGTTATCAAACACGTCAAAATTATTATTATTATTCGATACAATGCAATAAAATAACTTAAAATTGTATCATTTGGAAGAAAAATCGAATTTTTCTCCCATATTTGGGGGGGGGGGCGCTCCCAGACCTATGAGTCACTGGGTGTAGTCCGCCTCTGGACCTTCTATCGAGGTTCAATAATGTTGCCCCCTCCTTGAAAATTTTTCCTCGGGCGCCCATGTCTGTTGGCCTCCGCTGATCGAGACCCCCCCCCCCCCCCATCTCTGACTCAACAAGTGTATACTTATTAGTTATTTATTGTTTTTTTCTCTCTGTTCCAGAATTTCTTTTCAAAGCGCTCCTTCCGATCGAATCCCTTGAAGCGAACGAAGAGTGTGACGAAACTGGAAAGGAAAAGATTGCAAGAAAGCGACGGGTAAGGATTTATTTCCGCATTCTGTTTTGTAATCGTAATGATCGCTCTGATCCTGAGCTCAGCGTTGCCAGATCAATGCTCAAAATCCTAGTATTCTAACTTCAAAAGGAAAATGTTTGCTGGTTTGCCGTTTTGCCTAAATTCAATGGAATTTCTAATACAACGCGGTTATTTCCAGTGTTTGCTGTTTTACTGCAGAAATATCCGAAATGTTCACTTCTTCTTCTTCTTCTTCTTCTTCTTCTTTTTTTTTTTTTTTTTTTAGGTTTATTGGCATTAAACCCTTATTGGGCCTACAGCCATCGTAGAGTTCATTTGTCTGGAGACATCATCGTGTTTTCGGAAGGGGGGGGGGCGAACAATGAACATCCATGCCTTTCCGAAATGGAAAGACCTGAGACCATCGCATCAACGTTGTGTATTTGGCAGCGCTGATCTCCAGTAATTTTGTACGCCAATCTTTAATTCGTTCACTTTTTTGCACGATCCGTAGCAATTTTTTTCTTTTTTTCCTCTCTTCTTTTTGCTTCAAGTCAAGACCATAATAATAATAACTAGCTTGCGGGGCCATCAAGCCCTATCACCCTCCCCCCTCCCCCTCCCCCTCCCCCCCCCCCCTCCCCCACTCACATCTCCTCCTTCATTAATGCGCCTCAAACGCCAGAAAGTGTAGTTCCTCTCTCGATGCTCGATGATTTCTCCTCCGCATCCTTCCCCCCCCCCCCCCCCCCACTCCTGCCTCCCTACGTCACCCGCAACGAGCGCCGTTGAATCAGTTGAATCAAGTGCCGCGGACCCGGCATATTGTCGGTGAATCATTCGATCGCATCGAAAACGTTGAGTCATTGCTCATAAAAAGGGGTTTTGAAACATCAAGCGTCTTCTGAATTAAAATTTTGATGTAAGGAGCGCAGGGTGTACAATGGGTCAGTCACAAGATTTAGCTACAGGGTTATCGAGGGTCGATTCCCTTGTAAAATCCCAATGAAAATCACATTGGAAGCATCGAAAATACAGTGTCAAAATCCACCATAAACTTAGTGAATGCGTTTAAAAAAATTTGAAAATGGCGATCAAATGAGTGGGTCACAACGGGAGAGTCTCACCTAATCGCAGCTTTAGCTTTCTCTACGATGAATCAATTTTCTCATAATAATCGTCCTTCTGTAACGCTGTAGCAAAAGTTTGCTACAGACTCATTCGGAAACGTTTATACAACTCAAGATTTCTTGAGTCGGTTTTATCTGTGTTCGATTGTGCCTGTTCAAAACCTTCGTCGATTCGATGGCAGTGGCACTGATGAGGCCTGATTGGATTTAAATAAATTATTTTACTATCTTTGGTTTAAATAAATTATTATTACCATTGGAGAATCTTTTTATATGATTCTAATCGAGGTTAAATGAATATGATGCCATTCACGGCAAATAATGAGAATGCTCACAAAGAAAAGATGAATAATGTATTGAGATTGGTTATCAAAGATAATAGGCGTATACCGTTTGAAACAACAGGAATATAACATAAATAACAGGAATAACAGTGGAGGAAAACAGGGGAGGAGAATTCGCACACAGCTCTCATAAGGAGACACACTTTCTTCACGTGTAATCTTTTTCTCTAAGTTGAAACCTAGGATACAGCGTCACCAATCATTATCATTGTCAAGGTGTCCTCTTGAGTCTACTTGCGAGATCATTTTCATTTGGTATACAGTGAGGGTTGAAAAAAACGAGATCGGAAAGTTGTGAAGAAATCGTATGTCTTGACAGTTTGACACTGCCTCAGTTTTTGCCAAAACTCCTTCAAAGAGTCACTTATGCAACCCCACATAAGCGCTAAGTAGGAATAGTTCACTATATTCTTCAACCGCCGGTCCTGGTTTTGCGTTCCAAATTTTTTGAAGGCGCTCTATTTGAAAATTGATCTGCTTTTTTTCTCCGCCACGCAATTTGAAACTTTTTGAACTTTTATCGAACTTAGCTTCTGTGTTTTCTTTATCTTTGATAGTTTTACTGTTAAAGCGCTCCATTTAATTTGTTTATGGGCCAGCTGCTTTGTCAACAAATATGCCGCGTTTAACGGTTAACTCTGGCGTTGACAATTTACAATGGTCACAATGCCATCGCGATCCGTTCCGTGTTAACCTGGATATAGCCTCCGTTTTGAAAAAAGGACATTATTATGACGCAATTGTTTGTCGCAAGGTACTCCCCGTCTCTTTAAAGCACGCATTCAGGCCCACTGGCGCAACCAGGACCTCTTCCATCTCTCTCATTTCCCATTTGAATGTATACGTAAGAAAAGGACTGAAAGAGGCGGTTTTATCCCGTTGTCCATCCTTGTCTAACATACGTTTTTTACTGGAGAAAAGAGAGAGATGAAGAAACTCTCGTTGCGCTACTGAAGCGATGCTATGTGTACGTGAATTTTTACGTGCGCGCGCAGCACGTAAGTCGTAGCTTTACTGTGAATGCGAAGTGAAACATGATTCTTTTCGTCACAAAAAAAAAATATCGTTGTATTGCCGTTTTTTGTTTTGTTTTGTTTTTCTCAAACGAAGGCTATAGCTGTATAGTTAGTTGTGGCATCAGTGATGCTCAAGTTTTTGCTGTTTTGCTTGAACATTTGTAAATCAATTTTAATGATGATTTTACTCGATAGGAATCACGATTTTTCAATGATTCTAAAGTAATAAAATAGTATTTACAACAGGAATCCATTTTTTCTGTTGTCATTAAAAGTCGTCTGTTGTCGTTGTTTATTTGCGGACACCAAAATCTCTGCTGCTTGCTTGGTGCCTAAAAACGACATCTAACGACTTTTGATGATAGCGGAAAAATATGGTAATATGCAATAACATTTAGCTATAAGAGCTACTTGCCGGTATCACGTCAGAATCATCGAAGAAGCGTTATTACCATTAGTATTAAAAAATCACTATCGCAATTGGTTAATCGATTATCAAGCAAAATAGTATACCAAAATATACATCCACATCACTGTTACCATAACAAATAGACTGTTTCAGTGAACGAGCGGGAAATTTAAAATCATAGAATCTGATTGGCTTAGATGTGTTTTTTCAACGTGGAGTCGACGTCTGATTGGTCAATTTTGAATCTCCCGCTTCTCACTAGCTGAAACAGTCACTTATAGCTCATATATTGGTTGATCTCTCTCATTTCTCATTTGAATGTATAAGTAGGAAAAGGACAGAAAGAGGGGGTTTTATCCCCTTGTCCATCCTTGTCTAACAGACGTTTCTTAATGGAGAAAAGAGAAGATGAAGAAACTCTCGTTGCGCTATAGGGAGGGATCGCTATGGGTTCTTGACCATTGTAATTTTCTCGGCGTTTTACATTATCTAATCATAAATATAGTAAACGTCGGATCTGTTGACAAGGAGCGGGAAGCTCTGCAGAGACTATGTGTTGACGGAGAGCTCCATCAAAACAATCGCATTTTGAGACCTATCTCCAGAAATAAACATAACCTCAAGGCTCACAAATCAGCAAATATTGGACATAGATTTGTTGTAACGTTTTTAGCTCGTGTAAATCGAATTTTTGAAAGCGGATCAATTTTTTGTGATGTAGGAAAGTTTTTTACCTTGAAAATGCAGCAAAACACTGGTTTTTTTCTAGTTTTAATCGAGTTTACTAGTGAGTGTTGTCACTCCAGTCGGTACTGGCATGAGCATCTAACCAGTGTCTCAAATGCGTGATTTCTGATCTTTCTGCGAGCTTTTCTTATTAGAAATGATCCTTCCTTCATTTCCCAGTTTTAATAAAGCCATTTTTTGATATTTGAGAGTGCTAAATGCTTTGAAAGTTTCATCGCATTCCTTTGAAGTCTTACTTGAATGGTGGGGGCACTGACTGGATTCTAAGCTGTTACTGTGATATTTTTTTGTTTTTTTTTTTTTTTTATTCAACCAGTTCTGTGTCAGAATTTCAAGCATGACTATCTAGTGATATCTAAAGCCACTCATCTTTGTAGTTTGAATCATCTCCAATTCTTAATGCCCTTGATTGACATCGGAACTGGGAAGATAGGTAGCTGGTACACCTTACCATCACTGTGGAATTACTAGTCTCTCCGTCTCTTGTGCGCACATTTGCTTACGCAACAGAAAAAACCCTCTTCAAGTTAAGTTTACCAACTGATTTAAGTTCAAATTTTGAGTCTGATTTACAGTAAGTGGTAATCTTTATGCCAAGATTATCATTTGCGCAACTCAGTCCGAAGTTAATTCATCGATGGAACTCAGAACAGCGGCAACTTTTTTTGGATTCCATTTTACCAATCTTTTACTGCAGGTATGCTCTTTGAAGTGGTGTTTATTTTCTCATCTGTATTCTTAGTACTTCTTATTTCCTTGCTTCAGTCTACTCTCTCTACCTTTCGTTCGCTTTGTGCGCTAAGCTTATGGAAAAATGTATCAATTTGAGCCGGAAGTGGTGGTCACAAACCATCATATCATATTGCACTCAGGTTAACTGTAGTTATCTGGTGCAGATCAGTCTGGTTAACCTTTCCTATTAGAACTAGGTCTTGCATATGAAAGCAAAAGCTGAGAGCTGTTGATGATTGAAACAATCATGTATAGATGATTAAGGACTGATCGGAATCCTACACATTCACTATGAATTTACTCGAAGTGTTACAAAGACTAGGCTCCAATCACCAACTTGATACCATGAATTTCAGCTTCGTAGCTGAATTTTCTCATTACCAGGGCCACCTAACCGATACCATTTCTTACTGCTCAGAAATTATGTTACCAGGTCTTGCCCAATAACTTGATGTGTACATTCGTTTTTCCTTCAAAAATTGTGAAATAGTGTTAGCTCTGTACCTACGCTTACTATTTATTTTAATTAAAGGAAGGATCTTTTGACCTAAAGAAACCCATGCTCTCTTCTTAAGCAAAGATAGGACAGGGTTCCTTCTCCTACAGCAATAAGTAATCTAGCCTCAAACAAAAACACTGCATGTGATGCAGTGTGCTCCTTCCGCTGATTTTCTTCACAAAAAGATAGTGGAACGCTACATTTTTTTCACTGCGGGTAGCCATAACAGTTCAAGAGCTCCATTGAATCGGAATAAACATACCAATCAGTTTTAATAGTCAGTCACTATAAATCCATTTTGCGTTAAATTTGGGTTCAGCGTTTCACAAAGCTTCAACCTACGGGAGGAATTTATATTTAATATTTAATTAAAAGACCATTCAAGAATAACCGCACCAGTAGCCTGTTCCATCAGTTTTCATGAATTAACTAATTTCCGTATCATACAGTGATTCATACAAATACAGTAGTGGCTCTGTGAAAAACAGAAAAGAAAATAAACACCACTTCAAAGAGCATACCTGCAGTAAAAGATTGACAAAAGGAATCCAAAAAAAGTTGCCGCTGTTCTGAGTTCCATCGATGAATTAACTTCGGACTGAGTTGCGCAAATGATAATCTTGGCATAAAGATTACCACTTACTATAAATCAGACTCAAAATTTGAACTTAAATCAGTTGGTAAACTTAGCATAAAGAGATACGTTGGTTTTTTCTACTGCCTGAGCAAATGTGCACACAAGAGACGGAGAGACTAGTAATTCCACAGTGATGGTAAGGTGTACCAGCTACCTATCTTCCCAGTTCCGATGTCAATCAAGGGCATTAAGAATTGTAGATGATTCAAACTACAAAGATGAGTGGCTTTAGATATCACTAGATGGTCATGCTAGAAATTCTGACACAGAACTGGTTGAATATCACAGTAACAGCTTAGAATCCAGTCAGTGCCCCCACCATTCAGTTAAGACTTCAGTACGATGCGATGAAACCTTCAAAGCATTTAGCACTCTCAAATATCAAAAAATGGCTTTCATAACACTGGGGAATAACGGAAGGATCATTTCTAATAAGAAAATCTCGAAGAAAGTTCAGAAATCAAGCAAATTCCGACACTGGTTAGATGCTCATGCCAGTACCGGCGAGGGTGACAACACTCACTTGTAAGCTCCATTAAAACTAGAGAAAATTAGAAATAACCGGTGTTTTGCTGCATTTTTAAAGTAAAAGACTTCCCTATACCACAAAAAATTGATCCGCTTTCAATAATTCGATTTGCATAAGCTAAGAACAACCGAAACTTTCGCCCAAACTCCTAGCGACCTCTCCATGTCCATGATTCTGAAATCTGAGTGATTCTAGTTTGTTGTTGCTGACCTCCGTTAGCACATAGTCTCTGCAGAGAGTAAAACCCGTTGACAAGTGCCACTGGGCAGTGGGCACTAGCCTACAGCGAAAGTTTTGCAACAGACCCGTTCGCACCCAATCAGACTTGGTCATAATGATTGCGTGACGTCACTGTGAAAGAGCACACGAGCAGAGCTGCTGCTTCGCGTAAAATTAATGTCATTTTTCAATTCACCGATGATTCCACCGGTTGAGAAAAGATTGCAAAGTTCAGTTCAGTGTATGACTGCAATGAATGAAAATACTCGCATCTATAATCTTTTATCAACTGGTGGAGTGGTCGATGACCTCAAAAAAAAACATGCGAATATTTTACTACTTAAATAAACAGCGTTTCCACAGATTGAGAAAAGATCACAGATTAGAGAACTTTCGTGCAGTACGTAAACTGAACGAAACTGTGTAATCTTTTCTCAACCGGTGGATTCATCGGTGAATTGAATAATGCCATTAATTATACGCGAAACGGCAGCTCTGTATACGAGACAAACGAGCTCAGAGTTGGGAATCGTGCGATATCACTTTGATTACTATTGAACCGCGGGTGGGCGCGTGCGCTGTATACTGGTTACCAATGGCGCAACCAGGATCTCTTCCATCTCTCTCATTTCCCATTTGAATGTATAAGTAGGAAAAGGACAGAAAGAGGGGGTTTTATCCCCTTGTCCATCCTTGTCTAACATACGTTTTTTAATGGAGAAAAGAGAGAGATGAAGAAACTCTCGGTGCGCTAATGCTGGTTACTGATGTATTCCGAGAAAACTGCCCACAAACTCTCGGCCTATCCGACGAGATCTCGTTCAAACAACGACATTTTCATGCGTGAAAAATTACGGCGATAGATATAGATTCGTGTCCTCTCGCGTGCATCGATTATACAATGTACTATACGTATACATTCACACCGATATCGATACACAGGAGGCGTTATCTTCGTCTCATTTTTCACAAGCAATTGTTTCTGTTGTTGTTTTTTTTTTTTTTTTTTTTTTTCTCTTTTTTTCTGAATGATACTAGATACGACCTTACCCTCTTCCGGTTTACGCATGTGCGATCGCGCATAATGCTTTACTTACAATGTTTGACTTTGCTGTATCTATAAGACCGGGACTGATGCCACACTATTCTTTACTTTGAACTAAACTAAGAGCCCCCCCCCCCCGGCTCTGTGTTGACTTGGTCTGCACCGCACGTAAAACGCATGGCATTGTCTGTCGTTTGGTGCTTGGGCGAACTCAAATCGTTCCTTATTCAACAAAAGCTGCGCTGCGCTGATTAGATTAGTAGCACGTCGTTTGGTGTCAGTCAATGATTCTCGCTGTCTCCGTGATTTTTAGCCTGTCATATTCTATAGTTCCTTTTTATTTTTACAGACTTTCTAAGTTCTTCTATAAAGTTGCATGGATTTTAACTGTCCCTGGTCTTGCTCAACTTTTAACTATTCATATTGTCTTTCTTGATGGAACAAGTGGCGTGTGGGATCGGTGCAACTCTTTTCTTTGTTACTTTATTTTTGATTCTTTGCTTGTTTTTTCAGTGAGCTATCCAGCTGTCTGATTCTTTATTTCTATGATAATCTGATAGTTCAGAGTGTCTATGAGTCCAGCATTATGAGACTTGGCCGTTGCTATGGTACCCATAAAGAAGTTTCCCGTTGGCTATAGTATTATGAAAGCTACACAGGGGTAGCTGTTAAAAACGGATAGTTAAGCTATGGTTACCGAAACAACAGTCAAGTCTCACAATGCTAGACCAATATTGTCATTCATAGATAGTCTTGACTATCAGTTTAGCGTAAAAGTAAATAATCAGAATAGCTTAAAAAAAATCTAGGATACTTTTTGAATAAATAAATGATACATGCCAGACTGAAGTACCTATGAGATGATGTATGAAACGATGTGGAATGGCTTTTTAAAATTATTTTTTGAAGAAGAGAGATGCCTCTAACATTCCGAACTTTTGGTCAATACAGAAAATTCAGAAAATTATGTCATAAAAATTTACGTTTTCCCTCCAGTATTTTTTAAACTTTCAGTATGGATGTTTAAATAGCTTAAACACTTTAAGGATCCTCTCGTAAAATTAATTTACTTTACAAACTTAGGAAGTTTCTCAATTCATTTTGCAATGTTTCAAAATTTTCAATTTTTCAATTTTTATTTTCTGAAAGTGAATCGTTTTTCTTTGACAAACACTCAGTGTTTATATAAATCATCCCTTTTTCTGTTACAGTACCTGAAAGCCAATTACAAAACGGTCTGTGATGTTTTCGAACCATTAATCGGTGTCAAAGCCAAAGAAGATATTGCAACTGCGTTAGTCAACGTAATGCAAAAGGAAGGTTTAGCGAGAGAATTCTTAGCAGACATCGTTCTGATGGATGTTGAAAGAATTGGTAAGTTGTCTACTAGTGTATTGAACCTTAGCTCAAATTTTTTTAATCATATATCAAAGCTTGGAGGCAAAGTTGGAGATCTTTCAATCCCCTTTTAGTCGCTTTTTTAAGTTTCATCTTTTTTGGGTATTTTGATTAGAATAACGGATGGTTCCGATTATTCTTGGATCATTTGAGTCTCCTTCATTTTTCATGTATTTATTGGCCATTAAGCATCAAAATTTGATGAGAAATAGAGTCATAATTTTGAAAAAGAATCTTGGCTACCAACTTCAACTTAACTTTGACTGTGGTGCCAACAAGTTCATTAACTTTCATTGACCTGGACAGCTCAAATTTATTGTTAAAGATAGGCTCTTAACCGTAATCTGAAAGATCCTCTCAACAGTTAAATCAAATACCAGACCATACAGTGACTCAACATAAAGGTTAAGTTCATTGCGAGTGGTTTTTTTTTTACAGCTGAACTTTACTTCTATTACTACCACTACTGCTTTTTTTTACGTGCATATTTCAACTGTGAATCTGCGACATTACATATAGTAACCTCATATCTAGAAGATACGGTTTTGTAATTGTAATCGTTTCTTTTTTTAAGGAAGTTTTTTGATTGATGACTGTAGGCTTAGTTTTTATTTTGTCTTATAATTTGCTCTGTGAATTTTAATAATGATTTTTTTTTCTCATGCCTTTGTAAAATGATTTTTGCTTTTCAGAGGACGAAAGATTAACTTTCCGAGGGAACTCCTTGGCTACCAAAGCAATGGAAGCATACCTGAAGCTAACCGGTGAAAAATATCTCTGCGAAACGCTTAAGGAGTTAGTCACAGCTGTCGGCAGCGGTCAAGACTGTGAAGTCGATCCCCTGAAAGCTGGCAGCGGGGCAACTTTGTCCAAGCAACAGGCCAATCTCAGACACGCTGTAGAATCTACATGGAATAAAATTCTAACTTCTCATGCTAGTTTTCCTTTGTAAGTTTCATCCTTTTCATCATCACAAGTCCAGTTATTCCTGTCATTATGTAGAGCTCTTGTAAACTTTTGCTGCAGGTTATTGAAGCGTTGCTTCTTGCATAAAAACCTGTAAAAATGACGAAGTTTTTTGGAGACTGAAGATGTTTTACTTGGTTTGTTTGTGGGATTTGTCAATGTGCTTAATACATAGGCAATGTTATAAGTATGGTCAAAGAGTATTCTTAAAAAATGTAAGAACTACAGAGCAATTGGAAAAATTTTGAAATCCCCTGCTTACACATAACCTTAACTATTTAACTAATCCGTCAAACGACTATTCTCTAAAATTTTAAGTCATATTGTTATTTTTCAAGCTCCTTTGAATCCTTTTATATCCGTATTTGAATCTTACTATACTTCTTATTCAAATGATTAATTGTTTATTCATGCTCCCGTTTTTTTTTCTATTTTCAGAGAGTTACGAGAATGTTTCGCTTCTTTAAGAGATCGGTTACAGAAATTGGGCAAACAAGATTTGACCGATCATTTGATCTCAGCCTGCATATTTTTAAGATTCTTATGTCCTGCTATTTTATCTCCTAGTCTTTTCAATATTACTCATGGTATGTTTCTTGTATTATTTTCCAATCTTCTCTTTTAGTTTTTGAAATTTTTTGTTGCGACTACTTTGTTAGCTGCTCACAAAAAAAAATTCATCACTTCAAGTATTCATTTAATGATTCACATTTATTAACTGCATGGTTTCTGCAAATTGGTGTTATTTGATTCAGCAGATTGAGCCGAGAAAAACTTCTTACAGCAGGAACTCAATCGTATGATAAGTTTTTGAGATATTCGCGATTGAAGTTTGTGTTTTTTGGTTTATTGGGGCCAAGTTTAGAGCATGAGCGTGTACTAAGACCGAGAGTTTTACTCGAGAATCCCAAGTACGTGCTCAGTTCTCAGTTCTCCTAGCTTGACCCTTCTTTCCTTGGCCCATTGTACTAGGGCTTTCAAAAGGAAGTACCCTGGTCAAAATTTTTACTCTTCCAAATTTCGGTAACTTTGAGCAATTTTGTGACTTTCAAGTGAAGTGTTCGGGACTAAGCAGAATGCCCATTTTTAGAGTACACCTTGAAAAATCGTAAATTCTATAAAAAACAACGGACAAATTTTACAATGCGACCAGGATACTTTCTTTTGTAAGTCATAATACATGAAAGGATACTTTCTTTTGAAAGTCATAGTACCATGCGTTGATTTTGTCAATGCTGCGCTGTCCCAACTTTTTAACGCATACAAACAAAATTCACCTAGGACAGGAGGGTCAACAATGGGTCGTTTCTTCTTTGACCTTTCTCGTTAGTTTTGTAGATTTATTAATTAAATTGTTTGATTACCCTCTGCAGAGTATCCAAACGAGAAAGCTGCTCGAAATCTGACGCTAGTCGCTAAAACATTGCAAACGTTGGCGAATTTCACAAGATTCCAGGGTAAAGAGAATTTCATGGAATTCATGAATGATTTTCTTGAGAGGGAAGCTGTAGCAATGAAAAACTTCCTTCACTTAATATCTGTAAGTTTTTTGTCTTTTGGTTTCTTCTCCTTTCTATATCTTTTTCAAGGGGTAATTTAGATGTGCTTGAGCAAAAAGCTTTGAAACTAAGTACCTAAATAAAAAGCGAAAATAATAATTGGAATATGGAATTCAACTATGACTCAATTAACTTTAATGAAAACTGCAACAAGAAGTTAGCAGCTAGCCTAGGCGGACATTCTTTTTTCTCACTCTAATGAAATTAGAAAAATTGAGAAAGTATTAAGATGGCGCAGAGATTTTCAAGGCATTTTGTTGCGATACTTGGTCTCTCACGACTAAGTCAATCATGATTTATACAAAGTAATGGCCTCTCATCTTGTCTAATAACATCCAAAGTACATCCTTCCATCATATTTCCATATCCCTCAACCCTATCTGACTTAGTGAGATTTATGCAAATAAATTCTGTGGCGTCTGTCCATCAGTCGGTTTACTCGGTTTACATCTTCAAATACTCCATCAATGTTGATACTTCCTCCAATAAAACTGTAAACAATAAAACTAAAAAACAAATAGTATTCCTGGCAATCTTCTTTAAAAGTTAGGAGTGTTAAAATAGTCAAATACAAACGTTTAACAGCAGCTTGTTTGTTGTTTTGGCTATGCGTACTTCATGGAATGGCCAAACTCAAGATGGCGGCAAGATCGGGAAACAGGGTTCCCAAACATTGGGTTTCCTGATTTGGCGCTATCGGCCAGATCTGATGTATATGGACCTTGAGCGTAATGAGCTGTAGCCAATAACAGGAGGGACTGGGTTCTTATTCTTTTACTTTTTTCGATATTCTAATTTAATAACCCTCCTCGATTTTCTATTTTCTCGAATCTAGAGTCCTGCTCCAAAAACTTTGCAAAATCATATTGCCGGGCAATCAAGCGTCGAATTTGACGGATACATTGATCTTGGTAAACAGCTTAGTATTCTACACACGCTTTTGATGGAGTGCGTCGCAAAACTGCAACCTCACAACCGACCCAAAGAAGTCGAGAAACTGTCACGCATTCTGGATCGAGTACGTTCAGCATTAAATCAACCACCAGGACTGTGTAAACAGCTTACCACGGCTGAGAGTCCAACTGAACCCACTCTTTTATCTAATTATCAGTCACTTCAGAGGAACATTTTCAGGTAAACTAATCCTAACCGTCATCTTTTTAATCCGTATTTTACTTTACAAATCTAATGCTGCTGAAGCGATACATTGAATATTTATTTGCAGTTTTCAAGTTAATACGCAAGTTAAGGCTACCTTAACACCAGGTAATTTCCAGCCAAATATCTGGCACCTAGTGTCACGGAGCATTTGTACGCTCCTAATGCTTTCTCACCCTCTCTATGCAGTTTTTTTTAATTACCTTCTAAAATTCATGAATGATGTTTGTCATTTTGTAGTAGGTAAACAGAGAACAAGCAAATGAGTAAAGGAACTGAGTGATTAAATTTAACGTGGGAATTATAAAAGTGGTATTTTAGAATTTTCACATTTTTTCAACTGGAAGTATTTCCCTTTACAGTAGGCTGTTATATACCAGCCAAAGCTAGAATTTTTAAGGGTTTTAATAGTCAAATAAAATTTTCTAAAGAATTTCAAAAACTTGGGAAGTAGAGATTAGTCAAAGGAGCTAAAAGTTGAAGAAATTAGAGAGAAGATTTAAAAAAACGTCTACTGCCAAGATATGATTTCATCAAATGAAGAATGGAGCTAATGAGACCCAAAAATATATTTAATACAGGTTGCAAGAACATTTATATCTTATTTTAAAATTATTTTGGATACAACTTTTTTGAAACATCACTAATTTTTTCAATTTGTTATTGTGTCTCTTTCAGGTTTAATGATCCGACCGTGTACAATGGCACTGCCCATAATATTTCAAACAACAATATTAATAACAACAGCAATAACACGGCTAATGGTAGCCTTACCTGCAACGGCAACTCCAATATCAACCATCTCATTACAAATGGAACTGGCTTACCAGACAACAATCATAACGTTGGACGGGCTTCAACGCTTCCAAGGAATGCTTTCTTGTCCCAACATGAGACATCCACGTCTTTCCACTCACCGTCGCGAACTCATCTTTGCACGGTTCATCCTGTAACAGTAAGTATCCTTATTCTTAAAGTTTTAAAACTTTTCTCCGTGATTGACTCTGATAAGTAAATCTCTCGACGAATGTTCGAGCTCATCAAAAGATTGCTAGGTATCAAATTTGATGAGAACTCCACAAGTCTCTTTATAGAAAATTCAATATTGCCGCTTTTTTATTTGTGTTATTTGCTCTTTTGAGTTGGGTAATACTCAATGTTTTTGGGTTCTTGATCTCAATCAGTGTAAATTTTATACGGAACAAATGGATCTAAGGGCCGATCTTAGAAATTCCCAACTTTTGGGTGGATTGAATAAGAATGGAAAACGGTTATTGGTGGAACTGAGTCACATGGTCGCCAAGTCTGATCAAAATACGGAATTTATCTAATGAAGAGCGTTCTAGAATTCTCCGATCCGGTAAACCGCATCAGAATTTCCAGGGAGTATTTAAGATAAAGCCGATAATGTTTTGATGAAGCTCATCAGTTCTCCGATGAATTTAAGAACAATCACAGGCGCAGCGTGTTATTGCTAAAAATGTCTGTTTACATTTCAATAACCTCCAAAACACCCATAAGAATACACGGAAATAGGTTGTTTACTTCCTCCATGTTTGTTTTCATCGGCCATACCGGAGTTAGAACTCCGGTAAAGCCGGTGTACCCCGGGAAGAGTTCTGATGGACTTCATCGGAGTTCAAGAACGCTCCGATGAGCTTTCCCGGGTTATCAGAAATGAAGTCGGAGAATTCTAGAACGCTCCCATTGGATATCGGCCAGTCTTGAGCAACTGATAAACAATTAGATAAATGCGGGATTTTGATTAGACTTGGCAACCACATGACTCGTTTCCACCAATCACCAGTCTCGATTCTTATCCAGTCTATCCAAAAGTGGGGAATTTCAAGAATCGGTCCCGTATCGGTCCTTTTTTGTTTCATTATTCTTTTCCTGAGGCTGTCATGCTTAGTGTGGTATACCTCTAGTCCTTCATCCTCTCTATGATTGTTCGATTCCCCTCTCTTTGTTTCATTAATTCTCTGTCCAAGTTAGTTGAGCTGTTTGCTGTGAAACACCTGTGTAAGGAATGAATGGCTAGACTTCATTACTACTACTAGTACTACTAATACTACTACAAGCTTTAGTTTTTTTATCTCTAACATGTGTAATGATTAGAAAAAAATGTTATAATTTTTGCTTCCCTTCTGTTTCTGTAGAAAGCCAACATACCAAGACTTAATGGAGTTCATCACAATCA
Organism: Trialeurodes vaporariorum; assembly: GCA_011764245.1. NCBI lineage: Eukaryota > Metazoa > Arthropoda > Insecta > Hemiptera > Aleyrodidae > Trialeurodes > Trialeurodes vaporariorum. The sequence continues at coordinate 12,273,868 of VMOF01000220.1, forward strand.
TAACGTACCACGCTTGGACGAGCTCTCAGACGAATGCGAGATGGACACTCAACACAAAGGGAGTCAAATCTCAATTTCTACGCTTTCAAATGTTGCATCATCTGGTTACCAAAGTTTTGCAGCTTACAGTCAGAGCTCGAGTCCTGTCGACCTTGCCGTAAATTCAACCAACAACAATAACAATGTTAGCAACAACGCGAACAGCACCAACATCGTAAATAACAACAATTGTAATAATAGTATCACCAATGGCAACGCCAACGTCACGAATGGTGTTATCTCTCCCGCGCTTGCGTTCACGAATCCTGTTTACCAACACCATCACCATCACCATCGACCTCCGCGTAAACAGCGGCAGAGATCTTGCAGCTCATCCTCCGAAGAAACCGTAGACGAGATCAGCACTTCAACACCAAGGTACCCTCCCGTACATCGCGCTCCTCGCACGAATCCACAATGCACAGCATCTTCAAGACCATGGCGCGCCACAACTCCAAATGGACAGCAGAAAATTTTCAATGGAGCACCTACAGGTAATTATTCTGTGACTCATATTTTTCTGTTTCAGAAACAACACATGAGATGAGTCGCACATCAAGCACAACTGTTTTGTCCAATGTGGACCTTGCTGCAGTGGCGGATCCAGAAAATTTTTCTGGGGGGGGCACGCCTATGCAGTTTTGAAATTTGAAGCGTTGGTGGAAGCAATTTCGGGCTATTTTCTATAGAAAAAAAGCAAAATTTGAGGCTTCGGGGGGGGGGGGGGGGGGCAGACACAAATACAAAATGCATTGGACAAACGTTCTTGCCACGAAGTGCTATGACTGGGGACTGCTAAAAATGGGGGTCAAAATAAGCAAATGATGAGTTGAGACACGTATAAATCGGCTCAATCTTGCCAATCAATGAATAAATGAATAAATCTATACATCCGATAAATGTATGGATAGTTGAGAGCGTGAGAATTCAGATTTTCCATTCTCCAGTAGAACCTCGAATACGCATGTACGTGGTTATTCTACACAACGCCTCAATTACTGCCCTAACTCAGCTAATCCCTCCAAAGCTTAGGTCAATGTGTGAAAAATGAAGTTCTCTGACTATCTAATCTGATTATTTATTGATTTTTATAGATCTGATTGAGGTTCTTGTTTGTTTTCCTCCTAAATCTTTTGTTTATCAGTCGTTCAATTGTTTTTCCATTTCCAGAACTCGAAGTACCTTGCTTTGCTGATAGTTTGAGGAGGCGACTTTCATTGGATTCAACCAGGGATTTATCTGACTCCTCAGAGGATGACTCCTGTCACGGACGAAGATCCAAACTGCAGCTCCGTAATGTAGATCAGGTGAGTTTTCTTCCTTCAACAAGCCAATATAGCCGTTTCATGGTACAGTGAACCTCAGCGGTATAGAAGCTCTGAAAACTGAGTGCATGAGTTTTCTGATTGCCAGGGCTGTAGGTTTTTCTAATTCTAATTCTATTCTAGAAGTAATAGGTATCCGTAACTTTTTTTTTTTTGTGTATTGATCATTGAAAGAGTCATGATTTGGTTTCAGGACATTTCGTCCACGACTTTTTGTCCACTCGCATGTTTCGTCCAACTGTTTACGTCACTGCGTTTTTTCGGCAGCAACATGTTGGTCCACTTAGTAAATAATGTCCAAAGTTTATTGGTCTAAATAAAAACACCAACTCCGTACAGGAAATGTTGCAAAAATTGGGAAACATCGTAATTTTGGTACACTTTTTGATAAAACTCAAATGATCATTCGTTGGGAGCCTTATGAGCGGCAGCTGCGGGTTTTACAAAAATTGTAACATTTTAAACAAATTTTGGCAACAGAAAAATTGGAAAAAAATAAATAAAAAAACAGAATGACATCGGTGAGGACAAGAATTACTCCACACAAAAATGAAGTTACCATAGCAGCACCTTCATATCTACCTTCCATTTTCTTATTTTCAATGTTTCCATAAATTATTTTCCTTGGAGTTTGATTATTTTTCATAGATGTTCTAAACTGCTGTCAAAAATTTTAAATGTTCAGTAAAATGAAACATATGGACCAAAATTAAACGCATGGACCTATCTTTTCTTGCCTTCATACATGATGCGTGGACGTAAAACGCCTAGACGAATTTGAATCCGGACAAAAAGTCGTTGACGAAATGTCCTATAACCCATGATTTACTTTGTGCCAACTGGCTTCTGTGGTGTAGTGGGTCTAGGCAGCTTGCTGCCAACTCAGAGGTCCCGGGTTCAAACCCCAGAGGTGCAGGCAAGTTTTTTCACGGACTCTTGTTGGTATCGCGGTGATTAGATGTTCATATGGACCTTCTCATTCACTATGGGGGCTTTCATCGCCGAACATGGTGTGGGGGAGGAGACTTATGAATATTGCTCAATAGAGGTGCATGTAGTCCATCGTGTGCACTTGCCTTGTGGCTAAACTTAGAAGGCCTGGGGAATTGTATCTGCACTAGGAGGCCTAAGGATAGCAGAGGTTAGCATAAGTAATACTGGTCACAATAGATCTACACAGGTTTTGGTGTCTTTGGACATGGCTTGTGGTTGCAATGCATTCTAGAAGTGAGTGTGTGGAGACTGTAGGCTATATCCACCAGTCCCATAATAATCCTTAATAATAAATACTTTGTGCCATCAGCATTCTCTGTTTTAAATATTTCTCTGTTTTAATTTTTTTGAAAATGGGTAAGTGTTTTTGACTTGGAGTAGAAAGGTACCTAAGTACACTCCACTTTGGACCACTCCCCAGTGATTCGAAACATGGATTTTCTGGGACAACATTTTCCAAATAAAAATCAGGATTTTGAACATTAAATAGTAAAACAAAAAATTATGTGAAATCATTTAATGTAGAGCTCTTAACCCTTTCCATCACAGTGTCCATTATAATGGACGACCATTTTACATGGAGCCTTATGGAAATTCGGAAAAATTGACTCACCCATGAAATCATATGAGAAAAGTTCGTTCAATTAATGGTATAGGTTTCTGATTACAGTGACACTTCTTTCATAACTCATTACAGAAAGGGTTAAAAGGTATTAAGTAATGTGGTTTTTGCAGGAAAATATGATCAGTAAAATGTTTGTAAATCAATAAAACAACAACTTTTCATGTCCGGAAAAATCGTGTTTCGACCCAATGTGCGCTTAATGAAGGTGATCCTTCTGAGCTATTCTTTTGAAAACAATCGTTTAATCCTATAGTTGATCATTTATCTGCCTACCTGGAAATGCAATTTCTATTACTAACTCACATTAAATTTTCTCTTCTTTTTCAGTATGAACGAGAGATCGGAAGGTTACAATCAAATGGGGAGTTACTGCAGTTAAAACTGGAAACAAACGGACAGTCGTACATCAATTCTACATCTCCTTCCCCCGCTCCACCTGAAACAGAAGAGCCTGACAATATGAAAAACATCATCGCTAGGTTAGTTTTTGCACCATACTATTTTTAATCAGTTTCATGCTAGATTGGTATGGTGTATGAAAAACATCATCGCTTGGTTAGTTTTTGCACCATACTGTTTTAAATCAGTTTTATGCTAGAGTGGTATGGTGTATGAAAAACATCATCGCTAGGTTAGTAAAAACTAACCTTTTATGTTGCAAACTTTTGCTACATGCTTATTAATAGTTGCTATTGGGGTAAGCCCTGTAAAAATGACAATTAGCGCTCTAAAAAATCACGAAATTTACTCCCAAACTCATACAATGCTTTCAAACGCAAGACCGTAATGGCGGCCCTTGCCGCCTAAATCTTATGGCAATTGTATGCTTCTTCTTGTTGGGTGCCGCAAGAACACCTCGTGAGGATGGAGTTGGTTGAGATAGGGAAATCCAATGTAATCGGCGGCAACAGCGGCCATTACGGTCTCGCCTTTGAAAGCATTGTATGAGTTTGGGAGTGTACCTATTTCAAGATTTTTTAATGAGCTAGTTTTTAATCGTTATTTATACATAATTTTACCTCCTAGTCAACCATTAATAAGCCTGTAGCAAAAGTTTGCAACAGCTCCATTGGTTCTTGAAGCTTCTAACTTTCCTTAAGGTGATTCCAGGCAAAAATTTTCCTGATTTCAATCCAAAAGATAGCGCCATTAGTCCCTTGAAAATGTTGTGTTTTTGGGATTTCAAAGTTAAAAACCCAAAATCAAAGAATGTTGGCACCTACGTCTTTTTTTCTGGATTTTTTGAGCCCAAATCAAGCAGAATTGATTAAGAATTAAAGCTGTAATTTAGGCGGTAGCTAGAATAAGGGCCCGTACGTGTATAGGCCCTTTTTGTGGAGAACACATAAATCGATTCACCCCCTCAAACACACCCAATCGCCTCAAATCGTCGCCCCTCAATCGTCACACCCTCAAATAGTCATCCTCAAAATTTCGTGAAAAAAATGTGAAGTTTTGAGGGCAGGAGAGCAATTTGGAGATAGTGATTATTTGATCATTCACATTGGTACTGAAAACTTTCAAGCTGTTTTTCTCAAAACTTGATTTTTGGCTATGGGCCCTTATTCCAGCTACTGCCTCAATTAAGGAAATTCATTTTGCCCTAAGCTTAGTGAGTGTGAGTGTGAGTGAGTGATACTATGTCTATCTACCTCTCTTGTACTCATTGAGAGTTATGGAAATTTTTGGATTTCCTAAATCCTGGCTTTATTTTTCAGTGTTTCTTGTATCTTTCAGGGTATCCTCCAGGGTATACTTGCAGGTGCCGACGTTTCTCAAATTTGTACTTTTTTTGTACTTTCATCAATGGTAGCCAAAAACTGTATTTGAACCTGAAGAACCGGCTGTGGTCGAATCCCCAGAAACTCAATTCAGAAAAACCACCAATTCCTCAAGAAGGAGTTCTCGAATCGGTTCAGCGACCGTTGGAATCGATTTCTCGGACCATTTTACGTCGGAAAAGTCACCTTTCAATCCGTTCTGCGATACTTCGATTTTCCGGCCGAAAAAATAGACGATGTAACCCCTTTGTTTTTTACGATTTTCGTCAGGGGAAAAAATTTCGAGTTAGGCATCGATTCCTACATAATCGAGACTGAGGAATCGATTGCAACAGGTCGCGAATCGATCCGGAGCTTCGTTCTCTTGTAATCGGCGATGGAACCGGAAGAACCGGCTGTGGTCGAATCCTCAGGAATTCAATTTGGAAAAACCGCCGATTCCTCGAGAAGGGGTTCTCGAATCGGTTCGGCGACCGTTGGAATCGATTTTTTGGACCATGTTACGTCTGAAAAGTCACCTTCCAAGCCGTTCTGCGATACTTTGATTTTCCGGCCGAAAAAATCGAGGATGTAACCCCTTTGCTTTTTTACGATTTTCGTCAGGGAAAAAATTTTGAGTTAGGCATCGATTCCTACGTAATCGGAACCGAGGAATCGATTGCAACAGGTCGCAAATCGATCCGGAGCTTCGTTCTCTTGTAATCGGCGATGGAACCGGAAGAACCGGCTGCGGTCGAAACCCCAGGAATTCAATTCGGAAAAACCGCCGTTTCCACGAGAAGGAGTTCTCGAATCGGTTCGGCAATCGTCGGAATCGATTTTTCGGAATATTTAAATCGCCCCTCAGCTTGGAAATTGTTGGCGACATTTGTTAACAAAGAAGAAATTGGTGTAATATTCAGTGCCACCAATTTAAAATCTACCTCGTCACCCCACTGTAAATTACACCGAATCTTAATCTCTTTGTAAGATAATCTTCTTTTTCCTTTTATTGATAGAATTTCTTTTCTTTGGTTTGCAGGTTAATGTCCGTAGAAGAGGAGCTAAGACGAGAGCAGCAGAAAATGTCTGATACGTTGTCGCACAAGCAAAGAGTCATTGATGCACAGGAGCATCAAATCGAAGTGCAAGAGCATCAGATCGCTGCTTTAGGCGCCACCAACAATCGACTACTCGCAGCCTTGAATCAGTTGAATGAACGATATCAAAATCAAGGCAAACAGAATAACAATCAAAGGTTATTGGCCGAGCTCGGCGAATTGAAGAGTTCCTCATGCTAATCGTACAACTTGGGAGGTCAAAAAATTGTCACTCAAACTATCGTCAATCGGCGTCTTTGATTCTATCCAATCTTTGGCCTCTACCCAGTTACCTCGATAGCTTCAAACCAAGCAATTTTTGTAATTATTTTGTAAATAAAGGTTAGGTACTTACTCAAAAAATCATGTCATCAGATTTTTTTCTCCTATATAACCAAACTGAATTTTAATTTTCTTGAACTGGAGTCCCTCTCAACTCTATTTTCTTATTTTTGGCTTGCTAAATTATTTTATCAATTGGTTTTTAATTTTGAACAAATTTTGAAATTTAGTGTCAAATCTTTGTACGTCACGCTGATCTTTCAATGATTTTTATGAAGAGTGCTAACCAGGCGTTACTCTTTGACCCTGACCCACTCTCCTCTGGGCAGGTTTTACCATTTGTACAATGGGTTTAAATGAAGGTCAAATGAAAACCTACCGTCACCTGTATTTAATAATATTTATTTGTACTTTTAATGGGTCCAGCTTCCGAAATCCTCCTTAAATTGGAGGACGCTTTCATGTAGAGCCTGCAAGTCATCAGTGCTGATTAAGTAATCCTTGCTTTTGTACATATATCTGTATGTTTTCATTGTAGAGCCAGTAAAATTAATACTTGAAACTTTTACCAAATCTTTAAGCTAGGTACCTTTTTTTCTGTATTGTGTTTTTAGTTTTATCCCCTTTTTATTTTCAATAAAGAATTGGATGTATCCAATGTTTGCTTGATGGATCAAGCCACTCTCAGTGTGGTTTCCTTGGTATATTTATTTGTATACCCTTAAATGACATTGTAGAGAGTGAGTCCTATCGGTTTTTTTGTGAATTTGTATTTATCTTTGTAAAGATCATATTTTTTCATTGTAAAGAATTTCAAGAGTCTCTTGTATAGCCGTAAGCCTCAGCATCAAATATCAATGTAAAACTTGGCGAAAGCAATAAAATTTTTGTATAACTCAATTTTCTTTTGAAATCAAAGACATTTTATAAATATACACTTCGCAAATCTATATCTACTTGAGACCATTATTCAAAATCTTCATTATTCATTACTTTTGAACCTGCTTGCCTACAACTTCTTGGAAGCTCACAGTTTGACATTATCTTGTGGATTTCTCCTGACGTCCACTAACCTATCTATGCCCTGGGGGGTGATCACGGAGGATCGGATTGTTTTGGTATCGTTATCGTTTACATATAACCTTATGGGTGGTTCAACTGATCGAATTGTTTTGAGCCCCTCGTAACGATTAAAACGGACGAAAGGAAGTGATGAGTCTCAACCGTTTGAAGTTGGAAGAGGTGATGAGGGGATCACCTCTGTGATCGAGTTGCGCAGAAGCAAGCCCATTTAATTTAATGCAAAATTGCAAACGATAACAATACCCAACTGATCCAATCCTCCGTGATCACCCTCCAGAATAATTTAAAACTTTCAGTTTAAGGTGATTCCAGACTTCAATCCGATGGATAGCATCGTTTGTCACCTTTGGGAAAAGTTGTGTTATTGGCTTTTTAAATTGAAAACAAAGAAAAAACGCAAAATCCATGATTGTCGGCACCTGCGTAATTTTTTTTTGGATTTCTTAAGCCCAAGATGAGCAAAATTGGTTGAGAATTAAAGTTGTAATTATGAAACGGATTTTGCCATAAGCTTAGTGAGTACAAGTGATGCCATGTCTATCTGCCTCACCCGCACTCTATTAGGCTAATGGGAATTGTTGTATATCCTACAGCCTGGCTTTATTTACGAGTATATCAGCTGTGACACTTTCAGGGTATTTTCCTGAAGTATGCTCGCAGGTTACAACTTTCCTCAAATTTGTACTTTTGGTGTAAATTGATCAATTTCAGCCAGAAACTGTCGACTTTTCAAGCGACACTACATGGTGTCCGCAGTTCATACTAACCAACCCTGGAATCATCTTAATTTCTGAAACAAAATCATTCAAATAGTTTATAAAGGTGGGAAATGACAAAAATGTCTAAACTTCTAATCAAGTGAGACAAGAGGTGCAAGATTCTGAGCGTTCAGGGGTGCCCAACCCCCCCAGGCTTGCATACGAGTTACCCCCCCAATATCAAACTCCCACCCCCCCATCCGGGGTTTTGGAATACCCCCCCTCCATCCGGGGATTTGGAATAACCCCCCCCCCCCGGGAGAGAGGAGGGATCCGGGGGCCCCCCCCCCAATTTTTTTTTTAAAAATTCAACCCTCTGCAATGCATTTTTAAGGACTTTTTTAGTCAAAATGGAACACTTTTCTCGTAGCTCATGGAGTGGTAAATGTTGATAAGAGCGGGTAAGCGCTGAAGGCGCCACATGCTATACGGTATTCATAATCATGCAGTATTTTATCAGACCCAAGAGTAGTATCAATCATAAGAGGTACTCAGTGAAAGAACATAATGGGAATATTGAGGGTTGGTTAAGGGGGTATAGTTCAGATGGTAACGTTCGGGGGTTATGACAGTGGTGAGTGTGCTTGGGGGGGGATTTGGTGGTATAATTGGGTGGGGAGGATTTTAGAGCGTTTTAGAGCTACCATGCGCAAGCGCGCGCACACGCCAGGCGAGAGGAGCGCGCGGGATGCGTTTCGGAAGCGTTTCTAAGCTACCATGCGCAAGCGCGCGCACACGCCAGTCGAGGGGAGCGCGCGGGATGCGTTTTAGAGGTACCATGCGCAAGCGCGCGCAGACGCCAGTCGAGGGGAGCGCGCGGGATTCGTATTAGAGCTAGAACGCGCAAGCGCGCGCACACGCCAGTCGAGGGGAGCGCGCGGGATGCGTTTCGGAAGCGTTTCTAAGCTACCATGCGCAAGCGCGCGCACACGCCAGTCGAGGGGAGCGCGCGGGATGCGTTTTAGAGGTACCATGCGCAAGCGCGCGCAGACGCCAGTCGAGGGGAGCGCGCGGGATGCGTTTTAGAGGTACCATGCGCAAGCGCGCGCAGACGCCAGTCGAGGGGAGCGCGCGGGATTCGTATTAGAGCTAGAACGCGCAAGCGCGCGCACACGCCAGTCGAGGGGAGCGCGCGGGATTCGTATTAGAGCTAGAACAAGCAAGCGCGCGCACACGCCAGTCGAGGGAAGCGCGCGGGATTCGTTTTAGAGCTACCATGCGCAAGCGCGCGCACACGCCAGGCGAGGGGAGCGCGCGGGATGCGTTTTGGAAGCGTTTATAAGTTTCTGAGCTAGCCTGCGCAAGCGCGCGCACACGCCAGTCGAGGGGAGCGCGCAGGATTCGTATTAGAGCTACCATGCGCAAGCGCGCGCACACGCCAGTCAAGGGGAGCGCGCGGGATTCGTTTTAGAGCTACCATGCGCAAGCGCGCGCACACGCCAGGCGAAGGGAGCGCGCGGGATGCGTTTTGGAAGCGTTTATAAGTTTCTGAGCTAGACTGCGCAAGCGCGCGCACACGCCAGTCGAGGGGAGCGCGCGGGAGTTGTATTAGAGCTAGAATGCGCTAAAGCGCGCACACGCCAGGCGAGGGGAGCGCGCAGGATTCGTTTTAGAGCTAGAATTCGCAAGCGCGCGCACACGCCAGTCGAGGGGAGCGCGCGGGATTTGTACTAGAGCCACCCAGCGCAAGCGCGCGCACACGCCAGGCGAGGGGAGCGCGCGGGATTCGTATAGCTAGAATGCGCAAGCGCGCGCACACGCCAGTCGAGGGGAGCGCGCGGGATTCGTTTGAGAGCTACCATGCGCAAGCGCGAGCACACGCCAGGCGAGGGGAGCGCGCAGGATGCGTTTTGGAAGCGTTTATAAGTTTCTGAGCTAGAATGTGCAAGCGCGCGCACACGCCAGTCGAGGGGAGCGCGCGGGATTCGTTTTAGAGCTACCATGCGCAAGCGCGCGCACACGCCAGGCGAGGGGAGCGCGCGGGATGCGTTTCGGAAGCGTTTGTAAGCTACCATGCGCAAGCGCGCGCACACGCCAGTGGAGGGGAGCGCGCGGGATGCGTTTTAGAGGTACCATGCGCAAGCGCGCGCACACGCCAGTCGAGGGGAGCGCGCGGGATGCGTTTTAGAGGTACCATGCGCAAGCGCGCGCACACGTTAGTCGAGGGGAGCGCGCGGGATTTGTATTAGCGCTACCATGCGCAAGCGCGCGCACACGCCAGTTGAGGGGAGCGCGCGGGATTCGTATTAGAGCGAGAATGCGCAAGCACGCGCACACGCCAGTCGAGGGGAGCGCGCGGGATGCGTTTCGGAAGCGTTTGTAAGCTACCATGCGCAAGCGCGCGCACACGCCAGTGGAGGGGAGCGCGCGGGATGCGTTTTAGAGGTACCATGCGCAAGCGCGCGCACACGCCAGTCGAGAGGAGCGCGCGGGATTCGTATTAGAGCTAGAATGCGCAAGCACGCGCACACGCCAGTCGAGGGGAGCTCGCCGGATTTGTACTAGAGCTACCATGGGCAAGCGCGCGCACACGCCAGGCGAGGGGAGCGCGCGGGATGCGTTTCGGAAGCGTTTGTAAGCTACCATGCGCAAGCGCGCGCACACGCCAGTCGAGGGGAGCGCGCGGGATTCGTATTAGAGCTAGAATGCGCAAGCGCGCGCACACGCCAGTCGAGGGGAGCGCGCGGGATGCGTTTTGGAAGCGTTTATAAGTTTCTGAGCTAGACTGCGCAAGCGCGCGCACACGCCAGTCGAGGGGAGCGCGCGGGAGTTGTATTAGAGCTAGAATGCGCTAAAGCGCGCACACGCCAGGCGAGGGGAGCGCGCAGGATTCGTTTTAGAGCTAGAATTCGCAAGCACGCGCACACGCCAGTCGAGGGGAGCGGGCGGGATTTGTACTAGAGCTACCATGCGCAAGCGCGCGCACAAGCCTCGCGAGGGGAGCGCGCGGGATTCGTATTAGAGCTAGAATGCGCAAGCGCGCGCACACGCCAGTTGAGGGGAGCGCGCGGGATTTGTACTAGAGCCACCCAGCGCAAGCGCGCGCACACGCCAGGCGAGGGGAGCGCGCGGGATTCGTATAGCTAGAATGCGCAAGCGCGCGCACACGCCAGTCGAGGGGAGCGCGCGGGATTCGTATTAGAGCTAGAATGCGCAAGCGCGCGCACACGCCAGTCGAGAGGAGCGCGCGGGATGCGTTTTGGAAGCGTTTATAAGTTTCTGAGCTAGACTGCGCAAGCGCGCGCACACGCCAGTCGAGGGGAGCGCGCGGGATGCGTTTTGGAAGCGTTTATAAGTTTCTGAGCTAGAATGTGCAAGCGCGCGCACACGCCAGTCGAGGGGAGCGCGCGGGATTCGTTTTAGAGCTACCATGCGCAAGCGCGCGCACACGCCAGGCGAGGGGAGCGCGCGGGATGCGTTTCGGAAGCGTTTGTAAGCTACCATGCGCAAGCGCGCGCACACGCCAGTGGAGGGGAGCGCGCGGGATGCGTTTTAGAGGTACCTTGCGCAAGCGCGCGCACACGCCAGGCGAGGGGAGCGCGCGGGATGCGCTTTGGAAGCGTTTATAAGTTTCTGAGCTAGACTGCGCAAGCGCGCGCACACGCCAGTCGAGGGGAGCGCGCGGGAGTTGTATTAGAGCTAGAATGCGCAAAAGCGCGCACACGCCAGGCGAGGGGAGCGCGCAGGAATCGTTTTAGAGCTACCACGCGCAAGCGCGCGCACACGCCAGTTGAGGGGAGCGCGCGGGATTCGTATTAGAGCTAGAATGTGCAAGCGCGCGCACACGCCAGTCGAGGGGAGCGCGCGGGATTTGTACTAGAGCCACCATGCGCAAGCGCGCGCACACGCCAGTTGAGGGGAGCGCGCGGGATTTGTACTAGAGCTACCATGCGCAAGTGCGCGCACACGCCAGGCGAGGGGAGCGCGCGGGATGCGTTTTAGAGGTAACATGCGCAAGCGCGCGCACACGCCAGTCGAGGGGAGTGCGCGGGATTTGTATTAGAGCTACCATGCGCAAGCGCGCGCACACGCCAGTTGAGGGGAGCGCGCGGGATGCGTTTTGGACGCGTTCATAAGTTTCTGAGCTAGAATGCGCAAGCGCGCGCACACGCCAGTCGAGGGGAGCGCGCGGGATTCGTATTAGAGCTAGAATGCGCAAGTATTCAATCCTAATCAGTCACTTGACGCCGTTTAAACCAATGGGATTCATCGTTACTTGCTATCTAGTCTCGTCTCGTGCAAATAGGGAGAATCAGCCTGCTGGCTCCATTACAGGCAGTCTTGAGTGATTCACTTTTTGGACAACGGGCACTGTTCGGAAGACTGGCAACGATGTTTGATAAATTCAAATCTTGATAACCCAAATCCATATCAACTTTTGATCAAAACATCTGCCCTCTCATTTATTTCTTTCTCTATCTCTCATCTTTACTGCATTCTAACCTCTTTAATGAATTGCAGTTTTGTCCGATTCTCTGCAAAGACTGCTTTAAAATTCAGTATAGAATGATTTTCAAATCAACTTTTCTTCTTTCAGCATTAATGAGCCTCTACGTAAGTAATGCTCAGTAAATGTTCAAATCTGTGGGCCAGTTTTTCAGTTGAAACCTTTTGATCAAGTCTCAATGTTCAAGCAAGGAATCTAGTTCTCTTTATAAATGTTGAAAACTTACAAGGGGAGGTCACAGCTGGACCACCATCATCGTTCAAATTTTGCATGGAGGTAGTTCTAAGGGTTCATATCAGCGCCTCTATTGTTGCTAATGGGCCCTCAAAAGCGGAAAAAAAGCCTTCCAAAATTCACGGGATTTACAATGCGAGAATTGGAAAATAGGCGCATTGGGCTGAGGCCTGCTCTTGTGTTTATGCAACCCAGGTTCAAGTCCGGCTACCGAGCGGAAATTTTTTGCGCAGGTAATCTGTCAGATTGTTTCCCCAACTCGTTTCTTCATCAATTGTTTCATTTTCTACTTAAAATTTGAACTTTTGCATCTCGCACTAATTGTTACTATGAAAAAAAAATTCCCCGGCTCATAAATAAATGGACGACATTAACTGCCGAATAATGGAATTTCAAGGGGATGGTCCTTAACCTGATCTACTCCGTTTCCAGCAATTGGTGAGTTATTTTTAAATTCTTAATTTCTCTCTGTACGTGTATGATAATTGAACCCTGGTTTCAAAATATGCTCCTTTGCCGCTAGTTCAAAAACTTGCTTTCTACCTTTTTTCCCCCTTCCTTAACCCTTCGTTGGTCTGCGCTCATCTCTGTCGGAATTTGTCTGGCATTTTTTTTTCAAATCGGTGGAAACGGCTGAATCTTCGTTTAGCGGCCTAAAAGGGTTTGTTACATGAGATGAGAAAATATTTTTCACCTGGGTTGGGTCTAAGGGGGGGGGGGAAGGTCCCCAGTTTGGGTGGTGAGCTCATCGCTCACTCGCCACCATCCGCATAACACACCACCCCGCCACCAACGAAGGGTTAAAGAAAGAGGGCTTAAACCATTCCATTGGAAGAAACGCTGACACGGGTCTATTATTTTTGTATGAACTACCTCTCTGCGAAATTTGAACAAAATCGAGAGTGACGAGTCCTTGCTAGACATTCTCTTTAGTCGAAGGCAACAAGTGCCCAAAATTTGGAGCTTTGGATTCCCAATGTTCTTTTCCCAATGTCTGGGAAAAGAACAAATAAGAAACCTCTGTGAAATGTAACCTCCCCCTCTCCCGCCCTTGCCCGGCTTTTCCTCACACACTGTAGTATCAGAGCAAATGTCAATATAATATTGGGATAGCAGAAATGGATATAGGAAGATTGTTTTTTCTCTAAAAGCGCCTTCACTTTCAAAAGATACCAATAGCATTACCGGTATGTAGGAATTGTTGCATGTTCAACAAAAGAAGTCTTTATCTTCATTTTTCTCTTCATTTCCAATTTCCATTCTATCTTATTAATTTTTCTAATCTTTGGTGTTGAAGGCAGTGTCAAGGCGATGTCAGAGCTGAAGTCCTTCAAATTAGCTTTCAAAATCATTTTTGCACTTTCATTTTGGTTTTTTCCTTCTTCCAGGATTATACTCGATGTAGCATAGAGATCAGTTCTGCATCTTTTGATAAGGTGATAGCATCGGATGCTTTTGTTGATAAGACTTTGCTAATCAAGCATTTGTTTGAAACGGAGTTGGCTGTGTTTGTGAAAGCACCAAGAAAATTTGGAAAAACTACTATTATAAATATGTTAAAGAATTTTTTTGAGCTTGAGGTTGATACTGACGGAATAAAGTCATCGGAGGAAGCCTCAAAGAATAGCAAAATTTTTAAAAATCGACTGTCAAATAATGAATACTTGAAGATTTTCAATGAACGGCAGTTCTTTGTTGATAACTACGGACAATTTCCAGTGATAATTCTTGATTTCACATCCATAAAAGGCCGAACAAATGCGCAGCTCATTTATACGATTCGAAGATTGATATCAGATATGTACGTGAAATATAGATACGTTTTACCGTCACTGCCTGAAATAGACCAAGCACAATTCCAAAGTCTCCTTGACTTGAGCACCAATAATGTTACATCTTTCGTTCAAAGTGGTGTTAAATTAACAGAATATCTTCATAAGTATTTTAAGAAGCAATGCATTGTTTTGATTGATGAGCTGGATGCCCCGTTGAATCAAATAATTCATGCCAAAATGACAGCAGAAGAAATAGAACAAATGATTACTTTTCTCAGGAAGTTCATTACTTTGCTGGTAAGCAACTGGAGTGTGAAATGGGTTTACATGACGGGTCAAACAAATCTTGCCAATGTGTTCTTAACGGAAGCCAAAAACGTTAATATTCTGTATTTTACTGACAACGAGGCAGTGGGCAGATTTTTTGGATTCACAAAGGGCGAAGTTTCAGTTTTGCTGAAAAATTTGAATCAAAATGGGAAGCTCACAACGAAGGAAATTGAAGATTGGTACGAAGGCTACTCAGTGATTGGTAGTCAAATAACTATCTTCAATCCTTTTTCCATATTGATGTATCTCCACTCAGGAAAACCAGGTTTGTATTGGACAAAGTTGGATAGTTTGGAACATTTTTCGTCAATGTTTTACGATGAAAGAGCAGGCGAGGAAATTTCGGACTCTTTACAAAAAAATATAGTAATAGGGAATGACATAATTGATGCAGGACTCGGAGAAATTTCATCCCTTAAAGAAATAATTTACGATCCTGAAAATGGAGATGTAAGTTTATTTCTACAGTATCTTCATGAACTTGGGTATTACACTCTTGCAAATGTTTCGGATCCTCATTTATATTTGTTAGATGTAAGGATTCCTAACAAAGAAATAAAAATAAATTTAGTTAGTATGTATTATGAGACAATGAGAAATAGGTACGACTTAAGTGGAAGTCTTCTAGAAGACCTCTCAAAATCAGTTGTAAATTTAGATGCCGATGGTGGTAGCTACATCAAGCTTGCTAATACCATGAGTGCCTTACTCCAAAGATCTAAAAAATTGCCCAAAAACGAGGCAGAATTGAACTCTATAATCTTTGCAAGTGTGTTATTTTGGGACGATAGTGTGATAGTCGATCGAGTAATTAAGACCCTCTATGGCAAAGTAGGTCTTTTAATTTTGAGAAAACGAAAAGGCAACTCGACTGCAAGCACTGGGATCATTGTGAGAGTAAAATACGGAAGAGAATCGTCGTCATATGCCGCGCTTTTACAGCTAAGAGGCGGTGACCACGAGGAAATATTTGAGAGTAGAGCAAAGAAAGAGGGGTTACTGATCGGAACTAAAATTTATGTTGGGTTAGGGTGCAAAAAAAGTTTTGACTGCACTGTTAGCTACCTTTACAACAGTTTGAGTCTTACGGATGTAAAAAATATTACCGCAAAGTGAATCATGAATCATCATAGAACAGTTTTTCAAAGGTGATTTCAGGTGAAGCTTGTCCAGATTTCAAAGCGCTGCTCAAAAAGTCGCAACAATTTTTGTCTGAAATTGAAGAATTTACCTACACCAAAAGTACAAAGAGGAACGTCAGCACCTACAAACATACCTCGGGAAGATGTCCTTCAAGTTTCAAGCTGAAATACTCAAAATAAAGCGCCGGAAATCATGAAATACGAAAATTCCCATAAGCCTCAATGAGTGCGAGTGAGGCAGATAGACGTAGTAACTTGTAGGTACTCACTCGCACTCACTTACCTTACAGTGGCGGCTCGGCTCGTGGGTCATGAAATAGGTGAAGCAAACTCAATAACCCCCCTCCCCCCCACCCCCCTCAACACCTTTCAACTTTCATATCCCCACCCACCCCTCCCCCTCCCCCCACCCATTACATCGACTAATAATTACCAATTTTTGGAAATAATAGTGGTTTTAGCCTAATTTCTTTAGTTTCAGTTAGTTGTCGGCAGATTTTGCTTCCCATGAATCAGGTGCTATCGACTCAAGATTCGAAGAAAGCAGGGGGGGGGGGGGGGGAGAAAACTAGAAAAGAAAGATAGAGAGAGAGAGAGAAATAAAACACAGAATTATCTTTTTACCTGCAGCGTTCCTTCTTTCCGGGAGATTTTTTGGCAACCGATGAATACACTGGTGTTACGATTTGTAGATTGGTTTATTCAAGTGCCTAATTAATTCCCGACAACCATTGATAATCATAATACCACGATGAGGGTTGACAGTTTATTTTAAAAGATTTGTCTTTGCACTTTACAGTTATGGTGGAATTTAATAAGGGTGTCGATCTTTTTCAAGTTAAAAAATTCGTCTTATCTTCATTTTTCCATCTTGAAAAGGAGTTAGTAAAAAGAGACACCTGATTATTTTTTGGAAACATCGCGAAAAACTTTGAATCTCTTGAAAGTGCTGCACCGTTGAAAAAATACCACTTTCTAGATTTGACGAACTTTATGAAAAATGAAGGATCATCAGACTTGCTGCGCGAGCACACTGAATGCTGGCAAGTGACTGATTCGAACCAATTCCGAAATTTCCCCATTTGCCATATTTTAGGGGCTGAAATTGAGAACTACGCCGCCTTCAATTCCCTGAGAACGTGTGAAAACATGTGTACCAGAGGTTTCGTTTTGTTTTCTTCCCCCCCCCCCCTTGCTTTCATTTTTCGAGCAAAACAAGGAACGCGAGCGGGCGTGGGGGGGGGAGGGGGCAGTTATAAGTTGAGTTTCTCATCGTGATATTTAGCCTGAAAGACGGCGGAAAAAGGTCTCACAGTGAATGAGTCGCAAAATAAGAGCCACAAAATTGTGTATGAAACGTTTTGCTACTAGGTATATCAAAACAGCAATCCTCTCTCTGGACATGCGATGCGATGAACCTCCAAAGTGATGCCGACAATGAGTTTTATTGCCTTTTTGACTTTTTGTCGTGGTTTGGTACATCAAACTGTTTACTTCCATTCCTTCCCTGACTTATTAGGACGAGTACGCCTTTCCTCCGGTACCCCAGATGTCAAAACAGGTGAAACGGAAACTATAGCATAAGAAGACGAACCTCGGAACGTTGAAGCGCCTCAAAACTCCGATTCTTTCGGACAGTCGCTATGCTTATAAAACGACTGCCCCGACGAAATGGGATTTCCCCATTCTTGAGGGGACCATTACATTCGATTCGGTGGAATCGCTCACTCGGTCAATATTTTAATTTTGAATCATTACCAATAGTGAGATAAAAATCAACAAATTTCAAAAAAATTAAATAAATTCGTCTATCCGATGAGAGACCCAGGCAAAAGGCGCTTGATGAAGCGTTGCAAGCCTCCGATTCCACCGTGGCATATACTAGCTGATGCCGTTGTCTTCTAGACCATTTTCCACTTTCCCTAGAATCCCTTTGCCTTTTGATTCTTGAATCATCAGACGGCATGGATTCAAAGGCGATGTGAGGTCTGGATAGATCGAAACCAGCAGAGACCCAAACTGAAGGGTGAAAGACCTTAAAATGCGTGTTGAATTGAAGCACCTCCGATCGCCGATTCCATTACAGCTATCTCTTCAATGTCCGTTTTCATAGGGACTGCCCCATCTGCCTCCCATTCTCACAACCCTCATCCACTGATTTTTGAATCAGCAAGAAGACGCCAGATATTGAAGATATTGAAAAAGACGCCAGTGGTGAATCCAGCCCTCGCGAACGGGGGGGGGGACTCTGGATTTTCGCCCCTAAATGACCCCCTTTTCTTGTTTTCGCTCTTGCTTTCCCCCTTCCTCTCCCCTCTTTTCCCAATTTTTGGGCCGAACGGGGGGGGGGAGCGATCGCCCTCTTTGTCCCCCCCCCCCCTTGTATCTGCCAATGATAGACGCTGCTCAAAGTCTTCGGGCTTGCGTTTTCCCCGCTTCGTAGAATTGTCCAGTCAGGAGAGGGGAGGAGGGGGGGAATACTCTTATCATTCCCCGAAGGGAGAGAGATAAAAATTTAAAAAAAAAGAAAGAAAAAAAGAAGAAAAAATCGTCTGATTTTCTAGGTGAATCCGAGCTTCACCTGTATCATGTCATGAGCTGCCACTGTAAAAGCTTATGGCAAAACAATTTTAATAATTTAAGGCCTTAATTCTTAGCCAATGTTTCTCGTTTTGGGCTCAAAATATCTATGAAAACATTTTGCAGGTGCTGACGTTATTGGATTTAGCTTTTTTTCTTTAATTTCAATTTAAAACACCAAAAACTTGACTTTTCCCAAAAGCGACAAACGGTGCTATCCATCGGACTGAAATCTGGAAAAGTTTTGCTTGGAATCACCTTAAAGATTGAAAAAATCATCTCGAAGAAAAGTATGATAATACATACCGAGTGAGAAAAGTTTGGTGATTTAGAATGAGCATGATAAGATAACACTTGGGTCAAATTTGTACAAAAAATTTATTAAAATTCATCATTTCCTAGAATAAATTATAAAGATATAAGTAAATAAATTAATAATGTCACGATAAGATTACTAAATAAATAATGTTTCTGAAATTATACATGACATACAAATTTGACATGATAATTAGAAGGGCTTCACTTATTCATCATATATGTACAAATTATGATTAAAATTACCTTTTTAAATCTTTCACAAAATATTATTCAACTAGTTCGTTGGGATATTAAATAGTATTTTTATTGCAATACAAACTAAATAAAAGACTATCGATTTTATCACTTAAAGCTGATGATATTAACTTATATTCAAAGACTTCTCTTGAGTGATCTGGCAGTAATAATCTTTGAAGATAATTTAACATAAAATTTCATACGATTGAAGAAACATAAATTAAACCATATTTAGCACCTAAATAAATTAACTTAAAAGGAAAACTTTAGTAACACTTTAGCAAGACTGCTCACTAAATTAAACTCTCTTTGCTTTATCACAAAACACTTGGGGAAAGTAGACGGAACATAGTAGTTGAACATAGCAATAATCATGCAACCATTGAAGGTGCAGAAGTAGAATTGAATCTGTTGGTGCGAAGAAAGGATACCTCATTGAAAAACTTCCCTGTGGAGAAGAGAGAGCCCTTTCTGCATCCAAAGACTCAATTCATTCTTTCACTAAAATAAGACTGAATTAAGATAGGTAGTTAATAATCTAAAAAAGCTATGTCATGAGAATTTTGTCAGTTACACGCTCTTCCATTATAACCTCTAGAAATACATTTACCGCAATGCAATTAGAGGAGTGTCTGCTAAATAGTGCCGAAGTACCTGATCAAGAAAATATTTAAAAGATAAGTACTGAAAAGAGTTTAGGCCTTCTAATCGCTAAATTAACTACAAGAAAAAGAAATATTAAAAAATATATAAAGGATTGGAATAAAATAATTCAAAGTGAATGAGTAAGGAGAGGAGATTATAACTTTAACTTATAGCGCTTACCAGCAAGAACTTTGTCATAAAGTTTCAAAAAAAGGAAGTTAAAGTTAAAGTCAAAGGAAAAGCCGTTTGTTTAGCATGGCACTTTGCATTTGAAAGAGGAAAACAATAACTAAGCATAGTAACTGACAGCAGATTGAGAAAACTTCTGCGTTTGTGAGGGGAGGGTTGAAATAAAAGGTTCTATAGCGTTTAGTTCCATATCTTGCCATCGACTCGATCTATGACAGGAATCACAAAAAAAAAAAATAAAATGGATCATTTTGTTCAAAAGTTGCTTTTAGGTTGCTTCGAAATGTATTTAGAAAATCTTTGAGAAATTACTTCCGGAGAAAGAAAATAGAAACAAATAAAAAGGGATGTATCAAAAACAGATAGATCTAAGCAATTAGTATCTCTTAATAGTTTAACTTAATTATTTAGGTATCAACTCTAAGAGTGTTTTCACATGGATCTGTCTTTGATTTCTCCCAGGCAGTGATGGGCAAAAATAATTTTTTGAATAACCACGAATAATTAACTAAAAATATTTAAGCAATTAGTATCTCTTAATAGTTTAACTTAATTATTTAGATATCAACTCTGAGAGTGTTTTCACATGGACCTGCCTTTAATTTCTTCCAGGCAGTGATGGGCAAAAATAATTTTTTGAATAACCATGAATAATTGACTAAAATTATTTGCATTACTTTCATGTCGTTCCTAATTGTAAATCAAAGTTTTAACACTACCAGCTTGTTCATCTGTCATAAGATGAATGACTGGAAGTGTTGAAACTTTGATTTACAATTAGGAATAACATGAAAGTAATGCGAAAAATTTTAGTTAATTATTCATGGTTATTCAAAATATAGTTTTTGCCCATCATCTACTCCCAGGGCACCCTAGAAGCCATTTTTCAAAGTTTTATGGGAGTGCTTCCCTGATATCACAAATCAAACCGCTAGGAAAATTTGGAACTAGCCGCTATAGAATCAATTTAATGAAAAGAGATCTTTACAAAAACTCACCCAACAAAGAATCAGCGAGGCTGGTCAGAAAAGTGAGGATTTATACGAATCAGTATTGTTGAAAATTTTTACAGCTAATACATTCCAAGCTTGAGAAGTCTTGCAGATAGTGTTGACTGTTGACTTACAAAACACACATCAACAAGCATCAATGAACGGGTGATTAGCAACAAAATAAGCCACCAGCCCAGCAATTGTCTTGCTGTGTTTTTGGACCTTATCTCAACAAAAACTGTCCGAACACTCAGTCTCAAGATGCAGTGGCTTTAACGGAACCCAGCACACTCCTAAAGGAAATTGACCTCCTGTCACATCTCTTGATGTTAAAGTATGTAATTTTTCAGAAGATTCTAACGAAATGTACTCAAAGCATGGAAGAAATTGAATGAACAGAGTTTTCGCTATTTAAGCACAAAGACTATTTGAGGGAGCGCTGAAATAGTTTTATTGCGCTATCGCCAGCCATTTGGCTCTGCTTATAGTAAGCTAATTGATCCTGCTAGGACTCTACTGGGCTTTAGAATCGGTAATACCTCTTTCTAATTATTATTTTAATTATACGTTAGTCATCGTAGAAGATGAAATTTCTCATGTCATGACCAACCTTACACGTCCTGAGACTTTCACTTTCACGTCGTAAAATTGTCTCTTCTCTCTATTTTTATCTCATAAATTATAGAACAGAGCAGCTTGTACTGAGAAACTACTTCATTTATAAAAGGTGCTCCCTTAAATAGTCTCTGTCTTTGAGCCTTGATTGTTGAAAATCTGGTCATTAAATTTCTTTCATGCTTTGAAAACTTGTCCTTAAATTTGTTTCTGAAATAAAATCAAGAGATTTGACCGTAGGCCAATTTCTATAAGAAACGTGTAGGATCCTTTGGTAAAAAGTTGTGTTTAGTGTTAAAATGGATTCCATTAGGGTAGCTTGAGAAGAGCTTTTGGAAAGACAATTGAAATTACACAGGCATTTTCTTCTTTCACAAAGTATGGGCAAGTATGAACACTTGGGCAAGTAATACAATAAAAAGCCCAGTTAAAGTTTGGATTCAATTTTCTGCCGATGAAAGTTACCAGTTTGAAAAAATTTAATTTTAGGATAGGAACTCAGCTCAATATCAGTCAGTGATTAAATCTCTTCTAAAGTACCTACCTAATTAACGTAGTTTGATAGTTTGCTGACAACCGTCTCTCTATAGTTTTGAAGAATGCTGTCTGACTGAGATGCCCCCATCTTGCTTTTAAATCTATAAACTTTTGAGAAAAGTACAACGACAGAGAAAAAACTATTTACATTTTACTTTCAATTTTCGGCTGTTTGGAGGACGGAGTAGGTAAGACATGTATTAAAATCTGTTTCCAATTATATGAATTAGAGACCTACTATTTAATTTGTAACAACCATTTTTTACACTTCAAAAAATAGGAAGAAAGAAAGAAGAAATTTTAAAATAAATAAATAATTATTTAAAATAAAGAAAACTAACAAATAAATTGACCATAGGTACGCCATAATTTTAAATCGAGCGTACCCGCTGATACTACTATGAGTAAAATTATAATGAGCGACAGCTTGTACCTAATAAAATATAAAAAGTAACAATCGTATTTTGTCAAAAAATTTTCCTAATCAATTCACTCAAAGATTTACTATAAAGAGGAAAAACTTTCTGATGATTTAAGTTCCAAATTCTACTTAAGCACTTAAAATAGGTATTTCTTCTTTGGTTCATTCTAGTAAAAATAATAATACTGAAGTTCAGTTTTGTAAAGAGAAAACTCTAAGATCACTTGCTTTTTCTGATGTAAAGACAAAATTGCAAATTAGATGTCTCTCAATCACTCCTCAAGTTAGGACTTCCAAAAATGTAATTGAATTTTTGGTCTAAGGTACACAAGGAACTTTTAATTTGAGATAAAATTTAATGTGAGATACATGGCTTAAAATTTCAGTCCATATTTTCCAGCTACGCTTCAATAGAAATGGAACAAGAGAATGGATAACTACCATCTCTCAAAGTTTTGCATCTTCATAGTAAATAGATTAGACGAGCACTAACGATTTAAGTAAAATAGTAATAATTGCTTTGGTATAGAGAAAGCAAAAAACACGCAAACGTGAATCATGTACGATAAGTAACTATACACAGGATGCCCTTAAAATCTACTAAAAACATTTATCCACATTCTGGACCTAGAATTGAGATTTCTTTAACTTTACAAACCTCCTTATTTTACAGTCCACCAAAGATGTTTTTAAAATATCTAATTTTGATAGTTTTGGATGAATAAAAACTAATGAGAGGTGCGTTTAGAGACATACATTTCTGAAAATAATACAGTCTCATTTTAGCGCATCAAATAAATGTTTTCAGCGGATAGAATTTACGGACACCATGAGCGTCACATTTCCACTAGATTTGATCCTTTTCACATGTTTGCTTGCATCTGAAGGGACATTTTTAGCACATGACTCCGTTGATTTGGCAAGTCTTTTGGATACATTGAACTTAGTTAAACTTAAAAGAATTTAGAGAACCTATTCGGATCTAACAGTTCAGATTTGATTGAGCGAAATAAATTGGTCAAATTATCACAAAAGAAAAGCCAAATTGGGATAATATCGCTTTGGAAGCAATATTATCGCAAATTGATCAACGGCAAGGCAGAGGATTGATGGCTAAGATAATTATAGCTAGACATTAGAAAAAGAAAGGAAGGTGTTAAGCAAGAGGCTTCCGAGGGACCATCCATTTCTTCATGTAATAGCAAGATAACGTGCTAACGTACACAAGGGTTAATAATGCACAAGTTACTCCTAGGGCCAAAACAGATGTTTTCGTAGGACATGGCTCGACAATAGTGACAGTTTTGTCTGAAAAACAGAAGAGAAAATAATATTAAAGAATTTGGCTTTAAAAAAAAACAGGGAAATTGAAATAAAGATAATCATTGATCAATTCTTGATTTACTGAGATAATTTTCCTCAGATATACATCAGCGAGCCAATCATTTACTTTATCGTTAAACCGATCGTTAAGATTGTCTATGAGTGATTTTATTGGTAAAAAATTGTAAAACTCGGCCCTTGCTATGGTAACCATCGTTAAAGGACCCGTTTTTTAAAGCCATTCAAATACTAGCCTTTAAATAATGGGCACTTTAATGATGGTAACTATAGCAACAGCCAAGTTTTACAATTTTCGACCAATAGAATCACTCATAGCTAGACAGTCTTAACGATCGGTGTAACAATGAAGTAAATGATTGGCCCCCTGGTTGCTTATTGGGAGCATTGAAAAACTATTTTAATAGCCTCACATAGATTGAATAATTTAAAAATTGAAATTTTTCTTGAATTAAAATCTAAAAAAAAAAGATGTATTTTTGTTACTTTTTATTCTTTTTATAATCTTGTTAACCTTTTCAGCACTTAGTTTCTTGCGTGCTCATTACTTACTGCAAACATCCTTCGAACATGCTTTTGCATACAATCATGAACGATTCCAGACAATTTCTGGCACCTAAGTTGCCAAATAGAGCTCCTGAGGGAATTGCTGTTCTTGAATAAAATCAACATAATTGTATATTTCAGCAGTTAATTGATCCGTTTTGATATCTTAAAAAATAATTGACACTTCATAACAAAATCATAATTACTTATAATCATTATTATTGCGTTATAATGGGATATTTGTTCAGAGCAGAGCAGCTGACCCACTTTCGGTCAAAGACAAACAGTTCATATAAGTAAATATGAATCATTTCAGAAGGGTAGGCTCACCCAGACTGATAATCTTTGGAATTTTTAAACATTATTCCTCATGTTACAAAATGAAAATTAATGAAAATAATCTGAGCGTTGGCTTTTTATTGAGGAACGCTTTAGAATCAAAAGTTTACAGTCAAAGGCAAGTTTTGTTTTGATTTGAAGGAATGAAAATTGAAAGTTGGCCAAAGATTATGGTCTAAGGTGCGCCTGCACTTCTGAAACGAGTTTTAAAAGTGTTTTAGTACAAATGCATTACCTTTGGTGAAGTCTGAGAAGGCTGCCTCATTATTTCTAAGGAATTGAGATTGTTTGTCATCACCAAAGTCCAGGACGAGAATTTCTTGACTCAACGTCATGTCCTCTGAAGACTCAGTCTCATTATTATTGTTGCTGTTGTTATTACTTATCGACCTTCGCTTCCTGCCCCAAGACTCCACGGATTCTCGGCCCCACTCACACACAGCCTAAAGAAACAAAAAGAAACCGTAAAAATATGTTTCAGTGATTGGATTGAACAGAAATAAATCAATACAAAAGGCTGGATGCAACTCAAACAAACAAAGAACAGTTGGATCAATAACTAATTTAAACAATCTTCAATACAATTCTAATACCTAAATAGTTTTGGCCCACAAAATTAGAATTTTGAATTTCCTCAAATTTTCCTCAATTCTTTTGTACTTTTAGAGGAGCAATAAAGAATGCAATCATAAGATAAAATACAGTAAATAAATCCTCCCGTGTCACAGTAAATCGCTTATATACAATAGCCTAGTTTATGCGAGAGATCTCAACCCGGGTTGAGATGCTCGCCTAAAAACTTCGGTTTCCGGGGTGCAACTCTACCCCGATTCGAACCCGAGTCGAGTCTGTGAACTCGGGTTGAGATTTTGCGCATAAACACCTCGGAGTTCCGAACCCGAGTTCAAATACACAGGGTGCTTAAGCGCTAATCTTAGTTGAACCTGGGTTCAAAACCAACCCAGGTTGACTCGACCCGAGTTGAGATCTCTCGTATAAACGAGGCTAATAAGTTTACTTCTCAATTTATTCTGCGCAAAGTTCACCAGCCTTTTCAGAGGGCTAAAAAACTACGTCTCATCTAGATATTTAAAGATAGAACTATGGTACATACCGGTTCACAAGGTCCTAAACAGTATTTGACGTTACACTGGAATATCACACCATACGATTCTGTAAACCTGAATGCCTCATAAATGGACTGCATTGCATTACCGTCAGGAGTGAACGCTGGAAATATGCTAGGATCAACTGGACATCTGTTTAAAATAACAAAAACATTATTCATCAATCATTACTAGTTAAAAGGACATACAAGGGTTATTATATTAAGGTTTAGGGTTTGTTTTAGTCAGTAATACTTCCTTTTATATTAGAAGAAAAAATGAGATGAAACTCACATGAAACACAATAATAGAAATGAGCTAAAAAAAATTGCAGTACCTAATAATTTCAGTGAGTCAGAAGACAAAGTTTAGAAAGCAGTGAATACTTAATACTTGATGTGCACTGAGTATTTATAAAAGCATTTATTAAAGAAAATCAATGAGGGGAGGGGGGCCTACCATAACGAGTAAAAACAGAGAGTCTAGAAGTGTGGGATCATATTTAACGACTGAAAAGCGAAATTGACATCATGATCACTGAAGTGGCTGAAAGAGTAAATCGGTCAGAAATTTTTACTAGGTACCTACTTTTATAATTATTATGTATGTTAACTTGGCTCCTAGAAAAATAATACTGTACTGTTTAAAGATCTTACTAAGTGTTCTTAAAGATCCACACATCAAGTATGCAGACCTGCAGTAAAAGCTCTACCACACAATCATTTGATTGTGTGAAAAGAGCAGCAGCTGAGATAACTTCCAGACAATTTTTAAAATTTTTTTTCAATAATGAAATGTCTACATTATTCAAGAAACCAACTAAACAACTTTTCCAAAGAAAATTGGTGTGAAAATTATTGGAAAAGTGCAGCAGGGAACCCACCATTAGCTGCACCACAAGTAGCTGCATACCAGTTCTAGGAAAATTCCATTCCTTGAGAACATTCTAATAAAAAATTCCAACATCCCCAACTTTGTGAAACAATTTCTTGATTTTTAGTCAAACGTACAGCAGACATTTTTGTTTATCAATTATATTGAAACAGCCCAACGTGGATTATCCATTTATCCACTTTTCCACTACTTCTGACATCATCGCCCAATCATTCTTTTAATTGATTGAGACAGACAAAACTAAGCTTGAAGAAAGTAAGAGGAAAATAAAACGAAAGACAAAATTACCCTTCATCGTCGATGATCTGGAAGGTGCTCTTTGAATCTTTTGCCATAGCAACACAACTTCTTGCAAATATTCCGTACGGTGCTGAAAAGGGAAAGTAATACAATTAAGGTTTGACACCCAGACAGGATTTTGTAAATAGATTTCTTTTCAGTAAAGAATATTATGGTATGCATTCCACGCTGTTGTTTTTTTTTTTTTTTTTGTTTTTTTTTTTTTGAGAACAAATTTTAAGAAACAATCATTGAAAGCAAAGAAAAGAATATTTTATCGTACATTAGAAACTAGTGGGTTGTAAAATAAGCCCAAAAAGATTAGCTTCCAGACAAAAAAATTGTCATGATTTTATCTTAAATAATTAAAATCCATGCCATTTCATGCATATTAAAGTACTTAGACACACTTTGACTGGAGCTCACGCATTTTGAGTATCGGATTGATGGATTCTTACAAAGAGCGGTGCTTGCTTCCAAAATGCATCAAAACAGATTGGTGAGAGCTTGTTTAGCAAACAGTTACAACTCGTTGCTGACTAACTACTTGCCAATGCATTTTGATGCATTTTGGAATCAAGCACCGCTTTGTCAGAATCCGTCAACCCGATACATAAAATGTGTGAGCTCTAATTTTTTTTTTTTAAATTAAACTTTTTCAGCTGATGTAAGTGCATTGAATGGTTTGTAATAGTACAATAAAGAACCTTCATGTTTAGTTGTTCACAATACAGCAGTTGATCCGAAATACAGCTTTAAAAGAATCTGTCAATTGCCATTCTGCAATTCAGATGAAATGTGTTTTGGAGTGAGATTACTTACTGTCTTCTGGAATTTCAATCCTGAATGTCAGTTTATCTCCAATTCGCACTGTTTCGACTTCCCTGTTTCTTGCATCCAAAATACGGATCCTTGGAGGAGGAGCTTCGGGAGCAGAAGTAATGCTTATCATTTCTGGATCTCTGTAAAGAAGAAAAAAAGAATTTGTTACAGAGTTAGTTTCATCCTTACATCTTTATGCTTTACAACTCAAGGTGATTCCAGGGTTGATTAGTTCGAACAATAGACACCACGGCAATCTGCTCATAATCAACAGTTTTTGGCTAAAATTGATAAATTTTAAAAAAAAGTACAAATTTGAGGAATATCAGCATACTGGGAGCATCCTTCAGTTTTCTTATTTTTTATATTTTATTGTTGGGCTTTTTGCCCATTGTGTCAATTAAATAAATAAAAAAATAAAGAACTTGACTCAGAATGCAACTATATAATTTTACAGAATTCTGAACCCACTTTCCTAGTCACGTTTATAAATTCCAGACAAGTATTTCCATGAGAAAATGATTAAAATGTGGCATTACCTGATGGGCATCATTCCAAAAGTGATGTTCTTTGGTGACATATCATAGGTACACTTGACTTTGTAAATTTTGTCAGCTTTCGTCATGACCACGCTGTGATGCTGAAGAACAACTGTATTGGAAAATACTCCGGTCTGGAAAAGAATAGAAGAAAATGACAATACTTTACAGAGAGGCAACAAGGGTACCGTAAAGACACATAGGATGGACAATATGGACATGCTGAAAGAGTGATCTTCTTTCTCTTTTTTTCTTCTTCTTCTTTTCTTCCTTTTTTTTCTTTTATTTTCTTTTTTTCCTCATATTTTTCTTTTATCTAATTTTTTTTCTTTTCCTTATTATTTATTCTTATCTTCTTTTTTTCTTATTTTTTTTCTATTCTTCTTTTTTTCTTACGTTTTTCTTTTTTTTCTTATGGTTTTTCTTTCTTTTTTTACCTTTTTCTGACTTTTTTTTTCTTTTTTCTTGTTTCTTTCTTTTTCCCCTCGTTTTTCTTGCGTTTTTCAAGCCTTCCAGAAAAAAGGAGGGGGGGGGGCTTGAGCCTCTGAAGCCTCCCTATGGACCACCACATATGGACTTTAATGATTTGTGCGAGGTATCTATAAAGAATTGATTATTTTTCAAGTTTGATAATATCAGGAGCGGATTCACAAACAAAGTTACTAAACAAAATTTCAGACAAAGTTCAAGAAGATTCTGGTGCATAAAAATTCCTTGGCTAAGGGTTATACTTACAACAGACTGAGTGTTACAATCTTGGCCACTCATGGTGAGATCCAGCCTGAAAAGATCGCTGTTCAGGACATCGATGTTGCAAGTCTCCGATCGTCCGAGAGCATAAATTCGACCATTGAACGGTTTGTTGGTGCGTACTTGAACTGCAATTCTAGTGTCTTTGCAATGTACAGAGACTGAAATGAGAATTACATATTGGATAAGTATCTGGGAAGAAAAGAGGAATCACACTTCGTCAATAAAATCATATAATATCCGTAAACTCCTTGGATTTTGGTGCAAGTAGGCAACCCGCAATAGATACAGTCTTGCCAGATGGAGGATAAAAAGCCGTATCGCCCCCATTTAAATCAATGTAAAACGTACGGCTTTTTCACCCCTCTCTGGCAACACTGAATAGATATCACATTGAATTTGGGTATTACAGGTGGCCTACCTTTGCTAAAATCTAAGGAGTCAATTAAAATTATTTAATTTGTCGACTATACATCATAGAGCTTGTTTCAGATAACTTTGAACTTTGAGGTTGTGCAGTTCTACATTTTCATTGGCTGCTGACATCGAAAAGTAGTACAGTTGAAAAATGATTCCTGGGAACTGCACAAGACTGTCAGTCTAAAGTTATCAGAAGCAAACTCTAATTTGCTGTAGGTTTGGCTAGGGCCTTACTCGCTTTATATGAAAATTACGACAAAGTTTAGTCTCCATGATCTTGTAAACCTAGGGCATTAGACAATTGGTGTTACAACTTACCGCATCCATGAATAAAATATGAGAGGAATTCACATTTAGATTATCGACTGCTAGAAATACTGATTAGAAGTGTTCGAAGTTTTCCTCACAATTAGCAAAGATGGATAAAGTAGGTTAAGTTTCACAGCTGCGCGCCTCCATCAAGAAGCTGGCTGTAAGGTAGGATATAAGGCAAAAGCAAAAAACTTCAATTTCAGAAATGATCTATAGAAATCTATTTCTGCACAGAGAAAACTTTAAAACTTCGATTGCCCAAATATCTGCACAGTAAATAGATTTTAGGTCAGTTAAAGTTTTTGTCTTGCAGAGATAGCTTTCTACATGGTTTATGAAATTGTATTTTTTGAAATCGCCTGTCTTAGCTCCTCAATAAATGATATCAAGGAAATTCATAACTGTATGATTGGATCATAAGAATCTGACCGACGAACAGCAAACCAGAGATTGAACAGAGGCACTCGCCTAAAAAACCACAATACAAGTTCTTTAGCAAGAACTCTTAGTTTTGAAGAGTTTCGTGGAGGAGGGCTGTTGACATTTTCAGAGATTTCAACGCACTGTTTTTTCAGGATGTAATTAAAAACATTAGACTACCAATAACATTTTCTTTCAAACGAGAAGTAGGTTTGCACAAAATTTTTTGTTTTATGCGCTTTGAATAGCTGATCTACCGAGTCAAGAGATAATCAATGCCGAATTTGACTTACCATCATAACAAGTTCCTGTTTTATCGCAATTGATGTCTGTCCTGGTGAGATTGTTCAGGGTCGGATCGTCGGTTGTCTCAAAGACGACAGGAATTGTTTCATGAGCAGCTCCCAAGGACTCTGTAAAGCAAAATAGAAGGTACGATATTTAAAATTAAAATTTTAAAAATGGAGATGTAAGGAGCCAAAACTAGCTAGACTGAAACAATTGGTAAGGAGTGCAATTGAAGAAATTAGAAAGCCATTCCGTCATTCCAAAGCCGGCATTCCATCGGTGTAAATTTTAGAGAAGCTCATGATTTTGAGTCGGTAATTTATGAGGTGGTCAGTAGTCACCATAAGAAGGAGTCATAATACAAGAGGTTTGCTCATTCTGAGAAATAAGTCTTGTTTTCACTTTAAAATATCTTCCAAAAGACACTCCTCACATTTAATCAGCCCTTCTTCAACAATTTGCCTCAAATGAGACCATCAGGGGCAGATTTACAAGTCTTGAGGCCCTAGGTACGCAATTTTAAATTTAAGGCCCCCAAGAAAAAGAGTAGGGTGCCTAGGGGTATGGTTTGGGGGTCCTCCCTATAATTTTTTATTTTTTAAAACAGGCATTGAAAGCGCAGATTTAAACTGTTTTTTCCAGCAAAGTTGTTATTATCTGATCATTTTACCATTTTTCATTCTTCTTTTCTTTTCTTCCCTTCGTAAAGTGAGGCCCCTTAGGTCTGCGGCCCTACGCAGTTGCAAAGTTTGCGTAATGGTAAATCTGCCCCTGGAGATCATTTCCAGAAAGGGGGCCAGTTAAGCGCACGGAAAAAAAACTACGGTGAAATTAACCATACAATAGCTGATT
This sequence comes from Trialeurodes vaporariorum, assembly GCA_011764245.1. Taxonomy (NCBI): domain Eukaryota; kingdom Metazoa; phylum Arthropoda; class Insecta; order Hemiptera; family Aleyrodidae; genus Trialeurodes; species Trialeurodes vaporariorum. Next base: position 12,305,203 of record VMOF01000220.1, read on the forward strand.
TTGGCACCTGCTAGATGTTATGGCAATGTTAACCAAAAGTATACTATGTTTTGACTAGGTACTAGGTGATGTTACCTGATTGCATGTCGAATTTACTCAAAGTATCGGTAAATGTACCATCCTTCTGGTCAAGTTTACCATAACATCTAGCAGGTGCCAAAATCAGCTATCGTATGGTTAATTTCACTAATCTTTTTTTTCCGTGCGTAATGTGCGTTTTACAGGTGATAGTCTCTCTTCAATCACAATGCTGAATTCACAGAAAGAACCCACTTGTTCTTTGAGGGGTCCTTTTTCCTCATGGATAAATTGACTTAAAGCCTACTATAGCGACAACAGATACCATGGAAGAGCTTCGCTGAAAATGAATAGGTAGCAACTTTGCAAAAAGGGTGACGAGAATTTCGGGGGGCGGACGATGCTTGTTGAAAAGTCAATTGCTCAGTTGCAGGAAAAGTACCAAAGAGCTTCAGACGCTTTTGAAACATTTAAAATGACTTTGAAAGTGTTGACGGCGAATTAGACAACAACAATAAAAAAAATAATAATAGGTCAAATCTGAGGTGATATGAATTATGTCTATACATATGCACCAATAAACATTATTTAAAATTAAAATTCAATTGTAAAATAAATTTTGAAAGAACGTTTTCCAAACCCAATATTCAAATGTCCTCAAAACTGCTAGCCTTTAAGTTTAGCAAAAAAAAATAAAAAAAAAATCATAGTGTTTACTTACTCTCACAGTAGTTTTCGTAGTACGAGCCAACTCGCGTTCCGTCATCGATCAAAGGTCTTTCGGCGTTGAGGAAAGTGCTTGGGCCATCAGGCAAGGTCTTATGATCTAAATGGAAAAGCTGGCAGTTGTATGATGTTCCAATGGGAGGGCCTTTGTACAAAAATGACCGGCATAAGAACTCGTTTTCGATCTCACAAGCTAACCGACAAGCAGCTTCACTGGTTACCTGAAATTTAAGATAACTCGTGGTTAAAACTGCAAAACATGTAAGCAGCTAACGCTTAAATTCGGCTGTAAATTCCATGGTAAATTTACTTTTTACAAGATAAAATCCGTCGGAGCGAAACGAAATATTCTGCTGCAAAATTCCGAAATGAACGGCAGAGCACTCTAACCGCAAATACTAAACTCACAATCAGTAATTTCACGAGAAGTTTGATAAGAAAGAAAGTGTCACAACAAAAGTTGAGAATTTAACCGACAGAGTGCAGCGCCGCATACATCGATACGGCGCGCAATTCAAATGTACGCGGCTCTCTCGAACACCCGCAGAAAGTGTATCAATACTAATATTCTTCAATGGGTCGAGTACAGTGTCCAATGACAAAGAGCTACTTTAAAAATGGTTTCTTTGGTTTAAATTAAAATTTCTCATGAACAAATTACGGACTAATATGCATAATGATCCAAACAGCACAAATAAAATATTGTTTCAAGTTGGTTCAAAAGTTATAAACATGGAGGGAGGAAAAGAACCACGCCTCATTCTTCCAACTTCGTGGGAAATAGAAATATTTTCTGAAGGTTATTCGACATTCGCTCTGCTTTTGAGCCGTGAGCATAGGATAATGCGAGTCCTGTTTTGCTTACGGTATCTTACTAAATTGAAGGCGGTTTTTAAAGTTGGACGTTTTGTTTTTTTTTAAATCATTGCCCCGATGATTAAATAACTCGATAGAATAATCTCGTAATTGAGTGATTTTTAATTTTAAAGCTCGAACTTAAACGCTTACGAGTTACGTTTCGGATGAATTTTTCTCGAGCGTAAACGTTTCAACTCCTTTTCCTCTCCAGAAGTAATACAGATGCAAGAATGAAAAATTGAAGTTTAAGAAAACAAAACAAAAAACAAAAAAACAAACAAAAACAAATTAGAATTTGATAATAAATCGTGCTTTCTTAAATTTTCTAGTTTCTAGTCCCTTAGGATAATTCAAATTCAATTTTGTTTAGGTAAACATAGTAGAAATTGATCTGATGTAGTGATTTTTCTGCAATTTTCTGAGCAAATTAAGTCATACGGCTTGGATAAAAAGTTATCAAAGTTTAGAATCATATCCGAATGAACTTTACAAACCTGGAGTTCTTTATCGACGTAATAGTGGAGGCTGGCGTATTGAGCAACTTTATCCTCAGCGACGCCAATCCGGGGTACCTGGAAGACTCTGTTTGATTTGCAAGCTTGGTTTCCTTTCAGACACAAATTCTCGAAATAGTCGATGCCTTGAGCGTCGACGAATTGCACGTACTGACCGGTGGTCCTTCGATCTGAATCGCTTAGATGACACTGGAGGGTCACGTAGTTGTACTCAACAGACCTACAGGTGAACCGATGCTGCAAAAAAGAAAATTTATGAGAAAATGTGGAGAGAGATGTATGAATAGACATGTTACGTGTGATCTGGCAACGATGCATATCATCCCAAGTATATTAACCCTCATCATTGATCACATTTTTTAAATTTTTACATTTTGGGGGGGGGGGTACATTTTTTCTTTGCATATTAACCCAAGTAGAATATGGGTTCGAGGGCACGCACCGTGTGCCCTCTATTTAATAGTTTGATATTTTTCAAGGGTTGAAATGGACGAATTACGATGTTGCTACATTGCACGCGAAGGCCTTTGGACATGAGCAAATCAAGTTCAGAGGTAGACAACAAGAGTGTTTGGCAATTATAAACTTTCAAGTTCCCCGAATTTCCCCTGATTTTCCATTGTACCTCTCGACTTTTTCATGATGTCATGAAATCATCCCAACGTAGAAATAATAAAGACGACTAAAAATTCATCCAGTAGAAAATTTCAATTCATCAAGTACTTTCATTTGCTTATTCAAATACACACAAATTCAGACCCTTACAAATCTGTCCCATTTTGGACCATGCTTCGTTTTAGCGTGTCTAAATGGTAGATACATTGATACATCACAATTCAAAAGCCAGGAACCGATGAAAGAAAAAAAGAGAAAAAAAGAGGTCATTTACCGGTTCCCAGTTCAACTCCGAAGATTTTCTCATTTTTTTTTATTTTTTTTTTATTTATTTTTTTTTAAAACAATCAAATCCGCTCACAAAGAGATCAAAACTCGAAAGCAGCGGTCGTAAAAACTGAACGTCGCGAAATTTGTTCCAGGCAATAGCACTATTGCATATCATACGTGTATGCCCTATGGCCCGATAGCCATGACTTGTGGTACTACCGCGGTGGTCCTGAGGAGAGGAGAAATGATATAACTGGACTTACCTCGTTCAAACACGCGGCCAGACAAGCTTCTTTGGTGGATGTGTAGATCAGAGCGTTATCAAGGCCACGAATCATTTTGTTCGGGACCCTCTCGAAAGCCCACGGTCTGAGACAGACGTTATCTGAAATCATAACAGGAATAATATAATTCGCTCTTGAGACAGGACAATCACATTAAAATGGGAGGCCAATTAGCGGTTTTATGATCTCTTACGCACCCTCTCGCGATTCGGAGCCCCCCGTCTCCTTAAACAGGCTCGAATTGAAGTACCAAGTACCTAGACCTACCATGAGTACAGAGTACCATGCAGACTCACATTCTTGCGAATGATGCTCAGGCTACTAATGGAGCTGCACTCGATCGGGCAGCGGCTATGGGGTCGGGCGGTCAATGCAGTGCGGTGCGGTCAAAACCAACGGTTCGGGCCAGAGACACTCGAAAGTATTTTGGAGTTGGTTTAAGGGGAGGTTGTAAGCAAACAAAAATTTAATTTTTCTTTTACATTTTTTTAAATTGTTTATTATTTTTTGTTCAGCATGTATCGAGGGTAATTTGTATACATTGCATTAGTGTATGCAAACGCTTGGGTAGAGAAATTTTAAAGGATTTTTTTTTTTTTTTTTTTTTTCCAAAGAATTTTCCCTCTTTAAACTGCTCTCCTGAAAAGCTGTGTTTTTCAATATTTGGAGCACGTAACTCAAGTTCTTTTGCACCAAGAGAGATCCTTTTTTTTAAGCGTGCCGTATATATACGGTACGCTTCTTGTTTTCATTTTCATATCTAATATATAAGTCCAATGCCTTGCTTATGGCAAAACCTTTGGCGGGAAGGTTTGAAAAATTAAAAACGTATTTTCTTAAAACTGGTTTCATTAATCGTTAATTTATTGCTGCAATCCAGGAGGTCTCGGCGTCTATTTTCTTAAAATTGTAAAAGTTTTGGTATTCCTGTTAATTTCAATAAGTTATTAAGCGTCAAAGTCGAATTCCTTCAAACGAGAATTCCATACAGGTCCAGCAACCTAAGTCATTTGTGCCAACCTATGAGTCGAAATTCCAAGGCAGGAGGGAGGTGGAAACATCCTTCACAGAAACCCTCTTTGCCCCTCGCCTTTGGGCTCCACCGGTCTCAAGATTTCTTCACGGTGCATTAAGCGCTCGGTTCTCGCATCGTAAAAGTGTCAAAATCGGTTTGACGAGGGTACATCGAAAAGAAGCGACGAGGTATTGATGAAGAGCGGGAGGGGTATAGAAAAGAGAGAGGCTCATTCATATCCTTAAGTAGACCTGTTTAGTGATGACGTCACGATCAGAGTTGGTTCCAAACAAATGCTCTATCTCGCTCACTCTCGTGGATTTACCAGATCCAAATTTTCGAACGCAAATTCATGCTAGTTAACCAACAGTTTTCTCAAATTTTATTGCACCATTAGATTCCACTTGCCTTAAAGTATCTTTTCACTGTAACATAATTCCTAAAAGATCACAAGCGAATTTGCAATCACAGTTATACCGAAAGACGTTCTACGTTTTCTCCTTGTCTTACTCACGGTCTCTTATGGGAGTATCACCGCCATGACACTCAATCATTCTAACTTCTCTTCGTATCGAAGCTATTGTTCGAGGTACAACACATGCCATGATGGTGCTGATGAGCCTATATCCTAGAATTTTGTGCTCTTAAGAAACTGTGAGTGTGACAAGGACAAAACATAGGACTTTCTTCGATATAACTGTGATTGTGCATCGATGCGCGATGTTTCAAAAAGTTTGTGATAGCGGGCTCATATTTTATCACTGAGAAAAAAGTGGCTGTTAAAACTGTAAGAATAGAACCATAGATGTATTTCGCCTTATTTCAATCATAAGACCTATCGTTGCTATAATCAGCGCGCTTGAATCTACACGAATTTCGATTGTCTCTATGGAATTTCGATTATTTCTATGGGAAATAAAGCGCGGGAATATATATCCAATCGGAAATTTTTTTGAAACAATCGGAAATTTTTATAAGGGACGTGGAACCCAAATGGTGTGATAAACACAACTGGTGTAAAGAACGTGTTGTTTACTAGCACTTGTTTTTGAAAATTTGGACCGTGTTTCGTATGGGAAAACCCACGAGAGCGAGTGAGACGGAGCCTTTGTTTGGAACCAATTTATTTCATGACGTCACACTAAACAGGTCTTTGCATCGGAAACATTTGAAATTCTGGGGGATCGGCAAATTGAAAGCCCCTCAATGAGCGTCGATGGAATCAAGGGATTTTTGAGGACATTTTTGGCGTTTTGTTGAAAAATAGGTGTTTAAAATCCAGAACACAGGGAGCCAGAGGGGTAAAATTCGCATTAATTGCTCTAAAAAGTGAGAGGGGCTGTCACGTGTCTTCCACCCCTGGACAGCTTCCTCGCTGCGGCTATGGAATTGACTCTGGAATAACTTATTTACCTATCCTAAAAAGTTCGTTGCATGTACAAAATTTTTCACTGGAAGCTTCTTCAAATTTTTGAAACTATAGGTCCATATGGAACTTTGCTTTTCCAACACGAAAAATGATATCGACCGACGGCAACAGAAAAAAAAAATAATATGACAAAGCGTTATAGTGAATAATGGCATAGTTTTAACTGTAAACTTTCGATACTTTTCAAGAAAATAAATGGGGAGAGGGGGAATTAAAATCCACAAACGTCTTAAACCTCCACACCTACTAATCTATACCCCTAGAATTCTTAATGTGTAAAGGGCACCTGAAATGGTTAGTTCTGTACATTAAAGGATTATTGTTTCATGAATTCGCAAGTGTTCCATTTATGCATATTACGTATCTACATCGTGACAATCGCAATAAGTGCGCTGACAGCACCTAAAACGGAAAAAAAGAAGAAAAAAAAACTGTTTATTAATTAGAATCACGGCTTTTCCGAAAATGACACTTTTTGACTTCAAAAGAACGCAACCTCATTTTTGATCCCTGAACAAGCCGTTTAAAAGGTGGAGGGATTTAGAAATATCTATTGTCTATAGTTTATGTGGGTAAAAAAGATCGAGCCCTATCAAATAATTTTCTCTTTTCAGCTTTCGATGGGTTTGTTGCAAATTTTTGCTACAGTGCTATAGAGTTTTGATTCTGATGTAAAATTGTCTGAAAATTACATTGGCGGCATCAAATAGTCATAAAATCCACTAATAAACCTAAAAAACGCATTATAAAGAAAGCCAAAATTGCAGTCGTAAAGCCGAACAATCTGTGCACGCGCACGACGAACATCAGAGATAGGTGACCCATTTTCCCTTTTTTCGTTAAGGGGGGGGGGGAGAGAGAAAATATCTCTACAGTCAAACTGTGATTTTAAAAATGTGCATGGTCAAGATGTTGTCTTTTGTGAAGGGGGCGAGGGGGGAGCAAAATATCAAGAACAGGGTGTTTCAAAACTTGAGTGCCAAACTTATGGAGTGTATTTTTGGGGTCAACATACATATATATAAGACTTTATTTTCCTACATGAGTATGTGCTGCAAATGTTCCTCTTCTGAGCTAGAGCCCTCCAAAGTTTTGAAAACAAAAAACAAACACAAAATAACAACGCCTTTGACTCATCTCCTTACAGATACATCTGATCTAAATTTATTTTTTTCATAATTTCTCACCAAACAAGCTCAATTGGACAGCACTTGTCACAAAAGAACCGAGTGACATTTTTGATAAAATTGAGTTATTGATTGATAGAGCTAGCAGTACTGAATCTCGAAGCAACAAGTGCTTCTTCTATAATAACAACTATTTCCCGTCAAAATTCCAGGTAAAAGTGAGCTGGTGAGCCTCATTAATGTCATTGTCCATATGATGAAATAAAATGAGAACTTGGTTCCTTTGGCTGATTAGGTTAAACCTTAATCCGAGTCACGTAAGGAACCAACTCCGACTTGGTTCCTTTTATAGAATTGGGAACGGACTTAAGTCCGGATTAACGGATTTTAAAATAATCAACAGTGTAAACCAACTCTGCCGTTTGGTTTCTCTTAAAGTTTCGTTTTTCGTGATTATGCCAAAAAAAAGAAGAAAGGAACCAAGTCACTTTAAACGCTAAAAATTAAGTACCTTTCCTACATAGTAAATTCCAATTTTCCGGTGTTGAAATGCAAAAACACAACACGGTAGTTGAATGAAATCAAAACGTAAGTAATTCCAAGTTTTTTGTTTAAATGCTAGCTCTTCAACTTTGGACTCAATTTTCTCGAGATCAGCTCCATGTTGAATGCTGTCTAATTATTATCATTGCTAGCAAAAGCATTAAAGCTGTTCAGACTTTAGTGGCACGCTTTTCCAACACCTGCGTGTTGGAATTTTCCCTGCTTGTTTTGTTTTTTTTTTTTGTTTTTTTTTTTAAATGTTTACACGCAATCGATAGCGACCCGATACGATTATGACACGGTCCTTAATAATCAGCTTGCCGGCTTCCTGCCGAAACCCCGTTTTGAGAAAATGGTTTTTGAAATTTTAAAATGTTCTCACTCTATACGGGAAGATACCAGGTAAGTACATTTTCGTGAATCATTGCTCAAACGGAGGTTTTAGCAATCCTAATGTTTGTATGTATGCACATGAGTATTTGAGGATATGACAATTTGATTGAAGCCATTTACCCAAAAACTGGCTCTGGCGCCAGAACCAGTTCATCGATGGCTTCAACATTTATGTATAAGACACAACATTTGCCAACACGGGCGGATACAGAAATACAATTTTCCTCTCTTTCCTCCCATTTGAGCACATGTATTGGAAAAGGATAGCATAGGGGGCCAACCACGTTACTTTAGCACCTATCTCCCTCCTTCTGTAATGCACGTATTCAAATGGGAGGAGAGAGAGAAAGAAAATCTCCTGGATCCGCCTGTGTTTGCGAAATGTGTATTTATGGTTTGTTTTTAAGCAATAGCCATTTGAAATGTATTTTGAAACATTTCTGCCGTTTTGTGGATATTTAACGGTATTCTAAAATCCATCGGTGATTTTAGCGGTTGAAGAGAAGATTACAGAATTACCGATATTAGTTGACATGTAATACAGAATGGTTACCTAAATACTCAAACCAGTAATCTTTGCTCCAACTGTTTGAATTATTACCCCGATTGTATAATGTCATCAAATATCCGCAAAACGGCTGCACTCGGTTAAAAGGACGAAAGATTGGTGCGACAAGGAGAGTTGGAGTCGTAATTAGACCGAGTTGACGATCAAAAACCTTTTTCGAAGGAAGAGGAGACAGAGAATGTGTTTTAGTGTATATTTCCGCTTTCTTTTTCTTCATTCGAAATGGGTTTCCGATCATCGACTCGATTCGATTACTGTATTCGAGCGTTCATAATCACTTCGCTGAAACGGTCCTTTCCACAGAGACAACAATAAAACACAGATTGTAGCCCGAATATTTTACGATTTAAAAGAAAAACCACATTAAGATGTGATCCAAGCTAAAACACAATTAATAAAATACGGGATGTTTCGAGGCTAAATTGCAACCATCGTCAGCAAAATAAAATAAGGTGAGTGCTGCAATGAATGCATATATCGCGAGCACCGAAGTGAGACAAGAGGAGAGGTTTCTTATTTTATTCGGCGGATGTTGGGTGCAATTTTTAGCCCCGAAACGTCCCCCGTATTTTACTAATTATTATTTTTTAAAGCTTTAATCCTATTTAACGTATTTTTATAAACATAAACTGCATTTTCACCGGTTAGTTTCTCAATTCCGTTTTTGTGTGACTCAGGTTAGTCGCAGGTAAATAGCAATCCTAGGCAAATAGCAATCGGCTTGCTATTCGCCTCGGCACAAAACAAGCCTGTGCTCGGATCATCATAAAGAATGAATCTTACTATAACTGGACCTTCAAAAATGATCGGACCAAAGTTTACTTTGGCTTATTTGAAAGGTAAGCACCTGACAAATGCAACAGTGACCATAGATTGGTTTTTCTCTCATCCCTCCTTATGCACTGACTTTTCAAAAGACGAATTCATTTGAGTTGTAGTCAAAGCAAAAAGCCAATCAATAAAAACTCAATCTATGGTCACGACTGCATTTGTCAAGTGTTTAACTTTCGAATGAGCCAAAGTAAGCTTTGGTTCGATCATTTTTCAAGGCACAGTTATAATAAGATTCATTTTTATGATGATCATAGTACCGGCTGGTTATCTGCATCGGCGAACAGCTAGCCAATTGTTATTTGCCTGTGACGCAGACATGGCAAGAAAGCGCGCAAACTTGTCGCAGCAGAAAATATTTCCGAGCTCCTTCAATCTCCAACATCGGCAAAAACAAGTACCGCGGAGCAGGAACATTTAGCTACCTACTCATTATGAGTGAGCGAACAACCGGATAGGAGATGATCGATAATTTGCGACCGGAAAGGAGGGGCATTTACGAAGAGTTTTGTCTGGAATTTTTATAAAATATCCATTCCGATTATGATGAGAAAGTAGATATAAGATTAAGAGCTTGTGTTTTATTTCGACCTCTTAAATTGATCGTTACGAAACGAAACAAACTGGACTGCATCCACACTATACCTACAGTCACGGTGTCTCATCCGCGATTCCAATTCAGCATTTCCTTAATGACCCTTTTTCCTCAACCCTCTCTTTTAGATAGTGGTTTTGGTCGTCAATGGACACCTCAACACAACTGTCCTTTAATGGATTTTGGACATTAGCTGCGAATTCGTCAATCATGTAATCTTTGCGCGCCTAAATTGACACCGACCCATCCGAAGCATTAATCTTTTTACGAGCGATAGCTCGTCTAAGGGGGGGGGGGAGAACATAATTTTCCCTACACTTTTTGATGTGTGTATCGCAGTTTTAAAATATTAATATTTTTTTATTTATGAAGTAGTTTTGAATGATAATGAACGAGCGATGGGGAATGACACCCTAAGTTTATTAACTTCTAACGTGATTAACGTGACGGATCCAAGGGATGAGGGGGGGTAGGGTACCCAAGGAGCTGATTCTGCTCTTTTAGACGAGCCGAGATGAGATAGAGGGAATCGATTAATCCCATTAATTTAAACGGAGTCACGTGACAGATTTCGAGTCATTTGAGGACGGAGAGTCGTTCGGTATGAAATGAACGACTCGGAAGTCTTCAAAATTGTCACGTGACAGTCACGTGATGCCGTTTAAACCAATGGGAACGATCGATTCCCGATATCTCGTCTCGTCTCGTCCAAAAGAGCAGAATCAGCACCCTGGCCATGCAGCAGGCTTATTCCGCTCTTTTGGACGAGACGCGAGATAGCGGGAATCGATAAATCCCATTGGTTTAAACGGCATCACGTGACAGATTTCGAGTCATTCGAGGGATGGAGAGTCGTTCGATCTGAAATGAACGACTCGGAAGATTTTAAAATTGTCACGTGAGTCACGTGACGCCGTTTAAACCAATGGGAACGATCAATTCCAGCTACCTCGTCTCGTCTCGTCCAAAAGAACAGAATCAGCCCCCAGAAGCCTCACATTTAATCTAACTTAATTGAACTAAAATTATCAACAGAAAATAGCCCAACTTTGCTTCTTGAGTATTCAAAAGTTTGGAAAATTTCAAGGTTCCTGGGAATGCGCCCCCTCCCCTTAGACATACTTTTTGGACTCACCACTGACCAAAATAACAAGCAGGGTTTCAGAGAGTCGACGGAAGGGTCCGTTTAAATTGTCCTTCATTCACTCGAGGAGGGGGGGAGGGATTTGTCGTGATCGAAAGGAACTAGCGGGATGTTTACTTTTCCTTGTAGCTATTTCTATTCTCGAGACATATATAACCATACCCCTCATCTTACCACCACATTAGACTAAAGCAATGTTGCCAAATTTGATGGGAAATTCAAAAATCCCACATCTGAGTTACAAGGGAAAATGGGTATAATAATTATACACGAAATGGCAGCCTTGGGCTTTGAGGCCTCTTTTAACGAGCTTTCACGCCTTCCGCATGGCCATGGCCACATCAGCATGAAGCGGCGAGCCTATTAAAAGCCGCAAAACCATCGATTGTTAAAAAGGGGCTTGAATAACGGCCATGGACGGACGGCCGAAGCTCTCTGATGCTGCAAAGAGAAGACATCGGTAAATTACAGTTATCACGCGGTGAAGTGGAGCCGTTTCAGCGTGTGGTCCGCTGACGTCGTTGTTCGATCCGTCGTTCCGTCGTTCCGCCGAGGCCGGACCAGAACCAGAAACGCTGGCAAAGGGCGGACACGTGAACGACAGGCGTCGGAACGGAGAGAAATGGCGACGTCGCCAAATTTAGCCGTATTTTTCAGAAAATTGAGACGAGCTTCCGATGAAGGGCTTGTAAAACTGGAAAAATGTACGATGACATTAAAAATAAAGTATCTCGGTTAAGATTATTATTGTTAACCCTTTCCGTCACAGTGTCCATTATAAGGGACGACATTTTACAAGGAGCCTTATGGAAATTCGGAAAAATTGACTCACACATGAAATCATATGAGAAAAGTTCGTTCAATGGGGCAGTTGCAAGGGTCTGAAATGTTGTGTTTTTTATAAAGAAAATGATAGTACTTGTAGAGCTGAGAACAATGGTGCCTTTGGTTTTTTCGTAAGTGCCCCGGTTTTGGAGATGCACACGTTCAAAGTTGTAGAAAATCGTGGGCGTAGTGACGTCACTACGCGGAATTCCCATTTAGAACAATGTATTTTGGGCCAAAATCTCATCTCCGGAACAATGTGACTTAACTAGAAACCAAAGGCATTTTTGTTCTCAGCTTATTAAGGACTTTGATTTTCTATGTAAAAAACGAAACATTTTAGACCCTTGCAACTGCCCCATTTAAAGGTATAGGTTTCAGATTACAGTGACACTTCTTTCATAATTCATGACAGAAAGGGTTAAATTTTTCGATTGTTTTTGGAAGATCGGAATATAGCTGGGTCGGTGTTTATGTTTCTTGTGTCACCACATATCAGTGAAAAAATTATCTTAGGAGCTGAATTGATTGATCGTTCACAAATGCTTATTGATTTGGAGGATAAGAGGGTCTATTTCAAATTCAGGCGCAATGTTCCTATTCCATTCTTGGGGTTGATCCCGTAAAGCGATCCAAATTGTTGAGCTGATTGATAGCTGTTATTGCGAGTTTGTGGCTGATCGTGTACTAAAACCAATTTTGACCAATTTCGAATTTTCAATGAGGCACTTGCAGGGGTCGGAAATTGTGTGTTTTTATGAAGAAAATGATAGTAATTGATGAGCTGAGAACAATGGTGCCATTGGGTTTTTTATAAGTGTATCGGTTTTGGAGATACACACGTGTAAAGTTGTAAAAAATCGTGAGCGTAGTGATGTCATTACGCGGAATTCTCAATTAAAACAATGTATTTTGGGCCAAAATATCATCTCCGGAACAATTGGACTTAATTAGAAACCAAAGGCATTTTTGTTCTCAGCTTATTAAGTACACTTTCATTCTCTTTATAAAAAACACTGCATTTCAGACCCTTGCAACAGCCCTATTGTTGACCTGAAGGTGTCCACGGATTATTGATTCCCGTCAAATGTGGGACTTTAAAGAAGAATACAGAAAACCGCACACACTTTGTACTAAAATTTGTTTACAGAATTTACGCTTTTTCAAGAAAAACTCTAAAATGGGCACCCGGCTTAGTCCTTAAACTCTTGAAAGTCACAAAATTTGCTCAAAGCTTATATCTGAAAGAGTAAAGATTTCGACCAGGGTACTTTCTTTTGAAAGTTATCCTGTGTGAGAAATTAGCCGTATTAAAAAAATCGTCGGAGGACCTGATCGCAGTGTTGCAAAATGTATGGGAATTTTCTTGATTTTTAGGATTTCCGACCTCGAACCGGATAAACGTGGGAATTTTGAATTTTGGAAATTTTTTCGGAAATTATTATAAACGGTAGTGGGAACTGACGGGAAATCAAGGTTTTTGAGCTTTTACATGCTATAAAATGAAGAAAATTGAAAAAAAATACTAGCTCTGACAATACTCATTTTAGATATTAAATTAAATCAGAGTTGCAAATAATTTACCTTTTTCTTTTGGGATCATAAATCAATTTTAAATCACTAGAATTCGATAGGTACTGTTATAACATAATCAGAACTGACCGCTCTCTTGAAAAATCAATATGAGAGGGAAATTCAAATTCTACAACAAGAAACCGGCAACTGCGCAATGCCGATAAACTGATCTAGTTTGATGCCGTAATACTAGTATATGATTTATAGCTTCGATGCATCGTTTGGTTTCAAAGAGAGTAATAACCTCAAAATTGGAGGTTCTACTCTTCAGGTATAGTAAAGTTTACTGTCAATTTATATTTAATGATTTCAATGTTTGAAAACAATTTATTTTTTTACCACTGGGAAGAAAAAAAAGCTAGTTAAGTAAACTTTACCGTAAATTATGGTTACAAAATTAAAGATATAGAAAGAATCTCTGCTGCACTTATTAAAGAATTTTGTTATATGAAAACCTAATAGTGCAAGCCCCCCCTCTATCAAAAAGTGCCTCAGCTCCTAAAATGAAAGAGGACCTTAGAAACCTTTTCAAAGATAAGTTGCCAGGCATTGAATGCGAGCAATACTACGTTCATCTGCCTCACTCGCACCCATTGGTGCAGATGGGACTTTTCTCGTTTAGTTTGATAAGTATAGTGATTTTTTTTTTAAAAATACATTTGAAACCATGTTAATTTGGTCGTAAAAATGTGTACCATCAAGATACAAAGGGTTAAACCTGGCAACAGAGGCGGTGCCAACCCGCGAGTGGTGACTCGGTGAGTAGTGAGTGTTGAGCGTGTGTTCACGGCGGCCGGGCAACACCGATTGTGACATTTGTGAGGAGTAAAGCGACTGCAAGTACACAGCGCTGCCAAATTTAGTGAAAAATACACTAATATCCCCCCAAAGACTCAATTATTATGATCAATTTTTTTTTAGCAAATCTGGCAACACCGTGAGTACAAGTACTCACATACGAGTAGCCAAGCACAACTTATCATGCTTTTCAGTGACTGCGTGTCAATCATCATCGTATACGGCGAGTCCAGTCCAGCCCTTGCTCATGCTCAATGCCCCAATGGCACCGTCCATCCGCGTCCGTGCTCGCTACAGTTTAACGGACAATTCTCTCTGTCCACCCCCTCCCCCCTCCCCTACTCTTCCCCCTCTCCCCCACCCTCCCACCCATCCACACACTTATTTCTCCCCCGATCATGTTCATCAAGCATCAAGTTTCAAGTTTCATTCAAGAGAGCATGGAAGTGATAAGATGCTAGGTCGCGTTACAGAGAGAGAGAGAGGGAGAGAGAGAGAGAGAGAGAGAGAGAGAGAGAGAGAGAGAGAGAGAGAGCACGGTGGGCGATGTTTAGATACCTGTCCGATGTTTTTGAAGTCATGAGTGTCCGACTGTCCGGTCCTCAGATTCCTCCGTCCCCCGAGTATATCGGGTATGGCTTAAATGTCAGCTATAGGGATAGGACGGACAGACACATGGACTCGCGAGCGATGGAACGCAACGACAACAAACATCAGGCAACAGAAAACGGACAACGGGTCTGATCACTGTGTCAGTGTGCTCTGTGTGTATGCTGTGTGACACGACAGAAGAGTGACACAACGACGCAAATTAGTGTCCGTCGACGCTAACGTTCCGATGCCGATGGTGGGGCCTGCTGATTTCCCCCTCCTCTTCTTTTTGTTTGTTTTTTTGTTTATGCCGAGAGACATTGGATATAAGTACCTATATGCGATGATATACGTGCGTGTTTATCGAGATCATCAGAGGGAGGTGATCGATATGGATCTGCATTGCAAACCGCCCTTGACCGCGAACATGCCAATTGTGTTTTTTTGTGTGTGGTTTTTGGGAGATTGCGATGACTTCGAAGTCTTAGGGGTCCAATTTTAACACGTTCGTTGATATTCCTTTGAAACTTCCTCCACTTGAAAAGTGTCATTTGAAATACAAGGAGGGTAAGAAGAGGGCGAGGACAAACGGGAGGAAGATTTGGGGAAAATGAAATGAATGGGGCTCTTGCAAACTTTTGCTATAGGGGATTGAAGAAGTGATTCTTGCACAAAAACCTGTAAAAATGACGATGAGTACACTAAAAAATTACGAAATTCACTCTCAGAATCGGGCTTCATGCGGAAAGACGCAGGTATCATGGGAGATTCCTATCTAAATTGAGACATATCTCTGTGCTTTCGTAGAGAAAGTGACATAACAGACAGGAATCTCCCATGATACCTGCGTTGAAGCGCCATTCCAATCTTGCCTTCATGGCAGTTATGTGAGTTTATTACTGAATTTTAGACTTTCTTAGTGTGATTTTCGTGATTTCCGCTGGTTTTTACATCAGATTGGATTCCATAAGATCTCAGCAAAAGTTCGCACGAGTCCCATTGTGAAATATATTGGACTATGAGACTGATGGAATACTTACACGAAGAAAAGGTTGAATTGGTGGAAATGGAATGGATATCTTTTCATAAACTTTAAAAATGAAGATGGAAGGGTGCAGGAGGAAGGGTGTTGGAGGAAAGGTCAAGGTTAGTCCTAACCAGCCTTGAGATTGCCTCAGAATCTCAAAATTTCCCAACCTCAATTTCAAAGTTCCCGAAAAGATATCCACTATCCATTCCCCCGGAATATTATAGGGGGGTCTGGGAGTCTCCCCCAGAAAACAAAAGGGGGTCTGGGGGCCACCCCAGTTTTAGTTTAATGTGAGGAAGTGTTCTTGGGGTATTCCCTACAGTTTTTTAGGTTATCTAGCCGTTTAATGTCAAAATCCTTGATACATTCCGTGTATCAATCCACAGTGCATCGGTTGGGGTCGGTCCGCTAAACGTCACGCCACAACGTCGATAAATCGAAATTTGTTTGCACGACTTCATCAACGAGCCGATTCCGTTGTCTCCATGCTCAGCAATCGCTCGACAATCGACTCTCCTTCCTTCTATCGAGTATCGATCCATCGATGAAATCGCGATTGAAAAGAGTGGCAGGCAACGGCCCGCCCGTACCTTGACTCTCTCCTTTCGCATACGCCATTTAATTACATGTCAGTGGTGGCCACTGATAATCGAAGTGTCGCGTCACCGTCATTGTCGCGACGTCGCCGTTGTTACAGTATAATGTAATCTTTGTACTTTTGCAGACCTCGTGTTCAAGGTAGGACCGTGCGGACATCATGTGACATGCGCATCGGGGCACGACCGCACTCTTATAATGCAGAGGTGCCGTTTTGGGTATGTTTAATCGCATTTTTTAACTCACCGATAATTCCACCGGTTGAGAAAAAATTACACTACTTTATGACTCCAATGCTCGAAAATACTCTGATTTGTAATCTTTTCTCAATCGGCGGAATCGCTGTTGAATGAGGCACTTGCAAACTTTTGTTACGGGGGATGGAACAGTTGATTCTTGCATAGAAACCTGTAAAAATGACGAAGAGTACACTGAAAAATCACGAAATTCACTCTCAGAATCGGGAATTCACTTAAACGCCTCTTGTGTGGGGGTCTGGACCCCCTTCCTCCCCTGGACACCAAAATTTTCCATCAGGTGGCATCAGAAAGTCATTAAATGCAATAATAAACTCACATGAGGCGTTTAATGAAATCCAATATGGCGGAGAAATATTGAGCAATTTGTATGCGCATGCACCACGAACAACCAAGAATGGCCAACTTTGAAAACCTCACTGGAGGTAGAGGTTATGTGTTCGTTTACGTTGTGATTGGTTGTGATCGATATTGTGAGGTTGGCTATCCTTGGATGTTCGTGGTGCATGCATAAAAATTGCTCGATATTTCTCCGCCTTCTTGGATTTCATTAAACGCCTCTTGTGAGTTTATTACTGCATTTTATGACTTTCTGATGCCACCAATAGACTTTTCAGGCGATTTTTCATTAAATTAAACATTCTTAATCGTTGTAGCAAAAGTTTGCAACAGACCCATTTTGCCTGTGAGCAATCATTCGGAGACTTCCGGGGTGGAGGGCGAAGGCCGAAGAGAAGAAGAAGAAGATGACAAGTCGTAACTTATTCATGGGGGCTAGTGACTCACGATGCATCAACATCTCCTTCATGAAAATTTATTGAAAAGAATTGATATTTATTTGGATGTTCGATAGAATCTACGAATAATCAACATTCTTACACAGGTTCAAATGACAAAAAAACTGTACTTATTCTATGGTTTAAGAACCACCATTAGTTTGTCGTATTGATTTGGCAATAACTTTTGTTTAGAATTGGAATTGCGACTGATAACGCCAATTCGAATACTTCGGTTTGCTCCCAAACTTATTACACCGTATACACCGGGCGCGACTAAGTATATCCTGTGATTGATTTCAAAGAAACAAGCCACAACTAGAGGAATTTTATCACGAGTCAAAACAATACACGAACGATGAAAACCTGTGGCTGAGAATCACTTCAAAACGCTTCCTCTATACGAGATAATACATAATTCGGAGGAGCGGTAAGAAGAAAAACCCCGACTTAAAAACTTCGGGAGGCATTTTATAATTGGCTTGAAATTGGAAGAAAGAGATAGAAAAAAAATAAAAAAAATACAGGGAAGTTTTTAAAATTTCATGGTTCCGTTCGATTATTTAATTTTTTCTTCCCCCCCCCAACCCCCCTCTGCTAATGTATATTACTTTATCAATGAGTATATTATTTCCCTGTTGCGTGCGTTCATTCAACTATATGGCGGCGGAGCGCGTGACACGCGGTGGACTAAATATGCCGATTCACGATTTGCAGGCAGGGTAATAAGCTTCACAGATAGAAAAGGGAGGGGGTTGGAGGGGAGGGGGGGGTTGAAGACGATGAGCGGTGAACCGACCGATGCGATGGTCGGTGAGAATTCGCGGTCCGCTAGATGCGTGGTGCATTTTCATCGCCGGAACGCGGCCGGGCATCGGCCTGTAGGCATGGCACTTGGCAGGCAGGCAGGAACCGCGCGGCTTGCTTGGCCGGAGAGTTTTACGTTGAGTTGCGAGGCCATGGCCGAAGATATAATTTTTAAGGATCGCTGGACATTGGACGCTGGTCATCTTGGTCGGCGCGTTGCGCTGAGCGTTCTCGTCGCGACGCGACGATGCCTTGGGATTAGTCTCTTCTGTATACATTGCTTATAGTTACGCGTGCGCGGTAATGGTCAGCCACGTCGCTCTGTGGTTCGGATCGAAGAGAATTCTGGATATAGTAACATTTTTTGAGATTTTTCGGGGGAAAAACAATGAGCTATAACTTTAGAGTGGCACATCAAGGAACGTTCCGCTGGTTCATTGTTGTCCCCTAGGGCGCCGCCATCTTGCCGTAAAAATCGATTTTGAGGT
The DNA here is from genome assembly GCA_011764245.1 of Trialeurodes vaporariorum. Classification (NCBI taxonomy): domain Eukaryota; kingdom Metazoa; phylum Arthropoda; class Insecta; order Hemiptera; family Aleyrodidae; genus Trialeurodes; species Trialeurodes vaporariorum. Next base: position 12,323,878 of record VMOF01000220.1, read on the forward strand.
TAAATTTTGTAGGTTGTTTCCGGTTGTTTGGTAAACAAACTCGGGCATCGCCGGAAACGACCTGCAAAAGTTAACCTCAAACCTTGGAATCTGCCGTCCAAATTCCCGCCAAATTCCGAACGACCTACAAAATTTAACCTCAAACCTTGGAATCTGCCGTCCAAATTCCGCTTTTTCCCGGGATTCCTTCTACCCTGTGTGGCACAAGGTGGACCAGCCCGCTGCCACTCTAAAGTTATAGCTCATTGGGGAAAAACGGATATTTCTTCCTATAGGGCACATTTAGTTACGAGCACAAGAAAGAGAACAGCGTCTGTTTTAAAATATGTTGGTGCCTGCATTAACATAAGCATTTTCTCTCCCGGAGAAGCTGTCACTCCTCGAGTCCCTATATGTGAAGAGTTAAGACAAGAGGCCAGTCAACTTCTGATTGGTCGATGAGTTTTAGGCTCTATGGATGCCGCCATTGGATGCGATTTTGCACTTTTGTTTACAATCGCAGTTGTTCACCAACGGTATTTTACGGATAAAGAGTTAATTTTCGATTAATCTGTTAATTTTAATCATGGTACACCTCAAGAATGTTTATAAATCCCAAAAGAATCTTTCATAGCGTAAATAGACGTCGATCACCAAAAAAATTGAAAGACTACATCGTTAGAAACTCAGCGGCACTGTAATCTTTGCAGTGGACCAAAACACAACAACGGCTCTCATAATGTAAACAAATGTGCAAAATCGCATCCAATGGCGGCGCTCATGACTTCACTTGTCTTAACTCTCTACATACAGGGGCTCTAGTCACTGTCTTGTGCTCAAATCTAAAACTTAACTTTAAAGGCGGAATGGCGGCTTAAATCGCCGCTTTCCCCCCGAAAAATCGCCGAATTAGCCATATTCAAACACAAATCGGGTGTTCAAACTAATGGGGCTCTTGCAAACTTTTGCTGCAGGGGATTGAAGAGTTGATTCTTGCATAAAAACCTGTCAAAGTAACGATGAGTACACTGAAAAATCACTAAATTCATTCTCAGAATCGGGATTAATGGCGGAGAGACGCAGGTATCATGGGAGATTCCTGTCTAAATTGAGACATATCTGGATTTCCGTAGAGGAAGTGGCATAATTGACAGGAATCTCCAATGATACCTTCGTTGAACCACCATTACGAACTTGCCGTTACATAGCAATTACGTTACTGAATTTTAGATTTTCTCAGAGTGATTTTCGCTGGTTTTTGCATCAGACTGGACTATTCATTTGCACACAGCAAAAGTTTGCAAGAACCGCCCCATTATAAAATACCCATATCATTGCTTTTTCACGTAATCCGCAGTTTTTTTTTCAGACTTTTTTCAGACTTTAAATTTTTGACCAAAAAGGTGGCAGAAAACGGCGTCCACTGGGACAGGTCTTTTTGCAGAGAGAGAAAAAAAAATTGAAATTTTTCCGGTTCGGATAAAATGTATGTTTGGATCGGGTGTGCGCCGCTTCGAGGAGACGCTCGATGATTTCGTTTAAAACGGGCGGGATACAGGATGCGGGGTGGTGGAATGGTGGATTGGTGGACGGTGGCGGCGTTGACCGATGATCGGTGGATGCAGTTCAATGGATTTTCCGAGACTTCGACACTCACCTGATCTAATTTGAATTTTCACCATGTAGTAGAGATTCACTGAGCGCTGCGGCGTCGCTGCCGGGTTGTTGGCCGACGTCTCGTTCTGTAACTGGCACAAAGTTTCTTGCACAGGCGTCAAGGGGTTGAGAACAAAACTGAAACAAACAAAACAAACACCCAACTTAGTAAATCGGTGCAGAGCTGAGGGATGGATGACGTAATCATTTAAAAAAAAGTATTGGCGAAAACGGTGTATTGATGGATCTAGCCCTCATGAACGGGGGGGGGGGGAGGAGGAGGAGGAGGCGAACTTGGGATTTTCGCTCCCCGGTCCCTTTTTTCGCTCTCTGCATCCCTCTTCCTTTTCCCATTTTCCCTCTTTTTTGGTCGAAAAGGGGGGGCGGCGGGCGGCGGCTATACGCCAATGAAACGGTGCCAAAGAGAATAACTAAATAGTCTTCGAAAATAAATTCCGTTATTTCTCAACGGAAGTTATGGTCCTGCTTCCGTTTAGTGGATCTTTTTACTGGCATTCATCGATTCATCGGTGATTCAATCGGCCTATACAAAGATTACATGATCAATTGAGAGGCTTACCAATAAGTTACATAGAAAAACTCGTATCAGTAATCTTCGCTTCAACCGGCTAAATTACTGATGGATTGTAGAATGATTAAAAATCCGCATTACGCCCTGAATTAACGCCAAACCGCTGTTTTGCTCCCTTTAAAACTACGTAAAATAATCGATTCTTTGGCGTGCGCTAGCTTCCCGAAAAATCGAATACTTTATATGAGTTCAAATTGAGTACAACCACTGTTGCCATGTGGCATACTTCGTTCCCGGTGGCATGGCAGTGGCGTAGCGTGCAATTTGGCAACGTTGCAGTTCATCCATTTAATATCACGAAAAAGATCAAAGTATTAGATGTTCGGAGAACATCTTCGCATTCTACCGTTTACGAGGGTTTCAATGGAAAGTATACAACGTTGGCAAATCGCAGGCTCCGCCACTGCCCGGCGGATTTTTTCTTTACCCAGCGTTGAAGTCTCCGCGTGAACTAACGTTTCGAATGGACTATCTTGCGGGCAGCCTGGCGATTGGTCGGTTTAGTGAGACGTCACGGAAACCATGTTTTCAGGGAAGCGTGCACATTTACGACTTGCTTTGTGTATAACCACCATTTTATCTTCTGTCTCTCTCACTCCCGCTTGGCCCCCCAAGTACAGCTATCTCCTTTTAAGAATCCAACCCGAACAATGAACATTAGACATTTGAAATGAATTCTAAAGGTTTTAAATGCGTTGAATGAGGCAGTTGCAAGGGTCTGAAATTGTGTATTTTCTATTAAGAAAACGAGAGTATTTTATGAGCTGAGAACTAAGGTTTCTTTAGTTTTTTTTTTTTCCAAGTCCCAGATTCGGAGACTCGAGTAAAATTGCAAAAAAGCATGAGGTTTGAGACTTTTGAGACAAAATCGCATCTCTGGAACTATGAGACCTAGGTAGGTATCAAAGACATCATTGTTTTCAGCTTACAGAATACTTTCATTTCCTTGCTTAAAAAAAAAAAAAAAAAAAAAAAAAAAAAAAAAAATCAGACCCTTGCAACTGCTATTGATTGAGAAAATCGGGGAAACTCTGCTTTAAGTTATCTTAAAACACGAATTTCAGTGGTAGAAGGACACGGCGCTAATGATGGGTCGTGTCAGTATGAGAGAGATCAAAGTTGTCGAGCATGAATTATTACACAGACCAAAAAAATGCGTAGTACGTACGGCCCTACGTTCATGAAAACACCCCGTGAACATTTTTTTGTGACGTAATCCCTAAACCGGTCTGTACCCATGAACAAGTTCTGCGTCAAGTTTTGACATAATTGGCAGAGTGTCCATTGTGTACAAGTTCTGAGGTACGGTAGGATTAGAACACTGTACGGTATTCAATCCCTTATGGGCCACGCCCGAGTATACTAGACTTTCTACTCTTCTTTGGGCGCCTTCAATTCTATGTATAGGCAATTCCAACTCTCCCGAGTACGAACAGTTAACTACCTTCCCTGCGAAAACGAAAGATAGGCGTTCTTTAGAACTAACCTCACCCGTAGAGGTTTTAAAACACTCACTGTGCGCCCACAGTTATAGATTAACAAGGTATGCTCATCTGACTTGGCGCCACAAATTCAGAGTTCAAAATCACTGCGGCCAAGATGACCGACAAAAGCAGAAAATGTATACTCTTTGCAGAAAACATTGGGCTGTTTCCTGAAGAGGGTATAAGTTTTCAGTCTTTGCCTGCCATCATGGCTGCAGTAATTTTGAATTGCGCGCCACTGAATTTGTGGCGCCAAGTCAGATGAGCACACCTGTCAATCTATAACCTTGTTTTGCGCGTGCACCTACCTTGAAGTTCAACAAAGAAAACCAATCGAGGCCACTCCTTAAAAAAAAAAAAAAAAAAAAAAAAAAAAAAAAAAAAAAAGTCTCGCTTTTTAATTTCACTTTACTTGAGCTTACTTACAAGGGGAGGCTCAGAAGTCGCCGCCTCCGATTTTGAAAACAATTGCACGAAAATGTAGCTAAAGTAAAACTATTAGACCCGTGTTTCTCACTTTTTGCCAATGGGCCTTCCTAAAGCGTCAGGAATTTTTTGAAAGTTGCCGAAATTCACGTAAATATTCGGAACGCTCTCCGCTCGGGTTTCTTACGTGAATTTCGGCAACTTTCAAAAAATTCCTGACGCTTTAGGAAGACCCATTGGCAAAAAGTGAGAAACACTGGTCTAATAGTTTTACTTTAGCTACATTTTCGTGCAATTGTTTTCAAAATCGGAGGCGGCGACTTCTGAGCCTCCCCTTGTTAGTCCACTGAGGATCAAAAATCACCGGCTGAAAAAAAACAACAACAACAACGACGGCAAATTTACACTCCATAAGTGACCTTGTAAAACTACCGTGGAGCGATTTATTTCGCCTTGCTCCTCTCCTCCACCACTCGCGCTTCCAGTTCTTCTAATCTCCGTTTTTGGCCATTTTTCCCACACTAATAAAATTACTTAATGGGCGCTACCCCCCACCCCTCCTCCTCACAATAATTCTGACTGACTACAAAGAGCCTTGTAAGTACACACCTACCATGCCGTAGAACTCTGCCTCTTAGAGAGATGTACCACGGAGCATGCACGAAATGCAATACTCGAGCACTCGAACTCTGAAAAGGAATCTGATAGTTATTCCGCTTTTAGACAGCAGATACTTAAAAAAAAAAGGCAATTAACCGAAGAAAAGGAAAAAAGGGGGGACGAAAGTGGAGGGGGGTTGGAGGGGTAGGGGAGGACAGATGGATACCGGCACTGTATTTTGATAGATGGCTTTATCCGATGGAGAATGCGAGAGAGCAATAAATCCGAAACATTTACACTGGATCACTGGATGCTGGATATGTTCTCGGCTAACAGTATGTGTTATGCCCGGCGCAGTTGCCATATAAGACAGGGAAACTACCGGATTTTGATTTTTGAATTAAATCGAGTGAATTTTTCGCGCTGATTTGGCAACTTCGCGAATGAGGATCTCGAGCGGCCGTCCGGGAGGATCTGGATGCTTATCTAATAGCGAACGTGAGGCATTGAAATCTGTTTACGACTTTACGATTGCAATTAAAAATAAAAAGAAAAGAAGAGGGGGAGGGGGGGGGGGAAGAAAGAGTACCGCCACCGAAAATCTTAAAACCTCAAAGGGAATGGGGGATAGTTTGGAAAACTGGAGGATGCCAATCGTGAAAAGTTGAGCTGTACTTTTTTTTTTGCCATCGCGATGGTGATTTTTATTATTTTTCTTTTTACGTAAATATGTTTTAATGAATATTTTGGTTGTGTCAGCCAAAGTGCTAGGAATGTTACAAAAAACGTTGGTGATTAATTTACTCACATTTTTATAAATAATATTTCAGTCGAAACTTTTCGGCACTGACGCCGTCGTCAGGACTAGCAAAGTATCAAAGAACTTAACATAATATTCATTACGAAGATAAAACATTTAAGCAAATCTAACACAAAATCACAGGTGAAAAATCTGATAAATAACACAATGTTTTTGACTGTGAATGTGAAGTAAATTAATCACCACCAAAGTTTTTTATAACATTCCTAGCACTTTGACTAACACAACCAAAATATTTATTAACAACAAGTGCTACTACCTGCAATGCCCAACTTTAATAATTAAAAATATGTTTTGCCGAATTTTAATTCTGTTTCCATCCATGCTCAAAATGTCAGAGCTGCCGTTTCACGTATGATAAATGACATTTTTCAATTCACTGATTATTCCACCGGTCGAAAAAATATTACACAGTTCAGTTCAGTGTATTTTCTGCACGAAAGTACTCTGATCTGGGATCTTTTCTCAATCGGCGGAAACGCCGTTAATTAATCGAAATGTCCGCAAGTTTTTTAAAGTCATCGACGACTCCACCGGTTGGGAAAAAAAAAACCGTAAAAAAAAAACAAAATCGCCGTTGCGATGGCAAAGCAAAATACGGCTAAATAAGGGGAAAAGAGGAAAGGAAACATTGGCTATGCAAACTAACCGCGCGATTCCTCAGAGCGCCTTCAAAAATGTGTGCATGCAAAACCATATCCGACAGCCGCCCATCAGCATTCTTATGTAGTTGCTTTTAACGATAACCTGTGGTATAGTTTTGCATAAATTGATTTTTGAAGGAGCCGAGTTCCTCGTGATTGGCTTAGCGCCCAAAGCTGCCGTTTCGTGTATACTTAATGCCATTTTTCAATTCACCGATGATTCCACCGGTTGAGAAAAGATAACAAAGTTCAGTTCAGTGCGTAACTGCACTGCACGAAAATACTCTGATCTGTAATCTTTTCTCAATCGATGGAGACGCCGTTGATTAATTAAAATATCTGCAAGTTTTTTAAAGCCATCGACGACTCCACCGGTTGAGAAAAGATTACATATGGGAGTATTTTCGTGAATTACAGTCATACACTGAACTGAACTGTGAAATCTATTCTCAACCGGTGGAGCCATCGGAAAATTGAAAAATACCATTAACTATACGCAAAACGGTAGATCTGCTTAACGGTATACGACTAAACCAGCTGTTAGCAAATAGTCCTATTTAATTTAACGTCCTAAGTAAGACATCGCGGACAAAAATTATCGATGAAATTCATCATACATAATATGGTTGATTTTGGTTCCGACCACAAGCTATAGTAAAACTCTACTAGAAACCTGGCTATAAACATCCCTAAGAATAGACCAAAATGAACAGAACAAAATGACCGATGAAATTGTCCATGCTTGTTGATTTTGGCCTCATGAACATCCCTAAGAATAGACCAAAATGTACTCGATGTTCTGATAACTTTGATCGGATGTATAGTTAAGTAACAACGTTTTGGAACAGTGGCAGCACGTGCAATAAGGCAACAACGTCTTTACTCCATTTAAACCTACATTAAACAATCGATCTTCAGATAGCGATACTTTTGCATATGTTTAAATGGAAAACAAGCATGGTTGCCAACTTACACGAGCGGCCAATGCTTTGGAATGAGGCCAAAATCAACAAGTATGGAAAATTTCATCGGTCATTTTGTTCTGTACAGACCGACCGCGGGTACTCAATTCGAAAATAAAAATCCAAAGGAGAGAGGGAGGAAATAAGATTTCTGCAATCTTGCTCCATTTCGTGACGTATCATGTTTCACTTTGGCTCTTTGGCACAGCCTTAGAATCGTCGATAGAATATCAGTCTCATGAGTTTACTGCGGATCCAGTGGATTGTCTTTCTCTCTCTATGGCCATTTAAACGCGTGTGTTAGAAAAGGATAGAAGAGAGGGCGAAAGTCACGTGACTGCCCTTTATCTGTCCTTTACTAACACAGGAGATCAAATGGCCATAGAGAGAAAGAAAAATTCCTGGATCCGCTAGTGCTCGAGCAACAGCTGTATGATTAATAGAGGCACATTCTTCTTTTCTATATACTCGTTACTGGTTACGGTGTAAGTTACGTGCTGCGTTGGAGTGATCTGAAACTGGATTTGCAAACGGAGCTGAATGGGTAGGAATGGAATGAAATTACTGAATGAAATTACCTAAATGAAGCGGCTTGGCAGTCGGGCTCCTCCCTACACCAGCCTTGGCACTCGTACAAAGATAAATTTTTAACAGTGTAATACGTGTTCCCTCTGTAGTCCAATTCTGTCAGTTTTTCGAAAGCTGCTCGGCCTGGAACAGAAATCAATGGAGGAAATTAATGAGAGTTATAAAATCAAATAGATCATAAAAGGTCAAAAGGTGAGGTTGGTGAATACTATATGTATGTACAATGTACATTGTTGTGCTTTGTTAAATTTATAAAGGTGTCCAATGTCCATTGGGCGGATCCAGCGATTTGACAAATAATATCTATTCTCCCCTTTAGAACAAAGAAACAATCGATTCTTGAGGAAGCCATGGCCCTTTCACTAATCGATTGTTTCTCATGCAATCTAAAGGGAAGAATTCACAGTTGCCAGATTACTGGATTCGCCTTGGAAAGTGTCATTTCGATTTTTAAGAGAGCTAATTTTTCAACGCTTCCAACGGGTCTGTTGCAAACTTTTGCTACAGCAACATGGAGGACGACCGCAAGTATCATGGAAGATCCCTGTCTAATCTGTCCCTTTCTCTATGGAAACACAGAGATATGTTTCAAATTAGATAGGAATCTTCCATGGTGCCCGCGTAGCTCCTCCGCGGTTGTGCAAATGCACTGTGAAAACCCCGATTATTTTGGTTTCCTGCGAGAATCGCCAAGACTTTAAAGCGCAAAAAAAATCCCTTCAATGGGGCTCTCGAAAACTTCTTCTAGAAGCAAATGAATAGTTAAATCGAATAAAGGAACCAGCGAAAATCACGAAAATTACACTGAAACGTCTAAACTTCAGTAACAAAAAGTAATAACTTCAGTGATAAAAAGTTTCAAACTTTTGCTGTTAGCAAACGAATAGCTAAATCTAACGAAAAACCGGCAAAAATCACATTGAAAAAGTCTAAAATTCAGTAATAAAATCAAAAAACAGCTGCAACGACAAGATCGTACTGGCGGAGCTCCGCAAATATCATGGAAGATCCCTGTCTAATTTGTCCCTTTCTCTATGGAAACACAGAGATACGTCTCAAATTAGGTAGGAATCTCCCATGGTACCCGCGTAGCTCTGCCACAAAGTCCGATTCTGAGTGTGAATTTTGTAATTTTTAGTGTAGTCGTCATTATTTTTACAGGTTTTTATGCGAGAATAAATTATTCAATCACCTGCGTCGCAAAAGTTTGCAGGAGCCCCATTCACTAAAAAATTTCCATGAGCCAATTTATCAGCGTGAGCTGTGTATGCATGGGCCAGGGTTAGCGTTACGTACTGGCGTTGCCAGAAATTTTTCTAGAGGGGGGGGGGGTCCGGGATCCGAAAATTGTCAAGGAAGGGAGGTTCAAAGATACTAATTTGGTGAAATTTGTCTGAAAACGCAAAAAATGACATTTTGTTTTAGGAAAAATTTAAGTGTCAAGACGGGGGGGGCAGACCCCCTGAATCCCCCCCGCTACGCCACTGACGCTACGGTTACCATGGTAACGCGCATGAGCATGAGTAGACAAATAAGAGGTGAAGCATAGAACGGACGGACAAACGGAAGAAGGGAGACGACAGAAAATGATCCGATTCTTTATTTTTCATTTCCATTATTTCTCCAGTTTACATTTTCCCTCCTTTTATTCTTATTTCTCTCTCTTTCTCTCTCTTTCTCTTTCTCTTTCTCTCTCTCTCTCTCTCTCTCTCTCTTTTTTTTGTTTTTTTTGTTTTTTGGAGAACGGGGATAAACACAGCGAGAGGTACGTTGGATGTAAAATGACAAAGTAGGGCAAGGTGTCACCGCCAAGTCGCGTCGCGTCGCGATGACGCCCGCGGTGGGATGGGGGGGGCAAGGGTGGGCGAAGGGGGCGGAGTGTAATTACTTTGCCCCCCCTCCCCCCCATCATCCATCGGCACATCTTCCGCGTCTTCCGTATGTCCTCACTTCTCACGTCCCACGCCTGCAGCCGCGCCGGAGCGAAAATGACCGGGCGACGAGCGGTGTTGATTTTTCGGAGAAAATCTTAAAACTTTTTTCATTGGAATTTCTGCGAAGCAAACCTGATTGAAGAGGTTAGATCTGGCAACGGCGCTGCCAAAAAGTGTCAAACTGATAAACTGATTACTGTTTGGGAGACAGAGGCGCAGACGTTGACGGTGGGGCCAGAGATTCGGTCCTTCCGCGCACGGTGAGCTCAGAATTCCTCGTGATCGGGAACAAATAGACTGTTGTAGTACAGCGATAAAAATAAATCGTATCAATAAGCGTTTGAGGACCTCTGGTTTGAAACAGAGGCGTAGCGTGCAATTTGGCAACGATGCAGTGTGTCCATTTAAACCCACGAAAAAGGTCGAATGCGAAGGTGTTCACCGAACATTCAATAGTTCGATCTTTGTGATGGGTTCAAATGGACACAGTACAACGTTGCTTAGTTGCACGCTTCGCCACTGGTTCGAAACAAACTCTGGTTCAACGTAATTTTCCCGTGAGCTCATTTTTAAAAAGAAAATTTTGGCTATTAAATCAAACAATTAATTCGACCTTTTGGCAATGGGGCAGTTGCGAGAGTCTGAAATTGTGTTTTTTATACAGAAAATGATTGTACTTCATAAGCTGAGAACAATGGTGCCCCCAGTTTGTTCCTAAATGTCTCGGTTCTGGAGATACACGCGTGTAAAGTTGTAAAAAATCGTGTGAGAAGTGACGTCACTACGCGGCATTACCTACCATTCAAAACAATGTATTTTGGGCCAAAATCTTATTTCCGGAACAATGGGACTTAATTAGAAACCAAAGGCACCTTTGTTCTCAGCTCATCAAGTACTTTCATTTTCTTTATAAAAAACGCAACATTTCAGACCCTTGCAACTGCCCCATTATGTATTCTACGTCCTTGGATATGCTTCGTAAAGTACGCGGCGTAATATTCGACGAATTTTACGATACGTTCAAAAACCGCTCACTAACCCACGAAATTACTTACATTTCAAATAACCTACGTTACAGAAGACACTATTCGCACCGGCATACTGCTGCTTAGACGGAACCACCGCATCGCGTACGTAACGAAAGCAACACCGTAACTACAATATGGTGGAATTTCCTTCAAAATACATGAAAATATTGGCTGAATTTGCTGTCTGGTCTTCTCTGGTTTATCAAAGATTACAAAATAAATACAAGAATTGCGCGCATCTAAACGAAACATTCAAATGTTCATAAGTTATGTTGATGTTTACATGAACGCGGTGGTTCCGTCTACGTAGTTGTACGTCGGTGATAATAAAGATGTCTAGTGTAGCGCGGGTTGTTTGAAATAGAAGTGATTTCCTAAGTTAATGAGTGGATTTTGAAAGATTTTAATGTTCGCATCGTTATTTTTGTCGAATGGGGCTCCTGCAAACTTTTGCTATAAGCAAATAAATAGTTCAATCTTATGTAAAGACCAGCAAAAATCACGAGAATCACACTAAGAAAGCCTAAAATTCAGTAATAAACTCAAATAACTGCTACAACGGCAAGATGGTAATGGCGGTTCGACGCAGGTATCATGGGAGATTCCTGACTATTATGACACTTTCTCTAAAGAAACACAGAGATACCTATGTCTCAATTTAGATAGGAATCTCCCATGATACCTGCGTCTCTTCATCACTAAGCCCAATTTTGAGAGTGAATTTTGTGATATTTTAGTGTACTCATCGTCATTTTTAAAGGTTTTTATGCAAAAATAAATTCTTCAATCACCTGCGTAGCAAAAGTTTGCAAGAGTCTCGTTCACTAAAAAATTCCATGAGCCAATTTATCAGCGTGAGCTGTATGCATAGGTTAGGGTTAGCGCTAAGAAGCAAAAGTTTGCAAGAACCCCACTTTACATTGAAATCATAGGGCATATTGCTGTAGAAAAAGTACGCAACAGATCCATTCGTCAAACCTTCTCCATATAAAGTAGGTCTGCTAGCGAGTGTCTGCAGTTTGTTAAAATCAATAAAAAGGTGCTTTTACATTGTTAGAACATTCCCGAGACTAGACGAAGCAGAGGACTTGAGAAACCAACTGTTAAACGGAGGTGGGGTGATCGGGTCGATAGAGTGAGGGAGAGGGAAGGAAGGGGATTTAATGCGAAAATAAATGAAAACGAGATCAGGCGAGCGACATAAATCTATAAAGCTGATATAACATAGAGAGTAGAAAAATGAGACGTTGACATCTTCCACGCCGCACGGTTCGAGGTTGCCCGATCGTGCAAGGAATAAAATCTTATAATGGAGCTCTCGCAAGGTTTTGCTGTAGGCAAATGGAGTATCAATTCCAATGTAAAATGCTGCGAAAATAACGACGAGACCAATAAAAAAGTCTAAAACTCACTCCTCGCAGAGAAAACTTAACTTGAGATTTCGGGTGACCACCCTTACATGTTTGCACTAACCTCGATTCGGACCCCAAACAAAAGAACAGGACATGAAATTAAGTGCCGTCTTCCTCGTTTACTACGCAACGTAGAACTTTTCTGTAGTCATCACGGTGCTCCTAGTGACAAAATGTGTATAGATGGACCTTTAATCCCTTCAAATTTACTTTTTGAAAGCAAATTCATTAATCTCATTGTTCAAATTCGTAGGTTATGTTCTTTTGTTTGAGGTCCGAATCCGAGGTTGGTGCATACATGCAAGGGTGGTCACCCGAAATTTCAAATCAAGTTTGCTCTCCGAGGAGTGAGTTTTAGACTTTTTTAATGGTCTCGTTGTTATTTTCGCAGCGTTTTACATTAAAATTGATACTCCATTTGTCTACAGCAAAACCTTGCACGAGCTCCATTAAGCTTTTTATATGATTCTGAGGGGATGAATAATGGTTTCTGTACTTATTTAAATGCTTTCGTACCCGATCTTACACTCGAAAAGTATGAAGGTTGGCTACCTCCTTGTCTTAACTCTCTACATACAGGGACTCTATTTCGGAGTAAGTGTGAGCAGCTCGCTGGTTGGCTCGATAAAATCGAGAGCAGTCGATTAGAGAACTATCGACGAGGAATTTCTATTCGAATTATTGTCGATTGGTTTCAACTCCCGAGGAAAATGCTGAAGGCGTATGTTTATCGAGGGAAATTTTGCTGAGGGTAGGTGGGTGGGGGGAGGGGGGTTAAAAAAAAAACCGCAGAGCGCGGTCATGGAACCTCGCGTCCTCGCATCATCGCTGTCTTCGTGCGCCGAAAGCTCTGGAGCTGGAAGGCTTTTTTTTTGCTTCCAACACTCGGGCGAGAAGTAAGTATGTACTTACTCAGTTGCATAACCACAATGATCGCTGATGTGTTTCCAATTTAATCGATATTTACAATCAACAGATCAACACCCTCGGGAAGAACACGGAAGACGAGCAAAGGGGCGGGCGAACAAGGGAGGGGAGGGGGAGGGGGAGGGGAGGGGGATAAAATTGCTGTATGCAGCGGCATTGTAGCTCTCTCAATGAGCTACAAAATATTACGTGTTGCGCGAAAGTGCTGTTTAATCGAAGTAGCGATTTATACGCCTCGTTGCCAGTTTTCAAGAGGAAATTCGAATTTTCCCTGATGAGCAAACGATGATAAAAAGCTATGTTGGCCGGTAACGAAAGTTTGCAACAGACCTATTTGACTATACACTGAGAGAATTCTATTTTTTTTATCCAAGGTGTATTTCGTTTGTGTTAAAGAAACTGCAGAGTGAAATATTGACTGAGGGGGAATTCCTTTAACCCAAGGAAAATGTCTGCTGCCTGCTACAAGTAAAATACTCCGTGATGTGACAGTGATTCTCCTTCATGCAATCAGAACATGACTTCGCGCAAGGAAAACTGACACAATTAAACGCGTTTCCTTGTTTTTAAAGAAGTGATTTCTCTCAGTGTAGTAGTCTTGAGTATTTGGTTAGAGGGGTCACAAGCGGGGTTTTGGCAACATTACCTTTTTGCCCACGGTTTGAGTCATATGTTGATAGGAGTGAAACGGCCCCATTGCAAAAGATATGAAAACCCTTGAGGGTGATCAACTCCATTTTCCAAACTGAATCGATAGAGGGGTCACAAGCGGGGTTTTGGCGACATCACCTTTTTGCCCATATGATGAGTCATGATTTGCAATGAATGAAAGAGCGACAGTTGCAAAAGATATGGGCCCAATAAATGTACGGTGCACACGGTCCTCGGCCCCAAGTCCGCCCTAAGTACTTCAACAAGCATCGACCAACAGCCAGCGGACCGCATCGGACCGTTTAAAAATGGCGAAACCACAAAACTAACCTCAAAATCGCACTTAAGGTGGGTTGGAGAGGAGAGGCTCTAGACCCGCTCCAAGTAACGTGAAGTTGGGAGCGCTCCCAACATTCCGATGTGCCGTTAAAGAAATGTGAGGTTAAAAACGCCATTTTTAGGTACGACCTAAAGCCCGTTTGTACCGTACATTTATTGGGCCATGGAAACCCTTGAGGGCGATCGACTCCATTTTCTAAGCTGAATCGATAGAGGGGTCACAAGCGGGGTTTTGGCGACAACACCTATTTGCCCATATGATGAGTCATGATTTCTAAGTGTAATTCTGTCTTTTTTCCCGTGCTAATTCGCGCAAACTACGGCAACCATGTTCACATCCACGAGGGGTGAATTAAAAATAGAAACAAAGTAGGCAAACATTGAACCGAGTACCAAGAGACCTGCGGGTGTATTGAGATTATTGGCGCCTCGAGGTAGACGCAAGCAAATTGGCGGAGTCCTCCGGCTCCGCAGAAAAACCGAAGCTGAGGATGGAGAAAAAGATGGAAAAAGAACACGTCAGTGAAGGGTAGAAGTGTAGAACAGTCATTCTCTGTCCCCCCCCCTCTCTCTCTCTCTCTCTCTCTCTCTCTCTCCTCTCACTCTCACTCTCACTCTCACTCTCTCCCTCTCTCCTCTTCCCCCCCCCCCTCTCTCTCTCTCTCTCTCTCTCCTCTCTCTCTCTCTCTCTCTCTCTCTCTCTCTCTCTCTCTCTCTCTCTCTCTCTCTCTCTCTCTCTCTCTCTCTCTCTCTCTCTCTCTCTCTCTCTCTCTCTCTCTCTCTCTCTCTCTCTCCCTTATATTACACGTCTGCAACGGCAACGATAAACAAGCAGATAGTTCTGACACTACAGTGTCAGAGAAGGCGCACCTTGAGCAAATTTGGTCCTCATGAGTCAAATTCCATTTCCACCATCTCAAAAATAATGTGTCCAGCAAAAAACCGGGTCCGAACCTGGATGCGGCGAGTGGGTAGGGGTTAGGACCACTACATACGATCTTATATGGGACAAACCCTTCGAATATTCCACCACCTCAGAAAAAATTGTCCAGCAAAAGTGAGGGTCCGAACCTGTGTGCGGCGAGTGGGGGGGGGTGTAGAACCCCTACAGACAATCTTAGAACAATCCCTCCGAATTTTCCAACATCTAAAAAAAATTGTCCAGCAAAAGTTAGGGTCCGAACCTGTGTGCAAGAGTGGAGGAGGGGGGGGGGAACCATTACGGACAATCTTAGGACAATCCCTTCGAAATTTCTAACAACTCAAAAAAATTGTCCAGCAAAAGTTTGGGTCCGAACCTGTGTGCGGCGAGTGGGGGGGGGGGGGGGGGTGTAGAACCACTACGGACAATCTTAGAACAATCCCTCCGAATTTTCCACCATCTCAAAAAAATTGTACAGCAAAAGTCCAAGTTCGAACCTGTAAGCAGCGAGTGGGGGGGGGGGGGGGGGTTAGAACCACTTCGGACAATCTTAGAACAATCCCTTGGATTCTCAAAAAATCATCTCAAAAAAATTGTCCGGCGAAAGTTTGGGTCCGAACCGGTGTGTGGTGATTGGGGGGGGGGGGGGGGAGGTTAGGACCACTACGGATAATCTTAAACCATCCCCTCAGATTTTCCACCATATCTAGCAAAAGTTCGGGTCTGAACCTGTGTGCGTCGTGTGGTGGGGGGGGGGCGGTGGGACCACTACGGACAATCATAGAACAAATCCTTCGAATTTCCTACTGCACATCACTAAACGCACGTAATAAACAATCAAATACTCATAAAACAATTTTGAACCCCCTTTAGTAAAAAGGTAGTCAACGATATAGTATATCCCGCAAAATAGGGACATGAAAAAGTGATCGGTAGTAAGAAGAAATCGGACCACCAAGAATCGATTATTTTTCATGATGTGTTAGAGTAGAGAAAAACAATGTTGCCATATTCCATTAGCTGGCACCGTTCTTTGGTTGCCCGGTAAAAAATTTGAACGTGAAGTGTGATGCCAAGTAAAACAAAGGACGCCATGGCAAAACGTAAGAAAAGATGAAGAAGTTACAGTGAGTCAAAAGACATCTCTCCTAAATGTCCCCATGACGTCCCACGACTGGTGACAAAGCATTTGATCCGCGCACAATGGACGAAATACGTTAATCAAATCTCGAAATGATAAAAAATAAACTGTAGGGAATACCCTACGAACACTTTCTCTCATCACTTTTATCTGAGGGAGACCCCCGGACCCCCCCTCCCACCACTAAAGAATTCTGGAGGAGACCCCCTAACCCCCTAAAGAATTCTGGGGAGACCCCCAGACCCCCTTTAGAATACTAGGAGAGACCCCCAAACCCCCCTTTAAAATGCTGGGGGATACCTCCAGACCCGCCTTTAGAATTCTGGGGGAGATCCCCAAACCCCCCTCAAATTTCAAATATTTTCACCTCTGGACATAATATTTCTGCCTTCAATCCGAAGAGTTTGCAATTTTGTAGAGAAGCTGTAGGAATAGTTGCCTATTTTGTTATTTGAAGGCTAATTGAGAGCCTTAATCTGATGTTGCTTATAACAGGGTTTAGAGTAGGTAATTCAAGATTCCAATAAGTTTTTATTCTTTGAGTTGCATTCATTATATTTGCTCTTTGTTCTATTTTTGGGAGTCTCTTTTTTCCCTTAGTTTTTATAGGAGGTCGAAATGTACTGATTCTTGCATTTCCTCCATTGAGTACTATGTTTGGTTTCTTCTTTCAAACTGTAGATCTTCGAAATAATTTTTTTTGTTTAATAGATTAACCCCCCTCCAAAGATGTACTTAAGTCGTAGATTGTGCAAACAAAATTTCAACAAAATTCATTCAGCCATTTTTGATTGACTTTTCTTTATAAAATTAATTTTCCTTGAATATTCTGTTTTTTGGTGTAATGAAACCTATATTGCTTTTAAACAGCTTTAGACTTAAAAGTTGAATATTGTAGTAATACATTGAAAAGAAATTTCTGCCTAGGCTGGTTGCAAACGTTTTGATGCAATTTTCATCGAACTTAATTGAGTCATACTTGAATTACTTATTGCAAATATTATGTTTGTCTTAATATTTGCTTACAATTAGTTTCAAAAGATTTTTGCTCGATCGTACCTATATTGCCCCTCGAAACGGTCGTAAGGTTTTTATGAGGACTGTACCAGAAAAATGTTTTAGTGCACACAGTGCAGTGTTTAGTGTATTTTTTTAACACATTATGTTTGTGAACATTTTTGTCAAAATCAATCCCATTAATGATTGACTCCAAGTTTAAAATTAATTCTTCACTTTCATTCTTTTTTTTTTTGTTTTGGTCAAACACCCTATTTTGATTTTTTAAACTCTCTCAAGGGTTGTATATTGTAACTGTAAGGGCTAATTTCTTTTGTAAACCAATTGTAGATTTTATTTGCCAGATTTTGTCAAAATCCATTGAACCAAACCTGAATTATCCGAAATAATAAGATTATGTTTTTATTTGCTTATATACCCATATTTTTTTTCTCAATCGCACCTATATTACCTCTTGAAAAGGTCTAATCGGTTGTGTATGGTGATCAAGAGAGGATAATATGTTAGTACTTTGATAGTAGATTGTGTGTAAAAAGTTTCATGAAAATTCATCCAGCCATTATTGATTGACTCCAAGTTTTAAGATTACTTAATTTCTCACGATAATTCCATTTTTTGGCTCGAGCGCACATATTTTGTTTTTTTTGAACGGTTTTGAGGGTTGAATATTGTAACTATAAGTGGTTTATTTTATAGTAGGCTGAATGTAGATTTTTGTCGCTAACTTTCATCAAAATTGATTGAACTAAACCTGAACTATCCCAAATAATAGGATTATATTTTTATTTGCCCATATTCCCAATTTTTTGCTCAATCGTACCTATATTACCTCTAGAAATGGTTTTATCGGTTGTTTTTGGTGACACAGAGAGAAAAATATTTAAGTTTATTGATAGTAGATTGTGTGTACAAAGTTTTATCAAAATTCATGGAGCCATTATTGATTGACTCCAAGTTTTAAGATTGATTTCTCACGATAAATCTATTTTTCGGCTCGAGCGCGCTTATTTTGATTTTTTAAACAGTCTTAAGGAATGAATATAGGAACTATAAGTGGTTCATTCCATAGTAGGCTGAAAATAGATATTTTTTTGCTAACTTTCATCAAAATTGATTGAGCCAAACTTGAATTATTCCATTTTTATTCATTTTTATCCATTTTACCATTGATTTTAATGAAAATAATTTTTTCCCCCATAACTACCCTAAAAATCAAAATTTCAAAAAAACAAAAAAAAGTACCTCTGGGGAATCTAAAAAGCAACAACTGTGCAAAATCTGGATGCATAAGGATCAATGGTTCAAAACTTATGCCTAGGTACGGAGTGACGAACAGCCGGACTGACGGACAGACGCCACAGATTTTTTTTACATAAATCTCTCTAAGTCAGAAAGGGTTAAGAAATAGAAAATATGATGGAAGGATGTTCTTATGGATGGTATTAGACATGATAAGAGGCAATTACTTTGACTAAATCATGATTGACTTTGTCCTGAGAGGCCAACTATCGCAACAAAATACCTTGAAAATCTCTGCGCCAACGCAATACAATACTTTCTCAATTTTTCTAATTTCATTTGAGTGAGAAAGTAAAAATACAATCACACCATCTCCGTCGGATGTAGACTTTTAGGCATGACTGATCCAACCGCAACACACCTAATCAGTCTCTAATTCTGATTATTAGCGTTAAAAATATTTTTGGCTCAAATTAGCACTCTCACCTCAGTATCAGTAAAAACCAATGCGCTGACATAATTTTTAGAAGAATTTGATGAGATCACACACCTTTCAGAAACACATGGCGCGTTGAGTCATTTTGCAGCAAAAAAAAAGCGCCATAACTTAATTTTAACCAAACGTGGTGCACGACTTTAATTTTCAGCAAAAGTATAAGCACTAACTCAATTTCCCCATTTTCTCCAATGCCGTATTGTTTTCTTTTTTTCTTATAGCGTTTGAAAATGTTTTTGCTCAAAACTGTGCGCTCACTCAAGTTTCAGTAAAAAACAGCATGTACGCTGACATAATTTTCAGAAGAAATTGACTCGGTAACACAAATTTCAGAAAGAAATGGAGCGCTGATTCATATTTCATCATATGACGCTAACTTAACTGTCACCAAATTGTGAGGCGCAATCCCAATTTTGTACAAAAGTCTAAGCGCTAAACTTTTAGGCATGACTGATGATGATCTCCGACAAAATAGGTGACTGTCAAAGGTTAGCGGACTACCAAACTATATGATTAAGGAACCAGTTTGAGTGTCTCAAGATACTTTGAGACATATGAGGAGAGTGACAGCTTGAATCAACATAGGTAGTACAACAGATGTAGCATAAGGTAGCATAAGAAATCAGGAAGTTCCTGGAGTACTAGAAATTTGAGCGTAAACAAATAGCTGAAATTTGATAGGAAATATGGAGGAGGTTAGGGCAGGGACCACTATGGAAACAACGACATCAGGGCTGAATAGTAAGAGATCCTCTTCGATGCGCAGTAATTTTTGGTAATTAAATGAGAATTCTGAGTATTGAGATAAGGAATGTTCAGAGTTCTTGCTGTAGGGACTTTCCGTTTTGCGTTTGACCACACGCTATAATTAATTATAATAATTACATTTACCTACATGCAAAAAAACAAACATTCAGAACGGCAAATGATTGGTTCTCTTGATCACCTAGAATATATACCGGGAAAATTTGAAATAATCAAAAAGTGAGGTTGGAAATTTTTGACATAGAATAACTTTAAAAAAACGTCAATCAATGAACATGAAATTACTCCCAACCAACTCAGAATTCAGTCGTGGCTGGGAGAACATTAACTTTTCAAATGAAATTAGCATAAAAAAAACACAGGACACAACCTAAATTTCACGACATCAAAAAAGCTCATTTCGCCATTTGATCACAAGGGGGCGTAGTATACTCTATTGAGTATCAGGGCGATTTCAATAGGCGCACGTTGTGCCAACGGTGCGCCTAAAAGTCATTGGCTGACAAATCAGCGACCTAGTAGCGCACTATGACCCGGGTGGCTAATCTAGCAGATATAAACTAATAACTAATGATTGGAAAATGCCATAGGAATAAAACCGTTGGAATACATATTCTCATAATTTAGATTTCGCGTTTTCCCGCGATAAAACCAATGTCGTACGCCCCTGGGACCCCAGCGAGAGCCTTCAACCTCTCCACCCTTTGACTATCGACTACTCCCACCTTGTGATACATCAACCAAAAGCTTGCAGAAAATTAGGAATTTCGGCGCAAACCAGAGCTCTTTCAGTACATTTGCACTGAAGTTATGACAGGTCAATGCTTGACTTTATCGAAATTTAGAACTGTCATAACTTCAGTACAGATGAACTTAAAGAGCTCTGGTTTGCGCCAAAATACCTTATTTTTTACAAGTTTCTGATTGATGTATCACAATATGGGAGTAGACGATATAGGGGTGGAGAATCTTTTTATAAGTATGATTCTAATTCTTAAACATAATGCAATTCGCGGCAAATAATGAGAATACTTTAAAAAGAACAGATGCAGTGGCGTCGCGTGCCATCTGGCAACAATGCAACTGCTCCATTTAAACTAGTTAAATATATCGATTTTTCCTTGTGCACTGTGCACCCCCTGCATTCGATCTTTTACATGAGTTTAAATGGATAGAATACATTGTTGCCAAATTGCACGCGACGCCACTGAACAGATGAATAATACATATATTGAGATTGGTTATCAAAGATACTTAGGTGTAATAAGGTTTGAAACAACAGGAATAGATACAGTATAAATGACAGGGCTAACAAGTGGAGGAAAACAGGATGGTATGATTCGCACAAAGCTCTCCAGAGGAAACCAACTTTTTTCAAGTGTCATCTTTTCCTCTAAGTTGAAACCTAGGAAACGGCGTCACCAGTAGCGTCATTTGCGGGGGGGCAGGGGGGGGGGGGCAATTGCCCCCCCCAAGGGTCGGCCAAAAGTGAAAAAGTGATGACCCTTTTTTTTTTTTAGAAGAAAAAAGTTTTGAGCTAAAATTTGGCGGTCAGTAACGAGTTTCGTTGGAATTTAGGGCCGTAAATATAGGATATGCAGGACTGTAGAGTGTGTAAAATAACATTGATGAGCAAAAAAAAAAAAAAAAAAAAAAAAAAGGTCATCACATTTTTGCCCCCCCCCCAAGCCGAACCCGAAATGACGCCACTGGGCGTCACCAAGGGGGCTACAGGCCCTCGATGGGGCCCCAGGGGCATAAGAAGTTGGCTTTATCGCGAGGAAACCTGATAATCTAAGTAATGATAAGGTATTCCCAAAGTTTCATTCCTGTTGCATTTTCCAAACATAAGTTCTGAGCTTGTACGTCTGCTAAATTAGCTATCTGGACCATAGTGCAAATCTTTCTCTTTCCTCCATTAATAAACGTATGTTAGACAAGGATGGACAAGGGGATAAATCATCCTCTTTCTGTCCTTTTCCTACTTATACATTCAATTGGGAAATGAGAGAGATGGAAGAGATCCAGATGGTTGCGCCAGAGGCAAGAGTAGAGACAGCCGTAAATGCAATAACCCTGCGCCGAAGGTAGGATGCGATGAAAAATCCCTTTCGGAGGTGCGGCCACGGAGCGAGCGTTTTCTGCTCCGTTCGTTGAACGGTATGCGGCAGTTGAGGTGAGAGGACTCGGGAATCTCTCACGCGACTGCTTTAAGTGATTGTGCTCGCAACGGACGGCCAAGAGATGCTCGAGACGTCCTTGAACTTTCATTACTTCGCGGCTTGCTTTTTTTGTGTTTGGACTTGGTCGCCGCGCCCGCGCCGCCACGCCACCACGCTGTGAGCCCATGTGCGCGCGCACTCGCGCAGGAGAACGATCGCGTTTGCAACTTGTGCCGTGCAGTGTACTATCCACGAATTAAAGATTGTCGCTAGATTTTCACGAGATAGTAAGTTTCACCTTCAAGGTTCCGGTTCGGTCACTTTCCATACTCCTTACACACGGAAAAAAAGATCAGTGAAAATAACCATACGGATACCTGATTTTGGCACCTGCTAGATGTTTTGGTAAACTTGACCAGAAGTATGGTACATTTACCGATACTTTGAGTTTATTCGACAGGCAATCAGGTAACATCACCTAGTACCTAGTCAAAACATAGTATACTTCTGGTTAACATTACCATAACATCTAGCAGGGGCCAAAATCAGGTATCCGTATGGTTATTTTCATCGTAGTTTTTTTTCCGTGCACTTTACAGGCGAGAGGCCAGTGCGGGTTGGGCGGCTAAGCCGTTGCGTATCAGTCCCAGACTCACAACCATCACTGATAACGGGTGAAAATCTTGCGGCAATCATTAATTCGTCGATAGTACACTGTGGAAACGATCACTGAGACGATCAGATCATCAGTGAGCGAGCAGACTTTTCTTCCGTTCGCTTGCCATACGCGCATGCGTCAGTAGCGGCTTGTGAAATGCGATGTATCGATGTCAACTCCATTTAAAACCATGGAAAAGTATCTATCGTCAGGGGGTGCGATTGAATCCCCCGAGAAATGCGATGTATCGATGTCAACTCCATTTAGAACTATAGAAAAGTATCTATCGTGAGGGGGTGCGATTGAACCCCCCGAGAAATCGATACTTTTTTATAGTTTTAAAGGAGTGGACATCGCTACATCGCATTTCACGAGCCGCCACCGGCATGCGTAAAGACTTGGACTTGCAGCGACCGACACACTGTGGTTTGAGATCGAAAAAAAAGGAGCATAAAATCAGTGTAAAAAAGTCAGCAAAATTCGTGACGTTTTTGACCGTTGAAGCTTAATTTAAAACTTTTCAGTGACATTTCTAGGTTTAAATTACTGGTTTAAAAGTGTTTTCTTTAGTTAAAACAGGTCTTGAAAAATAAAAATGCATCATTAAACACCTTCAATTAATCATCACGCAGGCAAAAATAAGTACCGCAGTGAAAGAGTGTTCATCGACCCATTAAGCTCGAATAGGTGAGCGAAGATTTGACTAATTAAACTTGAATTTGAATTAAAATTAAACTTAAGATTTAATTAAACGTGATGCTGAAACGGTTAAAACGTAGCGTGTTCCCGCGCTCCTACTATAACATTTAACGTGGGTTTTTCCGGAACACTAACAAGTTATTTCTCGAAACTCTTGTGTCGTGTCTCCGAATCTATTGTTCACCGAGAGAGGAAATAACACGCAATAATTATTGCGCAATGGAAACTCGTAATTTCGGTCCTATGTATGTTGACCCATTATCTAACAGTCCAAAGTACTTATCCGAAGATGTAAAGAAACTTCAAGTGAACTTTTTAAAGGAAGTTCCGTACCGTGGAATGTAAAGTTCACGATTTCCACCGAATGCACAGTGCGCATAGCCGTAGCCAGGGCATTGTCTTTCTCTCTCTCTTGGCCCATTTGAACGCATGTGTTAGACAAGGATGGATATAGGGGCTGTCACGTGACTTCAGCCCCTGTTTCTGTCCTTTTCTAACACATGCGTTTAAATGGGCTTAGAGAGAGAGAGAAAGAAAGGGTCAAGATGTAGTTACATACGACGATGCAGCGCGCGCCCCACAATTACACGGGGTCGTATTAAAACAACAGTATTGGGATTAGACCCCGGAAAGGTCAATCGGACAGACAAAACACTTAATTATACAATTTACCTTCCAAGCCCCCCCTCTCCCCGCCGGTTGAAGAAACGCGCAAGCAAAAATGAGGGGATCCCCGGATTCACAAAGAAGGAAAAGAAATAGAAAAACAAAGGGGGGGGGGTTAAGGGGAAGGGAGGCGTGCAATTTGCTTTTACTCGAAGCGGACGAATACGGTCCGATTTTGAGCACGAAGCAACAACCCCCCCCCCCTTTCCGAGAATCGGTGGGATTCAGCTTAACTCTTAACTCGTCGCTTCCTTTGCATGTACTTTTATAACGGAACCCCCTCGTGTCAATCGACTTGTCGGAGCTGAATGTTGCTGTTCTTCCGCGGTGTTGCCGACGATCGACGCATGCGCGCAGATTTTTTGTTCGGGGGGGGGGGGGGATGAAGACACACTGCTCATAGTATTGCCATCAACAAGGTATAGTAATAGAGAGAATTTGTGGGATGCGATTTTGAAACTTCAAGGAGGAGGCCATTGTGGAAATCTTTTATGGACGGTTTTCGCGGGCTCGGTTTGTTTGCCCCTTTTTTTTAACCTTAAAACGGAAGTCTTGAGAAATCCACATGAAAATGGTTTCAAACGAAAGTGCAAGTGATTGAGAGTGCATATGTGGACAAAGAAATCAATATAATTGTTGCTTCTGGAAGGATTTGCACGATAGAGAATTTGACAAATGACAGAAAAAAGCCACATTTTCTCACCTGGATGCTTGTAATAGAATGGCGCTCTAGCAATCTTTTGCTATAGGGGATTGAAAAGTTGATTCTTACATAAAAACCTGTAAAAATGACGATGAGTACACTAAAAAATTACGAAATTTACTCTCTGAATCGGGCTTAATGGCGGAGAGACGCAGGTATCATGGGAGATTCCTATCTAAATTGAGACATATGTTTGTGTTTCCGTAGAGAAAGTGACATAATAGACAGGAATCTCCCATAAAACCTGCGTCGAACAGCCATTACCATCTTGCCGTTATAGCAGTTATGTGAGTTCATCACTTAATTTTAGACTTTCTTAGAGTAATTGTCGTGATTTTCGGGGGTTTTTACATCAGATTTAACCATTTCTTTACTCACAGCAAAAGTTTGCAAGAGCCCCATTCTGTGAATTCCACTCTAAACCACTTTCACTTTCGTTTAAAACCATTTTCCACTGGATTAATTACAACTGTTCATTTAAGGGTAAAACATTTGAGACAAACACATCAGCCTTTCTATTGCTCTCTACTTCGTTGATAGCCTGTTAGGCTATTTTTAGGACATAATGAGCAATGAAAATGGACCGAATTTTACGTTATATTTTCGCCAAATTTTACGTTGTAGAATCAATGTGTGATAAAGCTGTAGGGATACAGCAAAAGTACGCAACAGCCCCTTTGAAATTTTAGTCATCTATAACAACTCTATAGCAGCACCGGAAGAGGACCCTTCGAGTAAATTTCCACGCGTGTAGTGTGTACTTGACTCATTTGCAGGTTGGCAACGCTGAATGTTTTTCCGCGGAGCTCCTCAAACCCGTGTGAGCAAGTCAACATAGTGCTCATGTGTCAGAAGACCCTCCCCTCGAAACTTTTTTTTTTCTTTTTTACTCTCTTGCATCTTTCTCTTTCTTTCTTTCTCTCTTTTAGTTGTTATTGAACTTGCGGTAAACCGAAGTTGCACCGAGCACCAAGCGTCGATGCCATCGGGCACAAGCAAGGTGAAATAAAGTAAATCGATTTCTTCTACGAGAGCCTACGTCCATTTTAACGTGAATTCTGAAATGAATAGTTCCCAACGCATCACAGGACAGCGCGAAGCGTGCAATTTTATAGCATTGCATTTCGTCCATTTACACCCATGAAAAATATCGAACAGTTGGGTGTGCGATAAACACCGTCGATTTCGATAATTTTCATTGATTTAAACCTTACACTATACCACACCCAAGTATGTTCATTTTCGTCACTGGATCTTCAATTTGACATCATTTCATTCTGTCTGATTAAACCCATGATGAATATCGAACTATTGGGTGTGCGCACTGCGCAGAGCCGGATCGGCTCTGCGCACACCCTGCATGTCGAGTACCCTCTTGCATGATGGGCGGCCGCAGCGGGGGGCAAGAGGGACACCCTCCCCTCTAGAATTCAGGACAGTCAAACTTTCACGATAAACAATAAAAGGAACAATACAAGATAAAATGATAAAAATCAAAGTGTGCCGTTTCTCTCGAACCGACACTCTTTTCTCTCTCTCTTTCCTTTACTCTTCCTGACTCTTTGCGCGGTTTGATCGAAAGGTGATGCACTCATGTTGGTTTCCGTGTTTTTCGTTTGTTTCTTTTCCTTTTCCTGTGACTCGTACCTTCCGGTGGGTCCGACGGGCGACCACCCATCTTCCTCGGGTGCTCTCTTGCCACCCCCTTTTTCCCGTAGGGGCTGGTGTTGTTGACTTCTTTGCCAAGGGTGACTCTGTTTCGGACTGCCGTTAGGTGCAGAGCACAAGCCTTGACGCTCAGTCAAAATTATTTCTAAGTTCATTTTCTAGTCGTGTCTGTTTTATTTTTTTATTTGACTGTCGATTTTTGGATGTTTTATCGTTGATGCTGTTTTATTTTCTATCTTGGATATTTCCTGCCCCTTTAAGGGTGAGTTCATTGTTTTCATCTTTTCTTGTTTTCTCGTGTGCTATTTAATCTGAGTGAGATCAGCGGTTGATTTTGTAGTACACGAGGAGATTTTTTTGTTTGTCCTTTGCATTGCCTTCTATTTTGGTTCCTCGCTGTCTACGAGTGAACTTGACGTTAATTTATCTGTTTCTAAGTCCATTTTCGGTTTCATGTGTTTTCTGTAGGGTTCTCGTTTCTGGTACTATTTTCTGGCTCTTCTCTGATCGTGATTGAAGGTCCCGACTTGTAATTTTGATGTCTCTCTGGAGCTTTCTTGGAGATTTGCTTTTATACTTTTAGACTCCCTTGGATTGGAGATGTACCTGTACCGTTTTATTTTTCCTCTCACGAAATGGACCTGTTTATCTACGTTTTTGGATGCTGTTTTACTTTATCGTCGAAGGCTGTGTTTTTACTATTATTATATTTAACCTCTTTTGATTTTACTTTTTTTACTCTTTTATTCTCATATTTTTGATTGTTTGTACATTGACCGATCGCACTTATTTTTACTGATTTTATTCCCGGAATAATCATTTCTCGTCTTTGCAATCGTGCCCGTTGTTTTTCCTGTTAATTAGTGTTTATGTGTTCCTGTCGTGCAATATTTTTCTGGGGTTAATTTCATTTTAATGGGGGGATTTTAAGTTCGTTTGTGATTTCCTTGTAATGTAATTTTCGTACGTATAGTCTCGCGGAGCGCTCCCGATTTGTTTTACGTGTAATTCCGTTTATATTTTTTGATATTTTCGTACCGTGATTCAATATTTATTTTATTGTGAAATTCTGTGATACTTCGACGCGCGTTTTTTTGATTTCTTGTGTTCATTTTTGTGATTATAGTTTGGTAAATTTTATTCTGGTTGTTTTGTGTTGTTTTGTTTCGTCCTCGTCATGTTTTCCTTTTTTGTATTTCTTTTATCTTTTGTTTTCTTTGTGCCCGCCGCCTCTCTCTTTCATGTTGTGTTGTGTTTTGGTGTTTTGCACGTTTCCAAGTATTTTAACCTCTGTGAGAGAGGGGTGACGGCACAAAAGGAGTGACAGTTGACGAACTTTATTATTAATTTACGTTGTCATTTTTTGCGCAAAGTATATTCTGAAGTACGAGTAGTATGCATTTTTCTTACTATCATTATCATCCGTTGTCACTTTATTATTTATAATATCTAACACGTCCAAATTATCTTTGTTATTAATATTATTTGATACACTTATACAATAGCTTAAAATTATAACATGTGACAGACAAATGCATTTTTGTCTCGTTTATTCAGGAGGGGGGGGGGTGTTATTGGGAATTAGCAATTTTGCCTTCCTGGAGAAATTTATCTGCGGGCGCGCATGTCCTCTTGTCTTAACTCTATAAATGCCAGAGACAAACAGAGACAGAGCACTAACTGGCTGCAGCAAAGGCACTCTGAATTCTCGCGGATTCAACAAAACAAAAGTCAACTTTGCATGGTGTTGAATGGTTAGCACTCTCCTCTTCCCTTCCCGCCCATCTCCCCGTGTTTTCCGAATGTCACCGTAGTCCCTGTTCAACACCATGCGACATCAAAAGGTGTTGACTGTTGTTTTACATGTTATTTTGTTGAATCCCCGAAAATTCAGAGTGCCTCAAATCTTCCCTATGTATTTTAGCGTAATGCTCCGTCTCCATTTGTCTCTGATACATACAGGCACTCTATGTTGTCTCTGCTGCGGGAAACAATGTCTGCAGAATGAAGATCGTGCGGAAAAATTACTCGACGCAACTAAGTTTTGAATGATGATTTCGAGACAGCAGAGTCCAACAAACGGCGTGGAGCTCCACAGTCAGCCGTCCCATCTTCATTTCCCCGAGGATCAGCTGGGTTCGTGTCCACCGAGAACGAACTGATTTGTAAATCAAGTCCACTTTTCCCATTCGAGAATGCCGGCTTTTAATTATCATAAAGACCTGCTCAATAACAAATACTAATGTGTATTGTGTATGTATTGCGATAATAATGCCCGTGCGCTATTCGCTGTACAGCGTTCCATCCGTCCCGTTCCGTCGCACAGTGCACTATGGTCTGAGATCGTCAAAAAGTGGCCAAAAATCAGACACTGAATTTCTCACAAATTTATCATTTATAAACTTTTAAGACCCATTTCCATCATAGAAAACACTTTGAACAAGTAATTTAAACCTAAAAATGTCACCCTATAAGCCTTATAAAGCCTTAAATTAAGCTTTTAAGATCGAAAACTATGATTTTTGGTGACTATTTTTATAGATTTTTGGCACTCTTTTTCGATCTCAGACCATAGAGTAGTGGAGCGAGACAATGGGTGAGGCCGGACACAAGCGTAAAAACTATAAAATGCGCATATCTTTGTTAATACGCGACGTAGAAGTTTGAAAATAGTTTCATTACTTTCATTGTAAAATTTCCACCAAAAATCGCCCTTTGTACATAGAAAGTTCGTTGTGTGGAACCTCAGTTCTGCCCCGAAAAAAATTCCGCTTATCGAAAGTCCCACTCAGGAAATGGCGGTCAGAGTGTGGGAGGTTTCAAGGTGCTGAAAAAAAGTTCCACTTAGAGGACGTTCCACACAGCAAACTTTCGAGGTACAGTGTACACTGTACAGTGCAAGTTCATTGTGCGGAACCTCAGTTCTGCCCCAAAAAAATTCCACTTAGCGAAAGTTCCACTTGGGAAAAGGCGGTCAGAGTGTGGGAGGTTTCAAGAAACTGGAAAAAAATTTCACTTAGCGAGATTTTTCCACTTACAAGGGGATGGTACGAAGGCGGACCCGAGTTTCGCGACCAAATTTTCAGGATCGATAGTTCATAAGATTCTAAACTTCACACATTTCGCCGTTTTTGCTAATGGGCCCCAGGGGCCGAGAAAAAAAAGGGACCACGCGCGTCACCTTAAATAGTCTCCGCTAACCGCAACCTCTCAACTAGCGCTGAGTGGCCGAGTGGATAGGGGCGCAGACTGGCGGCTTAAAGGATGCAGGTTCGAATCTCGCCTCTGCCCCTAAACTTTTTGCAAGTACTTTTACATGCTTTTAGTTTGTTCTTCAACAAACTGATTATTTCCCCGTTTGTATAACTCCTTAATGATCCCGAAAACATTAAATGTACACAAACTAAACATTTAAACAAAATAAACTTTTCATTGGGATCTCACGTCAGTGATTATAAAAATATCTGCATATCTTTTTTTTTTCATTATTTTCCACTGCAGAGCAGTAACGTACGCAATGCAATGTGGGAAGACTGCACGTTGATCCGTTTGAGCGCATGCAAAAGATCGAACTAAAGGTGTGTTTGGTGAACACATTTGGATTCAACTTTCTACATGAGTTGAAATGGACAGACATTGCGTTATCACATTCCACACTTTGATACGGGAATACGTTTTCTTCCTGCTCTCTCGTTTCAACCGAATACCTAAAAAATGGTGGTATGCGCCAGTACACCGTAGCGTGCAATTTGGCGTTTTTGTATTTTGTTACACCCAACATTAAACCCATTAAAAATAAATATAACTCCCTCGAGTTCGACCTTTAACATGGGTTTAAATGTACAAAATGCAACAAAGCCAATTCGTACGATACGCCACTGATGGTATGCGCATTGCCCAACAATCGCGAATACACCTATACTGATCGCGGACAGCGCGGATAAATAAACACGACAGAAAAAATAATAATAATTATAATAATGAAAAAAAAAAGATATGCAGTTATTTTTATACTTACTGACGTGAGATCCCAATGAAAAGTTTATTTTGTTTAAATGTTTAGTTTGTGTACATTCAATGTTTTCAGGAGCATTAAGGAGTTATACAAACGGTAAAATAATCAATTTGTTGAAGAACAAACTAAAATCATGCAAAAGTACTTGCAACAAATTTAGGGGCAGAGGCGAGATTCGAACCTGCAACCTTTAAGCCGCCGGACTGCGCCCCTATCCACTCGGCCACTCAGCGCTAGATGAGAGGTCACGGTTAGCGGAGACTATTTAAGATGACGCGCGTGGTCCCTTTTTTTTCTCGGCCCCTGGGGCCCATTAGCAAAAACGGCGAAATGTGTGAAGTTTAGAATCTTATGAACTATCGATCCTGAAAATTTGGTCGCAAAACTCGGGTCCGCCTTCGTACCATCCCCTTGTTAGAGGACGTTCCACACAGCGAACTTTCACTGTACAGTGCAAGTTCGTTGCGTGGAACTTCAATTCTGCCTGAAAAAAATTCCACTTAGCGAAGGTCCACTTAGGAAATGGCGGTCAGAGACGTCAGAGTGTGGGAGGTTTCAAGGAGCTGAAAAAAAAATTCCACTTATCGAGATATTCCACTTAAAGGACGTTCCACACAACGAACTTTCGCCGTAGTTTGTTTTTTGACGGTAGAAACCAAAGAGTAAACAAGAGTCGCAATTGAATGGAAGGCCTGCGTGGTCAACGTAGATAAGGGATCGGAACGCGGGCTGGCCTCTGATTGGCTGCAACGCGTGGAGCAAAAAAGTCATAGGGTATAGGGAAATTAGCACGGGGTTTCCGTTCCGGGACGTTTATCTCGAAACCTGTGCAAAATCGCCTCTAAACAATTTATGCGAGTCGATTCAGCAGAATTTTCGAGATAGACGTCCCGGAACGAAAACCCCGTGTTAATTTCCCTATACCCTAAGACATTTTTGCTCCACGCGTTGCAGCCAATCAGAGGCCAGCCCGCGTTCCGATCCCTTATCTACGTTGACCACGCAGGCCTTCCATTCAATTGCGACTCTTGTTTACTCTTTGGTAGAAACATTCTAATTTACACTTGGTAGTATTACATTCCATGTCCAATCCCTCCCATTGACTCGTTCCACTGTGCGCCGATTGAGCGCGGATGTGAAATGAAATGTATGAATGTGAATGCAAGGAATAAATAAACAAGAGAACCCGCGCGTTGCATTTCATCCCGAAGTAGGAGGAATAAGTATAAAGCAGGAGATATGCATGTGTCCCTCACAAACCATTACTACGTCCGAGTCCTCATTCATGACTAGCGGTATGAGTAGTCCTCATTCATGACTAGCGGTATGAAATATGATGCATTATTACGGTCCTCCGACGCGCCGCGCGGCTGTGCCGAAGGATAAAAGAGAAAAACTGCACGCGCGCTTGCTTGAGGGAGGGGAAACTGCGGATAGGGCGAACGACAACATGACTTTAGCCCAGAGGTCAAGAGTAAATGTCTACTGACCTGCATGTATCAGTATAGACTATCGAGTGCGGAGACGACGCGACGCGACCTGGCGGAAGGACTTAAAAGCTAAGTGTATACCTGTACTTACGCTGTA
The DNA here is from genome assembly GCA_011764245.1 of Trialeurodes vaporariorum. Classification (NCBI taxonomy): domain Eukaryota; kingdom Metazoa; phylum Arthropoda; class Insecta; order Hemiptera; family Aleyrodidae; genus Trialeurodes; species Trialeurodes vaporariorum. The sequence continues at coordinate 12,355,658 of VMOF01000220.1, forward strand.
CAGGGTGTCCTAAAATTCATGGAAGAAATTTTTATCACGTGTTTTTTGGATAAAAATAAGACTCCCCCCCCCCCCCCTATAAACATGCGTCCGAAAATTCCCCCCTTCCGAACTATAGCCAACAAGGGGGGAGGGGGTTTCTTTGATTTTAGCTACGGATCTCACTAAAAATTGGTTTCCGAGGGTACAGTTTCAAAAAGAGCACAAAGTTGAGAGTTTTAAGAGCGCAAGCCACGACTCAAAATCAATCTTCTTTTTCGATATTTCGAACCTTACAAAGCTTTTACTTCAGATCTGTGATTTGCATCCTAAGTCATCTCCTGAAATTCATTACGTGTTTTGTTTTTTGTTTTGTTTTTGTTTTGTTTTTTCTTTTACTTCCAACCCGTCTCTTTATTCTTCAGTTCTTCACTCATACCACTCGGTTTTTTTCTGGCACCCACAGACTTGAAAGACTAAAAGCGCCTTAGTCAAAGTGACATTGCAATGAACTTCAGCGTGTGAAATGACAACGTTGCATTTTAGCTCCAGGAAAAGTCGAATTCGAGTCAGTTTACCGGACACCTAGCGGGTCCTGCGGGTCGTCCAAATTTTTCATTGGTTCAAAAGTACAAAATGTAACGTTACTGAATGCACGCTTTACCACAAAGAATTCCACCTCTTTCATGCTCGCATCAAAGTATATCCTGAGAAGGAACAGCAATAAAAACTTCCCTATCTCTAGCTTTAGCTATTCTTAGACTGCGAGGAAGGGGAGAGGGTCTCGAAAACAACACATCCTACAAGGAACCGTCGATATGCGTGATTCGTTAAATCGAAGTTTTTTACAATAAATGTTGCGAATTTATAGATCCATTCGAAGTAGGGTAATTGTTTTCACGTGTGTGTCAGATAAAGCCCCCCACCTCCCTGTTCTGCCCTTCCCCCCTCATCCGCCCCGTTCACGCCCTTCACCATATCATCCGTGTTTAACTGTTTTTTGTGTTTGTAAGTATGAGATGCGGAGAACTTACACCATCCTCCTTCGTTGTCATGGGCGCATATAGGGTTTCGTCTTTCTCTCTCTCTCTCTCTCTTCTCATTTGAACACATGAGTTAGGAAAGAACGCGGGACACGGGCTAAAATCATGTAATGGCCCCCTCTGCTGTCCTTTTCTGACACACGTGCTTAAACGGCCGGAGAAAGAGAGAGAGAAATTCCTGCAACTTCCTATAAGTCCGTTGTGCGCTTGTAATGTGGGCGTGCGTGAAGGTGAACGGTCTGAAAATCGAGGGGCCGGTCCCCCTCCCGGCCCTGATGGCCCTGGCCGTGGTTTTAAAGCGAAGGCCGCACGCACGCCAACAAGCCAACGCGTGCCGCCGCGCGCGCGTGGTGGGCAACACCAATAACCATCAATTTCGGCAATTCGACGACACGATGCAGTCTGGTCTCTGCAGGAAGGGTGGCGGGGTTTCGTGCGAAAACTGTAACAGATCACGACAGACAAGTCTGGCACTTCAATTTCGAGCGCGCGTGGGCTTGTCGACTGACGAATTTATCAACGATGAGAAGCGCCCATATAATACGGCCGCATCAGGGCCAGGTCCTCCCAGCAATGTAGACGCTCTGTAATCATAAAATTTTGTTTTACGTGGCTAATCACCGTCGTCGCCCGACGGCCATCAGCCATCAACCATCAAACTATAGAGCATCGGTATACCGTATCGCGCTCTCAACACTTAGCGCTCACCCAAAAACCGACGCCGTCAAAAACATTCAACGCCCGACTAATTGAGCCGTCCGAAAGGTATACACTATACATACATATAGGAATAGGACTTCAGGTGTAGTAATAACGTGCGCGGTTTTAAGCAGGTTTTTCTCGAGCAAGTCTTTTTTTTTCGCGTCGCGTCGCGTCCCTTCGGATGTGTATCAAGCGGCCAATCGACTAAACAACGGGTTTTTTCACCCCTCTCCTCCCCCCCCTCTTCCACCTCTCCCCAACCCCGCCTAATTTTTACGACCATACCACTCAGGCTAGGCGACATTCGAACACGTGACATGTATCGCGGTTTTTTTTTTTCAACGCTTGCTAAAATACCCCTCCTCACCTCTCTTATCCACTAATTTGTAGCAAGTTTGCTCACGTATTCCCCCCCCCCCTCTTTTTTTCTGCGATGATTATTTTTTTCGCGAATAGACGCGATGCGTCTCGTGTCGCGCCGGTACGTCAAAATATGCCGTTCGAAGGAGGTGACAGAAAAGCAAAGATGTTTACAATGTTATATACATCGTAAAAACAGACAGCTTCCTCTGCAGTCAGTGTTGCCAGATCGAGGGTAAAAAGCCGTATGTCCTCATTTAAATCAATGTAAAGCTTACGGCTTTTTCACCCCAATCTGGCAACACTGTCTGCAGTGCTGCCTTTCGTTGTATTTTAATGGGATTTTTTTTAATTCATCGATGATTCAACCGGCTGAGAAAAGATTACAGAGCTCAGTTTAGTTCATGACTGTAATGCACAAAGAAATGTCTTTTCAGTCTGCATGACTGAAAATATTCGCATCTGCATAATATTTACTCAATCGGTGCAATCGATGTTAAATATTTGAAATAAACGCAAGTTTTTTTTTTTTAAATTCATACAACAGCTCCTTCGATTGAGAAAAGATTACACATGCGAGTATTTTCGTGCATTATAGGCATACACCAAACTGAACTGTGTAATCTTTTCTCAGCCGGTGAAATCAGCGGTGAATTCAAAAATGTCATTCAATTTACACGGAGCGGCAGCTCTGCTCCTTCGGAACGCCGAAGAACAGTGTTGCCAGATTGGGGTGCCAAAGCCGTATGCTTTACATTGATTTAAATGGGGGACGATACGACTTTTTACCCTCGATCTGGCAACACTGCACAAGAAAGAAAGAAAAGGTTGGTTTCGTGTTATTAATTCTGCTCGCGACACTCTCCTCGTTGCACTTACAACAACTTGTTATTAGTTGTTAGAAGCTGCTACTATGAAGCTATCCTTGCTTTTTTTTAAAGCTTTCAAGTTTTTTTTTTTATTCGTGGACATTGTTTTCCAGCGTTCGATAAACTTGCTCAATGTATGAAAATGTCCTATGAACGTCTTTATAATCACGGGGCATCAAGTCATCTTCAGACACTCGGCTCGTTTTCTTTAATCGGTACAAAAAATGCATTATTTTGTCCATCCTGGATCTAAACGGTGGTTTACACGAAAGAAATGGGGTTTTATTCCTGTAACTATCCTTGTCTAACTTGCAAGTATGTTTTAATGAAGAAAAGAGAGAGGTACACGTATCGAAAAATTCTTGTTGCGCTGCAGCTGTTCAACACTACAAGATTACAAAGTGAGCAATTTGAGGGAGAGGGGTTGGTGCTGGTGGTTGGGAATCCCCAAACGCTGTTTAGATGTGTGTCAATTCAATAATGCCACATTCAGTCTTGTTTGCGTGAACCACATTACCACAGCGTCAAAAATCTCCATTTACTCTCATAAATCAAAAATATAATATAAGAAAACAAACAAACAAACAAAAAAACTAAGAAACCATTGGTTACACGCTTTCATAGAATTCAGCAAGTGTTTCAGGTTAAGTTAGGTTAGGTCCTATAAACCTAGGATCTATAAATTCGCAACATTTATTGTAAAAAACTTCGATTTAACGAATCACGCATATCGACGGTTCCTTGTAGGATGTGTTGTTTTCGAGACCCTCTCCCAGAATCGCTAAAGCTAGAGATAGGGAAGTTTTTATTGCTGTTCTCTCTCAGGATACACTTTGATGCGAGCATAAAGGAGGTGGAATTCTTTGAGGTAAAGCGTGCATTCGGTAACGTTACATTTTGTACTTTTGAACCAATGAAAAAGGTGTCCGGTAAAACAGACTCGAATTCGACTTTTCCTGGAGCTAAAATGTGATGTTGTCATGTTACACGCTGAAGTTCATTGCAATGTCACTTCAACAAAGGCGCTTTTAGTATTTCAAGTCTGTGGGTGCCAGAAAAATACCGAGTGGTATGAGTGAAGAAGTGGAGAATATAGAGACGGGTTGGAAATAAAACAAAAACAAAACACGTAAAGAACTAGTGAAAATTAAGTAAAAAACACATCTTTGTACAGCTTTTTTCACGAGAAATTTAGGTGAATTTCACTGGAAAGATTCAGTTTCTGATAATCACATTGATTCCCTAATTCACATTAATTCTTCATTAATTCATTGACACATTAATTCTTCCGATTATTTTCATCAGACCTGCGGTTTTGTGTACATTGAATGACGTTTTGCAATTCACCGATGATTCCACCGGTTGACTAAAATATGACACTGTTCAGTTCGGTGTACAACTGCAATGCAAAGAAATACTCGCACTTGGAATACATTTTCGAAGTGGTGGAATCACGGTGATAGGTCGGAAAAAAGTAGCTTTTTATAAAAAATGCTACATACACGGAGAAAAATTTCTGATTGAAATGACGGAACGTAGGAAGAAATTGGGGTAAAAAGAAATTCCCTTTAAAATAATAAGAATTCTTATTAATTCAACCAGAATTCTTACTGATTCAACGATTCTTTCTTGTGATTCTTCTGAATCATCAGAACGTTCAATTGAACCAATGATAATTCTGGTTAAATTAATAAGAATTCTCATTATTTTAAAGGGAATTTCTTTTTACTCCAATGTCTTCCTACGTTCCGTAATTTCAATCAGAATTTTAATTTTCCGTACAACATACGAATCATCTAAAGGTAAAATGCACACATCCACTCTTTTCAGCTTGTATATTCCAAAGCCTTAGTAATCTTTCTGTTTATTTTCAATTCGTGACTGAAAGGGTTATAAGAATCGTTGTCTCTCTCGGCTGTGGGTGTGTAGCGCTTTGAAGGAACAAAAGGCTGCGATATCCGAGTCTTCAGCCCCGAAGATCCTGCAGACGATGAGCTTACGCGTTCCGGGCAATCTGGCGGAGTCGCGCTCAAATACAATGGAAAAGTTCTTCTTCCATCTTCACGCCCGCGCTTCTGCCCCCCCCCCCACCCCCGACGTGACGCGTATACGCGCACTTGCAGTCTCGCACAAACAACGCAAAACGCCTCTTGAAATCGGGAGGATTTCAAAGTTTTTACAGTTATCGGCCGACTGACACGCTCAGACATTTATGGCTTTGGCTCCTTATGAGCTGACCCAGAAACATAACACGGCCTCCCTTATTCACTTTTCATCGCCTACGCAGCAGTCAGTTCGCACAAAGCGCGTCTGGAATCGGCGCAGATTTAGCGGTGACGTCATTTTTGAAGCCCCCCCCCCCAACTGCGCTTCCCACTTTTCCGCTTGACGCGTGGCCTGGACGACAACGACAGTCATAAACTTGATCTTTATAATATTTAATAGTTTTTATTGGTTTGCACTGTATTCGATTATTACAAATCTATAGTTTGATTTGAGGTTACACTTGCTGGTAGCAACTTTTGAGGGTATGGCAGTTTGTTGTTTACTGCGACACTATTTACAGCGGCACTGGTATCTAAAACTAAGATTTTTCTTTTAATGTGAGTAATTGATTTCTACACAATTATATACCTTAATGTTATTGAAATAGACAGTTTCAGTGATGACTTCGTAATGGGGCTCTTGCAGACTTTTGCTACAGGGGATTGAAGAGTTGATTCTTGCATAAAAACCGGTAAAAATGACGACGAGTACACTAAAAAATCACGAAATTCACTCTCAGAATCGGGCTTAATGGCGGAGAGACGCATAGGTATCATGGGAGATTCCTATCTTAATGAGACATATCTCTGTGTTTCCGTAGAGACAGTGACATAATAGAAAGGAGTCTCCCATGATACCTGCGTCGAACCGCCATTACGATCTTGTCGTTATAGCATTTACGTGAGTTTATTATACTGAATTTTAGACTTTCTTCGTGTGATTTTCGTGATTTCCGCTGGTCTTTACATCAGATAAGACTATTTATTTGCTTATAGCAAAAGTTTGCAAGAGCCCTATTATTGACATCATCGGATGATGAGTGTTCCAAACAAAGACAAATTGTCTCCCTCGCTCTCACGCAACCCCCGTGTACTGCTATCTCACTCTCATTCCAAAAAATTGTGCAAAGAGACATCTTTTGAGAAATTTTTTGGCAGAAATGAATTCCTAGAGGTATTTTAGTACAATTTTGACACTAATGTGTTGTTAAACAAGGCCCTGTACACGAATTTCCGAACTAGAAAGATATTGGTGTATATGAGGGGTACGGGAGAGTGTGTGAGATAGTTTGGAACCGAACGCTACGCGAGTTTTGTCACAACCGATTGCAAACGATGAGTGCATTCTTGTGATTGTTGGCTAACCGTTGACTTCGCACTAAAACCGTGTATGAAGGTGATGGGCTGGAGCCTTGTAGATTTTTTTTAAATGTGTTTCCGATCTGTTGAAGTCAGAGCTGCTGTTTTGTGTTTATTTAAGGTGATTCTATGGAAAACTTCCGGAGATTTCAATTCGATTGGTGGCGTTACTTGTCGCTGGCTCCGAAAATAGCCGTTTTTTGACGGGTTTCGGCTGTTTTCTCTGAACAGACGAATAATAGACGAAAAATCAGATTGTCAGCACCTGCGTAACTTTTTGCCAGATTTTTTGAGCCATAAACGGGCCAAATTTGTTCAGAAGTAAAGACTTATTTATGGGAAGAAAAAAGCATACGTAATTTGGAGTTGTATCAGTAAAGATTACAGGGGCGAAACCGAAACCTGTGATTCCACCGCTTGAAATAATATTCCAAGTGCGCCTATGACTGTGCATTGCGTACATTGAACTGTGTAATCTTTTTGTAAACCGGTGGAATCATCAGTGAATTGAAAAACGTCATTCAATAAACACAAAACCGTACGTCTGATACAAATACTCGGAAGAATTCAGATTATAAAATTTGATTGATAATTTGACCGTCAAAATGACACTTCATTACAAAAAACACCGAAGTTAATTGAAAATATGTTTCCTTGCCTCTAGTAACACACAAACAAAACAGTGATTTTATGACATAAAAAAAAAAAAAAAAAAAAAAAAAAAAATCGTTTCCCGAGGTTTTCCACACACAGCAATTTTTAATTTGTTTTCGGCCTTTGCAACAGACTATTAATGTTAAAGCTTCAAAAATCTGAATTTTCCAATTACTGAAGCGATGTACAGAAAGAAGGATGTGATGAGATAACACACAGAGAACAGTAGAATCACACGATTGATTCATAGAGATTCACTATGAATAATGAGAATGATTAAACGAACTGCCTCTGCAAAGATATACCGATAGCAACAAATTTTGAGGCTGAGAGGAATAATAAAGTTGAGCAGGTCGGATTAATTTACACGATATAGTGTGATTAAGAAGTTCGTCTCCAGATGAATAACGCAACAAAGGCCTATGCATTTTGGGTAGTTTTATTGTTAGTATGAGAGTTGACGGGGTGTCTTGAAAATTGTTCAAACATATTCTCACTTCAAGAGCAAGCGGAAAATTGCTTTACATAATTTGACGGAGTAGCGCCGAATTTTGATTATTTCAAGGGAAATTATCATTTTATATTGTCAATGGTTTTCGCCGAGAGAGCAGCTTCTCTTCAAAGCTTCTGTTAAAATAAAAATGAATGTTACGTTATCACATTAATTAGCGAATGCTATTCCTGAATTACATGCCCTGGGGGTGTCGATCATTTACTTTTATCTACAAACCAATCGTTAAGGCTGTCCATGAGTGATCCTATTGGTTAAAAATGGCAAACTTGGCTGTCGCTTTGGTAATCATCGTTAAAGTGCCTGTTATTTAAAGGCTATTCATTGGAATGCCTTTAAAAAACGGACACTTTAGCGATGGTTACCATGGCAACATCCACGTTTTACAATTTTCGATCAATAGCATCATTCATAGACAATCTTATAATAAAGTAAATGATCGGCCCCCTAATATCGACCTAAAATTATTATTTTTAATAGCGCTCGGTCGTTAACATCTTCTAACATTTCAGTGCTTGTGAAAGTTGAATTAATGGCAGCGGATGATTGCGGAAAGCATTCCGACCGCTGAAAATGCGTGAAGCCGCACAGCTTATGAATAGGAACGTTTTCTTGAATTGACTGAAATATAAGCTTATAAAAGATTCGTTGAAGAGGGGCTTTCAAAACATACTGTAGAATTTATTATTATTATTAAAAAAAAAAAAAAAAAAAAAAAAAAAAAAAAAGAGGTGAGCTACGAATTCACAACAGTTTTAGATTTGACACCTAAGTTGATTAAAAACCGATTATGTATTCATCGTATCATGAATGAGTTTCGATTTGTTTCGCCGGTTCACGCCTTGATATTCACAACTCGTTAACTTTTCCAATCTTTCGATGTGGTGGGGCCGAGCGGCGAGCATGGAAGCATGGATTCTACGGACGAGAATGTTACACGGTAGACATTCGAATAGTAATTAAATTGGTCTGCCTCCTCTCCGCTCCGCCTACGGGCGCTGGCTGTCAAACTACCGGACAATCAGATTACCGGTACTGGGCTGGCTGGGCAGGACGCTAGACTGCCACTACCTACCGTTTGAAAACACGCCACTACCGGAAAAAAAAGAAATTCTATTCCACCTCCTTCCATTCTTCAGAAGTAAACCTTTCAGAGGAATATAGTCGGATGATTAAAAAACATGACACCTGTGAAACTCATTCAAAGTTTTCCTCCTTTACGGCGCGGCGCGCAGTTATGAAAGAAAAAGTTGAGTCGCTTCTCGAAGGGTCAGAGAACTGACCTTCGAGTATGTCGGACTGAACGACGCTCGCGTTAACGAAGATTACAGAAAAATAAGAAAGCAATAATTGTACCATAAAATACTACAATGGGTCTCTTGCGTACTTTTGCTACAACAAAATGGAACCTCGATTCTTACGAAAATTCGGCAAAAATAACAATCATGCTTCCATTATTATAAATTTTTAAAAACCACTCATTAACTCAGGAAGTCACTGCAAGTCCAAACAGCCTGCACTGCACTAAACACTATTTGCGCCGGCATGCTACACTATAGATAGAACCACCGTGTACATTATTTGAACAACATCGCAAATACAAAGTGATGGAATTTCCTTTTAAATACATGAAATATTGACTGCATTACTTGCTGAGTGGATTTTGAAAGTTTTTACTTAATGAGCGCATCGTTAATTTCGCCCGATCTCACGTTAGAAACAATGTATCATATTGCTGTAGCAAAATTACACAACGGAACCATTGTTTGAATTCAGCGACGACTCCACCGGTTGAGGAAAGATTATAGATGCGTGTATATTTTGATGCATTACTTTCATACGCTGAACTGAATTATGTAATCTTTGCTGTGGAGTATGGACAAAACTGGGACCGTGGATCCTCACTAGGAAGAAGTCCCTCTGAAGACGCGAATGAGGCTCTTGCCAGTGGCGGCTCGTGCTACTTGGCAACAATGTCTTCATTCCATTTGAATCTATGTCCAACAATCGATTGCTGGTGAAGCGCTGCTTCACTTTCGAATCGATTGTTTTACATGCAATCAAATGGAGTGAAGACATTGTTGCCAAGTAGCACGAGCCGCCACTGGCTCTTGCAAACTTTTGCTACGGGGTATTGAAGAGATGATTCTTGCATAAAAACCTGTAAAAAAGACGATGAGTACAATAAAAAATCACGAAATTCACTCTCAGAACCGGACATAATGGCGGTTCAAAGCAGGTATCACGGGAGATTTCCATCTAAAATGAGACATATCTCTGTGTTTCCGTAGCGAAAGGGACAGATTAGACAGGAATCTCACATGATACCTGCGTTGAGGTGCCATTACGATCTTGCCATTATAGCAATTATGTGAGTTTATTACTGAATTTTAGGCTTTCTTAGTGTGATTTTCGTGATTTCCACTGGTCTTTACATCAGACTGGACAATTTCACCATTTATTTGCTTATAGCAAAAGTTTGCAAGAGCCCCATTGTAAAATGTCAACAGCCAATTAAGGGTCGAAATCTGCTTGTCGCATGGGATTGCATCGAGATATTCTAACGGTACAGAAGGAGTGAGGTAAGAGTGGAGCATAATTTTCAGAAAAAAATACAAGTTAAGGTGATTCCAGGGTCGATTAGTTCCAACTGTGGACACAACGTCGCGCTGCTCAAAAAGTCAACAGTTTTTGGCTAAAATTGACGAATTCACGCTAAAAACACAAATTTCAGGAACGTCAGCACCTGCGAGCATATTTCAGGAAGATACCCTGAAAGTTTCAGGCTGAAACACTCAAAAATAAAGTCGGAAATTATGAAATACGAAACTTCCCGTAATCCGCAATGAGTGCGAGTGGGGCAGATAGACTTATCATCACTCGCGCTCACTCTCACTCACTAAGCTTACGGGGAAACGAATTTCATAATTTACGGCCTTAATTTTGAACCAATTTGGCTCATTTTGGGCTCAAAAAATCCATAAAAAAATTTTGCAGGTGCTGACGTTGTTGGATTTTGCGTTTTATCTATGGTTTCAGTTTAAAACGCCAAAAACACGACTTTTCCAAAAAGCGACTAGTGGCGCTATCCATCGGATTGAAATCTGGAAAAGTTTCGCCTGGAATCACCTTAAAGGATCGCCTTGAAGCCCTGTTACCTAAAAATCATTTTCGATGACAACTGACAGACGAAATAAAGATAAACAATGTAAAAAAAGAAGAAACTTACCTAGAGTTTGAACGATCTGAAGGCAAATGAGGACTAGGAGCCACGACCAAACTTTGAATAAATTTATTTCACTTTTCCTAAACATTTTAATCTCTAATCTGAAACAAAAATTGAAAAAAAAGTATAATTAGTGTCATATTGAATGAAATTGGAAGGTTTATGATAAAGAGCGTCTTCTTTTATCCACCGGTTGTTTTTTTCACCGGTAAGTCTCGGTTCTATTATACGACGTCATCAACCATAAATCACCGGTGGATAAAAGAACCGCCGGTTGGTTGCAGTTGGTTGTTTGTTCCGTTGGGTTTTGTTTTTGTTCAAATGAAACAATAATTAACAAATGAAATAAACTAATTATTTTCAGTGAAAATTTTTGTAGTGTACGGAAAACACACGTTACGATTACTGTTGAGACTCGAGATTCACGATTCGATCAATAACAGCTTAGAGGTAGTTTCAGAAGTGTAGGCGGACCAAAACCATAATCTTTGGCGAATTTTCAACTTTTATTCCTTCAAATCAATACCGAATTTGCTCCCGACTTTTTTCTTTTGTGTTTAAAGTTTTCCTCATTGAAAAATGAACACTCAGTTTCATTTTTATTCATTTTCATCGATTAATATCAGAAATAATGTTGACAAATTCCAAAGATTATCGGTCTACGTCCGCCTACACTTCTGAAACTACCTCTACCAAATAGAATACACTTTTCACATTCATAATCTTGCGGGTGATTCCCGGTAGTACCGGTTGTCACTTGGTGGATAAAAGAACGAGTTGGTTGATAGACACGGTTTCTATTATGAAACCACCGGTGGATAAAGGAACGGGTTGGTTGCAAGTTGGTTGTTATAATAGCAAATAAAGAACAACCGGTGGATAAAAGAAGACGCTCAAAGATTAATGCTAAGCATAGATTAAAATGTTTGTTTTTTGTTGCTGTTCGACAAATTATATTTTTGGTCTCTTTGGCAACAACGAAGAGAGGGAAGGAGCAAAGCAATTAATCGACTCGGAGGACCATCGAATGATTAAACGTACTGTTTAGTTCTCTTTATTTTCACTGCCATGCCCAGTGGACCACAACTTCAATTGATTCAACAAATGCAACGCATCGAAACCAGATATTCTCGATAGGTGGCGCGTTTGTCGAGATCACGAAGTTTGTCGAGATCACAGATCCCCGGAGCCCCTAGAACATAAAGACAAAATCCGACGGGTGGAAAAGTTGATACACGAGTAAAGCCCGCATATCAAGCGCTCTCGATTCAATGAAGCTAGGACATAAAATTTTACGGCGGGCTCGCTCTTCAATGCATCAGTGCACGACTTTTTCACCTTATTGAAAAATCAGTGAAAATAGAGGAGGACTTCGTATTGGAACGAACGTGACCTGGGGCGATATGAGTAGGTCAAGGCTCTTCAGTTTTATATTACTCCCTGTATCAAGATCAAGAGAAAACAATGGAAAATCATCGATTGAAAAACATGAAAAATTTTTGGGGGTCGTTTTTGTTAGTTGAAAGAGAGCATCTTTATAGTTGAAGATCGGCAGGTTGGTCGTTTACTTCTAGGAAAACCCGACAGTTCATCCATACATGCCCAACATTATTTGAAGTTTTAAGGTGTTTTTTTTCTCAAAAAACACCATATTGGAGTTGAAAAAATTGAGAATGTGAAATTTTTTGGTCCAGCAGAATGATACACGAAAATAAAAGATTGGTGAAAATAACCATACGGATACCTGATTTTGGCACCTGTTAGATGTTATGGTAAACTTGACCAGAAGTGTGGTACATATACCGATACTTTGAGTAAATTCGACATGTAATCAGGTAACATCACCTAGTACCTAGTCAAAACATAGTATACTTCTGGTTAACATTACCATAACATCTAGCAGGTGCCAAAATCAGATATCCGTATGGTTATTTTCACCGTAGTTTTTTCCGTGTAGATGCTGAAAAAACCCGATTGCCACTTATGTAGTTACGTAGGTTTATTACTGAATTTTAAACTTTTTCAGTGTGATTTTCGTGAGTTTTGCTGGTTTTTTACATCAGAATTGACTATTCATTTGCTCATAGCAAAAGTTTGCAAGGGCCCCATTTTCTGATCAAAGTATACTAGACTCTCTGTCATTTGCATATCGTTGTGCTTCTGATAATATGACTAGAATCTAGTATTATGACTGATTATGGTTTTTTTTCAGTGTACCTAAACTTTTCTCCCCGTGATAACACTGCAGCAAAAGTTTGCAACAGACCCATCCAGAGTTTCACGCTATTTATCGTGTCTAAAACGGAACATTCTCTCTTGATTACCCATATCAAACATCATCAAACTCTAGTATGGCAGATAACCTTGATCTCTCGAAGCGTTAACGGGACAGCATTTTGAAAACACTGCCACGAGATCATGCATTTCTTCTCAATTTCATTCTCGACGTTCCTCCGACGATCAGTCCTACACTCCGTCGAGCGTTCCGTTCCGCGTTCCCCTGTTTCCTTTTCCCCTTACATATCGGAGGGAGACACGGAAACGGGAGACGGAAAAAGAGCGGAAAAAAAGTAGGTCTGACGAATGCAGCGACCTAGCGAGGGCAGCGGCCACGGACGGCGCCTTCACCTTCGCCCTCTGCCGGCCGGCCGGCGCGACGCGACGCGCGATGCTGCGCCGCGGCCGCGTCGGTGTGATTTACGCGGAGTCATTGTGTCGTAATTATTCCGATCGTGAACCAACTGTGCCAGAAATAATGACGAGAGTTGCCAATTCTCGGGCGGGGAAAAATAGATATCGCAATCAACCCTCGATAATTCAGAACTGAAAGGGACCGTGAAAGAATGGAGCTCTTGCACGGTTTTGCTGTAGGCAAATGAAGTCTCAATGGGGCAGTTGCAAGGGTCTGAAATTTTGGTTTTCTTATAAAGAAAATGGTACTACTTGATGAGCTGAGAACAATGGTGCCTGTGGTTTTTTCTTAAGTGTCCCGATTTTGGAGATACACACGTGTAAAGATGCAAAAAAAGGTGTGCGTAGTGACGTCACTACACGGAATTCTCATTTAAAACAATGTATTTCGGGCCGAAAACTCATCTTAAGAAAGTTGGGACTGAATTAGAAACCAAAGGCATCATTTTTCTCAGCTCATCAAGTATTTTCATTTTCTTCATAAAAAACATAACATTTCATACCCTTGCAACGACCCTATTTTAATATCAAATGCTGCGAAAATAACGATGATACCATTAAAAAAGTCTAAAACTCACTCCTCGTAGAGAAAACTGAACTTGAAATTTCGGGTGACCGCTCTTGCATGTAAAGTAGGCCTCTTTAACGACATTTCTGTCCGCGAAAGCACCAAACATCAGTTTTTCTCTTTTTCTTTTTAAACTAAATTTCAATGTATTTCAATGAATTTTCTTGTTACATACATTAATAGTGCTAATCAATAATATTTGGGACGCTGATTTCAAAAATGATATCATTTTCTACTTTACTCGTCCCGATTTTACGCATATTCTACTTTTAAAAAATGTTCGTGATAAAGTTTAAATTGTGGAAAATTTAGAATATTTCGATCAAAACTAAGGCCAAATTCGAACTGGGCAGGTCAATTAACATTGGAATCGTCATTGTTCACGCGATTTGAGGTCAAATTATAAGAAAAAAGCCCATGTTTGTGTCTAGGGACCCTTGTTTTGTATTCATTGGGGGCGGACACCTATGTCGTTAAAGCGTAAAAATCTTGCATGTATGCACCAATCTCGGATTCGGACCCCAAACAAAAGAACATAACCTACGAATTTGAACAATGAGATTAATGAATTCGCTTTCAAAAAGTAAATTTGAAGGAATTAAATGTCCATTAGTACACATTTTGTCACTAGGAGCACGGTGATATCAACAGGAAAGTTCTACGTTGCGTAATAAACTAGGAAGACAGCACTTAATTTCATGTCCTGTTCTTTTGTTTGGGGTCCGAATCCAAGGTTAGTGCATACATGCGAGGGTGGTCACCCGAGATTTCAAGTTAAGTTTTCTCTGCGAGGAGTTAGTTTTAGACTTTTATAATAGTCTCATTGTTATTTTCGCAGAATTTTACATCAGAATTGTTACTCCATTTGCCTACAGTAAAACCTTGCAAGAGCCCCATTCAGATTCGACAGGTATTCGAAACAGTGAGATTTTGAAATTGAGAGGAAATAAATAAATAAATAAAAAAAATAAAAAAAAAATAAAAAAAAAATAAAAATAAAAAAAAAAAAAAAAACCCAGGAAATAACCCGCGAACACTTTCTCACTTTTAACTTAATCTGGGGGAAAGACCGGAAACCCCCGGACCCCCATATATTTTTTTAGGGGGAAAGTCCCACACCCTCTTTTATTACTCTTGGGGAGATCCCCAGCTTCTTTAATATTCTGGGGGAGGACCCCCCAAAAATATTCTGGGGGAAACCCCCAGAAGCCCCTAATAGATTTTGGTGGAGGCCACCAGAGCCCCCCCCCCCCCCACTGGAAGGGTTAATTTTACAGTAGGCTGGTTGCAGAATATTTTTTTTGCAAATTTTCATCAAAATTCAAACAGCTACGTTTAAAATATACCCATTTTACCCATTCATTCACCCATTGATTTTAATAGAAGCCTTTTATTCTCAAAACTTGCTGACAATTTAAAATTTCGAAAAAACCGAAAACAGTCCCTCTGGGGAATGTTGAACGCATTTTTTCTGCACAATTTGGTTACATATGGAGCATTGGTTATGCAAAAGTTATGCTGGGATACAGACAGACAGACAGACAGAAAGCTTCATCATCGAAATACTTTCTCAATTTCTAACTTCGTTAAATGTGAGAAAGTAAAAATATAGAAACTAATACGATAGTTGCAAGGGTCTGAATTTTTGTGTTTATTATCACGCAAATGAAAGTACTTGAAGAGCTGAAAACTAGGATGCCTTTGATTTCTGACTAGATTTCATAATTCTGGACATATGATTTCGGCTCACTGCTTCGAAACACAATGTTTCAGGAGATGTACACGGTGGTGATGGTTAGAGGCAAGAGATGATACTGACTCCAGAGAAGAGGAGACATGCGGACAAATTTTAAAAGAGATAAATAAACGGAGAATCAAAATAGAAGGAGCAGCGACAGAAAGAAACGGACGGAAAGAAGGAGACAGAAGGAGAAAGGATAAAAGAGCGAGAGAGTACAGACGACGTAGAAAAAATTGGGAGGGAAAACTGTACGGAATAGAGAAAAAACGTAGTTAACCAAAAAAAGGAAAAAAAAAAAAAAAGAAAAGAAAATACGATCCTGGTGAGATGAGTCAGCGGGAAATAGGCGGATGGATGACGATCATACGACGTACAGTTGACAGCGATGACATATCCAGGAACCAAAATCACTATTCAGAGCTTTCAGGATTAGTTTTTGAAGCCATCAGACTATACATATAACCCTTGGCAATTCTATTGTTAGGCGTAGTTAAAGAATGTAAAATTAAGACAAAAAGCTTTCGAATGATGGTTTTTAGTTCTTTAAATTTGATTAGATTTTCGGCCACCGAACAAGTCAGCAAAACAAACTGTGCGGCGGAGGTAATCTAATCCGTAAGTAAACTAAATTATTATTCGGATTAGCAGAATCTAATCGGGTCGGGTCGTTGCAGCGGTGTACACTGAATTAGAGTCAGTAGCCAGACTCTGGATTAGTTATTACCTCGAAGCGATGCGCTATAGGCCGTCCTGCTGCAAGTTCAGCGGCGTCTTTTTCAACAGCTAACACTGGCTAACTGACCAACCAACCATCTGGTGAGAGGTTTCGCATCTTCGTTTTGTCCAGCGACCGCGTGCTGCGTCTGTCACCGCACGATGGTGAAATCGGCCCTGCATTGTCACGGCCTCCGTTCAGATAAACTATTTCAGTGGATATTGAAAAACCGATCGACTGCGAGTTTGATTTTAAATTCAGATCTATTCAAACATTGTTTCTTTGTAATCTGCATTTGAGCTTTATAGCAGACAACTGCAGTGATTTTCTCGTATTCATATCTTTTTCGTAATCGAAAATGCTAACAGTCAGAGGGCCGATCATTTACTTCGTCGATAAACCGATCGTCAAAACTGTCAGTGAGTGATGTTTTTGGTCAAAAATTGGAAAGTTTGGCTGTTGCTATGGTAACCATCGTTAAAGTACTGGTTTTATAAGGCTATTCAATGAATGGTTTTAAAAACGACCACTTTAACGATGGTCACCATAGCAACAGCCAAATTTTACTATTTTCGACCAATAACATCACTCATTGATAATTTTAACGATCGGTTCATCGATGAAGTAAATGATCGGCCCCCAGGAGTCAAAAAAAAAAAAGTAAAAGAAACAATACATAGGAGTCAATCTGCAGCGGAAGTTGCTCGAACATCGCCACGTAGACAGATAAAAAAACATTGGTTTTATGTAACTATTCCTACACAACGGCGCTCGTGTAGTATAGCTGTCGGATTGAAGGCGGTTTCAACAATCTGTTCCACGAATTTCTGGTCGAGCGTTGCGTAGCGTTGACAAAATTCCAAATAAACTTATTTTACACAACTATTCCTTCATGAAAATACTCGTGTAGTATAACCATCGGATCGAAGGCGCTTTTATGGCGCATAACGACATGTTTGTCCGACTCCAGTAGCTTTTCTATCACGGTTAAATAATTCGACGAGATTCAAAAGTCACTAAGCAGAGACAGGCCCTTCTCTATCTTCGTCTTGGAAGGTCTCAGAGTGTATTCAGAGATTGGTTTTTCGGGTCTAATCATCGTAAATGATCAACTTTCGCACCTGCCTGTAGCCAATCGCTCGATATAAGTTTTTTTGAGCACCATTAACGCATGTTTCACTACATGGCGACATGACTACAAATTGAATAGCATTAAGAGGGGTGGGGGGTCGTGAAATTAATCTTTAATTGTCCAATTTTTTATGGTCCCCTCCCCCCCCTCCCTGAATGAATCGTGTTCAAGATTTCCCTACACACTTACAAGCACCGTTCCTAATTTTACCTCGTAATCTTTAGGCAAAAGTAAAGTTCTTTTGCCGTGGACACCTGAAAGCAAGGTATAGGGGGATTGATTTTTTTTTTTTTTTTTTTTTATCATCCAATTTTTTACTGTATCAAGGAAAATCTAGAGTAGAGGAACTCATTTAACCCCTTTTGGGCCAACCCCGAGTATACACGGTTTTCTCCTCAAGGTCTACTTCACATTGTTTCAGACTTCATTCCGGATAAACGAGATTATCGACGAAAACTCTTACGATAAGTTCTCGTCGGGCGCCTTCAATTCGCCGTATGGGCAATTCCAACTCCCTCGAGTACGAACAGTTAACTACCTTCCCTATGTAATGGGACGGGTGTCGTTCTTTTGAACTAACCTAATCTTTAACTGGAACAGTTTGAATGAATATTTCTGATGCTTACTCGTTGTGCGCCTTCAATTCGTCGTATATGCAATTCCAACTCCCTCGAGTACGAACAGTTAACTACCTTCCCTATTAAAACGGAAGAGCGGCGTTTGAAATTGGTCTTTCGAGGGTTAAACGACTTTGTAAGTAGATAAACGGACCGCTAATGATTTCCTACGCAGAATGTTCCCTTCCGCAGCACAGAGAGCCGTTCTCAAGTCCAAGGATCCAGGATCATCAACCCCACTGTTGGTAGAACCGAACCAGAGGAGATGAGACGGGGAACGGGAACCGGAAGGGAGGTGAATGGTGAGCCGCGGAGTGGTGAGCAGTCGCAGTCGGTGCAGAGCCATCCACGGCCATGACTCACATATTTGCGCACACGCGCCGCGTCAAAATGCGAGCAGTCAGTGTCCGAACCAACGTTGCCGGATGTACGGAATTACAATCTACGATGATTATAAATTTCCCATTTGAATCAATGTAAGAATGTTCGGATTTAAAAGTGAAATCTGACAACATCCATCCGACCATTCCTCGCTCTTGGCTCTCCTTCCTTCCTTCCGTTTTTCCGCAGAGTCACGAGCGCCCCCCCCCCGCGCGCGGCCACAATACCTAGGCACTTGCGCGAATTCGAGCGCGTGTGTCGTGAGCTACGCGCGTCGGTCGGCGTCTACTACAAGCGTAGTCGAGAGTGGCGGAGACGCAACGGCGAGAGAGAGAGAGAGAGAGACAGACAGTCAGAGAGAGAGAGAGAGAGAGAGAGAGAGAGAGAGAGAGAGAGAGAGAAAGAGAGAGAGAGGGGGGGAGAAAGATCAACGACCAACCAACGATTTGAGCTGAGATTTGGCGATCGTCCCATTGAAGTCTACTTTATCCCTCATCGGAGCGCAGGTTTGAATGAAAACTCAAAGGTGATAAGGGAGCAAAATATGGTGTATTAACGCTGCAAAATGAAGTTGGGTTTGTGCTCATCTTCCTCACCCATTTTTCGCGATTTTAGGCTTTCCTTCTATTCAGTCGCTACAATTTTAATTGCCATCCCCCCCCCATTATTTTCTTTGGAACTATTTGATAGTACGGCTAAGTATACGCTCACAATCGACGAATGAGTAAGAATACCTACAATTAGTGCCAGTAATCACAATGTTCATACGGGCGCCGTCCACGGCCAGCATTCTAGGTGTACGTTCTAGTTGGTAGTTGGTCAAGCCAGTTTGTTTTTCATTTGAAGAATCATAATGATTGTTAAACAAACGAACGGTTGAAGAAGTACTCACGGTATAAATTACTGACGAAAAATGACAGATCAAAAGTATCGGAGCGCTCAGGTTTAAGCGTAAAAACCGAGATAGTTGCGACGACAGTTTTCAGACGGGAGACGAAAATTGAAAATTATTAAGAGATTCAGGAGGCAACGAACTTCTCCCTCCACCACTTACAATGCATTGCCCGATGAAACTCTGCTGAACGTAGAGCGGGCGGGGGAAGGGACAGATGAGAGAGTCCAGTGCAGCGCAGCGACACAACTCGAAAGAGGGAAGACAGGCGACAGCATAAGTCTCCCTCTCTAATTTTAAAATTCAATTTGCGGCGCTCACAGACGACTTTTTCGATTTTTTTTTTTTTTTCAGGGGTCTCCTGGATATACTCTAAGGAATCATCGATCATCATGCCAAATTAGAGGGAAATCGCTTCGGCCAATTTTCGGGAAATAAAAAATACAGGAGGGGCGTTAGCTTTATATTTATAATGGTAAAATTTACCATACATGCTAGTAGACGCCAAAATCAGATATGCAGATTGTAAATTCTACCAGTCTTTTTTTTCCGTGCGTGCGGCCAAAAACCGGCCTTATCATATCAAAAATGACTAGATGATGAACGGTCACAGCGCGATCTGTGGTATTAAAATCTAAACGATAGATTCGAGTGCAATCCAGAGGTCGGACAATTCTGTCTGTTGACGGATAATGTCCGGTCAACGTTTGCAGCGGCTCGTGCAATGCGGCAACAGGGCATTCTCTTCATTTAAACCTACGAAAAACAATCGATCTTCAGGAGGTGCATGCACCCCCCAAGACATCGATACTTTCACATAGGTTTAAATGAGCCAAAAGCATTGTTGCCAAATTGCACGAGCCTCCACTGCTCCTGTCTAAATTTTCCAATTTCCTTAGCCGAATCTGGCAGCCCTGCTTGCTTGGCCCGCGAGAGTTGGGAGGAAAGTTCGGGAAGCGGCTAAAATCGTGAATAATAAAAAGAGAACGGTTCAATCTGCGGGTCGACATTCTACGATTGATAAGTGGAGCAGGCTCGACAAAAGGAAGCAAAAATGCTCGCGAATAGATTTATTTACTGATTCAGTATTAAAATATAAAGAGGAGTGGGGGAGGGGGGAGGGGGAGGGAGGGGAGAAGAAAGGCGAGCGCGTACGTGGTGTCGAGGACACTATAACGTCGCGTCGCGACGAAGATGCGACGAGGACTTGGTTACAAATAAAACATCCGAACAAATGAAGACAATCACAAGAGGGGCGTTGAGAGGGAGGAGTGGGGGGATGGGGGTCCTCAATCGAGCGTCAACAATAGGATGGATTGGTTGGATGTGCTTCCAATTTTATAGACAAAGCCTCGGTTGCCAACTTAACAGTTACGACTGTCTGAGGTATTTCGTCTTTTTTTTTATATATATTAAATGGAGATTGGATGTGTGTGATGAACACTGAACAGACGTTGATTGTTGAACGCTGAGCAGTAAATCCTGATTTCCATTACATGACGATAGACCTCGCAAAGCGAACTCATTTGCAGTCATAATTTTTTTCCCGACGCTTTGAAATGAGCATCACAGAAAAGAGAAAATAAAAAAAATAAATAAAAAAAAAAAGGTAAAAAAAAAATAATAATAATAATAAATACATAATAAATAAGTATTAATAAATATTTTTTTTTCCTTTGCCTGGGGTAACCCGGCTTTATATTGATACTGGCTTACTATTAGCCACCCTACAATTTGTTATTACTTAGTTTTGTTGCATTATTGTGGTACTGTAGGTACCCTTGTTTCCTTACTTACTTTCTGTATGTACACGGAAAAAAAAAGATTAGTGAAAATAACCATACGGATACCTGATTTTGGCACCTGCTAGATGTTATGGTAAATTTGACCAGAAGTATAGTACATGTACCGATACTTTGAGTAAATTCGACATGCAATCAGGTAACATCACCTAGTACCTAGTCAAAACATAGTATATTTCTGGTTAACATTACCATAACATCTAGCAGGTGCCAAAATCAGATATCCGTATGGTTATTTTTACCGTAGTTTTTTTCCGTGTATATAAGACTAAATTTGAGCATCTTTAGCATGCTAATAATATTCATCTTATAGGAAAGTTTTAAAAATAATAATAATAAATAGTGATAATAAAGAATAGAAAATAAAGGTGTTTATAGTGGAGCTTACAACTAATCACTGATCGGCTTACTGCACTTGGCAATCATGTTCCCCCCCCCTTCATTTGAGCCTATGCAAAAGTATCGAATTCTCAGGGATTCAGTATATCCCCTGAGTATCGATTATTTTTCAGAGGATTAAACGGAAAGTAAACGTCGTTGCCACATTGCATGAGCCGCCACTGAAAAAGGCTAGTGCAAGATGCATTAAAAGCTTTGATATGCTATCTTGGATTTGCTCGAGCAGAATTTTCTCCGAAAGACGGTAGCCGAACCGAAAACAGATCCGAACCGCCGAATCTCTGAACAGCGAACTGAAGCGCGTCCGTTTTGCAAAAAACGCCTTGAACCGTAAACCGAACCGAACCGCGCGGACTGAACCGGTTCGGCAATTGTCCAAAAGCGGTTCAATGCTACTATATAGCCAATAGCAGTGGTCAGGAGTTTGTCTTTTTCTGTCTTTGCCCGTTTAACTGCATGTGTTAGCATGAGACAGAAACAGGGGCTGAAGTCACTCGACAGCCCCTATTACCATAGTTTTCTAACACATTCATCCAATTGGGCTGAGAGAAAGACAATATTTTGGCTACGGCTATACTTTGGCCATATGTATAGACTGTGAAAAAGACTATTGCCGACATAAAATATTATTCAAATCATCATCATCAGTAATACTAATGAGGGCTAACATCAAGCATAACTTCCCAAATACGTAAAAATGAAGACAAGAAAGTACGTAGGACTGAGAAGGTTGTTTATATTTTCTAGTTAAAGGCTAGTTTTCATCGGCTGTATTGGAGGTTATACCGTGATAAAGCCGAGGCACACTGGGAAAAATTCTGATGGATTTCAACGAGATGAAGAACGCTCTGATGAATTGCACCGGTAAATCAGAAACGACATCGGGGAATAAAAAAAACCACTTGGCGCTATCGAGGAAGCTCTCTCAAGAATTCTTGAACTCCCCTTTCTCTCTTTCATCTTTTGTTTTGCTTCTCTCTTCCATTTTCCTCTGTTGGCTCGAGATGGCAAAATAGGACTCTTAAACTTCCGGGCACTGGCGGATTCAGTAAATTGTCCTTCTCTCTCTTATCCCATTAGAACGCGTATGATAGAAAAGGACAGATTAGGGGCAGTCACGTGATTTTCGCCCCCTCTTCTATCCTTTTCTAACGCATGCATTCTAGAGGGAAAAGAGAGAGAAGGACAATTTACTGGATGCTTACTGTGCTTTCGGGGGGAGATAGAGGGGGAGAAATAAAAAGAAGGGTGTGTACTGTCTCTATTTGTCTCTGGTCCGTCCAATGTCCTGTCATAGAGATTTTCAGTAGTTTCAAAAACAATTCCAATATTACCGACTAATCTGCCCGTCACAGTTTCGCAAAAATTCTAGCTATTCCACATTGAGTTTCACTGACAGAAAAAAAACCCACAGGAAACGTCAGATGTGCTTTTACTCGGAAATCAGTATTACGGTCTAATTTGGATTTCTCCGAAAGAGCACATCTTACCTTTCAGAGGCCTTTCTTTCGGAGAACGCCTCTAATTTTCCGGTTACATATTTCACCTCCACACGGAGTGTACCAAACTTGGCGGAGTCGGAGCATTGAGACAAATACAGCTCTGAATAAAAGTATTGGTATATGAAACATGGCTGCCAAACTTCGCAGAAAAATCATCAAATTTGACATTGGTAAATTGGCTTTTAGAAGGTTTTATTTCCCTGCACAATTTGGCAGCCATGCAAGGAGCGCAACGAATCACTCTCGTTACGTTCCCAATTATGTTAAATTGACAGAGAGGAGGCACACACACGTACACAAATACACAAATACACACACAAACACAGATATAGGCGGGTACAAGAAGGCAGAGCATTCGTAGTTAATAATGGATCGTCCGTTAATCGTTACAGATCAAAAGACGCGCTATAATAATCACCGCCCGGCGAGCAGCGTGCATGGCTTGCGGTCATCTTCAGTTAAGCAACGGGTTGCCTAACTTCTAGATTTGACGTCATAACGCCTAACGAGTAATTATTTATGTATGGCACCTTCGTTTGTAAAGTTTAGGTGTGAGACACCTGTGTTGATTTCGTACATGGGCGCCGGGAAAGGTAAGGACTTGCCGCTGCCCCCCCCCCCCATTGGAATTCAAGACAGTCAAAATTTCACGATATATAAAAATTAAAGGGAAAAAAAAGAAGATAAGATGTTAATGAAAGGAGTAACAGTTGACAAACTTTATTATTAGTTTATTTTGTCATTTTTTAAAAGTAATGGTGGAAGTATGCATTTTTCTTACTATCATCATCATAGCCGTAGCCAGGATATTGTCTATCTCTCTCTTTCCCCCATTTGAACGCAATGTGTTAGAAAAGGATGGATATAGGGGCTGTCACGTGACTTCAGCCCCTGTCTCTGTCCTTTTCTAACACGTGCGTTTAAATGGGCTAAGAGAGAGATAGGCAATTTCCTGGCTACGGCTATATTCATCATCATCCGTTGTCACTTCATTCATAATAACTAACACGTTAAAAGTATTATTAGTATTATTATTTGATAAACCAACAATAGCTTAAAATGGAACTGCTGCAAACTTTTGCACAGAAATGGGGCTCTTGCAAACTTTTGCTACAGGGGATTGAAGAGTTGATTCTTGCATAAAAACCTGTAAAAATGACGATGAGTACACTAAAAAATCACGAAATTCACTCTTAGAATCGGGCTTAATGGCGGAGAGACGCAGGTATCATAGGAGATTCCTATCTAAATTGAGACATATCTCTGTATTCCCGTAGAGAAAGTGACATAATAGACAGGAATCTCCAATGATATCTGCGTCGAACCGCCATTACCAGCTTGCCGTTATAGCAGTTATGTGAGTTTATTACTGAATTTTAGACTTTCTTAGCGTAATTTTCGTGATTTTTGCTGGTCTTTACATCACAGATAGGACTATTTATTTGCTTCTAGTAAAAGTTTGCAAGTGCCCCATTATTGTTCACAGAGACGGAAAAAATGTTTCCATTGGCTCTTACAGAAGTTCCCATTCTGATTGTATTATTCTTTGATTCCACTCACATATCGTGCATACGTCGCTCCAGCATACACACATCTAAAATGAGCTCCACCGATAAATCGGCGCTAGTATTTAATTTGCAAGAGGACAGGAGGAGTAACCACTATACTCCAATAAAAGAGGAAATAAATGCCAAGAATACATTTTTTTAATGAGTATGTGGACAGATTGTATTTACTTGGGAACTTGCGGAAACAAAGGATTAGCCGATAAATCAGGACACATACAATGACAATTCGACTAGTGTGTGAAGATGATTCAAAAGAGAGAAAGAGAGAGAGAGAGACGAAGCAAGAGAGAAGGAAGGAAGGAAGGAGCAGCTCTGAAGATTGCAACTAATTAATGGGGGCTAATTAATAGGTAACGTAACTAATAGACGGCTAACGGAGCACGGCTTGGACGGACGCTTGAGTTGGATCTGCGACGCTGCCAAATTGAACTTCAGCCACGAATTGTAAACAATCGATTATGAATGCTGCAGGGTGATCACGGAGGATCGTTTCGTTTCGTTTTCGTTATCGTTATCGTTTACGTGTAACCTTATGGGTGAGCAACTGATCGAATCGTTTTGAGCCTCTCGTAACGATTGAAACGGTCGAAAGGAAGCGATGAGTTGGAGGCTGTCGTTTACTCGATCGTTTGAAGTAAGAAGAGGTGAGGAGGGGATCACCTGCGCGATCGAGTTGCGCAGAAGCAAGTCCATTTGATTTAATGCAAACGATAACGATAACGATACCGAAACGAAACGATCCTCCGTGATCACCCCCCAGAACCATTTCGTTTGAGACCAAGTTCAAGTATCGATTGTTTATCATTAGCGGATACATGGGGGAGGGGGTGAAGGGGCGATCACCTTCCCCGATTAGCCAAAAAAGAGGGAAAAGAGAGGTAGCAAAGAAAGAGAAAAGAAAAATGCCTCCCGGCAGGCCGGTAAGACGAAGTAGATTCCATGCTTGGTTAAATCATTTTTTCACAAATTTAAATATAGGTTATAATTTTCGTTGAATTTTTCTCTGAATTTTTCTTTTTTATTTTATCAGCTGCTCAAAATCCAAATATAATTGTGAAAAAGATTATATTACCAACAGAGAAATGCGTAATCTTTACAATGCAAGTGAGAAATAAAAGCTAGGTTATATAAGTTTTTCACAAATTTCAATAAATAGGTTATCAGTCAGTCAGTCAGTTATTTGGCGTTTGGTATTGCAGGATTAGCTAGGTTATGTTATGATTTTCTTTGAATTATTCAATTTTCTTTTTTTTTATCAGCTGTTCAACATTTAAATAAAAATGACCATGAGAAAAAGATTATAGTACAAAGATTGAAAAATGTGTAATCTTTGTAACGGTAATGAGGAATAAATCTGAATAAGAGCAGCTGATAAAACAAGAAAATAAATAAATAACGTACCTAAGCAACAGTGTACGTGTAAAACAAAGAAAGAGCAATTATACCGATACGCCATCCTTGTCTTTCACTTGTAAAATCCCATAAGAAACTAAATAGCTCGTAAAACACGTAAAACACAAGGAAAATTCAAGGAAAAGAACATATGAACTAAAACCATTCACCACTACATATACTAAAATTTACAAATCAAAACAACCATTTCTTCATATAAAAACACTGCCAAAAAACCCGAAAAACACATCACTTTAACTCGCTTACAACGCAAAACACAAAAAAATGACTCGAGTAAAAAAGTTGCGTAACAAAACGGCCAACATAAATTTTCCCAAAAAAAACGCTCAATACAAACACTCCTAAAAACAAACCTCAAAAACACATTTTACGACTCAAACACGGCCCATAGCGCGAAAACTAACAATCGGATTTACACCATCTTCGAACTCATCCAAGAAATAAACCCAACAAATAGTTGAGAAAAATTTCAAGAACAAAAACCAAAAATTACGAACAGGATCGTGGTACATAAAAACGGTAAAACTGGCTGAAACATACATATATATATATATATATATATATATATATATATATATATATATATATATATATATATATATATATATATATATATATATATATATATATATATATATACAATTTTCAACGAGTGGTATTTTCTCACTCAGGGGACCATGAAACGTGCTCATTTGATAAAATTTCCCGAAAAATCCAACATCGCACCCTCCGCAATAAGTAGATTCATGGAATCTACTTAAAAGAGAGAGGTAGAAAGAGAAAGAAAAGAAAAGGGGGGTCACCTAGGGGCAGAATTCTCAAGTCCCCCCATGTTGTTTACAGACTGAATCAAACAACCTGAAGATTGATTCATTTCCATAGATTGAAACCCATAGCAATAACTGTAGAGGGGTTGCGCAGGATATTGTCTTCGTCTCTCTTAGAGTATTTAAACCCATGAGTTAGAAAAGGACAGAAACAGAGGCTGAAGTTACGTGACAGCCCCTATATCCATCCTTTTCTAACACATACCTCCAGATGGCAAAGAGAGAGTGAGACATGAAAATGTCCGTGAGATATTTTCGTGATGGCTGCCTCCATGTTGTTCCAAAAGCACATCCTAGTAAACTCCTTTACAAGATAGCTCGTTGGTTTAAACGAAGGAGTTATCAATACATCAACATTTTCACCACTAATCCATGACTTTTCACAAAAAAATGAAAAAAATAAATAGATAAATGAATAAATAGATAAATAAATAAATAGATAAATAAATAAATAAAAAATAAAAAGAGAAAGATGAGGCAACACTGCGGAGCTGGTTGCATGATAAAAGGGAACTGGGAAAGAAGAGAATCGGATTAAACATAAACGCGGAGGAATCAACGATCAACAATCAACAATGAAAATAAAATGCATATTCCGTGCTCGCACATTCACAACTTCCGCTGCTCAGCTCGGCTCACGGCTTTGGGGTTAAAGTTAACCTCCTGTACGTTGGCTTTGAGGATCGCGGGTTAACGCTCTTCACTTTTCAGACTCGCACATTGAGTCGTGGAAGATGGCTGTGCAGGACAGAGCAGAGATTAGTTTGAAACGTCTAGCGGCCTTGACATTACTTCTTCTCCAGAAAACAATACCTTTCAATACCATCTGCAACTGCATGGGCGGATACAGATATTTGTCTCTCTCTCTCCTCCCACACTGAGAGAATTCTTTCTTTAACCCAAGGTGTACTCTTCGTTTGTCTTAAAGAAACTGCACATAGTGAAATATTGACTATAAGGGTAAATTCCTTTAACCCCAAGGAAAATTTCTGCTGCTACATGTAAAAGATTCCTTGTTGTGACAGTGATTCTCCTTCACGCAACAGAACTTTACTTCGCGCAAGGAAAACTGTCACAATTAAACGTGTTTCCTCGATTTTAAAGAAGTGATTTCTCTCAGATAAATCAACATTTTTGCGTTTTTCGCATGTTTCCGGAATTTCGATAATCTTGGTATTAAAAGCTGTATGTTATTGACCAACAAACTGAGAAAGGGAACTAAACATCAGTGTTCTTTTTAACTAAATTTTTATTTAGTTAAATTAACGTTTTGATTGGTTCGAACAGAATTTCACCTAATTGTAAACCGAAGCAATACCATAGTGAAATAAATATTACTAAAGATATGGCGGGCAAAAAACATTAAAAAGATTAATATAAGGATAGTGGGAACAATTGTACAGGCACATGCAAAAATGTCCGTGGTGCATTTTGTGTAATATTTGACTTTGTGAGCGTTCATCACTCTTAAGAGGACGCTGCAATTTGCATCTATGTAAGTAAGTACTAATCAAAATTGTTCGGCGGCTTTTTGCTCTTGTTTTCCTTGGCTAGTCTGTTTACCTTGCTCATAGAGTTTTTTTGTTTTTTGTTTTTTTTTTGTTCGTTGTTTCAATACAAAAAATTTGGACAACAGAAGTTTCCGCATGAGCTCACACTCATTAGCTCACCCTGTATCTTAACATCTCTTGGTAAATTATTTATTTCAAACTTTTTCTCTTATTTCCAGTACAAGGCTTTAAACGAAACGAAATCCTAAGGATTCTTAAGCCTAAAAGAAGCCTTAAGGAGTAGGAGCCTTAGTCCTTCCAAGTCCCTCCACAGGTCTTCATCTTTAAAGGAAAAAGGACGGAAGAGGAGTAGGTCAAGGCCTCCACCTCCTGACTTATCATCCCCCTCGCTGTCTGCCGCACTCCCACAATCAAGGGTGGCGCCGCCCTCCGGCCCCTGGGCAGTAGCGTAGCGTGCAGGTTGGCAACGTTGCATTGTGTCCATTGAAACCCTTGTAAAAGGTCGAATGCGAAGGTGTTCACCGAACACCCTACAGTTCGATCATTTTCATGGGTTTAAATGGACGAACTGCAACGTTGTCAAATTGCATCCTACGCCACTGCCCCTGGGGCTCATTCTATCTACCGGCTTACTACCAGCCGACTTATCAGTCATGCAGATTTAATCCGACGAGAGCTTTTTTTTAAGTTCAAAAAAAAAAAAAAAAAAAAAAAAAAAAAACACCCAAGAAAAAGTGATTTTTTTATAAATTTGTCAAAATAATTCGTTAGAAGTTTTGATACAAAATGATTCTTTTACAGAATTCCAAACTAACCTCAAAAAATGAAAAAAAATCCAACAAAACAAGCATTTCAAAATATCTGCAAGTTGGCTCCCGAGAAAAGTGAACCTAATCACATGACCATGTTTTACACGAGAGGGGTTGGGTCAGACGACTCTGGACTCCCCTAGAGAATTATTCCGCGACAATAAACAGAAAAAAAAAATTGAATTTTTTATAATTTTGTCAAAATAAATCGTTAGAAGTTTTGATAGAAAATGTTTCTTTTACAGAATTCCAAACTAACCTCAAAAAATGGCAAAAATCCAACAAAACAAGCATTGCTAAATATCTGCAAGACGGCTTTCGAGAAAAGTGAACCTAATCACATGACCATGTTTTACACGAGAGGGGTTGGGTCAGACGACTCCGGACTCCCCTTGGGAAATTATTCCGCGGTCCGGTCGCCGAGTTG
This sequence comes from Trialeurodes vaporariorum, assembly GCA_011764245.1. Classification (NCBI taxonomy): domain Eukaryota; kingdom Metazoa; phylum Arthropoda; class Insecta; order Hemiptera; family Aleyrodidae; genus Trialeurodes; species Trialeurodes vaporariorum. The sequence goes on from VMOF01000220.1 coordinate 12,385,401, forward strand.
CACCGATTCTCTTCCGTTCCGCTCCCGGTTCAAGAACGGAGCAATCGTTCCGCGCGTTCCTCCCCAGTCCCCGGCCGAAGCGAAGAGGAGCGCTCTGACTGTTAATTCTTCAAAAAGCACACGCGATTCGCACAGCCACGCATCCTGGCATTCGTCTACTTAATCACGCAAGACAAACGAGGCGCATTCTAGGTGAGGGGTGACCAATTGACCATCGGCATCGGTGCGGCGCGGAGCATGCGCAAACGTTTCAGCGGCGGGAATTCTGCAAATTCCGAACGGAGCTTTTCTTCCGGTTTCCAGCGCACAGCACGACAAGCCATAACTTTGGGGAGACGGCCACAAAGTGGGGATAAAAGTTCCGTCTTCATGTGTTCATTATTTCAGCCCGCAGAGCAAAGGTCATTCGTGCAGTGGAACATTCAAAAGGCATTTAAAATCAAGAAAATTCCCTGTGAATCTATGTGTTACAGCCAATCTATGTAACTAACCAAAGTGCTATCGCCAATCTCGGTAACTAACCAGTTCACCAATCACCACTTCACCGAAAAAAAAGATTAGTGAAAATAACCATACGGATACCTGATTTCGGCACCTGCTAGTTGTTATGGTAAACTTGACCAGAAGTATGGTACATTTACCGATACTTTGAGTAAATTCGACATGCAATCAGGTAACATCACCTAGTACCTACTCAAAACATAGTATACTTCTGGTTAACATTACCATAACATCTAGCAGGTGCCAAAATCAGGTATCCGTAAGGTTATTTTCACCGAAGTTTTTTATCCGTGATGTAAACATCCGAAAATACATCATTCTTCTACTTGCGTTCGTTCTAAATGGTTGTCGTATTTAAGCGCTCTATTTCTCACTTCTAATGTATTAATTAAGATACCTTCCCCGATACAACACTGTGCATCAGACTAAGAATTTGAACAGCTAAAGTCGGAATCCAAAGTAGTCCAACAAATTGAAAACTCTTTTTTTTTAAGTATAGATTCTATGAATCTACTTATTTCAGAGGGTGTGATATTGGATTTTTCTGGAAATTTTATCAAATGAATACGTTTTATGACCCCATAAGACAACATTCAAAAGGGCATTTAAATTCAAGAAAATTCCCTGTACTCTGTGCATCCAGACTAAGAATTTGAACTTCTAAATGAAGAAACCAAAGTAGTCCAACAAATTGAAAAATAATTTCTTTTTAAGTAGATTCTATGAATCTACTTATTTCAGAGGGTGCTACGTTGGATTTTACCGGATATTTTATCAAATGAGTACGTTTCATGATCCCCCTGACAACATTCAAAGGGCATTTAAAATCAAGAAAATTCCCTGTGAACAACCAACCACCAAAATTGGAAAAGAAAAACAATTGTCATTTAGAGAAAATTTTGGAATAAGTCCCTCTGAAATACGGAACGAAGAGAGTGCTGTTAACGGCTGACGAATTTTTTGCAATCCAGCACAACGCTCTAACAAAACACGGCTACTTTCTTGCACGGAAAAAAAATATTAGTGAAATTAACCATACGATAGCTGATTTTGGCACCTGCTAGATGTTATGTTAAACTTGACCAGAAGTATGGTACATTTACCGATACTTTGAGTAAATTCGACATGCAATCAGGTAACATCACCCCAGTACCTAGTCAAACATAGTATACTTCTGGATAACATTACCATAACATCTAGCAGGTGCCAAAATCAGCTATCGTATGGTTAATTTCACCGTAGTTTTTTTTCCGTGTGTATGCGCGTTTAAGTCACTGAAGATTTCTGAGCAGAAAATGTAACAGCACGATAGTTCGTTATAAAATTGTCTGAAGTAAAAAGGGATTAAGTAGTGAAAACCCAAGTTACGTGCACCCTGTTTAATTTTTTATCGTTGGAGAATATACAAGATGCGGTTTCCGGGATTAAGTCTAACTTTGAGTCTAATTTAGTCTAAGTCTAACTGCACCTCTGAGAGGTGCAGTCTATCTGTTATCTAGAGTGGCTCTGTTTTGCGATACATTCGGGCCACTTCTGCCTTATTTGGCAAGCGAAAAAGAGGAAAATCAAGTTAGACATTGTCAACAGAAACCATGGTAGGGCACTTGTTTTGTCTTAAAAACCTACTGTCAGTGGAGCTCCTGTAAAATTTAGCGGCACAGGAAAACGTACAATCAATGCTGAAGACAAATGTTACAAATATAAAGACAAGACCATTGAAAATAGTCTAAAATTCACTTCTCGGCGAGAAAATTTAGCTGGAAGTTCAGATGAGAGCCACGCGTGTATCAAACTGTATCACGCACGTTTACGTACTATCAAACGCCAAAGTTTTCATAGTCAGGATTTCAAGATGAGAGGCGAATCTTCGTGAAATTAAAGCAACCTCCTGCGCCCAGTGTGCAAGCTTGACTGTCAAAACTTTTGCGCTTGTTAGTAAGTTTCGAAACCTAAATAAAAGCGCAAAACCTCCGATTTTTGGTTTTTTGTTTTGTTTTTTGTTTGAACCTCCGAATTGGAACAGTAAAATTGCTGCATTTGTTTTTAAAATAGAATGTTTGAAAAAAAAAACTAAATCTCCACTTATATGGTCGCGAGGGACGCACGTAGTGCATACATACACGGGTGGTACCTACATCTAAGCTGTGACCTTACTTTTCTCTGCGAGGAGTGAGTTCTTGACTTTGATTGTCACAATGTTTTTCCGCGGCATTTTACATCAAAATTGATAATTCATTTGTTATCAGTAAAACCTTGCAAGCAGAACAGCCCTTTTACTTATAATTAATGACATTTTTCAATTCACCGATGATTTCCCACCGGTTGAGAAAATATTACAAAGTTCAGTTCAATGTATGACTGCAATGAACGCAAATGGTCGCATCTATAATCTTTTCTCAATCGGAGAAGTGGTTGATGGTTTTAGAAAACTTGCGAATATCTTAATAATTAAACGGCGATTTCACCGATTGAGGAAAGATTACAAATCAGAGTATTTTCGTGAGGTACAGTCATACACTGAACTGAGCTGTGTAATCTTTTCTCAACTGGTGGAATCATCGGTGAATAAAAGAAAGTCACGGATTATACGCAAAACGGCAGCCCTGCTTGCAAGAGTTCTGGTACTGGTAACAGTTCTTTTTTAAAAGGTCAATTTCGACTACACTGAAAAAAGCACTAGTCATAATACCAGATTCTAGTCATATTAACAGAAGCACAACGATATGTGAACGACAGAAAGTCTAGTACTTTCACCGGGAAATTCTGGTGCTAATACCAGAATATGGTCATAGAACTAGAATACCTTAACAAGAACTAAGTTACAAACACTAGAATTCTGGTAATGGAGCAGTTGCAAGGGTCTGAATTGTTGTGTTTTTTAAAATGAAAATTGAAGTACTTGATGAGCTGAGAAGAAAGATACCTTTGGTTTCCAATTAAGTCCCATTGTTCCGGAGATGAGATTTTAGCCAAAAATATATTGTTTTAAATGGGAAGTCCGCATAATGACGTCACTACGCTCACGATTTTTGACAACTTTACACATGTGTAACTCCAAAACCGGGACACTTGGGAAAAAACCTAAGCCATCATTGTTCTCTGCTCATCAAGTACTATCATTTTCTTTATAACAAACACAATATTTCAGATCCTTGCAACTGCCCCATTGTACTATCGCTTACATAGGTTCACATATCGTGATGCTTCTGGTAATCTTTTTTTTCAGTTCAAGCGTAGTCGATTCATTCAGTGTTCAGTTTGAAAAACACAAAGTAGGGTTTACATGGTGTTGAGGAGATGTAGAACTCAAGTTATGAGATTCCAACAATATTCGTCCTTCCATGTTTACGAACCTTGCACACTCATTGCACAGGCCTAACCTGGATTTTCTCGAAAAAATCGCGATCGTAAACGAGCGGTGAATGAGCTCAACAGATTTTAACGAGGCGAAGTTTGCAAAAACGCAGAAGCGTAAACTTCGACACAGATCCATATGCGGAACATCGAACAAGGAACATCCCGACTTCAGCCTCGCATACCTACACATGTATGTTGTATGTGTATGGTGTATACATACATACACTTGTATGGTTACAGACACAAGAACCCACTTTACTCGTACGGAAGATTTTAATGAACGCATTATCAAGTGAGCTTTCCCATTAAATTTTCAATTTAACTTAACAGTCGATTCTCGATAGATGAGCTCATACTCCGCTATTAATCTCTTGGCAAACGAAGAGAGTTGCCAGCCAGACAAAACGGGGTGGAAATTAGAATTCGCCTACTTTCCGCTTTACTTCAATGTTAAGTACGGGGATTTTTTTTTTTTTTTTCTATCGGAAACCGACAACCGCCGTGAGCGCCAGCGGACACAAAATGAACGATTCATCGAGCGAGGAATCACAACGGTTATACTTGGACGCTGTTAATTACTGGAAGCTAATGTTTTTCAGTCAGCGCCTTGTTTGAAAACTGGAGGAGGAATAAAAAAAAGAAAAGAAAGAGGGAAAGAAAATTAAATGCTCATCTGAGTGTGCGCGCGCGTATATGACTGCGCATTTGCGATCAACTGTACTTACAATGTGAATAAACACACTCAGGTTGCCAAATCGTCGCCTCTGCCACTCAAAGGGGCGTATCAAGATTTTGACGATGGGGCTCTTGCAAACTTTTGCTACAGGTGATTAAAGAGTTGAAGCTTCATAAAAAACTGCAAAAAAGACGATGAGTACATTAAAAAGTTCACAAAATTCACTCTCAGAATCGGGCTTAATGGTGGAGCTACGCAAATATCATGAGAGATTCCTATCTAATTTGAGACATACATCTGTGTTTCCGTAGAAAAAGTGGCAAGTTAGACAGGAATCTCCCATGATACCTGCGTTGCTCCGCCATTAAGAGATTGCTATTACAGCTAATTAAGTGTTTCCTGAGTTTATTACGAAATTTTAGATTTTTTAGAGTGATTTTTTGTAGTTTTTGCTAGTTTCGACATGAGATTTAACTATTAATTTGCTAACAGCAAAATTTTGCAAGAGTCCCATTTTCCAGGATATCAAAACGAAGATTCAGGAAATCTATACATTGCTTTGATACGCTTTGCCGTGTTGGCTAAAGAATTTGGATGGTATCCAGATATGAGCTTTAAAAGTATTTTCAATCGAAAGAGCACCTTCAAATACATAGGAATCAACTCCTGTAACTCAAAATGTCAAACTTTGATGACATGTCTCTTTGCGCGACACGCGACGAAATAGAAAAAAAATCATGATACTTACGTTCGGAATACCCCTCGGGGCCCTCGTACTCGGTAAGTTTAGTTTTCAACGGAATATTTCTCTTAAAAACAGAGAACACGTACAACAATTTGGACTAAACAGAAGGTTTGCCAAATTTCTTCAATAGACTTGACTAAACAAAACCGAATCGCAATCACTTTTCTAAAACTCTAAATCCCTTACCAATTTTAACCTTTGTACGCGTTTCGGAGGTGCGACCGTCCTCCCTCTTCACTTCCGAAACGAGTACAAAGGTTAAAATTGGTAAGGGATTTAGAGTTTTAGAAAAGTGATTGCGATTCGGTTTTGTTTATTTATGTTTGATCCCTGTTTATAAAAAACCTCGTTTATTTTCAGACTTGACTATACTAAACGAATTTTCAATGGCTAAGCGTAGATGATTGTGTTCTCCCGCCCTCACTGTTAAAATAAAGATAGTATGAAGATTTCAGACTTCGAGAAAAATTTAGAAGAAATGGTAAGTACTTTACCATTTATATTTGTTACCATTTGTGCCATCATAAAAAATCAGCTTCGATAACAAAACAAAAAGAAGAGGGAGAGAGATTAGGCAAGCTACTTCGTTTCTCTGGGTGCATTTACTGGCATAAAGCGATGTCCTACCTTCAAATTATAGTCTCCAGTGTATTCATAACCAATAATTCCATAATACTAGAAGCAAGTCAACGGGACCATCATTTACTCTCTCTGTATACTTATAGCTAAAAGTCTAAAACTGCCTAGGAGCGACACCATTGCCCATTGGTTATGGGTTAAAACTGTTGCCATGATTACTAATTGATAAGTTTTCTGATGGTGCGTATCAAAACTTGTTCTTCACCGGTCGTAACTTTCCGCCCGTACATTGGAAATACAGATAAAGTTTTTTCATACCATAGAAAACAAATAATACAGGAGAAACGGGGGATTAATTTTCGTTATCGTGAGACAATTTGCTTAATTTTCATTAGAATGCAATCGAAAGTAGGCAAGTTTTTTATCCGTTACCATCTGACAACTCTGATGACAAGAGCTGTACCCCATCTACGCGCATTACAGCAGCACTTAAGTATGAGTGCGAGACCCGTATCGTCAAGTTGCCAACTAGTACGTTAATTACCGTATACATGTACGGTAACCCTATACGCTACGATAATACGCGACGCGGCGGCTACGATCGAGAGTCATGACTTACGACTTTAAACGACTTTAATTTTGGTGCATTTGCACACTCCTGTCTCCTGTCTAACGTCCAAGTGTTCACAACTATACGATAACGCTAAAAGCTAAATTGGTACTTGCAACCGAAAACTGGACCCTGATGTGATGTAAACTGCGTAAGTACATTGAAGCAGAAGGGGTGAAGTTAGTGAAATTGACCTCTTCTTAATGGAGTATAATTTTGTCTTTCAGTTAATTATCGAAAAAAGATCATCCTTGTCGGCTTTCACGTTTTTAAGATTTGGTTATTCCCATAAACTCAAAATAATGAGACTAAAAGTAATGAAAATACCACTTTTCTGAAAATGACCAGACTGCCGAATAATAAGAAAAAACGCTAAAACTAAGTATACGAGTAAGAAAAAAATTCGAGTTGAAATCTAGATCAGCAGATCAAATGGGACAGTCACAAAGGTTTGAAATTTGGTGTTTTGTACTTATACAGAAAATAAATGAATTTGATGAGCTGAGAACAAAGGTGTCTTTGGCTTTTCTCCAAGTGTCCCGGTGCCGGAATTACAGACGTGTAAAGTTGCAAAAAAACGTGTTTGTTCTGACGTCACAACGCTTAATTGCCATGTAAAACGATATGTTTTGGGCCAAAATCGCCATGTTGAAATAATGAAATCTAGTTAAAAAACAAATCGTTTTCCACCGAGTATTTAAATTAATTAACTTACTGAAAACAAAACAAAAAAACAAAAAATCCATAAAAAAACAAAAACAAACGACAAAAAACTATTATATTTATTTGCCCAATAAGGGTGAAAATTGGTGCTATTTCAGAAATCACCATGTCCTAACAGATGCCCACTCTCGAACACTTTGAAGCTACAGAATGGGGCAGTTGCAAGGGTCTAAAATGTTGAGTTTTTTATAAAGAAAATGAAAGTACTAGATGAGCTGAGAACAAAGATGTCTTTGGTTTCTCCTCAAGTCCCATTGTTCCGGAGATGAGATTTTGGCCCGAAATACATTAGTTTAAATGGGAATTCCGCGTTGTGACGTCACAACACACACGATTTTATACAACTTTACACGCCTGTATCTCCGAAACCGGGACACTTATGAAAAAACCAAAGGCATTATTGTTCTTAGCTCATCAAGTACTATCATTTTCATTATAAAAAACACAACATTTCAGACCCTTGCAACTGCCCCATATAAAACTGCAAATATGAAAAAAAAAGTTCGTCCAAGTCTGTTTTCAAAATGTCTCCTCCTTCGTTACATATTTTATTTATAATCTTTGTTTTTACGTGATTCTTAAAACGGGGGGAAAAAAACGAACAAAAACAAGTTTTCAGATATTCTTCCGTTTTTGCTCTGCCCTACGTTATTTTTGTCAGTAGGCAAAACCGCGTTGCAATGTTCATTCAGAAAAGAAGACTCAACTGATTACATTTACTACTTAAAGATTCAAACTGGCAACAATGGAATTCGATCACTTACATAGTCATCGATGGACCCAAAGGAGATTACTTCCGATGCTTAACGAGAAAGAGGTCATCCTCACCCTCTCACCCCCACCTCTTTTTTCACCACCACCAACCACCCCCCCTCTCCCCCCCAATTACCCCACCCACGGATCGAAGAGACGACTTTTTACGATCATTAAAGATTGGCCAGAAACCTTGCGGATGAACGCTGGATGGTTGTAGAAAAATAAAATTAGACCTCTCGAAACAACAGCAACATCTTCAGTAACAACTACGGAGACAACAACAACAACAACAAACAACAACAAGAGGAACATAGGAAACAACGAAAACACAGCGTGAACTCGTAACAGAGGAAATATTCCCATCAGGCGCGCATCCCATTGGATCGGTCTCAAACAAGCGGATATACAGTACACAGCTTTAAAGTTTAGTCAGTCGCAAAGTACGCGCAATTTCCCGTTTCAACCAATTACCAATCCCTTTTTCCGCGCGAGGCACTAAGGTCCGAGAGGCTCAAGTCTCTGTGGATAATTCCACGGAAAGTTCAAAATAGATAGTTACCGATTTAAATTGCGTGTACCCGGTTGCCGAGCAGTGGATCAAAACTTGACATTTTTTGGACATAATATTACAGAATAAACTGTAGGGAATACCCTACGAAAACTTTCTCACACCATTTTAATCAGGGGGAAACCCTCAGACCTCTCCCTCCCCCCTTCGCTGAAAAAAAATTCTGATTAAAATTTTGGAACGTAGGAAGAAATTGTGGGATAAAAATAAATTCCTTTTAAAATAATAAGAATTCTTAATGATTCAACCAGAATATTCATTGGTCCAATTGAACGTTCTGATGATTCAGAAAAATCACAAGAAAGAATCGTTGGATCAATAAGAATTCTGGTTGAATCAATAAGAATTCATATAATTTTAAAGGGAATTTCTTTTCACCCCAATTTCTTCCTACGTTCCGTTATTTCAATCAGAAATGTTTCTTCGTGTTTAAAATTCTGGGGGAGACTCACACACCCTCCTTTAAAATTCTGGGGGAGACCTTCACCCCCCTTTAAAACTGACTTAAAAGTTTCCATAACTAACTTAAAAGTTAAAAGTTAAAATTTAAAAAACAAAAACAAAAAACAACCCCTCTAACTTTGGGCACCAAGAAAGCAACAATAACGCAAAATATGAATACATGTGATGCGGATCAATGGTTCAAAACGTATGTAAGTATACAGACTGATCGACGGGCAGACTGATAGATGGATAGACTGACAGACGCCACAGATTTTTTTCTCCATAAAACCCTGTAAATTTGAAAGGGTTAAAACATATTGAAACTTGATTGAAGGATGTTCTTTTGGAAAGTATCAGACATGATAAGAGGCCGTTACTGTGTACAAATCATGATTGACTTAGTCGTGAGAGCCCAAAAATCGAAACAAAATACCTTGATATAAATCTCTGTGCCATCGCAATACTTTCGCAATTTTTCCAACTCTTTTAGAGTAAGGAAGTAAAACATCAAGGTTATAAACAAAAAAATGGCAAGATAGCATGAAAATGTACGGGATCATTCACTTAAGAGCTTACAATGAGTTAAAAAAACTTGTTTTTTTGAATGAGAAAGTAACCTCTAAAATGTTTTTAAAGCAAGGAAAGGACAACTTTTCATGTCCTGAAAAATCCATGTTTCAATCCAATGCCCAGTGTGCGACGATCGGAAACAAGGCATAACGGATTCCGTGAGTGATCGCCCGCTATTAGGTTACAATGATCAGGAGAAGGAGAAGGAGGGAAAAACCTATTTTAGAAGGAACGCAAATTTGCCTCTTCCATACACAGTCCGATAACTGATGATTTCGGTGAGCGTCCGATTCCAGGATTGACCGATGACCGATGAACTTTTGATATTTGCAGTTATCCTAACTGTATCCTCTGCCTGTTTATCTCCCCCCCCCTCTTTTGAGTTGGGATGCTACTCATGAGCAGGTATTTTTGTTTGGTTTAATGTTGTGCAAACATGTTGATGTCTTATGAGCGAGTCTGGCTGAGTCAATGAGCTATAACTTTAGAGTGGCAGCGGATTGGTTCACCTTGTGCCACACAGGGTAGAAGGAATCCCGGGAAAAAGCGGAATTTGGACGGCAGATTCCAAGGTTTGAGGTTAAGTTTTGTAGGTCGTTTCCAAGTCGTTTTCGGCGATGCCCGAGTTTGTTTACGGAACGACCGGAAACTGCCTACAAAATTTAACCTCAAAATCGATTTTTACGGCAAGATGGCGGCGCCCTAGGTGACAACAATGAACCAGCGGAACGTTCCTTGATGTGCCACTCTAAAGTTATAGCTCATTGGGCTGAGTAAGTAAGCCTTTGTTTAAAAACACCGTTTCAGAGCAATGTCACAAACCAAATTGGCTCCAAACAAATGTACTGAACAGCTCACTCACTCACTGAAAAAAAAAGACTGGTAGACTTTACCATCTGCATAGCCGATTTTGTAGTCTGCTATCAAGAATGGTAAATTTCACCATCATATGGTGAATGCAACGTACCTTGTGGTGAATTTGGATAAACTGTTGGTGCATTTCACCACAAGGTACGTTGCATTTACCATACAATGCGCTATGGTAAAAATTACCATACTTGATAGCATAATTCAAAATCAGCTATGCAGATGGTAAATTCTACCAGTCTTCTTTTCCGTGCTCTTAAGAGGTTTCCCATAAAAAGCTTATTATGAAGTAATCTTCATTCTATGGTCACAGTGTCCAAATTTCACAGAAGCAACAGAAAAAACGCTTTGATAGCGCTGACAAAACCTTTGGTAGACGAAATGACCCCGCAAAAGGCAAGTAAAGCTAACCAAAGGTTTTGTACGCCTGGCTAAAGAGATTTCTCCGGGTGAATCAGAGCTTTGGTTGAATCAACTCACTACCAAAGGTTTCTTCAGCGCATTAAACGAAAGTGTTTTTATCTGTGTTTTTATTGGCATGGAACGTACTATATGACAAATTTAAAATCTCTCCTGTCTGTTCAATTTTGATAAAAACACGAAGTTTAGCGCCCAGATAAGAAATCAGCTCATTCTTAGATTTGCACTGATTTCGAGATCGAGCGGAAAGATTTAATATCTATCACAGCCTATAACGTGTTACACAGGGGTAGCCAGGAATATTTCAAGGGAGGGGGAGAGTCCGGCCGGTCCGGGATCTGGAAATGATCAAGAGAGGTCCGAAGATAAAAACACAAAAAATTGCCTTTTAGGGCAAATGTTGGTGTCAAATGGGGGGGGGGGGGTGTCCAACTGTCCAAATCCCCTGGACTTCTCCGTCTTTCTACGCCACTGACCTGTTATTACCGGGGGGGGGGGGCCCACAGCAAGAACAGTCGAGAAGTGAGCTCAATGATCTAGACGAGTTCTGCTTCTTACGCGAAGCGTGATGAGAGGATCCTCTGTCCGAGGTCACAGATTAACTCAAAGATTACAGGAATGTGAAATTAGGTCAGCTTTGTTAAACACCAAACGCGGAATCGTAATGTCTTATCTCACTCTCACATAACGCTTTTTTGGAGTGAAAATTACGTCGACGGCCACGCCACGGCCACAGTATCTATATATCTATATATACTTACTTATCTCACCCGAATATCATTCACGCATATTCCATTCACACTCACACTATGCAGTAGCACAACCATCAGGATTTCTTCCATCTCTCTCACAATCCCCTAGAATGTATAAGTAGAAGAAGGACGGAAAGAGGAGGTTTTATCACCTTGTTTATCCTTGTCTAGCATTAGAGTGTTTCAATGGAGACAGGAGAAAGAGAGAGAGAGATAGAGAATATCTCTTTGACTCCGTTGCGCTACTGCTGACCATGTTAAAGGAGTCCTCTCGGTTAATGAACAATTTGAATGTGAATAAAGGGAGCTTGACATTGCGGAATCAACTCCTGGGCTGTAAATAAATGGAGCAACTGAGTGTTAATGTGAGCTTCTGACTATCCGTATCCGGTGAGGAGCAAGTTATTTGAGAGTCGTTCATTCGACTGAACGATAACCTCAAAATGAACGAACGAATCAAACGCAGCGCCCAGATTAGATTCGTTTAAGGTGAGTTATCGGCGTTTCGAGTCAATTTACAAGATTGCCTGAAGACGAAGTATGATTATTGAACTGATTCTTTGCTTTGGTGTAAAATTCATGTGAAATTGGGTTATTACAGACCAGTGGCGGCTCGTCAGGTGTAGTTAGTGTAGTGGCACTACACCTACTTTTTCAAGGTTTTTTTTATTTTTTTTTATTTCAAATTTTCAAAGAGAGGTCGCTCTTGATTAAAAATGATTGGGATTTTGGAGAAATTAAAGGGGGAAAAGGGAAAAAGGAGCTTTAAAGAGCACCAAATATACTGTCGCAGGAGAACTTTCGTGTCACGAAATAGTTAAAACTAACTTAAAATTAAATCTGAGGCAGGTCAAATTTTCGAAAACTTTCCGCGGGAGGACCCCCAAACCCCCCTCCTACTGGGAGCGTCCTCCCAGACCACCCAAAACAACTACATCTAATTTTTCAGTCACGAGCCGCCACTGTTACAGACACAGACTTTCTTTAACTACCGCACTATGCAAGATACCAGTTAGGTATTAAGTGAGAAAATAATGTTTTCCCAAAGAAATAACGAATGGATTCCTTCGTTTTTCAGGACGCAACACTCTCATCTGGACACCGGCGTTCGCCGTCCATTTCTCTAAAGACGGATAGAGGCTCACAACACAGAGACACGCTACCTGTGGACGTCCCGTGGACGGAGCGGGGATATGAGGGCTTCACCGGCCGATCCCTGCCTCACGCGGGTTTTCGGACAGCGTTCCTTCAGAGAGTCGCACCCGAGCGCATTGATCCGGCCAAGTGGGACATTCCGTTTGGAAGCTTAAGTGCATTTTTTTTTTGTTTTTTTTTTTTTGTTTTTTGTTTTTAAATAAAATATACTTTTAAAGATATACTGTACAGTATATTCCACATTCCACATCTGAAAAGGTTAACCATACGTCTAGCAGCGTTTACCATACTTCAAGGCAGGGTCCAAGGTTAACCATACGTCTAGCAGCGTTTACCATACTTCAAGGCAGGGTCCAAAATCGAGTCCAGTAAGCCTCATAACTTCCCCTGCAGAGAGCTTTTCAGGAAGCATAAATTCATGACTCCAATAGATCTTTACAAATATGAGATAATAACGCGTGCCATAAAGGCCGCTTACCTGATTAAAACGAATCCCTAAGGGATTACAGCTGGAACATAAATGGGAAACCAGGCACCATTTCCACAATCCTCCTAAACCGAAAAACAGGGGCAAAATTGCTCCGAAAAACGTGTTCACAGTATCGCCATAAAAGTGTTTCATAGCTTATCTTAAAAATAGTATTTCGTAAAGAAGGCGCCATACAATTCTGCTTTAAACTCAAGCAGAGACTAATTAACACACCTTGTTACTCTATTGAGGAATTTGTAGAAAATAAGATTTAAACTGTAATTCTAGTTAATAGATTATATGCGCCTCTGTTACATGTACGTATGACTTGTAAGACAGCCTTAAGGCTTTTATACACGAATAAAACAATTATTATTAAATTATTATTATTATTAAAATCAAACATGACAGCAAGGTGAATGTCCACCATTCATTTTGTTCCGTGAATCCGGCAAACGAGGCTTTAGAATGAACTGGATCGAATGAATCGAATCTACAAGATGCTGAACGATTCTTCTCAACACTAGTGCAGGAAGTGCCTATAGCCCCTTGGTCATGAAGCAGAGGGGGAAGTGGGGGGGGGGGGAGAAAGAAATGGACTCGTATTTACCTACATACGAATAGACAATAGTTCACACGAGTCACCTAGTTATAATCTAAAGTTGCATTGCTTACAAGCCACGGCGGCAGAGGGCAGAGTCTTGTGAAGTGAGGGCGAGGGAGACGTAATGGTCTGGGGGAATAGGGGGGGGGGGGGTCAAAAGGGAGTCATTTCGAGTGAGCTAATTTACGCTTCCGAGTGCGAGTAAGAGGCCGCGCGGCTCTGCTTTGCTTCTCCGATTCAAAGATACGATAAAAGTTGTTTAAAAATACTTACCCGCGGATGCGGCGAAGCCCGGGGGGGGGGGGGTTGGAACTTGAAGCCCCGGTAAGGATTGAGAATATTTAAGTACGGCGCGAGAGGAGCTATGTTTTTAGACCATTGTTTCCGCAACAAAAATAAAGAAGAAAAAAGAGATAATGACGATTCAAAAGCTCTGAGCTGAATTCTTCGCAATCTAGCGCAACTGAACCACCGCACCGCGCCCGCGCCGGGGCAATCGAGAAATTGCGACCACGAGTCTCGTTTAGGTCAATCAAAAAGTAAAAGGCCGGCTTCGATTGGAGGCCGTATTCTCTCATCCTTTCAACAGCACCCGCGTCTCATGGCGGCGGCAAGCGAGTAAAACGCGTACGCGTTTTTCCAGCCCCTCGTGGATTTAATAAGTCGGAAAAGTTTTTTTCGGTACGCTAAGGTGAAATGAGACCCATTTCTTTTCCGATCGGTCCAGCGGGAATGGGGCTGTTCCACACTTTCGATAAAAACAATTTAACCCATAAATGCCCATTGGGTCGTTAACGTCCCACTTATAATGGTTTTTTTCCCACCAAATTACAGTAAATTTATGCCAATTTTACTCAAAAATCAATGTTGTGATCTTTCAGCACCTATAATTTAGCTGGACCAGAAAATTTCACAATTTTTAAATTTCATATTTTTTTAACTCTAAGATTGTGTTTTTTGAGAAAAACACCAAAAAATAACACCGAACATGTTCAAATAAAGTTGGGCATAAATGGGTTAAGGGTCGCCTCAGTTGCATAAACCTGCAAAAATAACTATGGTAGCACTAAAAACTCACAAAATTCACTCCGAAACTCATCAGAAGCATCTAAATACGCGAGTGCGATGGCGGTGTATGGCACTAATATGATGGGAGATTCCCATCTAATAATTCTGTCACTCCATCAAGAAGTGACCAATAATAGACGACTTTCCTTTGACAACGGTGTCACCAGGTGTCACGGTACCATTAATCAAATGTAGATGACTACTCTGGTGTTTATTAATTACTCTGTGAATCTTCCTCGTCAGCATAGAGAAAGTGACGAAATTGAGATGGGAATCTCCCATTAAGAGTGCCATACGCCGCCATCAAGCTCGCGCATTAAACTGCATTTTTTGAGTTTAGGAGTGGATCTCGTGAGTTTTTAGTGCTACCGTTTTTATTTTTGCAGGTTTTTGCCTTTGAATCGACCCTTAAATCGCCTACAGCAAAAGAGTTTTACAGTGCAATTGTCCGTCGAAGCGTTTCTCTCAATGGGGCAGTTGCAAGGGTCTGAAATGTTGTGTATTTTATAAAGAAAATGAAAGAACTGGATGAGCTGAGAACAAAGATGCCATTGGTTTCCACCTAAATCCAATTGTTCCGGAGATGATATTTTGGCCCAAAAATATGTTTGGAATGGGAATTCCCTGTAAAGACGTCACTACGCACATGATTTTCCACAATTTTACACGTGTGTATCTCCAAAACTGGTACACTTATGAAAAAACCAAAGGCACCATTGTTCTCAGCTCAACAAGTATTATCATTTTTTTCATAAACAAGACACAATTTCAGACCCTTGCAACTGCCCCATAAATCAGATTAGATACAATACTTTTTTGTTTGCATCTGTGTTTACTAATGGCGAATTTCTTAACCTCTTCCACCTAAATCGTATAGTCGGGGCTTGACAGAAACACTTGCATGGACCGATGGATCTGTGCCCAATCTAGATGGATTAGTGCGGGTAAGAAAAGAAACGCATAAATGTTTACATGATTGTGGTGGGTTCACCCACCTAACCTTTGTTGGGGGTTGAGATTAGGGCCAATCAAAAATCGAGTGCGCCAAAAACCGACCGAGAAAGCGTGATTTCAACGTAAAAGCCGTGTCCAGCTTCTAACGTCAGGCGACTGCTAGACTAGACAAATCCTGACCTTTGGACCGGAAAAGTGGACACCACGTGCAGTCGAGCAAGCCTCGAGTCGAGCCCTTACATTGTTTCCGATCGATAGATTCAATTTCCCGTTATAAGCACAGAAATAGTCAAACTAGCCATATTGACGGACGTCGTTATTTTTTAGAACTTTTCAAGTAAATTAATTCTACAAGATATGACCAGCTACAGCGACCACCCGCGCGAAACACGTGCATGCCGTTAAATCATTTGTAATGGATCATCGACCATTAGTCAAGAATATGTATTCGGCATCAATTATTTTGGGACGCCCGTCCCGCCTGCCAGCTGCCAGCCCGTCGCCCCTGTATAAAGAATACTGACAGTACACAGTTTATGTCAAGAGCGCTGACATCAATTTCATCAAAGCTATACCTATCTCCGGTGATGACAGGAGGGTATCTTAAAACATCGGATGAGCTCTTTCAAAGAGCTCGGTAATTAGATAAAATTGGGATCCCTTCTGAAAAGCTCATTCTCAAGTATTCAGGGTCATTTCTGCAGAGACCGACCGCCTCACATTGGGCAAAAATGACTGCTTTGGCATGCAAAAATCAGAAAATTGAAATTGCCTAAACTTATTATTCAATACCTCCCAGGACTAAATCTCACTTCTAACTTGAGTAATTCTAGCTATAAAAACAAAAAACACAGATAGAGAGTCTAAAATCAGTTCAGCTTCAAAATTATAATGGGGCTCTTACAAAATTTTGCTATAAGCAAATGAATGGTAAAATCTCATGTAAAAATCGGCGAAAATCAGACTGGAAAAATCTGAAATTCAGTAATAAACTCAGAAAACAGCTAGATGTGCCGGCAATATCGTAATGTCGGAGATACGCCGGTAGCATGGGATATTCCTGTCTAGTTTGCTAGTTTCTCTACGGGAAAACATAGATATGACTCAAATGTGATAGGAATCTGCCATGTTACCTGCGTAGCTTCGCCATTACGCCCGATTCAGAGAGTGAATTTTGTGAATTTTCAGTGTAATCATCGTCATTACTTTTTTTATGTTAGAATTAGGATCTTCAATCACTTGTAGCAAAAATTTGCAAGAGCCCCATTAGTCAAGGTGATTCAAACTTGCAAATTTATGGCCATCGAATGGGGCAGTTGCAAGGGTCTGAAATTTTGTGTTTTGTATTAAGAAACTGAAAGTCTTTTATGAGCTAAGAACAAAGATACATTTGGTTTATAATTAAGTCCCATTGTTCCGGAGATGAGATTTAAGCCCTAAATACATTGTTTTAAATGGAAATTCTGCGTAGTGACGTCACTACGCACACGAATTTTCACAACTTAATAAGTGTGTATCTCCAAATCTAGGAAAATTAGGAAAAAACCAAAGGTACCATTGCTCTCCGCTCATTCAGTACTATTATTTTCTTTATAAAAGAAAAAAAAAAAAAAAAAAAAAAAAAAAAAAAAAAAAAAAAAAAACAATATTTCAGAGACCCTTGCAACTGCCCCATTACAAATTTCTGCCTAGTGTACTTTAACTTTCAAAAGAAAGTATCATGGTAGAAACTTTCATTCTTCCATTTCTCGACCATATTTTTAAAGAATTTTGCAGTTTTCGGGTATATCAGAGATTACTAGTATTGGCACTTGAATGTATCCCTTATAAAATCTAAAAATGTTTGGGAAATATTGAAGACAGTTTCAAGGACTAATTCGATGAGTGGACTTTCTTTTGAAGGTCATAATTTATACTGTACACTGTATACAGTGTACGCCTTCTTGATTATCTCAGAGATTCCTAGTGGGAAGCTTCATTGAAAAAATGGAAGTTAGCGAATGAAGCTCGTTTTGTTTTGAGCTCTACAATTTGTCTCGTTAAATGGACGGAGGAAAAGCACTTCATGGACGCAACACAAATCACAGGGACTCGATGACCGTTGTTTTTTCGTGACTGATGGATATATCAGAATCGAGATCCGTAACTCGCGGGAACGTTGCACAGTGGTCAGGCGAAACCAACACTGAAAAAAAACTAAGTTTATGTATGTACAGCCGAAGCAGCCTTTTAACCCTTAACTGCAGATGAGCCCAGATCTGGAACAATTACTTTGAAGCCTTATCTAAAAGTAGGGGACTTGAGTTGTACTGTCGCTGCATGGTGGGTCACATGTGGAACATATACTAAACGAGTAAGTATTGTCGATTTTGTCTTAGAGCGCGCAGCACAGGATAGAGAACGTGCAGAGTGGTTGAAAATAGAGCGAACTGAAAATCTGATCGAGATTTTCCGATTTTCATTGTTATGTTTGGGAGTAATGCAGGGGTACCATATACAAAAAAAACAACTATTGAAACTTACTAACTTATTTTTTACTACTTTAATATATTTTTTTTTTTTAGCTTGAAAACTTTATTTTCAGTTGCAGGGATACCTAAATGCGGGTAAGGCCATATTTGGAACAATTGATATTCAGGCTCTTTACCATTGAAATATAATGGAAATAATTTTTTCACTATTTTTCCCTGTCTCAAGGATCAAAATTGTACTGAAAAAAAAAAAAAAAAAAAAATATTTTATTGAAAAAAAAATTATGCAGTAAAGGGTTAAAATAGCTTCGCAGAGCAAAAGTTCAAGCTGTACCGGAGAAAGTTGCAGGTGTACCAAAGCACTACTTCTTTAGAGTAACAGCCTCTTTTCCTGCTTTGACTCTACCGAAGTAATGCTTCTGGACAACCGCAACTTGCTCCGGTAGAGCTAGGAATTTTGCTGAGCTATTTTAAAAAGCGGCTTTGGAGAACCAAACTTCTATACTTAAACTTTGTTTTTTCAATGAAAGAGTAAACATGAGTCGGCATTGCATTCACCGAGAGAATTCTTTGTTTAATCCAAGGTGTATTTCGTTTGTGTTAAAGAAACGGCGCACAGTGACATATTGGCTAAGGGGAAATTCCTTTAACCCAAGGAAAATGTCTACTGCTAAAAGTAAAATATTCCTTGCTGTGACAGTGATTCTCCTTCATGCAATCAGAACTTTACTTCGTTCAAGGAGAACTGTCACCCAGTGAACGTGTTTAAAATTCCTTCTTTTTAAAGAAGTGATTTCTCTCCGTGTTGAGAGCTAGCGTGGTCGATGCTGATAAGAGCCTAATGGGTCTGTTGCAAACTTTTGCTACAGCGCTATAAAGTGTTCAATCTGATGTAAAATCGCGTGAAAAGTCCATTGGTGGCATCAGAAATTCATAAAATGCAATAATAAACTCACAATAGGCTTTTAATGAAATCCAAGATGGCGGCAAAATATCGAGCAATCTGTATACATGCACCACGAACATTCAAGGATAGCCAACCTCACAATATCCATCACAATCAATCACGACGTAAACAAACACATAACCTCTACCTCCAGTGAGGTTGTCAACTTTGGCAATCCTTGGATGATCACGGTGCATACATTCAGATTCCTCGATATTTTGCCGCCATCTTGGATTTCAATAAACGCCTCTTGAGAGTTTAATATTGTATTTCATGACTTTATGATGCCACCAATGGACTTTTCAGGCGATTTTACAATAGAATAATCACTTTTTATCGCTGTAGCAAAAGTTTGCAACAGACCCATTCAAAGTCACTTTTATGTTAGTCACTTTCATTTTAATAAAATATTGGTTATGACGAATTTAGTTTCATTCATCTCGTTTTTCGTTTTAATACAAGACGCATCTTGTAATTTGCAATGTTTCAATAAATTCAAAGCCGGCTTTTGACTGGCTGGAAATTGAAGGAAATACGTGTACCTAAACTTTTTCGGTCTTGTAGAAATTAACATATGGGGTTTATCAATTAATTTTGATACAATATTGGTTATTATGAATTTAGTTTCATTCATCTCGTTTTTACTTGTAATACATTACATCTTGTGATGTTTCAATAAATTCAAAGTCGGCTTCTGACTGGCTGGAAATTGAAGGAGATGCGTGCATCCGAACTTCTTCGGCCTTATGGAAATAAACATGGGGTTTTTCTTTGAGGCCATTTCTCTCGAGAACAAGGCGGAATTTCACGGTCGGAATAACTTTAAATGAATTTAGTAGAATTTTCTCAACAAATTGATGAGTCGTATAAGTACCGCGTAGTGCAACCCTCGCTGAAATTTGTCGTTGGGCGGGATTTAATTGAAGAGGGGATAGAAAAACTCCTAATTGGATTCAAACCACAATCTTTGGTTCTTTTGAAATTTACTCACTTGTGTTCATAAAATCTATTATTTCCGCTGACTAGGCATTGGTATAGCGTCGATATGATGATGGAATCGTGAGGCTTGTCAGCCGTCATGTCACGTTAAAAGCTGAATAGAAACGAACGCGGCCGGTTGTTGAGTTGCAATAAAGAAAGGGAAAAAGAAAGAGAGGGAGAGAGAGAGAGAGGGAGGGAGAGGGAGAGGGAGAGAGAGAGAGAGAGAGAGAGAGAGAGAGAGTAGGTATTAGCACGGAGGTAGTAAATAAATAAATAATAGCCGCTTTAGATGGTGTAATTAAGCGATAAAAATAAGCTGGAACACAGTATGTACCTACCATTTTACTATCGATTTTCTTTTGGAACAATGGAGGAGTAACTGTACCCTTGTTTTTTGTCTTTTTCTTTCTTGCTTACTTCAAATCCGGAGTTAAGTAGTGAGATTTTTTAACTATTGGCCCCGTACTCCTAGTCCAGTGTTGCCAAGTTTGATTCTTTTCATAGGCATTCCTGTTTGTTTACTTTTTTGCCGAATTATATTTCCGCCCCCTTAAAACGCGTCTACACCGCCTACAAACGGCGTTGCCAGATTTGGTTGCTTTTCCCCATAAGAAAGCATTGAAAAAAACCGCAGGATCTGGCAACACTGTCTACGCTACGCGTCGCGTTCGATTTGGCATCGTTGCTGTTCATCCATTTAAACCCATGAAAAAGATCGAACAATTGGGTGTTCGATGAACACCTTCGCATTCGACTTTTTACATGGGTTTATATGGACGCAATACAACGTTGCCACAAGGCAACCTGCGCCACTGCTACACGTCTCAAACAAAATAACTGATAAACAACTATCGTACAGTTCTGTCTTAACTTAAATAGACATAAATAGACACAATATCACGATTCTGGTAGAGCTGATTACACTATTACGCTAATCGTCAAATTATTACCGCTCGCAAACGGTTACTACTCTATAGAAGCGAATTTTAGTAATCAGTTTATTAATCACTATGTCTCTTCTTTTAATTCCTGAAAAATGTCAACAGAGATGACTGAACGGGTTAAGATCTGGAAAGCGGCAGTCTTGACTTGGTTTCATAGGACTCTATGCATAGGCGTCAGTGGCGGCTCGTGCCATCTGGCAACAATTTCTTCACTCCATTTGAATCTATGTTTTACAATCGATTGCTGGTGAAGCGCTGCTTCACTTTCGAATCGATTGTTTTACATGCAATCAAATGGAGTGAAGACATTGTTGCCATATTGCACGAGCCGCCACTGATAGGCGTAGCCAGGATTTTGTCTTTCACTCTCTTTGCCCATTTGACTGCATGTGTTAAAAAGGAACAGAAACAGGGGCTGAAGTCACGTGACAGCCCCTATATCCATATTTTTCTAACTTAACTGAAAAAAAAAAAGAATCCCTAAATTCTAGTAATATCACCAAAAGCACAAAGATATGTGGACCACAGAGTCTCTAGTACTTTGACAAGAAAATTCTGGTGTTAATGCCAGAATATGTCTATAGAACAAACATTTCCTAAAAATTTTCAAGAACTACGGTACAAACACTAGAATTCTGGTAGAGCTCATGCATTTTGAGTATCGGGTTGACGGATTCTTACAAGTAGCGGTGCTTGCTTCCGAAATGCATCAAAACGGATCGGCGAGTGGTTGTTTAGCGAAAAGTTCCGACTCGTTGCTAAACCAACCATTTGCCTAAGCATTTTGATGAATTTCGGAATCAAACACCGCTACTTGTAAGAATCCGTCAACCCGAAACTCAAAATGCGTGAGCCCTAGTTGTGCCAACCCTTACATCGGTTCACATATCATATGAAGGGTAGAGTGGATAAAAGGGTTATGTGACACTTTTTTGATTTTGAGAAAATCGACTTTAAAGTTCGAAGTATGGACGTTTTCGACATTTTAGCTGAACATCAACCGCAACAGCTTTGAAAGTAGGATCGTATCTTACATTTTTTGAACCAAGTTGGAAAATTTTTGGATAGATACCATCATAACTCTTTCATCCACTGTGCTAACTCGATTTTTTTCAAAATGTCACATAACCCCTTTATCCACTCTACCCTTCATATCATCATGCTTCAGGTAATATTTTTTTTTTCTTAGTGCACATGCGTTTAAACGGGCAGAGAGATAGGACAAATTCCTGACTACACTGAGAGAAATCACCTCTTTAAAAACAAGGAAACACGTTTACTTGTGGCAGTTTTCCTTGCGCGAAGTAAGTTTAGATTGCATGAAGGAGAATCACGTTCACAACAAGGAATCTTTTACTTGTAGCAGCAGACATTATTACCTTGGGTTGAAGGAATTTCCCTTAGACAATATTTCACGGGGCAGTTTCTTCAACACTAACGAAATACACCTTGGATTAAGGTGATTCCAGGCGAAACTTTTCTAGATTTCAATCCGATGGGTAGCGCCACTAGTCGCTTTTTGGAAAAGTCGTGTTTTTGGCGTTTTTAACTGAAACCATAGATAAAACGCAAAATCCAATAAAACGTCAGCACCTGCAAAAAAATTTTATGGCCTTTCTTGAGCCCAAAATTAGCAAAATTGGTTTAAAATTAAAGCCGTAAATTATGAAATTCGTTTCGCCATTAGCCTAGTGAGTGAGAGCGAGCGCGAGTGATGATACGTCTATCTGCCTCACTCGCACTCATTGCGGCTTACGGGAAGTTTCGTATTTCATAATTTCCGGATTTTTTTCGAGTGTTTCAGCCTGAAACTTTCAGGGTATCTTCCTGAAGTATGCTCACAGGTGCTGACGTTCCTCGAAGGTGTGTTTTTAGCGTGAATTCGTCAAATTTAGTAAAAAAAACTGTTGACTTTTTGAGCAGCCCGACGCACGGTGGATCGAGTCAATGGGAGGGGTCGGACATCGCGCATCACGCACTTCGTTTCCTCTAAGTATGGACCTTTTTCGAGCATGTAATTCCCCAGAAATTTGTCACCTCATGTATTTTTCGTCGTAGAATCCGTTTTTGATGATATTTTTCGCAATTAATGAGTTCTAAGCTGTATTTTGACACATTTTCTCATCATTAGTGGATACGATTTGCTCAAAACACACATTGCACGCGTCTAACGCGGTACTGAACGGCTGAAATAAGCAGATAATAAGACAGTAGGCGGTTTTGGTAGATTCGTGGCGTATTTATACGAGGGGGAAGGGGGGGGGTCACAAATAGGCGGTTTTTGTAGATTCGTCGCGTATTTATACGAGGGGGGGGGTCACAATTTCCTCACTACTAATGTCACATTATTCCTTTGCTAAAAAATTATCAACTTACTTTTTCGTAATCCCCCCCACCATTTTTTCGTTATACGCCCACAACCCCACATACGCGGGACAATATAACGATGATTTTTTTTTTTTCAGTCAAACTAAGAATTTTTACTTCCTCGTTTTTCTTTCTGTCCGTGTGGATCTTTTGAAACTCTTTAACTTCAATTTTTCTTGTTACATTATAAATAAAAACACGGAAAAGGGGGAGAAAACTTAGGTGCATCTTTTTATTACGACAAATTTTCAAAATCAACAAATAAATTCAATCAGTCTTCTCCATCATTGTCTCTTTCATTGTGTCTTGAGCAAACCTTCAGAAGTGCAAGTGCCTCTGGGAGATATTCCTTGGCCTTCTTCTTCTTCTGTCCACAATAAAATTCTGAATTAATCAATTTCAAAGAAAACATGTGGCACTCATCAGTCAAAGTTTGTTCGTCAAACGAAGTTTTATAGTTTTTTATAATGAACGTGACCAGATGATCACAATCATCCAACGACTTTTTATTATGGTAGAGTTCAACAAATAAATTCAATTAGTCTTCTGCATCATCGTCTCTTTCATCGTGTCTTGAGGGTGTCATTGAACAATTGCAAATACGTTAATAACATTATTAAATATATTAAAATTGTCAAAACAAACGGCAAATTTAACATATAAATTAAATAAACCAAACACTGAGCTTGTAACACCAATTCACCTATTAACTATAGCTGAATGCACGTAGGGAACTGAATTCTTGTTTATTTTCCACCAAAAATTCAACAAATTAGTGAAAATTAGTTATCAATTGAAGACTTATCGAGATTGGAAGATATCTTGTGATGCGCGATCTTTGTGATAGAAGGAAAGCGAGATAAGCTTCAAAACGCGCGCGACTTGCTCTCATTCAAACGAGTCGTTTGCTCAAATTAGCGGATATTAGCGGCCAATTTTTGTTGGAATACATTCCTGAAGAGGTGTAGAAAACAACCCAGAAAAGCATTTAGGGGACATATGGGGACATTTTTTTGTAGAGCTTTTCCCCCCTTTTTTTCACAATTTTTTTTAGCGAGTTTTCAAAGTATTTTTTCTCCCCTTATAATAATGACAAAAAATATCAACGACATGTGAAAATGTTCTTCAGAGGGAGGGCAGTAAGCCAGTGAAATCGAAATTTTGATTTATATTTTCAAAATCTGATGCGAAAGCAAAAGTAAAACTTAAACATCAGACGGTAAATTTCATATTGCCTACCTTGTCAAGTTTAGGCAACCCGCACGTCAAATGAGGGGGGTGAAATGACCTATGAACCATGGATACAGTCCCTGTAGATGTTTAACTACTAGAAAACCATAAAAAGTTATTGGCAATGTGACCTTTTTTTTTCCTGCCCATGTCCGACCCTCCCCATTGACTCGATCCACCGTGCGACGTGGTGTCCACAGTTGGAACCAAAGAAAAAACAAGAGTCGCACTTGAATGGAAGGCCTGCGTGGTCAACGTAGATAAGGTCGGAACGCGGGCTGGCCTCTGATTGGCTGCAACGCGTGGAGCAAAAATGACTCGGGGTATAGGGAAAATAACACGGGATTTTCGTTCCGGGGTGTTTATCTCGAAACCTAAGCAAAATCGTATGTAAACAATTTATACGAGTCGATTTAGCAGATTTTTCCGAACAATTTGATAGGTCTTAAGTGCCACTTTATTGCAAATTCGAAAAGACTGTTTCAGTTTAAAAGTACTCACAATAGTGAGTTACTCAAACACTGCTCAAACACACGCCAAGCATGTAATCACACTATTGTGCGTACTTTTAAACTGAAACAGTCTTTTCGAATTTGCAATAAAGTGGCACTTAAGACCTATCAAATTGTTCGGAAAAATCTGCTAAATCGACTCGTATAAATTGTTTACATACGATTTTGCTTAGGTTTCGAGATAAACACCCCGGAACGAAAATCCCGTGTTATTTTCCCTATACCCCGAGTCATTTTTGCTCCACGCGTTCAGCCAATCAGAGGCCAGCCCGCGTTTCCGATCCCTTATCTGCGTTGACCACGCAGGCCTTCCATTCAATTGCGACTCTTGTTTACTCTTTGGTTAGAACTAATCGACCCTGGAATCATCTTAAATGAAGAATTCTCTCCGTGCACGCCGTACGGCTGCTCTCTATGGCACGTTGCAATATGCCTATTTCTATTTGGCAACCTTCGATGCAGAGCTCTCAATGCGTTATAAAACTCGTGCCTGATTCGAGCGAACTCGAAAAGAAATGACGAGCAGTAAACAGAAATTGGAGTCGGTCGAATGATCTCAAAGCCCGGCGATGGCAATGCGCATGCGCTCGGCAAACCAAAGTGAATGCGTCATGTACTTTTACGTTATGTCTTCGCGAGCTTCGAGCGATGGAGAAGCGATGGAGTGCTTGTGCTTCCCTTGTCTTCTTCTTATCAGACATTCCAGCCTGAGCACGCGCATTACGGCCGGCGCGGCGCAGTGGAGGCGGTTAAAATGTATCCATCATATTATTTCTCTTTTTTATTTCTAGTTGTTGAAAATAATTTATAGCCACGGTTTAATGATAATTATACTGTCAGTAATATCATTCTCTCGTTCAGTTGGAGTACGAGATAGGTGAGTCGGTGAGTGGGTCAATCCAATTTTTTTTCTGCTGATTCTGCAGCAGGGGGGACAAAATTGTGCCAGGAAACGCTTTTAGAATGATACTTGATTTACTGCCCTCAAACTTTGAGTTACTTACAATTTATGCGTAAAGGCCGGTGTCGTGGGCGCAAGTGCAGGGTCGATCGGATCATGTATGATTTTCTTAATTCCTATTCGAAACCGAGCAAAAGTATCGATTATTTGGAGGCTCCAAAAAACCCTAAAATGAATATATTCTTTCCCTTGTAGATACATATGTACCATGACCAATTTTCCATGGAAATAGATTTCCACGGAAACAACGCTTTTTTCTACGAAAACCATGTATTTTTTTATAGAATTCAGTGTGATTTCAATGCAAAACAATTTGGTTTCCACGGAAAATTACGGCCATGGAATCCAAGGTCCATATACATAAGGTCTGGCCGGTAGCTTTCGGCTCCCCTCGTTGGTCCACAGTTTGGGAATCACTTCTCTATTTAAAACCATTGATCCAAGATGGCGGCGAACTCGGGAAGAATGCTAAAGTAAATGGGGGTATGGGTTCCCAAACATTGGATTTCCTGAGTTGGCGCTACTGGCCAGACCTTGCGTATATGGACCTTGATGGAATCGGCCATCGATTCTTTCGCGGTTGGGTCCAAAGTATGGCCGCATTCGGACAAAAATAATTAGAGCTCACGACTTTTGAGTATCCGTTTCTGACAAGTGACATTGCCCGCTTCTGAAATGTATCAAAATGCATCGGTGAGCAAATCGTTAACAACTCTCACCCACCGGTGCGGTGTTCCGATTCAGTACCAGCATACGCCAAACTTTGAACCAGAGACCATGCAAACTTACGTGCGGTGAAAAAGAGGTTTGTTGAGGTAGCAAAGAACAATTTTCTTGACTCACCTGAAATCAGAAGAAACCAATTCGATTAGACATGAAATAAATATTTGGGTTGAACATGGGATACGACATAATTTAAGTTCAGAGCATTTTAAAGTATGGAAAATAAAAGTATGCACTTAAAGCTATCGAGAAACACGACAAAGAAGACAGGAGCCATAGAAGACAGAGTCTAGTGTAGCGTGGGTTGTTTGAAATGGAAATAATTTCCCGAGTTAATGAGTGGATTTTGAAAGTTTTTAAGGTGCGCTTCGTTATATTCGACGAATGGGGCTCCTACAAACTTTTGCTGAAGGGGATTAAAGAGTTGATTCTTGCATAAAAACCTGTAAAAATGACGATGAGCACACTAAAAAATCACGAAATTCACCATGAGAATCGGGCTTAATGGCGGATAGACGCGGGTATCATGGGAGATTCCTATCTAAATTGAGACATATCTCTGTGTTTCCGTAGAGAAAGTGACATAACAGACAGGAATCTCCCATGATACCTGCGACGAACCGCCATTACCATCTTGCCGTTATAGCAGTTACGTGAGTTTATTACTGAATTTTAGACTTTTTTATTGTGATTTACGTGATTTTTGCTGGTCTTTATAAAAGATTGGACTATTTATTTGCTTATAGCAAAAGTTTGCAAGAGCCCCATTATGCGTTAGGATCTATGTGCTATATTTCTGTAGCAAAAGTATGCAACAGACCCATAGTATCGGCGCACAGTGGAGCGAATCAATAAGAGGGGTTGGACATGGAAGTTCATGACTAAAAATGCAAATTTGAATGTTTTTACAGTAAAAAAAACTAACTTTAAATGGTTATTCTTGTAGGAAATTTCACTATGAAACCAATGAAATCATTTTCAAACTTTTACCTTCCGTATAAATAAAGATATACGCATTTAAAGTCGCCACGCCAAGCCGGTCTTTCTTATTGACTCGCTCCACATTGCGGCGTCAAAAGACTACTCAAGCCAAAAAAAAAAAAAAAAAACCTCATAAAATCAAAAATCTAGGGCTCAGCAAAAAAAAAAAAAAAAAAAACAGCTCACACAAGTCGAATTATAGTGCAAAAGTTGGTGCGCCCTCAGATGGTAAGCCCCGCTCCCAGCACGAAAATAAATTTCGCCTCTTCTGAGCCTCTGTTTAATTAATAGCTTACTCCTCAGATCATACTGCTCAAACAGCGAGAACTTAAAAAAATTGATAGACAGAACGCGATTATATCTGATGTCGTTTCTTCATTCTTCCGTTCGGCCTTCTTGATCGACGTCCGCATATTATTGACGTGGCCACGGATACGCGGATCGGATGATCATTTGGATGAAAAAAAACGCGAATGTAAACGTGAACGTGACGTCACAACAAAGCCGCCAATCGCCCTCGCAACGGAGGATCGGTTCATAAGATCCATCCAATCAAGCGGGCAAAGGCTCGGGTAATTCGATTAGCATTCGATAAAGTTATACACTCGATTAGTTGTTCATTAACTGAACAATCTTTTGAATTTGACCCGACCGGGCCGCCTTCGTCGCCGCCGCACATTGGTAAAAACTCGACGTTTTTTGGATGAGTGTGGGTAGCTTTGTTGGTCTTTTAACCCTTTAACAACCAAGTTTACGTTACATGAAGAAGGGATGCCATATATCGGTCTTTAGTAGGTAGTTACATATTCGTACTTAGCGGAGTTCATTTTGCCTATCTCGGAAATTGAAGGGACTCCGTGCTACATTATTTTACGTATGTTAACGAAAGGGAAGCCATACATTGGTATTTAGTAGGTACTTAAATATTCGTACTCTGTGGCGTTCATTTTGCCTAGCTCGGAAATTGAAGGAACCACGTGCGAAATTATTTCGAGTATGTTACCAAGAGGGAAGCCATAAATTGGTCTTTAGTAGGTAGTTAAATATTCGTACTCCGCGGCGTTCAATTTGCCTACCTCGGAAATTGAAGGAACTACGTGCGACTTTATTTCACGTATGTTAACAATTTGGACTTTTAATTCACTGCCAATTAAACGTTCCGAAGAAGAATAACTCGGCTGAGGTCTTTAAAGGGTTAGTAAACAGAGCTTCCAGCAACCAATGAGACTCAGAGTTCGCTTCAGAAATGTAGGCGCGGCTCACTGTTAATCTTTGGCGAATTTCAAATCTTCAACTTTCAAAGCAAAATAAACTCACCGACTACTTTGAGCTTTTGATTTTAAAGGGTTCCTCAATGGAAAGTCAACGCTCAAATTCACGTTTTTAATCTAAGAAATGACGTATGAAAGTTCCAAAGATTGTCTGTCTAGGTGCGCATGAACTTCTGAAAAGACCTCTGGGACTGAAAGCAGCCAAATCCATTAGAATGTTTTTCAGGATCGTGTATGGCATTCCATGCGGGGAAAAATTATGTATAAACTTTGTTGATGATGCGGGTGGCAACTGTTGTCACCGTTGGGACCGGTGCCGAAATTTTCTTATTATTTTCTATTATGTTTTATTTCTAGGTTATGCTGATTCAGACTTCAAAGCAAGGTAGAGTTGACTTCAAAGAATGTATGAATGTACACATATTATCTACCTTTTAAAAGAATATTGAAAAAAAAAGCAGGAAAGCCGTCTTCATTCCATCTTCAGTGTTTTTTTCAGTGTTTCAGTGTTGAAATTATTGAACCAATACTGTCTCTCCCTCCCCACCCCACCTATCTATCTATCTCTCCCTCTCTTTCTTTATCTCTCTCCCTCTCTCTCTTTTTCCCTTTCTTTATTGCAACTCAACAACCGGCCGCGTACTAACGTATGTACTAAAAATCTTGTCTTAACATCAAAACCTGTGCTTTTGCAAGTATTCCCTCAATTCTAAAGGTTTTACCCTATTTTTCTATTGGTTCTTTTTTTCTCTTTTTTTCAGAAAACCCCAGTAGGCATTCTCTGGAGCATATTCTTAAGTTGATAACTGGATATGGAGCCTGGATATGTGCCGCCTTTTGGATTTGGAACATTTACTCCTAAAATTATAATTTTTCCTGATTCAGTACATCCAAGGATTCGAACTTGCATGAACACAATTCATTTGCCCGATCAGCTGGATGATTATGAATCATTTGAATTAGCTTTGGACATCTGCTTCGATGGTGAGTCTTATACTGAAGATTAAAACGTTCTGTTTTCCTACATTTTGACAATTGAGGAGTTCCTCGGCCTAAAGGCGGATAAGCAATATTATAGTTTCGAGAAAAACGCAAAGTGTTCGTTAAAAAAGCCTTTAGTTTCTGAAGTTTTTAGAATTTTGTCCAGAATTAAAATGTCTTCTTTCGATCAAACCTTTAGGCACAAAATGCCAAAAATTGCTCACAACCGCACAATTTCATAATTGCGTACTTCGCTCGATGGTTTTTCTGCTCTTCCGGCAATTAATTTTTTTATTGATTTTTTCCCCGACAACTTTTTTTTTCGAATTTGAAACTGTGACTGAAAAAAATGAAGCTTGAAGTGCTTTTAACCTTTTTTTTATTTGGAAAGATAATACATTTAAGTAAGGGAACCCAGCTTATAATCATCAAAAAAAGTCCTTCATACTTCCATCGGTTCCGTCGTTTTTGGCAAAACTGCTCTGAGGGATTAAGGATTCAAATTATGCAATCTCTGCCAGAATATGGCGTCAGTGCGTTTCCGCCCTTTTACCGAAGAACTCCTCAATTTTCCTCCTCAATCCGAATGACTCAATCCGAATGAGCATCATGCTGGTGGCTCTAGGTTGAGACAACTCTGACTTGCTGACTTGCGCTGCCAAACTCCCCAAGGGTTCCTATTTCCCTACAAGTTCAAATTCAAAGCACTGTACAAATTTGTTGGTTTATGGTGTTTGGCAAATATTTTTTAATTTAAATATGTTATTTTTCGGAACATTTTAAGTCTAATTTCTTCTAAGCTCTAAAGAACCCTTTGTTGGGTTTTAGAGTTTTCTAAGCCCAATGTTGCTTTTTATTTTTATACCTTGATATACTTGAATGAAATAATTTAAATGTCTCGTTACCTGAACTTGACTGGTTGGAAATATAAATGAAAAAAAAAAACTTGAATGATTCTTGGTTCAACATCCCATATAGTTACTAGTTACTACTTTATAAAAAGACTTGCATTGTCTTCTGCGCTTTTCATGTTTATTGTGTATCGTTTTTCTGAAGGATCTTTCTGATGTCATTCCCTTCCATTTTTTTTAAGAGTCCAATGTCACCTTTTTAATCAGGTCGAATTAAGCAGAAAAACAGGGTAGCCCGCAACAAATTGCAACAAAAGGTTTCATGGCTTCAAAAGACGAAGACAAATCAGGAGAATGCGACTAGCTAAAGTGCACCAAAATTCTTCCAAATTGAGACCCATATAAACCCAAAAAACTCAATGAAAGCACAGAATTTATCCAAAAACATGGTATTACTCCTTAAAGGCTCATTTTTGGAAGTAACCCCAATTGTCAAGTGTCAAATTTTGAGCAAGATCTTGTAAATGGTTTTTGAGACAAACCAAAAGCATAGTTGCCAAATTGCCAAAAATTGCTAGTCAAAATATGACTCGGTTCTGAAAATATTGCGTTGAAAGCTTCATTGGCATCGAAAAACGCAGAGACATGGGAGAATACTACCAGCTATAATTCACCAAAATTCGCCCAAAATCAGACCCCTGTACGCATAAAACTCCAAAGGAACTCCACAAATGGATCTGCCGGTTTTTACATCTGAATGAACCCTAAAATAGCTCGCTGCAAAAGTGTGAAACATCCTCATACATTTAAAATTAATTTTATCCAGTGTTTCGTCAGACATCTTGTCTCCCCGATAACGTTACTGGGTGTCTCCAAAGGTAAGTACCAGCTTGAAAAAAGATTGGCTTTCCCCACAATTTGTGGATTCTTTCTATGTCATGTTTCGTTTTTACGTTCAGACATTCGTGGGTTTCCGTTCCACGGTGCGCCAGCGCAATTTGTACCGTTAAGTTACAGGGAGGATGACTTTGGGTCCCAAGGACTAACGAGAAAGGCACCACAGCCCACAGGGTCGAGGGGGCCTGGCCGTCGCGTCGTTCCGCCCCACCCCATCCCTCCCCTCGCTGGCACGGCTGGCAAAAGCAAATGGTCCAACCATTGCACGGTCGACGTTGGTCGGGGCGATATCCATCGTCCAAAGATGCAGATCTTGTCAGTTCACGGCGTACATACGGCCAAAATTACCAACTTAGATGGCCAAAATCGGCAAGTATAAATAATCTGGCGCTATTGTTTGAGCGCTCCTTAGATTAATTCTTGCCGAGTCGAGTTGTAAATCACGGGGGAAAAAGACTGGTAGAATTTACCATCTGCATAGCTGATTTTGGAGTCTGCTATCAAGTATGATAAATACAACGTACCTTGTGGTGGATTGTACCAACGCAGGTTATCTTAATTCACCACAAGGTACGTTGCATTTACCACACTTGATAGCTGACTCCAAAATCAGCTATGCAGATAGTGAATTCTACCAGTCTTTTATTTTCCTTGTACGGAATAAAGATGGCACCAGACAGAGAGACGCAGTATTTCAAAGACCATTTTCAACGAAGCATATCGATTGCATATTATGTTAAAAATTCACCCATAACGCGTAGCTATATTTTCGTGTGTGATTTAATTAGTCAAAATTCATCGAAATTAGTTCAGTTAGGACTTATGAGTTTTAGCAATGGGGCTGTTGCACACTTTTGCTATAAGCGATTTAACAGTCGATTCTGGTGTAAAAACCTCGAAAAATAACAATGGCAGCACTAAAAACTTCCGAAATCCACTCTTAAACTCAATAAACGATTTTGTTTACGAGGGCGTAATGGTGGCCGAGGGCAGTAACAGTGGGAGATTCCTATCTTGATTTCGTCACTCTTTCTATGCTGACAAGGATGATTCACAGAGTAATTAGTCATCAGAGTGATGATCCACATCCGATGAATGGTACCGCAACACAGCCTAGTGACATCGGTGTCAAATAAAAGTTGTCTCTTAATGGTCACTTTTTGATGGAGTTACAGTATTGTTAGGTGGGAATCTCCCATTGTTACTACCCTCAGCCACCATTATGACCGCGCAAATGAAAGCGTTCATCGAGTTTAGGAATGGATTTCGGAAGTTTTTAGTGCTGATGCCATCGTTATTTTTGGAGGTTTTTACCCCTGAATCGACTATTGAATCGCTTAAAGCAAAAGTGTGCAACAGGCCTATTAGTTTTAGTAAGCGAGTTTCAATCGCTAATTATCGTCCAATATTTTAGTTCCTTGTTTTTACCACTGTGTGAGGTGACACCGCGCCGCGAGCGCAGAGCTAGACATGAAATCTTTACACCTGTTTGTGCGAGGTTAAGATATAATTATCGACCTGCCGATACTACAGCCGCGGCGCATTATGGTCCAGAAGTCCGGTTTAGGAAGACATTAGTTTGCATTAAAATCGCCCAATATCTTGAAAACGGCTCATCTGACACCAAAACTGGTAAAAACAAAAAAGATAGAACGTAAACCGTTTTAACTTTTTTGTAATAACCATTTTTGATGTCAGATGAGCCGTTTTCAAGATATTGGGCGATTTTAATGCAAACTAATGTCTTCCTAAACCGGACTTCTGGGCCATAGTGCGGCGGGCCGCGTTACTACTGCGATATTCATCTCTCTGTCCTCCCACTCAGTTCTAGCTCTCTTAAGTCCTAAAAAGGACGTAATAGTCCGACTCTGCTTCTTGAGCTCAAGTTGTAAGGTTTCTATGCACTTTTCCTTTAATAATTGTAAAATTGAGGAGTTCTTTGGAAAAAAACACGTATAGAACAGAGGGTTCTCAAAAATGCATCTTTCAAAGTATTATTGTGTGTGTTTCTGGTGAGTTAACCATTTTCCGACCAGGTTAAAAAGCCAAATCAATGTTCGCTCGCTCAAATTAAAAGGGTAGTTAAATATTCCTACGCCGCAGTGCTGATTTTGCATGCACTCTTGATTGAAGGCGCTCGAGGAAACGTTATTGGTAAAACTTTAGCAATTTGAAGCCGCAATTATTGTGCATAAAAATCTGGAATTGTGTGCGGCAGATGTAGATTCAAAAACACGCAGAGGGGATGGGGGGGGGGGGGGGGTTAAATTGTATACCAAGTCCGAGAAACGACGGTGAGGGAGGGGTTGAATAATAACGGCAGAGTTACACGTTCATTGCCCAGACGAATCAGTCTTCCGCTATTCATGGAAGGAAGATACTCCCCACCGACCCCACCCACCCAGTCCCACCCCACCCCACCACACCCCCATCACCACTAGCCGTGCGTAGTCTTACTGATATCATCTATCTATCACTTCTGCACAGGCATCACAATTTACGTGCTGCACGCAGGCGGAAGATTTATTAATGAACAAATTAACGCTCTATACGACCGATGTGAGAGAGAGAGGGGAGGGAGGGAGAGAGAGAGAGAGAGAGAGAGAGAAGTTTGGATTGGGATTTGCACGATAAAGACTCTGACAAACAGCAGAAACAGGCAGAATTTCCTCACCTAGATAGTTGCATCGGAGCCACACTAAAACACTTGTACTTTCATTTGAAACCGATTTCCTTTACATGAATTGAGGACTTTTACGGAAGAAGGGCCCATGGTACAAACACACGTTTCGAGAAAAACGCAAAACAAAACTTCAAATGGCTATAAGTGCTCGAATGATCGTTTTACACGAAAAAGCCATTTGGACCTAAGTAGGGCATACTATTGTTGATACACTACCGCCAGGATTGAAATTTTAAACGAAATTTTAGGGTAGTTACAATTAATTTCGAAAGCTGATTTATAAGCCCTTCTTCCGTAAAATTTTTTTTTGGTGCTGAAATTGAAGAATAAACGATAAGTTTTAGTTGTTTTAACACCGGACATGATCCAGAAACTTTATTTTAACTTAAACATATAAACACCAATAGAAATTCGTATACAGGGTGTGAGGAAAGTCCCTCCCCCACAGGGTGTGAGGAAAGTCCCTCCCCCACAGGGTGTGAGGAAAGTCCCCCCCCCCCCGTCTAACTTTTGAACGGTTGAAGATAAAAAAACGAAACTCGGGGGATGTTTATAAAATAATGAGAACTACTTTTTGGCGTATCCAAAATTTTCGGGGGGCGCCCCCAAGAGGGGGTTTTACCCCCTATACCTCAAAATGTTCAAATGGCAACCCCTATCTTGTGATACCTTGTTTTAAAGGGCGTAAAATTCTAAGACTTTTGGCGTAAAAAAAACGGGTTAGAAAAAAATATGATTTTGATATTAGTCTAGTCTTAGAGCCCCCCAAAATTATTTAAAAAAATGACCCCTCAAGGGGGCTATCTCAAAAATTCCGAGTCACGACCCCTATCGAGTGATACATCGCTTGAAAGGGCACACCAAACTGAGCATTTTGGCGCAAACTACAGGTCGATTTCGTTTTTGGTTTTCGATACATCGAAATTTGCCAATGGGTAAAAATCCAACTTTGTCATTCGATATATCGAAAACCAAAAACGATATCGACGTGCGGTTTGCGCCAAAATGATCAGTTTTATGTGCCCTTTCAAGCGATGTATCATTCGATAGGGGTCGTGGCTCGCAATTTTTGAGATAGCTCACCTGAGGTGTCATTTTTTTAAATAATTTTGGGGGGGGGGGGCTCTAAGACTAGACTAATATCAAAACCGTATTTTTTTCTGAAAAGGACTTGCTTTTTATAGTATTTTTGACTCATAGTTTTTTAAATTCCGACTTTTCAAATGGGAGTTCTGATTTTTTGAAAATGGGTTGAAATCGAACTTTGACTAGCGATATATCGAAGACGAAAAACGATATCGACCTCCGGTTTGCGCCAAAAGTCTTAGAATTTTACGCCCTTTAAAACGAGATACACAAGATAGGGGTTGCCTTTTGAAAATTTCGAGTCATAAAAATCATGAAGTGTTCAGTTTACGTTTACCGGTTTTTTAGTCGAATTGAACAAAAATCTGGCAACGTTGTAACCAACCGTATTTTCACGAAGAAAAGTTGATAGATTCTCCTTAAATATAGACTTGAAGTGGGTGAATTCTTTGAATTAGAAAGTCAAACTCCAAAGCGTTTCAGAAAATAATATTTTCTGAGAAAATTTTGATCCCCCCCCCCCCCACAATAAACGAGTGTACTCTAGTTTCATAAAAAAAAAAAATCGGTAAACTTGCTTAAATTTCGATTTAAGACTCATTAGTTGAAGGAATTTTGGTAAAATAACGAAGAATACTGAAGAAATCCTGTGTTTAGTGCGTCTTTCCGGAAGAAAGGCCCATGGTACTATGGGCCCTTCTTCCGGAAACTTTCTGTAAGTCGTCAGGGAAAAGTCGAATCGATTTGAAACTTTGTAGAGACATACCTTAGGGTAAAACAATTAGTTTAAGCCATTTTACGAAAAAAGGGCCCATAGTACTATGGGCCCTTCTTCCGTAAAAGTCCTCAATTACAATTTTCGATTTCAGGTTAAAAGATAAGAGGCAAACAAACTAGAATCAGATCGTGAGATCGCCCATGCTTCCTCATTTCGGTATAGGACTTACAATATGTATCAGCTTATCTGTTGTTTCATCTCATTGGTTCAAAATGGACAGCATGCTACGTTGCACACTTCATCGAGGATTCAGCTTCCCATTGCTCTTCAAGTTCGACTTTTAATATGACTTCAAACTGTTTTGGAAACGTTGAAATTGTAGAATAATATGATTTCTTAATGAATTTTTACTCTATTAAGGCAACTAAGCAACGGTGTTTTCCTGAAACTATAATATTTTTATGCGTTTTGTTTCCGTTGACAAAATCTTGACAGACCCTTGGCCCTGCTGTACTTTCTGCAGTCCTCTTCGTTCAGCGCTCTTGCTGACGCTCTTTAATCATGTAAGCCCGGTTAATCCATACTGATGAATTACCGTTATTTCCGACTGCACTATCCATGTACTATGGATCTTTTCCCCCTCTTTTTGTCTCCATTTTCAATGCATATCGTCTTTCAATATTACATCTTTATCTATTTAGGGAACCTCTGAAACAAAGACCCTTGAAGTATCAGCTGTGCTGTTTCTCATGTTATAGGAAAACGATTGAACTTAAGGAAGTTTTATTCTGATTAAATAACAAAAGCATAGGAAAAAGTAAAGTCTTACATTCTAGGTTAAAGCAGAGAGTGAATAATTTTTTTTTTCTTCTCATCGGCTGATTCAGCTCTCAACACTCCCCCTCAATTTGATGATTTTAATTTTGATAAAACAAAAAACGAAAAATTGCACGTTAACACGTATTTTGAAAGATTAAAGCTCTGAAGTTTTGAAATTTGTAAGATGGTATATAGCGGTTTGGTAAACATATCCGCCACATTTTCTTCAGATTTTATGAAATTTAATTTAATTTAATTTTTGACAACTAGGTCCCGAATAAAACTGTACTGGTCATAATACTGTTTTTTTGTCTTTTTAAATAAAATGTTTGCTTCAATTTAACAATGTGTCGCCGTCCTATGTCTTCAATTCAAGAAGAATGAATTAGACCGTTTCATTAAAATAGAAGCTCGCTCATTCGAGTGTGTTTGTGTTGGAGTCATCACAAGTCACGATAAGACGTAATGCAGAGTGACAACGCTTTGGATGGCGACGCTGAAGAGAAAGGATGTGGGGCAGTGTTGCCAGATCGAGGGTAAAAAGCCGTATCGTCCCCATTCAAATCAATGTAAAGCGTACGGCTTTTTTACCCCAATCTGGCAACACTGGTGGGGTGGGGAGAAGGGGGTGTCATGGGAGCAAGACTAGGGAGAACGATGGGTATCCGATGAACCGGAAAATCTATCGAATCGCTAGTTTCCTTCCCAACACAACGCCGCAGTGTTGCCAACTTAGGCGGGAAATTCAAAATTTTTACATTAAGTTAAGTGAAGAATTTCGTATGTAATTATCCGATAAATAATGGATCTGAAACGCTGACAACGACCAAGTCCTTTGTCGTTGTCATTCATTTGAACCCACTCAATTAGACTACACAACGTCATGGCCGTAGCCCCAGGAATTTGTCTGTCTCTCTCTAGGCTCATTTGATTGCACGTGTTAGAAAAGAACGGAACTAGGGGCTGAAGTCACTTGATAGCCCCAGGCTCCATCCTTTTCCAACACATGCAATCAAATGGGCGTAAAGAGAGAAAGACAAATTCTCGGCTACGACTAAGCTCAGCGTAGAAGCATTTGGTCGTGACGCCATGCCACAAGAGGAACGCAGCTTGTGAAAAGCGATGTATACCCAATGGTGGCGCGTGCAATCTGGCAACGTTTGAATCCAGCCCATTTAGAGTCATGGAAAAGGTCAAAATAATAGGGTACAGTGCACTCTCTCGAATCAATATTATACATGGGTTTAAAAGGACAAAATGCGAGGTTGCCAAATTGCACACGCCTCCTGCACTAGGTGCATCGATGTCTCCTCTATATAAAGTTACGAAAAACAATCGATCCTCAAGTGATTATGCTATGGATGCTATAAATGGAAGGTGGTAATAGGTAAATAATTTAATGGATAAGTTATTTTATTTTACGTTATTATATTTAATTTTACTTCAAACTTTACTCAGTTCACCAAATGCTAAATCAAAGAGGATCTTTCACTGAAAAAACTGTGCTCCAGTAGTACACCCAAAGCTACGGTAGAGCGGAAGCACAAGCTGATTTAGACAACTTCTCGAAGCAAAGTTCGGTAGAGCCTGACCACGTGCTTCGGGAAAGTACGA
This sequence comes from Trialeurodes vaporariorum, assembly GCA_011764245.1. Lineage (NCBI taxonomy): Eukaryota > Metazoa > Arthropoda > Insecta > Hemiptera > Aleyrodidae > Trialeurodes > Trialeurodes vaporariorum. Next base: position 12,424,255 of record VMOF01000220.1, read on the forward strand.
GGGTCGTTCAAAAAGTAAGTATCACCATCTCATAACTCAAAAACAAAGAACAATAGAGAAAATTCAAAGCAACGGGGATGTCAGTAGTTTTTCTCGCGTCTTTTCTTTTTTAAAATCTTTTTAATCTTTTTACAATCTTTTTAATCTTTTTTAAATCTTTTTACAAAAAAAATCATACTGTAATTATTTTATACTATTTATCATAAGAAAAAAAACAATTATTGTACTCATGTTGTATAATCGTGTTAATAAAACTTGTTTAAAAAAAAAAAAAAAAAAAAAAAAAAAAAAATCTTTTTAAGTTTTGGGAGTAGAGTAAATCACGAAAGTTGTCTTTTGAAAACGTGCCGATCCTCCGGGATCGGTACAATCTTAACCTTGTGTTAATTTCTCTCCTCTCGAGCCTGCTATTCGGTCGGTGTGTGACCCTCACCCTTTTGTTCTCGAATCATGTGTCGAAAAAATCATTTCACTTCATATTTTTTTCTTGCGAAATCACCGCTTCGCATTTGTTCTTATGTTAATTTTCTTTTTTGATTTTGATGTTTTCTAATTTATGAAAAATGTTTAACCTTTTGCTACACGAATAAAAATATACCTATCTATCTATCTATCCCCCGGTATGTGTGTTGTACCAAACGTTACTGCTTTTAAACCAATATGAGTGAAAAGCGCTAGGTTTTAAAATGCCAAACTCGCGAATTCGTCGCGCGTGCTGTAAATTATTCTAAGGCTGTAGATACACCGGTTTTCCCAATTATAAAATTCTGAAATAATTTTTTGAACTGTTTTATGAAACTCAAGTTAAATATTATTTAAAATGGTCTGTTACAAGAATGCACCGTTGGGACCAGATTCCTTTAACTTCAACGAAGCTGAGGTTAAACCTGTGCCACGCAGATTATTTGGCTTTCAGATTTGACTGTAGTGAGGCAATAACAGTCACAAACATTGTCATAACAATGACATTTTTTGAACTGTTTGATGAAACTCAAGTCAAATATTATTTAAGATGGTCCTATACGAGAATGCACCGTTGGGACCAGATTCCTTTAACTTCAACGAAGCTGAGGTTAAACCTGTGCCACGCAGATTATTTGGCTTTCAGATTTGACTGTAGTGAGGCAATAACAGTCACAAACATTGTCATAACAATGACATTTTTTGAACTGTTTGATGAAACTCAAGTCAAATATTATTTAAGATGGTCCTATACGAGAATGCACCGTTGGGACCAGATTCCTTTAACTTCAACGAAGCTGAGGTTAAACCTGTGCCACGCAGATTATTTGGCTTTCAGATTTGACTGTAGTGAGGCAATAACGGTCACAAACATTGTCATAACAATGACATTTTTTGAACTGTTTGATGAAACTCAAGTTAAATATTATTTAAGATGGTCCGATACGAGAATGCACCGTTGGGGCCAGATTCTTATAATTTTAATGAAGCTGAGACTAAAGCTGTGCCACGCAGATTTGGCTTTCAGATTTGACTGTAGTGAAGCAATAACGGTCACAAACGTTGTCATCACAATGACATTTTTTGAACTGTTTGATGAAACTCAAGTTAAATATTATTTAAGATGGTCCGATACAAGAATGCACCGTTGGAACCTGATTCTTTTAACTTTAATGAAGCTGAGATTAAAGCTGTGCCACGCAGATTTGGCTTTCAGATTTGATTGTAGTGAGGCAATAACGGTCACAAACATTGTCATCACAATGACATTTTTTGAACTGTTTGATGAAACTCAAGTTAAATATTATTTAAGATGGTCCGATACGAGAATGCACCGTTGGGGCCAGATTCTTATAATTTTAATGAAGCTGAGACTAAAGCTGTGCCACGCAGATTTGGCTTTCAGATTTGACTGTAGTGAAGCAATAACGGTCACAAACGTTGTCATCACAATGACATTTTTTGAACTGTTTGATGAAACTCAAGTTAAATATTATTTAAGATGGTCCGATACAAGAATGCACCGTTGGAACCTGATTCTTTTAACTTTAATGAAGCTGAGATTAAAGCTGTGCCACGCAGATTTGGCTTTCAGATTTGATTGTAGTGAGGCAATTACGGTCACAAACATCGTCATCACATGGATTCACGCAATACATAAGATCATTCATGAAAATTTCATGAGACAGATTCCATCAAGTTCTAAAAATAAAGCTTGCTTGCCAAGCTCATTTTCTTCCTTCATAGCAACTCTGGAATTGTTTTGGATTGCACGGAAATTTCCATGGACACCCAAAAGTCATTAAGCCAGCAAAAGAAAACGCATAGCCATTACAAGCATCGCGACACGTTTAAAGGTTTGGTTGGGTGTATGGCTCCAAATGATGAGGTAACTGAAGCTAGTTCTTTGTACCCAAGATCAAGCTCAAATTAAGAGATTGTGAGACATAGCGGGGTTTTAGATAAAATAAAGCCTGGAGACTTAATATTAGCAGACAAAGGATTTCTAATTTCCGACATTTAGCCCGCAGGTATAATATAGCGTTAATATACCTTCGTTTCACAGCAATTTACACCTGCCCAAGTTAGGAACACCAAAAAGATAGCACGAGCACGTATTCATGTTGAAAGGGCAAGAAATAGGATTAAATATTTCAGAATTCTACACGCTGCCGAAGAAAATTATCAGACGCTAACTTCTTCTTTGCAGTTCTACTACTCAGTACCTACTCACCCTGCAAAGTTAAAAATACTTTGAATATTCTTTCATGTTTGCAGTTCTTACATTTTCTTGGTCATCACTTTCTTTAACATGTTTCTCCAACTAATAATTCATGTATGCCATTCTAAGGTTATTTTCTATGTGTTCTATTGCTCTCTATCTATCAATGTTTTCACATCTCTCATTTCCAGGGAATGTCATTACCTGACGGATTTTTTGTTTTTTTTTTTTTTTTTTGATCAGCAAGTACCCTAGTAGCATTGAAACTTGAAATTTCATTTGAAAAAAAAAAAAAAAAAAAAAAAATTGAAAGAAAAAAGATTGTAAATAAATATAAAAAAACATTAAAAAACTCTTGAAACTGTCACTTTTCCCTTTCAATTGAATGAAATTTTCATTGAAAAAAACTTCAAAATTTAGAGAAATAAACTTAAAAAAACTCTTGAAAAAACCTTGATTTTTCTTTCAATTTAAACGGAAATAAACATTGAAAAACTCTTGAAACTGTCACTTTTCCCTTTCAAATGAATGAAAATTTCATTGAAAAGAACTTCAAAATTTTAATGAATAAACTTAAGAAATACTATCGATGGCAAAAAGATTTTCTCACTTCCCGATATATTTTTGAAAAAATGTGTGAATATGCTGGCCAGTCATTAGTACTTCCATGAATGTCAGAATTCATCCTCATAAGGTTTACCTTACCACACCATGCATGCCATCCCTTTTTAAGTCAATGGTGCAATTGTGTTGTTCTTGTTATAAATCCTATGCTCTTTACCTGATAAAAAAATGTTCTTGCAATGAGTCTTACTGGGACTGCTCCTCTCTTTACAATTTTCCATTAACAATTGTATTAAAGAACGAAAACGGAGCGCAGCATACGATTTTTACACAGATAATAAAACGACTCATGTGCACTAAACATTGATAGTTCCAGCCTCATTTCGGGAGACGCTTTCCCATCATCAAATATGTCCAACACTTCGGAAGTAGCAATCGAAATACATAAACTTAAAACCCTATCAACCAAACACCAATACAGAAAACCCAATTTCAATTGATCAGCCAATCATAGCAAACCGGATCCTCAAGCACGTTCAAGAATTGGAATTACGTCTATAACCTTTTAGAATTAACGATTGAATTCGATACCGAGATTGAAGACGTAAAATTGGCCGGCGCCAATGCGACACGTCTAAAAAATAAACTGTACTTTAAAACTAATGCCACTAAATAAATAATTAAACGAATAAATAAATAAATTGATAAATAAATACAAAAACACATTACTATCCGTTACTTTCAGCGTTGAATGATGATGATAATGAAACTCTACGCTTTTGTTTGTATGAGACTGAACGTCTTTTCTTCTTGTTTGTTTAGGATGAGTATGTGTAGATGATTGATGAAAAAACGTAATTGGAAGGTAGAAAGAGAAAAAAAAATCTGGTTTTGAGTTTAGAAGAGAAAAAAAGAAATAGGGAGTTACAGGATTCAGCGAAAGAATGCGAAAGTTTGACTGAAAATAATTGGCATGGTATATTAGACGTGAACAATCCCCATATGAATCGATTCTTTTGCATGAGTTTATACGGATGAGACATCGATACATCGCAATTCACGATGGCAACGTTGAGAGGTATACATATACCGTGCACCGAGTGCCGAAACTTACCACGATTCTTCAGGATGTCAGAGAGACAAAACTCTACTCGACCACTTATGATAACTCTTCGCCTCTGACAAGACTCAAGACTCAAGACTCGAGATAATTATATTTCTTTCATGCGGATCCGTTATAATTCAAAAACAACTTATTCATGATTCTCCTCAGCTCTCAGAGAGTTTAATTAGATGCCGAGTGCGAGTGCATTTTTTCGGGATTCACAGTTGAAAAGGGGCCTCCTGTTATAGGAGGAGTGTTAGGATCCCATCATATGATCATTTTTCAGTGGACTGATTCCGATTCTGATTGTGAGACGCGGGCATGAGCGTGAGCTTCTCCGGTCATACTGAATGGATGCAACGACTGGAAAATAACAGAGCGATCAGCGCGTGCTGATTGCTGACTCAAAAAAGAAGAAGAAAAAAGAAACGAAAGAAAAATCTTGGATGTGCAAAAAGGAACCGAGTGGAGCAATGGGCGCTTCATAGAGTAGTTTAAAATGAGCCCTGGTTCTGGGACATTAGTAGACGCCCACGTTGCCACATCTACAAAGAAAAGACAGGGGGGAAAACCCGTTTTGGCAGCGCTAACTTAGGCCCGGTATTACGATCTCTTGCAGTGGCGTCGCGTGCCATCTGGCAACAATGCAACAGCTCCATTTAAACTCGTTAAATATATCGAATTTTCCTTGTGCACTGTGCACCCCCTGAATTCGATCTTTCGCATGAGTTTAAATGGATGCATTACATTGTTGCCAAACTGCAAGCGACGCCACTGATCTCTTGGTTTGTCTTGGTTTGACTCAACCACAAGGCAATCCAATAGGCAGCCAAACTACTGGTTAAATGATGAGAACAAAGGAGGCTTAACCCCTAACCAGAAGATAACAAGGTGGTAAAACGCCACTCCTCGTATACCTGAGGTTAGGCTCTAACCACCACCAAACTATCACCTAACCAATGGTCGTAATACCGGGCCTTAGGCCTTAGAAGGTTAGCCTTAAATTAGATACACTAAGAGAAATCACTTCTTTAAAAACAAGGAAACACGTTTACTTGTGACAGCTTTCCTTGCGCGAAGTAAAGTTCTGATTGCATGAAGGAGAATCACTATCACAACAAGGAATATTTTACTTTTAGCAGCAGACATTTTCCTTGGGTTAAAGGAATTTCCCCTCGGTCAATATTTCACTGTGCAGTTTCTTTAACTCAAGGGAAATACAACTTGGATTAAAAAAAGAATTCTCTCAGTGTAGGTGAGTCTATGAGTGAATTTCGTGCTATTTTAGTATACTCGTCGTCATTTTTGCTGGTTTGTACGCAAGTTTCAGCTGTTCAATTACACATAGCAAAAGTTAGCAAGAGACCCACTCTTGAATGTTGCCAAAGATTACAGGTGGACTCCTCCTCCTCCGTCTCCACGTCTCAGTGTAGGTGAGTCTATGAGTGAATTTCGTGCTATTTTAGTAAAGTCGTCGTCATTTTTGCTGGTTTGTACGCAAGTTTCAACTATTCAATTACACATAGCAAAAGTTAGCAAGAGACCCACTCTTGAATGTTGCCAAAGATTACAGGTAGACTCATCCTTCTCCTTCGTTTCCACGTCTGAAACGAGCTGTACACCGCAATGCACAGCCTCCGTCCTGCGACGGCGTATCCCGATCTCCCGCTGGGTTGAAATTAAGGGTCGTTGAACTCCTTCCTTCCTCTCTTTAGAGGAATGTATATTGTATATGCATGCAAGAGGAGACCGGCGAAGAAGTTACAAGAGGCAGAAAACCAACTAAATAGTTATTAAAAATAGAATACGGAACCGAATAGTGCGCATAGTACCTACTCACCGCCACGCAGAGCACAGAACACTGGTCAGCCGGCCCCGCGCCATGCGTGGTGGCCCGGTGAGGTATCCGGAACCAACATTGTTTATTAAAGGTATTTTCTCTCATTTTTATACCCCCCCCCCCCGCACAAACGATTCTCTCTTTGCATCTTCTCTCACTATTCTCTCCCTCCAATCTTTGATTTGCACCACTGGCGCAACCAGGATATCTTCCATCTCTCTCATTTCCCATTTGAATGTATGAGTAGGAAAAGGACAGAAGGAGGGGGTTTTATCCCCTTGTCCATCCTTGTCTAACACACGTTTCTTAATGGAGAAAAGAGAGAGATGAAGAAACTCTCGGTGCGCTACTGATTTGCACTCATAGGCGTTCGCAATGGTAACGATTGCCGCGCCGGACAATAATTTGAATCGTAGTTACGGGCTCGCATTGGCCGTCGAATCGCAACGTAGGAGTTGCCGGATTGCAATGTATCGATATTCATTTGCAACCTTCGTATCAACTTACAGCAAATAATCGATCGTTATCGATTAAAATGATCGATACTTTTGCATGGGCTCAAAGGGGAACATAACGATAACCGTCGTTCGTTCACTAAATATAGAGTGTCCCTAGATGGAAATATTGCCAGGGAGTACCGACACGGCGCTTTATGCATTTAACCCTATAATGACAAGGTTTGTTCAAAAGAACGCCACCCTTCCACTTACATGGGGAAGGTAGTTAACTGTTCGTACTCAGGGGAGTTGGAATTGCCTAAACGGCGAATTGAAGGCGCCCGCCAACACCTTCTCTAGTAAGCTTTTTCATCGATAGTCGCGTTTAATCCGGAATTAAGACTGAAACATTGTGAAATAGACCAGAGGAGGAAACCGAGTATTCTCGGGCTTGGCCCTTAAGGGGTTAAGAGGAGTCGACCGTGTGGACGCATTCAAAGGTTACTTTCGACATTGGACCAGTCATGGGCGGAGCCAGCAATTTGGCAACTGTGGATTCTTCCCATTTGAATTTATGAGAAACAATCGATCAGAACTTGGACCATGGCTCCCTCGAGAATCGATTACTTATCATACATTCTAATGGGAAGAATCCACAGTTGCCAAATTGCTGGCTCCGCCCATGGGACCAGTGAGTGGTGGACAGTCGGATTACCGGCATTCCGGTCCGTTCCCATTTTCGACTCTTTTGTGTTGAGCTTTTGATGTCGTAGACTCCGTCTCGCCTCCGTGAGAGCCTAAAACCAACGACCAATCACAACTCGTTCAGCTCTTGACGATACTCCCTACAAAAATATTTCCACCGAGGAACTCTATCGCTCTCAAACCTCCACACAGAAAATTAAGTCGCTTTGGTAGCGCTGTCAAGACGTTTGGCAAAGGCGGGACTAGGAATTTTTTGATTGACTAGGGGAGGCTAGCAGACAAAGACTGATTACTTTTTTTTTTTTTTTTTTTTTTTTTTTTTTTTTTTTTTTTTTTTTTTTTTTTTTTTTTTGCTTCTCATGCGTTTGATCCCGATAACTCTGAGCATCGAACTACTTGATAAACCGTTTTCTCTTACACTCCAGGCGAATTTTGAGGGGAACACACACCCCGCAAAACGACCTTTTATTCCACGACCTTTTTGCTTCTTGCTCCTCGATTCTCCACTAGAACCGATATGATGGGATGTGCCAAATCGATTGCATGACCAGATGGCTAAACGATTTTTGTTTTCAGAATTTTCTAGAGAGAAGGGGGAGCCTCCCCTCCATCTATTTCCGCCTACGAGCTTTGGTCAGGTCAACAAAATATTTGGTTTGCTCAACCAAGGTTTTTATCTGGGTCATTTTTCTACCAAAGGTTTCGTCAGCGCTACCAAAGCGGGGTTTTCTATAATTTTCTGCGTGCATTACAGATCGTACGACGGAATTTTTGCGCGCGGTGAATAAAGCGGAGTTTTTTCCCCGAACGATCTGGCAACGTCGCGTAAGCGATGAGACTCGGCACTCCACACCACAACAGTCCGCGACCGTCGGTTATTACCGCGATTCCTTGCCCTGTGCCGCCTGCAATATTGTCGCAGACATTACTTTATCCCCCCCCCCCCCCCGCCACCCCATCCCCTTTCAACACGCCTGCTCTGACCAAATCTCTCTCACACTCATTGGTCAAGTCAAACTACCATACTACCGAAGACGTGCTGACTCCCGAGCCCTCTATTAATTATCTCGGTTACCTATAAATTTCATCCGGCTTCCGCGATCTTAATTTTAATGGCTCGGGCAATTATTTATTTTATTATCATTTGCCTCGTTTATTTTCATTACCCTCAACCCCCCAACCCCTCATTCCACCATTACATTCATATGATATCCTCCTCCATAAATTTAGACTAGTCTCCCCTCCTACTCCTCCATAAGTGGATGCCGTGGATAGACAAAGCAAGCCCTCGATCGGAGATCAATTAAGGGAATCCCCGAGCCTATATAGAATAGTTCATAGAACAAAAGGTGTGTTCTTGCAGAGAAATTCCGCTTCTCCATAAATGCTGATTTCCAGGAAAAAGCATAACTCGTGGTTTATGGGATCCTTTTAAGAAACAGTGCGTGGGTATGTGCCGGTTGAAACTTACGGGGCGCTCTTCGTAAGAAATATTGATTATTGGTGCTATCCTGTAGTGGGGTCTCTTCAGAGGAGCACCACTTAATGTTCCATTGGCTGGATACCATCTCGATTGTTTACAAATCACAGATCTATGAGCGAGTCTATTTTATAGGTACGCAAACATTCGCAAAGAATGGGTATACCTATAGCAAAGGAAAAGTAGCGCTTGCTCTGGGAGAGGAGTCTGGAGTACGCTCGTGACCTTGAAAATCGACATCTATCGTAGCGCGAGATGATGGTGGCGGCCGCGGTCTGCATTGTGTTGCGTGCGAATTGGATGAGTGTGGTTGGAGTGGGGGGGGGGGTCGCTAATTCACTTGCCCGTATCGAAGCAAAAGCGATACTTGTGATACAAAAGGATTATTAATCTACTTAGTGGGGACTCGTAAACTTTTGGGCTGGTCAGTTCTACAACTCTGCGTCCGAGGGTATTTTACGTTCGATGTTCAGGCGAAGCACATTCTTGGGATGCCACACGATGCTTCGAATAGCCTACTGAGGCAGTCACGGCAATCATGCAGAGAAAAATAAAACGTGTGAAACAGTTCAATGAATTGCCTACAAGTCCAGAATGAATTCGCATTGCGAATGCCTCCGGTCTTGGGCAAAATCACAGTCACAATTTTAGGGGATTATAAATTACAATTTTACGACATGAGCTCAGGTCTTTTAGCAGTGTGATGAGCCATGCCCATCTAGCTCAAATAGCAAACAAGAGTTGCAAAATAGAGGTCGTTTTGGAAGAGTTCGACGTTCACATCTCTTTGTACACAACGGAGACAAAAAAATGTATATTTAGAGCTGCCAGAATTACATTTAATTATTTAATAGTTTACTTTACAATTTTAATGCTTTTTTGCAAGAAAAAGTTGTAGTAAGCATTTTTTTAAAAAAAAATCTATCATTGTCATATGTTGTCACTTTATTTATAATATCAAACCCGTGAAAATTATAAGTAAAGATCGATACATGTACGACAGTGGCGGATCCAGCCCTTGCGAACGGGGGGCAAACTTGGGATTTTTGCCCCCTAGTAACCCCCTTTTCTTTCTTTCGCTCTTGCTTTCCCTTTCCGCTCCCCTCTTACCCCACTTTTTGGGCCGAACGAGGGGGGCAATCGCCCCCTTCGCCACGTCCCCTGTATCCGCCAATGGATGAGTCATGTGTTGCTTTGAGTGAAACGGTCCCATTGCAAAATATATGAAAACCCTTGAGGGCAATCTTCTACATTTTCCAAGCTGAATCGATGGAGGGGTCACAAGCGGGGTTTTGGCGCCATCGCCTCTCTGCCCTCCTCCCCGTACCATCCATGTTTTGCCTCCTAGCGTTAACCCTCCTTCTATCCAATTCTCTTCCAGTATCTATCTATTATCCTGTCTCTCTATGAACTGGCCCACTACGATCAATTTCTTAGATACTGTCATGTCTATTTCCATCTTTCATACTTCTACCGTTCCTAATCCGCGTCCAAATCGTTTGTGGTTTCGGGTGCTCGTCTTTGGAATCAACTGCCTAACAGTTTAAAAGACTTGACTATTTCTTTCGATTGTTTCAAGGGAGGAGTTAGAGAATTTATTGGAAGTACAATAATTTTATTTAAATTAAATGCATACTATTATACGCACTTGTGCATAGAATGTATTTTTTTTTTTATATTTGCTTTGCTTTAGCTTTTTTCTCTGTTTCTCTTTCCTTATACAAACCATTTATTTTTGACTTTTATTTACTTTTATTTACTATTTCACCATAACTATTTATATTTGTTTGTAAAATTTAACCGTTTCTCTATTGTTTTTAATTTTTCTTAATATCCGTGCTTGCCTCATTAGAAGCAAATGAGTGAGAGCAAGGAGGTTGGGTGGAAGAAAGGACTAAATAGTCCTAATCCTGCCTCCTTGCTAAATCCGCACTGTGTCTCCTTTTTTTGTTAATTTAATTTTAACTTATTCTTTTTTGTTCCTTTAACTTATTCTGTTTAATTAAAATTAAGATTGTTTTTGTTTTCTGTAAATATGTGCGAATTGAGCGTTAAATAAAACTATTTTTCTCTCTCTCTCTCTCTCTCTCTCTCTCTCTCTCTCTCTCTCTCTCTCTCTCTCTCTCTCTCTCTCTCTCTCTCTCTCTCTCCATCTACAGAAAACCCTTCAAATTCAACATTCAAACATCCTATATCTTCAAATAAGCAAACCATCTCTAGCATGGAAGATCAAACGCTCAGCTCCAGTTGCCAAAATGTGTGTCCTTCCTTCACCCAACCCAGTTAAAGTTCAAAACAGGTTCGACATTCTGACATTTCCCTCTGCCAATCTCAGACCTCGTAATCGGCGCCAGAAGTACCTATCTGAAGAAATTAAACCCACGGAAAGATGTAAATGGCGGAGGCAAAAAGGAAACCACCATATACCGCAAGACCTGCAGTGACTGCAAAAGGATACACGCATCCAAAATTTCGTATTACAGTCACTCCAGGAATGGTCAGTGCCAACCCAAATCAAGCAATTCAATTTCATTCTTCAGTTTCAACTTCTAAACTTAATTTTAATTTCATTTATCCTGTCATCTTTTTTTTTTTTTCCTCATTTAATCTCTACTCAAACATTTTAATACGTGTTATGCCTAGTATACTGCCTATTTACCTGTGTTTTGTTATTTTGTCCAAGGGCTTGTCCCGATTAAATAAATAAATAAATAAATAAATAAATAAATAAAGAAATAAATAAATAAGCTCTTGCGGCCCAAAGTCCGACTATCCCGTGGCAGAATTATCGGCAACTCCAATAGCCAATCCTTCCGCGACTCCAGTTGGCGGAGCTTCCTCGGTTGTTTTTTTTTGTTTTGTTTTGTTTTTGTTTTTGTTTTTTCTTCAATTTGTAAGCGAGTGAATTTTTTGTTGTTATGTTGTTGTTTTTTTTTTTTTTTTATTTATTTATTTGATTTGATTTGAATTTATTTTATAATTGAAGAAGCTATGCCGATAGCCACATATTTGTGGCTGGCAAATGTATTGATTTTGTTCTTGTGTAAATTTAAAATAAATAAAAAAAGCTGTTAAAAAAAAAAAAAAAAAAAAAAAAAAAAATCATTGACCCAACTATTTGCAGCTCCTTGTGATCTAGCTTCCACACGGAAAAATGAAATCATCCGTCCCAATTGCTCAGTTTCATATTCCAACAGCTTCTGCTTCCGTAAGCATATTGCCACGTGCGAAAGCAACACAATTAAATTCATTAAGTTCTTGGACCCACAGTGTGATGTTAAATGCCATTGCTAGATCATTTCATTAAATTTATCTATGTTTGTTTCGCGTAAAATGAGACACAGACTTTACCTAAAGTAAGTGGACTTAAAGTCTGGAAATAAACTTACCAGATGTCGGCGCACAAAGGTATTTTAAGTAAATCCGGAGTGCAAAATTATCGGTTGCCGGTTCCATCTTTCGCAGTCTTGGTTCCGACTTATTTGTAAAAGCGATAAATTCTTCCTCCAAGAATATAATGATAAAAATCTGATACAGGTAAGTGGCTGAAATATTTTTTCGGTTTATCGCTGTTGCCGCCCTAAGAAGTTTTAGACGGTTTCATGGACTTGCTATAAATCGCGCCAGTGAAAAATAACGCAACGGAGTTTACAGATTATGTTTGCAATAATTACATTATCTTAGCTCCTTTCCCTCCTGAAATTTGGGCTAGCCCCCCTTCAGAAAGCCCTCGCACGACCAAAAGTGCCGAGTTGTTTCACGCCATGTACAATGCTGAGTTTTACAATGCGCACCCTGGTCCACACGACGTTGTTCGAGTGTTACAGGAAATTCAAACAAGGAGTTACACAAAAATTATGTCCATAAAACGTAATATTTGGAAGCCCGTAAAAAAACTCTACGCAAGCCAGAATCGCCGATTTGTTTTATTTTTTTAAATGTATGCCAATTTTAACGCGGAGCTCTTTACACTCCAAATGAATGCACTCCATTGGAAGGGGAGTAAAAGGCTCTCTTACTCTACTTCCTTCATTTTATCATTCTGATGGTCTACAAACAGAGTGACATTGCGTAATTGTTTTACAATTTGGCATTTTTCCCATCGGGGTTTACTTGGAGTATAATTCTTAAATCTAACAATTTGTTAAACCACCAAGGAAATTGGATTTGTAAATAATATTGTAAAAAAGTTATATATAAAGAGAAAGACATCAAAATCAACTAATTAAAGTGGAGGAAGAGAAATTGATTAATGAGTCAAATTCTGAAGCAAATTCTGACTATTCTTGGTCATTGATAAAGTTAAAGGAGAAAAATGAAATTAGTAATGTTACTCCATAGGAAGTAGCACCCAAAGAAACATTACGACTGAAGTTAACGTAAGAGAAAGAAAAATGCCAATCAGAAAATCTGAAAGAAATGTTAAACCTCCAAGGAAATTGGGTTTGTAAATAATATTGTAAATAAGTTATAAGAAAAAAAAAATGACGCAGAGTTGGAGAATTTTTAGTCAACCAAGCCCAATTATCATCGATTTTACATCAAATTTCAAGACATCAAGCTACAGACCTACAATAATTGCTGGTATGAGTAATACACACGTGTAAACCGCGTACTCGGCAACTTAAATACTTCCGGTGATGCCAAACTTACAAAATTACCACAGTAAATGCCTTATGTACTCGCTCAAAAGGTATCTTATTGTGTCGCTCAAAAGATACTCTTTCTTTCGCCCAAAACACCCAGTTTTCGCTCACCCTCGACCAAAAAGTCAACCCCCCTATCACTGGGTGGAATCCAGGGACCAATAAATGTACGGTCACACGGTCCTCGGCCCCAAGTCAGCCCCAAGTCCGCCCTAAGAACTTCAACAAGCATCGGCCACCAGCCAACGGACCGCATCGAACCGTTTTAAAATGGCGCAACCACAAAACTAACCTCAAAATAGCACTTAGGGTGGGTTAGAGAGGCTCTAGACCCGCCCCAAGTAACGTAAAGTTGGGAGCGCACCCAACAATCCGATGTGCCGTTAAAGAAATGTGAGGTTAGAACCGCCATTTTTAGGTACGGCCTAAAGCCCGTTTGTACCGTACATTTATTGGTCCCTGGACCTTCCGTTGAGGTTGAAAAATGCCCCCCCCTCCTCTTGTAGGCAATTTTCTGCAGGCACCCATGTCGGTCATGAACAACGTAAAAACTCCACGCTCATTTGAATTCCGTTTTAAAAGGGGGGGGGGGTTACAATTGCGTTTACTACATGTAGCCCCGCTGCCCCGGTGCGATATAATAGCCAGTGAAGCGGCTCGAACGATAATACTCTCGGTCGATACTTTTCGAGACTATTTACATCCGAGGCAGGGCTTTTGCTATAGCAGCAAATGATAAGTAAAGCAGACGAAAACCTCGCTTTCAGAACATGCGGTGATTTATGGGACCAATGTTTAACTGTTGAAAGTCGAAAAGCACGCGCGCGCGCGCGCGTACTTGATGCGGCAGGGAGGGGGTTATCGGTCAGTAGGTGGTCATAATGTGGCAAGAGCCATGTTCTATTCCGCTTTCTTCTGATACCAAAGCCGGTGGCGGAGCGTGCTACCTAGCAACGTCGCATTTCGTCCATTTGAACCTATGGACAAGGTCACATTCGATGGTCATCGCCGAGCAACGTGGCATTTTGTCCATTTGAACCAATTACTGAAAAAATTACTTCGTTAAATCTTACTATAATTATGGTAAAAGTTACTATAAATATATAGTAAATCTAAACAAGGCACATTGTAAATTTAACCACGCTCAAATAGTAAAATCGAACTTCGTGGATTTTACTACAGGGTGGGGCAAAAGTCCGAGTACGGCCGATTATTTTTTGAACGGCTTTAGCTAGAAAAACGAGCTTTGGGGTGTGTTTCTAGACCAAAAAAAACTATCTTTTGACGGGGTCAAAATTTTGGTGGCCCACCAGAGGGGGGCTGTAGCCCCCCCAACTTTTTTTTTTCAAATGGCAACCCCCCCTTTGTGATACATCATTTGAAAGGGCATGAAATTCTAAGACTTTTGGCGCAAACTAGAGGTCGATATCGTTTATCGTTTTCGATATATCGAAGTTCAAAGTTCGATTTCGACCCATTTTCAAAAAATCAGAACTCCCATTTAAAAAGTCGGAATTAGAAAAACTAGAAGTCTAAAATACTCTAAAAAGCAAGTTCTTTTCAGAAAAAAATACAGTTCTGCCATACATTTAGTCCAAATTTGGTTTTAGAGCCCCCCAACAGTGTTCTAAAAAATTGCCCCTTAGGGGGGCTATCTAAAAAATTCCGAGGCACGACCCCTATCGAGTGATACATCGCTCAAAAGGACACACTGAACTGAGCATTTTGGCGCAAACCACAGGTCGAAATCGTTTTTAGTTTTCGATATATCGAAGTTGGACAACGGATGAAAATCCAACTTTGCCATTCGATAAATCGAAACCTAATTACGATATCGACCTGTGGTTTGCGCCAAAATGCTCAGTTCAGTGTGTCCTTTTGAGCGACGTATCACTCGATAGGGGTCGTGCCTCGGAATTTTTTAGATGGCCCCCCTAAGGGGCAATTTTTTAGAACACTGTTGGGGGCTCTAAAACCAAATTTGGACTAAATGTATGGCAGAACTGTATTTTTTTCTGAAAAGAACTTGCTTTTTAGAGTATTTTAGACTTCTAGTTTTTCTAATTCCGACTTTTTAAATGGGAGTTCTGATTTTTTGAAAATGGGTCGAAATCGAACTTTGAACTTCGATATATCGAAAACGATAAACGATATCGACCTCTAGTTTGCGCCAAAAGTCTTAGAATTTCATGCCCTTTCAAATGATGTATCACAAAGGGGGGGTTGCCATTTGAAAAAAAAAAGTTGGGGGGGCTACAGCCCCCCTCTGGTGGGCCACCAAAATTTTGACCCCGTCAAAAGATAGTTTTTTTTGGTCTAGAAACACACCCCAAAGCTCGTTTTTCTAGCTAAAGCCGTTCAAAAAATAATCGGCCGTACTCGGACTTTTGCCCCACCCTGTATACGTTGGTTAAAGTTTACTATGAAAAGGTTACTATCTACGATGAAATTACCCGTAACTTCGACACAAAGCGCGAGATTTTCTAATCCTTGGAAAGCTCTCAAAAGCTCAAAAGTATTCTTATGTAAAGTTTGATAAAGGAAATTTATTTATAAGAGTAACTACCAGATGGTACTTTTAAAAAAAATATTTATCATGATAACTTTAGAGGTTATTGTAGTTTGAAAACCACCTTAATCTAAAGAACAATATTTTCAACCAAATTGATATAAATACAAACGTTTCCTCCCTAGCAATTATATCGATTATCGGAGGCCACTCTCAGCTATCCTCTTCTGTTTTACGAACGCTGAGCGACACGACGTCAACTACATTGGAAACATGAACAACGAACCACTCCATTAAATTTATAAAACGCATATCAGAAATGAAATTTTTAAAAAAATATTTTAACCATCACTTGGTTAAATTTTAACCAAGTGCGTGGTTGAATTTAACTCATACTTGGTTTAAAGTAACCATTTTCGTGGTTGAATCCAACAATAAAGCATACAGTAAACTTTACTATGTGAGAAGGGTAACGGTAACCCTCGACGTGGATTGTCGTAAATCCAAACCAAGTGTATAGTAAACTTTAACCAAGTACTTTTTTCAGTGATGGAAAAGGTCGAATTCAATGGTCCTCGCCGATCCCTATATAGTTCGATATTTTTCGTGGGTTCTAATGACCCACATGCAACGTTGCTATAATGCACGCTCCGCAATTAGAGCTTGGATAGTTGTTATAGGTTTTAAAAATTTGAATATTCAGTTATCAACAGTGGCAGCTTTGTGCTGTTTGGCAACAATATTTTCCCTCCATTTGATTGTATGCAAAACAATCGATTCGATAGTTTGACAGTGCTTCACCAACAATCGATTGTTGAGTATAGATTCAAATGGAGGCAAAACATTGTTGCCAAATTGCACGTGCCGCCGCCTGTCTAGCAAACGAAGGAACGTCAATGCGCTGAGAGTTGACGCTATAAGGGTTCGCAATCCAGAGGCATAACGAAAAAATCTCTTTGAGTCGACCTTGACCTAAGAATTCAGTCTTGGTCATGGGCAGATCCAGAGGGGGGGGGGGGGGGCCACGGCGGCATGACCCCCCCCCCTTGGCCCAAAAAAAAAAAAAAAAAAAAAAAAAAAAAGTGAGAGGAAGAGAAAGAGGGGAGGAAAGCGAAAGAAAAAGAGAGCCTAAAGGTGTTCATGTAACTTTCTAATTATTATCTTGTTTGGGAATAGGGAAACAATACAGCAGGGGCGGGACCTTCCCCTTTTACGAACAAAAATTGAAATGAGGAAGTATACAAATGAGGAGTAAACGGTTAAAAGATGCCTCAAATTGGCTGTAGAGAAGCTTACATTTTCAAAATTTTCTAGGGGGGGGGACCCCCATACCCCCCACTCACGTTACAAAAATGGCCCCCCCTTTGAGACTTTCCTGGATCCGCCCCTGGTCTTGGTAATCTTTGTTTTTGAAGCATTCGTTCACTGTGAGAAGTCACTTCTTTTAAAACAAGGAAACGCGTTTACTTGTGACAGTTTTCCTTGCGCAAAGTGAGTTCTGATTGCAAGAAAGAGAATCACTGTCACAACAAGGAATCATTTACTTGTAGCACCAGACATTTTCCTTGGGTTAAAGGAATTTCCCCACAGTCAATATTTCACCGTGAAGTTTCTCTAACACACACGAAATACACCTTGCATTAAAAAAAGATTTTTTCAGTGTTGCTTTGTCACTTGATTTTATCCCAGAAAGATCCTCTATAGAGTCCTGTTGAGAGTCAACCGAGCCCTGTGTTAATCAGGGTTACAAGTGTTATGACATTAAGAATCCAGCTGTCCACTTCATTGGATTGTTACTCTATAGAGGGCCGATAAATGTTGTTTTTCTTCTATTAAGAATAAATGAAATGAAATTATTTAAATAGATTAAAGAGAACGTTGTGAGCAGTTTTTGATCTATCCAGAAGGGAACCTGGCAACCACGCGATCACTAACTGCATTAGCAATATCCGCCTCTCGAACGTGCTCGTGCCACGGTGTGCGGTTAAGATGTGATCGGCATTGTCAGATTCCGGGGAGAAAAATCCCGCCAAGATTTCCAATCCGTTTAAAACCGAAGTCAAATGGACCGATTTCAGATGACGCTCGGGCAACAACGTTGGTCGTATCCGATTTGCCCACAGTCTAATTAAAATCCATCTGATCGACCACTTATAGACCACTTGGGATGGATGCAATGGAAAACGGCTCGACCTGCAGATATACAATTGGCAACAATGAGGATAACTGTACCGTGCAAATACATTGTAGTAAAAAAGCCGTACAGGTATCAGTAACCATACTCTCGTACTCCGCTTGGGTACAACTACAAGTATCGAATCGGGACATAATTTTATTGTGTCTGGCTCCTTTAATCGTATACCCACTATACCCTCTGCAATCATGTTTGCGCCGTTGTCGATCGTATGGGCGGATACAGGAATTTCTCTCTCTCTCTCTCTCTCGCTCTCTCTCCCTCTCTCTCCCCCTCTCTCTCTCTCTCTCCCTCTCTCTCTCTCTCACTCTCTCTCTCTCTCTCTCTCTCTCTCTCTCTCTCTCTCTCTCTCTCTCTCTCTCTCTCTCTCTCTCCCTCCTCCCCCTTCCACCCCCACCCCTCTATCTCTGCATGCGTTGAAAAAGGTAGGGGATAGGGGCTAAAGTCACGTGATTGCCCCTTCTGCTATCTTTTTCTAACACGTGTGCTCAAATGGTCAGAGAGAGAGAAAGACAAATTATTTTATGCGCCCGTGGTCGATCGGTGAAAAGATCCTTTTTTTCAGTGAGAATTCTCGACGGCCAAACTTTCGCGTTTCATAATACTTGCAGTGAACGAGGTACCAAGTTTAAGACCGTGATGCAGTTTGCCGACGTGGGTGCTAAACATCTAAGGACACTGGGTAAAGGTCAGTGCAATTCTGCGTGGAGGAGGGTTCCAACACCAATAAATTCTTCCGACTCTCAGCAACACCGAGAAAACCTATCGACCGGTGCTCGCTCTACCGGCCCTATTGAAAAAGTGAGACACCACTAATATTCGAAATTAAAATTCGATTAAAACATCATTTCTTCAGCTGGTCATATAACCATCGCACGTAGGAGTATTTGACCCGAAAACCTGGCCAAAAACGGAAAATTGAAAAGTCGTCCAAAAAACAAACTATTGATGGTTTTTGAGAGGTAAGTAACCGCTCTATTGCGTAATAGATGTGTCGGAACATCCACGTTTATCTACTGTTCAGGGGACAACATGGAACTGAGCGCTCGACGCACCTGCGGTTGTTCACCGCCCGAAGCGCTGTTACTAATCAGTCAACATTTTCCATCTAGGACAAGCGTTGGTGCATCCAAACATTTCAGCGATTATGGACGTTGTTTTAGATGGTATGTGCTTCATTTTGGTGGCAACAATTTCTTTTTCCGTGCATTTTTGACCCTTTTACATCTAATTTAAAATGGACATGAAAAAAATCTCTAATTTTAGGCTCTATCTTTTTAAAAAAAGGCAATTTTGAATACGTTCCGGGCAAAACCGGGCACAACCAAAACAAGGGGGTTAGAGTAGACCCTTTTAGGCAACTGCTCCAACAGTCAGAAATTGCAAGAAATTGCCCCTTTTTTTTAAAAAACATGTTAAAGTCAAGCCTTTTTTATGAAATAAGCGTCAATAACTCGGCAAAAGAATGAGCTATCGACCTTTGGTTTGAGCCAAAATTCTTAATTTTTTACGCCTTTTCCAACCATAAACCGTGCAATAGGAGTTTTGAGCTTAAAGTGGAAAATTAACCAAACTCGATTTTCAAATATTCAAGAACACGCAAATATTTTTGGCCAGGTTTTTGGGGTAAATACTGCTACGCGCATAGGTGGCTCGTTCAATTTGGCAACAATGTTTTACCTCCATTTCACTCAATGTCAAATATTCGATTCGAAAGTGATGCGATGCTTCATCAACAATTGACTGTTTTACGAATGTGTAGATTTAGATGGAGGAAAAACTTTGTTGTCAAATCGCGCGATCCGCCGATGATCCTAAAGCAAAGGAGGAGGGCAATAGTTATAAACATTAGGATTGACTCAATCTAACTCGAGGGCACGAATCCTTATACATTTTGATCGTCGAGTCCGAATTTCATATTAGTTTTCGTTAACTCTATCTCTCCATAAAATTTTCTTCCTACCTTCTTACAATTAGTTTTGTCTACCATTTTTCTCCAAAAACAACGGTAAGTGGTGACGCCGTATCCTAGGTTTTCAACTTACAATAAATTAGAGGAAAAGATTACACTTGAGGGTATGTCTCCTGTTGACAGCGGTGTACGAATTGTCCTCTCCTGTTTTCCTCCACGATGTCCCCGTTGTTTATGTTATGTTCCTGTTGTTTCAAACGGTATTCTGCCTAATTATCTTTGGTAATCAATCTCAATACATTATTCATCTGCTCTTTGTAAGTATTCTCATTATTTGCCGTGAATGGCATCATATTCATTTAACCTCGATTAGAATCATATAAAAAGATTATCCATTGTGTTTATTAGTTGGAAGCGGAAGCCTCAAAAATCAAAATTAACGAAAAACAGTGGCAAGGCATTTAGTTGAGACAGCTGTGAAAATAGGAATTATTCGTCGGAAAAGTCAAGAAGAAAAAGAAAAGCAAAAAACATACACGCGATTTATACTGAAGTAAAAATCTACTCATGAAACACCATCATACGACGATTAACACTTAAAGTCACTCCGTAACAAGAACAATAAAATTAATGTTTCGTGGTAAGTTTAGAGGAAGCCATGCGCAAAGTCTGAGTCCTATAACATGAGCACTAGGGCTGATTTTGATACATTTTTGGGTGAGAATATATTTCTCGAAACATTTTGAAACGCTAAAATAGAAGAAAATGTCGATGAGTGCAATGTTGACATTGACTAACCGTTGACTTCTTCAACGCCGCGTCGCATCGCACTTAAATCGTCAGTACGTAAGTGCAAAGGAAATAAATAGCAGTTGGTTCCTTGATGTATAAAGCTGTCCAATGTCCAACAACTGGTCAGCATTCAACCCTCAGAATACCAATCGAAAAGTTCACTCCGTCTGTACATGACCTCTCCCCCCTCCCACCCACCCCTCCCGCTCTTCCATCTTCCTCTATGCGGACAATGAGGAGACCATTTAACAAGATATGCAAACCGTTTTCCGAAGTCGCCGTGTTAATTCGTGTTTGTCGCGCGAACAGGAGTAAATAATTCAACCAAGGCGTGCGCGTTGTTGTGGGGGAGGGGTGAGGGGGTTGGAGGAAAAGAGGAGAAGAAAAACTCAAGAGTCCCGATTCCGGTTTAATGATTTGCACTCTCTACGAGATCCACAAGATCGTAACACAAGTAGCTCCACCAATTGTGAAAAGGTGGCGCCCCCACGTGGGCGTGCGGGGTATTTCCTTTGCCCAATCGAGCTGCGGGTTCGCTCTTCATACGTTGCCAAATTTGGAGGAAAACTTCGTGGACGGGAGTCAATCAAGATTTGATGGTCTCAGATCTAGTTATCTCGGAAAGACATAGATGTAAATCTGCTCTCTTTTGTATTTCCTTCTTCTTCTCCCTTCTATTTCGTCTGTTGGGTCCAACTCTGAAATTATTATTCCTGAATTCTAGTAATATTACCAGAGGGCCGATCATTTACTTCATCGTTAAACCGATCGATAAGACTGTCTATGAGTGATTCTATCGGTCGAATATTGTAAAACTTGGCTGTTGCTATGGTAACCATCGTTAAGAGTCTCGTTTTATAAAGGCTACTCATGAGTAACCTTTAAAAAACGGACACTATAACGATGGATACCATAGCAACAGCCAAGTTTTACAATTTTCGACCAATAGAATCACTCATAGACAGTCTTATCGATCGGTTTAAAGATGAAGTAAATGATCGGCCCTCAGAAGCACATCGATGTGTGAGCCTTAGAAAATCTAGTACTTTGACCAGAAAATTCTGGTGTTAATACCAGAATATGGTGATAAAACTAGGATTTCCTAAACAATTTAAAGAACTATGGTATGTAAACACTAGAATTCTAAAAACTCGTTAACCAATCAGAGGTTGTCTACCCTATTGTGTTAACTCTCTACACACAGGGACTGCACTGTGGTCTGAGATTGACAAAATTGGCCACAAATCAGAAGAAAAAAGTCATAAAAAATCATCGTTTTCGACCTTCAAAGCTTAATTTAAAACTTTCTAGTGTCATTTATAGGTTTGAATTACTTGTTAACAGTGTTTTCTTTGATTAAAATTGGTGTTGAAAGCTTATAAATGAGAAATTTATGTGAAATTTATTTTCTGATTTTTGGCAACTTTTTGACGATCTCAGACCACAGAGTAATGACGGTATTGACGGTGCCCTTGGAGCCATAAAACTCGTAAACCAATCAGAGGTTGTCTACCCTCTTGTCTTAACTCTCTACACACAGGGACTGCACTGTGGTCTGAGATCGAAAAAAGTCATAAAAAATCAGAGGAGAAAAGTCATAAAAAATCATCGTTTTCGACCTTCAAAGCTTAATTTAAAACGTTCCAGTGTCATTTCTAGGTTTAAAATACATGTTAAAAGTGTTTTCTGTCATTAAAATTTGTCTTGAAAGCTTATAAATGAGACATTTATTTTCTGATTTTTGACCACTTTTTGAGGATCTCAAGACCATAGTATAGACTATAGCCCGCACTTCTGAAACAAACTCTGGTTTGACACGGCAACAACGAAACTCCGGTGTGCTCCTTGAGTGCACTCCGGCCAGTGCGGGTGTGTGCTAGTGCATAATAGTGGCCTCTTCCACGCTAACGATCCATCGAGTTATGCTAACGATTTCCTTGAGAACGGACGAAGCCCGCAGGGGGCGGTGGGGGGAAGGGGGGAAGGAGCAGCATTTGACCTTTATAATAAGGAGCGCACGAAAATGGCGCGAAACGGACGGAGAACGGACACCGCGTCGCGTCGCGGATCGACGTCTCCGCGGAAGAAAGACCCCGCGAGACGGGGAAAAAGACGGCACTGGGACTTCGCGGACTTCGCCCCGTCCATGGTCCCTCTCAGTCCGTTGGGATCAGATGACGTGCGCAAGCGCCAATAGGGAGGAGGGCCAGGATGGATTTCAGGATGACCACGAATACGCGATCGCGGGTTGATAAACGTAACTGCACTTTACGGGGTGCGAGGGGAGCGGGGATTACCCGGCTGCCCCCCCACCCCACCCCTGGACCCCGCCCCCATCACGCCTCCCCCCGCCACCGCACCGAAGAGTAAACAAAGAGTCCCTGCGAGATGAAAGAAGAATGTGGCAACAATCGAACGTCGAAATCAATGTGACGGACAAGTAGGTAAGCATCAAAAACGACATAAGGCGAATTTTCGCGACGAATATATTTGACTAAATTTGACAAAACCATTGCCAACCTATGCATGACAACAGTGGATGACACAAAACTGGATCGTGTTTTTCGATTTTTTTCGGTGTTTTCAGTCATCGATGGCATCAATTCGATTTTGAATTCATGTACGGAGGTGAATTCGGAATCGAGTTGATGTCATCGATGCCCCGAAAACACATCTAAAAACACAATTGAGTTTCCTCGAATATGTAGTTAGGTTGGTATTGTTTATGATATTCGATCACGAAAATTCGCCTATTATGTGTCCGCGACATTCACCATCCATCAGTGTTAATTTCACTAATTTTTGGTGTTTTAGAATATTTCTAAGCCTACAATTTTACATCATCATCGCTAGCTTGCGTATTTTGAGATGCTGATTTCAAAAAGTCTATCAGTTTTCATTAAACTGGCCTAGACTTTACGTAAATTCGAAATATTTACGTCTTCTTAGCAAAAGATTTGAAATTCTGGAAAAAGTATGAGTTTTGAGTAAAAACTAAGGCCGAATTCGAAATCAGCGGGTCAAAATAAATAGAAAACGTCGCGAGAGGGGTGAGAAAGAGGTATATTATGATGAGAAAACCTGGTTTTACGTTCATAACAGACACATGACATAACACACAATGTCGTTAAGGCGTACAAATCGTGACGAACTCTGCTTGGCTGACACAAGTCTGGGTCCAATGAATTCGCTGTTAGGGGAAATGTTCTATGATTCTCAAAAGAAAGTACCCTGATTGAAATTTTTATTGATAAAATTTTTGACCAGGGAACTTTCTTTTGAAAGTCATAATACAGTCAGCGAATAAAAAATTAGAACAGAGTATAAGGCATTCTTCGGATCGATGAGTTTCAGCAAAACATTATCGAGTTTATCAAATTCGCAAACTTTTTTCGGAAATTCTGATGCATTTCTCCGGGTTGTCGGATCCGAGAATTCTAGAACGCTCCCTTTTGTTGTTGTTAACATGTGTTTACATACATGTGTGGTTTGCCCAATTTAATCAATGGATTTTGAAAGTTTTCAATGTGCGCATCGGAATTTTACGTTAGAATCAACGTGTCAAATTGCTATAGCAAAAGTATGCAACACACCTATTGGTGCAAATTCCTCAACTCACTCCATGTCTAGCTGCGATTATCTCTCCAAGCGGGTCGCTGGTCGGCGGACTCTCGACCTACACTGGACCTCTTTGTCTCCGGCGGCCTATCCATTAGCGGATCCAAGAAAATTGTCCTTCTCACTCTTTTCCCATTTGAATGCAAGTGTTAGAAAAGGATAAAAGATGGGGCGAAAGTCACGTGACTACCCTTAATCTGTCCTTTTCTCACACTCATGTTCTAATAGGAGAAGAGAGAGAAGGACACATTCCTGGATCCGCCGATGGGCCCATCTATTAGACTCTTGATCGGCGCGACTCGATGGTGACTTGGAGTCATCGGGGCTCAAGATGCTGCGATAATATTAGGGGTGAGGGGGGGGGCTAAGACTCTGAGGGGATGTGGACGAGATACCGAAGAAAGGGAGGGGAGTTAAAATTAGGAGGAAGAGAAAATAATTACCCGAGGTTCTTAGACGGTATAATTTATCATGAACAGTGATGATTACTCGAATAAAAAAAAAAAAAAAATAGAATAAAAATAGATATAAAAAGAGACCCTGCCTGCCATCTTCAGCCGGTATAATTACGAGGTAAAAGATTCCTGTGCGTATAAGATGCTGTGCGCTCACTGCACAGAAATAATCTGTGTACTGACTTTTTCCTCCTTTTTTTTTCTCTTTTTTTGCAATAATTACCGCAATAAAAATATGACCATCCGCGCAAAAGAAAAAAGAAAGAGAGAGAGAAAAAAAAATCGGGATAGGGAATCGTACTCTGCGTTATCATGGGCGGAACGTATGCGGAAATTAAATATTGTGAAGATGTTAGATAAAGATGTAGGAGCGCATCCGAAGAGCCGGGAATGGGGATTGGAGGGACACAGTGCGGGCGCAACGGGCAACGCGTTCCGACTCCGCGGCGACCAGCGACCGGCAGGTTCCTATTAAAACTTTATAAATTTCCCTTTCTTCTTTTCTCCCCCGTCTTTTTCTTTCGTCCTTTCCTCTCGTCGCTCATTGGATTGAACACATGAATTTTCCGGTCATGAAGAGTTGTTGTTTTTCGCATAAAAAACAAGTTTCTTGTTTTTTTTTGTTTTTTTTTGTTTTTTTTTTGTTTTTTTTTTTTTGTTTTTTGTTTTTTTTAATAAAAAATCAAGGGTTTTCAAGGATTTTTCTTGGGAATTCAAGGACTCCCAACAAGACAGACCGTAGCCTCTTTTTTTACCAATTTTCTAGAGGGAGATAAAACACATGGTGATTCTCAACCAAGTTTCTTGTTTTTTTTTTTTTTTTTTTTTTTTTTTTTTTTTTTTTTTTTTTTTAAATCAAGGATTTTTCATGGGAATTCAAAGACTTCCAACAAGACAGACCGTAGCCTCTTTTTTTCCAATTTTCTAGAGGCAGATAAAACACATGGTGATTTTCACTTCAGGGTGCACTAACCTGAGAAAAAAGTTCCTGCTAATTCCTGCAATCTTCCACGCGACTTCGCAACCAAAACGACGTGACATTTCTATCCGTCACCCAGACAGAATTATCAACGAAACGGCAAGCTGATGAGCTGAAACCGGTCATTTTCAATGATTTTCAAGGATTTTCAAGTACATTTGACGATTTCGTCAAAATTCGAGAATATTCAAGCATATGAAAAACGAAAAAAATAACCAAGGATATTCAAGGTCTTTTCAAGGCGCCATGAACCGTGTTCATGAATGAGTATTATTTGCACATGTTTACAAAGGCTACTTATTGAAGTGAGTAATGATTACGCACTATCTTACAATTGTATTCTTATAAATAATTTAAACTTTAGTTTACTTCTTTCAGCAGTTAATTTGTATTTGACTAAGGCCTAAGTCCTAATTATTTACATAGAAGAGACACTACGCACTATACCTATTTCGCCCATAGTGGCGACTTTTTTTTTCGGAATCGCAACAAAGCAATGTCCAACGGCTCCTCTATGTGGACTGTTGAACAAATAAAGATGTTCATGTAAGTAGCCGATCAGAACGGAAACTCATTTTTTTTATCGTTGGTCAACAATCCACAAGCACAAACTTCGCACAAATCAACGACAGACTTAAGAGTGATAATATTTTTTCTTGAGAAAGCCATATTTGCATTTCACTCATTTGTAGCTCGAAAGTAAAATTGCTTAAACAAATATTTAAGGTTATCTTGCCGTACAATATTGATTTCTTTAAGCGTACAATTAAATCGTCCGAGAAATTACATTAATCGATCCACTGTGATCCACGGCGCTCTCTCAAGACTGCCCACTGCACTGCCTAGTCGCGGTGGATCGCTTGCAAGGCCTGCAATGCAACTAGTACGTGTTTAAAGTGTCCATCAATGATTTATACGTGTCCCTTTCGAATGAACGCGCTTGCTTTCGGGCAATGACAAACCTGCATATTTGCATACATTGGATCATCAATTAGGTTTCTTCGGACAAAGAAAAATTCTTCATCTCCACTCATGAGAAAGAAAATAATTCGTAAGATTTACCACCATGATGGCTAATTTTGGTACATGCAAAGAAATGCAGATAACTTGACCACAAATTGGGTTGGGTGAGATAGATATTATACTATACATAAAATCTCAACTACACAGGCATGTTTAAAGATAGACTATTTTCTTTCAACATTTATTTCAACAAGAATTCCTGTTATTTCAATGGGAATTCTGGTTTGTGACAGGAATTCCTATTGAACATGGTTCATGGCAGATTTTTTAAAGAGAAATCAAGGATTTTCAAGGAGTTTTCGCAGGATTTCAGGGACT
This sequence comes from Trialeurodes vaporariorum, assembly GCA_011764245.1. NCBI lineage: Eukaryota > Metazoa > Arthropoda > Insecta > Hemiptera > Aleyrodidae > Trialeurodes > Trialeurodes vaporariorum. The sequence continues at coordinate 12,451,515 of VMOF01000220.1, forward strand.
TCTGACAAGCAAAATCTTAGAATTTTTCACGCCAATTTGCCAGAGGCAGAAAAACTGAAGTCGATTCTCACATAAGGGTGCACTAGTTAGAGAAGAACGGTGAACAAAAAAATAAAATAGAGAAAAAAGTTCCTTCTAACTCCTGCATTCTTTTTCACGACTTTGCAACCAAAAGGACAGGACATTCCTCAGGAACATAAACAAAATTATTAACAAAATAGCGAGCTAACGAGCTGGAGCCGGTTATTTTCAAGGATTTTCAAATACATTTCACGAATTCATCAAAATTCAAGGATATTCAAGCATGGATAGCAAGCAAAGATATGAAAAACGAAAAAATTAATCAAGGATATTCAAGGACTTTTCAAGGCGCCACGAACCATGTTGAAGTAGCAGGAATTCATGTTGAAGTAGCAGGAATTATTGTTAAAATAACAGGAATTCCAGTCAAGTGAGTATTATCAAGTCGTCCGGTTGCGGCAACAGGAAATTTTTCTCAGTGAAGGGGGAGGGGGAGCAGGCGTCCGCTCTAAGTTCACGTACGAAAAGTTTGGTTTTCGATACCATCCAAATTGAAACCACCATTCGCTTATTTCTCCTTCATCATCCACTATTCTTCCGTCTTCGCTGCGGGGGTGAGGGGTATAGTGGGGAAACGAAGGTGTCTGATCGAAACACCAAAAAAAAGGGGGGGGTCTTTGAGACTGTTGAGGGAGGCTCGAAGGGTATTGACACTCTATGGTCACGAGACACGAGACGAGAAAAGGACGTGACAAGGTTAGAAACACGGTTGAAAGCTCGGGCAGAGAAAAGTCTTGAATCTGCCTGTATTCAAGTGAATAGATAAAAATAAATATGTTATTTTAAGCACAATCAGGCAAACATGGTTAGTATGGGCATCGGGACCGGGACTTGGAACTGAGCATTATGCAAACGAGCGCTGCTGGTGCATATGACAAGGGGCATGAGGGTCATGGCCTAAAGCTGGGCACCTCCCCTCCCCTCCCCCCACCCCCATTCGTTCAGCCGGGTGATATGGCCAACACCAAACAGCTTGGATGCGCGGAGTGTCGATGAATGAACATGGACTAAGCATGGACCCGTGGGCCACTTTGGGTGTAACGCGACCATTTTTATGGCCATCCTAATGCAACTCTGCTCTGCCATCGGGATTTTTCGAATGGTGCTGCAGCACGACACTGCATCGCGCTTTGGGAAAGAAAAAAGGTTCCCATGGCTGGTTGTGCAGTGTGAAGTGTACAGCGGGATCCACAGTAAGCAGAGATAACCGATTTAGCGGCCAAAAGTAAGATAACATGTTGTATAGAAAGCTCGTACCTTTTGTACGATTGTTAAAAAGCGCCGGAACTAACTTCGTTTGCTACGACAAACGTCACGACGAAGAATTCTCATTTAAAACAAGTATTTTCGGCGGAATTCGGAACTCCGGAACTGCACATGAGGAAAAACACTATTTTCAAAAACCAGTAAGTCAATATATTTAAATATTAATTGGACAATGTTCTTGTTGCTGAGGCATTTTACATACTAGATGATTTTGTGTCTCCTATGATTTATTAGGAATTTAGCTAATTTAGTTACTTCATTAGTCTTCCTTGACTTGTACCATGGCCTCTACGCACAATATACGAGAAATTAAATAAATAAAGAAATAAATAAATAATACATAAATAAAACCTACATTAAGAGACCGAAATTCTCCTCGCCTCCAACTCACCGAGTTCTTTCATTTCCTCATAAAAACAGCAAAAACCCCCCGAAATTCAGACCCTTAATTGCAACTTCCCCATTATTGGTGATTTAAAGTTGCTGGTTTCTGATCACTAAACAATAGGTGACTGTTGGTCGTTATTTTGCTGAGCCTTCGAATAATATAAGCCCGACTCGCCGTCGCCATGTACCAATACATTAACAAGAATAGCAGATGGAATGTATAATTGTAAAAGGTCTCTCACTGTCTCTAGTTGAAGGTGACATAAGTTGCTGATATTTAGCCAAGAAATAAGTATATTGTGCCCACTGAGCGCTAAGCCGTGCAGAAAGAATTGGAGCTGCGCGAATACTGGAAGTGTCTAAAAATCTGGTGATAAAAGATTTGCTTCCGTTTTTCCCGCGTGTTCAGGCGACCGTCTGTCTGAATGCAAAACGATTCTCCTGACTTTTTGAAACTCGATAACCAGTGCTAAAAATAGGTTAATGTATTTATCACGTTCCGTGGCTCCTGATGCCGATGTATACGAACGATATGGAGGAAATATAACATCGTTCGTGCGTGAAATCTTCATGACATTTCCAAGTTTTATTATTTTCCGCCAGTATAAATTTCTTCGACGACGGAAGGGGTCGACAGGTTTGTTTACATACGCGAGAGCGCTGGTCAGTTCTCATCGATTTGATCATTATATTGGAAAATTCAAACAAAGAATGTATTCGTGACGTCCATTTCTCGCTATCCAGCAAAAAATGAATAGCCCGGTTTGGTCCTTTAAACGTCCTGAAAACCGCCTAATATTATCCGAGTGTCGTTTTGGTTTCGAAGCGAAAGTCCTAGTGTCGGCCTGCAAAGCAAATTGAGTAAGGCGGATGTCCGTTTCTCGTGTATTTTTCGGAAACAATGCAGTCCTTAGCCCATTTGCATGCGTTAGACTTAAGGTTTTACACAGGACGTTTTTCGGCTCCAGGAAATAATATTAAACATAATAGGGACGTTTTTCGGACAGTTTCATTTTTTGCCGGACTAAAGAAAGAGGGGTGTATAAGGTGTCTTTGGAGCAGGACTGCGGATGGATTAATATCACATTTTTCTGAATGCCACGCAGGAAGTAATTTGTAAAAAATAAAATACATATTTTCGAAAATTTGTTTATAAAAAATCGTCATATGATGCGTAAAATATGTGAATTACAAAATGCAGCCGTATCAGCTTATCAGGATAGAATATGGAAAGAAATTCTATGGCTTGCGTTGGATAAACCCAAAGAAGGGCTGAAGGCCGATTCTTGAAATCCCCGACTTTTGGGTAGACTGGATAAGAATGGAAAACGGTGATTGGTGGAGACGAGTCACTTGGTTGCCAAGTCTAATAAAAATACGGGATTTATCTAATTGGTTATCAGGTACTCCAAGACTACCCGATAACCAATTAGATAAATTCCGTATTTACAGTAGACTTTGCAACCACGTGACTTGTCTGCACCAATCACCGTTTTCCATTCTTATCCAGTCTACCCAAAAGCCATGAATTTCAAGGATCGGCCGGCCCGCTGGTAAGTGATACAGTAGTGCAACGAGAGTATCTTCCCTCTCTTTTCTCCATTAAGAAACGTATGTTAGACAAGGATGGACAACGGGATAAACCCCCCTCTTTCTGTCCTTTTCCTACTTATACATTCAAATGGGAAATGAGAGAGATGGAAGAGATCCTGGTTGCGCCAGTGAGCAGAAGCGCAACGAGAGTTTCGTCATCTCTCTCTTTTCTCCATTAAGAAACGTATATTAGACAAGGGTGGACAACGGGATAAAACCCCTTCTTTCTGTCCTTTTCCTACTTATACATTCAAATGGGAAATGAGAGAGATGGAAAAGATCCTGGTTGCGCCAGTGGACAGAAGCGCGACGAGAGTTGCTTCATCTCTCTCTTTTCTCCATTCAGAAACGTATGTTAGACAAGGATGGACAAGGGGATAAAACCCCCTCTTTCAGTCCTTTTCCTACTTATACATTCAAATGGGAAATGACAGAGATGGAAGAGATCTAGATTGCGCCAAAGAAGACATAAAAACCATCAACGAGTCTTACCTGATAACAGTCGACAAATTCTACAAGAAGAGGTTCCGGAGACGCGGCCGAAAAAAATGAAGCGAAAGGTTTTTTTCAAATCACTAGCTGCTTTTGAATTTGGCCATTAATTTCGTTGCTAGGTCGATTTGGCAAGTTGAGAAAATGAGATATGCTTCGAATGAGCAACTGTTGGAGCAGTAAAACGGACTTCCCCCCTCCCTGTAAAACAGAAGAAAGAACAAAACGATTAATTCGGTGAAAACCAAGGGAACGGTTTTTAAAGTAAAAAATGATTAAATCACTGGAAAATAGAATTGCAAACAGGAATAGAAAGTCTAAAGGAATCAGTTCCGATCTCAGAAATGATTTATCTCTCTTAATCGTTGTAGCAAAAGTTTGCAACAGACCCATTATACGCAAAACGGCAGCTCTGGTAACGACCCACGGTTTTTCACGAAACGATCAGCTGTCGATCAACAATGCCGCTGAATTTAGGTGAGCGCGGACTCTTGGGCGCTCTGGGTTACGAACACTGGATTGACCGACGCGACGCGACGCAGCCGCCGAACTCACTCACTCACTCACTCACTCGAACATTCAAGAAACGTCCGGAAGCTCGTACGAAGCGTTTAAAACGACGCGACCAACAGAATGCACCTCAATACGCCAAAGGAGGAAGACAAGACAAGACAAGACACAAAGGAAACACACGTAACACACGTGGGTGCTGCGGGGGGAGGGGGGCGGCAAAGGAATGCGCTCCTCTCACTCCCCCCTTTTTCCTAGAAGGATAATTAGATGCACAATAAGTGGTTCACAGCTGATAGTCAACTCGCGATAAGAGTATAACGTGTGTTCGTCTTGTGTGTGCACTGTATAGCGGATCCAAGATATCGTCAGTCTCTCTCTTTCCCCCATTAGAACGCATACGTTAGAAAAGGATATAACAGGGGACGAAAATCACGTGACTGCCACTGATCTGCCCTTATCTAACGCACACGTTCAAATGGGGAAAGAGAGAGAAGGACAGATTCCTGGATCCGCCGGTGTGTGTGTGTGTGTGTGTGCGTGTGTAGGTGAGTTTGAGATTACTAGTGTTTGTGTGTGATGTATGTGGGGTGGGGGAGAGGAGGTGGGATGGGGTAAAAGCTGCCGAGAAGTATAGTCGCGCTCCTCCGTGCATTACCGTCAACCAGAGGGGGGCAGGTTGTGGGGATAGTATGGTTGGAGGGGGGGGCAGCAACGGGTCAAGTTCACGCTTATGCTACGTCGATGGACGTGAGTACTGTTGTCCGTTGGAGGTTGTATGAGCATCAGCTGATAGTTTGGTACGGTGCGGTGCGGAAGCGGGCGCATGGGTGCCGGCTGACAACCCCCCCCCACCGCCACAGGTGTAGCTTCCAGAGGTTACCTAACCCCCCCCCCCCCCCACGCAACCACATTGGAATGAAAGGGTTAACGCTGCGTAGGACGTGGATGCTCCAGTTGAGTTCATTCAAGTTCGTATCGACTTTGACTGTCACAAGGTGTTGCTGAAGAAAATTGTGGAGAAAGCGCGGAGGAAAAAATATAATTTGTTTAGATTTACTATCATGATGACTGATGTTAGCACCGGCAAAACAAGATGGTAAACTTGAGCATACGTCGAGTTGAATGGAATATGCTTTACGCGAATGTAACCTTGAGTTTCACGCATTTTTAACTAAAATAACTTTTAACAGGTTGATTCATTTGTACCCGATTTCTAGTTACGTTTATCATCTTCTTCTGCCGGTGCCAATATTAGTCATCATGATGGTAATTCTTACTACTTACTTTTTTCTGTGAGGGCTCGAGTTAAAAAAAAAATAAAAATAAAAAAAATAAAATCATTACTATTATTATTGTTGTTTCTATTAAATTGAGCTGCCAAATTGGTTTTTTTTCTGCTTTTTCTGTGTAAAAGATAGACGAAATTGTTTCTCATTATTTTACGCAGATGGTGCATTCAATAGTTTAGAACTCATCTCAAATGATAACTAAACTTTGCTAAATAAAGGACCTACCAATTACTGTCATAGTCGTTACTATCGAAGAAGTATAAAGTCATGGGTGTGGCGTGTATGATGCTGAGGGGGATTCCAAGCCCCAAAAGCCCCCTTGCTTTTTCAAAGTCCCAAAAGCCCCTACTTTTTTGCGTGTGAAAAATAAGTGTGGCAACAGTGGCTTTAATCAATGTGGCCTCGTATGGTCGCTACTAACCAAAAAATACGTCATTCCCAACTACAAACTGCGGTAATCAACAGAGAATATTCAACTTAAAGTGGACAAACTTGGTTGAATTTGAAAGAAGAGCAGGCAAAAAAAAAAAAAAAAAAAAAAAAAAAAAAAAACACTTTTCAAAAGCCCCCCCCCCACCATTGAAACCCTGGCTACACTCACGTGTAAAATTGATAAGAGAACCGATTCAAAGGCCGTAGCAAATATTGCGATTGCTTTTTTTCCACGATGGGTCGAATCAGAAAATTGAACGAAGACGTCAAAATATTTAACCGGAGACTTTAACGATCGTTTAAGAAAGAAGAGGAGAGGTCATGTAAAGGATGCATCTAAAATTGATAAGAGAACCGATTCAAAGGCCGTAGCAAATATTGCGGTTGCTTTTTTTTCCACGATAGGTCGAATCAGAAAATTGAACGAAGACGTCAAAATATTTAACCGGAGACTTTAACGATCGTTTAAGAAAGAAGAGGAGAGGTCATGTAAAGGATACATCTAAAATTGATAAGAGAACCGATTCAAAGGCCGTAGCAAATATTGCGGTTGCTTTTTTTCCACGATAGGTCGAATCAGAAAATTGAACGAAGACGTCAAAATATTTAACCGGAGACTTTAACGATCGTTTAAGAAAGAAGAGGAGAGGTCATGTAAAGGATACATCGTTCACTGCACGAACAGTCGTGATAATAAGATCCAATGTACCGCTACCGTCGCGTCGCGTCGAGGAGTTCTTAAGCAGCAGTTTAAAAAAAGTGCCTATATTAAAAAACACACGCCTCTCCTCCCTTAAACGTGTACGTCGTACACCAGCTAGCGGGTATCACACTATTCATCACGAGTGTTTAAATACGGGTTATCGTTGAGGTGCCCATATCTCCATCACATCAAATAGCTGATTCTGTCAAGTGCTGTATCGTAATCTTCTTTGAACGGGCCACTTGAGTCCCTAGCCTCTCGGCCACTGGCCTAATCCAGAATCATGAGGTAAGGTCGAGGGATCAACAAACATACTTGATACCATAACCTTCCTCTTTAAGTGGGTGAGAGGGGGGGGCGATCCTGTTATTTTTCAGCTTTAAATTCTCTCGTGAAGAGAATCATAAATGTTTATGATTCAATTCTAGACTCAATGATTTTGACGCTTTTTATAAATGGTGATCACCTTGAGTAATCAGATTTCCCACATTGAAGAAATATTTTGTAAATTTGGTATCACACTGATAATAATCAGGGCTTGGGAGCCGTAGCCGTAGTTAGATCTGAATTTTATGTTCTGCTCGGCAGAAAACTGTGAAATTACGAAAATGAGTTACACTTTATCACTCAAATACTGAATCCAAAGGCTCTTCCACCAACAGAACTTGATTTCAAAGAATCGGTTTCAAGTCATTACGTTGGGAGCTCATTAGGGAGCACTTTTTGGGAGTCGTGCTCCCAAAGAGCTCCATCGTAATAACTTGAAACCGAATCTTTGAAATCAAGTTCTGTCGGTGCAAGAGCCTTTGGATTCAGTAACTGAATGATAAATTGTTACTCATTTAGTATCCCCACAGTTTTCTGCCGAGCAGAACATAAAATTCAGATCTGACTACGGCTACGGCTCCCAAGCCCTGCTAGTAATGTAACCCTCACAATTTTGCCATGTTTTTCAATTTACTGTCATGAAAGTTTTGAAAATTCTATTCATTTTTTTTTTTTATTATTTTTTTTTATACTACCGTCTACAAATATGGATCAAAAGTCAAGTTTTCTTTCTCACAGTATTACCACGTGCAAAATTCATTATTGCTGACCTTGAAAAGTTCAGGAAGTTACTATAATTTTCAGATATTCTTGATCCTGTGATGACACACATTTTGTAATACAGATGATCAACTAGAGGAACACTTTGTTCGAATCAGTTCGAAAAAACCCCTAGAGAGATTCTCGATTACAGGCAATATTTTTTTTTTTTATCATCTGACGCGGCAACTCTGGCCCTGCACATTATACACTTCGAAGACAGCCTGATGATCCGGTCAAATCCTGACGTATGAGAATGAGAAAGATAAAGGGCGCAGGGCTGTAAGGCTTAACGTTAGATGTGAGTACATAACACGCGGCTGTCACGTGCCTCTCACTCGCACTCAAGAAGCGTCGCGTCGCACAGTGGATTAGTATAAATGGCGCGCAATTTGAAATTGACCAATATGATATTAGTTTAGTGATAACTTAACTAGTTTAATCCAATCACCTACAGGTTACATTACACGATACTCGTTATCGAATTATGTTATCGTTGTAAATTTATAAAATCGTTGAAACATTTATTTCCTAAGTATCGTTACGGGAACTAGATTCGAGATTAAAACAACTGACAAAGTATTTAAAATGAGTGGGTACTTCATCTACAACATGTCCGGCGCTTTGAGCGAATATGCTAGTTCTTACACGAACAATGACTGCGCCAGGCGGACAATCTTACGTCTGGCATTTCAGGGATGTAGATCAGTTTTAAACAGAGCTGGGGCAAATATCAGAGTAATCGATTACACGATTCCCGGGTAACTGGCAATCGTCAAACCTTTGGATAGTAAATAAATGTTGTCTTCACGGATTTAAAAGAAATGTTTGGGTCTTACGGTCATTTCAATTAGATCTAATTCTTCTGAAACTAATAGATGATGGGTGACTTGTAAAAAGACAGCATTGGGCATAGTAAGTACATCACACTCCGAAATACGACGATTACGATTACATAGTAATCATATAATCGATTACCATCCATTTGCCCAACTCTGGTTATGAATGACGCTGAGAAAAAAAAAAATTCTAAAGGAAACGGCTGAGTGAATGTCTAAATAGTCCCTTAAAAGAAATAATGATACTTTTTAATCGCAAATTCTGAATGAAGAAATTAAAGAAATCACCTGAGATTATAATTAAAATAAAAGTCTAAAACTCTGTCCTCGCAGAGAAAACTTACCTTAAAGTTTCAAATGGCCACCCTTACATGTGTGCACCAACCTCGGATCCGCACCCCCGAACAATCGACAATCCTAACTCTTCAGAAAGGGGAATGAAACGTCGGCAGATTGCCAACAAGCAAGATGGCGGCTGTTTGTTCAGGGTGCGGATCCGAGGTTGGTGCATACATGCAAGGGTGGCCACCCGAAATTTTTCATGGGGTTTATTTTGAAAGGAAAATCATAACGCACAGCTGTGTCTTAAAAGTAATGAATTCGTAATTCGGTGGCTCTGAAGTGTAACAAACTAAGCATAGAATGAATGATAACTGGAGGGTTCCATGTAGTACACAGACAGAGCTTCAATTTAATTTCACGTATATTTGGCAACGTCGTAGTGCAGTGACTGAAGGAAATGGTCTGGTCTGGCGGAGGAAGTCAAGGTCTAAGCTGCACTGCGCCCGCATCAATGAAACCGTGCTTTTTATTGGTTGCAGTCTGCATATTACAACACCTGACTATAGTGACTACGGGGCTCAGTAACGGGACCCGTTGGCGTGGCGTAATGGATGAAATTGGTTCGAATTCTTGCGTTACGTCGCATACAGACAAACCAGGTAACCGTTGCACACATTGAATCGGTTTTTTTTTCTTCTTTTTTTTTTATCCTTCTTTTTTATCTCACTCTTCCTTTATTAATCCTTGGCAAAAGGATGCACACCTTGACTCCACAAAGCTATTGAACTTGGCACAGCACCCAGACGACTACGAGTGCGGAAAGAAATGCGGCTACCAATCTACCATACCTGTATAGACTGGTCAAGTGTGACGTCATAATGTGTTTATCGCTTCGACATATCGTTTTGATCGTTTTATCGTTGAAGCATTAATTCTAACCGATAAGTAAAAAGAATGAGCGCCGGGCTATTGAAGCTTCCAGAGAAGAAGGATTCAGGATTTTGTCCCTCTCTTCCTCTCCCCCCCCTCTCTCTCTCTCTCTCTCTCTCTCTCTCTCTCTCTCTCTCTCTCTCTCTCTCTTCTCTCTCTCTCTCTCTCTCTCTCTCTCTCTCTCTCTCTCTCTCTCTCTCTCTCTCTCTCTCTCTCTCTCTCTCTCTCTCTCTCTCTCTCTCTCTCTTTGCGCTAGCGCTGGTTTGAGCCGGGATTTTGGAAGCTGCCTCGCCCTCGTGTTCTGATCGAGTCCCTTGAACACTATCAAACTTTGTTACACTGAGAGAATCCTTTTTTTTAAATCTATGGTGTATTTCGTTTGGTTTAAAGAACTACACAGAGAAATATTGACTTCGGGGGAATTTCTTTAACCCTAGGACAATGTCTGCTGCTACAAGTAAAAGATTCCTTGTTGTGATTCTCCTTCATGCAACAGAACTTTACTTCGCACAAGGAAAACTATCACATCAAGTATGCGAGTTTCCTTGTTTTTTAAGAAGTGATTTTTCCCAGTATATTATCTATTTATGTTTTCTTTATTAGTTGATAATCACTTTTATTAGTGTTGAAAAAAATCGCTTTCTGTCTTTCCTCCTCTTCGCTCATTCATACACACGTGTTAAAGAAAAGGACAGATCAGAACAAAATGGACAAAATGCAACAATGCCAAATTGCAGGGCTTCGGCACTGATTAGTTGATTTCAAGGGTAGCAATCAAAATAAATGCTCTTTAAAATCTGGTTCGGTCGAGGATATTGGATGGAGAAAAATCCGGTGCATTCTTGTATCCATAGATTTCAAAAATGTCCAGGTTTTTTCGAGAGCCCGATAGTCAATATCCGAGTGAAAAAGTAGTGTCGAAATTTATCTCACCTAACAATATCCCTAAAAAGACTGGGAAAACGGAGGATTATACTGCGTAGCTATACAATGCACGGCTATGCCTTTCTGAAAAAATACAGGTGAGTCGAGGACTTAAGATAATGGTTTTAATAAATTTCAACGGAGTGGCGTTCTTCGAGGTACAGGAAACGGGTGCTCAAGGCATCAAGGTTGTCAGTTTTTTTATTTTTTTTTATGTAAAACCTGTAGATTAACATGGAAGTGAAAATGGAAATTTGAGGAGTTCTTCTGACAACATAGCAACCCGGCCTGAGTCTTGACAAACATTGTTTTGGAAGGAGAATTGCACGAAAGAAATTTAATCGCAAAGAGCTGATATAGTTTCAGTGAGGTAATGCGTTGATCCACCGGTTGAAACTAGTTTTTACCCAACGAAACTTGATCAAAGGGCAATCGTTTCGACGGGGAAAACATTGCAGACTATTTCCAAAGAATGAGACTTTGACAACGTTTTTGATAGAACAACATAAAGTGTGAGTTCCGGTGGATTTTAACTAAAACAAATGATGACATCACCACGAACCTTCAAAATACACTCATTAAGTCATAAATGCCGAATGAAAATCTGTGAATTCAAACAGCACAGGCAGCGGGCACGTTAGGAATGTCTACACTAAATTCGTGTTTACTGGCTTATGCTCCTGGATTGAAGCCTTCAGCCACAACAGATAAATTGAAAGAAAGCCAAGTTTTTGTTGTTTTTTTTACTGTCAGAAGGCACCAGAGACATGAAATATCCATGCTCTAAGCACTCAGATTTCCACTGTAATCTTTGTTGTGGACCCACTTTTAAGGAGCCCGAACGACTAGACTAGAGTCCCTGTATATCAAAGAGTCTCGACACGTGAAGAAGAAATCGAAGGAGGCGTCCACTCTGATTGGTTCGGTTCACCGAGAAGGCGTGTACGTCTCCTCGTAGGGGTGTTTTAACGGTTCTCTTATGGAGAATAACACAGAACGCCTCCTTGAGCTCCGTGAAAGCCTAAAATCTAAGAGCCAATCAGAATCTATACCCCGTATGGCGAGACTCTTTGACATACAGGGACTCTAGACTAGACTAGCGAAAAATATGTTGCCTCTTCCGGGATTCAAACCCGGGATATACGTATGAACTGGTAGTCGGGTGTGTCCTGACCACCAAGTCACCGAGGCAGGTGTACACCAAACTAACTTCTTGGGTCAAGAGCAACCAAATATAATTTTTTTAACTTTGGTTTCAAAGTTATACAAAGCCTAAGGAAGAAGCAGAGGAAGAGCAAATTTCTTTTCCCGATGCCCTAGACGCCGTTAGAATCCTTCAGAAATTTCTCATATTGAACCCCGAATTAAACGAGTCTTCCCTTGTCACGCAATCCTTGACCTCTGTACACAGAGCTGTGCAAAAAGAATACATAAACAAAATTGTCAAACAAAAAAAAATTACGGACTTTTTTCCAGTGTAAATTTTTTTAAAATTAAAATGAATTAATAAATAATTAAATTTTTGCAAACCTTTACTTCGTGTTTTGATTCAATTAAACCCTAGAACTTAAAAAATAAAATAAAAATAAAATAATGATAATAAATAAATAAATAGATAAATAAATTTTAAGTTAAATAAAACGTGACGAAATACGTCACTAGCACGGCAAAATAGAATGTCCTGTCTCAAAGCGCATCGCCGAATCATGAAAAGTCGCCATTTGACATGAGGTAAGTGCGTAAAAATTCAACTATCGGTTTTAACGACTATCGGTCATAACGACCGAATTTGGCCGGTCCCGCGAAGGTCGTTATATCCGATTTCCACTGTAGTTACAATACCTGTGGTTCCTCTAGTCGGTGACTGACATTGGTAACTAAAATAGTTGCTTTGGTTGACTGTATGGAAATTGCGAGCGCGCCATTTGATTTTAAAAATGTATTTCTGACTTTATGAGTGACTATTGAAGGTTCTCTGTCCTTTTCTAACGCATGCATTCAAATGGAAGGAGAGAGAGAAAGACAAATTCCTGCATCCGCCAATGGCAATAAGTGCATTCCAGAACGAAGTTCCGTTGAGCATCAAGATTTGATCACTCACCAAATGACGCATAATGAGACTCAAATAATACAAAGAAACAGAAAGAGAACGGGCTCAGAAAAATTCAGAAAAAATTGATACCGATTATAACAGTGTCTATAAAGCGCAGAGGCATTTATAGACAAAACGGCTTGGATACAGGTCAAAGGAAAAGACAACAATCATGATCTACTGTGAGGCAACGCGACGTTATCGCGAGGCAAGAGTGCGGGCAATTCACTTAATCGGCGGCATTCGATCATTAGTCAAGCTGACCGGCCTGCGAAAGAGTTATAGGAGCATCTGAGCTGGAAGCAGGTCTGCCGTATTGTGTACAATTATACGCATTTTTCCCGACTAACTTAGGTGAATACAGGAATTTGTCATTCTCTCTCTTCTCCTATTTACATGCGTGCGTTAGAAAAGGACGGAGATTGGGGGCTAAAGTTTTTGCTAAAGCGTTATTAAGAAGACACAGCAATGTTCGCTCGCTCAAATTAAATAGGTAGGTAAATATTCCTGCTTCGCAATGCTGATTTTGCATACACACTTTATTGAAGGCGCTCAAGGAAGCATTATTTTTAAATGTTGACAGTTCGGAGCCTCAAATATTGTGCATAAAAAACTGAAACTGACAAGGGGGAGGCTCAGAAGTCACCGCCTCCGATCTTGAAAACAATTGCACGAAAATGTGGCTAAAGTAAAACTATTAGACCCGTGTTTCTCACTTTTTGCCAATGGGCCTTCCTAAAGCGTCAGGAATTTTTCTAAGTTGCCGAAATTCACGTAAAAAAACCCGAGCGGAGAGCGTTCCGAAAATTTACGTGAATTTCGGCAACTTTCAAAAAATTCCTGACGGTTTAGGAAGGCCCATTGGCAAAAAGTGAGAAACACGGGTCTAATAATTTTACTTTCGCTACATTTTCGTGCAATTGTTTTTAAAATCGGAGGCGGCGACTTCTGAGCCTCCCCTTGTGAGTGAGACAGAGTAGTCATGAAAAACGAATATACTCTGGCGTGGTGTTGAAAGGGTTAAGATCTTAGTATTTTCATTCATTGCAGTGATACAACCGAATCGAGCCGTGAAATATTTTAATCAACCGGTGGAATCATCGATGAATCGTAGAAATGACCTTATTTATCCTCAAAACGGCAGCTCTGCTTTGATGTGCCGAAGCATGCCAATCTGTTCACTTCACGTGCGTACTTACATTCCGAACTGTCATCGGCCACAACTCATCTGAAAACGCCATCTACCCGAAGGGTTTTAAAAATGGTCTGCTTCCTTTACTACCGAGCGGTGAGAGAGAAAAACGCGATTCCGTTGAGTGATGAGTGTTGTCGGTAGTATCGATCCCGGAGTGGTGTTGAATGTTAAAAGTGACTGATTGTAGCGATGGAGATGGCGATTTGCGATTGCGCAGAAATGACTGATCACCAACGGCAACCGATCGAGATCGTTCAGCAGCAGTCAGCAGTCAGCAAATCGGTGGCGGAATCACTTGCTCGGCGGCAGTTTTCGCACACCGTATCGCAGTGTATCGAGTTAGCAACAAGCGGTACTTGAAGTACACGAGAGCGCTCTCTGAGAGTGAGGGCTTCCAGTAAAAATGAGTGGATATCTTTCAACTTTGTATGCCCGCTCGCGGTCGCTCTCAGACAGTGATGCCAGATTTAGCGGGAAATTCAAAAGTATTATGTTGAGTTAGTTCATGGACGGAATCAGGGATTCGCCGTCCTCTTTCTTCGGCTCATGGGCGGATACAGGGAATTGTCTTTCTCTCTCTCCTCCCATTTGATTTTTTTTCACGTGTGTTAGAAAAGGACAGAAGAGGGGGCCAAAGTCACGTGATGGCCCCCTCTGCTAACCTTTTCTAACACATAAGTTCAAATGGAAGGAGAGAGAGAAAAACAATTGCCTGTATCCGCCAACGCTTCGGCTGCCTGAAGATATGTATCAGAAACAACGAGCCATACGCAGGATTAAAGACTGGCAGATTTTACCATCTACACAGCTGATTTTGGAGTCTGCTATCAAGCATGGTAAATATTACCATCATATTGTAAATGAAACGTAGCTTCTAGTAAATTAAGATAACCTGATGGTACATTTCACCACAAGGTACGTTGCATTTATACCATACTTGATAGAAGACTCCAAAATCAGCTATGCAAATGGTAAATTCTACCAGTCCTTTTTTTCCGTGTACCAATAGAGGGGGCCATACATGTTGTAAGTACTGTCTCACCGTAAGCTAGGCAGCATCGTGGGCGATCTGAATCTGGTCTGTTTCCCTCACATTTTTTAACCTTAAATCACAAATTGTAATTATTCCAGTAGATATTGGTTTTAAATGAAAGTGCAAGTATTTTAGAGTTGCTATCTGGACACAGAATTTAAAAAAAAAACTATACATGGGAGACAATTTAGCTTGTTTCCAACCAAGCCATTTTCTGAAAAAAATTCAATTTTAACAATAATTTAGTCAAAATTTGGTTTAAAGCCCCCAAACATTTTTAACGTTTTTGGCCCCCACGGGGGGCTATCCGAAAAATTCCGAGAGACGATCCCTATCGAGTGATACATCGATCGAAAAGGCGGGACAAACTGAGCATTTTGGCGCAAACCGGAGCATAGGCGGCGCGTATAAGGGGCTATTGGGGCTATAGCCCCCCCACTTTTTTGGGAACGAGGGGCTAAACAAATTTTTGAACGAGAGAAAAAAAGGAAAACAAGGAAAAAGGAAAAAGAAAGAAAAAGAGAAAAATAAGAAAAAAGGATCTTTATACCCCCCGCCTGCGTCAAACGTTATTGCGAAAAAGGTGAAGAAAGAAAGAAAGAAAGAAAAAAAAAGCTGTTGATTTTTAGCCCCCCCCCCACTTTTTGACCCCACGCGCCGCCCATGAACCGGAGGTCCATATAGTTTTTCATATTCGAGATATCGAATGTCAAATGTCGATTTACAGAATGCTTTTCTAACACACATTCAAATACGAGAAGAGAGAGATCGACAAGGATGATAAAGGGGCCATCACGTGACTTTAGACCCTATCTCCTTCCTTTTCTAACACACATATTCAAATACCAGGAGAGAGAGAGATGGACAAGGATAGCGAAGGGGCCATCACGTGACTTTAGCCCTCATCTCCTTCCTTTTCTAACACACACATTCAAATATGAGGAGAGAGAAAGATAGACACATTCCTGCACCCGCTCATGTAATAGTGTCAATACCCTTGGCGGTCATAATGCACCAATGACGCCCATTTTGCCCATTTTGATTCATGCCTCCGTGGTCGCCGTTTGGACTCGGTCTCACTCAGCTTTTCTCGACCTGCCCCCCCCCCCTCCACCCTTCTCGTGACTCGCTCTTGTCTCCCCTCGAAGTCGCAGCCTCGCCTTTGAGAGTTTTCCCTCCCTCTGAGCTGCCTTCCACAAGGCTCAATCCACGCCCCCGCCAAGCAATGGAAGTAGTTTCCGATTATTCGCACACGAGTTCCTGTCCAACCTACCATTCTCATGATCTACACAGTTTACAGATTACATAAAAGGCATGAAATGAACGGCGTGAGAGGCACGTTTTTCCAGTACCGGCCAGCATCTCTGGACACAGTCGCTTCATTAAAAAGACCTGTCCCAGTGTCCTATTCGCAGGGCCACTTTCTGCCCCATTTTTGGTCAAAAATTGAAAGTCTACAAAAGGGGGAGGGACTGAGCTCACGCGGAGAAAAAAAAACTTCGGTTCATTTGGAACACCGAGG
Source organism: Trialeurodes vaporariorum (assembly GCA_011764245.1). Classification (NCBI taxonomy): domain Eukaryota; kingdom Metazoa; phylum Arthropoda; class Insecta; order Hemiptera; family Aleyrodidae; genus Trialeurodes; species Trialeurodes vaporariorum. Next base: position 12,468,174 of record VMOF01000220.1, read on the forward strand.
GTGTTCGGTTTTAATAACCGAAGTTTTCGGTTGTGAGTACCACCGAACTTCAGTTAGGAGTACTGAAGCGGTTCAGTGGGACTGAAATGTGAGTCATAGTATTATCACATTTACTGAAATCTTCGGTATTCCTAACTGAAGTTCAGTATTCACAACCGAAAACTTCGGTTGCTGTAACTGAACACCTTTGATTCTACATGAGCAGAAGTTCAGTTCTCGTAACCGAATTTTTTTCTCCGTGAGGATTATACGAGTGCTTGGAGGTCTAATCTAATAGAAAATATCAATGAAAAGGGTATTCAAAAATTGGGTTACGCACCCGATTATTGTATAAAGAAGACTAGTTTTGCGACTTTTCGGATTTTTCATAATAAAATTGGAAATTTAGGTAGGAGCACAAGAGAATGACAGCTTCTACAAATCTTCTTTAAACATACTGTTATCTGTATCAATAAAAGTTTTCATTTCCCGGAGAAGCTGTGTCTATGACCACACTATCTCCTGAGTTGAATACGAGCAACAAGTGGGGGGGGGGGGAGCTCACGATACTTTAGGTGCGCTCTTTCAACAGATATAAATACCACGAAAGTATCGAGACTCTCGCTGAAGAGCAAACCTGATTTAATCCGATCCTTCTTGGCGAAATATTACATTAATTGCTCTTTGGGGTTAGACGGGGTGCATTCCCAACTACGACGCATACATCGAACTAATGATGACTTTTAAATTGGAGTCAATGTTGGAGATTAATTAATTTTGGGTTCGTGCAGACGTCTCAATGAAGGGTACAATTTCAAAGCACAGGAGATAGATAAAAATAATGCCTGAAACAAAATGAGTCCAGATTAGGTATATCATCTTTTCGCCTTGAAATTTAAACCTAAAAAATACCCACCTTCGTCCTACTTTGTGTTGCTCTATACCCTCTTGACAATAATTATGAAAGGAAATTGGAGGAAAAGGAATAGAAAGAATGAGATAAAAACTGCTTAATGTGGCAGTTAAAACTATGGAACTCTGCATCTTAATTGCTTCTTTAATGGTTTCTCCGATGTGGCATTATAAAGAGGGCTTGGAGTCAGAGGCCCACGAGGAAAGGATCGAGGGAAGGAATCGCGCATGCGCAATGCGCATTGGCCATTTAGAGACCACCCATTCTTCGCTCGAGTCTACGTCTTGGCCCTTGGCTTGGGTCAGGCTCTAGCCTGCTTCGTTCATCACGTATCCGAATTGTTGAATTATAATTTTTAGGACTGATCAACAACAAAGCTAATGCGTCTATTGCGTAGCGTGCAACTTGGCAACATTGTATTTTGTCTATTTAAACTCATGTAAAAGGTCGAATTAAAGAGTGTTCACAGAACACCCGAAAGTTCGATAATTGTAACGGGTTTAAAATGGAGAAATTACAACCTTGCCAAATTGCACGCTACGCCACTGCTGTAGAAAGGGTATATTCTGGGGTAAAATCACTTGAAATTAACGTTGAGAGCAACCAGAAAGTTTCAATATTGACTACTGAAAATTCGATAAATACTCATTTCAACAAAATGCAGAAATTGTGGTCAAAGAAGAGGGTCACCACTGGGGGAGTCTTATCTAATCGCGACTATTTTTTCTGAGAAAATAGATTCATCATATAAGAAAAGCTGCAATAAGATAAGACTCCCAAATTAATTGTGACCCACTAATTCTCATCTTGGACTTTCGTTTCGTTTCGTATTGGTGTCGTGTGTCAATTTGTGAGCTTTTAGGATGTTCCGAATGTTATTGTAAAGTATGATTTTACACCAGATTAAACTTTCTCTATAGCTGTAGCAAAAGCTTGCAACAGACCCATTGATTCAATATAAAATGTTCATTCATGGGCGGATCCAGAGGGGGGCGGGGGGCACGGCGGCATGCCTCCTCCCTTGGACCCCCCCCCCAAAAAAAAACAAAAAAACAAAAAAAACAATAGTACAGAGAAGAGAAAAAGGGGGAAAGCAAAAGAAAAAGACAAGGGAAAGCGAAAATCCTTTATGTAACCTCAGGTAAATTAAACTAGGTTTTGCGGCGGGATAGGGTCTTAATTTCATGTGATATTATAAGTTTTTCAAATTTCAGTTTTTGAACGTTTTTAATGTGCTCGGAAAAAAAAGACTGGTAGCATCTACCATCTGCACTGATTTTGGAGTCAGCTATCAAGTAGATGGTAAATGAAACGTACATTTCTTACTATAGTATAAAAATCTAAGGGACATTCTTTCACACATTCCACACATTCTTTCACACATTCCACACATTCTTTCACACATTCTTTCAAAATAACTTCGGGATTCTCTAAAATCTCAGATTTTGTCCATTTCTGTGTGTGCCAGGAAGTGCCGTGACTAATTTCTGACAGACGTGGCGACGGGGGGTAAATGAGCCGAGAGATGGGAGAGCCTCCTCCGCCAGCCCGATCGGCGCGCCGCAGCGGACCCTTGAATCCAACCCCCTTTGCACCCCCTCCTTCTGTGCTGTTTTCTTAACTTTATACCATTATCATAGTTTTGCATGTTGATTTCTAACGGCGCGCAGCGCCGCAATATAAGCGAGAAGCGCCTCCGGGGGTTGGGCCGCGGAGCGGCGAGGGGGCGAAGCCCCCTAGTATGGTAAATTAAGTTAACTTCTTGGTACATTTTACCATCATTTAGTGAAATTTACCAAAATCGTTTCCAAAATCAGCTATGCAGATGGTAAATTCTACCAGTTGTTTTTTTCCGTGTGCGCATCGTAATTTTGGCCAAATGTTCCGTAAGAATCAAGGTTCTCTTTTGCTGTAGCAAAATTACGCAACAGACACAGATGGGACACCAGCAGCGTAGAGCGAAGGAACAAGGACCAAGGGCATTTGACCGGTCCGCCCGGCGACCGCGGGCGTGGTTTGCGCGGCCTTCACCTTCCGGAGGTCGTTCAGTGACCTTGAGGCAGGGGGAAAGATACTTGCACAGCCCTGCCCTTGAGAAATCAGCTCCACTTTAAAAAAAAAAGGGGGGGGGGAAACAAAAAATAAAAAAAAAAACGTATTGCGATGAAAGCTATAGCTAAAGCCCTACTGCAACATGCCCTCTTTTCCTCCCGTGTCGAGGTCGATGGGGGGAACCGCTCCTCCGACCTCATAATGACACCGAGAATGAGAAATCCGCGCGTCAGCCGGCGCAGAGAGGGTAAGAAAGAGTGTGGATGAGGAGGGAAGGGAAGGGAAGGGAAGGCGGATATAAAATGGGTAAATAAACACTGCTCTGACCACTGATTGCAATACAGATTACGCCTTCCTCAATTTCCCTTTTTCCTGGTTTCCAGGGGGAGATCTGAGTTTCCCTTCCCCCTGACTCGACTCGACTCACCTGACCGTCCCGTTCTGAATTGCGTTCCTCCAACGTGGAAGCAGTCCTGTCCATCCACCTTCTCCGTTCCTTCCTCTAAATTAAAAAAAAAAAAAAAAAAAAAAAAAAAAAAAAAAAAAAAAAAAAAAACAGTGACCGGGAACGTTGTTCCCTCCGTCTGCGAAACCAGTAGTGACCAAAGCACGAGTGAGGAGTGTGTGTAAGTAGTGGTGCTGTGTGCAACCTCCTCATTTTCATAATCTTTCATTTCCATCTGTGAAGTGCGTTTATAGAGCCTCTATCATTTCCCCTCTCTCCCCCTTTTCTGATACCCGCCTTTAATGCATCAAGATTGATGCTTGTGAGAGAATTATTATATTGCGGGGAGAGATTCACCATCAGTGAGCTGTGCACTTCTCCCTGTATATAACATCATTTCGCTGACGGCTCAGAGAGAAAGAGAGAGGGAGGGAGAGAAAGAGAATGAGTTTGAGAGAGAGAGCTAGCGAGCAAGGAAAACTCTGCAGGAAACTCGGGAATCGGAGAGAAAGCCAATGCCGTGTGCTTCGGGGTTTCGGGACGTGTGAGGCGAGACTTGCTGTCGCTGATGTCACTTCTGGAATAGGTCAACGACCTTCCTTGGAGCAACGGCTGACCTTGGGAAAAGTGCGGATGCAATGCGCCCGGGAAAAGGAAACTGAATATATGATTATTGATTTATTGATGATGCCGCTCTTCTGGAAGACTATGATGACGATTGACGCTAATGGAGGAGCTCTTGTAAGGTGTTGCTGGAGGCAAATGAACTATCAATTCTAATTTAGAACGCTGCAAAAATAACGATAAGGTCATGCCTAGAGCTGCCGTTTTACGTATAATCAATGATGTTTTTTCTATTCACCGATGATTCCACCGGTTGAGAAAATATTACACAGTCCAGTTTAGTGTATGATTGTAATGCACGAAAATACTCTGATCTGTAATCTTTTTTCAATCGGTGGAAACTCAGTTAATTTATTAAAAAGTCCGCAAGTTTTTTAAAGTCATCGACGACTCCACCGGTTGAGAAAATATCACAGATGAGAGTATTTCAGTTCATTACAGTCATACACTGAACTGATCTGTGTAATCGTTTCTCAAACGGTGAAATCATCGGTGAATTTAAAAATAGCATTAGTTATACGGAAAACGGCAGTCCTGATCATGCCCAGAAAAAAGGAGAAGAAGGGAGACTGAAAGGAACAGAGGAGGAAGACCTGCGGCCACGGGCGGATCCAGGAGATTGTCTCTCTCTCTCTCTCTCTCTCTCTCTCTCTCTCTCTCTGCGGCCATTTGAACATGTGTGTTAGGAAAGGACGGAGATAGAGGCTAAAGTCACGTGATGGCCCCCTCTACTATCCTTTTCTAACACATGCGTTCAGACGGGAAGAGAGAGAGAGCAAGACAAAGTCCTGTATCCGCCCATGCCTGTGGCTCGATCTTTGACATCATTGAATAAGCCTAGCCGATTGGCTGACTGGAGGATTACCAATGGTCCCTCTAAACTTTAGAGGGACCATTTAGAGTCTACTTTAGACTTTAAAGCTTTAAACTTTAGAGTGTAAAGTGTTTATCAAAGAGTAGAGCTCTGTAACCAAGTATCCCTCCGCTACATGCGATAAGCTATCGGTTTGTTTCAAGCCAATGTTATAGAGTAAAGAGGTATGCTCATCTGACTTCGCGCCTCAAAGTCAGTAGCGCGAAGTTCAAAATCCAGATCCAAGATGGCCGACAAAAGCAGAAAACATTGTATACTCTTTCCAGAAAACATCGGGCTATTTTCTGCTTTTCTGGAGAGGGAGCCCAATGTTTTCTGGAAAGAGTATACAATGTTTTCTGCTTTTGTCGGCCATCTTGGATCTGGATTTTGAACTTCGCGCTACTGACTTTGAGGCGCGAAGTCAGATGAGCATACCTCTTTAATCTATAACCTTGGTTTCAAGCAGCCGATGGCTCATCGAATGTACCGGTGGGACACTTGGTTACAACCTACAGAGCTCTACTTTTAGATACATGTATACCTCAGAGGGACCAAAAGCCGCCCCCTTCAATTATCCAGTCTATCAGCTTTATCCAATGATTTTAAAGAGCGACCTGCTGCAGCCTCCCCCGCCAATAGAGGGTTTCAGTAATGGCGGCAGCCGGTTATGAGCATCCCAAACAAAGACAGTTTGTCTCTCTCGCATGTACTGCCATCTAACTCAATTTCAAAAATCGTACATGGAAACATCTTTCGTGAAATTTTTTGGCTGAAATGAATTCCTCGAGGTATTTTAGGGTGATTCCATGGCAAACTTCCGAAAATTTTAATCCGATAGATGGCGTTACTTGTCGCTGGCTCCGAAAATAGCCGTTTTTTACGGTTTTCGGCTGTTTTCTCTGAACACACGAATAATAGACAAAAAATCGGAATGTCAGCACCTGCTTAATTTTTTGCTTGATTTTTTGAGCCATAAACGGGCCAAATTGGTTCTAAAATAAAGGCGTAACTATGCAAAGAAAAAATCATGTGTAATTTGGAGTTCTATCAGTAAAGCAGGTTTCTGTTTCACCTGTAATCTTTACTCCAAAAGAACTCCAAATTACACATGATTTTTTCTTTGTTTAGTTACGCCTTTATTTTAGAACCATTTTGGCCCGTTTATGGCTCAAAAGATCAAGCAAAAAATTAAGTAGGTGCTGACATTCCGTTTTTTTGTTGTCTATTATTCGCGTGTTCAAAGAAAACATCCGAAAACCGTCAAAAAACGGCTATTTTCGGAGCCAGCGACCAGTAACGCCATCTATCGGATTAAAATTTTCGGGAGTTTTCCATGGAATCACCTTAAAGCGATTTTGATAATAATATAGCGTAGCTTGCTTGCCTCCTTGCTCAAGGAAAAAAGAGTGGCAAATAAAGAAGTTCTAAGTGCATAACAACCAAGAGAGACCCATTATTTAAAACAATGACCCGATCCCATGTTTGCATTATTTAAAATCTCTAACCTGCTCTCCAGTTTTCATTCTCATATTATTTTTTTTTTTCTGAGGAGTACTAATGGCTCTTTTGCGGGAGATGTAGGGTAGGTCAAGGCTCACCTTTGCCCTCTCATAGACGCCCACCGCAATCTGGGGGAAAAGAGGGAAGAGACTGTTCTTCACAAATGGCAACGTTGCAGACCAACGTCACATTCTCATCACGTATATCAAATGAGGTAGGGCTTTGAGAGCATAATAGAAGCAAATGGTGAGAAAACCAAGCGCCCTAATTATGGTCTCTTTGCCCCCCCCCCCCCCCCTCGAACTCATTCTCTCCCTTCTTCTTAATTGCAAGTCCTCTTCGTTCAAGTGCATGGATACGGATTTCACTTCAAAGCTGTCGACCAATTTTCAAGATTTTTCATGTCCAAGCAATCTAGCAGAATATTTAATAGGGCGATGGGTCTGTTGCAAACTTTTGCTAAACAGTGTTATGGAGGATTGATTCTTACACACAATCGCGTGAAAACTACATTGCAAGTATCGGTAAGTCTCAAAATCCACTTCAAGGTCAGTAAACACGTTTAACGAAATGGAGCTCTTGCACGGTTTTGCTGTAGGCAAATGGCTTCTCTTTGTTCTCAGCTCATGAAGTACGTTCGTTTTCTTTACAAAAAACGTTAAATTTGAGACCTTTACACACGAGAGAAAAAAAAAATTGGAGGATTTCCCAAAAGCCAAAGTTTATGTCCTGTTGCACCGGTAAAAATTGAAAAAAATATCGTCATTTTGGGAATTTCAGACTGAACGATGAGGAAGTCTTCAAAGCTGTCGAATATTTCCTCAACTTTTAGTAAGCATTTCCCCAAATTAAGTTAGTTAACTTAACTTAAGTTAACGATATTTTCCCCAACTATTACCGGTGCAACAAGGTATCAACTTTGGGGACAACAGTCCGCAAGCTTATTATATTCCGTGTAACTGCTAGCATTTTAATATGTATTTAAATAGACTAATATACGTAAGGAGGGTAACCAGTGGCGTAGCGTAGCAATTTACCAACGTTGTTACGTGTCAATTTAAACCCATTAAAAAGATCGAGCTGTAGGGTGTTCGGTGAACACCTTGGCATTCGACCGTTTACACGGGTTCAAATGGACACAGTGCAACGTTGCTAAATTTCACGCTACGCCACTGAGAGTGACACGAAGAAGCAATTTCCGACGAATATACAAATTAATCAATTTAATAATTAACAAATCAATAAATCACAATCCGAAATTTGGCAACGTTGGTGGTTCTGGACGCGGCTACAGTCGCAATCGTGGATTCACTGCGCGGCGGTCACGGTCATTATCTGAGTACCGATGGAATAGGTTGGGGCAGAGGGGGGGGCGGAGGGGGGGGAGAGAAAAACGTTCCAATTAGAATCCTTCGAACTCACGGAAGTTGGCGTTGCCGCCGAATACCTTAAAAATCGACATGTAGACCAGGGCTGCCGTTTTGCGTATAATCGATGCTATTTTTCAATTCACCGATGATTCCACCGGTTGAGAAAAGATTACACAGTTCAACTCAGTGCATGGCTATAATAAACTAAAATACTCGCATCTGACATCTTTTCTCAACCGGTGGAGTCGTCGATGACTTTAAAAAACTTGCGGATATTTTAATTTTCTTTCTTTTTTTTTTACTTGGCCGGGGGCTACCGCCCCTTATGATTAATCAACGGGGTTTCCACCGATTCAGAAAAAGATTACAGATCAGAGTATTTTCGTGCATTACAGTCATACACTGAACTGAACTGTCTAATCTTTTCTCAACCGGTGGAATTATCGGTGAATAGAAAAATAGCATTGATTATACGCAAAACGACAGCCCTGATGTAGACGCCCCTGCATAAAATCACGCGGCGCCGGGTGTGATATCTCGTAAATCACGAATCGAAATCCGGCAACATCGCATCGCAAAAGCGGAATAACCATCAGGTGTGCAGCTATGCAGCTCACGAAACGTCTACGTTCACAAAGCAAAGCAATGGCGGATCCAGGAATCTATCCTTCTCTCTCTTTTCCTATTAGAATGCATGTGTTAGAAAAGGACAGATTATGGGCAGTCACGTGATTTTCGCCCCATCTTCTATCCTTTGCTAATACATGCATTCTAATGGGAGAAGAGAGAGAAGACAATAGCTTGGATCCGCTAGTGCACAAAGCAAAGCGGTATGGATAGGATAGGATAGGATAGCCGACCGAGATTTCAATATTTATCATCCCGATAAGTGTATGCGGCGAGGTCGAAGAAAGAAGCTGATGAATAAAGAATAAAGTTATTAAAATTTATTGAATGAAAGAGAGTCAAGGGAGATAGTGCCTGCCTTGAGAAGGATTGCTCTAGTATGACATCACTGATTGTGAAGACGCTCAACCGTTATATTCAATTCTGATCGGCTAAATTGAAAACGGCTAGCTGATTCGCGAGAGCGCAACTCTTTGACGCCAAATAATTTTACCGTCTTGAAGGGTCACGAGTTTTGTTGGTGGTCAAAAGGTCACCGCGCACCAGTGGCTTTGCGTGCAAGTAGGCAACGATGCAGTTTCGCCTTTTAAATCCATGAAAAAGTATCGAACTATTGAGTGTTCGGTGAACACGTTAGCATTCGATGTTTTACATGGAAATAAACTGACAAAAAACAATGTTACCAAATTGCACGCTACGCGGTTCCCAGATGATAAGTCCCCAACCTTCATGTCCAAAACTTTTTCGTCCAAAATTTTATTTGTCCAGTTATATTTTCGATCAATATCATAGCGTCCAAACGTTCTAATGTCCAACGATCAACAATGTCCACGAATAAAAAGTCCATGTCTAAAAAAATGTCCAAAAGGTTCATAATTTAATGGACAGAAGTATGACAGTAGAATTATTTTTGTATTCTTGTCTTGCATAGAAAGATTAAAATAAATCTTCCAGTGAAGATAGTGCATATTGTCCGTCCAATCTTTCAGTAGATAAGTATAACTCGCTCGCCAAATTCATTTGCCCCCTGGTCCTCGGACTTTCCAAATTTGTGGACTTCATTTTATGGACTTATAATCTCTGGACATTTTAATATTGGCCTTTTCTATTTTTTGGACGTTTCCTCTTTGGACTCTAATGTTTTGGACATTAATTTCTGGACATAAAAGTTTTGGACATAAAAACTTGGACATATCATCTGCGTATCCGCTACGGGCTACGCTACTGTTTGCGCCGCGCCGTGTTCTATCCCCACGACAAAAATTATACTTATTGGATGGTGGGGGTATGGGATGGGGAGGGAGGGAGAGAGGAGGGAGGGGAAGGCTCGTCAGATTCCATTAGAGAGCGTTTCTTGTTGTAAAAGTGCTTCCAAGTTGTCTTACAACTAAAACAGTAGGCTGACGAGTCGAATAGTGACAACAAGAGCACCGGAACAAGGATAGCTGCGCAGAAGCGATGCGCACGATGGCCCGAACTCGGTCGGCTGGGGCCGGCCGGCCGGCCGCCCGCTTTGTTGGAGTTGGACTCGTCTCGTCACCTCGCTAATTGGTTACCTAATCGTTTAACATTAATTTAATTAACATGAACCGGTGCCATGTCTTGTTATGTCGCTAGGCGGTAATCGCGTTCGGCGTGTGTTTGTTTTTATTCATGAATTAATCAACCTTCGAGCCTCAGAGTTCGTTTGTTTGTGGAGGGCTACTATAGGCACTCACCTACGCTCAGTGGATTGAAGCTCAGAATAGTCCGAACATATTTATTTTTCCCGTTATACACTGAGAGAATTCTTTTTTTAGTCCAAGGTGTATTTCGGTTGTGCTAAAGAATCTGAACGGTGAAATATTGACTAAAGGGGAATTATTTTAACCCAAGCAAAATGTCTGCTGCTGCTACAAGTAAAAGATTCCTTGTTGTGACAATGATCCTCCTTCATGCAATTAGAACTTTACTTCGCGCAAGGAAAACTGTCACAAGTAACCGTGTTTCCTTGTTTATAAAGAAGTGATTTTTTTCAGGGTACACACACACACATATTCCTACTCCTATATTTGATTCAATGCAAAAGAATCGATTTGACGAGCCGCGCTTCACCAACAATCGATAGTTACTCGCAGAATCGAATGGACGAAAAAATATTGTTGCCAAGCACTAGCCGAAACTGTGATTGGTAAAAACATGATTGGTACTAATCTTTGATACTCAGTTTGGGGATCAACTTTTGATGGTAAAACAATGATGGTTGATGGTTTTTGGTTTTATGATCAACAAAAACAATTGATGCTTTATGACGCTATTTGACCGTTCGTGTAACGTTTACGAGTCGAAAAACAAAAACAAAAAATACAAATAAAACTAACGAAAAAGCAAAAGAAATAAAACTAGAAATCAGGTGCTCAGATTGCAGATAGCAAAAATGGCAGCTTTATGCAAATTAGGGCAAATATAAAACGGAATACTTCTGGCAAGTTTGGATCAAGTAAAAGCAAAAATTAGGAGAACAATGAATCCTTATTCATGTTCCTTATCAATTTTTATTACTTAATTTTATTCATTTAAAAAGATTTTATAACTCGCATTTCACCAACATCGAATGAAGAAAAACATTTAAAAAAAAAACAAAAAACAAAAATTTGCGAAGAACTAGCAGAAAAAAAACTAAACCATGTTACCTTCGTGGGCACTTCAGGGAATAACGGGAGACAATAACCCATTCTGCTCACTTCCAAAACAGGAAAACAAAAAATTAATAATGCTGACAACACTAAAGATGCGGCTGGGGGGATTTTTTTTTATTGCTTTCGACGAGGCTATAAAACGTATGTCATAACTCGTAAAGAAAAAAAAAGTGTCGTCGGAGAAAAGAAGAGAGCAAAAAGCACAGAATTTCGTGCTGGGTAAGATACGAGATTGCCGTCAGCGCTGCATGAGTCTTTTTATAATTCAGGTTTGATTATGCTCCAGGTCGATTATTCACACATAAATATTCCATTTAATAGCCGGGGTCAGTGGCGACACACCGGCTGTCTCGGGGAGATGAAAGGTCTACACCTCCTAAAGCCAATCGAGACCTCTTCATGCTTTCATTTCAATCATCTCAATCGCATTTAACGTCACATCATGGTTATTGGACGACGATGAATTATACCAGCAGAGCATAAAACGGCCGCAATGGATTATTGCCGTGACTGCTTGTATGCAACACAGTGTTCTCGGTCTGTCACTCGGATTGAAGGCGTTTCACACGTCATAAGTTACATTTGTATCCTTTGACTTAAGAGCTCTATTGTAAACTGAGAGTAATAACTTCTTTACAAACAAGGAAACGCGTTTACTTGTAACAGTTTTCCTTGTGCGGAGCAAAGTTTTGATTGCATGAAGGAGAATCACAGTCACAACAAGGAATCTCTTACTTGTAGCAGCCTAGCAGCATACATTTTCCTCTGGTTAAAAGAATTTACCCTTAGTCAATATTTCACTGTGCAGTTTCTTTAACACAAAGGAAATACACCTTGGATTAAAAAAAAAAAAATCTCTCAGTGTAGGGAATGGCTAATGGAGTTCGTTTCAGAAGTGTAGACGCAGTTAACTGATAATCTTTGACGAATTTTCAATTTTTATTCGTTCAAATAAGAGAAAACAATTGCCTGCATTTTTGACCTTTTAATTTTAAAGAGATTCTCAATGAAAATCGAACGCTTCAATTCATTTTTATTTATTTTGATCACGTAATAAGAAAAATAACTTTTGGAAATTCTAAAGATTAGGTCTAGGTGCTATACACTTCTGAAACGACCTGCAACTCTCGTGGTTAACTGCGTTCCTATAGGCCAGTGATTTCTCAGCATGGCGTATTTGCACTGAAGCCGATTTATTCCATTCGTTAATTGACTATAGCGTTGAAACAAAATCTGAGCTAAATTGCAGAGCATCGAATATCAGAATGGCTCAGTGAAACTGTTCGTACATGGCAGAGTTCCTTTGGCCTATCGCTTAAATTGAAGGCGCTTTTGGTGCTTTCTTAATTTCTTCCCTTCGAACGACGGGACTCTCACATTATATGGCATACAGGGCACAGTTGGGCAGATGGGGGAGGTGATCAATTACTAATTGTAATCGTCGTTTTTTCGGAGGGTGTTTTTATGGTAATCAAGACTCATGTTTTTCTAAGCCACCCATCATATTCTTCACAGAAGATAATTATAGATCTAATCGAAAAGACCCTAATGAAGGTTACTATTTATTTGTGAAAAATACATTTTATTACCATTCAAAGATTTGACGATTACCAATAGGGCAGTTGCAAGGGTCTGAAATGTTGTGTTTTCTATAAAGGAAATGAAAGTACTTGATGAGCTAAGAACAAAGATGCCTTTGGTTTCTAATGAAGTCCCATTGTTCCGGAGATGAGATTTTGGCCCAAAATACATTGTTTTAAATGGGGATTCCGCGTAGTGACGTCACTACACCCACGATTTTTTGCAACTTCACACGAGTGTATCTCCAAAACAAGGACACTTGGGAAAAAACCAAAGGCACCATTGTTCTTAAGTCATCAAGTACTATCATTTTCCTTATAAAAAACACAACATTTCAGACCCTTGCAACTGCCCTATTACCCAGTAATCGTGTAATTGATTACACTCAGTTTTGCCCAACTAAGATACAGGGTGACTATTAAAATGATTACACTCCTTTTTGCCCAACTATGATACAGGGTGACTTTTAAAAAAGTCCCCCCTTAAAAGTTGGGACAGTCGCTGCTTGAGAAATTGAAGGGGCTTTTAACCATTTCAGGGACTTCTACATAAGTTCTACACCGACCTGTCATTAAGTTAGACTCTTATCATTCATCAAGTGGTTCGTTTTCGTCATTTGTGCGTCATTTGATCGTTACTTCACGGAACGTTAATATCAATTTACCATATTGCTAAAGAAGAGAGAGAGAGAGAGAGAGAGAGAGAGAGAGAGAGAGAGAGAGAGAGAGAGAGAGAAAACAGCAACAGACCCAATACGGTAAAATGCAAAGCGATTTCCAAACAAAGTAACGGACATAAGAGACGAGCTATACCTAAAACAAATTACGTAAAGGCTTATGGTAATTTATTCTTATTTTATACCTTGTTTTTCCAAATATACTCGCGCGGAAGGAAGCAAGCTGAAGAATCTACTGGGGGAGCGTGAAAAGAATTTCCAGAACTCGGTCCAGTATTTTGCATTCTCACCACGATGGAATGTTCAATAATTATTATTATCTGAAAGGGAAATGATGGCATGAATACCAGAATGTTAGGAATTTCATCTAATTTTTGTCATTTTAATTCTATCTCAAGTTGAAGGAATAAATCAGCCATTAATCAAAGTTTAATTAATTTCAATATCAGTTTTGATTTGGTGGAAATAAGTTGGAGGCGGTCTTTACAGCCCTAACTGTTTTAGTACAGATTTGGATCGAAATAAATGTTCTAATATCGCTCTCTCTCACAAAGTTATCTTTCAGAGTTCCTTTCATCAAGGACTTCAAGAATAAATTAAATAAAAACGCGTACGCAACAGACCACTCGTGTGCCAGAGGTAGAAACATAGAGTAAATATGGTAAAACAAATAATATACACAGTGCAACAATTTTGGGTGAACTGTCGGAGAGTTCCCTTCTTCTGGATTTAAAAGGAAATAAGGGAACTTCCCCAGGAGGACGGGGTGGCGGGGAACTCAATAATTAATCCAAAATCGATACATTGTGTATTATTTGCTTTATTACACTTTATGTTTCTATCTCTGCCACACAAGTTTCTTATGACAGGGCATGTATTTACTCGCATTTTTGTTAAAATTTTTATGAATAAAATATTGATCCATTTGACTATAAGTACTCCTATTGTCAAAATTTACCTACATTCCTACTGCCGAAAGGTGGCTCGTCAATATTTTGCTTTGAATTGTAAAAAGGTAAGTGGAAGCTCGTGCAATTTGGCAACATTGATTTTCTTCCATTGAAACGAATGCAAAACAATCGATTCTCTGGGAGGCTGCCAGCCTCCTCAAGATTCAATCATTTTACCTAGGTTTAAATGGACAAATTGAATGGTTGCCAAATCGCACGATGGGCTGCCACTGCTTACATCTTAAGCCTGATCTTCGTAATCTTGATGTTATAAAAGGTTTAAGGGTTTTCGCGTAGAGCAAAATCTTCCCACTCTATCTCAAGTTGGTATTCCTGAGAACTGCAGAGAACGAGCCCGTCCATGGGAACACAGAAATATCGCTCGTGCTGATAATGAGTTCTTTCGTCTAGCGGACCACCTTCCTCCAACCGTGTTAGCGCTAATGCATCAAGTTAGAAAAAAATGTTTGCGAATTTTATTGGGACATAGCGTGCACTTACACACACTCACACAAGATTGCTATCCATCAGGCACTAAATAGCTTGAGAAATAAAGTCAAAAGGAGATGGGGGGAAAAAATTCCTGAGTAAACCATTAATTAACCGTAACAACAATTTCCTCAAGATTATTCGGGAAAGAGTCTTTTTACTTGTGTCTTATTAAAGGGGATGGTCTCTGGCTAGTCGTAAAAGGGATCATCTTGCTTTTAACCTTGAGATCACTTATATTAAGGCGATTCCAGGTTCGATTAGTTCAAAGGGTCCGTGAAAACCTCGTCGCGCTGCTCAAAAAGTCAACTGTTTTTTCACTAAAATCGACAAAACGCTAGAAGTACTATCGACGAATTAAAGATTGTCACGAGATTTTCACACATTTTCAGTTGTGGGTATGAGTGTGGGACTGATCTGCAACGGATTTCCTGCCCTACTTGCTCTGGCCTCTCGCTTGCAAAGTGTGAGGAGTATGAAGAGTGGCCGAACCTGAACCTTGAAGGCGAAACTTAGCTTGTGAAAATCTCACGAAAATCTTTAATTCGTCGATAGTACACATTTGAGGAACGTCGCGTGAGCACCTGCGAGCATATTTCAGGAAGATACTCTGAAAGTTTCTGTCTGGAAAACTCAAATGCAAAGCCGGAAATTATGAAAAACGGAAATTCCAATTAGCCTTAATGGGTGCGAGTGAGGCAGATCGACATGTTGTCACTCGCACTCGCTCACACTCACTACGCTTACGGCGAAATGAATTTCGTAATATACACGACATTAATTTTCAACCAATTTTGCTCGTTTTGGGCTCAAAAAGTCAATACAAAAATTGTACGGGTGCTGATTTTCTTAGACTTTGCGTTTTTTCTTTTATGTGCTTACATATTGCGAAAAGCAATAAGTTCTAATTTTTCGTGAACTTTGTCACCCCAGTAAAAGTGTTCCATGAATTTCCGTGACAAAAATTCCGTGGGCAATTACTATTTTTCCATGAAATTACAAGGATAGTCTTATGAAACCCCATGAACGGCCACGGAGTTTCATGAAAAGTCATGGAGAAGTAATATGTTGCCCACGGAATTTCATGAAATTTTATGGAAAAATAATAACAGCCTACGGAATTTCGGTCATGGAAATTTATGGAACACTTTTACCAGGATCATTTTTTGTTTTGTTGGGTTCTCTAGGCATTTTTTTGTTGTTTCTTTCCTTTATTTTATTTTGTTTTGTTTTTGAGTACATTAAAACTACATTGGCAGTCTATCGGGTAACCTTGTGGAGGCGTTTGTGACTGCCGATGAAGCGTGGGAGACTGGGATCTGAGCGAACAAATCTTGAAAATTTACTGAGCATTTGTTAGACGTCTGGGGCTTCAAGGGAACGTGTTCTTCAAAGAGAAAAATGCCTCGCGAAAAAAAAAACAAAGAGGGGGGAGGGGGGGGGGGTTAAGAAAAAACGTGAGATAGTAAAACAGTAAAAGAGGCAGTTGAGAGTTTAGTGAGCTCTGCGATTTTGCGGGCGTGTTAGTGGTAAGAGATCCTCTTGTCTGATGTAGGTACGAATCCGAACAACGCAACGGCCGGACTAGACCCGCCTTCTCCCGCGATAAACGTCATATAATGATACAATGAGAAAATCTCATTAAGAAACAATACCGACGATTTTTTCGTTCCTTCCTCCCATTAATTAAAATCTCTACTTACTCACCGTTTTTACGACGGATAAAGAGGATCTAGCCGTATTTACATTGTTACGCGCTCTGCGCATGATTCATTGGACGCACCACTCCTCGACGTGAAACGAGATAAACGTCGATGGGTGGTAGACGCAGTGGCGCGGCGGGTTGCGTTTTGCGATAACTCGCGATTCTATTGACCGATGGAAATTAATGTATTTTTAGAGGGTTCAATGGGTCTGTTGCAAACTTTTGCTACAGCGACATTAAGTGTTTAATCCAATGTAAAATCGCCTGAAAAGTCCATTGGTGGCATCATAAAGTCATGAAATACGATATTAAACTCACAAGAGGCGTTTATTGAAATCCAAGATGGCGGATATCGAGGAATCTGAATGTATGCAACGTGATCATCCAAGGATTGCCAACTTTAACAACCTCACTGGAGGTTGAGGTTATGTGTTTGTTTACGTTGTGATTGGTTGTGATGGATATTGTGAGGTTGGCTATCCTTAAATGTTTGTGGTGCATGCATACAGATTGCTCGATATTTTGCCGCCATCTTGGATTTCATTAAACGCCTCTAGTGAGTTTATTATTGCATTTCATGGCTTTCTGATGCCACCATTGGACTTTTCAGGCGATTTTACAATAGATTATACTCTCTTAATTGTTGTAGCAAAAGTTTGCAACAGACCCATTGAACCTTCAATAATCTATACTTCTGCATAGATTTGATGCTTTGGACTCTGCGGGGTTATTTAGCAGTAACGCCCCCACATCTTTGACTCTCCACCAGGGCTGCCGTTTTGCGTATAATCGATGCTATTTTTCAATTCACCGATGATTTCACCGGTTGAGGAAAGATTACACAGTTCAGTGTATTACTGTAATGCACGAAAATACTCTGATCTGTAATCTTTCCTGAATCGGTTGAGTCGTCGATGACTTTAAAAAACTTGCGGATATTTTAATTAAGTAACGGAGTTTCCACCGATTAAGGAAAGATTACAGATCAGAGTATTTTCGTGCATTACAGTCATACACTGAACTGAACTGTGTAATCTTTTCTCAACCGGTGGAATCATCGGTGAATAGAAAAATAGCATTGATTATACGCAAAACGGCAGCTCCGCTCTCCACCACCCCAGCTTACCATTATTATCCAATGGAAACTAAACTATTTTAGATGGTTCAATTGAACCTTCAATAATCGATATTTTTGCATAGATTTGATGCTTCGGGCTCTGCGGGGTTATTTAGAAGTAACGCCCTAAACCTTTGACTCTCCCCCACCCCGGCCCAGCATTATCCAAAGGAAATTAAACTGTTTCAGAGGGTTCAATTTCACCTTCAATAATCGATACTCATACGTGGCTTCGATGTTGTGCGCTCTATAGGATGACTCGAAAGTAACACCCATCCCTCTGACTTCGTTTCTAATTGAGTTACAAAAAAACGATTTGAGTTAATCTTGATTATTTTGGAGGCGGAGCCACGTGACTGCTGTTTGTGAATAACTTCCAAATTCAGGTTCTCTTAATTCAATGCTCTCTAGTTAGTTTTTGTTTCCTCCCATTCAACGAAGGTACATGGTCAAGGAAATATTTACTATCTATTACCAATCCTCTCTAAATACTAAGCTGCTAATCACATCAATTTTCCCTTTTACCTTGCAGGGTTTCCACTTGGCGATGGGTTTAAGGTGGATCCTCAGCGTTTAGTTCCATTTTCTGCCACCAAAGAAAGATACGTTCTTTAAATGGAAAAAAATAATGGTAAACGCAAATAAATGAAAAAAAGAGCTTCGATGGAGCCTCGGAAGCAATCTAAGGAACATTTTATAGTACAAGTACACACCGTATGCTAAAATGTTACGAAATAAACGAGCAACTATTGAATTTCAGAAACCCCTTAATGGTGACCAATTCTGGCCAAGGGGGGAGAAAGTTCTTATACATTACTTTTACTCTTTATGAAGCCGAGTTTAAGAACTTTCTGACAACCTAAGCCCATTGTCATCTGTCTCACCGCCACCTACGCTCCAATAATCTATCCAATCATATAGAGGTAAGTGACGTTGCCAAAGTACAACATTTAAATATATTTTTATTTCTTCTATTGTTTTTGGCTTGGGCCAACTCGGACGGGTGTTTTTTAAGCCGTTGGCCAACTCGGATGCTCCGAAAGCAGTAGCGTAGCGTGCAATTTTGCAACGTTGCATGTCCATTCTAATCAATGAAAAACATCGAAGTATTGGAGGTTTAATGAACACCTTCGCATTCGACCTTTTACAAGGGTTTAAATGGGGAAGCATACAACGTTGCCAAATTGCACGCTTCGCAGCTGCCCAAAAGCTGCCCGTCCATACTACTCCTTTCGTCCACGCTGCGTGCATCAGACCCAAATTGGCAAGGCTTGAAAATCAGATGTAGATCAAGTGAAGTAGCTGACAGGACACAGTAAGAAGCCAACCCAGAAATCAAGATAAAATCAAGGATGTCACAGGAAAACTCCGATTCCTTCGGCACCGAACGTCTCCCCTTCCCATCTTGACGATGGTCGACCGACTGCTGATACTTCAACACGCCTACGGAAGGATTCCGCAGATTGAGATGGTCATTTCATGAGTAATAAAAAAATGAGGGAGGGGGGGGGAGGTTGATACCTCGATAGAGATACTTCATCCTTTTCCATTCCACGGTCGACAAACTGGGCAGAAATAATCCTCACGCTGCACATTGCTTTTTATTTGCAGAGTTTTACATCACACAATCTGGGAACACTGCTTCTTCATTTATTTTTCCGGCAACGTCTCCATCTCAATCTTGAAATTCTCATGAATCCTGGCGTTGCCGGGTTGGTCAAAGATCACGTTATTTTAGAAGGATTCGTAAAAAAAATGAGAAGTGATCTTTCCTTCAACTCAGAAGAAACTGGGGGGGGGGGGGACAAAAATAAACACTAATGACCCAGTAAAATACTATAGGTGAGCCAACCAAATTTTTGGTGCGTAATCTCTTCACTTAGGCCAATAAAATCTTCGACTGAGTCATTTTTCTACCAAAGGTTACACGGCAGCGCTACCAAAGCTGCTTTTTCTGTTATGTTTGCCTAAGGGCGCGTTTTTATATTCACCGGACTAACGCACCGGGCAAAAAATATTACAAAGCTCAGTGTTGCAGTATACCTTTTAACACTACAGAGAATCCTACATTCAAAATCTTTCTTGAACAGGTGCATCACTTCGGTGAATAAAAAGCGTCATGTGCTATACATGGCTTGGGATAGTTCTCATAAATTAAGCTAAGCCAAGTCAAGGAGATTTCCAGGGAAATTTCTGAATTGCACCCTATAGGAGTTGAGCATTTCACAGTCCACCTTGTTCCAGTCACAAGATTCCGAATAAACGCGATTTTCGATGTATAGACACTTCGCAAGATAAAAAGTCGACGGCGCCTTCAATGTATCGTATAGGCAATTCCAACACCCCTAAGTACGAACAGTTAACTACCTTCTCTACAAGAGCGGAAGAGAGGTGTTTTTTGAACTAATCTGTTCTTGAAAGGATTAAGGAAGGACAAGAGCTCCACTGGCTGGTACGGGGGGTGGCGAAAGGGGCGACCCCCCCCCCCTCCCAATTCGGTTTAAAACAGAGGGACAAGATGGGAGAGGAAGGTGATGGGAAAAAGAGCGAAGAAAGGAAGAAGGGGTCACTAAGCGGCGAAAATCCCAAGTCCCCCCCCCCGTTTGAGAGGGCTGAATCCGCCACTGAAGAGCCCATTGTTGGAAACTTGGCAATGCTGAAGAAGGACAAATTTGAAAGCATAACAGAGATGAGCGTGCAAAAATAAATCTGTATCAACGATCATTTTGTCATCGATGGGAAGAATGAGCGGTGTCCATCATCACTCATCAATCGTCTCTAATCCTCTTGATCCTCGCCTTGCGCGACACACACACACACACACACACACCATAGTCGCGGCGCACACACGACTATACTGCAGAGTGCAGAGCTTCAAACTGGTAAGTTGATGACAGTTGAATAGAGCAAACTTTCACCGGTGGTAAAGATTTATAAATTACTTATGGATTTTGCAATGTGTTTTGAACACAATACAGGGTGTTCCAGACTTTGGGAGCATTTTGGGCCAAAAATGAGGATCTTCTCCCCCATGGATATAAATCCAGAAATGCCCCCCTTATGAGGTAGAAGCTCCCCTTTGATTATATGTCATAAGTCCTATCCCAAAGTGAGGCAGCATCGGCGATCTGATTTTGGGTTTCTTTGCCTGATATTTTTTTAACCTAATGTCGTAAATTGTAATTAACGGGGCAGTTGCAAGGATCTGACATCTTATGCTTTTGATAAAGAAAATGATAGTATTTGATGAGCTGAGAACAATGGTGCCTTTGGTTTTTTTATTAGTGCCCCAGTTTTGGAGATACAGACGTGTAAAATTGTAAGAAATCGTGTGCGTAGCGACGTCACTACGCGGAATTCCCATTTAAAACAATGTTTTTTGGGCCAAAATGTCATCTCCGGAACAATGGGACTTAATTAGAAACCAAATGCATCTTTTTGGTCAGCTCATCGAGTACTTACATTTTCTTCATAAAAAACTTATCATTTCAGACCCTTGCAACTGCCCCATTCAGTGGAGAATAGTCTTAAATGAGAGTGCAAGTGGTTGAAAGTGGCTCTCTGAACACAGAACTCTAATACAACTATCCAGGTGCGAAAAAGCTTATTTCTGTCATGTGTCAGTTTATCAATCGGGCAAATGCATCCAAAAGAAACATTTATAGCGATTTCTGTGTCCAGGTAAACAATCTCAAGCACTTGTTCTTTTGTTTAAAATCAGTTTCAAATGAATTTTTTTTTTTTTTTTTTTTTTAAGGTTTATAAATATGAGGCAAACAAACCGAATCTGCGTAAAATAAAATTTCCACAAGAGATTTTCATTATAGCTGCCTTTGTGCTGCCTTAACATCACGCCCCACAAATCCTCTCTATTTCTATAGCTAGTAGATAAATACCCATTGAGAAATAGCCGGGAAAACTACTGAAAAAATATTGTATCCGAGAAATTCCGACTTTCTTCTCACTGAGCGATTCCTGAGTGATTCCTGTGTCGTGCTCAATTTAAGCACGCACGCCATCGTTGCCATGGACACGGCCAACGCCGCCACGCACCGACGCACAGTAGAACGAGCCAATAGGAGGGGTCGGAAATTGGACTTCATGACTAGAAATTCAACTTTTTTGCGTTTTTACGGTCCAGAAATGCATTTGTAGGAACGATTCTAGCAGAAAAGTTTACAAGAAAATCAATGCAACCACTTTCAAAGTTCACAAGTACAATCATTCAAAGTTTCCACGTCATGTACGGCCTCCACCATTCAGCCGCTCCACTGTGCGTTGTCTCTCTCGTTTCGTCTCGAGATTAATACTCGGAAGAGCGAAAAAATTAGAGCTCCGTCGCCACGAAGCGACATTATTATTATTATTACTAACGTTATTTTATTACTATTTTTCTCATTATTTATATTATCATTGGTGCATCCAATTGGTGCATTAGGGCAAACGCCCAAATTATGATTAAAATTACATCAAAATTAAATTGTGCATATGAATAAATCTTGGAGGGGGAAAAATATGGAATAAACCAAAACATTTGGCAACCTTTAAGGAGGAGGGAGGAAATGAAGTAAAGTTTTTTGTTCCATAAACCCATTCTCCCTCTCTTCGTCCCCCACTTTCCAAAACTCTCTCACAATCAGTTATACATATATTTGCATATTAAATTTAATGTTCTTCTTTGAAGGGAACCTCCAAAACAGGCCTCGCTTAAGGAAGAACCAACTTTTCAGTCTTAAATGGAGCAGTTTCAAGGGTCTGACATTTTATGTTTTTGATAAAGAAATTGATAGTACTTAATGAGCTGGAAACAATGGTGCCTTTGGATTTTTCCTAAGTGTCCCGGTTTTGAAGATACACGCGTGTAAGGTTGTAAAAAACCGTGTGCGTAGTGACGTCACAACGCAGAATTCCGATTTGAAACGATGTATTTTTGGGCCAAAATCTCGTCCTTGGAACAGTGGTACTTTTATAGAAACCAAAGGCAGCTTTGTTCTCAGCTCATCAAATACTTTCATTTTATTTTTATAAAACACAACTTTTCAGACCCTTGCAACTGCCCCATTGTTTAGTTAATTTACGTTAATTCATTCAATTTGTTTAGTTGTACAGTCCCGATTCATCAAGAAAATTGTGTCATATTGCAGTGTGTATATGGGTCTCTTGCAAACTTTTGCTATAGGGGATTAAAGAGTTGATTCGTGCATAAAAACCCGTAAAAATGACGATGAGCAGGTACAATCACGAAAGTCACTCTAAGAATCGGGCTTAATGGCGGAGAGACGCAGGTATCACGGGAGAATCCTATCTGAGACATATTTCTGTGGTTCCGTAGAAAAAGTGACATAATAGACAGGAATCTCCCATGATACCTGCGTTGAACCGCCATTACGCTCTTGCCGTTACAGCAGTTATGTGAGTTTATAACTGAATTTTAGACTTGATTAGAGTGATTTTCGTGATTTCCGCTGGTCTTTACATCAGATTGGACTATTTATTTGCGTATAACAAAAGTTTGCAAGAGCCCCCATTCTGTAGATCGCAAATATGATGCTGCACTCAGGATATCGAAGTATTAATATTACCTAATCGCGATGAAACAAGTATATTGAAATATCGCACTCACCTACTGTGCGGCAAGGAATAGCGTACTAACTTGTACTTAGTCACAGAGGCGGCGGCGAATAGACGCGCACTTGATTCGTATCGAGTTCAAATAACTGCATTCGGTTCCGCGCTCCGTCCAACGAGCGAGGTTGCCAAGTTTATCACTCGTCAGCGTCCTATCAATTTCGAGCTATCGATTATTTGTCGATGTTGATAAGTTCCCACTGTCACCGTGCTTTCATTCTGCAGACAAAGAGTCTTTTATTTCATGAACTAAATCACGCAGAAAAAGAAAAAAAAAATGTTTTAGATTTATTAAAGAAATATTTTTGAATTACATGACAAAAAGACGTATTTTAAAATTGAATCTAAGTTTTGTTAAAAAAAATTTAAAAAATTAAACCTTTAACTAAAAATAAACTTTTCATTGGATCAAAATACCGAATTTGCAATTTAATAACAATTTTTCAATTTAAATACAGTTATTTTTAATTTAAAAATAATTATTTTTACTCTAAAAACAATTAATTTTAGTTTGAAAGTACGCCTTATTGTCTTATAATTCAAAAATATTTTTTTTTAGGTTTTAATTTTTTTCTTTCCTGTGCAACAAGCACCGGAGCCTGGAACTGACTGCGAACGTTCAACGGTGAATGAAATTTCACTAGAATCTAAAATTAAATTTTTAAAGGTCGTTTCAAGGTCCTCGTCCTCACATAAGTTTCAATGCGCCAAGAATAAAAGTGCCATCGTTCGATTACTTCTTTTAGGGGGGAGGGGGGCGATTCTAGAGTGTCCCTGTAAGTAGACAGTTGAGACAAGTGAAACCACGGACGCCCAATGGATGCGTGTTTGCCCATTTGTTTACCATCACCATCTGTCAACTGTTGTTATGTTTTGGTCCAATGCAAAGATTACAGCGACGGAGAGTTTCTAACGGTGTAATCTTTCGCTGAATTTTTTGGATCTACACTCATTTACGCGTTTAATTTTTTTTTTTTTTTTTTTGGGGGTGTAATAGACATTCTTGAGGAGCACCATGATTTAAATTAACAGGTTCATCGACAGTTGACCATTTTATCCGTAAAACACCGTGGGGCCTTCACGTTGGAGACAAATGTGAACAAAAATATCAAATAGTAGTGGCTGCAGAGCCTAAAACCCACGATTAACAATCTGAGGAGTAATAAGCAGTGCAACGTGAAGGAGCTAAGGGTATAATTCAGGACTTTACTTGAGATCTACTTGACTTGACTCAAACTTGGAAAGTCCTCCAGGTTCAAGAACCAAATTACTGCAGATTTCTCAGGGAAGTTTCAAACAATGTTCAAATAAGCTTTAGTCACGAATTCGCAATGCAGAGACGCCTGCCTCGGAAGTTCAGAAACTGTTCAATAGCTATGCTAAAAAAAAAACGCAGGTGTATTTTAATAGTTCGTTATATTGCATTGGTGCAACTATTGGTTGCATTAAATTCATGGAAAGAGATGCAATCAAACACTTTGTATACAGAGATAGAGACGTTGGCGTAGAATGAACTTGAGAGGAGAGAAGAAGCTACAAGTTATAAAAGGTGACTTTAACGATGGAGTAAGATGGATGCAGTATTATCTTTATATTGGTCCAAGTGCTAGCAAGGTGTTTGAGTCCTCAAGATAAGGTGTTAACTTATTTTTTTTTTTTCTTTAATCGTTGTTCTCCCGTTTTTTGATACAATCTTAGGTAATAAAACTTTCCTCCAATCTAGTTTTTTCCCTTCTTTATTTCTTTTCTTTTTCTTAAACTGACGTATTATTGTAAACTTTTCTAGCCTGAACAAAGGAAACGTCCCCGTTCACCGGAGTCTATGCAATCTAACTACGTCACCATTCACCCCTTTTGAGGCCATACAGAAGATCTGATTCACAGGTTTATACAACACAACCGACAGTTCGATATTTTCCATGGATTTGAATTGACTATAGATAAAGAGTTCGTTGCTTGGATTGAACGCATTGAACGTTGAACAGAGTGGATGGACCAACGAGCAACCGCGGAATCGGTTGCATCAAGAAACTATTCTCTTCCATTTTTATGACTTGGTTCAACACCGCACCGCTCATTCGTGCAGTAATTAGTGAATCCCGAGCACGCAGTAGAACTGAGAGGGTAAGCGATGAAATTGGACGCTAGAATCGTAAGAGAAAAAAATTCGAGAAGTGTGAGTTGCATCAAAGTCAGATTTAATGGCCAAATCTTGTTTTTGAAGTTCTTCACAAAGAGATTGTAGAAGAAGACTGGCCTATGCTATCTCTTTGCACGGGGAAAAAGTGAAGCCGGTTATGGCACGGGCTGATGGGCAGGGCACTTCCCCGCGCGGGGGTATGGATCAATTTAACATTAGCACTTACGGAGCCTCGCTCCTCAAACCTATTTTAGTCAATTATTTTTGTGAATAACGGTATCGGGTCTCACATATGTTATGCAGTATATTATGATATACATTTAATCCGAAAATTGGGATCAATCTAAGGCGTCAGTTTTTTTTTAAAAATCGAAGTTAACGATCGCTCGGTCATTGTTTACTTTCGCACCCATAACCTCTCTGGCGTACTTTCAATCGTACATATCTAGCGGATAAATAAACCGAAACTTCCGTTTAAGTTCGTCAACTTCAACTTTGACATATGCTGCATATCATATCTAAGTAATTTTGAAAACTAAAAATAATAAACATTCTTTTGAAACAATTTTATGTCTCGGATCCATGAGCCGCAATGTTAATTTGGTCCATACCCCCGAGCGGGGAAGCCCAGCCAATGACAGTAACCGGCTTCAAATCTCGCCGCTAGGGGCCAGTCTTCTTCTACATACATGTATGCATTTGAGTTCTTCAGGACGAAAGGGTTACGAAGAAAAAGAAGAAGGGGGGGGGGGAGTTGAGAAACATATTTAGACAACAAAGACTGAGCCCCAATTCTCCTATACAGCGCTGAAAGAGTATTCTTATCAATATCACTACACTTAAGGGTCAGTTACACTCAAGCTCTGCGCTATAATGGGTTTGTTGCAAACGTTTACGCTACGGCGTAATGGAGGGTCAAAACCTACGCAAAATCTCGTAAAAATCACGGCGAGGGCTTAAAAATTCTCAAAATCTAATCATGAACCCACAAAAGGTATTATAAGATAAATTAAAGACGACGGATCAAATAAGAGGGTCACAATGGGGATGGAAAATTCCCATCTAATGGGGAAGTTGCAAGAGTCTGAAATATTGTGTTTTTCATAAAGGAAAGGATGTGATAACACTTAATGAGTGAGAACGATGGTGCCTTTGTTTTTTTCCTAAGTGTCCCGGTTTTGGAGATACACACGTCCACACGTCACGTGTAAAGTTGTAAAAAATTGTGTGCGGCGACGTCACTACGCGGGACTCTCATTTAAGAAAATGTATTTTGGGCCGAAATATCATCTTCGGAACAATGTGACTTAATTCGAAACCAAAGGTATCTTCGTTCTCAGCTCATCAAGTACTTTTAAGCGTGCCGTATATACCGGGTGTCCGGTAAGTCCCGGAACGGCTGCGCCATTTCTTTATTTACGCAGATAAAAAAACCAAACTTTGGGAATGTTCCTAGATAAATAAAAACTACTTTTAGGGGGGGTCAAAATTTTGGTCGCCCCTCCCGGGGGGGCGGGGGCGCCCCTAACTTTTTTTTTTCAAATGGCAACCCCTATCTTGTGATACCTCATTCGAAAGAGGGTAAAAAACTGAGCATTTTGGCGCAAACCGCATGTCGATATCTCTTTTAGTATTCGAGATATCGAACTTCAAAATCTATGGAAACCCATTTTAAAAAAATCATAACTCTTATTCAGAAAGTCGCTATTTAATAAACTAGGGGTCTAAACTACTCTACATAACAAGCTCTTTCCAGGGAAAAACACCTCTGCCCAAAAAAATTAACTTACAGTTATCGTTTTTTTTCCCGCCAAAATTTTTTAAAAAATTTTGGCGGGAAAAAAAACGATAACTGTAAGTTAATTTTTTTGGGCAGAGGTGTTTTTCCCTGGAAAGAGCTTGTTATGTAGAGTAGTTTAGACCCCTAGTTTATTAAATAGCGACTTTCTGAATAAGAGTTATGATTTTTTTAAAATGGGTTTCCATAGATTTTGAAGTTCGATATCTCGAATACTAAAAGAGATATCGACATGCGGTTTGCGCCAAAATGCTCAGTTTTTTACCCTCTTTCGAATGAGGTATCACAAGATAGGGGTTGCCATTTGAAAAAAAAAAGTTAGGGGCGCCCCCGCCCCCCCGGGAGGGGCGACCAAAATTTTGACCCCCCCTAAAAGTAGTTTTTATTTATCTAGGAACATTCCCAAAGTTTGGTTTTTTTATCTGCGTAAATAAAGAAATGGCACAGCCGTTCCGGGACTTACCGGACACCCTGTATACGGTACGCTTTTTGTTTTCATTTTCATATCTAATATATAGGTTGCATGCTTTGCTTATGGCAAAACCTTGGCGGGAAAGGTTTGAAAAATTAAAAACGTGTTTTCTTAAAACTGGTTTCATTAATCGTTAATTTATTGCTGCAATCCAGGAGGTCTCGGCGTCTATTTTCTTAAAATTGTAAAGTTTTGGTATTGCTGTTAATTTCAATAAGTTATTAAGCGTCAAAGTCGAATTCCTTTGAACGAGAATTCCATACAGGTCCAGCAACCTAAGTCATTTGTGCCAACCTATGAGTCAAAATTCCAAGGCAGGAGGGGGGTGGAAACATCCTTCACAGAAACCCTCTTTGCCCCTCGGTTTTGGGCTCCACCGGTCACGAGATTTCTTCACGGTTCATTAAGCGGAGAGATTTGTGAATGTGTGGGAGAGAGAGGGTGTTAGAGAGGCTTTGTGTCTCGGATCTCGGAGGGTCTGAGGACTCATAAAAGTGTCAACATCAGTTTGACGACGGTATCGAAAAGAAGTGACGGCGAGGTATTGTTGAAGAGCGGGGGGGGGGGGGGTATAGAAAAGAGAGGGGCTCATTCATATCCTTTAGTAGACCTGTTTAGTGATGACGTCACCATCAAAATAGGTTCCAAACAAATGCTCTATCTCGCTAACTCTCGTTGATTTACCTATAAGAAATCAGATCCAAATTTTCGAACGCATATTCATGCTAGTTAAAGCACAGTTTTCTCAAATTTTATTGCACCATTAGATTCCACGTACCTTAAAGTATTTTTCACTCTAACATAATTCCTAAAAGATCACAAGCGAATTTACAATCACAGTTATACCGAAAGATGTTCTACGTTTTGTCCTCGTCTTACTCACGGTCTCTTATGGGAGTATCACCGCCATGACACTCAATCATTCTAACTTCTCTTCGTATCGAAGCTATTGTTCGAGGTATAACACATGTCGTGATGGTGCTGATGAGCCTATATCCTAGAATGTTGTGCTCATAAGAAACTGTGAGTGTGACAAAGACAAAACATAGGACTTTCTTCGATATAGCTGTGATTGTGCATTGTTGCGCGATGTTTCAAAAAGTTTGTGGTAGCGAGCTCACATTTTATCACTGAGAAAAAAGTGGCTGTTAAAACTGTAAGAATAGAACCATAGATGTGTTTCGTCTTATTTCAATCATAAGACCTATCGTTGTTATAGTCAGCGCTCTTGAATCTACACGAATACCGATTGTCTCTATAAAATTTCGATTATTTTTATGGGAAATAAAGCGCGGGAATATATATCATATCGGAAAATTCATTGAAACAATCGGAAATTTTTATAAGGGACGTGAAATCCAATGTTGTGATAAACACAACTGGTGCAAAGAACATGTTGTTTACTAGCACTTGTATTTGAACATTTGAATCGTGTTTCAGATGGGAAAACCCACGAGAGCGAGTGAGACGGAGCCTTTTTTTGGAACCAATTATTTTCATGACGTCACACTAAACAGGTCTTGGTCATTGGAAACATTTGAAATTCTGGGGGATCGGCAAATTGAAAACCCCTTAATGAGCGTCTATGCAATCAAGGGATTTTTGAGGAAATTTTGGGCGTTTTGTTGAAAAAAAGGTTTTTAAAATCCAGAACAAAGGGAGGGGGTTAAAATTCAAATTAATAGCTCTAAAAAGTGAGAGGGGCTGTCGCGTGTCTTCCACCCCTGGACAGCCTCCTCCCTGCGGCTATGGCATTGACTCTGGAATAACTTATTTACCTATCCTAAAACGTTTCTCGCGTGTACAGTATTTTTTACTGGAAGCCTCTTCAAATTTTGAAAATTATAGGTCCATATGAAACTTTGCTTTTCCAAAACGGAAAATGATATCGACCCACGGCAACAGAAAAAAAAATCATATTACAATGCGTTATAGGCTTAGTTTTAACTGTAAACTTTTGATACTTTTCAACAAAATAAATGGGGAGAGGGGGAATTAAAATCCACAAACGTCTTAAACCTCCACACCTACTATAATCTATACCCCTAGAATGCTTCACGTGTAAAGGGCACCTGAAATGGTTAGTTCTGTATATTAAAGGATTATTTTTTCATGAATTCGCAAGTGTTCCATTTATACATATTACATATCTACATCGTGACAATCGCAACAAGTGCTGACAGCACCTAAAACGGAAAAAAGAAGAAAAAAACTGTTTATTATTTAGAATCACGGCTTTTCCGAATATGACACTTTTTGACTTCAAAAGAACGCAACCTCATTTTTGATCCCTGAACAAGCTGTTTAAAAGGTGGAGGGATTTAGAAATATCTACTGTCTATACTTCATGTGGGTAAAAAAGATCGAGCCTTATCAAATAATTTTCTCTTTTCAGCTTTCAATGGGTTTGTTGCAAACTTTTGCTACAGCGCTATAGAGTTTTGATTTTTATGTAAAATCGCCTGAAAATTACATTGGCGGCATCAAATAGTCATAAAATCCATTAATAAACCCACAAAACGCATTATAAAGAAAGCCAAAATGGCAGTCGTAAAGCCGAACAATCTCTGCACGCGCATACGACGAACATCAAAGATAGGCGATCCATTTCCCCCTTTTTCGTTGAAAGGGGGGGGGGAGGGGAAGAAAATATCTCTACAGTCAAACTGTGATTTTAAAAATTTGCATGGTCAAGATGTTGTGCTCTGTGAAGGGTGGCGGGGGGGGGGGAGCAAAATATCAAGAATATAGGGTGTTTCAAAACTTAAGTGCCAAACTTATGGAGTGTATTTTTGGGGTCAACACATATATAAGGCTTTATTTTCCTACACGAATATGTGCTGCAAATGTTTCTCTTCTGAGCTAGAGCCCTCCAAAGTTTTGAAAACAAAAATCAAAAAACGAACACAAAAAACAACGCCTTTGACTCATCTCCTTATAGATACATCTGATCTTTTATTTTTTTCATCATTTCTCACCAAATCAGCTCAATTGGACAGCACTTGTCACAAAAGAACTGAGTGACATTTTTGATAAAATTGAGTTATTGATTGATAGACCTAGCAATACTCAATCTCGAAGCAACAAGTGCTTCTTCTAATAACAACTACTTCCTCATTGAAGCCTCATTGAAGTCATTGTCCATGTGATGAAATAAAATGAGAACTTGGTTCCTTTTTCTTAAACCTTAATCCGAGTCACGTAAGGAACCAACTCCGACTTGGTTCCTTTTATAGAATTGGGAACGGACTTAAGTCCGGATTAACAGATTTTAAAATAATCAACAGTGTAAACCAACTCTGCCGTTTGGTTTCTCTTAGAGACTCGTTTTTCGTGATTATGCCAAACAAAAAGAAGAAAGGAACCAAGTCACTTTAAACGCTAAAAATTAAGTAGGTACCTTTCCTGCATAGGAAATTCCACTTTTCCGGTGTTGAAAAGCAAAAACATAACACGGTAGTTGAATGAAATCAAAACGTAAGTAATTCCGCGTTTTTTGTTTAAATGCTAGCTCTTCAACTTTGGACTCAATTTTCTCGAGATCAGCTCCATGTCACATGGTTCCTCTTTGATGAATTATCATTGCTAGCAAAAGCATTAAAGCTGTTCAGACTTTAGTGGCACGCTTTTCCAACACCTGCGTGTTGGAATTTTCCCTGCTTGTTTTTTTTTTTTTTTTTTTTTTTTTTTTTTTTTTTTTTTTTTTTTTTTTTTTTTTAAATATAAAAAACACCCTTGCAGCTGCCCCATTGCAGGTTTCTCAACGATTAATCACTAATCTCAGCACAGAAAGTTGCGATTAGATGAGACTCCCTCCTTTTGATTCGCTTATTTGACCGCCATCTTGGAATTTTGTTGAACTTATTTATAGAGTTTGTGAGTCAAATTTGGAACTATTTAATTCTCCCAACGTTACGTTCAAGTCTTGAACTTAACGTTGGGAGACTTAAAAAGTGAACTTCGAGTGAGTTTACACTAAAATAGACCCTCTCTAAAGCTGCAGCAAAAGTTTGCAACGGAGCCATTACTTCGATATTACTGTTCTTTTCTAAGAAATACCTTCAGAAAAAAGCAAAGGGAGAGAGCATGGATCGATTGACATAACACAGGATCAATCGACTGAGTAAATGATAAGCAGGTCTTGAATGCAGGTTAGAAACGAAAATATTTTACACGCGTCATGCGATGTTGTTAAAAAACGAATGGGCTTCTTACCTAAACAGAACACTTGGCGTTAATGATCTGAAACAAACAAAAAGAACAATTATATTTCAGAGAGTCATTTCAATGGCATCAAACGAAAACACCTTTGAGGAGGGGGAGGAGGGGGGGGGGCTCTGTACACTAGAAAGAGATGAGAATACATAGGAGTCACGGTAGAGTGAGTGAGATAGTTTGGAACGCTACGCGAGTTTTATCACAACCGATTGCGACCGATGAATGCATTGTTGTGATTGTTAGCTAACCGTTGACTTCGCACTAAAACCGTCTATTTTGTGGAGCCTCCGAAAGTATAAAGTCGACTCTGTAGTCTCTGACGCCCTACGTGAATGGCTGGTGTTTAACTATGCCATAATTCAGAGACGAATTCACGGGTTTTCCATTTGAATTGATGTACCAGTCTCATGAGTTTACAACGAAGTTAATGCTTCTGTCAAGTGTTTCGAATCATGACTTTATACACTGACGGTCATTTCTGCAACCGAGCTACACTCACACGAATGAGACGAAAATATACTCGACCAACGGAGTCGCCGATTATTATATTCGAGAGCAAGCACACGTACACAAGCAATAGAAAATGAGTGGTCAGTGCTCACTAATGACATCTCCGTGCTTGGAAAGAAAATACGGTCCCCTACTTAAGACTTTAATTTTTCATCGTTGTACTTGAGCCTGATACGACTCATCTCTGAATTACGTTTGCACAGTCCACGCTACTACGGATCGTCATTCATTAGGTAAAAAATCGAGCATCTGTGATGTGATTAGTGTCAGAAGAGCAGTATTTCCGGAGTCAGGGGAAAAAAGAAGAAGGAACGACTCACTAACTTAATGTACCGTTCAACTTTGTACTAGAGGGGCAAAAAGAAGAAAAAATAAATAACAGTGTTCAGCAAGTGACCCACAAAGACGAAACGAAAGTAGTTACACTGAAATCTCTTGGTTTGGTCGATTCTCCCCCACAGAAAACGGAAACAAGGAAAGCAAATTGAAAAAAAAAAAAAAAAAAAAAAAAAAGGAAGAAAGCTCCGGTATTAGAGCACTGTAAAAATTATGTTCCGATTTCGTGAATTAGCTTTGATTCAAATTCGGTTTCCATACCACCATCACGAACTAGTTCGCGCAAAGTTGCCGTTGTTTCCGCCGGATATAAATTTACAGTTAATCTTTTTTCACTCCCCCCCCCCCGGGGGAGGGAAGAACCATCCGTATTCCGCGAAGGATGAGAAAAATGCATATTAAAGAAGCCCTCCCCCATCCAACTTTTTCCATCGTCGAGTTAGAAATGCGGTTTGTGGTAAACGAAGAAACTAATCTGATGAAGAAATTATGACTCAACTCCCGAATTTTAAGGCGCGTTGGGTCAGAGTGTTAATTTGTTAATTAGGTATCATGTTGGGTATCTTGTTTTGAATATTTTTAACCTTTAAGAATAACTTATAGAGAAACTTGGTTTATGATCGCCCCACAATGTACGGAAGTTATCGTGGAGTGAGTGCATTTTTTTCGTTTCCTTATTTTATCCATACAGGGTGTTAGTAAAAATATGTTCCACTCAAGTTATCTTGGAAACGGTTACTAATTTCGAAAATTGCTAAAACACGAGCTAAATTATTTCGAGGGGGACACCTTCTCAGGGGGTCACCGATTTTAGGACCCGCCCTGAGGGGCCCCTGGGGGGAACCACCGCCCCCCCCTAAATTTACGACTCTAAGAGTGAATTAAAAATATTCTTTGTGTGAGTGCAAATAAAGTTGTTTTTTTGTTTTATTTTTGTTTTTTCCTTAAAATTCATAAGAATTGCAGCTGTATAATGCAGTAGTTAAAGACCCATTCGCCAAATGCATCAGGAACTTTATGTAAATGGAGCATAGAATAAAGATTGTTTCGTAATAGAAGCGTCACTGCCATAAGGCTCTGCATAAACTCCTTTCGTTGACCTTGATCAAATAAGCCGGTCCGCTAACCAGTTAAGTGAGCGATTGAGTTGGACGATCGACTTCAGCAGCATTATCCGAGCTTTTGACAGCTTTTAAATTACTATGCTTTATGATGGACTGTGAGAGCATAGAATAATAATAATAACCTCACAAAAGAAGTGTTACTGACATAAGGCTACCTTTGAAACTCCATTTGATGCATGGACCTTAATAAAAAATAACCTGGACCGCGAAGATAATGATTTTTACGCCTTAACGACAAAGTATGTGTCCGGCTGTTATGAACGTAAAACCAGGTTTTCGCATCATAAGATACCTCTTTCTCACACCTACCGCGATAATTTCCATGTATTTTGACCCGCTGATTTCAAATTCGGCCTTCGTTTTTACTCAAAACTCATACTTTTTCCAGAATTTCGAATTTTTTGCTAAGAAGACGTAATTTCAAATTTACGTAAAATCTAGGCCAGTTTAAGGAATTCTGATAGCATTTTTGAAATCAGCGTCTCAAAATACATGAGATAGCGATGATGAAGTGAAATTGTAGGCGTAGAATCATGTTAAAACATTAAAATTTAGTCAAATTAACACTGATGGATGGTGAATGTCGCGGACACATTATGTCGTTTTTGATGCTAAAGGGGTGTCTCCACCTGCGAATTTAAAAGCGCGAATAAACTGGTTGAGCCAATGAGCTGCCTTGAAGTCGATAGGTCGAGTCCGATGTATCGACAACGAAGAAGCCTATTGGCTCAGGCGGTCAATTCGCGCTTTTAAATTCGCAGGTGGAGACACCCCTTTACTTGAAGATAATAAGCCTATTGCAGCGTTGCTCGGTGGTGGATGATGTTGCTGAATGGAAAGGTTACAGAAATTGAGACAGCCTTCCAAACATAATCTTTTCTAGACCATTCAAGGTCAACGAGTGCCGACTAAAACAACGGCGATAGTGACGCTTCCATTACGAAGTAATCTTTATTCTATGCTATGGTGGAGTGATAGTGAATTAGTTCACGGTATCGCGGGCAACTATGTAACAGCAACACGGTTTAGTCTACCTCACGAATTAAATGAATGAATCCCGAAGAGGACCGAGGAAATTACGCCTCAATTACTCAAAATTAGACACAAAACCTAAATCCATGCGCAATAAATGCACCGTTCATTCAATCGGTCAGTCGGTAAAAATGACCACGCTGAGCCGGGTAAGCCGCAATGGTGCCGTGAAAAAAAAAAGAAGAAAACTATACCAGAGGGGAACAAAAAGTAGGTGAAGATAAACACAACACGCGGTATAAAGGAGTTTTAATCGTATATGATACACGCTGATATGACGAAACATTGTCAGATTGTGCTTTAAATTCGCCCAAAACCTATTTTTACGTGATGTTAGCCGTACAAGTTAGATACATTCGAAAGATACTTGAATAATCGATTATAGAGGCTGTTGTTACTTAGCAAGTTGATCGCGATTACTAGACAGTTACCTACTTAGGTTTTTAAGTCCAAGGTAGAGGTCATTTCAGAAGTTTGCCGTCCTTTTCCGCCTGTCAAACCCTAGCCCCCAAATGCCAAAAACCGTTCCGGGTTGTGCCTTTCGCAAGGCTTTACCATTATGTGCCCATTGGGTCGTTAACGACCCACTTGTAATGGTTTTTTTTGGGACCAAATTACAGTAAATTTAGGCCAATTTTACTTAGAAATCAATGTTGTGATCTTTCAGTAAGTACCTATAATTTAGCTGCACCAGAAAATTTCACAATTTTCAAATTTTAAATTTTTCTTAACTCTAAGATGGTGTTTTTTGAGAAAAACACCAAAAAACAACCAACATGTTCAAATAAAGTTGGGCATACATGGGTTAATGGCACGGTTACCCTTGCAAGAGGCCAATACTGCTCTACCTAAAGCTCAACTTTGATTGAAGTTCTTGATTCCGTAAATGTTCAATGATTTACAAAACGGTGCAACACAATACAAAAAAAATATTCTGATCTGCGCAATTTTGTGGTGTCATGGATCATTTTGAGCGCATGGCCAAAACTCATGTTCTAAAGTTTTATGTCATTATTGTCATTCACTGCGAAGAACAATGCCTAAATTCTGGTAATATTACCAGAAGCACATACCGACACTGGATCTGGTACTATCACTTTCAATTTTTTTCAATGTTTGTTGGTCTTTCCTCTTTCTCCTATTCTCCCACCCCCTCGGATTCAATTAGTAATGGTTTTGCCTTAACTTTACAGGGATCTAATTAATCGGTGGCGTTTCGTATGCTTTTATTTCAAATTACGTATTACGTAATTTTTCGTATTACGTCGCGAACAATTGCAACTTCTATTGGAAACAACGGGGAAATGTCAAAATGAGAATTTCGACCAGGGTACTCTCTTTTGAAAGTCATAGTACTTTGTTTTTAAATATTGTTTTATCTATTTTCGTATTTTCTTTTATTTTGGGGCATTATTGTCCTTGTATGGGGCTCTTGCAAGTTGCAAACTTTTGCTATAAGCAAATAAATAATCCAATCTTAAGTAAAGACCAGCAAAAATCACACAAAGAAAGTCTAAAATTCAGCAACAATCTCACATAACTGCTATAACGGCAAGATGGTAATGGCGGTTCGACGCAGGTATCATGAGAGATTCCTGTCTATTATGTCACTTTCACTGTGGAAACACAGAAATATGTCTCAAATTAGATATAG
This sequence comes from Trialeurodes vaporariorum, assembly GCA_011764245.1. Classification (NCBI taxonomy): domain Eukaryota; kingdom Metazoa; phylum Arthropoda; class Insecta; order Hemiptera; family Aleyrodidae; genus Trialeurodes; species Trialeurodes vaporariorum. The sequence continues at coordinate 12,504,648 of VMOF01000220.1, forward strand.
GGATCTACCATGATAACTGAGTCGAGCCGCCATTAAGTCCGATTCTGAGTGTGAATTTCGTGATTTGCCAGTGTACTCATCGTCATTTTTACAGGTTTTTATGCAAGAATCAACTTTTCAATCCCCTATGGCAATAGTTTGCAAGAGCCCCATTGCCAATAAATAAATGCACTAAAATTTTTGATGCTGCCACTATTGGCAACCACGGTTACAATTTAGGCCGTGATTTGGGCTCTATAGTCTATACCTCGGCGGTGTGGCCGAGTAGGCACGTTTTGTGTCGGTAAACGTAGCAAGCAGCGGGTGTTCCGTTCTTGCGCCGCGGCAACGTGCTTCGTCGCGCTTTTCTAAACGCCACAGCAGCACCGCACAGCACAGTATTCGAGGTTCAAGCCAGGGTTGCTAAATTGTGCAGGAATCCCTTAAAACTCCTCCATTTAGACTGACTAAAGTGAAGCTCTTCTTGTAAAGTCCGGCAACCACGCCTTCGACCACCACTCTTTTAAAAAAAAAAAAAAAAAAAAAAAAAAAAAAAAAGATTCGCCCACTCTCTTTCTCGATTCTCCCTCAACTTTTGAAATGGCGTATTTAGATCTTAACACAAAACCGACGGCGTCGCTTGCACTCAGGCAACGTTGCATTTTTTCCATTTAAACCCTTGTTGAATATCGATCCGAGGGAGTGCAATTGACACCTCAAGAAGTTTGACTTTTTTCGCGGGTTTGAATGAACAAAATGCAAAACGTTGACAAATTATACGAGGAAACAACCAAAGTATGGGTTCATAAAATTGCAGATGCGTTATCCTCTAGATTTTAACCAAAATACATTTTACAGGTACTGATTTGATTTTAATTGTGAGATAATCAAGATTTGATGTTTTTATCTGTAATAAGACAGTGGTGGGTAGAGAGGAGGGGAAGATCTCGGAACTATCCAGTGGCGTAGCTTGCAGTTTGGCGACGTTGCAGTTTGTCCATTTAAACACATCAAAAAGATCGAAGTACTGGGTGTTCGGTGAACACCTTTGCATTCGACCTTTTATATGGGTTTAAATTGACACATTGCAGCATTGCCAAATTGCACGCTACGCCACTGGAGCTATCCTTTCACTCTCTCACATGCATAAAGCGCAATGTTAACTTTGTCAGTTCGATTCACCCAAAACCCCCCTCCTCCCCCAGGGTGAAAATTCACCCTATAACACAGACCAATGCTAATTTTGACCCAAAATCTAGCAACGCTGTCCCTCCGCAAAACTATCAGGATGAGAGAAATCAATCGGTTGAAATCAGGAATCAGTTGGAGGAGGAGCGCATCCGTGCGGGCGGGCGACCGATGGCATCGATGCAATCAGATGAGATGACGGGGTGGCTGTTGCTGGGGGAGTTGATCTATGTATACGTCGATGCTTGCTGTACCTACCCAGAACCCAGGAAGGACGCGTTCCGGAATCCTTAGCGGAACGTCGCGTCGCGTCATAGCGTTTGGTTTGGTTAGGAGGAATCATGTTTTGTGTCGGCCGGAGGTCTAGCGGTGTTTTATTTCCGCTGGACCGCTATAGTGCTGTGGAGGAGTCATCAGACACAATTAGCGGCGTTTTCCACCGACAATTTATTGCCCCCCCCCTTTCCTCTCTCCCACATGACTCCTTTCCTTTCCTTTCCCTGAACACTGCTGTTGGATCGAGTGACGTCTAGAATCTGGGCGCCTTAAAAGTTTCAATTCTGCAACATGCACAGCTTTGTGAGGGGCAAACGGGGCCGGTCCCGCCAGAATGGAAGTTGATTTCGTAGATTCTTGCTTTAAGTAGACTGAAAAGCGGCCGGAAACGTTTACGAGCTATCTATGTTGTGACCAGAGTTGGGCAAATGGGGGTGGTAATCGATTACACGATTACCAAGTAATCTTAAGGGGTGTCTCCACCTGCGAATTTAAAAGCGCGAATAAACTGATTGAGCCAATGAGCTTCTTTGTTGTCGATACATCGGACTCGACCTATCGACTTCAAGGCAGCTCATTTTATTCGCGCTATTAAATTCGCAGGTGGAGACACCCCTTTAATCGTTGTTTTTTCTGATTTTGATTTTATGGTAACCAGGGCTGATTTTTTATAAGCCACCCATCATATTATTTGCAGAAGAATTAGATATATCCGAAAAGACCCTTAAGTTCACTATTTATCTGTGAAGAAAACATTTAATTATCATCCAAAGGTTTGACGATTAACGATTACCCAGTAATCGTGTAATCGATTATACACTCCTATTTGCCCAACTCTGGTTGTGGTGTGGGTGCAGTGGATGAGACTATAGTATAGGATTTGAAGGGGCTCCTTAGTATACTGAGCGTGCAATTCAGAGACTGTTTTAAAAACCTCCTTGAGATTTCCCCATGTAGCATATGTATAAAGATATGAGAACCCACAGATATTGTGATTTGGAGACACGTTTTCAAGGGTGGATTGCAAACTAAGGCCTATGGTTCCTGAGTGCACCTTCCTTGATTTTGAAAAAACTCGAAGGTTAAGTTGAAAAATATACCTAAGATTTACAAGTTCAAGTTTAGCTCAAAAGCATTGTTGCACAGTAACTCTGTACTATTTAGCCAGAATCCTAGTGCATGCGGGTTAGGATAAACTCTAGGAGTACGTTTATCTTGGCTAACTCAATTTTCTCAGGGAGGAGGGGGAAGACTTGGATCCCTTATACTCTAAACGCCTCATTTGATGCAAATGTCTTCCGCGTCACCGATGCTATTCGGAACTCATCAATAAAAAATGATGATAAACCGTGCCAAAGGTATACCAATAGCTTCCGAAGTTTTGTTCCGATCCGAAGCTTCCTAAGCGGTTGAAATTATATTTTCCGTGTATAACTTTACTAGTATTGAATGATTTTTATCTCTTTTTTTCTTTTATGTTTACAGAAAATTATATGTATAAATGATGAAGCCATCAAATTAATGAATTTTGAATCCCTCCAAAAATTCATTCCTGCTGGAATGGGTCTGTTACAAACTTTCGCTACAACGATTAAGAGAGTTTAAAATAACGGAGAGTAAAATCGCCTGAAAAGTCCATTGATGGCATCAGAAAGTCATAAAATGCAACAATAAACTCACAAGAGGCGTTTAATGAAATCCAAGATGGCGGATGAATATCGCGCAATTTGTATGTATGCACCACGAACATCCAAGGATAGCCAACCTCACAATGTCAATCACAACCAATCACAACGAAAACAAACACATAACTTCTACCTTCAATGAGGATGTCAAAGTTGGCTGTCCTTGGATGCTCGTGGTGCATGCATACAAATTGCTCGATATTTATCCGCCATCTTGGATTTCCTTAAACGCCTCTTGTGAGTTAATTATTGCATTTTATGACTTTCTGATGCAACCAATAGACTTTTCAGTCGATTTTACAGAAGATTATACACTCTTAATCGTTGCAGCAAAAGTTTGCAACAGACCCATTAACGTTCAATGAGACACACGGAAAAAAAGATTAGTGAAATTAACCATACGATAGCTGATTTTGGCACCTGCTAGATGTTATGGTAAACTTGACCAGAAGTATGGTACATTTACCGATACTTTGAGTAAATTCGACATGCAATCAGGTAACATCACCCCAGTACCTAGTCAAACATAGTATACTTCTGGATAACATTACCATAACATCTAGCAGGTGCCAAAATCAGCTATCGTATGGTTAATTTCACCGTAGTTTTTTTTTCCGTGCAGTTGCAAGGGTCTGAAATGTTGCGTTTTTTATGAAGAAAATGAAAGTACTTGATGAGCTCAGAACAAAAGATGTCTTCGGTTTCTAATTTAGTCCCATTGTTCCGGAGATGAGATTTTAACCCAAAATACATTGTTTTAAATGGGAATTCCGCGTAGTGACGTCACTTCACACACGATTTTCTACAACTTTACACGAGTGTATCTCCAAAACCGGGACACTTAGGAAGAAACCAAAGGCACCATTGTTCTCAGCTCACCAAGTACTATGATTTTCTTAATAAAAAACACAAGATTTCAGACCCTTGCAACTGCCCCATTGCCAAGGATGATAAACCGTGCCAAAAGTAAGTATACCAATGCTTCGGAAGTTTTGATCCAATCCAGAGCTTCCGCAGCGGTCGAAATTATCGTTTCCGTGTATAACTTTACTAGTTTCTTCCATAACTGAAAATCAGTAGCGTAGCGTGCAATTTGGCAACGGTGCACTGTGTGCATTTAAACCCATGTAAAAGGTCGAATGTGAAGGTGTTTACCGAACACCCAATACTTCGATCTTTTTCATGTGTTTGAATGGACGAATTACAACGTTGTCAAAATGCACGCTACGCCACTGCTGAAAATGAACGGTAACTGGAATGGAGAAATTCCTACTCACACCGTTTCTGTGATCATTGTGAGTCAGAAGCTTATAGCAAAGCAAACCGGGCGGCCGCGGTTGTGGCGCAGAACGCTGCTGAGTGTGCATGAATTCTTGTGGTTTTGCGTTTTTCGGCAGAAACGGGAATATTAGAGTAAGGCTCGATGAAAGACGTTTGCGGTGAATGAACTTGGAAAAAAAAGTGCATTCTGACCATAAATTCGGATCCGTTATTTATCCGATGATTATTCCTCATTTATTCGCGTGTAGTGGAGGAAAAAAGTAATACCAAAGATTATAAAGTCTGAACCTGCTTGTAGGTCATGGTAAGGAATAATTCACAGAATTTACGTAAGAAGATTTAAGTTCATTAGAGGCGGAATTTGTTTAAAAATCTATCGATATTCCCTCAGGATTTTTGAGATGCTCTAAATCTTGAATGATTAAACCTGGGAACGCGGAAGCACCTCAACTTCAGAGGTGAACGATTTTGCAGACATTCGTTAGCAAACTGCAAATTCGCTGGCAATTCACCATAAACCACAATTCTAACTCTTCAATATAGATACTCTTCCCCCCCTCCCTTCGAGAAAAGGTTTATCAAATAGATTTTTAGCCGCCTCAGTTTTTAGACCCACGAACTTTCCATGCTTATAAGATTGTGCGCAAAATATCCAGAGCTGGGCTTCAAAACGAGGCAGTTTCCAACTTCTACTACAGACGATAAAAAAGAGCTTTTCAGACAAAACAACTTGCAAAAATAACGAGGACAGCACTAGAAACTTAGAAAATCCACTCTTAAACTCATACGATGCTTTTATAAACACGATTGTAATGGCGGCATTGCGCACGAACCATAGAAAACTCCTATTTGAAAATATTGATCCAGCAATTAGTCCTGTTACTGCAGTGGAGTTAGAAACAAATAGAGACACAGTATGCTATGCTTCTCGCGTTACAAAAGTGAGGAAAGTAAAATTGGTTAATTTTTTTCGGGGGATCAACGAAACAACAGCCAACAGTCACCTACTGTTGAGTATGGTGAACATCACTCCAATCGAAATCTGCTTGGAATTCGCTTCGAAGTCAAAATTTCAACTGAGCCGCTCATTCCAGAAACCAAGTAGTCCAACAAACTGAATTACAGGAAAAATAAAAAATCTGTATACAGCCAAAAAGGTTCTAAAAAGTTACAACTTGTTTTCCTATTTCGTAAGACCACGCATCAGAAGAATAACTGTAACATTTTGTAATTTTCAAAACAAACTATTTGGCTTTGGTGGACTACTTTGGTCTCTATACAATTAGTAAATTCATGCAATTTTGAAATGAGTCGCTATATACCGTCATTCTGTCTAGAAAACAGCAATTTAAATCATGAAGAAAACCTAATCGAGCCCCGACCTTTGAGCTGGAGAAGACACCTGTCGAGCTTTGCGCTGGACCTCTTGTATTTGTCTGACTGGAGCCACCCATGACCATACATAAAGATCGATGTTTATTCATTTCTTTGGATCAAAAGTTTGAAAGAGAAGTATATTAAAGAGCTACTTTTAGACTCTGCTTTGACTACTATGACCGTCTGCAGGCAACCAAACTTGGAATTCTCAAGCTCCTTCCTTATTGTTAGCGATGAGATGCATAGGCAGATACAAAAAATTGTCTTCCTCTCTCTGGCCATTTGAATCCGTGTGTTAGAGAAGAATAGTGGAGGGCCCAGATGGGGACCATCAAGTGACTTTAGTCCTAATCTCCGTCCTTTTCTAACGCACGTATTCAAATAGGAGGAGAAAGAGATAGATATATTCCTGTATCCGCCCATGATGAGATGTATGGACGTAACTACACATAGAGACATCTATAGGTGCAATTCGCTCAGCTACTTCAAGACATGCTTGCTTATTTTTCGTCCACGGATCATGAGCTCTCTTGGATGTTTAATCAGATAACCATGGGCGGCCGAGGACTGCGACCGATACTCAAGAAGGGTTTATCCAGATTCTGGGTCAGAAGAAACGCGCGCGCCCGCCGTGTGTCAATTATCGATTATTGTCATCCGTCAACTCACGAGCACGCCAGCGCCGCCCGCCGCACTGTGGGACTATTGCACACTTTGGCTATAAAGCGATTTAACTGTCGATTCTGGTGTAAAAACCTCCAAAAATAACGATGGTAGCACAAAAAACTTTCAAAATCCACTGATAAACTCATTGAACGCTTTTATTTTTGCGAATCTAATGGTTGCATAGGGTAGTAATAAAGGGAATAAAGGGAAATTCCTATCTTAATTTCGTCACTCTCTCTATGCTGACAAGGATGATTCACAGAGTAATTAGTCGTCACAGAAGTGATCCACATCTGATGAATGGTACCGCAACACCTAGTGACACTGATGTCACATGAAAGTATCGTCTCTTATTGGCCACTTTTTGATGGAGTTACAGTATATTGTTAGATGGGAATCTCCCATTATTACTGCCCGAAGCTACCATTACGCTCGTGCATATTAAAAGCGTTTATTGAGTTTAGAAGAGGATTTTGGAAGTCTGTAGTGCTGCCATCGTTATTTTTGGAGGTTTTCACACCAGAATCGACTATACAATCGCTTAGAGGAAAAGTAAGTGCATAACAGCTCCACTTTCAGAGATCATAAAAAAAATGGCAAAAAATCATAAACAATCAAGTCTCATGAATTAATCATTTAAGCTTCCAGGACCAATTTTAATCACAGAGAATACTTTAACCCTTTAAGGGCCAGGTTAGTTCACAAGAAATCCACTCTTCCGCTTAGATAGAGAGGGTAGTTAACTGTTCCTACTCGAGGGAACTGGAATTGCCTATACGGTACATTGAAGGCGCATGAAGAAACCGTATCTTGTAAATGTTTTCATCGATAATCGCAATTTTCCGGAATTAAGACTGATACAATGTGTAATAGACTTGAGGATAAAAACGAGTACACTCGGGCTTGGTCCATAAAGGGTTAAACGAGTAATTTTAACTTATAAGCGTCACTGGAAAGTTTTAAATTCAGCTTAAAAACGTGGAAAACTATGATTATCGATTGTTTGTTTTCATTAATTTTTTGTCCACTTTTATTTCGATATCAGACCGTAGTGCGCCGTGGCAAGCAGCAGTTGAGTTCCACGCGCGCTCGTCCACCCGGCCAATGGTCATGTCTTTCGTGTCACCGTCACGGGGATCCAAGGATGGGTGGAGGGGGAGGGGGTCGCACAATTGGGACCGCTCACAAAGGTTGCCAGATTTTACTCATGCCCTTGCTTGCCGCTGAAAGATGAGGAAGATCCCGGTGAAAATGGCGGAATAATGAAATAGTCCCCGAATAGGAATTATGTTTAATATTGAAGCGGCCCAAGATTATACAGGGTGTAAAAAACTATGTATATAAATTTATTTTCAGGGCGTGTTTTAGAGGTAAAAATGATACTTTTTTATACATGAAAATTGGTCCGAAATTGTAGTCATTTCGAGTTACAGTGCTGCAAAGTTTTCGAAAATTCACGAGGGAGTTATGACAATTTTTCAATTTGTTTTTCGGAAAATTTGCAACACTGTAACTCGAAAAGACTACAATGGGTCTGTTGCAAACTTTTGCTACAACGATAAAGATTGTTTCATCGTATGTAAAATCGTCCGAAAAGTCCATTGGTGGCATCAGAAAATCATGAAATGCGATAATAAACTCACAAGAGACGTTCAATGAAATCCAAGATGGCGGTAAAATATCGAGCAATCTGTATGCATGCACCTTTAACATCCGATGATTGCCAACGTTGACAACCTCACAGCTTCAGAGGTTATGTGTTTATTTACGTTGTGATTGGGTGTGGTCGATATTGTGAGGTTGGCTATCCTTGGATGTTCGTGGTGCATGCATACAGGTTGCTCGATATTTTACCGCCATCTTGGATTTCATTAAACGTCTCTCGTGAGTTTCATACTGCATTTTATGACTTTCTGATGCAACCAATGGACTTTTCACGCAATTTTACAAGAGATTGAACACTCTATAGCGCTGTAGCAAAAGTTTGCAACAGACCCATTTTGGACCCATGTTTAAAGGGGGAAAAAATGATTATTTTTACCTCTAAAACACGCCCTGAAAATTAATGTCTACAGTTTTGTTACACCCTGTATAAAATGTGCCGTGGTGTTCGGAGCATCGTCAAACTTCATGTCCTCCTCTCAGAACAAAGATTTTGTTTGGTTTGAAAGTAAAATGAAAGGCGTTCAAAAGAAGACTCTGAAAGAAACTTTTCCTCGACCAAGATCTCGAAGGTAAGTTAAAGCTTATTTATTAACATTTGCGATGAAGTGAAACCCTCAACACAGGGAAAACCTTTGAACAGCATGGGCGAATCCAGCAATTTGGCAACCGTGAATTCATCTCATTTGAACGTATGAGAAACGATCGATTCAGGGGGCCACTGCCCTCGTACTAATCGATTGTTTCTCATGCATTCAAATGGAAATAAAAAGCAGTTGCCAGATTTCTGGATCCGCCTTTGTATGAACAGTGGGTCAAAGGCAAGTTACAACTAACTTACTTGGACACACCGCAACTCAACGCTTGATATTATAGCTCTGAAGTATCGAGTAGATAAATGCTCCTTCTCTGAGGAGTTTGATTAGTCTATAACTCTAATTAAAGGCGCTCGAGGAAGCATTATTTTGCCCAAAAAAAAAAAAAAAAAAAAAAAAAAAAAAGTATTCGCGCTCGCCGAATTTTTCTGACACATTATGAGCTCAGATTTTAGCTAGAAACAGGCGAATTTCTACTGTAACCTGGCAACTGCATAAGTATTGGAGGCTCAGCCGCTTCCGATCATTGGATGGAAACAAGTAAACGTAAGACCCACTCCGGTCCGGAAACTGGGACTTGACGTTCGAAGACGTACGCAACACAGTGAATCAAAACCTAGCTTTTTCCGGACCAAAAGATCTTAGCTTGTCACGGGGGAAAAAAACATACTTTAACTTTCATAAATACAAATGAGGGTAGTCAATGCCACCCTTATTAGGGTGGCTTAAGGGGTGCTTTGCAGGGGTTTTCCCCTCCTAATTACAATAATTAAAACTCTGGTCAATCAAGCCAGTTAATAAAATGTAAATTAAAAATCTTTTTACATCTGTTATATTCTTGATAAAATAATTCCAGAATAATGTTGAAGAAAACTTTTCTGTTACGGATGTTACTGACTTTTGCCTCTTCACGCTATTTTCCGTTTCAAACTGGAAAGAATTTCCTGTTACCAATCACTTGTTTAGGAAAGTACTAAACAGAATTTTCGTTAAAGTAACAGGCATTCCAGTAAATGTAACGGGCACTCTAATTGCTTTGACAAGCATTCTGTTGAATACGGTCTAACACAGAATTACGGTTGAATTAACAAGACATTTTTTCTCAAAAGCGGAATAATCATGCACTCATCAGGAGTTGAAAATATTTTCTATAATTTTGATGAGTAAATGAACGACATCCATTAACGGTCGTAATTTAATCCAAGTACTCTTTTGTTGTGAGCTTTCATTTTAGCTAGAAATAGGCGAATTTCAACTGTAACCTGGCAACTGTAAAAGTAATGGAGGACATCCATTAACGGTCGTTATGCAATTCAAGTACTCTTCATAAAAGTTGACAGTTAACGAAACTTCGAATGTGGAACAGGTCTCATTTAGCGCTTGACCTTTAAAAAAACAAACAAAAAATTGTCTGCTTCGCAATTTATTTTTACGTCAAAAAACAAACGTAATAGCATTTAAAACGTTTAAATTGTATAAATGTACCTGAACCGTTCAACTCTCCTTCCGTGTAAGGGGACATGGGCGCCGGCCGCAGCCATAGAGGCGACCTGGATTCTGGAGTTAGGTTAGGATACATCCTCATCGAACACATCGAACAGTACTTGCATTCATTACGGAGGAAAAGGAGCTTCCTCCTTCGCGGTTATACGAGATTGTTTAATGTTTCGCGACCTCTACGGTGAACTTTGCAACTTTGTCGCGACTGCCGCGCCGCGCCGCCGCGAGCCGCGGGAAATGAAGCGGGCGAATTTCATTCGGCGAATGGGAGCGATGCGATGGGATACGATGCCACCGCTCAGCTCAGGCGCTTCACCGGTGGCTTCTAGCTACTGCTGCGCCGCACGCCACCGTTGGACGTTGAGCCGGTGGTGACGAGCGTGAGAAAACCATCGGCAGAACGTTCGTCGCCCGTCTGTCCGACCGCCCCCCCCCCCCCCGGTTGCCGCGCATCGGATTAAAATCGTAGGATTTCCTGGAATCCGTTATAAATGCAAAATATCAGGGTTTTGGTTTTGAACGTGATTCCAGGCAATGGGTCAGTTGCGCGGGTGTTTAAAAAACCTTGCTTTGATGATTGCTTTGAGTATTCCGTGTATCCGCGTCTTGTCGCGAGGATACATAGTACATACGCTAGATGATAAAAAAAAAAAAAAAAGGGAGAACTTATGCAGAAACCGAGCCCTACTATACTTTTCATGCAACAATAATACCTTTGACGGCAAAATGTCAACGACGGATTAACGATTTGGAAAATAATTACTGAAATCAGTTGGAAAATCCCACTTTTCATTTCCAACATTTTTTTCAAAAAGACGCGCTTCAAGGAAGGTAATGCGGCTGTTGCACACTATTCCTATAAGCGATTTAACAGTCGATTCTGGTGTAAAAACCTCGAAAAATAACAATGCATGGCAGCACTAAACTTCCGAAATCCACTTTTAAACTCAATAAACGCTTTTAATTGCGAGGGCGTAATGGTGGCCGAGGGCAGTAACAATGGGAGATTCCCATATTAATTTCGTCACTCTTTCTATGCTGACAAGGATGATTCACAGAGTAATTAGTCATCAGAGTGATGATCCACATCCGATGAATGGTACCGCAACACTTAGTGACACCGGTGTCAAATGAAAGTCGTTTCTTATTGATCACTTCTTGATGGAGTTATAGTATTGATAGATGGGAATCTCCCATTGTTACCACCCTCAGCCACCATTACGCCCGCGCAAATAAAAGCGTTTAACGAGTGTAGGAGTGGATTTCGGGAGTTTTTGGTGGTGCCATCGTTATTTTTTGAGGTTTTTACACCAGCATCGACTATTTAATGGCTTATAGCAAAAGTTTGCAACAGCCCTATTTGCTTCGCAATGTGAAAAAATCAGCAAAATTCACTATTACTAGATTGCGGGTGGCCCGAATAAAAAGTCTAGCAGAACGGCAGGTCGCAGGGCGCAGAGCTACCACTAGAAAAAGCCTTGACTATTCTACTCCATAAGGCGTAAGAATTATCACCCTTAAAAAAGCGTCTAATCGAAAAAATGTAGAGATCAAAAATATTTTCAAGCGGATTTTTTTTCCCATCTAATTTTAGTGATCACTTTTAACATTTAGTGTAATTTTCGTGATTTTTGCTGAATTTTATAACAGATTAAACAATTCATTTGCTTGTACCAAAAGTTTGCAAGAGCCCCATTGTTGTAAAGCACTTCTGCAACGCTGCTAAAGGCTAAGAATCATTACATTCTATCGCAAATATACCACACCTTAACGGCTTTTGACCCTCGCTTCGAAGGAAAAACCAATTTGTAGAATAACTCGCTAAACGCGCATCTTCCTTTATACTCTTAAGCAATGAACCTCTAGGCTCGATAAAAACGCAAATATCGGTTAATTATTCTGTGTAGCAACGTAATTTCTTCAGTTATCGTTGCGTCTACGGGCCTAGTCGAGAGCCGGGTGCATGCACTCAACACTCAACAGCCTTTAGGCCAGCGTTGCCGAGTCCCTGGATACTTCCTGATCGAACTGAATTTCCCGCTTGAAAAACTATCAGCAATCAGCAGCGTTATGAGTGATCCTACGTTAATAGAACAAGCTGTGTCGTTAAAAAGTTTCGCCCTCTAAATGGCCTACCTGCACGATTAAAATTAGCTAGCGAAGCAATTTTCTTGTTAAAATAATAGGTTTGTTCATAATTGAACTGCGATGCGGACGAGAAAATGTCAGTCATTCAAATTCTATGGCTTTCAGGTGTCAAAATGAAATAGGTCTCTGCTGCGATAAAAATGTCCGCAACCAGCATCAAACATTAGTGTAGTTTATGTTGTAAATTTCAAAAAAATTCTTATATCCCCACAAATTTCATTAAAATTAAGCAAATGAACGGGCTTTGGAAACGCCTATTTTGAAACTGATTTGAATTTCAGATTTTCTACGATTCAACCCATACTTTTTTTTTTTTTTTTTTTTTTTTTTTTTGCATTTACCGCGTTTAAATTAAAATAAATTGTGAAAAATGTATAATATTTTGATGGAAACTAAAGCTAAATCGAATTTGGCAAGTCAAACTATACCCAAATCATCAAACAGTACGCGGATGAAGGTCTCGTCATTAAAAAACAAAAAACAAACAAAAATACAAAAAAAAAACTTACACTTTCGCTTAAAACCAATTTCCACTGGATTAATTATAATGTTTTATTAAATGTTAAAAAATACGAGGCAAACAAACCAGAATCAGATCGCCCATATGCTGCCTCACTTTTGGGATATGACTTATAAGCAGTGGCGGCTCGTGAAATGCGATATATCGATGTCTACTACATTTAAAACAATAGAAAACTATCGATCGTCAGGAGGTGCAATTGAACCCCCCAAGAAATTGATACTTTTCTATAGTTTTAAATGAAGTGGACATCGATACATCGCATTCCACGAGCCGCCACTGCTTATAACATGTATCAGCCTCTCTATTGCTATTCCTCATTGGGAATCACCCTCAACCAGGAAACTGAACAGAGCTTTTCTGCCTTTTCGACCCGACAACAGCGCTTCGAGCTTTTCGTGTCGCATTTGCATGTTTATAGCAGGTTAGTTATTAAGGAAATGCGATATATCGATGTCTACTACATTTAAAACAATAGAAAACTATCGATCGTCAGGAGGTGCAATTGAACCCCCCAAGAAATCGATACTTTTCTATAGTTTTAAATGAAGTGGACATCGATACATCGCATTCCACGAGCCGCCACTGCTTATAACATGTATCAGCCTCTCTATTGCTATTCCTCATTGGGAATCACCCTCAACCAGGAAACTGAACAGAGCTTTTCTGCCTTTTCGACCCGACAACAGCGCTTCGAGCTTTTCGTGTCGCATTTGCATGTTTATAGCAGGTTAGTTATTAAGGAAATGCGATATATCGATGTCTACTACATTTAAAACAATAGAAAACTATCGATCGTCAGGAGGTGCAATTGAACCCCCCAAGAAATCGATACTTTTCTATAGTTTTAAATGAAGTGGACATCGATACATCGCATTCCACGAGCCGCCACTGCTTATAACATGTATCAGCCTCTCTATTGCTATGCCTCATTGGGAATCACCCTCAACCAGGAAACTGAACTGAGCTTTTCTGCCTTTTCGACCCGACAACAGCGCTTCGAGCTTTTCGTGTCGCATTTGCATGTTTATAGCAGGTTAGTTATTAAGGAAATGTGCAGTGCGCATGCGGACATGGGTGCATGTAGCACTTACACACTTACAGACACACACACACACACATCCACGTAGGTATACGCGTACATTCAACAAATGGGATTTCGTCATGCGTTACGACGTGTTGAAACGACACTATAGAGGCATCTTTCTTATCCCCTTTGTATTTAATCGGAGCCGCGCCCCAGCACCTCTCATCAACGACACTAGGCAATATACTTTTACATACCCAACGGAGCTGGAGCACCGTCTAGGGTTTTCAATTAAGCCACCATATTTTAATCGGATGAAAAAACGCTTCCTTTCAAAGTGAACGGAGGTATCAAAACATGAGGCCGCAGTGGTCCTAAAACTTTACGACTCCACGCAGCAGTCACTATAGATGCATTTAACCCGATGTTACAGGTCGATACATTCACAGCTTTGGAAAAAAACTCAACGCTAAGAAAAATGTCCTGTTGCCGTAACAAGACGTACGTTCGGTGCTTACCTAAACGGAAGTTCCTGTAGATGTAGTAACTAGAATTCATATTACAGTCACCAGAAGTCCGGTTACAGCTACTGGAATTTTTCTGTGTATGAAACAGACGTCTTGTTGCGGAAACAGACAAGTTTTCTCCAACACTGGAGTCTCTTTCCAACACTGGAAATTGTTGAAAATTCCCGGCATTCTAAAAGAATTTTGTTATTAGTACAAATTAAAAAAAAAAAAAAAAAAAAAAAAAAACTGCTTCTGGACAATAGGTGAATTACAAATTAAAAATCATAGTAGGTCAATTTTATTATTCATTCACCCGCGACGAAAAAGAAAGAAGGGAACGATCCAAGGTCAAGCTATGAGGTCTAATCGCACTAAGTCCAGACCGAACCCAAGCGTTCAGTAGCAGAAACAAGTCACCGCACCAGTAGGGGGCAATTCTCCCCCCCCCCCAAGGATTTTCTAAGGGGCCAAAAAATTAAGTTCGATGGCGGCATAAGTCGTCACCACCAGCATGGACACTTAAAATGTAAGTACGAGTAGGATATTATGTCAAGTACTTGTACGGGGAGCTTCTGAAGGGGTTAAAATAACTTACATGGATTTGATGCAAAAATCCTGGGTCCAAACAATAACTATTGACATCGTATGGTTTTGAGGCGGCTCGTGGAATTTGGCAACATTGTTTTTTTGCTATTTGCCCTATGCAAAAGAATCGATATCTTGGGAGTGCATTTGCACCTTCTGAAGATCGATTGTTTTACATAGGTTTAAATGGAGAGAAGACGTTGTTGCCACATTGCACGAGCCGCCGCGTCGCTGTTCGAGCTGATTCTCGTTCGAGAGGAATAATGGAACATGCAACCGGACGGAATTTTTTAATGCGTCGTTTTTTCAAATTCAAGACACAAAAAAACCGTAATTTTTACACTTAAAAAATACACAAAAAGATGCATTTGTCAGTTTAATGCCAGAAACAACAGACCTTATTATCGTAACTTCAGCCGTTCAGATGTTATCGGCAAAGTTAACTTGTCCTTTTTTTACTCTTCTTCGTCAAACACACGTGCTCAGTTTTTAAAACAGCTTGATACTTTAGTAAGATAGGTACCGGTCGGTGTTTACTCTGACGTGCGTGCACCAAAATTTGGTAAGTGCAAGCCTCCAAAAGCTTCTCAAAGATAAAGGACCAGAACCCGCACCGACCGGAACGTTATAATTCGGATTTTGTGAACCGCAATTTTGGGAACTGCTGCTACACGCAAGCGTTTAACCGAGCGGCATTAAAATTGAAACCGCACAGCTCCGTAGCACCGTAGTTCGATTCGTGGATTTTTATGGATAGAAAAATATTTATCTCAGAAAAGTGTTGAAATAAAAAAATCCTTCTGATAAACCGCTCTAAGTATGGGACTCTTGCAAACTTTAACTGCAGGTGATTGAAGAGAGTTCTTGCATAAAAACCTGTGGAAATGACGATGAGTACACTAAAAATCACGAAATTTACACTAAAAAAGTCTAAAATACGCAAGTATGATGGGAGATTCCTTTCGAATTTGTAAATTCCTAGACGGAAAAACAGAGATAGGTATGCCATGACGATGAGTACACTAAAAATCACGAAATTCACACTAAAACAGCCTAAAATACACAGTCATAATCTCAGATAATAGCTGAAACGGTAAGATCGTAATGGCGGAGCTACGCAGGTATGATGGGAGATTCCTCTCTAAGTTGTCACTTCCTATACGGAAAAGCAGAGATAGGTATGCCTCAAATTAGATAGAAATCTCCCATGATACCTTAGTAGCTCTGTCATGTAGCCCGATTCTGATAGAGTCCCTATATGTATATATACTATGAGAGTTGCGTCATGTTAGAATCCACTTCTGAATGGCTCACAGATTTGTGCTGTCAAGAGAGCCCCAAGAGGCGAATGCAACTGGCGGAGAGCTTGTTTACTTTTCGCGTACTCGCTTTCATGACACATTTGAAGTATTGTGTCTTCCAATAACGACCGTTATTGTCGAGAATCAGAACCTAACCTGTAAGAGATAGCGAAATAGCGGCAACAGCGCAGAGGCAAATGGTCATCCGCCATTTGCAATTTGCCTCTTGGGGGCTCTATTGATCCGCTTCTTCTTCATTTGTAATGACATGGCACAACTCTCAACTAGAGTCCCTATATACTGTGAGAGAATCCATTTGTGATTGGCTCTCAGATTTAGGCTGTCAAGAAAGCTCCAAGAGGCAAATGCAAATGGCTGAGGGTTTGTTTACTTTTCGCGAACTCACTTTCATTACACATTTGAAGTAACAGTGACCGCGGTAATTTTTGAGACTTTTTCCTCTGCTTGAATGTTATTATGGTGAACATTGTCTCTTTCAATAACGACCGTTAATTATTGTCGAGAATCTGAACCGAACCTATAAGAGATAGCGAAATAATGGCAACAGCGCAGAGGCAAATGGCCATCCGCCATTTGCAATTTGCCTCTTGAGGGCTCCATTGATCCGCTTCTTCTTCTTCATTTTGAGAGTCTTGTCGCAACTCTCATAGTATATAGGGACTCTACTCTCAACGTATGTTGGGACTCTAGCTTCTGAGAGTGAGTTTTGTGATTTTTGAGTGTAGTAATCGTCATTTTTACAGGTTTTTATGCAAGCATCAACTCTTCGCAATCACCTGCAGCAACACGGAAAAAAAAAACTACGGTGAAATTAACCATACGATAGTTGATTTTGGCACCTGCTAGATGTTATGGCAATGTTAACCAAAAGTATACTATGTTTTGACTAGGTACTAGGTGATGTTACCTGATTGCATGTCGAATTTACTCAAAGTATCGGTAAATGTACCATACTTCTGGTCAAGTTTACCATAACATCTAGCCGGTGCCAAAATCAGCTATCGTATGGTTAATTTCACTAATCTTTTTTTTCCGTGAACAGTTTTCAAGAGCCCCATTTCCAAAGATTCCTTTTTTGTGAGCCAGAGTGCGGCGCTGCGTCGCGTCGCGGTGGACTCGCACAATTTTACAACCTCCGGCGACTGATATAATCTCTGCGCCTGCTGCCTCCTGAACGCTCGCCGCATCATCTTCTCTGCATGGAATTGACACCGAAATTAATCAGCAGCAACTGCAACAACGCAACGGAACGACCGCGGTGCGGCAGCAATGCAATGTCTGCCATTTCGGATCGAATCATAAAAAAGCGAACATGTGTGTGCGTACGCACTCATGGTTTATACCTATGCTAACGAACAGTTGAAGTGAACGCACACATTCACACAGTTTCGAAGAATTTATAGTCGTCATTGTCATGGCAACATGCGCTCTAACACCAATTCCTGAGAAACGTTACAGCTAAGTTGCTGTTTCTTGACACCGCGATCATCAGAGGTGCTGCGACGAAATTCTGACTCGAGGAGGAGCAACGCTTATAGTAAAATAAAAAATAAAATAAATAAATAAATAAACCTAGTTTTATTTCTCGGTATAATGCAACAGAAAAATAATATAGGGACCAACTTATACACTGAGAGAAATCACTTCTTTAAAAACGAGGAAACACGTTAACTTGAGACAGATTTCCTTGCGCGAAGTAAAGTTCTATTACATGAAAGAGAGAATCACTGTCACGACAAGGAATCTTCACTTGAAGCAGCAGACATTTCCCTTGGATTAAAGGAGTTTCCATCGTCAATATTTTTCTATGCAGTTTCTTTAATACAAACAAAATACATCTTATTTTAAAAAAATAATTCTCTCAGTGTAGCGATAGGAGTTTGCGAATCCGTTTGGCGCCCCCAAGCAATCTGGCAACGCTGAATTTAGTCCATTTTCTAGTGTACTCATCGTCATTTTTACAGGTTTCTATGCAAGATTCAACTCTTTAATCCGCTTTAGCAAAAGTTTGCAAGAGCCCCATTGCAATAAAATGTAAGATATTGCAAAAACGTATCCAATGGCAGCACCCAGTGGCGGCTCGTGCAATTTAGCAACCATGCATATTTGTCATTTAAAACTATGCAAATGTATCGATATCTTGGGGGTGCATTGCACCTCCTGAAGATCGATTGTTTTACATCGGTTTAGATGGAAAAATTACGTTGTTGCCACATTGCACGAGCCGCCGCTAGCAGCACCCGTAGAGGACAAAAACTCAAGACCAACCAGAGGTTGACTACCCTCCTGTCTTAACTCTCTACATACAGGGACTATAGGAAAGACAAGATTTGGCAACAACGGAGAATAAAGCTTGGACCATGCTGCACACAGCGACAGAGCAACGCAACTGCGACCAACTGTTACAGTTACCGACACATTCAGAGACACGCCGCGGAATCCGGATTTTCAGCGACGCGACGCGACGTTTCCACGGATCTTTATCCTCGCAGGATATTGCCGCGGATTAATGTTGGCAATGACTGCTGCAGTGTGTCAGCGAATGGTCGAATGTGGTAATACAGGTAAAGGCCGCGGCCTACAACAGTTGAGCTTCGCCTCACAGAGGGACAGAATGTGTCTGTTGCATACTTTTGCTACATCAATATGACACATTGTTTCTAACGTAAAATTCGGCGAAAATAACGATGCGCACATTAAAAATTTTCAAAATCCACTCATTAACTCACAAAATACCTTCCATTTCAAACAACCCGCGCTACACTAGACACTATATCACCGACTTATAACTACATAGATGGAACCATCTCGTTTATGTAAACATGAGCAGAACTTACGAACATTGGAATGTTTCGATTAGATACGTACATTTCTTATATTATTTTGTAATCTTTGATAAACCGAAAAGATCATACAGCAAATGCAGCCAAAAGTTCATGTATTTAGAAGGGAATTCCATCATTTTGTAGTTACGATGTTTTTCACTTATATGCACGGTGGTTCCGTCTATGTAGTAGTAAACCGGTGCAAATAGTGCCTAGTGTAGCGCGGGCTGTTTGAAATTGAAGAGATTTCCTGAGCTAATGAGTGGATTTCGAGCGTTTTTAATGTGCGCATCGTTATTTTCGCCGAATTTTACATTAGAATCAAGGTTCTATTTTGTTGTAGTAAAATTTTGCAACAGACCCATTAATCAAAATGACGAAACTGTTCGGGCTGAAGGCGGAGAGGGCGGGGGATTGTGGTTTTGAATATTTTTTAAAATTGCGAACATCGGAAAGTCCCAATTCTTAAAATGTTCTTTGTTAGTAACAGAGAAACTCATTTCCAGGATTTTAGGAGAGAAAATTATAACGCGTGTCTCAAAAGGTCCGAAACATCACGGCATCTAAAACTGAGCAATTTTTGAAGTTTGATACAATATAAATCCATGGAGAATTTGCCGAGGCAAGTATGGCCCTAAAGGACAATATATTTGTGACAATAATGGATTGCTCTCATTTTCATTTCGTCGGCCCTTTTTAAGCAGGACATTGTCGTGCGTCAAATTACATTTTTTACGCATAATTACTTTTTGCCGTGATTTGTTATGGTATCACAGTGATGCCGCTGATTTTTGCTATTTTGTTTGAAAATAAAAATATCGATTGAAATGATGGTTTTTTGATGGAAATTGCGCTTCTTCAATGATTTAGAGGGGTTAGTAAGGCTCTTATAGCTATTTGTTAAATAGTTGATTTTTGTATTCCTCCACTATCACTATCACCCAGTGGCGAGGCGTGCAATTTGGCAACGTTTCTTTTTTCCCCTTTAAACACATTAGTATGGTCGAAACATCTAGTCATCGCCGATGACCGAAACATTCGATTCTTTCAGTGAGTTTGAATGGAGAAAGTCCATCGTTGTCAAATTTCACGCCTCGCTACTGCTATCACCATAAGTCGAATGCGGTGTTTTTGGGCTCCACGATCTGGAGCATGGTGGCCAAAAACGACACCTAACGACTTTTGGCGACAGCGGGAAAATACGAGAATATACTATCTAATAGCTATCAGAGCCATATTGTCAACTTAAAATTATCGGAGAAGCGTCATTTCAATCGATTTTTCGATTTTCAAGGAAAATAGCAATAATCAGCGGCATCAACGATGCCATGGCAAATTGCTACTTTTCGGCGCTCAAAACTTGCCTCTTTCTGAGTGGACCATTCAGCGATTCTTAGGAAAAAAACGAAAGATATACAAAATACTGTATCTCAAAGACTGAAACTCGGCGAATTTTCACAAACAAATGATTACCAAACTCCCAAAAATGCACATTTTGCATTTTAGGTTACGACGCGACGTAGGCCTTTTAAAGCACGGGTCGATTTTTTTCTTTTTTTTTCTTCCTTCCTTTCTTTCTTTGAAATCTTTAAATTGGGTGTTTTTTGTACTCTCGAGGAACATTCAAAGAGGAGGAACTACAAGACTTTCGCAGTTTTAAAGTGTTGATTTTCGATCAGAGAGTCCATTTAAAGAAGGGCTAGAGAATGAAAATGGTCAGCTGAAGAAAATCTTAAAAACGAAATGTTATCCTGATAGATTTGGATCAACCTGGATAGGAAAACAATAGCCAAAGAGCTGCGGAAAACCATTAGCGATGGCAATGTTTTTTATTCGGTCAAATGATTGCGGAATCTCCAAAATTACGGGTTATAAACAAGATTTTAAATAAAAAAAAAAAAAAAAAACAGTGACCAGGCTAAAGCTTGTTTCCGTATTTCTGAGCGGCCGGCGGCGTTCTCCGGACGAGAATTGTCGCGTGTCGGAGCTCCAGGGGCAGGATGACACTAGTTTTTCAAGTTCCTTCAAGTCCGCACTTTCTTACAAACAGACAGTCCGACGGACTGACTTGAGACTGGGTTGATTTTAATAATGGACTTGGAGCGCTTGAGCGGTCACAACTAACTCGCAACGCACCGGTCACAAGCGTCAAGCGTGTCTCGTTCCCGGTGTAATAAATACATTTTAAAACACACACAGTGTGTAATATGTGTATCTCTCAATCTAAACAAGCTTCCGATCGAACTCTTGGCGCCCGAATCCCATTACAAATGAGCGCCAACACTCCCTTTTCTCTTCCCCACTCCCCTGTGATAATTACGGGTTCCTAACAACGGTTTATTTCTCTCTTTCTCTCTCTCTCTCTCTCTCTCTCTCTCTCTCTCTCTCTCTCTCTCTCTCTCTCTCTCTCTCTCTCTCTCTCTCTCTCTCTCTCTCTCTCTCTCTCTCTCTCTCTCTCTCTCTCTCTCTCTCCCCCCCCCCTTCGTAAGGTTTATCGTTCATAAAAATAAAACAGAATAGTCTTGAACTTGACAGTTAGACGGGAACAACTTATGACGTAATTTATTGTTTCTGAGGCAAATACAGCAATTTGTGAAAGAACTTGAAAGATGCCGAGAACGTTAATAGGCGTGTTAATTTATGAACCAAAGAGACGTCGGTAAGAATCCAAAGATTCACGATGACAACATACACTGAGAGAAATCGATTCTTTAAAAACAAGGGAAAACGTTTATTTGTGACAGTTTTCCTTGCGCGAAGTAAAGTTCTGTTGCATGAGGGAGAATCATACTGTCACAACAAGGCATCTTTGACTAGTAGCAGCAGACATTTTCCTTGGGTTAAAGGAATTCCCCCTTAGTCAATATTTCACTGTGCAGCTTTCATCTTTTTGCTCATAAATAATTACTGATGGAATCTCTAGAAATTGGTTTGACTCCAAAGCCGGAAATCAACAAAACTAAAAAATAATAATAAAATTAAAATGAATTGTAATAAACGCTTGGTTGATGTGTAGCTTTAGAGATCTGGCCAACTCTAAAGTTCCATCACTCATCATTAACATCCGGGTCATGATTTTCTGATTTTGTGGAGTCGAAACGTCCCTTTAAATTCTCTTGATTAATAACAGACCAAACTTCACTGGAAAAAAAGCATTCCTAAATTTCAAAAATTAATTCAGACGAGGGTCGATTTCGGAGAAAGGGCAGAGATAAAAGCGCAGAGATGAGACAAAATCATTGAATACGACCGGAAACTCACCGAGACGCATTGATGAGAGATTTGCCTGATCTCTTTGCTGACCACCCCTCTCACCAACTCATTTTTGGCCAGTCGTAAAATCCTGACCCTCAATAATTTTCAGAGTTATGTTGAAAAGAAACTTAGTACGAATGAAATTACCGAGCAGCTTCAAGCCTTGATAGAGAATTTCTGAATAAACCACTCTAGCAATCTTGCAAATATCTCAAGTAAGAATTAATATTTCGAATTGAAGCTGTCGCCGGACGCGGACGGGCGTCAGGCCTGTTCGTTAAACATGAGGTACGTTCTTCCGAAGAATCGTTACTAAATAATGTGATTCAAATTCGCAGGAAAGAGCGTACCCAATATTTTCAAGGGCTCTGACTTCGAGGATCGTTTCAATTGCTATGCAAGGAACGTCTCAGCGGAACACGATATCACCAACTCGAAGCGAACGTGCTGCTGCAGTGGTGCAGCGGTGCACTGGTTGGGGGCCGACCGGGACCCGGGGGACGGACCCGAACCGCCGGCCGCGTGCTTACTGCTCCCATGCCGTGCCAGTACATCAAAGTCGCATGCCGTGAACACGAGCATTGCGGGCCGCCGCCGTGTGCGCAGGCGCGGCTCGCTTGCCGTTTGCAGTTGCTCGGACTACTATCAAAAGTAACATGCATGATTATACATTTATACTACATACATTTAAACGTGCGGTTGCGCAAGAGCTTGATGCATACGATACTACCCGTGGCATAGCCGTAGCCAAGACATTGTCTTTCTCTCTCTAAGCCCATTTAAACGCATGTGTTAGAAAAGGACAGAAAGAGGGGCTGAAGTCACGTGACAGCCCCTATATCCATCCTTGTCTAACACATGCGTTTAAATGAGCTAAGAGAGAGACAGACAATATCCTGGCTACGGCTATGACCCGCGGTCTTATCCTGTCGTCTTTGACTCGTCCGCAAATTAATATCATTCAACGAGAGTCAGTCCCTATGTTTCGTATGATTCCTGCGAGAGTTAAAAGCCAAGAGGGGTATACCGTATCCTGCATACTGTGTATAGTCGGCCTCTGATTGGCTGAAGTATATTAGGCTCCACGGGAGTCGTCATTAGAGGCAAAATTGCACTTGCGTGTCTTTTGTTTCAGGTAATAGCCGGCCGGTGTTGCCAGATTGAGTTGAAAAAGCCGTATGTTTTACATTGATTTAAAGGGGTCGATAGATTTTTACGCTTTAACGATATAGGTGTCCGCCCCCAATGAATACAAAACAAGGGGCCCTAGACACACACATGGGCTTTTTTCTTTTAATTGGACCTAAAATCGCGTAAACAATAACGTTTCCGATGTAAATTGACCTGCCGAGTTCGAATTTGGCCTTAGTTTTGATCAAAATATTCTAGATTTTCCGCAATTTAAACTTTGTCACGAACATTTTTTAAAAGTAGAATATGCGTAAAATCGGGACGAGTTAAGTAGAAAATTATATCATTTTTGAAATCAGCGTCCCAAATACTATTGATTAGCACACTATTAATGTATGAAACAAAAAAAATCATTGAAATACATTGAAATTTAAAAAAAAACACTGATGTTTGGTGCTTTCGCGGACTGTTATGTCGTTAAAGAGGCCTACGTGGGACGATACGGCTTTTTATCCTCGATCTGGTAACACTGTAGCCAGCGAGTGTTTGTCAGAGCCGTTCATTTTATTCACAGTGCAATCTGCATCCCACCGAGAACGTTAGAAATATCCAATAGAAATACTCAACAGCTTTTATTAAATATGCATACATCAGTGAGCTCACACTCGAGCGAAATCACTTCTTTAAAAACCAGGAAACGTGTTTACTTGTGACATTTTTCCTTGCGCGAAGTAAGTTCTGATTGCATGAAGGGAATCACTGTCGCAACTAGGAATATTTTACTTGTAGCAGCAGACATTTTCCTTGGGTTAAAGGAAATTCCCTTTAGTCAATATTTCATCGTGCAGTTTCTTTAACGCAAAAAAATTTCATCTTGGATTAAAAAAAGAATTCTCTCAGTGCAGAGGAAGATTATGAAATCGTGAGGTCTGCGGATCTGCCATCTTTACCGCTTACTAAAGCAACGCCACGCCACAAGGTGCGTAGAGTTCTTAAGACTGCGCACATGACAAATCAATCTTAGGTTGTCCAAATTAAGCTGGTAGTTAAATATTCCTACGCCGCGGAGCTGGTTTTGCATACACAATAGATTGAAGGCGCTAGAGGAAAAAATATTTTTCGAATGTTAACCATTTGGAGTCGTAATTTTTTTGTGAATACAAAATTGAAATTGTGTAAGACAGATTTAGTCATACCTCGGGCGTGGTATTGAGAGTGGTTGAGCATTATTGACGCTGTTCGTGACGTCTCACAACGCACAACACAAATCATGTCAAAAACGTTACAAAACAGAAATAATCAAAACCTGGCCTCATTTAGCGAGCCAGTGAAAACTCGGAAAGACGGATTTTTTTTTTTCTTTTCATACATTTTTTTTTCTCAAGGTACTTCTTTCTCTCCTCTCCCATCTCTCATCCCATCCTCATCGTACTTTGACCCACTGATTTCAAATTCAGCCTTAGTTTTTACTCAAAACTCATACTTTCTCTAAATTTGGAATTTTTCGCGAAGAAGACGAAAATTGGAATTTACGTAAAATCTAGGCGAATTTAATGACAACTGCATGATTGAAAAGAGCGTCTCAAAATACTTAAGTGCGCGATGATGAAGAAAAATTAAAGGCGGAAAATGTTAAAACACTAAAAATTAGTAAGATTAGAGGTTAACAGACGTTTCGTCCTGTTTTTTTCGTCCGCTCGATTTTTTGTCCTTTATTTTTCGTCCTTTGGAAAGTGGTCCTTGATAATTCGTCAAATCAAATTTCGTCCTGTAGAACAATTGGTCCATTTATTATTTTTGTCCTCAACTGCAACGTCCTTGAGTTTTTAGTCTAATTATTTTTATGTCCAAAGTATGTCTTTTGTCCTGTAATTTTAGTCCAATTTTTGTTGTCCTTAAAAAAAGTTGGTTTCGTCCAATGCTCCTTTTCGTTAAGTTGCAGGTAAAATAAAATGAAGAAATAGAAAGGACAAATTATCAAGGACTAAATGTCGTGGACAAAAAAAAAGGACAAAAAAAAAAGTGGACAAAAAAAACCGGACGAAAAGTCTTGTAACCAAATTAGACACTGATGGACGGTGAATGTCTCGGACACAGTATGGCGTTTTGAATGCTTACTTGTAGGAATGCTACGAATTTTACATTAATAACTTTTATTCGAGAAACGTCAGCACCTGCGAGCATACTACAGGAACATACCCTAACTGTTTCATGCGAAAACACTCAAAAATAAAGCCAGAAATTATGACATACGGAAATTCCCATAAGCCGCGATGAATGCGAGTAAGGCAGACATAGTATCACTTGCACTCACTCTCATTCACTAAGCTTATGGCGCGATGAATTTCATAATTAACGGCTAATTCTAAACCAATTTTGCTCGTTTTGGGCTCAAAAATCCACAAAGAAAACAGCGCAGGTGCTGACATTCGTGAATTTTTCAATTTTTCTTTGTTTTTAATGTACTAGCGCGAAAACAAGAGTACCTGGCCAGGGTATACATATACAATACGACAGAATATAACACTTGACACGTGAGTTTGGTGTATTGCGTATTGCATACTATGGCCAGGTATCTTTGTCCCCGCTAGTACAATGCCAAAATCACGACTTTTCCCAAAAGCGACTAGTGTCGCTATCCATCCGATTGAAACCAGGAAAGGTTTCACCAAAAATCTCCTCAACAGCTGATTTAGGTACTTTTGAGTAAGGCTACGGATGGCATCTGGAAAAATTTCGCTAGGAATCACTTCAACAGATGATACAGGTATAGTTTTGAGTAAGGCCATGGATGGAATCTGGAGAAGTTTCGCTAGGAATCACCTCAACAGATGATATAGGTATAGTTTTGAGTAAGGCCATGGATGGAATCTGGAGAAGTTTCGCTAGGAATCACCTCAACAGATGATATAGGTATAGTTTTGAGTAAGGCCATGGATGGAATCTGGAAAAGTTTCGCTAGGAATCACCTCAACAGATGATATAGGTATAGTTTCGAGTAAGGCCACGGATGGAATCTGGAAAAGTTTCGCTAGGAATCACCTCAACAGCTGATTTCGGTAGTTTTGAGTAAGGCCACGGATGGAATCTGGAAAAGTTTCGCTAGGAATCACCTCAACAGCTGATTTCGGTAGTTTTGAGTAAGGCCACGGATGGAATCTGGAAAAGTTTCGCTAGGAATCACCTCAGGAGATGATATAGGTATAGTTTCGAGTAAGGCCAAGGATGGAATCTGGAAAAGTTTCGGTAGGAATCACCTCAAGAGATGATATAGGTATTGTTTTGAGTAAGACCATGGATGAAATCTGGAAAAGTTTCGCTAGGAATCACTTCAACAGATGATATAGGTAAAGTTTTGAGTAAGGCCACAGATGGAATCTGGAAAAGTTTCGCTAGGAATCACCTCAACAGATGATATAGGTATAGTTTTGAGTAAGGCCATGGATGAAATCTGGAGAAGTTTCGCTAGGAATCACCTCAACTACAGATGATATAGGTATAGTTTTGAGTAAGGCCATGGATGGAATCTGGAGAAGTTTCGCTAGGAATCACCTCAACAGCCAATGTTTTGAGTATGGTCCCGGATGAAACGATGTTTGCTTCAAATCGATGTCGTTAAAAGTTCGTAATAGACCCAACCACGGCGGACCACGGATGGGGACAACATAGAACTGCGAGGCGACCGACGGCCACGGTTCCCAATCTCATTGTTCCTGGTCTGATACCTCTACCGAACGGCAAAACGCGGGTGGGCAATAAGGCAATAAAGAGACGACGAACCGAACCGAACGGTAGGTAAGTAGGTAGGAGAGCTTGACACAAGTTGATGGAGAGCATGTTGGAATCACAATGTCTTGTTCCCGCGCGACTTCGGGGGAGACGCGCGCGCAGCGAAAATAGAGGGCGGTCGCGGCGGAGAGAAGTACGGGAGAGGGGGGGGGGTCGAGAGGGGGCCAGGGAGGGGGGCGCATGTTATCCGCAATGTTTAAGTTCACCCGTACATCCATCTGCAGCCATCGAAGATGCGGTAGAAGTGAAGGGAGGGGGAGGGGACGGGGGGGAGGAGCGAAAGAGCGAGATAATAGGTAACATTTTTTCATGTTCCAATGGTTAAACCATGACACTTGTTATTGGTTGCAATTCTGTTGGGTTAATCGCTGCTGGTAACCGCAGACCACCGAGTGCCGCTTTGTCGTCCGCGCACACACTCACACAAGCTCACAGCATAGCACACACTCACGAACACACACGCACGCACACTTGTTTCTTTCTTGGTCACAGACCCGCGTGCGCACGTAAGAGGTAAGACCCCAGCTCGCACACCATACGTCAATGTGTTACGAGTGTGGTCCCCCTCTCGTGATTGACTTGCAAGGCAAGGTTGCCGGATTGCGGAAGATAATATACTGTTTCAGTAGAGCGATATATCGTATCGATCGCCGTTCGGAGACTTTTGGTTCTAAACAAACTCTGGTTCAATGCAGTAATTTCCCTGTGGCGGCTCGTGCAATTTGGCAACAACTTTTATCCTCCATTTGACTCAATGTAAAATAATCGAATGCTGGTGAAGCGCTGCTTCACTTTCGAATCGATTGTTTTACATACAATCGAATGGAGGGATGACATTGTTGCCATATTGCACGAGCCGCCACTGTAATTTCCTCAGAGACGGATTTTTGAACGGAAATTTTGACTTTTAAATCAAGGAACTAATGCGACCTGAGATTATAAATTTTACGTCCTTAAAAATGCTTGATATGCCTGGTGCCGCGACTAAAACTGAAAAAATCGATGCGTTTGGAGGCTGGAATCACCCGAATTCACGCCAGATTCCCGCCAATTCCACAACAACAACAATGACATTCCATAACTTCCCCACAGTGACTTACACTAAGCTGCCGAAGTGACCTCACTTCTTAAAGCCTCCACCTTCTTACTGGGAAACTAAAAAGTTGATTTTGGAATCATCATTTAGCATAGCAAGCACTTAGAGCTTCATAGGCGGGACCGTATTAGGGGCTAGGGGGGGGGGGCTATAGCCACCCCAACTTTTTTGGAGCGGAGGGGCTAAAAATCGGGGAAAGGTCATCACTTGAGACTTGAGAAGTAAAAAAAAAAAAAAAAAAATCATCACTTTTTTGCCCCCCCCCACTTTTTTGGTCACGGTGGAGCTATAAAACTTTCTTTCGGAGGTCGAGGGGTGATAGATTTCTTTCTACACGGCCATACTTATTCCATAATCTATCATATTAAGGCGCGGATACTATTTTCAAAACCAATTCTCCCTTTATTTCTGAAAACTTGTGGCTTCAGCAGTATACACAGGCACACTTTGACATCATGAGCAGGATAACGGATTACTTCAAAATACGGATGCACCGCAAATACCCGCCTCGGCGAGCTACGATATCTGGCTTTCTTGAAACCACTAACGGAGAATCTCTTGATTCTAATTTGGCGAGGGCAAAGTTAAGATCGTGTCGAGCAAACATACAAAATATGGTGCATCAGTAGCTGAGCGAGGAAGCATTAATTACAAAACTCAATCCGCAATCTTAGAGCACTACACATGCAACACGAGAAAAACCTACTAAACCATTTTTCGACAAACACGGAAATCGGGGTATAATTTCCATTAAAGCTATCTTTTGGACCTTGAACTAAAAACACATATCAACATGTGGTTGCAGAAGTATGATCATACACGAGAGAAACTCAAATTACTCGGTCACAAATCTCGACTGTGACCTTGAACTCAGACGCAGACCAGCACACATGAATATGACGTGAAAAGAAATCTGAAGACGCGACGCGAGGAAAAATCGGGGAAGAAATTAATTGGGTCGATAACGGCGTTGGTATAAATCATCTTAATGAATGTGCATCATACAATCATACCCACTTCGTGCAGAAGAAGAGTGGACAAAAAACAAGCGATATTGAGTTCGTGGGGTTTTTTTCTCATCTTAAATTAACTTTCCGTGGATCCCAGCTTCGGTACGGCGGGCGTGCGGTCAAGAGGGCTTCCCTTAGACTCCGGTGAAAGAGGTTAGGAGGTTATGTGCGCGCGCTGAACAAGTTCATATCCTACGAAAGAGATTTGCAGCTTCATGCTAATCAACAAAACACAGATTCCTCATTAAACCTCGGAATATCGGAGAAGCACAATGAGGCTGGCTCCTCGGAACTTCCTTCGTTTCGAGTTAATTAATTCAATCAGACCGATGCATCTACACAGAGATGCAACATTGCATTAAACGATTAGCACCCCGTTACATCCATTAAAATCAACAATAGGTCCGTTGCAAAGTTTTGTTCAAAACAAACAAAAACAAGGCGGAAATGACATGATTATTCTATCGCCATGTTGCACTGATTTTGCAACTTTTCTATCGCCATGTTGCACTGATTTTGCAACTTTTCTACCGCACGAAAGAAGTATTCCCAATAGTAAATCGAAGTTTTGACAATATTCATTATTCGTCTTATGACAGATGAATATGCGGGTGGTGTCAAAACTTCAATTTACGATTCTCATGTTATTCCCAATATTAAAGCGAAGCTTTGACAATATTCATCATTCATCTTAAGACAGATGAATATGCAGGTGGTGTCAAAACTTCGATTTAATAAAGGGAATAGCATGAGAATAATTTTAATTAATTAGTCATGATTTATCAAAAGTTGATTCTTACCCAACGTTAGTTATGACCAGCAAAAGAAAGTCCCCTGATTGAGATTGTTCTTGTTGAATTCGTCTTCTTTTTCAGTTCTCAAGACGCATCAAATGACATTCCCTTTAGTTTTACGGCACTTGAATGCCGCTAAATATGATTTACGTTTCAAGTTGCAACGTTGCAGTTCGACCATTTCCACCCAAGAAAAAGATCGAAGTTCAGGGTGTTCGGTGAAAACCTTAGCATTCGACCTTATACATGGGTTTAAATGGAAAAAAAAAATACGACGCTGCCAAATTGCACGCTACGCCTCTGCTAACATAATAAGATAAACGGAAAAAACAAAGCTGAGTGCGGTGCGCGAAGATCACCAAGCGGAAGCAAACGAACGCATAATCAGCTCTAAGCGTTGACATAAGTAGGGCAGAACCGAATGAGACTGCGACAAACTCACGAGTCCGATTCTTGTTCCTTGAGGAAGGGGGGGGGGGGGTTACAGGTTGCACACAGGTTACACACACCCTCTTACGTAATAATACTCCTTACTTCTTCAACTTGAACCTGCTCGAGGAGAAATGATGAGTGCGCAAGCGCAAAGGTTTACGCCATGGAGATCGGCGGTCATGGTTACGGCCAGTAGCGTACACAGGAATTTGTATTTCTCTCTCTCTCCCCATTTGAACACAAGTAAAGGAAAAGGACAGAAACAGAGGCTTGAACGTGACTTCAGCCCCTATCTCTTTCCTTTTCTAGTACATACCCTCAAACGGGAAAAGAGCGAGAGAGACTAATTCCTTTTGTACGCCATTTGTTGCGGCTGAAGAGTCTTTACTGTAAGCATCATGCTTCACAACTTGCATCAGCCTCTAATAGGACAGTTCACAAATATCAGAGACAAATAGAGACGGAGCACTACACTAAAATACATAGGGAAGATTTGAGGCACACTGAATTCTCACGAATTCAACAAAACAACAGTCAATACCCCTCTGATGTCGCAAGGGGTTGAACGGTAACATTCGGAAAACACGAGAGGGATGGACTGGGAAGTGAAGAGGAGGGTGCTCTGCTCACCATTGAACACCATGCGACAACAGAAGGGTGTTGACTGTTGTTTTGTTGAATCCGCGAGAATTCAGCAAGCCTTTGCTGCAGCCAGTTAGTGCTACGTCTCTATTTGCCTCTGAAAAATATCTCCCCCTTCTCTTTACGATGAACCCTAATTTACAAAAAGTTTGTTTTAATGAGTCTTGCAAACTTTTGCAACAGGTAGATATAGGGTCAGATCTAGAGTAAATTAGAGATAGGGTCTAATCTAAAGTCAAATCGCGGGAAAATCACATTGATATAGCGACGAAAAGTCCCAAAATTGACTCATGTTCCCACGAAAAGTATTTAAAGAGAAAGCCAAGATGGCGATTAAATGGGTAGGTCAAAATGAGGGAGTCTAAAGGAATAAAAGTAGGTCGAACACAAACTTTCGCTGGAACAGAAGAGGGGATATATTCTGATATAAAATCACCTGAAAATGGCGTTTGGAGCAATTTCGAAATCCTTATTTTAAGTTTGGAAGTATAGGTTTTAGCAGAAACCACTCAAAGAAGTCTCATACAATCAGAGTGCAAATATTTAAAGACTTCACTTGACATCTACTTATCTTGAATTGGCTCGAGAAACACTCAAGTCAATATGAGTTGAGTGAGAAGAATTGCAAAGTAACAAGAATCTAAACTTGACTTGTAAACTTAATAAATCTTGAGGAATATACTTTATGCGATTTTCTGACGCGAATGACGCAAAATTCTATTTTAACTGTGATTTCGGCTCCGAGTTCCTGCTGAAAAACTGTTAACGATGATTTCAGGGGGTGGTGAACTAAATCATTTTAATAATAATGATGAAAAAAAAAAAAAACAAAATGAAAAAAGTAACAATCAGAAAAAGTGCTAATAATAAAATGAAATAAAAATAAAATTGAATTAAATTTTAAAATAATTTGACCGTCGAAAGGGTCACTTCTGCGCACTGTGCTACCCGACTAGTAGTCCGCTCGATATCCGAACCAGATCCCGCGTCCGCCGAATCGTAATTTACTTTCCGCAATAACGCCCCTCCCCTTCCCCCGGCCAGACTCCATAAAGGAAGAAGATTCACCGTGCGAATAAAGATCCAGATTGCAAGGAGGACTGTCTCTGTCGTGACTGTTGCGTTCTCGAAATAGGTCCTGGTCAGAGAGTCCTAGTGAGTGTACAAAGCTTTTGGTTCACTCCATCCACTCGATCCTTGCTCTCGTTCCAGAAACGGCTCAAACACGAATGAAACGAAGGAACAGAGGAAACGGAACAGATGTCTTTGCAATCGTTTGAGGAAATTACTTACACGATCCGCCCGCCGTCTGTCCCGTTTGGTTCCGTTCACGTTCCTCTTGACGGCAGTAAAAGTCTATGACTCGGACGATGGAGCGGTAGCGGGGGGGGGGGGGGGAGTGGAGATTCTCCAAGCGGAAGGATCCTTTTAAGGTGATTCCAGGCGAAACTTTCCCAGATTTCGATCCGATGGATAGCGCCGCTGGTCGCTTATCGCTTTTCGGAAAATTCGTGTTTTCGGCGTTTTAAACTGAAACCATAGATAAAACGCAAAATCTAATAACGTCATCACCTGCAAAATTCTTTTATGGATTTTTGAGCCCAAAACGAGCAAAATTATTTTCTCCATTGCTCGTGGGTTCTTCCCTGCATTCGTCCTAATGTCTGATTAAAGTGACCATAAAAGATCTTAACAGCACGTCTCAGATGGGCAATACCACAAAAAATGCCAAAACCAGGTCCCTGCATGTTTTTTTTCCCCCCCATAAGATCACCCAATAATTTATGGTTTTTTTATTTTTATTTCTAGGAAACTAGTTGATCTACCTTGTGCCAGGGAGTTTTTGCTAAATTTCGTTTCATTTAAAAAAAAAAAAAAAAAAAAAAATTAGGTTGAAAGGTGTAAAACTCCACGTCCGTCACGTCCCTGGTCCAGGCTACCAATTTGAAGTATCGTATTTTAAGAATGAAACCTATAATTATACATGTTGCTGTGCGTGTATTGTATACACTGCAAATTGCTTCAAATTTTCGGAAATGATAGTGAAATTTCATTTTATTACAGAGAAATTGACGAAAGTAAGCTAAATATATGCTTGCCCCCGAGATCGCACTCAAGTCCATCACAGCAAAGAGGTTGATCCAGCTCCCATAAGGAGTGGGCCCCTCGAGTTTTCAAACCAAACCTTTTTAGATTGATAGAGCTACTTCTGGGGGTTCTGAAAAGGCCCAGTTTTTTAATTTTGACCCCATAGACACGGGGGGGCGGGGGGTCAAAGGTGAAACCTTTAAACCGTTATAACTCCCCCAAAAATTAAGGTATCAAAACGAACTTGACGCCAAAAGATAGAGCATACAAAGAGCTTTCTAACCATATACAGGTTTTTAAAATTCCAACAATTTTAAGTCCTATTTTTGGCGATTTTTCGAATTTTCAAAATCAAAAATTTTGATTTTTCGATTTTTTAAGGGAGGCGGATCCTGGCTAGGAAAACAAAAAACTGTCAGGTTAGTAGCGAAAGTAATGACCTTTTTAACAGCGCAAACCGCAATGTGGGGAAATGTTTCGTTCCAGAGATATAAGGCCGCAAAGTTGACGCGTCGAGATTTCTAGCGCTTCTCGAGGCGCGCGCGATGCCTGCCGACGGAAATTCACGCACAGGGAAACTGCATGACTTGAATAAATGGGAGGGGAACATTGGAAGACGCTTCTTATCTCATACATTCATTAGATTTAGGGTTTATACTTCCATTTCATTAACCCCCCCCCCCCCATCCCCTCAAAAAAGAAATGAGCCGCGGGGCAAAAACTGACGACGGCGCAATCACACTAATTAACGAGACCCAAAAAAAAAAAAAAACAAAAAACAAAAAAAAAACAGGAGACTCACCAACGTGGCAATGTATAATAAAATAAATAAATAAATAAATAAATAAATAAATAGATAAATAAACATAGATGCAAGTTGACGTCTATCACATGCATCTTATCTTTTTCTGTATCAGAATTACGGACAGTCATCGGTAGATACCTGTAGAAGCAGCTTTCCTTCAGGTTAACAGATAATACGCGAGATATACCTACATCCAACGAATGACCCCCTAAAAACGAGTGTTACCAAATGAACAAGAGTAGTGCAGTAAATGAAACAAACATTTAAACACTCAAACATATGATGTTTAACGAGCAAACATAGGATATAAGTATGTTAAGCTATAGTTATGAATACTGTAAAAAATGGGTTCAATTATTACCCTGCGCCGATTTATTTATTTTTTTATTTGTTTATTTTTTTTTATTTATTATTTATTTATTTATTTATCTATTTATTTATTTTTTTTTTTATACATTGCCACATTGGTGAGTCCCCTTTTTTTTTTTTTTTGGATCTCGTTAATTTCTGATTATTAGTGTGATTGCGCCGTCGTCAGTTTTAGCCCCGCGGCTCATTTTTTTTTTGGGGGGAAGGGGGGGGGGTTAATGAAATGGAAGTATAAACCCTAAATCTAATGAATGTATGTGATAAGAAGCGTCTTCCAATGTTCCCCTCCCATTTATTCAAGTCATGCAGTTTCCCTGTGCGTAAATTTTCCGTCGGCAGGCATCGCGCGCGCCTCGAGAAGCGCTAGAAATCTCGACGCGTCAACTTTGCGGCCTTATATCTCTGGAACGAAACTTTTCCCCACATTGCGGTTTGCGCTGTTAAAAAGGTCATTACTTTCGCTACTAACCTGACAGTTTTTTGTTTTCCTAGCCAGGATCCGCCTCCCTTAAAAAATCGAAAAATCAAAATTTTTGATTTTGAAAATTCGAAAAATCGCCAAAAATAGGACTTAAAATTTTTGGGAAATTTTTAAAAAACCTGTATATGGTTAGAAAGCTCTTTGTATGCTCTATTTTTTGGGCGTCAAGTTCGTTTTGATCCCTTTAAATTTTTTGGGGGGAGTTATAACGGTTTAAAGGTTTCACCTTTGACCCCCCCCCCCCCCGTGTCTATGGGGTCAAAATTAAAAAACTGGGCCTTTTCAGAACCCCCAGAAGTAGCTCTATCAATCTAAAAAGGTTTGGTTTGAAAACTCGAGGGGCCCACTCCTTATGGGAGCTGGATCAACCTCTTTCCTCCTCTAAATACGCCGCTAGAGGGCACCAGCGAGGAGCTTTGGCGGTTTGGCTGCAGCGCTTTAATAGCGGAGAGCTTGGAGTAGTAAGTAGTGCCGTTTTTTTTTTGGAGAAATATCTTCGCAACTTGGATGTATAGCGCAACGAAAGACCTTATCAACCAAAATACAAAAAACGTATAAGAAAACTCTGATTGAAGATGCCACTACGATGGCGGACATATTCAAAGAGTATCGGTTTTTGATAATGAGAAAAGAGAAAAATTTCAGACAGAACTGAATAAAAAAAAACTCTTAGCTCCAGCAACGAATAAAAATGTTGGAATCAACGGAAAAAACGTTACTTGAATAGTACTTTGCAAGATATGCATACAAAATTCAAAACTAGAAGAAAAATATGTCCAATTCGTACAAATTCTTTCGAAACTGCAAACCATTTTG
Source organism: Trialeurodes vaporariorum (assembly GCA_011764245.1). Taxonomy (NCBI): domain Eukaryota; kingdom Metazoa; phylum Arthropoda; class Insecta; order Hemiptera; family Aleyrodidae; genus Trialeurodes; species Trialeurodes vaporariorum. Next base: position 12,540,502 of record VMOF01000220.1, read on the forward strand.
GGTAGTTCCCCAAAAACTAAGCGCAAGAGAAACGTGTATGTGCATCGCGTATTCAAACTTCTAAGTCACGTTTCAAAAATGTAAACAACTTAAGTTGTTAACTTACTCATCTTTGTCACAAGATTAAAGAACTCTGTTGCGACTCTACAATAATGACAGATGTATCACTGAAAGAAAGGTTAGGTACCTAGAACCAAAAATGGGCAAACACTCCTGTGTAATCGATTACACGACTACTGGGTAACCGGTAAACGTCAAACCTTTGGATGGTGATTACATGTATTTTCCACTGATAAATAGTAAACTTTAAGGTCTTTTCTATTATATTTGATTATTCCGCAACTAATATAATAGGTGTCTTGTAAAAAATCAGCCCTGATTACCATAAAACCACCCTCATAAAAAACGACGATTACGATTACTCGGTAATCGTTTAATCCCGTATTTTTATACTGTTATTCTGTTCGTTGTTCTGTTTTTTTATCTGTTATTAATTCTCGTTTAATCCCGTATTTTGTATACTGTTATTCTGTTCGTTATTCTGTTTTTTTTATCTCTTATTAATTCTCGTTTAATCCCGTATTTTGTATACTGTTATTCTGTTCGTTATTCTGTTATTTTATCTGTTATTAATTCTCGTTTAATCCCGTATTTTGTATACTGTTATTCTGTTCGTTTTCTGTTTTTTTATCTGTTATTAATTCTCGTTTAATCCCGTATTTTGTATACTGTTATTCTGTTCGTTATTCTGTTTTTTTTTTATTTGTTATTAATTCTATCAATACATATCCATCTAAAACTCAACGTTTGGTCTTCATCATTTATTACTGTTACACTATCGTTACATTAAGTATAACAAATAGTTCGATATATGTCACATATTTAAACGGACGAAATGCAACATTAAATAATTGCAAGCTTCGACATTGTTTCGGAAGTCTTCCGAGCTTTGATGCAAATGCGCTATCAAAAGTAATTGCTTCACGGTGACGGTTGACATACTGGAAAGGAACGAATCGGATACAAGGAAAAAAAAATGTGTCATCAGAGACACGAAGATTGGGGGGGGGGGGGGGGGGGGTGCTAGAGTGCTAATTAGGCTTACGTCGGCGAGAAGAGTCCACTGAAGATAAATTCTACCGGTGGTCTTGCACGGATGAAGTAAGACTTCAAGTAATTTCTCTGTCCTGAGTCGGCCTAAACGTTTTTCCGGCAATTTCTTCGATCCAACCCACATCAAGCTTTCAGCGGCTGAAAGGAAAAGGGAAGAGAGGTACCCAGTTATTATATGAGCAGCATCCTGACTGCGCCGGAACCGTATACCCTGAATGCAGGACGTGTAGCCCTGCTTGTCACCCACTGGGTCAAAACAGACATTCTGTTGGACAAAAACAATTTCAGTTTATAGCTGCAAGACAGATTCAGTAATGATAACTTCTAGTGAAAACCATACATTCCGACTCGGTTTGAACATTGAGATAAACATATTCGTTCGTTTTCTGCAAGGAGAAAAAAAAAACATTATATTTTCGTGAACTGAATTTAGGCTCAAAGTTTATAGCTGTGAGCACCAAACTTCCGTTTAAAGAGCCGAAACTTAAAAACAATCATAATTATAGCCTATCGATAATTAAAAATGTTACTACGTACAATTTTAGCGATGAAAGTGAGATAGCAGTGCGCGGATGTTACGTGAAAGTGAGAGGGAGAGTGAGAGATAGTTTGGAACGCTTAAAGAACTTTTCAACCGGATGATGTCAACACTAAAATTGTCTACATCGTCATTAGAGGCAAAATTGCACTTGCGTGTTTTTTGTTTCAGGTAATAGCCGGCCGGTGTTGCCAGATTGAGTTGAAAAAGCCGTATGTTTTACATTGATTTAAAGGGGTCGATAGATTTTTACGCTTTAACGATATAGGTGTCCGCCCCCAATGAATACAAAAAAAGGGGGCCCCTAGACACACACATGGGCTTTTTTCTTTTAATTGGACCTAAAATCGCGTAAACAATAACGTTTCCGATGTAAATTGACCTGCCGAGTTCGAATTTGGCCTTAGTTTTGATCAAAATATTCTAGATTTTCCGCAATTTAAACTTTGTCACGAACTTTTTTTAAAAAGTAGAATATGCGTAAAATCGGGACGAGTTAAGTAGAAATTATATCTTTTTTTTGAAATCAGCGTCCCAAATACTATTGATTAGCACACTATTAATGTATAAAACAAAAAAAATCATTGAAATACATTAAAATTTTAAAAAAAAAACCCTGATGTTTGGTGCTTTCGCGGACTGTTATGTCGTTAAAGAGGCCTACGTGGGACGATACGGTTTTTTATCCTCGATCTGGTAACACTGTAGCCAGCGAGTGTTTGTCAGAGCCGTTCATTTTATTCACAGTGCAATCTGCATCCCACCGAGAACGTTAGAAATATCCAATAGAAATACTCAACAGCTTTTTTTAAATATGCATACATCAGTGAGCTCACACTCGAGCGAAATCACTTTTTTAAAAAACCCAGGAAACGTGTTTACTTGTGACTTTTTTCCCTTGCGCGAAGTAAGTTCTGATTGCATGAAGGGAATCACTGTCGCAACTAGGAATATTTTACTTGTAGCAGCAGACATTTTCCTTGGGTTAAAGGAAATTCCCTTTAGTCAATATTTCATCGTGCAGTTTCTTTAACGCAAAAAAATTTCATCTTGGATTAAAAAAAGAATTCTCTCAGTGCAGAGGAAGATTATGAAATCGTGAGGTCTGCGGATCTGCCATCTTTACCGCTTACTAAAGCAACGCCACGCCAAAAGGTGCGTAGATTTCTTAAGACTGCGCACATGACAAATCAATCTTAGGTTGTCCAAATTAAGCTGGTAGTTAAATATTCCTACGCCGCGGAGCGGGTTTTTGCATACACAATAGATTGAAGGCGCTAGAGGAAAAAATTTTTTTCGAATGTTAACCATTTGGAGTCGAAATTTTTTTTGTGAATACAAAATTGAAATTGTGTAAGACAGATTTAGTCATACCTCGGGCGTGGTTTTGAGAGTGGTTGAGCATTATTGACGCTGTTCGTGACGTCTCACAACGCACAACACAAATCATGTCAAAAACGTTACAAAACAGAAATAATCAAAACCTGGCCTCATTTAGCGAGCCAGTGAAAACTCGGAAAGACGGTTTTTTTTTTTTCTTTTCATACTTTTTTTTTTCTCAAGGTACTTCTTTCTCCCCTCTCCCATCTCTCATCCCATCCTCATCGTACTTTGACCCACTGATTTCAAATTCAGCCTTAGTTTTTACTCAAAACTCATACTTTCTCTAAATTTGGAATTTTTCGCGAAGAAAAAGAAAATTGGAATTTACGTAAAATCTAGGCGAATTTAATGACAACTGCATGATTAAAAAGAGCGTCTCAAAATACTTAAGTGCGCGATGATGAAGAAAAATTAAAGGCGGAAAATGTTAAAACACTAAAAATTAGTAAGATTAGAGGTTAACAGACGTTTCGTCCTGTTTTTTTCGTCCGCTCGATTTTTTGTCCTTTATTTTTCGTCCTTTGGAAAGTGGTCCTTGAAAATTTCGTCAAATCAAATTTCGTCCTGTAGAACAATTGGTCCATTTATTTTTTTGTCCTCAACTGCAACGTCCTTGAGTTTTTAGTCTAATTATTTTTATGTCCAAAGTATGTTTTTGTCCTGTAATTTTAGTCCAATTTTTGTTGTCCTTAAAAAAAGTTGGTTTCGTCCAATGCCCCTTTTTCGTTAAGTTGCAGGTAAAATAAAATGAAGAAATAGAAAGGACAAATTATCAAGGACTAAATGTCGTGGAAAAAAAAAAAGGAAAAAAAAAAAAGTGGAAAAAAAAAACCCGGACGAAAAGTCTTGAAACCCAAATTAGACACTGATGGATGAATGTCTCGGACACAGTATGGCGTTTTGAATGCTTACTTGTAGGAATGCTACGAATTTTACATTAATAACTTTTATTCGAGAAACGTCAGCACCTGCGAGCATACTACAGGAAAAACCCTAACTGTTTCATGCGAAAACACTCAAAAATAAAGCCAGAAATTATGACATACGGAAATTCCCATAAGCCGCGATGAATGCGAGTAAGGCAGACATAGTATCACTTGCACTCACTCTCATTCACTAAGCTTATGGCGCGATGAATTTCATAATTAACGGCTAATTCAAAACCCAAATTTTTGCTCGTTTTGGGCTCAAAAATCCACAAAGAAAACAGCGCAGGTGCTGACATTCGTAAATTTTTTCAATTTTTCTTTGTTTTTAATGTACTAGCGCGAAAACAAGAGTACCGGGCCCAGGGTATACATATACAATACGACAGAATATAACACTTGACACGTGAGTTTGGTGTATTGCGTATTGCATACTATGGCCAGGTATCTTTGTCCCCGCTAGTACAATGCCAAAATCACGATTTTTCCCAAAAGCGACTAGTGTCGCTATCCATCCGATTAAAACCCAGGAAAGGTTTCCCCAAAAAATCCCCTCAACAGCTGATTTAGGTATTTTTGAGTAAGGCTACGGATGGCATCTGGAAAAATTTCGCTAGGAATCACTTCAACAGATGATACAGGTATAGTTTTGAGTAAGGCCATGGATGGAATCTGGAGAAGTTTCGCTAGGAATCACCTCAACAGATGATATAGGTATAGTTTTGAGTAAGGCCATGGATGGAATCTGGAGAAGTTTCGCTAGGAATCACCTCAACAGATGATATAGGTATAGTTTTGAGTAAGGCCATGGATGGAATCTGGAAAAGTTTCGCTAGGAATCACCTCAACAGATGATATAGGTATATTTTCGAGTAAGGCCACGGATGGAATCTGGAAAAGTTTCGCTAGGAATCACCTCAACAGCTGATTTCGGTAGTTTTGAGTAAGGCCACGGATGGAATCTGGAAAAGTTTCGCTAGGAATCACCTCAACAGCTGATTTCGGTAGTTTTGAGTAAGGCCACGGATGGAATCTGGAAAAGTTTCGCTAGGAATCACCTCAGGAGATGATATAGGTATAGTTTCGAGTAAGGCCAAGGATGGAATCTGGAAAAGTTTCGGTAGGAATCACCTCAAGAGATGATATAGGTATTGTTTTGAGTAAGACCATGGATGAAATCTGGAAAAGTTTCGCTAGGAATCACTTAAAAGATGATATAGGTAAAGTTTTGAGTAAGGCCACAGATGGAATCTGGAAAAGTTTCGCTAGGAATCACCTCAACAGATGATATAGGTATAGTTTTGAGTAAGGCCATGGATGAAATCTGGAGAAGTTTCGCTAGGAATCACCTCAACTACAGATGATATAGGTATAGTTTTGAGTAAGGCCATGGATGGAATCTGGAGAAGTTTCGCTAGGAATCACCTCAACAGCCAATGTTTGAGTATGGTCCCGGATGAAACGATGTTTGCTTCAAATCGATGTCGTTAAAAGTTCGTAATAGACCCAACCACGGCGGACCACGGATGGGGACAACATAGAACTGCGAGGCGACCGACGGCCACGGTTCCCAATCTCATTGTTCCTGGTCTGATACCTCTACCGAACGGCAAAACGCGGGTGGGCAATAAGGCAATAAAGAGACGACGAACCGAACCGAACGGTAGGTAAGTAGGTAGGAGAGCTTGACACAAGTTGATGGAGAGCATGTTGGAATCACAATGTCTTGTTCCCGCGCGACTTCGGGGGAGACGCGCGCGCAGCGAAAATAGAGGGCGGTCGCGGCGGGAGAAGTACGGGAGGGGGGGGGGGGTCGAGAGGGGGCCAGGGAGGGGGGCGCATGTTATCCGCAATGTTTAAGTTCACCCGTACATCCATCTGCAGCCATCGAAGATGCGGTAGAAGTGAAGGGAGGGGGAGGGGACGGGGGGGAGGAGCGAAAGAGCGAGATAATAGGTAACATTTTTTCATGTTCCAATGGTTAAACCATGACATTGTTATTGGTTGCAATTCTGTTGGGTTAATCGCTGCTGGTAACCGCAGACCACCGAGTGCCGCTTTGTCGTCCGCGCACACACTCACACAAGCTCACAGCATAGCACACACTCACGAACACACACGCACGCACACTTGTTTCTTTCTTGGTCACAGACCCGCGTGCGCACGTAAGAGGTAAGACCCCAGCTCGCACACCATACGTCAATGTGTTACGAGTGTGGTCCCCCTCTCGTGATTGACTTGCAAGGCAAGGTTGCCGGATTGCGGAAGATAATATACTGTTTCAGTAGAGCGATATATCGTATCGATCGCCGTTCGGAGACTTTTGGTTCTAAACAAACTCTGGTTCAATGCAGTAATTTCCCTGTGGCGGCTCGTGCAATTTGGCAACAACTTTTATCCTCCATTTGACTCAATGTAAAATAATCGAATGCTGGTGAAGCGCTGCTTCACTTTCGAATCGATTGTTTTACATACAATCGAATGGAGGGATGACATTGTTGCCATATTGCACGAGCCGCCACTGAAATTTTCCTCAGAGACGGATTTTTGAACGGAAATTTTGACTTTTAAATCAAGGAACTAATGCGACCTGAGATTATAAATTTTACGTCCTTAAAAATGCTTGATATGCCTGGTGCCGCGACTAAAACTGAAAAAATCGATGCGTTTGGAGGCTGGAATCACCCGAATTCACGCCAGATTCCCCCCAAATTTCCCAAACAACAACAACAATGACATTCCATAACTTCCCACAGTGACTTACACTAAGCTGCCGAAGTGACCTCACTTCTTAAAGCCTCCACCTTCTTACGGGGAAACTAAAAAGTTGATTTTGGAATCATCATTTAGCATAGCAAGCACTTAGAGCTTCATAGGCGGGACCGTATTAGGGGCTAGGGGGGGGGGGCTATAGCCACCCCAACTTTTTTGGAGCGGAGGGGCTAAAAATGGGGGAAAAGGTCATCACTTGAGACTTGAGAAGAAAAAAAAAAAAAAAAAAAAATCATCACTTTTTTGCCCCCCCCCATTTTTTTGGTCACGGTGGAGCTATAAAACTTTCTTTCGGAGGTCGAGGGGTGATAGATTTCTTTCTACACGGCCATACTTATTCCATAATCTATCATATTAAGGCGCGGATACTATTTTAAAAAACCAATTCTCCCTTTATTTCTGAAAACTTGTGGCTTCAGCAGTATACACAGGCACACTTTGACATCATGAGCAGGATAACGGATTACTTCAAAATACGGATGCACCGCAAATACCCGCCTCGGCGAGCTACGATATCTGGCTTTCTTGAAACCACTAACGGAGAATCTCTTGATTCTAATTTGGCGAGGGCAAAGTTAAGATCGTGTCGAGCAAACATACAAAATATGGTGCATCAGTAGCTGAGCGAGGAAGCATTAATTACAAAACTCAATCCGCAATCTTAGAGCACTACACATGCAACACGAGAAAAACCTACTAAACCATTTTTCGACAAACACGGAAATCGGGGTATAATTTCCATTAAAGCTATCTTTTGGACCTTGAACTAAAAACACATATCAACATGTGGTTGCAGAAGTATGATCATACACGAGAGAAACTCAAATTACTCGGTCACAAACCCGACTGTGACCTTGAACTCAGACGCAGACCCACACATGAATATGACGTAAAAAGAAATCTGAAGACGCGACGCGAGGAAAAATCGGGGAAGAAATTAATTGGGTCGATAACGGCGTTGGTATAAATCATCTTAATGAATGTGCATCATACAATCATACCCACTTCGTGCAGAAGAAGAGTGGACAAAAAACAAGCGATATTGAGTTCGGGGGGTTTTTTTCTCATCTTAAATTAATTTTCCCGTGGATCCCGCTTCGGTACGGCGGGCGTGCGGTCAAGAGGGTTTCCCCTTTAGACTCCGGTGAAAGAGGTTAGGAGGTTATGTGCGCGCGCTGAACAAGTTCATATCCTACAAAAGAGATTTGCAGCTTCATGCTAATCAACAAAACACAGATTCCTCATTAAACCTCGGAATATCGGAGAAGCACAATGAGGCTGGCTCCTCGGAACTTCCTTCGTTTCGAGTTAATTAATTCAATCAGACCGATGCATCTACACAGAGATGCAACATTGCATTAAACGATTAGCACCCCGTTACATCCATTAAAATCAACAATAGGTCCGTTGCAAAGTTTTGTTAAAAACAAACAAAAACAAGGCGGAAATGACATGATTATTCTATCGCCATGTTGCACTGATTTTGCAATTTTTCTATCGCCATGTTGCACTGATTTTGCAACTTTTCTACCGCACGAAAGAAGTATTCCCAATAGTAAATCGAAGTTTTGACAATATTCATTATTCGTCTTATGACAGATGAATATGCGGGTGGTGTCAAAACTTCAATTTACGATTCTCATGTTATTCCCAATTTTAAAGCGAAGCTTTGACAATATTCATCATTCATCTTAAGACAGATGAATATGCAGGTGGTGTCAAAACTTCGATTTAATAAAGGGAATAGCATGAGAAAAATTTTTAATTAATTAGTCATGATTTATCAAAAGTTGATTCTTACCCAACGTTAGTTATGACCAGCAAAAGAAAGTCCCCTGATTGAGATTGTTCTTGTTGAATTCGTCTTCTTTTTCAGTTCTCAAGACGCATCAAATGACATTCCCTTTAGTTTTACGGCACTTGAATGCCGCTAAATATGTTTTACGTTTCAAGTTGCAACGTTGCAGTTCGACCATTTCCACCCAAGAAAAAGATCGAAGTTCAGGGTGTTTGGTGAAAACCTTAGCATTCGACCTTATACATGGGTTTAAAGGGAAAAAAAAAAAAAATACGACGCTGCCAAATTGCACGCTACGCCTCTGCTAACATAATAAGATAAACGGAAAAAAAAAAAGCTGAGTGCGGTGCGCGAAGATCACCAAGCGGAAGCAAACGAACGCATAATCAGCTCTAAGCGTTGACATAAGTAGGGCAGAACCGAATGAGACTGCGACAAACTCACGAGTCCGATTCTTGTTCCTTGGGGAAAGGGGGGGGGGGGGGGTTACAGGTTGCACACAGGTTACACACACCCTCTTACGTAATAATACTCCTTACTTCTTCAACTTGAACCTGCTCGAGGAGAAATGATGAGGTGCGCAAGCGCAAAGGTTTACGCCATGGAGATCGGCGGTCATGGTTACGGCCAGTAGCGTACACAGGAATTTGTATTTCTCTCTCTCTCCCCATTTGAACACAAGTAAAGGAAAAGGACAGAAACAGAGGCTTGAACGTGACTTCAGCCCCTATCTTTTTCCCTTTTTCTAGTACATACCCTCAAACGGGAAAAGAGCGAGAGAGACTAATTCCTTTTGTACGCCATTTGTTGCGGCTGAAGAGTCTTTACTGTAAGCATCATGCTTCACAACTTGCATCAGCCTCTAATAGGACAGTTCACAAATATCAGAGACAAATAGAGACGGAGCACTACACTAAAATACATAGGGAAGATTTGAGGCACACTGAATTCTCACGAATTCAACAAAACAACAGTCAATACCCCTCTGATGTCGCAAGGGGTTGAACGGTAACATTCGGAAAACACGAGAGGGATGGACTGGGAAGTGAAGAGGAGGGTGCTCTGCTCACCATTGAACACCATGCGACAACAGAAGGGTGTTGACTGTTGTTTTGTTGAATCCGCGAGAATTCAGCAAGCCTTTGCTGCAGCCAGTTAGTGCTACGTCTCTATTTGCCTCTGAAAAAATTCCCCCTTCTCTTTACGATGAACCCTAATTTAAAAAAAGTTTGTTTTAATGAGTCTTGCAAACTTTTGCAACAGGTAGATATAGGGTCAGATCTAGAGTAAATTAGAGATAGGGTCTAATCTAAAGTCAAATCGCGGGAAAATCACATTGATATAGCGACGAAAAGTCCCAAAATTGACTCATGTTCCCACGAAAAGTATTTAAAGAGAAAGCCAAGATGGCGATTAAATGGGTAGGTCAAAATGAGGGAGTCTAAAGGAATAAAAGTAGGTCGAACACAAACTTTCGCTGGAACAGAAGGGGGGATATATTCTGATATAAAATCACCTGAAAATGGCGTTTGGAGCAATTTCGAAATCCTTATTTTAAGTTTGGAAGTATAGGTTTTAGCAGAAACCACTCAAAGAAGTCTCATACAATCAGAGTGCAAATATTTAAAGACTTCACTTGACATCTACTTATCTTGAATTGGCTCGAGAAACACTCAAGTCAATATGAGTTGAGTGAGAAGAATTGAAAAAGTAACAAGAATCTAAACTTGACTTGTAAACTTAATAAATCTTGAGGAATATACTTTATGCGATTTTCTGACGCGAATGACGCAAAATTCTATTTTAACTGTGATTTCGGCTCCGAGTTCCTGCTGAAAAACTGTTAACGATGATTTCAGGGGGGGGGTGAACTAAATCATTTTTAAAAATAATGATGAAAAAAAAAAAAAACAAAAATGAAAAAAGTAACAATCAGAAAAAGTGCTAATAATAAAATGAAATAAAAATAAAATTGAATTAAATTTTAAAATAATTTGACCGTCGAAAGGGTCACTTCTGCGCACTGTGCTACCCGACTAGTAGTCCGCTCGATATCCGAACCAGATCCCGCGTCCGCCGAATCGTAATTTACTTTCCGCAATAACGCCCCCCCCCTTCCCCCGGCCAGACTCCATAAAGGAAGAAGATTCACCGTGCGAATAAAGATCCAGATTGCAAGGAGGACTGTCTCTGTCGTGACTGTTGCGTTCTCGAAATAGGTCCTGGTCAGAGAGTCCTAGTGAGTGTACAAAGCTTTTGGTTCACTCCATCCACTCGATCCTTGCTCTCGTTCCAGAAACGGCTCAAACACGAATGAAACGAAGGAACAGAGGAAACGGAACAGATGTCTTTGCAATCGTTTGAGGAAATTACTTACACGATCCGCCCGCCGTCTGTCCCGTTTGGTTCCGTTCACGTTCCTCTTGACGGCAGTAAAAATCTATGACTCGGACGATGGAGCGGTAGCGGGGGGGGGGGGGGGAGTGGAGATTCTCCAAGCGGAAGGATCCTTTTTAAAGGGGATTCCAGGCGAAACTTTCCCAGATTTCGATCCGATGGATAGCGCCGCTGGTCGCTTATCGCTTTTCGGAAAATTCGTGTTTTCGGCGTTTTAAACTGAAACCATAGATAAAACGCAAAATCTAATAACGTCATCACCTGCAAAAATTTTTTATGGATTTTTGAGCCCAAAACGAGCAAAATTATTTTCTCCATTGCTCGTGGGTTCTTCCCTGCATTCGTCCTAATGTCTGATTAAAGTGACCATAAAAGATCTTAACAGCACGTCTCAGATGGGCAATACCACAAAAAATGCCAAAACCAGGTCCCTGCATGTTTTTTTTTCCCCCCCCAAAAATCACCCAATAATTTATGGTTTTTTTATTTTTATTTCTAGGAAACTAGTTGATCTACCTTGTGCCAGGGAGTTTTTGCTAAATTTCGTTTCATTTAAAAAAAAAAAAAAAAAAAAAAATTAGGTTGAAAGGTGTAAAACTCCACGTCCGTCACGTCCCTGGTCCAGGCTACCAATTTGAAGTATCGTATTTTAAGAATGAAACCTATAATTTACATGTTGCTGTGCGTGTATTGTATACACTGCAAATTGCTTCAAATTTTTAAAAGATAGTGAAAATTTCATTTTAAATTTAAAAGAAATTGACGAAAGTAAGCTAAATATATGCTTGCCCCCGAGATCGCACTCAAGTCCATCACAGCAAAGAGGTTGATCCAGCTCCCATAAGGAGTGGGCCCCTCGAGTTTTCAAACCAAACCCTTTTTTGATTGATAGAGCTACTTCTGGGGGTTCTGAAAAGGCCCAGTTTTTTTAAATTTTTACCCCATAGACACGGGGGGGGGGGGGTCAAAGGTGAAACCTTTAAACCGTTATAACTCCCCCAAAAATTAAGGTATCAAAACGAACTTGACGCCAAAAGATAGAGCATACAAAGAGCTTTCTAACCATATACAGGTTTTTAAAATTCCAACAATTTTAAGTCCTATTTTGGCGATTTTTTGAATTTTTAAAATCAAAAATTTTGATTTTTCGATTTTTTAAAGGGGGGCGGATCCTGGCTAGGAAAACAAAAAACTGTCAGGTTAGTAGCGAAAGTAATGACCTTTTTTAAAAGCGCAAACCGCAATGTGGGGAAATGTTTCGTTCCAGAGATATAAGGCCGCAAAGTTGACGCGTCGAGATTTCTAGCGCTTCTCGAGGCGCGCGCGATGCCTGCCGACGGAAATTCACGCACAGGGAAACTGCATGACTTGAATAAATGGGAGGGGAACATTGGAAGACGCTTCTTATCTCATACATTCATTAGATTTAGGGTTTATACTTCCATTTCATTAACCCCCCCCCCCCCATCCCCTCAAAAAAGAAATGAGCCGCGGGGCTAAAAATGACGACGGCGCAATCACACTAATTAACGAGATCCAAAAAAAAACAAAAAACAAAAAACAAAAAAAAAACAGGAGACTCACCAACGTGGCAATGTATAATAAAATAAATAAATAAATAAATAAATAAATAAATAGATAAATAAACATAGATGCAAGTTGACGTCTATCACATGCATCTTATCTTTTTCTGTATCAGAATTACGGACAGTCATCGGTAGATACCTGTAGAAGCAGCTTTCCTTCAGGTTAACAGATAATACGCGAGATATACCTACATCCAACGAATGACCCCCTAAAAACGAGTGTTACCAAATGAACAAGAGTAGTGCAGTAAATGAAACAAACATTTTAAAAACTCAAACATATGATGTTTAACGAGCAAACATAGGATATAAGTATGTTAAGCTATAGTTATGAATACTGTAAAAAATGGGTTCAATTATTAACCCCGCGCCGATTTATTTATTTATTTTTTTGTTTATTTATTTATTTATTTATTTTTATTTATTTATTTATCTATTTATTTATTTATTTTTTTTACATTGCCACATTGGTGAGTCTCCTTTTTTTTTTTTTTTGGGTCTCGTTAATTTCTGATTATTAGTGTGATTGCGCCGTCGTCAGTTTTAGCCCCGCGGCTCATTTCTTTTTTTAGGGGGAAGGGGGGGGGGTTTAAAGAAATGGAAGTATAAACCCTAAATCTAATGAATGTATGTGATAAGAAGCGTCTTCCAATGTTCCCCTCCCATTTATTCAAGTCATGCAGTTTCCCTGTGCGTGAATTTCCGTCGGCAGGCATCGCGCGCGCCTCGAGAAGCGCTAGAAATCTCGACGCGTCAACTTTGCGGCCTTATATCTCTGGAACGAAACATTTCCCCCCATTGCGGTTTGCGCTGTTAAAAAGGTCATTACTTTCGCTACTAACCTGACAGTTTTTTGTTTTCCTAGCCAGGATCCGCCTCCCTTAAAAAATCGAAAAAAACAAAATTTTTGATTTTGAAAATTCGAAAAATCGCCAAAAATAGGACTTAAAATTGTTGGAATTTTAAAAACCTGTATATGGTTAGAAAGCTCTTTGTATGCTCTATCTTTTGGCGTCAAGTTCGTTTTGATACCTTAATTTTTGGGGGAGTTATAACGGTTTAAAGGTTTCACCTTTGACCCCCCGCCCCCCCGTGTCTATGGGGTCAAAATTAAAAAACTGGGCCTTTTCAGAACCCCCAGAAGTAGCTCTATCAATCTAAAAAGGTTTGGTTTGAAAACTCGAGGGGCCCACTCCTTATGGGAGCTGGATCAACCTCTTTCCTCCTCTAAATACGCCGCTAGAGGGCACCAGCGAGGAGCTTTGGCGGTTTGGCTGCAGCGCTTTAATAGCGGAGAGCTTGGAGTAGTAAGTAGTGCCGTTTTTTTTTTGGAGAAATATCTTCGCAACTTGGATGTATAGCGCAACGAAAGACCTTATCAACCAAAATACAAAAAACGTATAAGAAAACTCTGATTGGGAAAATGCCACTACGATGGCGGACATATTCAAAGAGTATCGGTTTTTGATAATGAGAAAAGAGAAAAATTTCAGACAGAACTGAATAAAAAAAAACTCTTAGCTCCAGCAACGAATAAAAATGTTGGAATCAACGGAAAAAACGTTACTTGAATAGTACTTTGCAAGATATGCATACAAAATTCAAAACTAGAAGAAAAATATGTCCAATTCGTACAAATTCTTTCGAAACTGCAAACCATTTTGGGTAGTTCCCCAAAAACTAAGCGCAAGAGAAACGTGTATGTGCATCGCGTATTCAAACTTCTAAGTCACGTTTCAAAAATGTAAACAACTTAAGTTGTTAACTTACTCATCTTTGTCACAAGATTAAAGAACTCTGTTGCGACTCTACAATAATGACAGATGTATCACTGAAAGAAAGGTTAGGTACCTAGAACCAAAAATGGGCAAACACTCCTGTGTAATCGATTACACGACTACTGGGTAACCGGTAAACGTCAAACCTTTGGATGGTGATTACATGTATTTTCCACTGATAAATAGTAAACTTTAAGGTCTTTTCTATTATATTTGATTATTCCGCAACTAATATAATAGGTGTCTTGTAAAAAATCAGCCCTGATTACCATAAAACCACCCTCATAAAAAAACGACGATTACGATTACTCGGTAATCGTTTAATCCCGTATTTTGTATACTGTTATTCTGTTCGTTGTTCTGTTTTTTTATCTGTTATTAATTCTCGTTTAATCCCGTATTTTGTATACTGTTATTCTGTTCGTTATTCTGTTTTTTTTATCTCTTATTAATTCTCGTTTAATCCCGTATTTTGTATACTGTTATTCTGTTCGTTATTCTGTTATTTTATCTGTTATTAATTCTCGTTTAATCCCGTATTTTGTATACTGTTATTCTGTTCGTTATTCTGTTTTTTTTATCTGTTATTAATTCTCGTTTAATCCCGTATTTTGTATACTGTTATTCTGTTCGTTATTCTGTTTTTTTTTTATTTGTTATTAATTCTATCAATACATATCCATCTAAAACTCAACGTTTGGTCTTCATCATTTATTACTGTTACACTATCGTTACATTAAGTATAACAAATAGTTCGATATATGTCACATATTTAAACGGACGAAATGCAACATTAAATAATTGCAAGCTTCGACATTGTTTCGGAAGTCTTCCGAGCTTTGATGCAAATGCGCTATCAAAAGTAATTGCTTCACGGTGACGGTTGACATACTGGAAAGGAACGAATCGGATACAAGGAAAAAAAACTGTGTCATCAGAGACACGAAGATTGGGGGGGGGGGGGGGGGGTGCTAGAGTGCTAATTAGGCTTACGTCGGCGAGAAGAGTCCACTGAAGATAAATTCTACCGGTGGTCTTGCACGGATGAAGTAAGACTTCAAGTAATTTCTCTGTCCTGAGTCGGCCTAAACGTTTTTCCGGCAATTTCTTCGATCCAACCCACATCAAGCTTTCAGCGGCTGAAAGGAAAAGGGAAGAGAGGTACCCAGTTATTATATGAGCAGCATCCTGACTGCGCCGGAACCGTATACCCTGAATGCAGGACGTGTAGCCCTGCTTGTCACCCACTGGGTCAAAACAGACATTCTGTTGGACAAAAACAATTTCAGTTTATAGCTGCAAGACAGATTCAGTAATGATAACTTCTAGTGAAAACCATACATTCCGACTCGGTTTGAACATTGAGATAAACATATTCGTTCGTTTTCTGCAAGGAGAAAAAAAAAACATTATATTTTCGTGAACTGAATTTAGGCTCAAAGTTTATAGCTGTGAGCACCAAACTTCCGTTTAAAGAGCCGAAACTTAAAAACAATCATAATTATAGCCTATCGATAATTAAAAATGTTACTACGTACAATTTTAGCGATGAAAGTGAGATAGCAGTGCGCGGATGTTACGTGAAAGTGAGAGGGAGAGTGAGAGATAGTTTGGAACGCTTAAAGAACTTTTCAACCGGATGATGTCAACACTAAAATTGTCTACATCCAGAAACGAGGTAAGCATAAGCAATAGAGAGGTTAATACATGCTTTGAGTCCTATCTCAAAGTGTGACAACATGGGAGATCTGATTCTGGTTTGTTTTCCTCATATGTTTTAAGCTTAAATAAAACATTGAAATTGAGCCAGTGGACATTGGTTTTAAACGAAAGTGCAAGTGTTTCAGAGTGGCTATCTGGATACAGTATTATTCTAATAAAACTATTCTCGGTGAGAAAATTTTGCTTGCTTCTGTCATGTGTCCGTTTCTTCATCGTGCAAATCCTACCTGAGGAAACAGTTATACTGAGTTCAGGCCACCCTTGAATACTTACACTTGCTTTCAAAACCATCCCTGGTAATAATGTTCCATGACCAATTTTACATGCGGAAATCAATTTCCATGGAAAACACACCGATTTCCATGGAAATTTGAGCAATTTACATGGAAATCTATTTCCATGTAAAATTGGTCATTGAACATTTTTACCAGGGCAATTTCAATTGGATCTGTCGCAACTTACTATTTAAGGAAATCTATTTTATGTAAAAGGGCATTGAACTTTTAAAATTTTAAATTTGGGTTTTGTCGCAACTTACTATTTAAGGAAATCTATGTCCATGTAAAATTGGTCATTGAACATTTTTACCAGGGCAATTTCAATTTGATCGGTCGTAACTTACTCTTTAAGGTTAAAACATAAGAGGCAAACAAACTGATCCCGTGTAAAATGTCCATAAGAGATTTCTGTCATGGCTGTCTCCTTGAAGTTTCAATATCACGTCCCATAAATCCTTTCAATCGCTTTCACTCGGTGATATCCAGAGAAAATTATTCTTTAATCCATTGTCAGTCCGTCAAAGATCTTGCATAAAAACTGAGCGTAATTATACGCACATAGTCTTTGCATTGAGGGTCGGACGCGGACGGACGGCGGGGTCCGTGAGAGACATGATTACCAACATCAATACGTCGTAATTTACCGGCTTCTCTCCCTTCCCCTCCACTCGCCACTCTTCAACACACCTTAACCCAGTGTTGCCAGATTGGGGTGAAAAAGCCGTGCGTTTTACATTGATTTAAATGGGGGACGATACGGCTTTTTACCCTCGATCTGGCAACACTGCCTTAACCCAACCAGCGGAATCGTGTCTCATGCCTGGTGGCATTTCCTTGCATTTAACTGCCGAGTTAGGCGAAATAGGAACCATGAAACAATGGATCGAATCGAAGGATTCTCTGGACACCGTCGTGAAACCAAAGGACCTAATTTTAAAACCCTTTCATGCACGCGTTTTGGGATTTGAGTTTTTTTTTAAATATATGTATTTAGACCGTTCAAAAGAGGACAATTTACTAAGTACTTTGATGAATCACTCAACTTTTTGAAAAATGTCCATTTGAATTCCATAGAATTCCGTGTTACATAAAATGGTACACATTCGTACCAATTCCCATGAAAGGCTTAAGGTGTTCTACGACTTTTCTTCGAAACTTCCTCCACTTGAAAAGTGTCATTAGAAATACATAGAGGATGAGCACAGGATGAGAAAACCAACTGGAGGACACTTTGAGGAGTGTGGGGGTAAATGAAGAATTGAGAAATGTTGGATGATGGAGCTAATGGAATGCATTGAGAAAAAGGTAAATTGATAGAAATGGAATGGATATTTATTGATGAAATTAAAACTTGAAGATGGAAAACGTGAATAATTGAAAGAGATTTCAAGGCAAGTCTAGACCAATCTTGAGATTCCCTCCAAATCCTAACATTTTTCATCCTCAATTTTGAATTTCCTCCATAAATGTCCATTCCATATCCACCAATATAACGTTTTCTCAATGTATTCTATCAGTTACATACTCCAATATTTTACAATTTCCCATTTACCACATTCTCCTTAAATCTCCCTCCGGTCATTGGCGGATACGGGCAATTGTCTTTCTCTCTCTCCTTCCATTTGAACTTATGTGTTAGAAAAGGATGGCAGAGGGGGCCATCACGTGACTTTGGACCCCTCTTCTGTCCTTTTCTAACGCACGTTTTCAAATGTGAGGAGAGAGAGAAAGACAGTTCCCTGTATCCGCATGCCTCCGGTTGATCCACAACCTCTTTTCATCCATCCTCCATGTAAGTACCTTAAATGGAACTTTACTAGTCACGGAAGTTGCAAGGAAACACCAAGAAACGTTTTAAAATTCGGCCCAAAGTCGCAGATGATATAAACTCTAGTTACGGAGAAAACTATTGATAGCTTTTCCTAATATCTTCTTTTGTAGAAAAGCATCAAACCTAAGAAGGTGGTTTAATCGAATCTCCGAAAAATCGATACATTAACATGAGTTCAAATGGGAGTAAAAAGGAATAGTCATTTGTTCACGCAGCCGCTGTGCCACTGCTGAATGCCATCAGGATCTCACTTCTCATTCTCAGAGCGGCTCCAAAAAAAAATTTATGGGTCCGAAATCCCTTAATTTGACGTTGAAGGCGGAGGCAGAGGTAGTAAACAGATTTGCAAGCGAATTATTCTCACGGGAAAAAGGCGGGATGGAACTTAACACGGGTGTATCTGATTACGGTCGCGCAAGGCGGTGATGATTGCAACCTAAGCGTTCAACGGCGAACACCTATCACTATGAGGAAAGCCGCGCTTTGACTGGTGATGGTGAACGGAAATGAAGCGCACAATTTCAGAGCAAAATGAAACAAAATGAGCGTCTCAAACAGAGCTGCCGTTTTGCGTATAATCAATCACATTTTTCAATTCAACGCATTAATTCATCTGAGGAGCAAAGATTACACAGCCGCCCGTAGCAAGATATTTACATACACTATTATCATTTACTTCAAACTAGTCTCAGAATTTGTTATCGAATTTTCAAGAACATACCCTTTAGATATTAATCCACTACATGCAATTCTTTGTGAATGAGCATATCTCAAATCGATACTTACAAGGGGAGGCTCAGAAGTCGCCGCCTCCGATTTTGAAAACGATTGCACGAAAATGTAGCAAAAGTAAAACTATTAGACCCGTGTTTCTCACTTTTTGCCAATGGGCCTTCCTAAAGCGTCAGGAATTTTTTGAAAGTTGCCGAAATTCACGTAAATATTCGGAACGCTCTCCGATCGGGTTTTTTACGTGAATTTCGGCAACTTTCAAAAAATTCCTGACGCTTCGGAAGGACCATTGGCAAAAAGTGAGAAACACGGGTCTAATAGTTTTACTTTAGCTACATTTTCGTGCAATCGTTTTCAAAATCGGAGGCGGCGACTTCTGAGCCTCCCCTTGTTAGTATGTTTCGACCAGAGTTAGTGGCTGCTCTTAATCTGTTCTTAGTTTGTAATCTTGTATATTCTGGACAGACTGCAATTATCCTTTTTTTTCTCTCTTTCTTTCATTATTCGTGTATCTATCTAGTCCATCTTCGAAGGGTCGCGATGATAGCCGGGATGCTGCAATTCGACCTGGAGCAAATGACCCCGACTCAAGTAATGGCCGCAAGGCCATTACTTTTTGAAGTTATCCAAAAACTAAATGTAAGTACCTACGTGTAACTACCATTGCATCATTTAAATTCGCGATGATAGCCAGGATGCTGCACAGTTCTTTGTGAATGAGTATCTCTCAAATCGATACTTAGTATGTTTCGACCAGAGTTAGTGGCTGCTCTTAATCTGATCTTAGTTTGTAATCTTGTTTATTCTGGACAGACTGAAATTATCCTTTTTTTTCTTTCTTTCTTTCATTATTCGTGTATCTACCTCGTCCATCTTCGAAGGGTCGCGATGATAGCCAGGATGCTGCAATTCGACCTGGAACAAATGACCCCGACTGAAGTAATGGCCGCAAGAGGCCATTACTTTTTGAAGTTATCCAAAAAATAAATGTAAATACCTACGTGTATCTACCGAAATAAAAGTAATTTTGATAGATAATTTAAAAATGAAATGAGAAAAAAAAAAAAAAAAAAAAAAAATCGTAAATAGAATAGGACAAAACTAAGGGAGCAAGAAGAGAAAAGAGAGAGACAGAGAAAGCGAGAGACGCGACGCGACATTGAGGCGGAAGAACTCGAACGAGAAGAAAGGCATTAGTAAGAGCTGATGGACGGGGAAAGAAAAAAGGACCGTGTGGGAAAGGGGGAGAGGGGAAGACTCGGTGAACTGGTTTTGCAAAACGGTATATTCTAGTGGCCAGCCGCGACGCGGCTCGCGAGTGCATACACGGTGGAGTGAGTGGAGTGATGGCTGATGGGCTGCGGCCGACCGCGGCGTGCGGCGCGGCGCGCGCGGTTGATAAAAAGTCAAGATCAAGACTGGAGACTGGAGCAGGACTAGGACTAGGAGGCTGAGGCAGGAGTTAGGCAGGAGTCGGGAGCCACGAGCTTGGAACACCAATGACATAACTTAACGTCGCGTCCTCCGAGACTCCTCGCGCCACCTCTCGTCTTCTTCTTGCATAGATCGCGATTCGCGCGCGCGCGCCAGGGCATTCCTATCGCGCGAACGCACACGACGCGACGGCTTCGCGTTAAGAGGTGCTCAGAAGCGCACATCGGAAAACCACTGAAGCTTGCGCGCGGCTCGCCTGGAGAGAAAATCTTGAAAACTTATCAGTCAACACACCGAGAAAAATTTCCGGTTTCCGTGACAAGAATCCTGTTGAGGACTACCCTAAGCAGAATTCCCGATGGTGTGATCGAGTTTCTTGTAAATTTAACCGGAATCCCTTTCGACGCAACCACATTGAGAGAAATTACTTCCTTGACCCTCCAACGACCAGGTTAGTTCAAAAGAACGCCATTCTTCCGTTTATGCAGGAAAGATAGTTAACTGTTCGTACTTGGGGGAGTTGGAATTGCCTATACTAAGATTTGAAGGCGCCAGACGAAACCTTATTTTATAAGTGTTTTCATCGATAATAGCTTTTATTCGGAATGAAGATTGAAACAACATAAAATAGACTGGAGAAGAAAAACGAGTATACATGGGCTCGGCCCATAAGAGGTTAAAAAACAAGGAAACACGTTTACTTAGCTTCAATTACATTTAACATTATTACGCTCATTTTTCTTATTAGCTAAGGTTTTGCCTCTTTTTAACAACAGCTGACGTTTCGTAGCCAGAAAAAGATCCCATAAACTGGTTTCGTTACTTGCTTCCCAATGGTACGAAATTCGGAATATTTCTTAATCCATAGAGTGCGAAAAAAAAGGAGCACTTAAGATAAATCTAGGATGGCTTCCAATTTATTTTGAAAAACGCGGAAAGAAGCATTCTATTGTTGAAACGGAGGTATCGTTTAAAGGGGTACTTCTCGAATTCGATTACCCCCTAAAAAGATGTGACCCTCGAAATAATGGAACTTACTTACGTGTCAGTGTCTTTCTAAATTCGAAACCACTCTCGAAACTTTCAAAAGCGCTCGGTTTTTAATACATTTTATTTCGGTGTTCCGCTATACAAATTCCACATTCAAAGTTCATTAATGGCTTCTCTTGAATAGAGTTCAAATCTTTAAAAAAAAGGGGGAAGGCTAAGAATTCAAAATTATTGCTGACGGGTAATTTTTTTGAGGGGTTTCATTATACATGTAAAGTGTGAAGCAATACAGCTTTTCAATATTTTTGATCAACTTTTGATTTTGACAATGGGTCTGTTGCAAACTTTTGCTACAGCGCTATAGAGTGTACATTCTAATGTAAAATCGCCTAAAAAGTCCAATGGTGGCATCAGAAAGCCATGAAATGCAATAATAAACTCACAAGAGGCGTTTAATAAAATCCAAGATGGCGGCAAAATATCGAGCAATCTGTATGCATGCACCACGAACATTCAAGGATAGCCAACCTCACAATATCCATCACAATCAATCACAACGTAAACAAACAAATAACCTCTACCTTCAATGTGGTTGTCAAAGTTGGCTATCTTTGGATGATCACGGTGCATACATTCAGATTCGATATTTTGCCGCCATATATTGGATTTCAATAAATGCCTCTTGTGAGTTTAATATCGTATTTCATGACTTTATGATGCCACCAATGGACTTTTCAGGCGATTTTACATTGGAATAAACAGTTTTTATCGCTGTAGCAAAAGTTTGCAACAGACCCATTATGGTGAGGTCACAGACCGGCATTAAAAACACCGTCTTTTCAACAAGAGGTGTCCCAGATGTCTCATTGCCATCTTTGAAAATCGAGATAACTTTTTTGTCGAGGTATACTTTCCTTGCAATGTTTCATCGACCTCTTTTCTTATATTCTCCTTTCCGAACGAACCCGCAAACACCTTTCCATCCATGCGAGTAAAAATGAAAGGGCATCCCGGACCGAGTTTTTCTCATTCTCTTCCTATAATACGTTCCTTTCTTTCCTCCCTTCTTTCTTCATGACCCCTCCCCCTCTCCGTCTTTCACGCCGTTTTCACAGCGAAAAACCATTCTCTTCCACGCCCTCATCGTCCATAGCCGTAGCCAGCATATGGTCTTTCTCTCTCTCAGCCCATTTGAACTCCTGTGTTAGAAAAGGATGGAAACAGAGGCTGTCACGTGACTTCTGATCATATATCTGCCCTTTTCTAACACACGCATTCAAATGGGGCGAAGAGAGAGAAAGACGCATTATCCTGGCTACGGCTACGTCCTCGTCCGCTTGTGGTGAATTGATGATACGGTATGAGCCATACAGAATATCACGTACTTGAAATGGAAGGGCGGACGGATGGACAAACATTTTTTCCGCTGTATCTATTAGTTATTTAGTAGGAAACCAGATTTTTTTTCCTTCATTTTTTTTATTCTTTCTTTCTCTCTCTCTCTCTTTCCTTTCATCACCTCTTTACAATCCTGACACGCTAATTTAGAGAATACGGGTTTGAAAACCCCCCGTTTTTTTTAATCCAAGCAGGAAATTAAGTTTGAGACCGATAGGCTTTCATCTTTCATGTAAAGTAAGTAAGCACGTGTAAACACAAAACGGACTCGACGGTTGTTTAGCCTGTATGTAATTAGCACAGTCTTTTACCATGGAGTTGCCGAGGAATTCTGCTGTAAAAAGTTTCTCGCGTCAGGAGTCCTGGTTCGAGGGGACAGCGGTTTCTTCTTCGTATTCTCCAAGACAGAAGTGGGCAGTGGCGTCGCGTGTAATTTGGCAACGCTGCAGGTACAATGGGGCTCTTGCAAACTTTTTCTACGAGCGAAAAAATAATAATCCATTCTGATATAGAGACCAGCGAAAATCACGAAAATCACGCGGAGGAAGTCTAAAATTCAGGAATAAACTCACATAACTGCTATAACGGCAAAATCTTAATAGCCATCAACGCAGGTATCATGGGAGATTCCTGTTAAATTAATTTTAGGTTATTAGAGAGCAAGGGTTGGGTGAAAGAATGGGCCTGCGAGCCCAAACCTTGCTTTTGCGTTTAAAGGCTTCAATCACTATTTGGCTATTAAGAGCTTCAAGTTGGAGAATGGGTCGAAGCTTTACTTGAAAATGACTGGTACCCGGGGCGAATTCTGGAAACCTTTCATTCATCGGCAGCGTTTGTAATTAATTTTATGAGCCGTTCCAGAAATTACTTCAACTGGCCATCTAAACGAGATTCGCACATCCTTCAGAAAGACGGCGTCTTGTGTAAATTGAATGCACCAATACAATGCACCAAAAGTTATTCAGGTTTGATTCTGAGAGACCCGACAAATTGAGAGAAAAATATTGTTCCTAAGATTTACTTAGGTGCAAAAGTTTATCAAAGCCAAATGGCTCATTTTTTTAGTGCCTATTGAATTCGTACTCTTTTATTTTTCAGAAATCTTTCATCTTAAATGCCCATTTTTTTCACTTTTTTCCCAAGTTAATTTTCCCGCGTTACTTTTTCACTGTTGTTGTTTTTTCTTTTCTTTTTCAAGTTAACTTCTTTATTATTTTTTAAGGTATTAAGTTTATCTCACGATTTACAGTGACTAAAATAAAGTACAAACTTCATAAGACTAAACTTTCAAGGGGAAGATAAATGTGTTCAGAAGCAAATGAACATCCAATAATATGATTCGATCGGCAATCCCAAAGTTAATTTTCCTACGTTACTTTTTCATTGTTATCTTTTTTCACCTTAACTTCTTTATTATTTTTTAAGGTATTAAGTTTATCTCACAATTTACAGTGACTAAAATAAAAAACAAACTTAATAAGACTAAACTTTCAAGGGGAAGATAAATGTGTTCAGAAGCAAATGAACATCCGATAATATGATTCGATCAGCAATCGAATCTCCAACTTCAACTGTTCACCGGCACTCGCGGATACACTCGTGGGCAGATCAGTCCCTTCAAAGTCTCGCGTGACAAGGAAGAGAAGGGCGAAGGGACAAGAAATGCATGAACGAACCCGGTGGCTGGCGCTGCCCGAAGGGTTTAGTATCGAGAGTCTTGCAAATGGGCTAGAACCGAAGAGCGAACGTGGGACTTAGTGGATGTGGAGCATTTCACTGGCGGATCCAGGAATCTATCTTTCTCTCTCTTCTTCCATTAGAACGCGTATGATAGAAAAGGACAGATTAGGGGCAGTCACGTGATTTTCGCCCCCTCTTCTATCCTTTGCTAACACATGCATTCTAATGGGAGAAGAGAGAGAAGGACAATAACTTGGATCCGCTAGGAATCTATCCTTCTCTCTCTTCTCCCATCAGAACGCATCTGATAGAAAAGGACAGAACAGGGGCAGTCACGTGATTTTCGCCCCCTCTTCTATCCTTTGCTAACACATCCATTCCAGTGGGAGAAGAGAGAGAAAGACAATAACTTGGATCCGCTAGTGGAGCATTTTCATCCTTTAATCAAGATTTACTTCTCTGCAGTTTTTCTTCTTCTTTCTTTCCGTCTGTCTGTCTGAATAATCAAGAGGTTGATCCGGTTCGTAACGGTTTAGTAACAACGATGTGACTTTAACGTCCGGTGACAATGGTGATTGCTACTTCACGTTGCTATGACAGGCCATCGATAGCTTGGCTCTTGTTGTGTCGCACAGTCAGACTAATCTTTGGATCAGACGGACAAAGCAAGGGAACTTCAGAAGGTTATCAATACCTTTGACAGGGAGTGAGTATAAGAGGCTGTGTACTTTTTTATCCTGTTAGATTACCATAAAACCTCTAATTTTGAGTTTGTGACATTCATTGTTTTTACCCTGAACTCCTTAATCGTCTCACCCGCAACCTTTTCTGATTACATTTTTTCATAAATCAAATTACATCTTTTTACTTTTCACCGATGAGAAGGGAAGGAATTTATTAACATCTTACTCTTCCAATCTTAAAATACAGAATTGTTCTAACAAGTTATCGAGCAGTCTTAAACATCTGATAACCGATAAAATTAGATAAATTCTGTATTTTGATTGGACTTGGCACAGTTTTCCATTCTTATACAGTCTAACCAAAATTCGGGAATTTCAAGGATCGGCGGATTGGCCCGCAGGAATAGTTAGCTCACCAATAGAAGGGCGTGAAAAAGGACTGCAGGAGGTGACAAAGATTAGATTGTACAACGAAAATAACTCGAAAAGTAGGTTGTGAGAAATGTGTAGAAATGAAACAACTAGATCAGAGGGCCGATCATTTACTTCCTCGACAAACTGATCGTTAAGAGTTAATACTGTCTATGAGTAACGCTATTGGTCCAAAATTGTAAAACTTCGCTGTTGCTATGGTAACCATCACTCATTGAACGACTTTAAATAATGAGGCCTTTAACGATGGTTACCATGGCAACAATTAAGTTTTACAATTATTTTGGACCATAAGCAGCACTCATAGGCATTCATAACGATCGGTTTATCGATTGAATAAATGATCGGCCCCAGGATAGGAAACCGTGAAGGAATGTAACAAAAAAAAAGAAAGAAAAAACCACATACTCCTATCGTTATGTTCGCCGGTTTAATCTTCGAGTAGACCTTGAAATCGCAAACAGCAAAAACTTGCAACAGCCAAGCCCCGTTGACTTTTTCATCACTCTGTATTGTTGGCACTCGGCTAAAATGCCCCGTTGTCATCAGCCATTCATTGCCACCGCCACCGTTGCGGTGATGCTGGTTGGCGCATCGGCACTTGCAGGTCGCCGGTAAAAAATATTGGCACTGCCACACTTACACACATACCAATGTATTAGCACTCACACATTGCACCTTGCACCTCGTCTTAGAGGAGTCATCTAAGATCTAAGGAACTAGATTGAGATTGGTAGCGGGGAGCGCCTTTGCGCCGCGCAATCACATCCAACGTCCAGTACTGCCTTTTTGCGTATAATTAATGAAATTGTTCAATTCACCGATGATTCCACCGGTCGAGAAAAGATTACACAGTTCAATTCAGTGTTTTCCCAATAATGCACGAAAATACTCGCATTTGTAATCTCTTCACATCCGGTGGAGTGGTCGATGACTTTAAAACACGACTTTGTATGTAAACCAGCGAAGAAAAGGATCTTGACTACAATAAATCTTTCCTAATTTTCCGGGTAAGGTTAATCTTCAGATTTTAGTGCCGCTTACTTTCTTATACCAGCGTTGAAGTCTCTACACCATTGATGGTATTGAAAGGCATTGCGGGGGTGAAAGAAGAGGCTAGGGAACAGACCTGCCGTTTCGCGTATAATTCATCGCATTTTTTCATTTCACCGATGATGTTCCACCGGTTGAGAAAAGATTACACAGTCCAGTTCAGTGAACTGAAAATACTCGGATCTGAAATCTTTTCTCAACCGGTGGAGTCGTCGAAGATATTCGAATCGAAACACATCGAAAAATTTGCGGATAATTTAAGAATTTAACAGCGATTGCACCGATTGCACGCAAAAAGATTACAGATCAAAGTATTTTTGTGCAGCAAAGTCATAGACTGAACTGAACTATGTAATCTTTTCTCAACCGGTGGAATCATCGGCGAATGGGTTTGTTGCATACTTTTGCTACAGCAAAATAGAACCTTGATTCTTATGTAAAATTCGGCGAAAATAACGATGCGCACATTAAAAAAGTTCGAAATCCACTCATTAACTCAGGAAATCACTTCAATTTCAAACAGCCCGCGCTACACTAGACATTGCACCGTTATACTATTACATAGACAGAATCACCATGCATAAGTAAACAACATCGTAACTACAAAATTATGGAAATCCCTTCTAAATACATGAACTATTGGCTGCATTTGCTGTCTGGTCTTTTCGGTTTATCAAAGATTACAAAATAATATAAGAAATGTACGCATCCAAACGAAACATTCCAATGTTTGTAAGTTCTGTTCATGTTCACATAAACGAGATGGTTCCATCTATGTAGTTATAAGTCGGTGATATAGTGTCTAGTGTAGCGCGGGTTGTTTGAAATGGAAGGTATTTCCTGAGTTAATGAGTGGATTTTGAAAGTTTTTAAAGTGCGTATCGTTATTTTCGCCGATTTTCCGTTAGAAACAATGTGTCATATTGATGGAGCAAAAGTATGCAACACACCCATTGAAAAACACCATTGATTAAACGCAAAACGGCAGCTCTGCCAACGTCGGCCGTCCAACAGAGTGTATGAGACAGAGAGACAGGACGATTGCAGGTTGCGACTGTTGACTCGAAAACCCTCTCGCGAACTCTTCCTTCGAGTCCGAGTTCCGAACGTTCCTGTTTTCAGAAGTTGTCGTCCTTGATACTTGATATTGAAACCGTTCCTTCCACCATCATTTCCCCCGTTCCCGCTGTTTGGTCACTGGGTCTCCAGGCCACATCCACCAGTCACCAACGTCGTGCATTCTCGTCACCCTTTCCCATGTATGATCCGTGTTTCAGCTTCTTACTCTGGTGCCGGCCGGCGCCTCCCGCGGCCCAATGGGCGGGAGACGTAAATCATCGGTGTTTGGTTCCGAATGTGGCCACCGTCCACCAGGGCTGTCAGCCGTCATCGAATTCTGGTACCGGTTCTGTTTTTGCCTAAGTAGATGGTAAATGCAAAACACATTACGGTAAATTAAATTAACTTGTTGCGGTACATTTTACCATTATTTAGCGAAATTTGCCATACTTGATAGCTGACTCCAAAATTAGCTAGGCAGGTGGTAAAGTCTACCACACAGAAAAAACAGGAAAATGAACTTTGGTAGCGCTGACAAAACCTTTGGTAGGAAAAAGACCCAGCAAAAGACTTTAGTTGAGCAAACCAAAGGTTTTGTCCGCCTGACTAAAGAAATTTTGTTGGGTGAGCTGAAACTTTGGTTAGCTCAACTAAAGTCTTTTGCTGGTTCATTTTTCTACCAAAGCTTTGCAAAGGTTTTGTCAGCGCCACCAAAGTGTATTTTTCTGTTTTTTCTGTGCTATTATTTTTTTCCGTGAATGTAAGTACACGTAGAAAAACAAAACAAAAGTAAACTTCTGTGATACAAGAAAAGTATTTATCAACATTCTTTGCACCATGGGCGGCGCGTGGGGTCTAAAAGTGGGGGGGCCTAAAAATCAACAGCTTATACTCCCCCCCCCTCTCTTTTCTGTCTTTCTTCACCTTTTTCACAATAACGTTTGACGCAGGCGGGGGGGATAAATAACCTTTTTTCTCTTTTTCTATTTCTTTCTTTTTCCTTTTTCCTTTTTTCTCACGTTCAAAAATTTTTTTAGCCCCTCGTTCCCAAAAAAGTGGGGGGGGCTATAGCCCCAATAGCCCCTTATACGCGCCGCCTATGCTTTACACCATTTAAATAGGGCGGATTGAGGTATGGAAACGAATATATTCGGGATCGAGGTATCGAAGGGGTTAAAATCTGGCACCGCGTGGCAAATCACTCCATGATGCAAGGTCAGGAGGCAGCTGCGCGGCGCACTGTAGACCAAGATGCTGAATTTTCCGGACAACATTTGACAAATGAAACGCAATATTAAGAACAGAATACGGCAAGATAAGTGTGCGAAAGGGCTTGAAATGAGTCTAAAAACACAGCAATGGGTCTGTGGCAAACTTTTGCTACAACGATTAAGAGTGTTCAATCCAATGTAAAATCGCCTGAAAAGTCCATTGATGGCATCAGAAAGTCATAAAATGCAACAATAAACTCGCAAGAGGCGTTTAATGAAATCCAAGATGGCGGAGAAACAAGGAGTAATTTGTAACTGTATTTGTACCACGAACATGCAAGGATAGCCAACCTCACAATATCGATCACTACCGATCACAACGTAAACACATAACCTCTACCTCCAGGTTTTTAAAGTTGGCCATCCTTGGATGTTCTCGGTGCATGCATACAGATTTTTCGATATTTATCCGCCATCTTGGATTTCATTAAACGCCTTTTGTGAGTAATACTATTGCATTTTATAACTTTCTGATGCCACCAAAGGACTTTTCAGGCGATCTAAACACTCTTAATCGTTCACTGAAAAAAGTAGAATGTGTCGTAGGCACAAATTTGGGTTCACCGGCCACAATTTTGATCAGTTTTTTGCATAGAACACAATCACATTGTGTAAACGACAAACTCTGATTGTGTCCCATGCAAAAAACTGATCCAAATTGTGGCCGATGAACCCAAAGTCGTGGGTACGACGCATCCTTCTTTTTTCCGTGTTATAGCAAAAGTTTGCAACAGACCCAGTTTACAAAAATATCATCTTGACCTTGTTTTTAAAGCAAAAAACTATATCTTTTCATGTCCGGAAAAAACTATTTTTCGGTCCAGTGTGCGGCGGGCGAAGCGATTTTTCAAAAGATGCTATTATTAAAATTCACTTGCATGTTACACTTACGACTCACACTAGACGGTGAGTAGCGTGTTATCCGTTCTTGCTCAGAGGACTCTCAAGTTAAGAGCCAAGGAAAAAGCGTGCGGCAATTTAGACCCAGAGCCCAGGACAGGCGGGCGGACGGACATTGCGCCCCCAGTAAAGAAATGAGAGGCTATATATACTATAGCTCTGCTGGAGGAAGACAGAGACGATAAAAAAAGAAAACGCTTGAAAACTCCTGTTCTCACACAGTTAGCCAAAGAGCCTTCCTGATGTTCTTCTGAGGTCATAAGTTATGACCTCGCCTCTTCGCTTTTCACCACGACCGTTGTGTTGACTACTCATTACTCAAGGTTGTCGGATTTTTAGAATAAGGTTTGTTTGTTTTTTTTTTTTTTTTTTTTTTGTTGCCTCAACCCTTCAACACTTTCAATGTCACGCCCGGGTATTTTCGTTTCTGTGATTAAATCCGCTTCGCACAATTACGCTCTTGTACTGATTAAGAGAGACTTCTTTTCTTAATCCAAGGTATATTTCGCTTGTGTTAAAGAAACTGCACAGTGGTATATTGACTAAAGGGGAATTCCTTATTTAACCCAAGGGAAATGTCTGCAGCTACAAGTGAAAGATTCCTTGTTGTGACAGTGATTCTCCTTCATGCAATAAAACTTTACTTCGGACAAGGAAAACTGTCACAAGTAATAAACGTGTTTCCTTGTTTTCAAAGAAGTGATTTCTCTCAGTGTAGGAATATTTATCTCCCGGCTTGGTTCAAATTATACAGCCCCACAGGGACATCAACGCGATCCACTAGTTGTGTTACTTTTGGACCGAAATTCAGCCAACTTGGGAGTTTAAAGCGCGTATCATTTCGCAGGACCGAAAAATTCTTGGTAATTTTACATATTTTCAGTTCTTAGACGGTACCGACAATTTTTAAATAATTCTGGGCAAACATGGGTTAAATCAGCGTGTTGTGAGTTGACTGGCCATCAACTTGTTACTGAAAAGGTCAATTCATTCTGCATGAATCCATTTTTGCTTCACAGCTGAGTATGTGGACATTTCCTTTAAATCGTACACAGAGATATTTATCGTGATTTTTTTTTTGTTTTGTTTTTTTTTCCGGCAGAAATGAATTTGTGGAGTCATTTTAATGCGATTTTGGTCAGAAATTAGCACGATCCAAAACACTGTATTACTTCGACACTAGAAAGAGATAGTAGCTGAGCATGATGGTCACGAGAGAGTGAGGGAGGTAATTTGGAACGCTAAGCGAGTTTTGACACGGCTGATTGCGATCCGATGAGTGCATTGTTGGCTAACCGACTAGCCGTTGACTTCGCACTAAAACGGACTACAGCAGGATGTCAGATTACGATGGGAAATCCGCCATCTTTCCATCAATTTCAATGTAATAAAGAAGACAGACTCGCATTTAGAGTATACAGTAATGAATGCAATAATGTCAGTCGACTCCAAAAATTTAGGCAAGGTAGGCCACCTGCAATGCTTAATTTGCATTTAAAATCAGTATTTTAAGTATCGCAGGTTGCCTACCTAATTTAAAAATCAAAGGAGTCAACTGAAATTATTTAATTCGTCGACTGTACATGGCAACGACGCGACCGATACGACCGTAGATTCATCCGTACGGATTCAGACTTACCGGGACCATTATCAGAGACTGTTTTTTCGCCCTCTCGATGATTGACCCCAAGGGAGTTTTTTCTTTTTCTCCCCCCCCCCTTTTTAAATCCCTTTCGCATGCAAATGAAGCGATGATTAAAGATGCGCCGCGCGGTTAAAAATAACTTCGCGTCGCGTTGCCTCTGCGCCTTCGTAGCACCGCACCGCACTGCATTGCGCTGGCTCTGGACGCCTCGCGGGTGAAACGGACGGCAGACAATTTGACTTCAGCGTCTCACAACTGGTCCGAGAGACGAGCTGTCTGGACTAGTCCCTTACAATGGAACAAGTCGTGCACTATCGACCACCAGAATAAAACAAAACACAACATTGTTCGATACTTTCATTCTCATCAGAACACGACTTGACAACACCAAAAATACTATTCAGATAACATAACTACCGCCGCCGTCTAACTCAAGATGAGACTAATAACGCTCATTATCACATCACACCGACGTCTGAGGCAAAGTTCGCCAACAGGTTATGAAATTCACAAGAAGACGGACACCTCACGCGTTTTTCAGTGAATTTTTTTTTGTTTTCCCGCAAAAATGCCCAAAGAAAACTATTAATTTGACCTCAAAAATGCGTAGTAGAAGTTTGAAGATGGAGTTCAATAGACCTATTTAGTGTGACGTCACGAAAAAAAAAATTGGTTCCAAACAAATGCTCAATCTCACTCGCTCTCGTCCGTTTTCCCATAAGAAACAGGATCCAAATGTTCAAATGCAAATTTGTGCTAGTAGGCCAGTCGTCGCGTCGTCAAAAAAGGCAAAGAAAGGAAGTAATTGCTGGAAAGCTGGACTTTTTTTTAAAACGTTTCTTATGACCTCAGGAATCACCACCTAAGTTTGCACCATTTTTCCGACACGGCTAACGCCGCCATATTGGTTTTTCCAGCCAAAAATCGCTCTTTTTTCGGTTTTTCACTTGTATCTCGGCTAATAATGGTTTTTTGACCAAAATACCTCAGTATGAAAAGAAAGTTAACGGTATGTTCTATAAAAAAAGTTCTTACCAATTTTCTTCAAAGATGATTTTTCTCGGAGTTATGAGCGGTTCAAAAATCGGGTTTTCCGCAAAGTTTCCCAAATACCCGTTTTATCAGCGGTAGAGAGCTCAAAATTACCTTGTAATAACTGAGCTATGAGAAAAATCAATTTTGTGTCAATCTATCATAGTAATATAACTTCTCGGAGAAGAGAGAGGGGGATGCCAAGTTCGTGGGGCCCTCCCCCCTCCCAAATGTTGGGGGAAAATATAACCCAAATAAGGGGCTAACCCAGAGTGAATTCAACCAGAAGCTTTTATGGCTGGAAATTGTTGATTGGTACTATCTAAGTAACATGTAAAAAGTTCGAGAAAATCCGAGGGCAGGAAGGGGGGTTTTGCCCCCCCTCCCCGAATTAGAGGATTTATATACGTCTTTTCACACGGTTTTCCTCAATTTCCGTCCAAACACCCACTCCAACGCTAAAATTTGACTCAACCAATTTTAAAAAAGATTAAATTTCCTACCATATGAGTTAATCAGATCAAAATTTCATTCGCTGAGCGGTCGGCAAATAGCTGACTTTCATTTCGCGGAAAATCGCAAATTCGTGGAAAAAAAACTCGTTTTTCTGCGATTTCTCGAGTAATTGAAAGTTCGCAGCAACTACTGTGGAATAATCGTATACTGGGCTTCAAATGAGTATTACGGAGGTCTATATTTGAGTATAGCGGAGGTGCGAAGGGACCAGGCCCCCCCCCCCGACTCCACTCTTAAAACAGACTACTTAGAGAGAAAATGCTCGATAAATCGGTGAAATAGTTCACTTGTTTCTCGGCAAAAAACGTCTTGTTCATTTCTGGACTTTACGTTTTTGGATCAACTACCGACCCCCTCTCCCCCCCCAAGGGGAAAATAGAGTGCATGAATTCTTGGTAATCAATTATGGTTATTAGGTTATATCTGAATCATACATATATTGTACGAAGTCTAATTGTAAGTATGGAGAAGCGACAGTTATGTTTGACGGATACGATGTAGATACTTCAACCGTCTGTGCACTCGTGATCGAAAACGAAGCATGACAGCTAAATCCACACTTTTGATCAAGTTATCGCCAAAGACGACATTTAGTGGAAAGGAGGACAATTTTTTGGCAAATCCTACAAATAAGAATCAAATTATTTGGCTGATCGGTGAAGCATTATAACAATGGTAGGTTTCCGTGTCGTTTACGATAAAGGTGGCGTGGACGTAGACATTATCAACGAAGGCTTCAAATCATGTTCCATGGGTGATGATACCATCGTATAATTGGCGAAGATTCAGATCTACTTTTGTTATTGCTCCATAGATCCTTAGATAGTAGTTTTCGATTGCACTTAAAAAATGACATTCAACGTCAAAAAACACCATTCGTAGTATATGACAAATACGTAAAAATGGAACCAATCTTTGCAAGCATCTCATTTTCCTCCATGCTTTCACAAGTTGTGACTCTACAGTCTACATCACACATTTTTGGAATAGAAAAATTTCCGTTTTTCTATTACTTGTGACTAACAAAGAGCTGCAAAAACAAGCAGATGTATTTTGTGCCCCGAAAAAACCCCATTCGGAAATGCAAGTAACTTGATGATTCTTCAATTTGCTGCAGGCAATACATATACGACACACTAGAGGTAGAGGTTCTTTGTTTTCATATCTCTTTAAAAGAAAAGTCGCCTCAACATAGACTTTCGTCAAACTTAAAAAGGTATTACTCATTTCACTGGACGCAGTGGCGGACTGGGGCAAAAAGGCCCGGGTGCTGGGGCCCGGGATTTGGGAAAAGGGGCCCGAACTATGTACTGTTCCAGAGAGGAGGCGAGCAGACATGGAGGGGCCCGGGGTGCTGCAGCATCCCGGCACCCCGGCCCAGTCCGCCCCTGACTGGACGTCTAATGTTAAAGAAACTACATCACTCGTCTAATATCACTCTTGTCAAGCTTATTTTCAAATTCAGGAGTGGATGAACACAAACGCCCCGGATGCCACCGTGCCACCTCATGAGGATGGTTCACCAAGGGAAAAGAATACCTACCTAGACTCACGGGTAGGCCTCTTAATCCTCAATCTCTTCCCTCATATACAGTCGTCCGCTGTCAAAAACAGGACGACAAAATACGTTCACGATGTTTGATGCGTTGCAAATGAAGAGAAACTAGTGAACTATTTCACCGATTTATCGAGCATTTTCTCTCTAAGTAGTCTGTTTTAAGAGTGGAGTCGGGGGGGGGGGCCTGGTCCCTTCGCACCTCCGCTATACTCAAATATAGACCTCCGTAATACTCATTTGAAGCCCAGTATACGATTATTCCACAGTAGTTGCTGCGAACTTTCAATTACTCGAGAAATCGCAGAAAAACGAGTTTTTTTTCCACGAATTTGCGATTTTCCGCGAAATGAAAGTCAGCTATTTGCCGACCGCTCAGCGAATGAAATTTTGATCTGATTAACTCATATGGTAGGAAATTTAATCTTTTTTAAAATTGGTTGAGTCAAATTTTAGCGTTGGAGTGGGTGTTTGGACGGAAATTGAGGAAAACCGTGTGAAAAGACGTATATAAATCCTCTAATTCGGGGAGGGGGGGCAAAACCCCCCTTCCTGCCCTCGGATTTTCTCGAACTTTTTACATGTTACTTAGATAGTACCAATCAACAATTTCCAGCCATAAAAGCTTCTGGTTGAATTCACTCTGGGTTAGCCCCTTATTTGGGTTATATTTTCCC
This sequence comes from Trialeurodes vaporariorum, assembly GCA_011764245.1. Lineage (NCBI taxonomy): Eukaryota > Metazoa > Arthropoda > Insecta > Hemiptera > Aleyrodidae > Trialeurodes > Trialeurodes vaporariorum. The sequence continues at coordinate 12,575,681 of VMOF01000220.1, forward strand.
CCAACATTTGGGAGGGGGGAGGGCCCCACGAACTTGGCATCCCCCTCTCTCTTCTCCGAGAAGTTATATTACTATGATAGATTGACACAAAATTGATTTTTCTCATAGCTCAGTTATTACAAGGTAATTTTGAGCTCTCTACCGCTGATAAAACGGGTATTTGGGAAACTTTGCGGAAAACCCGATTTTTGAACCGCTCATAACTCCGAGAAAAATCATCTTTGAAGAAAATTGGTAAGAACTTTTTTTATAGAACATACCGTTAACTTTCTTTTCATACTGAGGTATTTTGGTCAAAAAACCATTATTAGCCGAGATACAAGTGAAAAACCGAAAAAAGAGCGATTTTTGGCTGGAAAAACCAATATGGCGGCGTTAGCCGTGTCGGAAAAATGGTGCAAACTTAGGTGGTGATTCCTGAGGTCATAAGAAACGTTTTAAAAAAAAGTCCAGCTTTCCAGCAATTACTTCCTTTCTAAAGTACCTGACGACTGGCCTATAGTAAACAACAAGTTCTCTCAGATTTTAATTCACCATTGGATTCCTCCACGTACCTTAAAACACAAAAACGCTGCATCAACATTTTCGAAACATCACGCATTAATTTACAATCACAGTTTTACCGAAGAAAGTCCTATGTTTCGTCCTTGTCCCACTCACAGTTTCTTATGGACACAGAATTCTAGGATATATGGGCTCATCAGCACCACCACACCACGTGTTATACCTCGAACAAGCTTCGATACGAAGAGAGGTTAGGATGACTGAGTATCATGGCGGCGATACTCCCATAAGAGATCGTGAGTAAGACAAGGACAAAACATAGAACATCTTTCGGTATAAATGTGATTGTAAATTCACTTGAGATCATTCAAGAATTAAGTGGGAGTGAAAAGATACTTTAAGGAACGTGGAATCTAATGGTTTAATAAAATTTGAGAAAACTGGTGGTTAACTAGTATGAATTTGCGTTCGAAAATTTGGATCTGTGGGCCGATCATTTACTTTATCGTTAAACCGATCGTTAAAACTGTCTACGAGTGATGCTATTGGTCGAAAATTGTAAAGCTTGGCTGTTGCTATGGTAACCATCGTTAAGAGTCTCGTTTTATAAAGGCTATTCATGAGTAACCTTTAAAAACTGACACTACAACGATGGTTACCATAGCAACGGCTAAGTTTTACAATATTCGACCAATAGAATCACTCATACACAGTCTTAACGATCGGTTTAACAATGAAGTAAATGATCGCCGGTCTATTACACCTTGTATTGTAAAAATACGGCACTCCCTTTAGTCGTCAACAACGTTACAACGGTGTTGATGAGTATATCGTTATACACCAAAAGCGCGATAGCTGTCGACGCAACTTTCCTTCTATCCGTGTCCAAGAACGCCTTAAAATCGCTCCAGCAATCTTCGTGTGCGGTGACCGGTCAGATCGGAAGCATAACAAAAATTACCTTGTCTAAGTAACAGATCGTAATCCAGAGCGTTGATAACTCAACACCCGTTATGAGCTCAGTCTTCATCTCCACCACCTCCTTCACCCCATTATAAGTGCTGGTGATATGAATAAAGTCTTTAACTAACGTTGCACTTCACACAAGCAGCTCACTTCAACGGGCCCTCTTGGCTGGACCAATCGTTTAACGATGCGGAATTGAAGTTATGCAAACTCCCACTGTTGCAAGATTTAAGGGTAAACCCTCCTGATTTTTTTATTTACGATCAATGTTTCGCTCGAATGTAAGAGGGAAATCCGACAACTCTGAGAAGCACTGTATCAGTGTTGCCAGATTGAGGTGAAAAATTCGTATGTTTTATATTGATTTAAACGGGGTCGATACGACTTTTTACCCTCGATCTGGCAACACTGCACTGTATACTGAATAGTGGGTCCCTGGTGTGGCATTCCCGCCCGTCGTCGGAGCGTCCGTTCATCTATCAATCTACCGTCATGCGCGTGGTGCGAATAACGAGACAACAATGTTGGTAGGACGTGACGCCAACGTCATAAGATCGCGGAACGTGAGAAGACGTGGAAACGAGAAGTAATTGCACTAAGCTTGAATTGAAGATTGGGGAGGGGGGGCAAACGGAAAAAATGCATTTTAATTTTGGAATTTCACCGAACTTCAGTATTTCAGAATAATAACCTGATTCTTGTATACACCCTAAAGTGGAGGGGGGGGGGGGCTTAAATTGGCTGCAGTCAACCAAAAATGAAGTAGTCAGTCTTACTCCATGCATCGCGGGAAAAAAAAAGACCGGTAGAATTTACCATCTGCATAGCTGATTTTGGAATCAGCAATAGAAAGTATGGTGAATTTCACTAGATTATGGTACAAAATACCAACAGGTTAACTTAATTAACCACAAGGTGCGTTGCATTTACCATACTTTCTAGCTGACTCCAAAATCAGCCAATCAGATGGTAAATTCTATCAGTCTTCTTTTTTTTCCGTTCACCAGATTTCATGTGCAGGAGCGCGATCATACACCTGGCGTTCGGAAACCCACCGGGTAGAACTTGGTAGAATGGCACCGGTTAACCAGCCGAGTCACGTGACTTACTTCTAACCGGGCAGTCACCGGTGACTTTTAGAACGACTCCGACTTGTTCATAAGGTTTTGAATAAAAGCAAACAAACATAATCTCAAATCGAGTAATATCAAGGATGATTTTAGGCATTCTCGTAGTGGTAAAGTGTCTTGATGTGTTATGTATCAATTTAATTGGCAAAACATGAAACTAAGCTAAGAAAAATTAAGATTTTGAGAATAATCCGGATGACTTTGGATTAATGGTCCGCCATTATCGGGGTCCATTGCCGTGAACGACGGTGGACCGCGGTGAACCCGGTTGCCGCCTGGGTGGTAAACAGGTGACTTTCCGAACGACTCGGTTATCCTACCGGGTGGATCACGTGATCCAACCGGTGACTTTTCGAACGGCCTGGTTGGGATTTCGGTAAACCAGGTAGCCAACCGGTGGGTTGCCGAACGCCAGAACATCGTGTGCCGTTCTGAGGCTTCGGACCTCAGACTGCGGCTCGTTGCGCGGGCAACATTCAAATCGAATTTCGCACCGCGCACCGTGACGCAGTCCACTTTTCGTGTTCCATGTTTGTTCCAGTTTTTGTTTCAAGTTTGTCGCAGGTCCGCTCGGCAGCAGCAACTTCCAACACCTGTGGAGTATCCAAAATCATTCGCCAAATGCCGAGGGTGGTGAGCGTTCATTAATTTCGTTCTCTCCGTTTTTATCAATCCAGAACATTTTTCTAGTCACCTTCAGTTATTAATTTATTAACGGATTTTTTATGGACGATTACCTTTCGCCCCCTCGGCGGCAATCCGCCTTTTCTCATCCCCGTTTAGGTAAGCGATTTTACTATTTTGATCTAAGATTCTTGTTCCCGATTTTGTACTTAGGTTTTCTTACTTTGTCTTGTTCCCTCGTCAATTTACTTCAATCAATTCGATGTAATTCCTAATAGCTGGATAAAGTCTGAAAAAATGGCTGTATTCCCGGTGGACTGCTCCAGCAGCAAATTAAAACAACTAGCAAAAAACTGCTGCCAGCCTGAAAAAAACTCAACTTACCGTTTGGGTAAGCGATTTTACTATTTTGATCTAAGATTCTTGTTCCCGATTTTGTACTTAGGTTTTCTTACTTTGTCTTGTTCCCTCGTCAATTTACTTCAATCAATTCGATGTAATTCCTAATAGCTGGATAAAGTCTGAAAAAATGGCTGTATTCCCGGTGGACTGCTCCAGCAGCAAATTAAAACAACTAGCAAAAAACTGCTGCCAGCCTGAAAAAAACTCAACTTACCGTTTGGGTAAGCGATTTACTATTTTGATCTAAGATTCTTGTTCCCGATTTTGTACTTAGGTTTTCTTACTTTGTCTTGTTCCCTCGTCAATTTACTTCAATCAATTCGATGTAATTCCTAATAGCTGGATAAAGTCTGAAAAAATGGCTGTATTCCCGGTGGACTGCTCCAGCAGCAAATTAAAACAACTAGCAAAAAACTGCTGCCAGCCTGAAAAAAACTCAACTTACCGTTTGGGTAAGCGATTTTACTATTTTGATCTAAGATTCTTGTTCCCGATTTTGTACTTAGGTTTTCTTACTTTGTCTTGTTCCCTCGTCAATTTACTTCAATCAATTCGATGTAATTCCCAATAGCTGGATAAAGTCTGAAAAAATGGCTGTATTCCCGGTGGACTGCTCCAGCAGCAAATTAAAACCACTAGCAAAAAACTGCTGCCAGCCTGAAAAAAACTCAACTTACCGTTTGGGTAAGCGATTTTACTATTTTGATCTAAGATTCTTGTTCCCGATTTTGTACTTAGGTTTTCTTACTTTGTCTTGTTCCCTCGTCAATTTACTTCAATCAATTCGATGTAATTCCTAATAGCTGGATAAAGTCTGAAAAAATGGCTGTATTCCCGGTGGACTGCTCCAGCAGCAAATTAAAACAACTAGCAAAAAACTGCTGCCAGCCTGAAAAAAACTCAACTTACCGTTTGGGTAAGCGATTTTACTATTTTGATCTAAGATTCTTGTTCCCGATTTTGTACTTAGGTTTTCTTACTTTGTCTTGTTCCCTCGTCAATTTACTTCAATCAATTCGATGTAATTCCTAATAGCTGGATAAAGTCTGAAAAAATGGCTGTATTCCCGGTGGACTGCTCCAGCAGCAAATTAAAACAACTAGCAAAAAACTGCTGCCAGCCTGAAAAAAACTCAACTTACCGTTTGGGTAAGCGATTTTACTATTTTGATCTAAGATTCTTGTTCCCGATTTTGTACTTAGGTTTTCTTACTTTGTCTTGTTCCCTCGTCAATTTACTTCAATCAATTCGATGTAATTCCTAATAGCTGGATAAAGTCTGAAAAAATGGCTGTATTCCCGGTGGACTGCTCCAGCAGCAAATTAAAACAACTAGCAAAAAACTGCTGCCAGCCTGAAAAAAACTCAACTTACCGTTTGGGTAAGCGATTTTACTATTTTGATCTAAGATTCTTGTTCCCGATTTTGTACTTAGGTTTTCTTACTTTGTCTTGTTCCCTCGTCAATTTACTTCAATCAATTCGATGTAATTCCCAATAGCTGGATAAAGTCTGAAAAAATGGCTGTATTCCCGGTGGACTGCTCCAGCAGCAAATTAAAACCACTAGCAAAAAACTGCTGCCAGCCTGAAAAAAACTCAACTTACCGTTTGGGTAAGCGATTTTACTATTTTGATCTAAGATTCTTGTTCCCGATTTTGTACTTAGGTTTTCTTACTTTGTCTTGTTCCCTCGTCAATTTACTTCAATCAATTCGATGTAATTCCTAATAGCTGGATAAAGTCTGAAAAAATGAATGTATTCCCGGTGGACTGCTCCAGCAGCAAATTAAAACCACTAGCAAAAAACTGCTGCCAGCCTGAAAAAAACTCAACTTACCGTTTGGGTAAGCGATTTTACTATTTTGATCTAAGATTCTTGTTCCCGATTTTGTACTTAGGTTTTCTTACTTTGTCTTGTTCCCTCGTCAAGTTACTTCAATCAATTCGATGTAATTCCCAATAGCTGGATAAAGTCTGAAAAAATGGCTGTTTTCCCGGTGGACTGCTCCAGCAGCAAATTAAAACAACTAACAAAAAACTGCTGCCAGCCTGTAAAAAACTCAACTTACCGTTTGGGTAAGCGATTTTACTATTTTGATCTAAGATTCTTGTTCCCGATTTTGTACTTAGGTTTTCTTACTTTGTCTTGTTCTCTGGTCAATTTACTTCAATCAATTCGATGTAATTCCCAATAGCTGGATAAAGTCTGAAAAAATGGCTGTATTCCCGGTGGACTGCTCCAGCAGCAAATTAAAACAACTAGCAAAAAACTGCTGCCAGCCTGAAAAAAACTCAACTTACCGTTTGGGTAAGCGATTTTACTATTTTGATCTAAGATTCTTGTTCCCGATTTTGTACTTAGGTTTTCTTATTTTGTCTTGTTCCCTCGTCAATTTACTTCAATCAATCCGATGTAATTCCTAATAGCTGGATAAAGTCTGAAAAAATGGCTGTATTCCCGGTGGACTGCTCCAGCAGCAAATTAAAACAACTAGCAAAAAACTGCTGCCAGCCTGAAAAAAACTCAACTTACCGTTTGGGTAAGCGATTTTACTATTTTGATCTAAGATTCTTGTTCCCGATTTTGTACTTAGGTTTTCTTACTTTGTCTTGTTCTCTCGTCAATTTACTTCAATCAATTCGATGTAATTCCCAATAGCTGGATAAAGTCTGAAAAAATGGCTGTATTCCCGGTGGACTGCTCCAGCAGCAAATTAAAACAACTAGCAAAAAACTGCTGCCAGCCTGAAAAAAACTCAACTTACCGTTTGGGTAAGCGATTTTACTATTTTGATCTAAGATTCTTGTTCCCGATTTTGTACTTAGGTTTTCTTACTTTGTCTTGTTTCCTCGTCAAGTTACTTCAATCAATTCGATGTAATTCCCAATAGCTGGATAAAGTCTGAAAAAATGGCTGTATTCCCGGTGGACTGCTCCAGCAGCAAATTAAAACAACTAACAAAAAACTGCTGCCAGCCTGTAAAAAACTCAACTTACCGTTTGGGTAAGCGATTTTACTATTTTGATCTAAGATTCTTGTTCCCGATTTTGTACTTAGGTTTTCTTACTTTGTCTTGTTCCCTCGTCAATTTACTTCAATCAATTCGATGTAATTCCCAATAGCTGGATAAAGTCTGAAAAAATGGCTGTATTCCCGGTGGACTGCTCCAGCAGCAAATTAAAACAACTAGCAAAAAACTGCTGCCAGCCTGAAAAAAACTCAACTTACCGTTTGGGTAAGCGATTTTACTATTTTGATCTAAGATTCTTGTTCCCGATTTTGTACTTAGGTTTTCTTATTTTGTCTTGTTCCCTCGTCAATTTACTTCAATCAATCCGATGTAATTCCTAATAGCTGGATAAAGTCTGAAAAAATGGCTGTATTCCCGGTGGACTGCTCCAGCAGCAAATTAAAACAACTAGCAAAAAACTGCTGCCAGCCTGAAAAAAACTCAACTTACCGTTTGGGTAAGCGATTTTACTATTTTGATCTAAGATTCTTGGTCCCGATTTTGTACTTAGGTTTTCTTACTTTGTCTTGTTCTCTCGTCAATTTACTTCAATCAATTCGATGTAATTCCCAATAGCTGGATAAAGTCTGAAAAAATGGCTGTATTCCCGGTGGACTGCTCCAGCAGCAAATTAAAACAACTAGCAAAAAACTGCTGCCAGCCTGAAAAAAACTCAACTTACCGTTTGGGTAAGCGATTTTACTATTTTGATCTAAGATTCTTGTTCCCGATTTTGTACTTAGGTTTTCTTACTTTGTCTTGTTCCCTCGTCAATTTACTTCAATCAATTCGATGTAATTCCCAATAGCTGGATAAAGTCTGAAAAAATGGCTGTATTCCCGGTGGACTGCTCCAGCAGCAAATTAAAACAACTAGCAAAAAACTGCTGCCAGCCTGAAAAAAACTCAACTTACTATTTGTCGGAAGAAAGTGTAAATGTAAACTGAAATTTTGAAACCGTTTTAACTCCTGATAACCTCACTGTACACTGTACCGCACGCTATTTTTAGTCGCAGACATGACGATAAAATCTGTTTCATATCCTATGCAACACAAGAGACGGAAAACTTACATGAAAAGGGCACGTGTGTTAATCTTTCAAATGTTGCACATGTAAAAAAGAGTTTAAAGAAGGATTGAAGTGCTTAGGATGTGATGGGTGTTTTGATTGGTTCCACTTAAAATGTGTTGGGGTAAGTGAGGAGGACTACGAAATAATAGTTAAACATGGTAAAAATATTAAGTGGGAATGTGATGCATGTGTTAAAAGGAACGAGAAGGAGAACGATGAGTTGAAACGGGACCTGGTGGAGTTAGCTGGAAAAAATAGAGAGCTGGAAAAAAAAGTTAACCGGCATTAGACTAACTTGTTGAATGTGGCTAAGGGGGCCGAATTAAATAATGACGATGATATGATAAGAAGGGAAATTTGTGAGCAAGTGATAGATGAGATGAGGTTGAGGGATGTGAAAGAAAGGGAGGGAGAGAGGAATAAAAAAAGAGAAGAGGAGAGAATTAAAAGAAAGGGAAAAAAGTAATATGGGTTATGGAAGATTTTGGTACTATGGGAGTGGGGGAACAGTTATATGCGGATATTTGGAAAAAAGGGATTGAAGTGAAGACTTTATTGGGTGGGGGTTAGGGGATTGTAAAGTGGATCGACTATCTAAAAGGGAAGGATTTAGAGATCTTGGAGGGAGATGTTTTTGTATTTGGAGCCGGAAGAAAAGAGGCCTTCGAAGGCAAAGGGGGGGAGATGCTTCACGGACTAAAAAATTTGGTCAAATTCTGTGAGGAAAGAAAATGTGAACTGTGGATTCTAGGAATCACACATAGGTTTGATTTAGAATCTATCTGAAAAATTAATAGAGGTATTGATTGGGTAAACAGGGAATTTGCTAAGATGGGTATGGATGAAAGAAGTGCTTATTACATAAACCTAAATTTTATGGAAGAATCAGATTTTGACAAAAAAAAAGAGTAGCAAGGTGAATAACCGAGGTTTAGTTCAAGTAGCGGGAGCATTGTTTGAAAAGATCAGACAGTGTTTAAACGAATAGGGAATAGACAAAGGCATGGAAATGTCGGCTTGAGCCTATTCAAAGGCAAGCCTAGGAGGCATAGGAAATTGGACATGGGGGATAAAAATGGGGAACATGGAAATTGGATTAGGTAATTGGATGCGGGGAAAGAAAACAGGGAATTTGTAATTGAAGTGGTTAATGTGAATGGTTTGTATAGGAAGTTGGATAAGATTAAGAGGAGAGTAGAGGAGAAAAAAATAGATGTGTTTGGTTGTACTGAAACACATAAAACTAGTAATACGGTGGTGAGATTGGTATCGAGGGGTATAATAAGTTCAGAGTTAACTCACATAGCTGCCACACGGGAGGGGTGGTAGTTTACGTAAACAGAAATTTAGAGATTAGTGAAGAGGGGTCTTTTTGCAATAATGGGATATGGATGACTTCGTTGAATTTTAAAACTACTATCAAAACGGTGGTTGCAAAGCAAACAGAGTTAACGGTGGCTACTCATACTTAAACAGGGTGTCCGAGAAATGAGTTCACACTTTTGCTGTGAGCGCCTGGTTGATTGTAAAAATCTGAAAAATTCAGGAATAATCTATTACCCATAAGCAACTTCAGAGAAAATGTCGAGGGGCTCCCACCCCCCTTGAGGGGGGGGGCGTAGGCCCCAAAATGTACCCCGTGTTGCCAATATCTCGCATATTTCAAATGGCAGGGGCTATTTTTTATTTCATCATTCAAAAGGGCTCAAAAAACTGAGCAATTTCGTTTTTTCAGATTTTCGGTAGCCCCTCTCAAAACAAAATGGCGGCCAAATAGCTACCCCATACTTTAGAGGCCCATAACTTCGGTTTGAATCAATATTTTTTCAAAAACTAAAAATTTTCTGAATCCTCAGAACGTCTTCTTTCCAATAATGTGCCGCACTTTATCATTTGGTGGAAAAAAAATGGGGCGCGGTGCCCCCCCACACATTTTTGAGTTTGGGGGGCTGTAGCTCAAAAAAGTCAAATGTAAAGGGGGGTCGTGTTGTACATCAATCGAAAGGTCTTAAAAAAAGAAAGAATTTGGCGCAAACCCGAAGTCGCTACGATGCGTCTATTCAAAATGGCGGTCATTTAACGATTTGGGGGTGGGGGACTGTCCCCCCCAAATAAAATCCCTCCATCGAGTGATACACCAATCGAAAGGTCTTGGAAAGAGAAAGAGAATGGCGCAAACCGGACGTCAATACGATGCTTGTATCAAAAATGGCGGCCGGTCAAAGTTTTTTGGCCTATGACCCTGCAGGGCTGTAGCCAAAAAACTTTGACCGGCCGCCATTTTTGATACAAGCATCGTATTGACGTCCGGTTTGCGCCATTCTCTTTCTCTTTCCAAGACCTTTCGATTGGTGTATCACTCGATGGAGGGATTTTATTTGGGGGGGGACAGTCCCCCACCCCCAAATCGTTAAATGACCGCCATTTTGAATAGACGCATCGTAGCGACTTCGGGTTAGCGCCAAATTCTTTCTTTTTTTAAGACCTTTCGATTGATGTACAACACGACCCCCCTTTACATTTGACTTTTTTGAGCTACAGCCCCCCAAACTCAAAAATGTGTGGGGGGGCACCGCGCCCCATTTTTTTCCACCAAATGATAAAGTGCGGCACATCATTGGAAAGAAGACGTTCTGAAAATCGGAAAATTTTTAGTTTTTGAAAAAATATTGATTCAAACCGAAGTAATGGGCCTCTAAAGTATGGGGTAGCTATTTGGCCATTTTGTTTTGAGAGGGGCTACCGAAAATCTGAAAAAACGAAATTGCTCAGTTTTTTGAGCCCTTTTGAATGATGAAATAAAAAATACCCCCTGCCATTTGAAATATGCGAGATATTGGCAACACGGGGTACATTTTGGGGCCTACGCCCCTCCTCAAGGGGGGTGGGAGCCCCTCGACATTTTCTCTGAAGTCGCTTAGGGGTAATAGATTATTCCTGAATTTTTCAGATTTTTACAATCAACCAAGCGCTCACAGCAAAAGTGTGAACTCATTTCTCGGACACCCTGTATAATCTTGGTTCAGAATCATGAAGGGTCGATTAGGAATAATGAGAACTGTACGGAATGTTCCAAATTTTAAGTATCAAACTATTGGGAAAAGTACAGAAAAATGGGATTATGAATCATTTTTTCTCTCATCGGAACAGTACGGAAAAAAATAAGATGAGAATTATCTTGGAGAGTCTTTAGAATGTCAGTATTATCAAAAGCACTTTCTTCAATGAATCTACCAAAACCAAGCCCCAAACACATATGCATATTAGTTCTCGTTAAAAATTGAAAAATCAATTTTCACTGTTTCAATTTATTACTGACGGAAAACCCTGCTCTAAATTGTTGATATTTTTAGAATAATATTTCGCCACGTGCCTTCAATTTGTGGTATAGGCCAAACCAACACAGCTGAGTAGAAATAATTGACTACCCACTCTAATTAAGCGAGCGAGCGTTGTGATACATCTTGGCTCAAAATTATTGATATTTGCAGAAGAATATTCCGTCACGCGCCTTTAATTCGTGGTAAAGGCAAAACCAACACCGCTGAATAGGAATATTATGATCACGCATATTTTAAGAAAAAAAAAGTCCAATATGAATTAAAGGTTGACCAGCGCGGAGAAAAAAGAGTATGCAGAATCCAGAAAAATGGTCCACTCTGTTGAATTTGATATGGAAATGTCAGCCGCATCGGTGACACAACACTTGATGTCAAAGAGCTCCATTCAAAAATTTAAACGGTTTGGAGGTGATGATATCGGTTGGGTCATTTTTATCGTGTATTGAGAGAAATGACGGAGGAAAAACTCCAAAGGTTATCGGTCAAACTCCGCCTCCATTACTGAAACGAGCTATATAAAACACATGCTGAGAGGAGCAGAATAGGCATAATAAACAAAAAATAACCATAGATTGCACAACATCGCTTGGTGAGTAAGATATTTGCATTTACTCTATAAATTTCTAGTCGGGAGTTGGGGACAAAAATAATGTCAGACGTCTCCTTGAAGTAGGCCACCCGCATTGCCATTAAGCATTGCAGGTGGCCTACCTCAAGGGGCAGTCTGACATTCTCTGTATCCCCAACTGTACCTTTTTAAAAATGTTTACAACTTTTAAAAATTTGTGGTTTAAAGTTCTACCATCACTTTTAGAACACCTTGTGTAAGGTATTCCTTCCCGAAATCTGACAACGCTGATCCCCAACCTTGGGCCATACTCGATTAATTTGTTCGAGTCGCTCAGCTGTGTACGGTGCTCTTATTAAGTGTCGTGTTTTCTCAAATCTATTATTTTTCCACCAGTGGTTTCTTTAATGTCGGATGTACTATGCACAGTCTTCTCAGCACATTATTGAAATGAAGAAATGAAGACTTGCAGTAAACTTTTAATATCCTTTGACTCATCTAATTGCCACGCATCTTGACTTGGATCCCCCTGCATCACATTTACCGCTCTCCGACGTTACATTCGTTTACCTGAATAAATCTCTGTTCCTGGATCCCGTTAATAAGGCCTCCCGTATTCCTCTGTTATCTTCATTCACTGCTTTCACGTGAAGAGATGGTTAGATGCCACGTCACAGTGACTGAATCTAACACTGTGATGTCATAACGCGGTACTTTTCTAAGTGACCGCAGCCAGAGATTTCTTACTTGTAACGTCAGCTGTGTCTGTTCACTATGTCTCACGAGAGAGTCAATTTCAATCCGAAAACCATAAAATCCTAAACTAACAAGCGCAAATAAATTTAATTTTACGGAGGTAGGCTGAATTGAAAAAACTAAATATTTCCAGACTGATCTCTTGCTCTTTCAAAATTAAAAACACCTGAAAACACGTCTTTGAAAAACTCTCTTAAAAAAACAGAAAAGTAGGATTTAATTGGCACTTTTTTGTACGCCTGAAAAGATAATAAAAAAACACGTGATGGATACAACCTGGCATTTATACAATCAGAGGGTAGAAAAAGATTTCATGTCTTAAAGATAAGGACAAATTTTAGTTGGTCCGTACTGAAGATGGATTATCGATACATCATCGCAGATTTCGCAGCCGCCGAAATCCGGAGGTTTAATACAAAAGCCAATCAGCTGTTTGGTAGCACCTCAGCAAAACCTGCTCCCGCCACTCCTGACCAGAGTTGTGTCAGTGAAATTTCACGTGAAATTCCAATGAAATTTTAAAAGGTGTTTTGAATTTCAAAAAATTGAAATTTACTGTTTTAAGGCCAAATTGACTATGCGGAGTTTTTGATACTTATTGAGTAATATTCATAACGGCTGCCTCGCATATGGAGAGGCTTGTTCAGTGTATTTGGGGTGGTAGTGGCCCCCCTGCGTCTGAATCAGTGTGTACGTGAAAGTGTAAGTAAGTAACCTATATTTTGTATTTGTGTGTGTATTAAATTTCATCCAATACAGAAGTCAGAGACCTAACCTGAAACCTGTGGTGATAAGCAAGTGTCAACATTTTCGTTTGGTAAGTAAAGGATTCTTTGAATTACTCAATATTTTTTAATTTCTATTCACTTCGTTCAAATAAAAAATGTGGGGAAGCACATCAGTCAATTATAGATTCATTCAGGAGTCCTGACCTGACTATCTCTCTGATAGCAAACGAGTTCTTCAAAATTCTCCGTCTCAAACTCAGAAGGCGAATTTTCGCGACGAATATATCCAACGAAATTATACAAAATCATTGCCAACCTACGCATGATAACAGTGGATGATACAAAACTGGGTCGTGCTTTTCGAACTTTTTCGGTGTTTTCAGGCATCGATGGCATCAATTTGATTTTGAATTCAAGTCCAGAGGTGAATTCGAAATCGAATTGTTGCCATCGATGCCCCGAAAACACATCTAAAAACACAATTGGGTTTCCTCGAATATGTAGTTAGGTTGGTATTGTTTATGATATTCGATCGCGAAAATTCGCCTAGTGTCTGAAGTAAGAGTAGAGAAGTAAATTTTGCATTCGCGCGAATGCAAAAATGATTTATTTTTTTTTATTCACAGATGACATCGCTGGATGCCGTTCTTGCCAAATACGAAAATAAAAGTAGTTTACGAAACACTGGACCAAATGAGAAAAAAGGGAGTTTTCCTCCGAAATTCGGCATCGCTGGATTCGTCCTCCGTCGCCACGGACCAGAGCGTATCAATCAAATTACAGCTTCGTTTTCTTCCCATCGGAGGACGCTACGCGACACAGCGCAACGACCTCCCCCACTTTATACCCCTTTTTCAACTCCCCCCCCCTCTCTCACTCTCACTCTCTCTCTCTCTCTCTCTCTCTCTCTCTCTCTCTCTCTCTCTCTCTCTCTCTCTCTCTCTCTCTCTCTCTCTCCCCTTCTCTTCACTGATCCGACAATCCTCAATCTTTCTCCCACCAATGACGAAGCAAGGAGAAAAAATGCATCTTGAACTAGAACTATCTCTCTCTATCTCTTTCCCCTTATCATCCCCTTCTCTTTACCACGCATAGCTCTCTCGAATCATCTTCTCTTCGTACCCCGATCTGTATCCCTCTCTCTCTTTCTCTCTCTATCAAGAGTGAATGCGTCTAAACTGAACATCCATCTAACTCTTTTGTGCTCTCTCTTGGTTCTATTCCTCTCCAATATTTTCTGTCTCTCTAATTTTCGTTCATTCCTCTCGCACACTCCATTCTATTCTATTCTTGTCTCTTTCTTTGAATCGCTCCACTCCTCTCCTCCTCGTCCGTCTTTCTCTCTCTTCTTCGTTTCGGTGCAGATTAGACTCTTGAGGTTGTTCCGCTCACGAGATGAAAATGTTCACCTAGGTTGCCAAAACTGGGGAAACATCCCGTAGATTTTACGTTGGATCTATTGGAGGGGAAATCTTACGATTTCCTACAGAAGGACTGACAACGTTGAGGTATACTGCCACTACCTCTACCGAGTTTTTATGAGCCAGTCGAAGTTCGTTGCAGTTCGCTTTTCTAACTAGCTGGTTGGGTTTTGCCGTACGACGTGCTTACGTCCCTAAAAATAAATCGGAGGAATTTACCAATTTACCAAAGAATCTCTTGCTCTTGTTTGGAGTGACATATAATGGCAAATCGTTCGTAAAATACCGTGGGAAAGTTTTACACAACTTCTAAAATTTATTCCTCTTAAAACTTAGCTAAAAATTAAGATGGGCCACCCTTGAGAGTATGCACAAGGTATTTACGTACGTTTTTACCTCCAAACGATGGAGCATAACCTCCAAATTGGCACGGTAGGTAAGACTGTTGAATTTATTCAGATTTCTAACATTGAATTTGGAGGTGGATTTTTAAAGATTTTGTCACGAGGAACAAGGAAATCCAACAAGAAAGTTCTGAAGTGCGTAACCGAGCAGAAAAGCACTGCCTACTACATAATGTTGCTGACATTTTCATTAGACCGTGCGCGGGATCTCTCTTTTTTACAATTAAACAAAGAGTTACACAAAAACGCACTAAACAAGATTGAATGTTGAAATGATACTGTGAAAATCAGTATCTTAAAAAACCTTCTTGCTTAACAATATTTCCGGACGCATTTCAGGAAGTTCATCACTCCTCTCCATGGCAAAATTCGAACCCGAAACAGTTAACTATTCCACCGGTCATTTTCATTCTCATATCATGAAGGTTTCGTCGTTTCAGTAAGCAGAATTGGTAAGTGGGATTTTTGTGGTATTTTGTCTTTCTTCTCTTAGAGAATCGCTTTGAGCTGCGTATGAGTGTTGGTAATTTAGCAGTCTGGTGGGTGACACCTAGACGTGCCATCCGTTCGCTACGCCGCACTTTGGTCTAATTTCGAAAATAAGGGGCGAAAATTAATTTTAAAAAAAATTCATCAATAATCATCGTTTTCAACGATTTTAAGGTGAATTTCCACTGAAAATTCTAGGATTAAATTAATTGTTAGAAGTGCTCTCCGTGACAGTGGCGGCTCGTGCTACTTGGCAACAATTGATTCCATTTGACTCCATTTGATTGCATGTAAAACAATCGATTCGAAAGTGAAGTAGCGCTTCACTTGCAATCGATTGTTGGACATAGATTCAAATGGAGTGAAGACATTGTTGCCAAATAGCACGAGCCGCCCCTGCTCCGTGATTATAAATTGGTCTTGAAAGTTTATGAATATAGCCATTCATAAACTAGGGGTCCTAACTCCTAATAATGGCTCTGTTGCGTTACGACAGTATAGGACTTTGATTCTTACGTAAAATTTTGCGGAAATAACGAAGCGCACATTAAAAACGATCAATAACCACTCATTAACTCCGGAAATCACTTCAATTTCAAACAACTCGAACTAAACTAGACTTTATTTGTACCGGCATACTAAAGCATGGACGGGTGCACAATGTATACGTAAACAACATCGTAACTACAAAATGATGGCATTACCTTTTAAATAAACAAAATATTGCCTGCATTTGCTGTCTGGTCTTTTCTGGTTTATCAACGATTAAAAAATAATACAAGACATGTACGCATCTAAACGAAACATTCAAATGTTCGTAAGTTCTGTTGCTGTTTACGTAAACGAGGTGGTTCCGTATGAGTAGTTGTACGTCGGTGATGCTAGTAGCTAGTGTAGTGCGGGCTGTTTGAAATTGAAGTATGCGTTTTCCTAAGTTACTGAAAAGTTTTTGAAGGTTTTTTAAGTGCGCATCGTTATTTCCTCAAAACTTTACGTAAGAATCAAGGTGCTATATTTTTGTAGCAAAAGTACGCAACAGATCCACTGACGAGACATTTACTTTCTAATTTTAGCCACTGTTTGACAATCTCAGGCTGTAGTTCGACGCACAGTGGAGAGAGTTAAAGGGAAAAGCCGGATATGGCGTGGCGACTTTAAAAATGCGTTAATCTTTGTTATGACGCAGCGTAGAAGTTTGAAAGTGGTTTTATTGGGTTTATTGTAAAATTTCCTTTAGAATCATCCTACATAATTTGTTTTTAGGCGGTAAAAACATTAACATTTTCATTTTTTTGTAATATATTCCATGTCCGACTTCTCCTATTGAATCGATACACTGTAAGCCGCACTGTGGTTCGATACATTCAATTACCCGGACATAATTTTACGAATATAAATAAAGAGTATCACGGAAAAAAAAACTACGGTGAAAATAACCAAACGGATACCTCATTTTGGCACCTTCTAGATGTTATGGTAATGTTAACCAGAAGTATACTATGTTTAGACTAGGTACTAGGTGATGTTACCTGATTGCATGTCGAATATACTCAAAGTATCGGTAAATGTACCAGACTTCTGGTCAAGTTTACCATAACATCTAGCAGGTGCCAAAATCAGGTATCCGTATGGTTATTTTCACTAATCTTTTTTTTCCGTGTATACGAACATTAAAAAGTAAGATAACTTAAAAATGTGAAAAATCATTCATTTCAAAGCTTAGAATGAATCAAACAACATGATTTTTTCAAGAAATTGTCACATCTAAAATGTCTTTACAGCGAAAAATCAAAATCTTTCATGTCCGGAAAAATTCATTGATCAAACCAGTGTGCACCGCTGCCTGGAGTGTGCGTATCGCATCGCTTTAGGAGAGGAGAGGTACTTGGCCGCTTGGTCGAATAGACCTAGATTCCTGTCGGTAGGTCGATTGTCGTGTCCTTAGGAAAAAGTAATTCTGTCTTTGGGGGCCCGGCCCGGCCCCCGCCAGCCGCCTCCGCCCCCGAGTCGTTGATCGTTCTATTCACCCGATAACAAAGGCCACTTTGTTTTATTAACTGTCCGCGACTCCGCGCACCGGACCGCGTGCGTCGAGCGATGCGACAATCAGGTGAATCAGGCGAATCAGGCCACGCACTCTCATTTATCAACAACAATTCCATGTGGAGAGTACTCGAGGTTCGATTCTACTGCGCATGCGTTGATTCTTCCGCCTAAAATAAGATTCGCGCATCTCCGAAACTAGATTCAATAGATTCAAAGGGTCAGTTGTATGCATAAATCGTTAAATACGGAATGATTATTGCGCATGTATACCCATCAGAGCTGCCGTTTTGCGTATAATCTATGCTATTTTTCTATTCACCGATGATTCCACCGGTTGAGAAAAGATTACACAGTTCAGTTCAGTGTATGACTGTAATGCACGAAAATATTCTGATCTGTAATCTTTCCTGAATCGGTGGAAACCCCGTTGATTAATTAAAATATCCGAAAGTTTTTTAAAGTCATCGACGACTCCACCGGTTGAGAAAAGATTACAGATGCGAGTATTTTAGCTCATTACAGTAATACACTGAGCTGAACTGTGTAATCTTTTCTCAACCGGTGAAATCATCGGTGAATTGAAAAATAGCATTGATTATACGCAAAAAGGCAGCCCTGGTTGATTCTTCCGCCTCAAATAAGATTCGCGCATCTCCGAAACTAGATTCAATAGATTCAAAGGGTCAGTTGGTATGCATAAATCGTTAAATACGGAATGACATAGCCGTAGCCAAGAAATTCTCTTTCTCCCTCAGTCCATTTGATTGCATGTGTTAGAAAAGGACAGAAAGAGGGGCTGAAGTCACGTGACAGCCGTCCTATCTCCGTCCTTTTATAACACATACATTCAAATGGGTGAAGAGAGAGAAAGACAAGTTCCTGGCTACGGCTGTGCGGAATGATTATTGCGCTTGCACCCATTGACTCCGTGGACCCTGATGCAGCGTGCAATCTTGCAACGTTGAGTTTCGTACATTCAAAAACCCATAAAAAAAAATCCAAGTCTTCAGGGGTCTCTCCACCTGCGAATTTAAAAGCGCGAATTGACTGCTTGAGCCAATGGGCTTCTTTGGTTGCAACCTTCTATGCACTGAAACTTTTGATGCGAGAGAGAGAGAGAAAAAAAAAAAACAAAACAAAAAAATGAGCTTCTTTAATGTTTGGTATGCTTGAAATAAAATTCGTAATACTATACACGGAAAAAAAAACTACAGTGAAAATAACCATACGGATACCTGATTTTGGCACCTGCTAGATGTTATGGAAATATTAACCAGAAGTATACTATGTTTTGACTAGGTACTAGGTGATGTTACCTGATTGCATGTCGAATTTACTCAAAGTATCGGTAAATGTAAGTACCATACTTCTGGTCAAGTTTACCATACCAGGTATCCGTTTGGTTATTTTCACTAATCTTTTTTTTTCCACGTATGTTTGCAAACTTTCAGTATTTTTTCACTACAGAGCAGTGGCGGCTCGTGCGATGTGCGATAAGTCGATGTCCACTACATTTAAAACTATAGTAAAGTATCGATTTCTGGGGGGTTCAACTGCACCCCCTGACGATCGATACTTTTCTACAGTTTTAAATTGAGTAGACATCGATAAATCGCTTTTCACGAGTCACCACCGCTGCAGAGACAACGTTTCCCTTCACCAAACCACGGATCACACCTCGCGAACCAATTTAATTACGCCTGCGCACTTTTGAGTTGAACCGGGCCGCGAATGGACAGATGGTCCAACGGGAATTTTTTACAAGTGGTACTATAGTATAGAGGGCTGGTGGGGGGGGGGGCATTCTTGCGAGTTTAGATAAACACAGAGAACGATAATGCAGCCGAAGAGAGGGCTACACGAAAATGAGTGCACTATAAGGATCACTGTGTTGCCAAATCTTTACATATGAGCTGGATCCACATGAATGAACAGATACAGTTTATGGATGATAAGACTAAGATGGCAACAATGCTGCGGATGATGACAAAAGGTCTTCATTAGTCTTTGCACGCAGGCAAAGTAAACATACGGCGCGGCGGAGCAATGAGAGAATGAGAGGGGCGCAGGCGCATGGGCGGATACAGGGAATTGTCTTTCTCTCTCTCCTCCCATTTAAATTCGTGTGTTAGAAAAGGACAGAAGAGGGGGCCAAAGTCACGTGATGGCCCCCTCTGCTGTCCTTTTCTAACACATAAGTTTAAATGGAAGGAGAGAGAGAAAGAAAATTCCATGTATCCGCCCATGCGCAGGCGTCCGAGAGCAGAAACTAAGTTTGGAGCGTTTTTAAAATGGTCAACGCTTTCGTATACAAATGCGGAAGCTTCGAGAGGAAAACAGATGGGTTGCCAACAGTGGCGTCGCGTGCAATTTGGCAACAATGTATTCTATCCATTTAAACTCATGTAAAAGATCGAATTCAGGGGGTGCACAGTGCACAAGGAAAATTCGATATATTTAATGAGTTTAAATGGAGCACTTGCATTGTTGCCAGATGGCACGCGACGCCACTGGTTGCCAAGTTGGATCGGTCGAAAGGTGAAAAAAGAACGATGCCAAAATGCCAAGGGCCAAGGTGCAATTCAATGAGAAAAAATTTCCTGTTAATTCAACCGGACGTCTGTTTAATACTTATCCGGAATTCCTATTGTTTCAACAGGAACTCCTGTTACTAGTCCGGAATTCCTCTCGACAGCGGCGGCTCGTGCTATTTGGCAACAGTGGTTTCCCTCCATTTAAATCTATGTAAAACAATCGATTGCAGGTGAAGCGCTGCTTCACTGTCAAATCGATTGCTTAACATAGAATCACATGGCCGGAAAACATTGTTGCCAAATCGCACAAGCCGCCGCTGCCTCTTGAAGTGACAGGGATTTCTTGTTAAAATAAAAAGAATTCTGGTTGAGTAAGTATTCACAAGATGTCCGATTACGGCAACAGGAAAATTTTCTCAGGGGTGAATTGTCTACAAAGGTAGGTCTGTAGTATCAGAAATCAAGATGGCGGCCCGGGTGCACGACCTAAAAAATTCGTCGGTTAAAATTGATAGTAAAGTCAACTCGAAATCATTAAATTTGGCTACCTCTATCACCAGAAATATTTATTGCTTCTGACCTTTTTGCCATGGCTATCTGTATTGTCCTTTGCCATCTGTAATGATTTAATACCTCCATCAAATTGGAATATAACCCAACTCATAGATATAATAGTAGGCATTAGAATATCGATGTTTGCAAAATCAGATAAAACATCTCAAAACTCAATATGCAATACTCTTTGGCTTAGTTGCTCATTGCCCTTCCTAAATCTTTAAAGCGTCTTTTCAAAAACAAAGATGTTATTAGTTGTTTTTTAGCGAGTTAAAAAAGTAATTAAATAACGTAGCCCTCTATGACTTTTGGGAGGTCTTTGGGCAATGATTAAATAATGATCTAATTTAATCCATCCTTTGGAGTCTGTTCAAATTTTCGCCTCAGAAGCAGCAAAATACCGAATCAGCCAGAAAAACCGCCAAACCTAGCGAAGGTGCCTCCCGCGGTAAATGATTCAAACAATCCGAAGATGCAAAATATTTCTAAAAAAAACAGCCAAGAAAGCAGCTAAGAAAGGGAGATACTTTTCGTTTTTTGTAACAATTAGGAATAAATGTTCTTTTCAATTGAGCAATTATTACTGTGTGAATATTCTGAAACCTTTCGTTTCTCCTAGAGTCCCTATACATATACTTTGAGAGTTGCGCCAATGCTGGATCCTTTTCTGATTGGCTCTCAGATTTAGGCTGTCAAGAAAGCCTCAAGAGGCAAATTCAAATGGCGGAGGGTTTGTTTACTTTTACCGCACTAGCTTTCATTACACATTTGAAGTAACAGTGACCGCAGTAAATGTAAATGCATTCTATTCTATTCTAAGAATTTATTATTCATGTTTCTTATTTTTTATTTTCTTTCCGTACGTGTGCATCCCAAGACAAAAATAATATACAAATCTCGTCGATTATTCCCTAAGTAACCAATCGAATGTCTTGATAATTTTCGAATAATTTCATCGCTTCGGACAGAGTATAATTTGAAGCTTTCAAATCAAATCCAATTGGATGAATTATGATTCAATGGCGGAAGAATATTTTGTACGTCGATACTAGAATTGTGATGAAATTGTGCAAGCATAGAGCAAGATTAAAGATAAATTAACGATAACTCTTTTCATAACAATCAAAAGCAGTTTTAACCAGTGGCGTAGCGTGCAAGTTGGCAACGTTGTATTGTGTCCATTTAAACTCTTGTAAAAGGTCGAATGCGAAGGTGTTCACCGAACACCCAATAGTTTGATCTTTATCATGGGTTTAAATGGGCTAACTGCAACGTTGCCAAATTGCACGCTACGCCAGTGGTTTTCACTGAAGCTTACCGATCAACGAGGTCAATCACAGTAAATTCAAACCGGAAAAATTACCTGAAACAAATATAGAAAAGAAAAATTAATTAGAAATTAATTAATTAATAGAAAATAGATTAATAGATTGATAAATAGATTGATAAATAGATTAATAGATTAATTAATAGAAAATTGATTAGAGAAGTTCTCCCATTCAATAAATTTGCAGAGGCGAATGCAGAATTTTGCCGATCTCTTTCTCTCCGCTCGTTTAAACACATGAGTTGGAAAAGGATGCAAGAATCATGGAAAGATAAACACCACCTATAAAAATAAAGCAGAATCGATACGATCACGAAATGATCGTTCATAAATAACCCCTTTACCTTAAAAAACAATACATTTCAAATAACTTACTTATTTTCACATTCATCATTTTCAACATGAGACACATCTGCCTGTGCAGTGCGGAAAACTGAGCGTCTCAACTGAGTGTGTACAACGCAACGATTTAGAACCTTGATTCTGAAGTCAAAGTTGGCGAAAATACCGAAGCTCACATTAACGAAAACGGTCAAAAACCACTCATTATCTCAGGAAATTGCCTCAATTTCAAACAGCCCGCGCTACACTAGACACTCTTTGCACCGGCATATTATTATTTCATATTTATAATATTTATTCATATTATTATTTATTTATTTATTTATTTATTTATTTATTTATTTATTTATGATTTATTTCCTTATAAATACATAAAATATTAGCTGAATTTACTGTCTGGTATTTTCTGGTTTATTAAAGATTGCAAAATAATAAAAAAAAATTGTACGCGCATCTAAAAGAAACATTCAAATGTTTGTAGTTCTGTCGATGTTCACAGAAACACGGCGGTTCCATCTAAGCAGTTGTACGTCAGTGATAATAGTGTCTAGTGTAGAGCGGGTATTTTGAAATGGGAGTGATATCCTTAGTTCATGAGTGGATTTTGAAAGTTTTTAATGGGTACGTCCGTATTTTCGCCGAATTTTACGTTAGAATCAATATGTCATATATTGCTGTAGTAAAAGTACGCAGCAGACCCATTCTGTGACTGTTTGAGTCACGAGGGTTAAAAGCTGCCCAGTGTGGCTACGGTGCCTACCAGCTATTACTTAAGATGTGCACTCAGCTGAGCTGGTCGTTGCGGCTCTTACAAAACTGAACAGGAATGCAAGATACCAAAGTGTCTAGCACGAATAACTGTGTGAAGGACTCAGCTGGTAAACCTTCTTAATTCGTCTTCCAAGACAATTGAGTGCCTACAGGACAAACAGGCGCACGGGCTATGAATATTGAATGAAATACACCGCCGCCCGACGAGAATTCAAGCGGTCTCCGTATAATACGACGAACCCGTACAAAAACAGGTGCGCTCTTCTGGAGGAATCTCAATATTAACGTAACAGCGATTTTTCAGCAAGAGCACACTCCATGTTTTGGTCGGCATTTCCTTCTACTACGCCTCAATTTGAGCTGCAGCAACAATATCTCAACACAGAGAAACAGAGGCGTAACGTGCAATTTGGCAACGTTGTATTGTGTCCATTTAAACCCATGTAAAAGGTCGAATGCGAAGGTGTTCACCAAACACCCAATAGTTCGATTTTTTTTTTTTTCATGGGTTTAGATAGAAACGTTACCGAATTGCACGTTACGCCACTGCAGAGAAACCGTTAACCGAGTTCAAGAGAATTCACTGGATTATTGCATGAGTGGAATAAAGATTACCATGCATACCGGGTTGTTTTGCCAGTTCGACCACCGTCTTAGGCTTTCCTTAAACGCCTTTTGTGGGTTTATGAATGGATTTTGAGACTATTTGAGGTTCTCAATGTGATTCTTACGCGCTTTTACACCAGAATCATCTATACATAACACAGTAACAAAAGTATGCAACAGACCTATTGTTGCTGTTTCGAATGGAAATCATACATTGTCCAAACAGACACAAAGACAGGGAAACGAAATTTCGTTTAATTTTGACACCTTCACTCGTCAGGTATCCACCGCGAATACCAATCCTTTACGTAGCATCCAACACCGGCTCTACTCATACCCGGCTGCTTCTTTGGAAATAGTGGGGTTAGAGTTCGTCTTGGTATAAGCAAGCTTATGGAATGCTTATGGCGTTATCGAGTATTTGGTTGGTTTTTTGAAGTTCAACCAAAATTAGAAACGTACGACATCAATGAAAGTTTTGAGCTTCTTCCTTAGAACAGTAAAAGAGTTGAAAATCGTATTTACAAAGGATTTTGCGACTTGCATATAAACACGATTTTGCATTTTACCAATTTTTCATTCTCCATAAGCATACATATACCAAGACAACCCCTTACCTCAAAAAAGCAACTTGGTTTGAACAGAGACGGTATTGTAGCATCTTCCGACTGACGAAATGAAGAATCTCAACAATACCGCCTCTACTCATACCAAGTTCCTTTTCTGAGGTTAGGGTCAACGTGGTATGGATTTTTCACATACTCTTGTGAGAGTTGAGAGTAAAACTGTAATAATGGAAATTGAACCCAACTTGCCAGTTCTTAAACCTTTTCCACCGACGCGGAAAGTTTGTTGGAGTTCGATGAGACAAACCAAAATCCTCAGAGACGTAATTTAAATTAAGAAAAATTGAATATAATGACTATCTCCAGGTGGGAGGGGTGGAGAGAGTCGTTACACCTCCACCACCCGTCCCGCCTGGAGGCAGTCATTAAATTAAATTTTTCTTTGTTCCGAGTAGAATTCATGAATTTTATTTGCTCTGATAGCACTCAAGCATCACTTCCAGAACGGTTTTAAGAGGTTTCTGCGCCGAAAATCAGGTTTAAACTAAAAAATGGTAGTTCTCAACATCACTCCCATAAGAGTGCGTGTAAATTTATACCAAGACGAACCCTAACCTCCGACTCTCCAACGGAGCAACCTGGTATGAGTAGAGACGGTATTGCTCTCAATCAAGTAGTAAACGTTGAAGAACGCCATTCATTCATCATTCATCATTCATCATACGCATCGTGCATAAGCATTTCCTTACTAGAATGGCGGCGAGTTGAGAGCATCCTCTACAATCAGCAGACAAATGACGGAAGCTCCGCTGGTGACAGATTCGTTTGTTACTGCCTTACAGCAGCACCGGTACTTGTTAGTGCGATAATGATAGCGGCGGACCGGAATCATAAACTAGTAAGCAAAACGCGCGGATACACTGGCTACACACCGCACGGTAGCAGGGCTGCCGTTCCGAATATAATTAAACGAATTGTCTTGTTTAACTCCAAGTAAAATTTTTGAATTACCCGCCAAATTTGGCAACACTGAAACGGTGTAACGTATACGCGCGCACAATTTGCTACCGCAATGTGAAAGAGGCAAACTCATCGATACCACATCAATCATAATGAAAAAGGTAAACAAGCCGAGGGCCCGAACTCCGATTCTTCGCGCTAGCTGTGCGTCCGTCGCCGTTCGCGTCATCACGCCCGCCGCGCGCCACCGCTCGCTCCGGGTATCTCATTTCTCATCCGAATACAAAACTCACCGCCTCCGATCGAGGAATGGCGCACAGTAGAACACAGTATACATGTAGAGCCGTTAACCCTTTCGAAATCGGATTACTGCGAAGTCATAAGTCTGTTGCGAATTTCGGCTACATCAATGGGGCAGTTGCACGAGTCTTAAATGTTGTGTTTTTTATATAGAAAATTATAGTACTTGATAAGCTGAGAACAATGGTGCCTTTGGTTTTTTCCTTAGTGTCTTGGTTTTGGAGATACACTCGTGTAAAGTTGCAAAAATTCGTGCGTGTAGTGACGTCACTACGCGGAATTCCCGTTTAAAACAATGTATTTTGGGCTAAAATCTCATCTCCGGAACAATGGGACTTAATTAGTTACCAAAGGCATCGTTGTTCTCAGCTCATCAAGTACTTCCATTTCCTTCATAAAAAACACAACATTTCAGACCAACTGCCCCATTGAGGCGTTTTATGAAAAAAGGAGTTCTTCGCGAAGAACCCCTTTTTGCATAAAACGCTTTAATCGATTTGTCATATCAATAATAGTCTTTCACCAAAATCTCAGCTCAACATCTTGAAAACTCAGCGATTACGAGGTGTTTTCGAGAATCGAGACTTCGTTAAATGGGCGTTCCGACGTCAATCTCCAGTTCTCCAAAAATCACAGAAAACTTCGATCGCGGTTTTGAGGGCTTAGGAGTCGTAGAAGCGTACAAACGCAAAGTATCTTTCATATTGGAAATTATCCCAGGTGCAAGAAAAAAACGTATCGATTTATCGATTCAATCGATAGTTTTCGATATATTTGGATATAAAGGCATTTTGGGCTACATTTTTGGATATATCTGGCAACGCTGGCAAGATAGCTTGAGTGACTTTTTTTAGGTGAAAGTACATGCCATAAGGACCATTTTTGCCGAATATCAGCCAGCTTATTCTTATTTTTTCCTGCTATTTGGTGGTATCTTTAAGGCGGCGAGACCCGTTTTACGTAAAAAGGGGTTCCTTGGAGTCAACTTTAAACTATTGTGTAAAACACAGACATACACGGATTTTAACCAACTTTAAGCCATTAAGTCCGTAAATGAGCCTAGTTTTAGGGAAAAGCCTTAGGTATGTTATAAAATAAAGAACCTTATTCAAAATGAGCCATTTTGGCCCTGAGGAATTTGTTTTGGATTATTCTTCCAATGGATAGAGCATCGTTTCGCGGTTCTAAAACTGGGTTTGTTTTTGTCTTAGCCCCTCTAGGAGCGGCGGGGGAGGGGGTCAAAGTTGAAACCTATTTTCGTCAATAACTTTTCACCAAATTAAGCTACGACTCTCAACTTTAAACCAAAATGTTCAGCGTAAAAAGAGCTTTCTTTTGATGTATATGATAGTGTATTTATCTCAATTTTCAAGGTAAAAATTGCAATTTTTTGTTTTTTACAAACCCAAAATTTTTAAAATTTGCAATTTTTAAAGATGAATACCATCTTCGATTTTTTTCAAAAACTATCGAAAAGAAAACCCTTTTTTTGTCCTTTCAAATGGCGCAAAGTTCATTTGTCGGCAATGAATACTCTCGGAGATATGATCGGTCAAAGTTGGCAAGGTCGCGAAAATTCTTGAAAGTTGCGCGCTCCAAGGGTTCGTATTTTGCGCCTCCCTTACGTACGCAGTCACGAAAGTTGAAAACGATCTTATGCAAGTTATCAGAATGACTTCTGCGCAAGGGGGGCGGTATTTTGGGTGGCTTAGGGGCATAATTATCGACGAAAATCGGTATGCAGCGTTGCCAAATGTTGTCGTAACTCATACGTTATAGTTGGATGGAACAATCGGAATTTATGTTCTGAAATTTGGCAAACACAGCTGAAAATATGGTTAGTGGTAAACTGACGGATGAGAGATTTTGTAAGTACTATGTATCTCTTGCCTGACAGCCGCCTTGCACAAGCAGCTTCGAAATTCATCGGCTCTGCTTATCTCCGCTAACTCACCTACAAATGGGATGACATCTGATAAAAGTACTATCTTTATCACACAGATAATGCACCGAATTGATACCGATGATATAAATTCCGACTATTCCATATCCAACTTTGCAAATGTATTCCTTCACATAACGTATGAGTTTCGACAACATTTGGCAACGCTGCATACCGATTTCCGTCGATAATTATGCCCCTAAGCCACCCAAAATACCGCCCCCTTGCGCAGA
This sequence comes from Trialeurodes vaporariorum, assembly GCA_011764245.1. Classification (NCBI taxonomy): domain Eukaryota; kingdom Metazoa; phylum Arthropoda; class Insecta; order Hemiptera; family Aleyrodidae; genus Trialeurodes; species Trialeurodes vaporariorum. Next base: position 12,603,279 of record VMOF01000220.1, read on the forward strand.
AGTCATTCTGATAACTTGCATAAGATCGTTTTCAACTTTCGTGACTGCGTACGTAAGGGAGGCGCAAAATACGAACCCTTGGAGCGCGCAACTTTCAAGAATTTTCGCGACCTTGCCAACTTTGACCGATCATATCTCCGAAAGTATTCATTGCCGACAAATGAACTTTGCGCCATTTGAAAGGACAAAAAAAGGGTTTTCTTTTCGATAGTTTTTGAAAAAAATCGAAGATGGTATTCATCTTTAAAAATTGCAAATTTTAAAAATTTTGGGTTTGTAAAAAACAAAAAATTGCAATTTTTACCTTGAAAATTGAGATAAATACACTATCATATACATCAAAAGAAAGCTCTTTTTACGCTGAACATTTTGGTTTAAAGTTGAGAGTCGTAGCTTAATTTGGTGAAAAGTTATTGACGAAAATAGGTTTCAACTTTGACCCCCTCCCCCGCCGCTCCTAGAGGGGCTAAGACAAAAACAAACCCAGTTTTAGAACCTCGAAACGATGCTCTATCCATTGGAAGAATAGTCCAAAACAAATTCCTCAGGGCCAAAATGGCTCATTTTGAATAAGGTTCTTTATCAAAATGTGCAGCATATTAGCTAAATTATTTCATCTTTACTTCATTTTATGCAATGCTGCTAACTCCATCAACCCTTACCATGTGACCTTTCGGTCTCAGCTACTTCGAGAAAAAATAACAAAATAACAACAGAGAGTACTATTGGTCGGAAAGATACAGCGAAGAGGAAATTGAAAGAACATTTCCGGGGTTGAGAACTCGCGTGGACTTTGTTATTCTTTGCGAGAATGTTTTGGAATCGGGGTGTCCCGATCCATTGTAACCATAGATCAGCATTCAGCAAGTTGATTGTTGATATCATTCGATAGCGGACGAACATGAGGGAAAAAGATGGGGATGCTACTGTCTATCGCTCGAGGCACGATTAATTTAACTATTGTTCCTTCCAGTGATTCAATACCTCCCAACAACCGGTTTCTCGAATCGGCCTTTGGCTTATCAGATTCGGCGGACAAATACTCGACTATGCGACTCGTCTTTCCGATAAATACCCATGATTCTGTGCTGTTTCTGTGAATTTCTCATGAATGTGCTTGGTTCTGCCTGTATTTACAACCTGAATCTCTTTCTGATAAAAAAACATCATGCAAAGGTTTTCTTAGAGAGAGGGAAGAAACGATCGATGAATCTCGCCCCACTGTGGCTGCCTCTTCGTCCCGGAAAAAAAAGGACGTTCAAAGTCCCCAAGACGTCCGTAGGGCATTCGAAGGAAATTTTGAAAAAGTTCTGAATCGATCTGAAATGTCTTCTACTATAGAGCTTTAACCGTTTCGTCCGTGGGTCATTTATTCATCCCTTTCATTTTAGGATTTGACTTTTAGTTAGACCGTTCGAAAAAGGACCACTTTCTGCGAGTTTTGATTTATGGTCACACAATTTTTGGAAAAATGTGTATTTACATTCCATTGAATTCCATGTTACGTAAAATGGCACACAATATGTGAACCACACCACACGGAAAAAAAGATTAGTGAAAATAACCATGCGGATACCTGATTTTGGCACCTGCTAGATGTTATGGTAAACTTGACCAGAAGTATGGTACATTTACCGATACTTTGAGTAAATTCGACATGCAATTAGGTAACATCACCCCAGTACCTAGTCAAACATAGTATACTTCTGGTTAACATTACCATAACATCTAGCAGGTGCCAAAATCAGGTATCCGTATGGTTATTTTCACCGTAGTTTTTTTTCCGTGCATGTGTACCCGAAAAAGGGTTTGATCGGCGATAAAAAACAAAACAAAAACAAAAACAAAAAAACCGGTTTTACGAACTTTCCGTTCAAAATCATTTTTCTATACTGCGGGGCCATCCAGCTCTGATCAGCGTAAGTATATTTTAATAGTTTTAAAAATAAATCAAAGAACACCGCGCTGACTGACTGAACTTTCGTTATCTACGGATAAAAAAACTAACTTTCTACAGGAATCCCTCCTCGAAAGATACACAGGGAAATCGAGATACCGCAAAACTTATTTTTAAGCCTTCTTTTTGATCCTATATTGAGCATCAAAATTGAATTTTCTCACATTGAAGCACTGCTTCCTGTAAAGGCGGCAATCGGCATATAGTACAGTGATACCTCGTTATCCGCGACCTCCGTATCCGCGATTGTTTTTTTGCAGCATATGCTCGTTATCCGCGACCCTTTGCCTTGGAAGGCCGGAAAAAAAAGTCCCAACGCTAAAATTTGTATTTTACACGGTTTAAGGCAACTTTTTTTATTCAACATTAATTTTTCTTAACTTTCACTATTGGAATGTATTTTTTTTTTTTTTTTTTTTTTTTTTCAAATTAAAATCAAAATTCGCCCTGAAGACATCACATTTTCAACATTAATCCTATATAATATATGTAATATTTTTCATTTTTATCATGTTTTATTTTTTTAATAAAAAAAAGTCCTCTACATTAGGTACCTATGCTCAAACTGTTCCCTTTCTTCCTTTTTTTACCCCGTTTCCCCCCTTTTCGTGACTGTTTTTACAGCTGTCGGTCCCTAACCCCTCTATTACCGTAAGACTAATGCCTCCGTATCCGCGGTTTCGGTATCCGCGAGGTTTTTGCGGAACGTAATCCCCGCGGATAACGAGGTATCACTGAAGTTAGTCTCTCCTGATAAATCGGGTTTTTCCACAAGCACCCTTTCTCCGGATGCCTAATCAATAATCATATACATTCGCATCTATAAAATGATTTTTTGAGAAAGGATTTTCAAAAATCACGTGTAATTTCGTGTTCCACTTTAGCCAGGAAATCCTTCGCTTGGGCCGAATGTGCGGTTATGCGCAGCGCGGCTGGCGGTTCAACGTTTCGAAGATTACAGTTAGCGTTGCGCGGCGGTCAAAGGACTAAAAAGCGAGGAGCGCCAGAGACCAGAGAGCGCGCTGCAAAGCGGCGGTCATCGATAGCTAAACTATACAGCTTTAAAGTCTCTTCAATTTTCGTACTGGACCGTAACATAATGAAATGACCAAGGCAAGGCCCAATGACCACCACTGCTCATCTTTATCCTCCCCTCTCTCTCTTGCCCGCCTATTTTTATCATAATTGCCGATTAGACCGCAAGGGGGGGGGGGGTCGTCGGAATCGAGTTTTTCAAAGATTGAAGAGCTAACGTTAACTTTTAACGCGAGAGTCATTACCGGATAAACACGGGGAGGAACGTCGAAAGGATTCCCTATAGGAATGTATGGGAACGGGATAGGGAGAGTTAACGAATAAGGAAGAGAAAATGAATGGGATGAAGATGAGTCATTGCTCTCAAAGATATACTATCGACGACAAAAATACAATTGTCATACCAATCAATTACCTTTTTAAGCGCCTCCTCGGAACTTCGGCCGGTCTAAAATACTTTACCTGAGCCTAAATTTTGTATGGGACAGACGGTCCTCACCGATTGATGACTGTTGAAAATTTAGCATTGAAATGTAATACCTACGTCCTCAACATTCATCAGTCATGAGAACCGCCAGTCCCATACAAAATTTGGGCCCTGAGTATACATATCCTATAATTCAAGCATATATACGGAAAAAAAGATCAGTGAAAATAATCATACGGATACCTGATTTTGGCACCTGCAAGATGTTATGGTAAACTTGACCAGAAGTATGGTGCATTTACCGGTACTTTGAGTAAATTCGACATGCAATCAGGTAACAGCACCTAGTACCTAGTCAAAACATAGTATACTTCTGGTTAACATTACCATAACATCTAGCAGGTGCCAAAATCAGGTATCCGTGTGGTTATTTTCACCGTAGTTTTTTTTCCGTGTAGTTCCACTACTGGGTAACGATCCTTTTGGCTTTCATTTTTGTCAGCTGCTACGGCTGGGTAATACGTAATGTCAGCAAGTTTGAATCAGATGCTCGTTGAACGACTTGAGCTGGACTTTTCTTCAACTTGATTAAGCTCCGAATCAGGTGCTCGTTGAACAACTTAAGCTGGACTTTTCTTCAATTTGATTAAGCTCCAAATCAGATATTCGTTGAACGACTTAAGCTGGATTTTTCTTCAACTTGATTAAGCTCCAAACCAGGTGCTCGTTGAACCGACTTAAGCTGAACTTTTCTTCAACTTGATTGAGCTCCAAATCAGATGCTAGTTGAACGAGCGGACGATTGGAATGCACCAAGCAATGGCGAAGCGAGCAATCTGGCAACGTTGCACTTGGACCATCCAAACCAACGAAAACTATCGAACTAAAAGGAAAACGGCGATGGCCATCGGGTTCGACCTTTTGCAGGCATTCAAATGGGGGGGGGGGGAAATGCTACGTTGTCAGATAGCACGCTCCTCCACTGGCACCTATCATCAAATATCGTTCAGTGTCGTCATCACTTTAAACCAATCAACAGTAACAAGGAGACTCGGAGAGAAATCAATGACCAGATCACTTTGATTTCTGGTATCTCGACTGAATTTAAGAGCGCAAGCTTCACTGGTCATAACGAGGGCCACGCAAGAACGCAAGCATTCTTAACCTGGCGCATCTCTGTTTACCACTTTCAGAGTCCGCAGCTCCACAATAAAAATCGGACACGACAAGTTCCCTTGCGCGCAAAAGTACTCTTTACGCGTTGGTTACTTGTAATAGTATTATGTCAATTTGCTTTCCGATGGAAAACCAATCATCCGATTGCGTTTCCGTCGTATTTTTTTTTTCCTCGCCGTGATTTTCCAGCGTAGTTTGATGTTTTTCTTTATTTCTGCGGTGAGTGACGCAATTCCTCCGTAACGAGGAACGCGAAGTAGTTCGGATAACCGTAAATATTAGCCCTTGCTCGTTGCACGGCACCATCCATCGCCGCGGTTGCCATGGCGACCAGCGTTGCCAGATTGGAGTGAAAAGGCCGTACGTTTTACATTGATGTAAATGGGGACGATACGGCTTTTTACCCTCGATCTGGCAACACTGATGGCGACCATGGCACGAAAGATTTTTTCATGTTTTATCACCGGTGCGTGTATACCAAAAGCATATTGTCGCGGGAATAATCGGGCTAGTGGCGAAGCGTGCTTTTTGGCAATACAGCATTTGGCTCATTTGAACCCTTGTAAAAGGTCGAATTCGGTGGCCATCGCCAATTCCCTAACAGTTCGATTCTTTTCGTTAGCTCAAATGAACCAAAAATACAAGGTTGCCAGATCGCACGCTTCGCCACTGGATCGGGCGTGCATTCTTGATCCGCTGGCGCTGGAGGAATTTGTTCACTGAAAAGACAAAGTTTAAGTAGAGCTGAAGTAGCCTTTGAAATAGCTACGCAGAATTAATATGTTGGTCCACTTTGTTCTTGTTTTGTTTTTTCTCGCTAAGACGCGTTTTAAGCGAGATAAACGCTCCACAAGGTGGAAAAGTCAGCGCTTTTACCTTGACGAGCGGCAGTAAGTATGCAACCAGCCACTCCGCTGCTCCTTCGGGCCGCCCGCTACAATAAAAGCGCTGAATTTTCCACCTTGGGTAGCGATTACCTCGCTTAGAACGCGTCGTATCGAAAAAGAAAGAAAAAAGAAAAAAAAATGCAAGAGACCACAAATCTTTCTAACAATTTTTACCATCTGATTCCAATAATTATTTTTTCAATTTTCAAATCGTAACATAAAATTTATGCCGTTGAAAGCACAAAGATTGCCCGATAAGTACAGTCGAACCACCTAATTTCTGAATTTTTTTTAGGTCATCAATGGATTCTAGACGTAAAATTACCTCGAGCGAGACACCAATTTTCATGACCTTCGTTTTCATGATTTTCATATAGGTGGTCGTTATTCCAAAAAAAAACTACAATTTTTTTATAACTTTGGGAGGCTGTAGCTCAAAAGGGGGGCATTTTCGGACACATTTATAAAGGTGTAAAAGTCTTATTTTGACCTCTAGAATACGTTGTTACAAAGACGACATATGTTTCTGATACACCCTGTATATTGAAGTAGCGAAAGTACGCAACAGACCCATTCAATCGTAATCTCTTCACTATTTTTAAATTTTGCAATTGTTAAGTGTGAGGATGAAACGAGACGGGCCGGGCCAGGAGGCCGGCAATGCCCGGCAACCAACAAGAGCGCGGACAGATGTAACCACCAAACGGCCGATGAGATATTTAAAGAGAAGTAAGAAGGAAATGGGGTATGACTTCGAGCGTAAAGCGGAAGGAAACGGGGGAGAGGGGGGAGGCGAAGTACTATATTTACTACGGACTCACGTAGCAATAGAGAGATATGGTCAAGCGTTGAGTCGATCGAAAAACATCGGGTGGGCTCTTTCCAAGAAATCAGCCCCGTGATTTGATACAAACTCGCTTCTGAAGAGCGTATCTGTTATTCCGTTGGCCTTCCTCCCGGAAACGGAGGAGCTGGAGGGAAGAGCAATGAATGTCTTCATTTTTTAAAAAAAAGATACTCGCGGCAAATATTGTGATTTTTTTTATGGAAATAGCTCGCTCGCTGATATCATTTGTCTCTCTCCTTCCTGGAAGAAAAAATGAAGAGAGAGAGAGAGAGAGAGAGAGAGAGAGAGAGAGAGAGAGAGAGAGCTGACCTATCTGTATCTCTCTCGGGGTTCGGTTGACGGACGGTCGTCGTGCTGACCGCAAATATGTAGGTACTTGAAAAGCCAATGCCACGGTCACAGCGAAATGATTTTCCCTGAGCGCGCATGAGGAGGGGAACCAGGAACGGAGAGCCAATCAGCCATCAATCCGACTGATTGTTTTTATTTTAAGCGGCCCTCTCTCGGAGGAGGAATGAGCTTGCGGCATGGCAGTGGAGTGCGGCACTTGTCGGAGAAGGGAGAGGAGGGAATTTAAAGAGACCGCTTGAAAAAGTGGGAGGGGGGCGAAGAGGGACTTTTCTAATTCGAAAATTCCTAGCGGACGACAGATTATTGTGCGTGTTAGCGGTCTTTGAACCGCTCGCTCTTAACGTCGCAAGAATTGTGCTCGAGTTATCATCGATTAGTCGGTTACAGCTGCATCTGAGCAGCGTCGGAAATCAGCGTCGCTGTTTCATAGAGAGAGAAAGAGAGAGAGAGGCATAAGTTTGCCGATGGAAGCTTGAAGCGAGGGACTCTGCCGAAATTAGCTGACAAAATATCACCATTGAACCAAACTCTTCATCATTCAATAAATCTTAGGGCTGATTAGCATTTTATTTCTGTGAAATGCACCGATTCATGTTGACGGTTGCAAAAGAATGGAAGTCACCAAAGAGAGCAAATTTTGAACAAAAAGAAACAAAACAAAATATGCAAAAATGCAAAACAATGCATTTCCTCATTTCTTGCAGCTATTTCTCCCTTCTCTATGAGAGCAATAAACTTATTCACCTTTCCTTTCGAATTTATCCTTTCATGTCTTTCTCTATTTTCTCCTCCCTATACAGGGAAATCTTTCTAAGGGTTTTTCGCATCTGATTTCGGTAATTAGTCTTCACATTTTTGAACCTTAACATAAAATTCGTGCCGTTAAAGGTACAAGATTGCGTGAAAAGTACAGTCAGACTCAATTTTCATGATTTCCTCAAGGTCAATAATGGATTTTACACGTAAAATTACCATGGGACACCAACTTTAAGGACAATTGGTTCATAATAGTGGTCGCTGTTCCACAAAAACCGTCAATTTGTTAAAACTTTGGGGGGCTGTACACGGAGAAAAATTTCTGGTTGAAATAACGGAACGTATTATTAATAATGGAGTAAAAAGAAATTCCTTTTAAAATAATAGGAATTCTTATGGATACAACGATTCTTTCTTGTGATTTTTCTGAGTCATCAGAACGTTCAATTGGACCAATGATAATATTCGTGGAATCAATAATAATTCTTATTATTTTTAAAGGAATTTCTTTTCACCCCAATTTCTTAATACGTTCCGTAATTTCAATCAGAAATTTTTCTCCGTGTAGCTCAAGAGGGGGGCATTTTCGGACACGTCATGTTTGTAGGAAAAAAAATCTTATTTTGACCTGTAGAATCCGCCCCTGAAATATTCGGGAACAGTTTTTCTACACCCTGTATATGCAAGTGAGCAATTATTTGGACGAATGCCTTTACTTTCCCTTGTTATCATCATCGCTAGAGGTGCAACGTTGAGATCGGAATGGAATCGGATAGGCTGTTAAGAATTTGGAAGTTCTTGCTAATTTTTTCGATATGGCAACATAAAATTGAATAATTCGGGTCATGGGTCTTTGCCCGCTTATGATCCGATAAAGTTAAATAGAGACTCCTATTTCTTCCCTCCTTTCTTTTCGAAACCGGTGTAGAGCCGGCAACGCGATTGTATCCACAATAAACAGCGGATAAATATTTGCATAGTCCCTCAGACTTTGGAGATATTCTGATAACAGCAGCAACCATCACTAAGTAGTTGTTGCACAGTCGCGCAGCGTTGCCTATACAACTTACAAAACAAACAAAACAAATTTTTTTCATTTTACATCGAAGTGAATGGGAATTGTATGTATAGAAAGCATTTTACTTGATCATTTTGGCAACGTTGCCATCGCGTTGTTCCTCCCACAATGCAGCATGCAGCTCCCCGCTATGCAGTTCATGACTCTAACTGCACCTTCTCGAAAGAAGGTAAATATTCTACCGTGTAATGGGTGTAAAGCCTGAGTATTTCGAACGTTGTGAATCCCCAGAGAGGGGTCCGGTGAGGGGAAGGCGTACGATGTAAACACGGAGATTACAAAACCTTGCGATTTTTCGCGTGGTATCCACCGTTAAACATTGGAGCTAAATCATTTTGAGCCGGCCGATTTGACAGTTCACTCGATAACCATTACCGGTTTACCAGTTGTACGGATAATGTTAACCGCGTGGCCGTGGAGATACATTCAAACACTAGGGCTAACTCGAAATGTAAAACGTTCCTTATCAAACCCGCGATCACAAGTTTAACGATTTTCGTATCCGTGCTATGCGTGATCATATTAAACGTATGAGTCCGCGAAACCCAATTGAAAGAGGCTTAGCGTCGTAGCTAGCGTGCAGATTCGATGCCGCTCCTTTCTTTCCTGACTCCGGATAGGTCAATTTATGGATGAAAAGTTGACGCACGCCAAGTTTATTGCAAGACGCGTCGGAAGGCCGTGGTTGTCCCAGTGGCGTAGATGAGGATTTGCGACCCCCCCCCCCCCCCCCCACCCCGGCAAATATCCAACAAATCCCCGAATAGAAACCTAGGAGCATGGGCGCCACACTGAAAAAAAAGCGATAGTCATAATACGAGAAACACAACGATGATTGAACGACAGAAAGTCTACTACTTTGACCGGAAAAGTCTGGTGTTAATGGAAGGTCATAGAACTAGAATTTCCTAAAAAGGAATCTATAGTACAGACACTAAAATTCTGGTAATAGGGCTCTTGCAAACTTTTGCTACAGCGGATTGAATCGTTAATTCAAAACCAATAAAAACCAATTAAGAACCAATAAAAATGACGATGAGTGCACTAAAAAATCACGGAATTCACTCTCAGAATTGGAATTCATGGCGGAGAGACGCAGGAATCATGGGAGATTCCTATCTGAATTGAGACATATCTCTGTGTTTCCGTAGAAAAAGTGACTTATACCGGAATCTCCCACGATACCTGCATTGAACTGCCATTACGAACTTTCCGTTATAACGGTTATGTGAGTTTATTACTGATTTTTAGACTTTCTCATTGTGATTTTCGTAATTTTCGCTGAATATTACAACAGATTGTACGGTTTATTTGCTTATAGCAAAAGATTGTAAGAGCCTCATTGTACTAGCCCTTACACAGGTTCACTTGTTGTCATGCTTCTGGTAATCGTTTTTGAATTTTTTTTTGTTTTTTTGTAGCAGGGGGTGCAAATGAGGACACCCCCCCCCCCCCCATTGGGAAATACCGATTTGCACGCCAGTTTTCCCTACACGGAGAAAAAAGACTGTATAATTTACCATCATGATAGCTGATTTTGACCTTAGCAAAAAATGATGGTAAATTTCACCAGACTGACTCTGGTGACTTTGTCCATCATTCTGGCGAAATTTTTCATCATTTTTTGCTAAGGTCAAAATCAGCTATCATGATGGTAAATTATACCAGTCTTTTTTCTTCGTGTCGTAAGATCTGAAAACGAGTCAACTTTTTAGAAAATTTAGGCTTAACCATCCTCTGATGGAGTTTGAATTTGAGGTTTCCCCTTTCATTTGGAAATAGAAACATGGCAAAGAACACGAGGTATCGGATTAAAAGAAAACACTAGAAATATGAATCAACCAAATTTACTATAAAATACCGATCTTGTAATTAAATCAGGAGTTACTCTAAGGACCATAGGCCGCATCGCATAGGCCACTTGATCCTCAAGATCATCGCCAATAGGTATAACAAGCGGCTAAACAGGTAAAAGTTTAAAAACAATATAAAACATTAAAAACAATGTAAACTATTAAGTGTCAGTGTCATATGTGTGATGTGTTTGTTCAACATGGTATCAAGCTGTGCTGTTTCTATTAGTTTACGTTGCTATTATTGTTTTTAAAATTATGTTTAATGACTTGTCATGCCACTGATGATGATCTACAGGAACGAAAGGCCTATGGCTCTTCGATTAAGTTTTAATTTAATTCAAAGTAAATTAAATTAAAAACTCATAAGCGCGAATAAAATTTGTCGCTGATGATGCCCGGCCTTGCCCACGCGAAACGCGTCTGACCATAAATTTTACTCATGCAAGTGAGTTTTTAATTTAGTACTTATGTCGTTCTCCTTTTCATTAATGTAACGTTTTAATTTAATTTTGAGATCGGCTATTTATATTATGAATTTGATTTGATTTGATTTTTCGTATTTTTATTCTTATTTAAATCCCTTTATTTGTTTTTTGAAAAACATCAAAATTCGGACCCTTGTAACTGTCCGAGCCACAGCCCTTTCGTCCCCTTCAGAAATGACGATAGTTTTGAATAGATTCAAATGGAGGGAAAACGACCGTTCGATTGAGTTCGCTGGCCTCCACTACTATAGTAACATCATGACATCATAGCTCACGTTTCGATTCCGTTTTGATTGCCAGTCGTGTCCCGCTTATCTAAAAAGCTGTCCAGAGTGATCGCCATATGCCTTGTCTTCAGATCCGAGTCGCATAAACGAGGCGGCACAGCATAGCAATCGCTTCCGATGACATCAGTGTTCAGTGTCCGCTCTTTCACTCCCATGATATCATTGCCGCCGCGACACTCCAATAGATGGCGCCGCGTCAATTAACGAAAGCCATTCAAACCCCGAATTGTTAATAATATTATGCGATTCGTCACTGGGCGCGAACTTGAACGATGAAGGATGGATGGATACCTGCAAGGTTGCCGGATTTGAAAGGAAATATGGTCCATTATTATCAGGGCTGCCGTTTTGCGCATAATCAATGCTATTTTTCCATTCACCGATGATTTCACCGGTTGAGAAAAGATTACACAGTTCAGTTCACTGTATAATTTTGTAAAGAACTAAAATACTCGCATGTAATCTTTTCTCAACCGGTGGAGTCGTCGATGACTTTAAAAAACTTGCGGATATTTTATTTAATTAACGGAGTTTCCCCCGATTAAGGAAAGATTACAGATTAGAGTATTTTCGTGCATTGCAGTCATACACTGAACTGAACTGTGCAATCTTTTTTCAACCGGTGGAATCATCGGTGAATAGAAAAATAGCATTGATTATACGCAAAACGGCAGCTCTGAATCTTATACTTATGAATTGATTTGGAATGCGGTGAGAAAGAATATGTTTATGAACAACCTGGCGTCTATTCATATACTGAAATTGAGACCAGCGCCAAAGCAAGGTGGAGTCCATGTCATATAAATTCTTCAACAGGGTTGCCGAATTTGAGAAGGAAACTTCGTGCCTATCTTTCGTGAGGGTGTCCATTTTATTTCAAAAAATTTATCGACAGTTTGATGCAAATACAGTTCCAAATCACGGAAAAAACAAATTTTAGGTAAGTACAGCTGCAGGAGCTTTTTAAGATAGCTTTGCAAAGCAATAGTTCTAGCTCTATGAGCAGGCTGATTCTCCCTGTTTGGACGAGACGAGACGAGATAGGAAGTAACGATGAATCCCATTGGTTTAAATGGCGTCACGTGACAGATTTGGAGTCATTGCGGCGCGATTGCGAGTGCTCCGAGTCATTTATTTCAAAATCATGACTCGGAGCACTCGCAATCGCGCCACAATGACTCCAAATCTGTCACGTGACGCCATTTAAACCAATGGGATTCATCGTTACTTCCTATCTCGTCTCGTCTCGTCCAAACAGGGAGAATCAGCCTGCAGTGAGGTATATACCGAAGTAGAGCTTTGCAAAAGCAAAAGCAAGAAGAAAGGCTGTTGCTCTACCAAGGTAGATCTTCGGTACAACCGAAACTTTCGCTCCGGAAGAGGTAGAACTTTAGCTTTGTGAAGCTATTTTAAAAAGCTGCTGCGGCTGTACTAAAACTTTGTTTTTTCAGTGATTGTGACATTTTAGCCGTAATTTGTAATAGCATGAGTGATGCCAATGGTTTTTTGCTATTTTGCTTGAAAGTCAAAAAGTCGATTGAAATTATGATTTTTCGATGGGTACGGCGCTTTTCCAATGATTCAGAGGATATAGCATGACATTTATTGTTATTTTTTTAACGGATTTCTGTATTTGACCGCTGTCACCAAAAAACGTTTGTTGTCGTTTCTGGCCACCAATCTCCTGGTCTTGGTGCTCAAAAGCGACACCAAACTTTTGGAGACAGCGGTAACATATAGCCTATCTGATATAAAATAGCTGTGAAAGCCGTTTCATCACCGCAGAATCATCGCAAAAGAGTCATTTCCATCGAAAAATCCCATAATCAATCAATCATTAAATGCACCGACTTTTCTTGGCGAATTGGTGATTTTTAACGAGATCACAAGTCAACTTTTCTTAAGGTCGCGAAAAGTCGCGGAAGTCGAGTTTTGCGACAAGTGACTTTCTTTCAACTATATTGGAGAAAAAAATAAGAGAATTACAACAAATTTTCCACCGCAAGGCGAAGTTTCGTGTCTCCTTCTGGCACACGTGCACTACCTACTAGATCAAACTCAGAAGTTTTGGCAGTCAAGAATTTTCACCGACCGCGGGATAGAGGCACGTAAGTTAACGTAAGGTGCCAACTTTTCATAAAATGCACCAACTTTTCTGAAACTGGTAATTTTTCACGAGATCACGAGTTAACTTATCTTAAGGTCGCGAAAAGTCGCAGAAATCGAGTTTTGCCAACAAGAGGCTTTCTGTAAACTATTTTGAAGAAAAAGGTAAAAAAATTAGGAGAAATATTCAACCGCAAGGCAACATTTCATGTCTCCTTCCTGTGTTCGAGGAAAATTCTTATCTGTTCAAACTTCAGCGTTTGATAGTACCTACGTCAGAGCTGCTGTTTTACGTATAATAAATGACATTTTTCAATTCACCGATGATTCCACCGGTTGAGAAAAGGTTACACAGTTCTTTTCAGTGTATGACTGTATTTTACGAAAATACTCACATATGTAATCTTTTCTTCGCCGGAGAAGTCGTCGATGACTTTAAAAAACTTGCGCATATTTTATTATAATAATTTACCAGCGATTTCACCGATTGAGCAAAGATTACAGATCAAAGTATTTAAGTGCAGTACAGGCATGCACTCAACTGAACTGCGCAATCTTTTCTCAACCGGTGGCATCATCGGTGAATGGGTCTGTTTTGCAAACTTTTGCTACAATGATTATAAGAGTGTTTAATCCAATATAAAATCGGCATTGGTGGCATCAGAATGTCATAAAATGCAATAATAAACTCACAAGAGGCGTTTAATGAAATCAAAGATGGCGGATAAATATCGAGCAATCTGTATGCATGCACCGTGAACATCCAAAGGATAGCCAACTTTGACAACCTCACTGCAGGCAGAGGTTATGCGTTTGTTTTCGTTGTGATTGGTTGTGATCGATATTGTGAGGTTGGCTTTCCTTGGATGTTCGTGGTGCATGCGTGCAAATTGCTCGATATTTCTTTGCCATCTTTGATTTCATTAAACGCCTCTTGTAAGTTTATTATTGCATTTTATGACTTTCCGATGCCACCAATGGACTTTTCAGGCGATATTTCATTAGATTAAACATTCTAAATCGTTATAACAAAAGTTTGCAAGAGACCCATTGAAAAATACCATCACTATACGCAAAACGGGAGCTCTGACCTGCGTGGTATACAGGAGCCAGAAGCATGACGACGCGAAGGTATCTGGTAGATATGGTACTGAGCGGCTCGGTTCGGTTTGGCACCGCCGCGATAAATATTGTCAGAGTCAAAACCTGTGAGACTGTCGTCGCCGACAGTGTACATTATATTATACATTATTACATTACCATGCGGTGCGGCGGGACACTTGTCATTGTGCGAAGTTCGCTGGTACACTTGAAAAAAGGAACGGCCGACGGACATGCTCACACGCAACGCAACCCAAAGCCAACATTACTCTCATAGTCTTCTCCTCCTCCTCGTGTGAGTAACGTAAAGAAGCGACACAGATACAGATACATGTGACTCTTCCGTTGCTACGGTAACCGACCTGCAGCCATCGCACAGATTCCACATACAAACGATATATTGGCAAAAAATCAGGAAATGGGGCAGTTAAAAGTGAAGTCCCTACACGGAGAAAAATTTCTGATTTAAATTACGGAACATAGGAAGAAATTGGGGTAAAAAGAAATTCCCTTTAAAATAATGAAGAGTTCTTATTGATTTAACCAGAATTCTTATTGATCCAACGATTCTTTCTTGTAATTCTTGTGAATTATCAGAACGCTCAATGGGGCAGTTGCAAGGGTCTGAAATGTTGTGTTTTTTATTTAGAAAATGATAGTACTTGATGAGCTGAGAACCATGATGCCTTTGGTTTTTTTCGGAGTGTCCCGGTTTTTGAATTACACGCGTGTAAAGTTGTAAAAAATCGTGTGCGTAATGAGGTCATTACGCGGAATCCCCATTTAAAACAATGTATTTTGGGCCAAAATATCATATTCGGAACAATGGGACATAATTAGAAACTAAAGGCATCTTCGTTCTCAGCTCATCAAGTACTTTCATTTTCATTTTCTTTATAAAAAACACAACATGTCAGACCCTTGCAACTGCCCCATTGGACCGCAATGATAATTCTGGTTGAATCAATAAGAATTCTTATTATTTTAGAGGAAATTTCTTGTTACCCCAATTTCTTCCTACGTTCCGTAATTTCAATCAGAAACTTTTTCTCCGTGTATATACTATGAGAGTTGCGCCATGTCAGAATCCATTTCTGATTGGCTCTTAGATTTAGGCTGTCAAAAGAGCCCCAAAGAGACAAATACAAACAGCGGAGGGTTTGTTTACTTTCCGCGTACTAGCTTCATTAAACATTTGAAGTAACAGTGACCGCAGTAATTATTGTTAATTTTTCCTTTGCTTGAATGTTATTCTGGAGAACATTACATCTTTCAATAACGACCGTTATTGACGAGAATCTGAACCTAACCTATAAGGAACAACGAAATAGCGGCAACAAAGAAGAGGCAAATGGTCATCCGCCATTTGAAATTTGCCTCCTGGGGGCTCAATTGATCCGCTTCTTCTTCTTCATTTTAAGAGACTTGGTGCAACTCTTATGGAATACAGGGACATCAGTTAAAAGGGTCCGACTTTTGGTGTTTTTTTTACTGGGCATCAACGAGGCTCTTGCAAACTTTTGCTATGAGCATATGCATAGTTAAATCCTGTGTGAAAACCAGCAAAAATCACACTATGAAAGTCAGTAATAAACTCAGAAAACAGCTGTAACGGCAAAATGGTAATGCCGGAGCTACTCAGGTATTATGAGAGATTCCTGTCTAATTAGTCACTTTCTCTACGGAACCACAGAGATATGTCTCTGAGTAAGTAGGAATCTCCCATGGTACATGCGTAGCTTCGGCATTGAGCCCAATCCTAACCCTTCACTACATATTGTGACACCGGTGTCACATGATGTAAAAAGCCTTATATCAGACATTGTAATGTATATTTTGACTTTATTTCAAATTATTGTATCACCAGTGTCACATTATAAGAAAACATAGAAAAGGTGCTCAAAAATTTTTCAAAAGAACAACAGCACTTATTATAATGCATTAAAAAAAAGAAATCATGGTTGGGGGAAAATTTGCCGCCGTATCCAATTCAACCCCAATTCCATTATTTTTACTAAGCTTCTGGCATTTGCTCTTTGAAAAATCCAATTCAAGTAAAATTTTTTTATTTTTTTGAGCATTTTGAAAAACGAAAGTTGTTTTCCTTTCCCGCCATTTCTTATGGTGTTACAGCACATGTAAAAAACGAGACAAAAATTGAAAAATGAGAATTTTCACCGAAAAACTGTCTCATTATTTTTTTATGCTATTTTTCCCATATATGTGACCACCTAGTGAATCGAAAAATCCAGTTTTCGTTGAAAAAAAAAAAAAAAAAAATCCCATGCAGTGAAGGGCTAAGAGTGAATTTTGTGATTATTCAGTGTACTCATCGTCATGTTTACAGGTTTTGTACGCGAGAATCATCTAGTCAATCAACTGTCGCAAAAAATCGCAAGAGCCCATCGGAAGACATCTCCGGTAAAAGGACCCTTGAAAAAAAACAGGTATGCTTTTAGGCTATAAACTTCTATTTACTCATGATGCACAGGTCCCAGAAAGAGCACACCTATTGTTTTATGGACCCTTCTTCCCATGGACGGATACAGGGAATTGTCTTTCTCTCTTTCCCTCCATTTGAACTTATGTGTAAGAAAAGGACAGCAGAGGGGGCCATCACGTGACTTTGGCCCCCTCTTCTGTCCTTTCCTAACGCACGTTTTCAAATGGGAGGAGAGAGAGATAGACAATTCCCTGTATCCGCCCATGCTTCTTCCGGAGATTTCCTTAATTTTTAGCGATTTTAAGTTGGTAATCTTTGGCCGACAAATCAATATTTCCTGTCCACTGAGCGTCGTATCGGTATCGGAAACAAATTATACGCCGCGAGTCCTCTCCGTAACGTTGAAAAGTCTCTCCGTTCTCGCTCGGCACTTATGCCCCTCCTCTCTCCTCCTCACTCCCCCCTCTCCCATCTCTGTCTCCCACCCCGCCACGCCCCAAACACGACCTCCACCATCTTAACGTATAAGTACTGACGCGACGCGTTAATTTTGCGCTTCGTCCGGACATTAAGAAAACAATTAGGAAGCTCATCAAAATTTCTGGCTCGTATAATTGGATACCCACAACAACCATTCCAGCTCGTGCGTTGAACCCTATATGTACATGAGAGGCGATGAATATCTTCCGGATATAAAAATCACGCATCAAATGCAAGTGATTCCGTGATGATTACCATGGAAAAAAAAGAGAGAGAAAAAAGTATATCCTATGCGTTCCAGTTAGACGGTAAACTAGGGTCGAGGTTATTTTTTTTTTTTTTTTTTTTTTTTTTTTTTTTTTTTTTCCCGCATGCATGTGAATCGAGAAGCCTTGATCCCTGTCCCACTGTATAGGTTGGTGACTGTTCAACGAATCGACATGTAAAAATGATGACAAACGGTGAGATGCATGAGTTGATAAAATGGGATTTGGAATTTTTCATTTTTACTCGTTGGTAACATTGGAAGCTCTAGCGGATCCAAGAGATTTTCTTTCTCTCTCTTTCCCCATTAGAACACAAGTGTTAGAAAAGGATAAAAGAATGAGCGAAAATCTCGTGACTGCCCCTCATCTGTCCTTTTCTAACACACGCGATTTAATGGGGAAAGAGAGAGAGACGGATAAATTCCTGGATCCGGACTATTCAACGAATCGACTTGTAAAATTGATGACAAACAGTGAGATGCATGCGTTGATAAAAGGTGATTTGGAATTTTTCATTTTTGCTCGTTGGTAACATTGCATGCACTAAGCGGATCCAAGACATTTTCTTTCTCTCTCTTTCCCCATTAGAACACATGTGTTAGAAAAGGATAAAAGAAGGAGCGAAATTCACGTGACTGCCCCTCATCTGTCCTTTTCTAACACACGCGATTTAATGGGGAAAGAGAGAGAGACGGATAAATTCCTGGATCCGGACTATTCAACGAATCGACTTGTAAAATTGATGACAAACAGTGAGATGCATGCGTTGATAAAAGGTGATTTGGAATTTCTCATTTTTGCTCGTTGATAACATTGGATGCACTAAGCGGATCCAAAAAATTGTCTTTCTCTCTCTTTCCCCATTAGAACACATGTGTTAGAAAAGGATAAAGGAAGGGGCGAAAATCAAGTGACTGCCCCTTATCTGTCCTTTTCTAACACACGCGATTTAATGGGGAAAGAGGGAGAGAAGGATAAATTCCTGGATCCGCCAAAGATTGGATGGAGGTTAAGTGGTTTGTGCTCTGTTTTTTTCACTCGAAAATGTACTTTTTTAAAGGCTATAGATAGATATGACACTGTTTAGCAAGTTGCAGAAATTGTTGTCCACGAAAGTTCACTCCTTTCTTAATTTTACGGTGATTAATTCCTTGGAAACGGCAAAGGTATGCTAACCTCATGGTTTGGTGGTTATCGCGGACATTCATGATGTATAAAAGACTTCAACTCACAATCAGAGAAAATTTAAACTCAATGGAGTTCTTGCAAACTTTTACTGTAGGGGATTGAAGAGTTGATTCTTGCATAAATACTTGTAAAAATGACGATGAGAAAACTAAAAAATCACGAAATTCACTCTCAGAATCGGGCTTAATGGCGATTCGACGCAGGTATCATGGGAGATTCCTAACTAAATTGAGACATATCTCAGTGTTTCAGTAGAGAAAGTGACGAAATAGACAAAAAAATCTCCATGATACCTGCGTTGAAGCGCTATTACGATCTTGCCGTTAAAGCAGTTTTGTGAGTTTATTACTGGATTTTAGAGTTTTTCGGTGTGATTTTCGTGATTTTCGCTGGTCATTGCATCAGATTGTACTATTTATTTGCTTATAGAAAAAAATTGCAGGAACCCCATTCCTTTCCCTGCGAGAAAAAAATTAGTTAGGTTGAACTTTATAGAAGTTAAGACGCATAGGTCTGTTTTAGAGCATTGAGGTAAACGCCCAAATTATAATTAAAATGACATCATAATTAAACTGTAAATAAATCTTGAGAGAGCCGGTAGAGCCGTCGATGACTTTAAAAAACTTGCGGATTAATTAAACGGCGATCGCACCGATTGAGAAAAGATTAGAGATCAGAGTATTTTCGTGCAGTACATTCATACACTGAACCGAACGTGTAATCTTTTCTCAGCCGGTGGATTCATCAGTGAATTGAAAAATGCCATTATTTATACGCAAAACGGCAGTCCTGATCGAGAACACATGGAAAAAGCCCGAGGATTTGGCAACACTGGAGCAGAGCAACCAGGACTTGGAAGGCAGATCAAGATGACTGCGATTCATTCTGGTCACGTCAAAAGAATTTGTTTAATGGACTCGATATACACAGGTATTCCACTCGGATGGTAGCGGTGAGAGGGGGGGGGAGGGGGGATTGGATGGGGGAGGAGGGAGGGGTACCGAAGGAAGAGTGCAAAATCAGGAATCAGTATCTCTTCCTTCACGGCCTTCGCCTTCTGGCTGGTGCGCGTAATGACCATTACAATCAAATCAGATCACGCTCGTCACCACCACCGTCCAAATCAGAAGCTCCTGCCGTCCCTCTATATGGTCTGAGAGGAAAGAAAAAATTGGCCACAAATCAATGAGAAAAAGTTATACAAAATCATCTCTTCCGACCTTTTCTTATTAATTTAATAGTTTCCAAGGACAATTCAGGGATTTAATTACTAGTTACAAGTGTTCTCTATGATTAAAATTGGTATTGACAGTTTATAATTGATAGATTATTGAGACATTTTCATTTTGATTTCTGGCCACTTTTAGACGATCTCAGACTACAGTGCGTCCCACTAGCGGATCAAAGAAATCTTCTTTCTCTCTCTCTCTTTCCATTAGAACGCATGTGTTAGAAAAGGAGAGAAGAGGGGGGCGAAAATCACGTGACTGCCCCTGCTCTGTCCTTTTCTAACACATGCGTTCTAATGGGGGAAGAGAGAGAAGGATAGATTCCTGGATCCGCCAGTGGTGCGTCCGTCCATAGCGGAGCGACCACAAGGCTAGTCTTGCAATCAGTCCAGGCGTCATGGCATTCATGCATAGAAGCTATTCTGAGTATACAGACTAACTAGGATTCCCAAAAGGAAGCAAAGAAAGCTAGTACATCTGATATTGTAGGGTAGAACTTTGAAATACACATTGTGAATAGTGTGAAGTACTCTTGGAAACCAAGGTACTAGATGAAACCAGAGGTATATGCAGTTTGGTTCCAGCGAGGGAGCAAGCGTACCGGGAAAACTCCGTTGACTATCATTGACAAACTTACTTAGCCAATTTTCTCATATTTGATTCACATGGTAGTTGACCAACCTACGTCATCACCAGCTGGTGATCGGGACGAACCTAGCGGCGAATACAGCTCATTACACATACCTTGTTTTCATAAACCTGCTTTGAAACGAGCTTGTTTCAAATAAAATAAATACCTATGATTTTTACAGCCTTGATTTTTTTAAGACCCCAAAAAATTTTCAAAAATCAGAATTTTCGGAACGGCTAATCTTTCGAGAAACGGTCCAAATCGACGATTTTGGCAAGCTTAACTGTCCACTGAACCATAGTCAGTACTCAAATTTCGACGTAACATTGAAAGCTGAACGAATAACGTCACCTAATACCGGATTCAATTTTATTGTCTTATCACATTCCCAAGCAGAGCTGCCGTTTCGCGTATAATTAATGACATTTTTCAATTCATCGATGATTTCATCGGTTGAGAAAAGTTTAGACAGTTCAGTTCAGTGTATGATTGTACAGCTTGAAAATACTCTGATTGGTCATATTTTCTCAATCGGTGGAAACGCCGTTAATCAATTAAAATATCCGCAAGTTTTTCGATGTGTTTCGAATGTCATCGACGACTCCACCGGTTGAGAAAAGATTTCAGATCAGAGTATTTTCGTCCATTTCAGTCATACACTGAACTGAACTGTGTAATCTTTTCTCAAACGGTGGAATCATCGGTGAAGTGAAAAATTCGATTAATTATACGTGAAACAGCAGGTTTGTTCCCTAGCCTCTTCTTACACCCCCGACATGCCTTCCACTACCATCAATGGTGCAGAGACTTCAACGCTGGTATAAGAAAGTAACCGGCACAAAACGCTGAAGATTATAACGTTACCCGGAAAATTAGGAAAAATTTACTGTAGTCAAGACCGTTTTCTTCGCTGGTTTACATACAAAATCGTCGAAATTTAATTTACATTCGAAATTACAAATGTTCATCCTCAGAAGCAGAGATTGGGTCTAGAATCTGATGGTAGTGGAAATAGAGAATAGAGATTGGCTCCAAAATTCCGTCTGGAATGAGTCTCGACAACGCTTAGCCGGGCCGACTCGGGAGGTCGGAAATCTGTGGAGGTCCGACCCGCAACTTGCTGAGCTGGTGATGGTTACTATGGTTACGGAACCGTAAGCTCCACGTCTCGTCTGGGCTTAACAGTACTAGAACGGTTGTTAAATTCTGCATCGCGAGAAGCGGCTGCGAAATTGCTATGCCACCCCTCTCCCTCCCTCCTCCCTCCTCCCTCTCTCTTTCTCTCTCTCTCTCTCTCTCTCTCTCTCTCTCTCTCTCTCTCTCTCTCTCCCCCACCTCTTCTTCTCTCTTTGTTTTATTCACTCACTTTGCGCACAGTAAAATGGGATGGGCAGATGTCGATTACTCCATGTTGGCTTGTGAGCAACCGATAAAGACATTTCACCCATTTCGAGATAATGTAAATGTATCGATTGGAAGATCGGAATTATAGCTAATATGGCAGAGAATCGATGCTTCTCCGTATAGGTTAGGGTGATGGAGATGTAGAATAATTATATTTGCTGAAGTTTGCACAGACACCGTTAAACAGTTCTAAAAATAATCACCATTCTCACGGGAAAATTATTCGGGCAATCACGAAAATTCATCCACTCGTTAAGATACCATAAGGCCATATTTCCAATTACCCTGATCGCAATGTCCCATTATTTTAATTGATATGGCCAGTGCATTCGTCTTATTTCTGATGTTCTTGAGACGTTTAGTAAGTTGGAGGCCGGGCCGTAAATGCGAGGGAAACTACTAAGTTCTTAGGACCTTTTGAAATCGGGCCATTTATTGGACTCCGCAAGAAACTTGATGAACTTGAAAGCAGTGGCGTAGCGTGTAATGTGTCCATTTGAATCCATTAAAAAGATCAAACTATTGGGTGTTCGAGGATCACCTTTGCATTCGACCTTTTACAAGGGTTTAAATGGACCCGTTACAACGTTGCCACTGCTTGAAAGTTCAAGATAGTGAACGGATTTGACCCATGGTGCGAAAGAAGAAGGAGAAGGAAGGATCCCTATTCATTTGAGTCGATGAGTCATTGCTCCGTGCACCGCCGCCAACGTCGAGCTCTCATCCAGTTATCAACCGAGAGCACATTAGCGAATTAATTTATGGACCGCACCGCACTCGAGTTGGAAACATTATCAAATAGTAAACAAAATAAATAGATGGGAGGGAGGAAATTGTTGAAAAGTTAGCGATACCGATAGCGGCACATTGCGCCGGCTTTTAATTCTACAGGTTTTACAGAATAAGATCAACAGTCAACACTCAAACCGTTAGGTAATGATCTATGCAATGATGCTTTGGGTGAGGAAGGGGGGGGGGTAAAGGAAGCGGGTCAGCGGGGGCGGAGGGGGATAAACGGCACGGTCCGGAAATGGACCGGTTTGGATTCTTTTTTTTTCTTTCGATCTTTTTTCATCTCCCTTCGTTTACCGAGAGTAAAACCTTTCGTCTAGAGAGGAATCAAAAGATAAAACGAAATGAAATTTCCGTCGACAGTTGGTGAAATTGATGATTGTGTATGGTGTGTGCAATGGACCGTTTAGGAATGATGTCACTGAATCATGCACTACACTCAAGAGTGATTGGTTGGATAATTACTCCATATTTGACTCTGTTCGGTGTGGAGCCGTATTTGACGTCACAATTAATGACATGGTTCAATCAGCACTCATTTCCCTAGCTACAAGCGTATTTTCACGTACCTTTCACGAAGTCCTCCATTGAACCTACAAAAATAATCGATACTCTTGCATCAGTTCAAATGGGAGACGGACGATACTATCGATTGTTTACGAGCCGTCGTGACGCGGACGCTGGCTTCTACCCTATTGCATCGGAATTCAAACCAATCTTTTGGAATATCGCAACCCATGATTTTCTTTCAGAGAAACCTCACCATTACAAAGGCATCAACCACGAGCCGGGGTTAAAAGGGCTGTACAGTCAGACTTCCATGGTCGGTGAATGGACAAGGGCGGATCCGGCAACATGGCAACCATGTATTCTTCCCATTTGAACGTATGAGGAAGAATCGATTCTCGAGGGGGCCATGGCCCCTTGACGAATCGATTGTTTCTCACGCATTCAAATGGGAAGAATACACAGTTCCCAGATAGCTGGATCCGCTTGGATGGATCTCTTGTCAGAAAAAGTGAGAAAATGCTTATTCGCTGCCAAAAATCCAGGAGAAAAAGTAAAATCAAATCAAAAGGGGAAAGAAAGAATAAACCATCATTGACAGCTGATAAAAAAGTGTCCCAACCTATTGAAGACATGGAAGAAAAGTTAACCTGTCCAATATAATCGAAATTTTCTGGTTTACAATTTTTACCCAAATTCTGTTTCAAACTTCCGTCAGTATCGAACAATTGTTTTTGTTTTTAAATAGTTCGGTTGTGAGTATGAGAATGTCTTCCAAAAGAGGCATTAGTAGCCTTCTGAAGAAGAAAGCGGACTGTCTCCTCCATCGAGGAGAAAATTAAAGTTTTCGACGCACTAAAAAGCGGTAAGTTCATTGCCTCAGTAGCTCGAGAATGAAGCTCTTGAAAACTTTTACTGTGAGCTAATGAAAAGTCCAATCTTCTGGAAAAACCAGCGAAAATCACGAAATTCTCACTATAAGAAAGTCTAAAATTAAAAAATGAGCTCACAAAACTGCTATAACGGCAAGTACGTAATGGCCGTTCAACGCAGGTATCATGGGAGATTCCTGTCTATTATGTCACTTTCTCTACAGAAACACACAGGTATGTCTCAATTTAGATAGGAATCTCCCATGATACCAGCGCCTCGCTGCCATAAAACCTGATTCTGAGAGTGAATTTCGAGAGGCCTTAGAGCACTTATCGTTATTTTTACAGGTTTCAATGCAAGAATCAGCTATTCAATCCCCTTTAGCAAAAGTTTGCAAGAGCCCCGTTTGGGGAAAATGAATCAAGCATTAGAACTGTTCGTGATAAAGAAAAGGAAATTATACTGCCTACTGGTGCTGGGTATTCAGTGGGTAACCCGTAACGTAACCCGCCCATGGACTCTGTCTAAAGTAGCTCTTGAGCGACGTAAGTACTAACGTATAAGTATAAAGATTTCCTCTATCGTTACCTCGAATCGCAGATACTCTAATTGTGATTACCGCAGCGATCGATATGCGTACAATCTTGACCGAGACCTTGACCAACTACCCCCCCCCCCCCGGCCGTTCTATCTCCATCATTCGACCGAGACGTTAGGCAAGTTGGCATGGATATCACCGTTAAACAGCGGACAACCTGCCGGCCGGCGACACACAGCACATGCAGCCAGCATGCAGCATCTAGATCATACAAACGTAAGCTCAAAGCGGAGCGAGGTATACGTTATACGTGCAGCATTGGACCCGTAAGTGCATTAGTGCAGGAGAAAGCGCAATGACATAGAGTCGCAATCGGTCCGCTAGAGCTAGACCAACGCCACTGCCGGAGCGTGCAACTTGAGTGATCTAATGATAAACTGGAAGCGGTGGATGTTGCCATTTCCACCTCAACATTACAATCTGGGCTCAACTTTGATTCTTTCTCTCCCCTCTCTCCATTTCCTTCGTCCTCTCTCCCCAAGGGGAAAAAAATCCTTCTGTAAAATTTGATCACCAAAGTTTTCGGTTGAATGAGTTCAGTCCTGCGTACCAAATGCTTCATTAGTATAGTACTGAGTATGTATTTGGTTGGGGTTGAATTTGGGTTATACTCACCAAAGTCTTCGATACTTACGACCGTACATTTTGGTTTCTTCAACCGAAAACTTCGGTGATCAAAAGAAAGCGAATCATCTTCAGTTCTAACGACCGAAGCAATTTTCTCTGTTCCCTCATCCTATTCAAGCAGTGGCGGCGGCTCGTGCAATTTGGCAACCATGCTTATTTGTCATTTAAACCTATGCAAAAGTACCGATATCTTGGGGTGCAATTGCACCTCCTGAAGATCGATTGTTTTATATTGGTTTAAATGGAGGGATTACGTTGTTGCCACATTGCACGAGCCGCCACTGTATTCAAGCGATAAGTTTTTCACCGAAAAAGCAAAGTTTAAGTGGAACCGAAACAGCCTTTAACCAGAGACAACAAAGACCACGCACTACCTATCTCGCCTATAGTGGCAACTTTTTTTTCGGGGTCGCAACAAAACAACGTCCAACGGCTTCTAACGTGGACAGTTCAGCGATGAGTTTTGATTTCAGTAGCCAAATATATCAAACAGAAATTATACAAAGTCATTGCCAACCTACGCATGACAACAGCGGATGACACGAAACTGGATCGTGTTTTTCGAACTTTTTTGATGTTTTCAGACATTGCATTGGGCATCAATTCGATTTTAATTCCTAGTCCGGAGGTGAATTCAAAATCGAATTGATGCCATTTGTGCTCCAAAAACACCTAAAAACACAATCGAGTTTCCTCGAATATGTAGAATGGGTTGGTATTGTTAATCATATTCGATCGCGAAAATTCGCTTGGCGAAGCATCAATGTTTTGGACGTTGATCAACAAACCGTTGGATGTTGTTCCCAACGTTCTTTTGCCGAGTCCCCGAAAAAAAAAACAAAACAAAAAAAAACTCGTCCACCGCGCGATCGGCTAGTGCGTGGTCTAGCTCTGTTTATCTCTGTCTTTCACAATCGCTTCGCAGTGCTAAAGTTTCAGCTTTACAGGAGAAAATTGCAGTCTTACCGAAGCCACTAAACTTCAGTAGAGGTACGTCCTCTTTTAGAGTTTTTGCACAACCGATGCACTTGCTCC
Source organism: Trialeurodes vaporariorum (assembly GCA_011764245.1). Lineage (NCBI taxonomy): Eukaryota > Metazoa > Arthropoda > Insecta > Hemiptera > Aleyrodidae > Trialeurodes > Trialeurodes vaporariorum. Next base: position 12,629,701 of record VMOF01000220.1, read on the forward strand.
GGTAGAGCAAAAACTCTTGCTCTTTAAAAGGGCTGGTGCGGCTGTACTGAAAACTTTGTTTTTTCAAGGTTTACAGTCTGTAAGTACACATACACATTGAAGTCATCTGCTCGAAGTAACGTTTAAAAAACCGTGAAAAATTGCATATAGAGTTCAAGCGAACTTCAAATGCCAGAAATTCAGCCAGAGGCGTCGAGAATCGAAATCGGCGTCCAAAGACGGTGATTAACTCTCCTCCCCTTTTGAAGCTTTCAATAAGCGGTTATGATATTATGAACAAACAACAACATCACTGTCGGCGCCAAAAATATTTGCACGCAATGCGATTCTCTGAATAATTTGATGAGGGTCGAGATGGGTGGAGTCAGGGGAGGGGTTAAAGTAAATATTTAGGGAGGAGGGAGAGAGAGGAATCGACGTGATTAGCTAATTCACCAGAGCTACAGGGTTCCAGTACTTTCATGGGCTCTGCCTTAATTATGATTATTTTGAGATACCGCAAAAAACTGGTCTCAGCAAGAACCGAAAGTTAATAATTGTATTACGCATGAGGTAAGACCATCCTACAGACGTTTATCACCCATTATAGGCGTCAGGTAAGGCAACCAACTGTTTTATGAAGAAGCCGTTTCCTTCTTGGCGTGTAAGAAATGCTAATAACTCAATACTGAAGTGTAAAGAAAGGGGAGAGGACGTTTAAACCCTTAAGCTCTTATTGAGTGTGGATACCTCCATTTCGGTCTACCAAAGATTTGCTGTCTAAAATCGTGCTGGAAACGAAGGCAGAAACGAAAAGTTTTAAAATCTACTCCTTAACTCCAAAATAAATAACATAACTTTGACCCTAAAAATTAAGAAAAAAAGATCACCGACAGGGTTTCAAATTGAAGAGGTCAGTTTTGACAGGACTTAGACCCTAAAAATTAAAAAAAAGATCATCAACAGGGTTTCGAATTGAAGAGGTCAGTTTTGACAGGACTTTGACCCTAAAAATTGAAAAAAAGATCACCAACAGGGTTTCAAATTGAAGAGGTCAGTTTTGACAGGGTAAAGTCTTCAAGAAGCGAGGATCGTGATCATGACGATGTCTTAGAGTAATGGAGACCATATTCCATCATTCTTGACTGAAAAAAACTGAGTGAAGGAGTAGATTCCAACACTCCTTAAAGCCTCTGTCTCCGATAAGTAGGAGTATCACTCCGCTATTTGCTTTAGGCAGAGGCTTATCAACAGACTCATCAATCAAAATTTGTTACGGCATCCGATGCCGGAGTTGTTTGCTATTACGCTTGAAAATAAAAAAAGGTATTTAAATGATGATTTTACGATGGAAATGACGCTTTCTCGATGATTCTGAGGTGATAACTAACTATCTTATGACAGAATTTTTGTTATTTTGCCGGTGTCACCAAAAATCGTTTGGTACCGCTTTTAAACACCGCGATCTGGAGCTTGGTGGCCAAAAACAACGACAAATAAACTTCCGGTAACAGCGGAAGAAATACGGAAATATGCAGTAAACTAGCTATGCAAGTCATCTTATCACCTCAAAATCGTCAAAAAATCGTCGTTTCAATCTATACTTTAATATACAAGCAAGAATAGCATTAACATCGGCATCTGATGCCACAACAAATTACGTCAATCGATGGATACTGGTCGTTCGAGGAATGAGCTAAGTACTTACGACGTGTGAATCCGCGTACGTCCGTTCAACCCTTCCGCCATGCAGAAGCATAACTCCACGTTCCTTTTCGATAGATTTCCCTCCCTCCCTCCCTCCCTCCCTCCCTCCCTCCCTCCCTCCCTCCCTCCCTCCCTCCCTCCCTCCCTCCCACCCTCCCTTTCATTGTCGTACCGGCATGATGCGTTGCATTGCCGCATTAACACGACCCGGTATTGCACAACTGCACAAATCCGCGTTAATGAGTCGACTGTACGCGAGGCTCCGCTAGGCACCGCATGATGCTACGGTGCAACAGCGTCATTGACCACGGCAGTGGTCGCTGTCGAAAAAAACATAGGTGGAAGGGGGAAGGGGGGGAAACGTGCTCTAGTACTCAAGTTAGAGTCCCCCTCGCCCCCTCCACACGATCAAGCAGTGAGCGCATTCGGGACTCTCTGCTGCATATTCACGGATCGCGACGACGGGCGACGACCCGCCGATCTCAGCTGATTAGCTTCTCCTCTACCTTGAGCTCATAATTACCGGTTACAAACAAACAACAACAACAACAACGGCAGGAGCAACAACAAACAACAAAAACAACAACAACTTGGAGGAGAGATATCACAAGTCACGATTACACGGGATCCCACATTCCACATCCCGCCGCGCATGTAACCTTGTTACCTTTTGTGCATACTCCCACCTTTCCGCCCCCCACCCCACCCACACCCCGCCCCCTTTTTTCTCTCTCTTTCTACAATCTCTCCTCTTCCTCCTACTTTTTCTTCAACTCCCCCGCGCGCATGCGCCCGAGACTACCGCAAGAACTCCCTCTCTCCCTCCCCCCCTCCTCTCGTATTCTTTCGGTCGTCGTGGCTTCCTTCCCGTTTCCTGGTTCCTCCCGCACCGTATAGAGGAAGAGCAGGAAGAGGGTTTCGATACCCCACCACTCCCTTTATCGCCCCTCCCCTCCGCTCACTTAACCGTCTTTCATTGGTTTTCTTATGACAGTATGCACACTTTTTTTTTTTTCCTCTTATTTTTTTCATGCCTCGAGGGTGCTACGCCCGCGGGGCCTTCTTTTGCACTTGCGCGCGATATCGATGAGAAAAACTTGTTCGGAAAAATAGTCGGATGAGAACCGCAACCGACGGTGGACGCGGGACGAGGTAAGTACAGAAAGCTCTCGCATCACCGTTGCCGGATCCATGAGCGGATGCAGGGAATTGTCTTTCTCTCTCTCCCTCCATTTGAACTTATGTGTTAGAAAAGGACAGCAGGGGGGCCATCACGAGACTTTGGCCCTCTCTGCTATCCTTTTCTAACGCACGTTTTCAAATGGAAGGAGAGAGAGAGAAAGACAATTCCCTGTATCCGCCCATGGCCGGATCTAACAGGTTTTGCCGATGTCTTCGTCATAGAAACCCATAAAGAAGAATCAGTCGTATTTTATTTCGCCAACTATCGCCAACAATAATTTGTTTCCGTCGACGACAAAAATCGTAAAAGAATGAACTCCTCCATTTTTTCAGTAGCCAATGGGGCTGTTGCACACTTTTGCTACAAGCGATTTAATTGTCGATTCGATTCTGGTGTAAAAACCTCCAAAAATAACGATGGCAGCACTAAAAACTTCCGAAATAATCGTTTTTACAAGTGTTTATGCAAAAAACAACTCAAAAAATCATCTGTATCAAAAGTTTGCAAGAGCTACGTTTCTTTTGCAGGTCACAGTACCTTCGTAAGATACGTAGAAAAAGTTTGCAAGAGCTCCGTTTCTTTTGCAGGTCACAGTACCTCCGTAAGAAACGTAACAAAAGTTTGCAAGAGCTCCATTTCTTTTGCAGGTCACAGCACTTCCGTAAGATACACAGCAAAAGTTTGCAAGAGCTCCATTTCTTTTGCAGGTCACAGTACCTCCGTAAGAAACGTAGCAAAAGTTTGCAAGAGCTCCATTTCTTTTGCAGGTCACAGCACCTCCGTAAGATACTTAGCAAAAGTTTGCAAGAGCTCCATTTCTTTTGCAGGTCACAATACCTCCGTAAGAAACGTAGCAAAAGTTTGCCAGAGCTCCATTTCTTTTGCAGGTCACAGTACCTCCGTAAGATACGTAGCAAAAGTTTGCAAGAGCTCCATTTCTTTTGCAGGTCACAGTGCCTCCGTAAGCAACGTAGCAAAAGTTTGCAAGAGCTCCATTTCTTTTGCAGGTCAAAGTATACCTCCGTAAGATACGTGGATATTTCTGCAGCTTCTTGGCAACTGTGATCGCGGGCTCCTATAGGATCCTCGGTGGAAAGAGGGGGGGGGGGGGGGAGGGCACGAGGCACCCACGATCGCGAAGGTGGCTCATCATATCATCATACGGCAAGTGAACGGGTTAAGAACAGGTTCGCAGTGCCCAAGACAATGGGTCAATCAAGCTCGGATATTGAAACGAACCTCGGGTTAATTGGTGATGATAGCCTGATGGAAGCTTAGCAAGTAGTGCTTGGCGTTGGGGTGGGAGTGGGGGGAGGGTTATGTCGATGGGAAGGGAAGAGGAAAATTAGCATTGAACTCACGGAATAGGTTGGGAACAATAGTTCCGGCAGAGGCCGCCGCCGTTTTGACGTCAGACGTCCTCAATGTGGCGTGAGCGAGCACAGCACGTCCGTCAAGAGGGTTCGGTTAGAGAAGCTCGAGAGCCGGATTAAAAGCTGAGATTATAAGTGCTGAGGTGGTGTATATCGACCCTACTGAAACACCTTCTCGACTTGAGGTGGCCTAATTGAGGCGGTGCTGGGCTCTTCCGTTAAAAATAAATTGGAGAGGTGTTGTTGCATTCACTGCACTGCATCAACGGAGCTATTGTAAAGGTTTGCTGTAAGCAAATGGAGGATGTATAACAATGCCAATGTAAAATGCTTAGAAAATAGAGATGAGACCATTTAAAAAGTTCAAAACTCTATCCTTGCAGAGAAAAGTTCAGATTCACCACCCGTAGGTATTATGTATGTATGTGTCACAGGCTAAAGGTCAAAACTGGCATTTGGTCAAATGCCTCGACCAAATATCTCGGCAAATAATTAGAAAAGAAATGATAAAAATTGTTGACATTTGTAGTTTGCCTAGGTATTTCCTCAAATGCCTGAAGTTTTGATCAAATGCCGAAGGCTGCTGGTAAATAGTACAAGAGGAGTCTTTTTCAGATAACCTAATATAAGCTGAACGCGACGTGGCAACAATGTGTGTGCGCGAGTGTGTGAGAGAGACAGTGTTTTGAGGAAAGGTGGCATATTCTTTTGAACGGTCCCGGGACAATGAAAGTCGGGTTCCAAAGAACTGATCAAAATAAACCAGAAAAAATTATTCTCACCTTTAAAAGTAGAAATTATTTTGAACATTTCACAACCTTCCGAAAACCGTGGAGGGTATCGTTCTTGAAGTTCGCAATAATGTTTATCAAATTGGCACACCCCCAGGGCGAAGGACCGAAGGTGCACGGAAAAAAACTACGGTGAAAATAACCATACGGATACCTGATTTTGGCACCTGCTAGATGTTATGGTAATTTTAACCAGAAGTATATTATGTTTTGACTAGGTACTAGGTGATATTGCCTGATTGCATGTCGAATTTACTCAAAGTATCGGTAAATGTACCATACTTCTGGTCAAGTTTACCATAACATCTAGCAGGTACCAAAATCAGGTATCCGTATGGTTATTTTCACTAATCTTTTTTTTCCGTGTGTCATTAAAAATTGGTGTTCGCGGGAAGAATTAAAACAAGAAGCAGCGATAAAATTTGAAATATCACAGATTCCAAGAGATAACTTGGTGTCGATCCGCGAAGCAGCGTCTGCCGTTTCGTTATTTGAAGGGGAAGGCTTCATCAAGTGCAATTGCCGGGCCAGTAAAAAATCAATGTGCAACCAAACGCTGTTCTTGCTTCAAAAATCAGAGAAAATGTTCCAGCAAGTGCCAACAACCTATCTAATGTTCGAATAAACATTGCCGCTGCCTTCTTATTTCTTAAGGTACAGACTTCTTTCTTTCCGTCACATTTTTCGGTTGTGGCTTCTTGAACTACTGAACATTGACTGCTTCTTGATACGTTGACTATTTGCGTGGAGAGAAAAAAAAAAAAAAAACACCCATTCGCCTTTTTGCCTAACAGGCCTTCGGCATTTATTCAAATGCTTAGGCATTTGCGTAAACCCCTGGACATTTAGTCAAATGCCTAGGCAAATAGCCAAACAGGGTTTTCGATGAAATTTTACAATTTGCCTAATTGTAGGGTTGACCTTTAACCTGCAACATACACACTACGACTCAGTACGTTCTATCAAACGCAAAAATTTTGGCAGTCAATAATTCTCACCGAGCGCCGGAATGAGGCATGGAAGGTTGCAAAAAATCACAGATGGTCAACTTTTGACGACAGAAGACTTTTATAAACTATTTTCAAGATGCAAGCCAAAACATTTGACCATCTCTGAAATACTCATCTCGGTAGGACATGGGTGTGACTTTCCTCTTTTCCATCTTACATTCTTCTACTCTCTTCCGTTTCATCGATTGGATTGGAAGGAGGGACCATTAACCAAGTTGAGACGCGCTGTAACATTACGATGGTATGGAAATGGAGGAGGGGGAATCTAACTAATGGCTATCTAGTCATAGTCATCTCGACGAGACGCCGAAACAGCAGTTCACCGCGGCGGTGATATCGGCATTGAGGGACTTTCTGGACGTGGTGATTGGTGAATTCGGCCGTGGCGACTCACAGTAGGAAAACTTAGCAATATTTTGAAACAAAACAAATTTTCTGCTTTTCTACGAAAAATTAAACAAAAGACCCACACAACTAAAATAGAAATCAAAATGCGTCTGATCAAGGATCTCTTCCATCTCTCTCATTTCCCATTTGAATGTATAAGTAGGAAAAGGACAGAAAGATGGGGTTTTATCCCCTTGTCCATCCTTGTCTAACATACGTTTCTTAATGGAGAAGAGAGAGAGATGAAGAAACTCTCGTTGCGCTACGGTCATAAGCAGGTACGTTCCGCACCGGGGGCCAGCACCGGTTGGTTTTGGAGACGAAGACGTGCCGGACTCAAGGTACTTATATTTAACAGGTATGCTCGACTCGCTTCCCGCGTCATCTTCAGTGGCGCGCAGTTCAAAAAGGATTCCAAGATGGCCGACAAAAGAAGAAAAAATTGTACACTCTTTCCAGAAAACATCGGGCTATTTTCTGCTTTTCTGGAGAGGGAAGCCCAATGTTTTCTGGAAAGAGAATACAATGTTTTTAGGGAAGCCCAATGTTTTCTGGAAAGAGAATACAATGTTTAGGGAAGCCCAATGTTTTCTGGAAAGAGTATAGAATGTGTTCTTCTTTTGTCGGCCATCTTGGAATCCTTTTTGAACTGCGTGTCACTAAAGATGACGCGGGAAGCGAGTCAAGCATACCTGTTAAATATGAGTACCTTGTGCCGGACTACCCATGCACAAGAGGTGCTATACCATCATCGGCCTCGTCATCAGCTTCGGCAACAATATCACCAACAACCGCCGACTCAAAGGTTCCGCGCTGCCTGGGCCATGAAACAAGATAGAAGAATGCTTCAACAATCTCAGAGAAGCGCCTCTCGTTGGCAACGTCAACAAAAGCAACGATTATGCAATCTGCAATAAATCTGTCTTAATTAATATTTGTCAATAAATCAATTTTTGTTTAAAATCCAGCAATGGTTTTTCTTTTTTACGCATTCTCATAGAAATTGAGATTTCTTCATTTGTTTTTGTTTTTGTTTTAAAATTAACAGTGCATTTTATGTTGAACCAAGGGGTTCAAGGCAGGGAGTATGTTTGGGAGCGGGGAGATGATAACTGTGCATATAGTAGATAAGTGTCATATGATATTTTTTATGCACCATTCTCCCCCTGGAATGTGGCTCTTACAAACTTTTCCTACCGGCGAATAATTAGTCAAATTTGATGTAAAAATCAGCGAAAATCACACTTAAAAAGTCTAAATTTCAGTGATAGACACAGACAACAGGTTTGGAAAACACGGCAAGATCGTGATGGCGGAGCTACGCAGGTATCATGGGAGATTCTTGTCTAATTTGTCACCTTCTCTATGTAAACACAGAGATATGTCTCAAATTGATTAGAGATCCATTGATCATGATCCTGCGTAGCTCCGCCATTAAACCCGATTCTGAGAGTAAATTTCGTGATTTATTAGAGTACCAGTCTTTACTTTTCCCGGTTCTTCGGTAAGAATCAACTCTTCAATCATCTGCAGCAAGAGTTTGCAAGAGCATCATTAAAACGATTCACCTGATTTTCCGTGCGCGGCAATCGGTTATAAAATGTGATCTTAAATATTGAGGCTATACGAACTAGCTTTATACTCTGACAATTCGCTTTCAACCAGCGCTATACCTTCGATTCGACTTAAGACTTCGAGAAGAAAAAAAAATAAACAAAAAAAATAAACAAAAAAGAACCAGTTCAATTGGCGTCAAGAACCACTGTGTTGCAGAGGCATCGATATGAATAACAGTACAGGCGGACGTGTAAGTTATTGTGTGCGTTTGGCTGTCCCCCCCCCTCCCTCCCTCTCCCTCCCTCCTCTCTCTCTCTCTCTCTCTCTCTCTCTCTCTCTCTCTCTCTCTCTCTCTCTCTCCTCTGTACCCACCTCCCTCTCCCTCCAACCATTCCTCACATCGCTACCTATTCTCTGGTCCATCTGCGCTCAGGCAAAGCAGAGATCAGAGTTAGAGAAGAAGAAAGAGAGAGAGCGAGAGAGACATAGTTAAATAAGAGCGACACAGTGAGGGGGGAGAGAGAGAGAGAGAGGGGGGGAGGTGAGAGGAAGCGCAGATTTTCGTGGATCGTGCCGCATGAAAGAGCAGCGGGCAGCCAAAGCGAGACAAGGGCAAGGTAACGAACGCCGAACGCCTCGCGTCGCGTCGCGTCGCGACGCTGAGCCGAACAGAACCGATAGGATGGATGGCCAATGGCCGATGAAGCTGAAAGCGTTGCATTGCGAGGATGTGGCCGTGGCCGTGGCCAGGGCCAGGGCCTCAACTCCTCATTAATCGCAAAGCCTACTCTTGAGTTCGTGTCTGCGCAGCGTCGCCGTCGCGTCGCGTCCATTTCGGATTCGGAGTGACGAAGAGCGACGCAAAGACTCTCTGATGACAATTGAAGCGGTCACTGGACTAGGAATAAGGGCCCTTGAAAACATCAGATGCGCTCTTTCCGAGGAAGGACCGATACAGTAGCAGTGCGAAGCCTTGTGAATGGAGAGGACCTGATGTTTGTTTCGAGCCTCTTTCCTTGCCTCTATTCTGGTGGTCTCTGGAATAGAGACCCGCATCAGTTGGAGCTGGGTTCGCTCTTTCCTAGAAATAATCAGTATTATAGCATTGGGATTTAGAGGAAGGAGCACGCCTGTTGTAATAAGGGTCATATTTCCGGAGACGGTCTCAATTCCTCGCGGGTAATTGGATGGTTTCCAACGGGGAACGGACGACATAAATACGACATACGAAATTGCTGCCATAGCCAGAAGTTTGTATTTCTTTCTCTTTGCCCATTGGTTCTCATGTGTTAAGAAAGGAAGGATAGAGGGGCTGTCACGTGACTTCGGCCCTTGTTTCTGTCCTTTTCTAACACATGCGTTCAAATGGGCATGCAAATAGAGAGAAAGACAAATTCATGGATACGGCTTTGGCCGCGGCCGATTGCGGAAATAATATTAGCCAGGAGTGCAGCGTAAGTGCTTACACAGCAGTGGAGTTCGGTACATGGGCGGATACAGGAATTTGTTTGTCTCTCTCTCCTTCTATTTGAATGCATGCATCAGAATAGGACGGAGATAGGGGCTAAATTCACGTGAAGGCCCCCCTCTGCTTTACTTTTCTAACACACGTCTTCAAACGGCCAAAGCGAGAGAAAGTATAAAATTCCTGTATCCATCCTTGGTTCGGTACTTATTGCGTAGGATTTCTCTCGCTCAAGAGAGAAACCAAAGTTTTAAATCTTATTCTATTTAGACCAGGTCGGATTTTTTCGAGAAAACTTCAAAAATGGGTTTGAACCCCCCCCCCCCCCCCCCAAACTAATGGGGGCTTTTGAAAATAGAAAAAACGGAAAATTTGGGGTCAATTCCCTGTCTGTCTTTATTGTTTCAATTCCCTGTCTGTCTTTATTGTTTCAAATCATTTGGTTCAGTAGTTTTTGATAAAAATGCCCTATCCGGGTGGTCTGGTACATACCCTGTATATTCAGTAGAGCCTGAACTATTTTTGTTTTCAGTGTGAATTTCACCCCTTTCTCCATTATTTTCTAACACATAAGTTCAAATGGATGGAGAGAGAGAGAGAGAGAGAGAGAGAGAGAGAGAGAGAGAGAGAGAGAGAGAGAGAGAGAGAGAGAGAGAAGGATGAGAGAGAGAGAAAGCTAAATAACTGGATCGGATCAGCCATCATTCCAACCAAGTTCAACGTAAGAATGGGCGAATTTTCCGTCAATCTTTGGCAACGATGAAAACGTGTTGATTTGAACGCGGACATTTTCTACGCACGAGCAAGAAGCAAGGTCAGTGGCTTAAAAAAAAAACAAAAAACAAAAAAAACACCAAACATGAATAGGTTAGTCTCAAAACGGGGTGAGACCATTTCTTGGGAGAAATTGTGTCATTGAGATGGATTCAGGCGATGATAAATAGACAGCGATGAACAATGAGAAGTATTTACAAAATATCTAAGCGAAGAAATACCCGAAAAACGGAAATTGGTTTGATTATTTACGTGGGCATCTGAATCAGGAAACGTGCCACAAACGTTGGAACGTGATTGTATGTACTGCCTCGTTTAGAAATAATTTCCCTACCTAAAAATATCCGAACGTCCACCTTTTCGACCCGCGATCACAAGAGTCTTGTCGATAGACAGGCGTGTTAAGGGATCTCTCCACATGCGAATTTAAAAGCGCAAATTGACTGCTTGAGCCAATGGGCTTCTTTGTTGTCGATACATCGGACTCGACCTATCGCCTTCAAATGAGCTCAATTGGCTCAATCAGTTTATTCGCGCTTTTAAATGGGTCTGTTGCACACTTCGGCTAGAGCGTTTTAAAGTATCAATTCTTATGTAAAAAGCTGTAAAAATAACAATGGCAGCATCAGAAAACAACAAAATTCACTAATAAACTCACAAATCGCGAAAAACACTAGACACTATTCACCCCTGTATCTTTCCACCACGTGCACGATATTTCGCGAAATCAGCGCGGCACATTCAAATAAACACGGCCGACTGTCATCACAACTGACTTCATAAACAAGTAAACAGTAAACACGGACGGTGTCTGTTTGAATTGTTACTTCTCAGTATCCTCAATTCCTCACAAAAGATTAAGAAAGGTACGGAAACCGACATTTGTGTCGAAAACTTATCAAAATGAAACAATAACACACAGGAGTTCCAAAGATGATGATTGAAGTTGGAATCATACTTGGAACTCCTGTGTGTTATTGTTCCATTTTGATAAGTTTTCGACACAAATGTCGGTTTCCGTACCTTTCTTAATCTTTTGTGAGGAATTGAGGATACTGAGAAGTAACAATTCAAACAGACACCGTCAGTGTTTAATGTTCATTTGTTTATGAAGTCGGTTGTGATGACAGTCGGCCGTGTTTATTTGAATAAGCCGCGCTAATTTCGCGAAATATCGTGCACGTGGTGGAAAGATACAGGGGTGAATAGTGTCTCGTGTTTTTCGCAATTTGTGAGTTTATTCATGAATTTTGTTGTTTTCTGATGCTGCCATTGTTATTATTACAGCTTTTTACGTAAGAATTGATACTTTAAAACGCTCTAGCCGAAGTGTGCAACAGACCCATTAGCAGGTGGAGAGACCCCTTTAGACTTCGGATGCTCTCTTTCTTTGAAATTACAAACAGGGTGGCCGAAAAATAACTTTAAAATGGTCATTGCTTTTAAGCAAATGAAGAATTTTGAGATAGATTTGTGCCGTTCTTCATAATTTAACCGAAGCAGCTTTTTAAAATAGCTTCGCAGAGCAAACGTTTTAGCGCCAGCGGAGAGAGTTGCAGTTGTACCGAAGCATTACTTCGGTAGAGCATAAGGAAGAAAAAAGGCTGTTACTCTAGCGCAGTAGTGCCTCGGTACAGCTACAACTTTCTCCGGTAGTGCTAGAACTTTCGCTTTGCGAAGCTATTTTAAAAGGCTGATTCGGTTGTACTTAAACTACAGAATAATACAACCAGAACGGAAACTGTCGGATTTTGAAGCAAATTCATTCCGCGTCCGCCATGATGGGATATAGGGTGTTTACATCTGGATTCGCGCGAGAAAAAAGATATATCTTCCATGATATCTGTGTAAGCTCCGCCATTATGCCCGATTCTGAGAGTGTATTTTGTGATTTTTTTTTGTGTACTTATGGTCATTTTGACTGGTTTTCATAAGAGAGTCAACGCTTCAATCACCTGCGACAAAATTTTGATTAAAAAAATAGCTTAAATTATACGAAGGTTGCCGAACAGGAGCGTAGAATGAGCTTAGCAACGTTGTATTTCGTCTTTTTAAACCCCTGTAAATGGTCGAATGCGAAGGTGTTCACTGCACACCCAATACTTCGATATTTTTCATGGGTTTAAATGAGCAAACTGCAACGTTGCCCAGTGCATTCTACGCCACTGTAGCCGAACTATTCGCTTTGTCACTGCTTACCAGGGCTGCCGTTTTACGTATAATTAATAGTTTTTTTTTTTCAATTCATCGATGATTCTACCGGTTGAGAAAAGTTTACACAATTCAGTTCAGTGTATGGCTGTAATGTACGAAAATACTCTGATCTGTAATATTTTTTCAGTCGATGCGATCGCTATTTAGTTATATTAAAATACCCTCCAGTTTTTAAAGTCATCAAGGACTCCACCGGTTGAGAAAAGATTACAGATGGGAGTATTTTCGTGGTTTACATAGTTATACACTGAACTGAACAGTGCGCAATCTTTTCTCAGCCGGTGGAATCATCGGTGAATTGAAAAAATGCCACTAATGGGGCTCTGGCAAACTTTTGCTATAGGGGATCGAAGAGTTGATTCTTGCGTAAAAACCCGTAAGAATGACGATGAGTAGTATTGAGTACACTAAAAAATCACAAAATTCACTCTCAAAAGTTGGCCTAATGGCGGAGAGACGTAGGTATCATGGGAGATTACTATCTGAATTGAGACACACCTCCGTGTTTCTGTAGAGAAAGTGACACAACAGACAGGAATTTCCCACGATACCTGCGTTGAAGCGCCATTAAGGTAGATGTCCCACTTACCGCGCCACCCTCAAGAAATTTTTTTCGTAAAATACCTGTAAAAATGTCAATTTTTATGTATCCTAGGATCTGTTTGCACTAGGTCCCTTCGAAAACATTCCAGTTGTATTAAAAAATAAGAAGTTGGAGTAATCAATCAGGAAAACTAATTATTAATAAAATTCGAAAAAATGACCCATGTCCCAAGTACCGCCATGCCATAAGTGGCTTCGTCCCAATCATTGTCACATCAGTCGTCGTAATTGTCACCGTACATATTTTCACTGGCTTTTCATTCTAATCATCATGCTCATTGTCAGGAAATAATGAAATTATAATTTTAAAAAGCAGAAAGTAAAGAGAACAGAGTTTTAGTAAGTAACTACTGACAGAAATCGACACAAACAGGTGGTGCTGGGCAAGTGTCCGCTTCTGTGATTTTTTAAGGGCACAGTGCTGCTAAATATCAACTTCAAACTTTATTCACCAGTTTAGGCAACCTATTAAAAACACTTATCCCATATACACTTAAATTTGTCTGCTAAAGTAGGCTTATTTTAAATAATGAATGAATAGGGTGGCGGTAATTGGGACAGGTGGCGGTAATTGGGACATCTACCTTACGAACTTGCCGTTACAGCAGTTATGTGAGTTTTATTACTGACTTTCAGACTTTCTTAGCGTGATTTTCGCTGGTTTATAAATCATATTGGACTATTCATTTGCTCACATAGAAAAAAATACGAATGTTAAAATAGCAAAACATTGCTAAAAATTGGGAATACATTTTACATAGCAAAAATTGCAGTTATAATGAAATGCTACTTTACCAACAAGCATTGCTAACTTCGCAATATTTTTTGTTTCATTAGCAATTTTTTTTTGATAAATCAGCAATAGTTTGTGCTACAATAGCAGTATTATTTGCTAAATTTGCATTTTTCGAATTATAATTCGTGAAATGTAAAATGTATTCCCAATTTATAGGAATGTTTTGCTACTTTAACATGCTTATTTTTTTCTGTGCACAGCAAAAGTTTGCGAGAGCCCCATTATACGCAAAACGGCAGCTCTCCTGCTAACAATACCTGGCCTTCGAATCGGTCACTTCCGCCCACTGCGCCCCGGCTGGCTGGGACTTGAATAAAAAGAACAGTTAATTAATCTCCAGAAACGGGAATCGAATCCGCGAGTCGCGAGTGACGAAAATAGTGTTAAGGGAGAATCCGAAATAGTGGGCGTTGCGTCGTGTCGCGAGGACTGCAGACTTGACTTCCGAGTACGGAGACTGGAGCAAAAGTAGAAGAATGAGAGAGTGAGAGAGAGAGATGGCAGGGGGGACGCGAATGTGTGAGAGAGGAGAGAGACGAATGGCGTTCTTTCTTGCATATCTGATTGAAACTGCGTTGCCACATTAGAACTTTGCTACTAACACCGCTCGGTTCCTTAAGCAAATTAAGTGGTAGTTAAATATTCCTACTTTGCGGTCCTGATTTTGCCTACGTCACGAACTGAAGGCGCTCCATGACAATAAATGGGGCTTGTTACGACAAAAACAGTAACCATAGTGACGAACGAAGTCTCTCCTTAAGCTCGGCCTGATGAGACGTTTCGGAGGTCAGCTGATAGTCTTCTTCTCTAAATCTTGAAAAAAAAGAAAAAAAGCATAGTTCTTTTCGGAATAAATCGACGTATTTCGGCGTTTATTAAACCTCGCTTCCAAGGGCGGTGGCGCAATGGTCAAAAAATTTGGGGGGAGGTGCCTTAAAATAAAAAATTGAAAACATTTCCTTTCATAGAATTTTTCCCAAACTGTTACGGAGGTGGAATTCGACGGTTTTTGGAGGGCGCGAATCGCCCTTAGTAACCTTAGCCTACTTTCTTTGGTTCAGTCCTTTCAAAGCCCCTTCGGCCCCCCAATCCCTTCTCAAAACAATGGAGGGGGGCTGCATTCAGCAGTCTCGCCCTCATGAGCAGGCCCCCACATATGCTCGTTTCCATCCTAGAAATAAATCAGGGTGCTCAGTTAGTGTCTTCTCCTTTTTTGACACCCGGTAGATCGCGACACGGTACGAGGCAACGTTGCGCGCAAGGATCATTAATGTACTCCTAACTACATGCAAACAAAAATACAGTTAACAATAAATAAAAGTAAATAAATTAAATCGTGATTTGACTCAAACCGTTCCCGCTTACAAGATAGACATCTACGATGCGATTTTATTATATTCAATGACCAACAGACAACAGACAACATACGAACATTCAACACTAACCATGTGCCAGTAATTCCAAGCGTAGTATTTCTTGTTCTCTCCGCCTCTGTCTTTCTTCTCGTTTTATGAATGAACGGAGAGGATTGTATACATGTATATGGGGTACGTCATGTTGCGCGGTTGGTGAAGGTCACAAGTTCAATATTCCGACCCCGACTTTTCGACCCGCGGCGATTCTGGATTCGTTTTTTTTTTCTTTCTTTACATTTTCCCCCCCAAAGATTACGCGGTCGGCTAATGAGCGACAGCAACGAAGGAGCAGCATAGTCCGGTGCGTAAGCCGTAAGCGTAACAACGTAACGCAACGTAGCGTTTCCGCCTCGCGACTCCTGAGTCGATGATCTAATTAAAGGACTCCGAAAAATCCGACCAGTCATTCATTCGAAAAGGAAACGTGCTTACTCAGCTCAGCTCTACTCCGGCGCCATCTCTTTCATATTCCGTTTGCCGAGATTAGGACTGACCGATGTTCTAATACCCTATCCGTGGTCGACAACTCAAAATTCTCGGACACTGACACAAGGCCAAACTCTAGATTACTGAGACTCTCGAATCCAGAAATGGCACAACAACAAAAAAATAAAAAGCTTTTAATGGAGCTCTTGCGGGTTTGTCTAATGGATCGTTAAATTCCACAAGGATAACGCCGAGATCACCAAAAGAGGCTAAAACTAGCTTGCAAGAGAGAAAAGCTACCAGCGCATGTTGATACTTAGTTGATATCTGTAGCATGCAACTGATTAAATCCGTCATTTCATCAAATAATGCAAGGCAAAAGATCATATTTGAAAGTTTTTTAATTACTCGGAAAATAATTATAACCAATCAAGTTTGAAAAAATATTTGATGAATGATTTTTCAATCTATTTTGTTAGCAAAGCAATTTACATCCACTTATTGCAGTTTTAAAGATCATATAATATACGTGATATCTTAGCTAGCTTCTGTTTTCATTTGCTCGAACTAGAAGTACACTGACGTACTATTTCGGTTCAATTTCGGTTCGGAGTTTGGAGAACCAAATTTGTACCATTTCCCATTTTGCTTCAAGGATGTTTCATTTCGGTACAAGGTTTCGTTCCGGTTCACGGATTCTCCAGAGTTTTGATTTCGGTTCAAATTACGGTTTGAGGAAAACAAAGGTTCGCAATAGTTTTCGGTTACAGGTTTCCAACCCTGCCCAAAACAAACAACAGAGCTCTCAATTATGAGCATCATGTCAGCATTTATAATATTGATGAAATACTAAAAAAGAGAGCAGAGATTGATTTTTTTTTTTTTTTTTTTTTTAAATCGTGTACTTCACCTCTTGTAGGAACCTTTACGTTAAAGTATCGGTTACATTGAGGTCCAATATGGGACTTCCTTCGATGGTAAATCCGCAAAATTTTTCCACGGCACAAAAATCTCAAAAGCTGAGCAGATCGAAGACTGCCAAACTTATTTCAATCAACGAGCAGTTAGATTTCCTTCTGAAGGTTGAATTCCTCTTCACTAATGATTTCCCTTGTATACATATGTATGTAGAGTATAGAGAACATACCGGATTATTTCATGGATTCTCCTCTCGATTGTACATAAATGCAATGAGGTTATTAGAGGTTTTCCAAGGTGTATGAATCATTGAATTCAAGACAAAATCATGGATGAGAGAGCATGGACTGCACTCTCTTCCCCAGGGGGAGGGGGGCACCCATTCAATCATCAGGCTCCAGTGCCCGATCGGAAATGAATGCCAAGTCACCGCAAAAATGCAACTACGCGTCCCCGATGGGTGCAATGATCACGGAATCGATGAGTATCGCCGCACAACGATTCGAAGATACAGGAATAACCGGAAAGTAATGGAATCGATTATTACCACGGGTGAGGGGGGGCTTTATGATGCTTAAGTGCAACGCATCCAATGGCGGCGCCCATAGTCTCAATTCTTTTAGCTCTCTACATACAGGGACTCTAAGACCGACATGTGTCACGAACAGGGCTGCCGTTTTGCGTATAATCAATGCTATTTTTCTATTCACCGATGATTCCACCGGTTGAGAGAAGATTACACGGTTCAGTTCAGTGTACGACTGTAATGCACGAAAATAGTCGCATCTGTAATCTTTTCTCAACCGGTGGAGTTGTCGATGACTTTTAAAAACTTGCAGATATTTTAATTAATTAACGACGTTTCCACCGATTGAGGAAAGATTACAGATGCGAGTATTTTCGTGCATTACAGTCATACACTGAACTGAACTGTGTAATCTTTTCTCGACCGATGGAATCATCGGTGAATAGAAAAATTGCATTGATTATACGCAAAACGGCAGCCTTGGTCACGGAGGGATCTGTGATTGATCTTTTTATGAGGTCAATTCGGGGTCTCTACTTGATGGATGATTCCGTTTTCTGTTCACGATCGCTGATTGGTGAACCAGCTCTGATGAACCAACTGAGGCTCTTAACCTAAAACCTCTCGAGGGAAATGGACACTCCAAAAGGCTAATGAATATCCCTGTATATTAAAATACATTATTGATCTAAGAGAGCCTAATAATATGCATGTTACTGAATCATCTTTAATAATAATAGATGTTATGATGTCCATTGTCCAAGCGTCAACGTTTAATACCCCACTGTGGATCTATTCCGCCCGCAGAAAGCAACGGCCTTTCAAACGTTGCAAAACCGCAGATTTTCCTTCTCTTTTACTCCGCCAATTTCAATGCATGCGATAGAAAATGATGGAGAGAGAGGGGGAGGCCGATCACATGACTTGACCAGTATATCCATCTTTGTCTAGCGCATGCTTTCAAATGAGTGGGGAAAGAGAGAGAGAGAGAGAGAGACAAACTCCTAGATAGGTCTCTGTAAAACCGCGACATGACATGACGATTCGGTTTTTCTCCTCCGAACGTGATAAATAAATAAATAAATAAATAAATAAATAAATAAATAAATATTAATAAGCATAGCATTTTTTCTTAACTTTGTTCCCCTCTTCTCCCGTCTGCTTTGGCTAGCAAGCGTTTGTGCAATTCGAGCGGCGTGTAATTTTTTGCGCTGGAGCAGGCGAAAACAGAAGGAGGCTTTCCTGCTATTCTCCAGTTCTTTCTTTTAAAATATTGGGAACCTACGTACCGAGTACACGGACCACAAAGAGGAGTGCAATGCAAAGGAACGGAATGAAATGAAATATTCTAATCGATGCAGTTTCTCACGCATGCACGCTGCAAGCGATGACGCAATGATAAACCGGACCCGTTGCAACCGAGCGCAAAAGGAGGAAACCGCGAGGGCCGATCATGACAAAAAAAAAAAAGGTGATATGACGCTGTGGATCCTATGAATGGGCGCCATTGTGAATGAATTCAAGCCGCTATTGGGGCGGCAACGCGACGACCAAATGGCCGACTTGTCGAATTGCAGGGAGAAGAAGGGGGCACAGAGGTAAACGGAGTGAATCGAATCGATTAGCCAATCTATTGCTTTCCAAACGATTAGTGCGGGAAGATCGATTAGTTGTAACGTTTTATGAAAATTAATCGTCAAATCGGTTAGATGTATGATGTAACGAGCTGCTTGACATAATTATTGGAATTAATTTCTGACGGGGTCATTTTCTTAACAAAATCAGTCCACTGTGGCCCGAAATGTGGTCTGTTTGACTGTATCTCATTATTTTGCCGAAACTAGAGTCCCTATAAGTAGAGAGTCAAGACAAGTGAAATCATGGGCGCCGCCACTGGATGCGATTTTGCACATTTGTTTACATTCTGAGGCCGTTGTTATGTTTCGCTCCACTGCAAAGATTACAGATACGCTAAGTTTGTAACGCTGTAATCTTTCCCTGCTTTTGTTGATCGACATGTATTAACGCTGTTAATGATTCTTTTGAGATTTATAGACATTCTTGTGGTGCATCATGATTAAAATTAACAGATTCATCGCAAATTAACTCTTTTATCTGTAAAAGACCGTTTGTAAACAAAACGAAAGTGCAAAATCGCATCCAATGGCGGCGTTCGTAGAGCCTAAAATTCATCGACCAATCAGAAGTTGACTACCCTCTTGTCTTAACTCTCTACATATAGGGACTCTAGCCGAAACTAGCCGTTTTAGAACCCATTGACTGCCGTTAGACCGGGAATTTGCGCGAAAATTTAAACTTCTATCGATCAATTAATCGACAATCTCAAATCCGTCGATTATTAATCGATTCTCAAATACCCTTCGATTATTAATCGATTACTCGTGTGGTTTTGCTTACTTGTTTACTATCGATTGATAAAATTAAGATAAGACCGATATCTATTAATCGATTATTTGACTAATCGAACACCTCTACCGAAGTCTGGAAAAACGCGGAAGTCGCTCTTGCTGTCACATTAGTGCGCGCGGCTAGATCGTACCACCGAAAGACAGCGAACGGACACTCAAACGTAATGCGGGCATGCAGATTGTGCAGAGGTGTAGAGATGGCCAAGACCAGAGGTGTTACGTGCGTGGCGTGTCTTGGCTTGGCGTGGCCTCGTTTCTTTTTTCTTTCTTTTTTTTCCACCATCTTTTTTAACACGCGATTCAGGTCGAGACCTTATTTCGAGATATCGATGAAAATGAGTATGAAAACCGCTTCTTCTTCTACTTTTCTTTTTTTGATTATTCGCCCATTTTTTGACGCGCGGCTCTAAGGTTCATCTCTCGCGTCTCATCCTCCGTCTGTCTGTCCGGACGGAGAAAACTAGATTTAGAAGTGTCAAGAGTGTCGTGTGTTCAGCCCCTACCCCTCCCCACTCCAACCACCTGTCACAGTGCCACACGAGTCCATTTTCCTCTACTAGGGTAGGGGGGGGGGGCGCTTCCTTCACTAACCCCTCCTTCCTCCTACTTAGCGATGACCCCATGCCGCGTTACATCAGACACATGCCGAGCTGTGACTCCCGACCAGTGATACAAATACCTAAGATTACTTATACATACAGACACGGCATAAGTTCGAATTTTGTTAAGTTGACTCCGGCCGTGATACAAACGGGCATACAGAAGGGATCATAAAGATTATTGAGAAAAGATTACATTTTCCATGTTTGTCTGGTGCAAAACTGTTCCGTGTTCCACTGTTCATTGTTCCTTGTTTGCTCTAGTTACGCAACAGGAAGAGTGGGAAAAGTAATCGTTTCGAACCAGATTTCTGTAATCTTTACGATCCACTCTATGTGCCGGTTGTATTACGGCCGGCGTTTTATCCATTTTTCACTAACACGGGCGAGATAGCTTGTGCCATATCTGTATATGTATAAGTAATCTTTGACAAATACAGCCACCGGGCGAGGAGGTACAGGGCAAGCCTGATCCTGGATGATTCTGAAAATGAAACTGTGGCGAATGAATCTGAGGCAGAAACTTCCAATAGAGGGTTTTAGTAATGGCGACTGCCGGTGATGAGCGTTCCAAACAAAGCCAGTTTGTCTCTCTCGCTCTCACGTGACCCCTATGTACTGCCATCTCACTCTCATTTCAAAAATCGTATATAGAGACTTATTTTGAGAAATTTTATGGCAGAAATAAATTTCTCAAGGCAATTGAATGCGATTTTGATAATAATATGTGTAAAGCAAGGTTCTGTATACGAATTTCGATACTAGAAAGAGATTGATATACATGGGGGTCACGGGAGAGTGAGTGAGATAGTTTGGAACGCTACGTGAGTTTTATCACAGCCGATTGCGACCGATGAGTTCATTGTTGTGGTTGTTGGCTAACCGTTGACTTCGCACTAAACCCGTCTGTACTGGATCGCTGATCAACAATGAAACGGCAGTCAACAAAGAAAAATCTTCTAAGGTTACAGGCAGTAACGAAAGAACTATGGTTTTACAGGCTCCTAAGAAAACCCAAAGAAATTTAGTGGTAGAGGCTGAATTCCACCCCCCTCCTCGCGATGTATCACGCAAGTAATATCACAATATCATTGTAATACATTTAATTTTTACCAAAGGCCACCGAGACCGAAGGAGGTACAGGGCAAGCCTGATCCTGGATGATAAGCATGATCCTGAGCTGGTTGTCGACAGTAATATTTGGATTGAGGGGGTTGGAGGCCCCCACCGGGACCCCCAGGGAAGTAAAAAATTGGTTTTCGGTTAGGTTACAGTGACTGGATAAACCACAGTGCGGCCATTTTGGTCGTCTTCCTGACTGGTCGGATTCCTTAGATCGCAAATTAGAGCATTTAGAAGTATTTTTACGGTTTTATAGGATTCTCCTACGCAAGTTAGACACGACTGAAGGTCTTCTCAAATTTGAAACTTATTGGTTCGCAAAATTGAGAGAAATCAACGATTCCCCGTAACTGACCCCCCCCCCCCCCGCGATTGAACTCCCAACTTAACACGGGCGCCATAGGCAGGAAGTGTGTTCCTGAGTTACTCGCAAAAAATATCGCAACCCCCCGCCCTAAAAATGGTTTATACTTAGCATTAATTACTTTTTTCAGACAGAGGGTAGAGAAATCTTCATTCCGAAACCCAAGAAAAATCATACTCCCCATGCTGCCCATGCTAAAGTGGGTGCGCTCTTGAGGGGTGGAGGGCAAATGGCCGCACTGTGGTTTATCCAGTCACAGTAGGTTAGGTTAGGTGTGGGGTGTAGGCGAGAAAAAGTAAAATCTAGTTAAATTAAACTCCGTTGAGAACAGCACAGGAGCACTAGCGCAACCAGGATCTCTTCCATCTCTCTCATTTCCCATTTGAATGTATAAATACGAAAAGGATATAGAAAGAGGGTTTTATCCCCTTGTCCATCATGGTCTAAAATACGTTTTTTAATGGAGAAAAGAGAGAGATGAAAAAACTCTTGGTGCGCTACTGCACAGGAGAATAATATTTCAATAAGTTATACGTGGTTTCTCCAGAAATTAACTTTACAATTATTTATAACCACGTATATGGATATTCAGGGTGTTAATTAAAATAGATTCTACTCTAGTTATCTCGGACACGGTTGCGAATTTCAAAAATCGTTAAAACAAGTGTTCAATTATTTCGAGGGAGACACCTTTTCGGACCCGCCCCCCTAAATCCAAAATTTCAAATAGAGACCCCCAAGAGGCAAGACAATTGTTTGGCTCGTAACTTACAATTCTATCACAATTCCATCTTGAAACTTTTGTGACAGCTTTTCGAGGGTATGACCAATAGTCCGTGATTTTTTTTTGTCATTTCGAGGTTGTTCGATTTTAAGAACTCAACGTTTTAAAATTTAGTACACAAAAAATTAAAGTTTACCTACTATTACTATGCATGGTTAAAAAAGTCATTTTAATAGCTTTCATACTAGACCACAACGCCACAACATATTGTCAGGCTTCTGGTAATCTCTCTTTTTTTGAGTTACGAAGTGTTAAACTACGCATCAAACGCATGTTTTTTAAGTACATACGGGTGTAATTTCGAAATAACTCGGGGGAAACTGAGGGTACAAAGCGAGAAAATTACCCTTTTCATCATCCGGTTGTGGCTCATTGTTTTATGAGTGAGAGAGATAATCATAATGTTTTGTGTGAAACAACTTCTCATACGAGATATTTTCGAGTTTATGGGGTGGGGAGAAGGATAGCTGAAAAAAATAATAATAAAACGGGACTGTTTATAACGGATAGCGTATGAATTTTGAATTTCCGCAATTTCCATGCCCGCTTCCTTACGGCACACGGTATATGCAGGTGAGTAATAAATACAAACGGTGATTAATTATAACGGAAGATGGAAGGAATAAGCGTCTCGGAGACGCTGTCCAGTCGTGTGAGGTAATTATCGAGTAGGTGTTAAAGAGGTGTTAACAACATGACATAAGGGACGGGATTAGCATTTGCTGATTGATGGACGCAAGAACACATCGACATCCATAGTAACAGTTAGCTCTCTACTTGGAGTAAACTTTCGAAGGAACTAAAGCAAGACTGTACTCAGTACTGTCTGCTCGCTACTCAGTTTACATGATACTTATACATAAAATATTTTATTGTTTTTCGCCAAAAAAGCTGTGAAAAAATATTGATAAAATCCACTACATCACACTTCTCTCGAATTATAGCATTCGTTTGTAATAAATTAGTATTTGAATATAATATTGTTTTCAATGAGTCTGATGTTTTCCGTTTCCTTTCTAAGCCCATTTTTCAAGATACCACTTACTTTTCCCACCATTATTTAAATTTTTGAATGCGTGCAGATTAAACTGTCAGAAAATTTGATCAGTTTACGATGTAAGATTTAACTCAGAGATCATACACAAAGCGTCAGAATATTTTTTCAGAAACTGTCCAATCCTCAGAAAGAGCTTGATTCAAAATGGAGGCCCCCCCCCTCAGATTTTGGTGAAACGTTGTAATTTGATAGTACTTTATAAAAGTAGTAGTATTTCAAAATTTGATTTTTTAATAATTGTTTGTGGAGAGGGAGAGAGGGGAGTTAGAGGGGTTCAAAGTACTCACTTTCAAACATTCATAACATTCGCGTAAATAACTGTATCAGATTGATACGCAATTTTCGATAAAAGTCGCCAAATTAAAAGTTCTTTCAGGCCACTAACATGGAGTTCAACGGATTTTGATAAGATAACGAGAAAATGTCATTTCTCTTGAAAAATTCTGCGCGGTAGCAACAAAAACAAAAAAAAAAAACGAAAAAAAAA
The DNA here is from genome assembly GCA_011764245.1 of Trialeurodes vaporariorum. Classification (NCBI taxonomy): domain Eukaryota; kingdom Metazoa; phylum Arthropoda; class Insecta; order Hemiptera; family Aleyrodidae; genus Trialeurodes; species Trialeurodes vaporariorum. Next base: position 12,653,667 of record VMOF01000220.1, read on the forward strand.
CGAAAAAAAACTACATCATACCGAATTAATCCGGCAAGTACATACACAAGTAGTAAGTTGCTGTGGTAGAAACCTACTTTCAGCAGCATGAAGGATGCTGCCCCCGATGCATACCTATACAGGGTGTACCAGACCACCCGGATCAGGCATTTTCCTCGAAAACTAGAGAACCAAATGATTTGAAACAAAAAAGTCAGATAGGGAAAGCAACCCCAAATTTGTGAAAGTGAAAAAATAAGGAGTTTGTCGCCAGATCAAAATTTTAGGGCTTGAATGGGAGAACTGGCTCGATTCCATGGTTTGTGCCATTTAAGCCCCAATATTTTGATTTGGCGACAAACACCTTATTTTTTCACTTGAAGGTAACATGTGGCACATCAATCGAAAGGTCTTGATCTGTTCTTTCAGAATTTGTCATTATTTTTGAGAATTTTGCAACAGGGTGGTCACAAAGGCCTATTCAAAAAAATTCCAAAAAGCCCTCATAGCTCAAAAATTTGGGGGTTTTGGAAAAAGTTTATCGGAGAAAAAATGTCGGTAATTGCCTCTACTTGAAGAATATAAACTAATTTTTATATCATTATTGGAGACTTTTTCGAGAAAACTTGAAAAATGTGTTTGAACCCCCCAAAAAGGGGCCCCAAGGAGCTGTCGGGGGCTTTTGAAAATATCAAAAATGAAAAATTTGGGGTTGCTTCCCTATCTGACTGTTTTGTTTCAAATCATTTGGTTCAGTTGTTTTCGAGAAAAATTCCTGATCCGGGTGGTCTGGTACACCCTGTATACAGAAAATAATGAATAGCCCTCACTTTTGAGGGATGCCAATGTTTTTTGGGTGTAAGCAAAATCCGTAATTTGTTATGGCATCAGACAAGCCGATGTTTTATGATATTTTTCTATAAACTCTGAGGTGATGAAATGATTCTTAAAGCTATATTCTACAGCATTTCCATATTTTTTTGCTGTCAGCAAGAATCGTTTGATGTCGTTTATGAACACAAAGCTCCTAATCGTAGTGCCTAAAAGCGGTACCAAACAACTGTCGCGTCGGTGGCAGCAGAAAAATACAAAGATCTGCTATAAAATAGCTCTAAGAGCTATAGCCATCTTACGCGGAAAAAAGAGACTGGTAGAATTCACCGACTGCACAGCTGATTTTGAAGTCTGCTATCAAGTATGGTAAATTTTGCCATCATAAGGTAAATGCAACGTGCCTTGTGGTGAGCCGTGACAACAGATTATCTTAATTTACAATAATCTTACGTTGCATTTACCATATGATGGTAAAATTTTTCATACTTAATAGCAGACTCCAAAATCAGCTATGTAGATGATAAATTCTTTCAGTATTTTTTTTCTCTTTTTTTTTTACTTCCGTGTATCACCTCAAAATCATCGAAAAATCGATAGTATCGATACATGACATCATGATGGAAATGACGCATCATCGATGATTCCGAGGTATATTACTTTTTCGGCTGTTTCAAAGCAGATTTTTGTATTTTCTCGCTGGCTCTAAACATTGTTTGGTATCGCTCTTGGGCACCAGGAGCTGGAGCTTAGGGGCCAAAACGACAACAGACAAATTTCGGTGACAGCGTCAAAATATACGGAAATCTGCTGGAAAAGAGCCACGAAAGTCGTGGTATCACTGTATAGTATAGAATCGTCGACAAATCTTGATTCCAGTTGATTTTTCGATTACCAGAAAAATAGAAAAAATATCCGCATAAATGATGCCATAACAAATCACGGCTTAAAACAATGATAAAAAGTTGATCAGACCAAAGTACATTTTGGAAAACAACAATGATTTCTTTAGGATTTTTACGGCTCATTCTATCAAAACTGAAAAAATGAGAATCTCTAAAACAGCCACAAAACTTGATTATTTGCTTACGCACGATGAGTATTCTTTTCAATTCTGTCTACTGTCTCAAAATCATACAATATGAGATTTGCTAGGCTGCTTAAAAGATTTGAGAGTGCGCCAAGCGTTTTCCAAAAAAAAAGAAAGCGATGCCCTGGTGGGCTCAGCACTCGGAAAGACTGAAAGATTATCTTCACATTTGAAGAATTTTCTATTGAAAATGATAAAGTACTAGCGCGAAAAAAAACTCGTCACGGCAAGAAGAAAAAAATTATCCGTCAGGTGGTGAAATTGTACCTCAAAAGTAAAACATTGCACAACCGATACAACTATAACACTGTCGATCCAGCTAACAGAACTTTTCAATCATCTGAAGTTAAATCAACTGTTCCTTGGTACAGTCATTACATCAAACGCATAGTTAAATAAAACTTGCTGGTAGAGTTATTACTACGAAGCAAAAATGATGGAGTGTTGTCATTGTCCCCAAAGTGAGTTGTGGTTTTTTCTTTCAATTTGAGGCGATTTCATTTTAGATTCGAAAAGTTCAGTTTTTGAGACAGCAAGTAAGTTTAAACTGTAATTCTATTAACGAAAAAAAGATGGTCACAACTCTTCTTAGTCCCCATCCCTTGAAAGACATTGAAAATATTTCTATAGTTAATAGTACTTTAATGCAAATCGTACATTAGAAGTTGATATAATCTCAGATGACCTGAAGATACCAAAATACGAAAGAAAAAAAAGGAGGTTGAGACAGTTGAAAATACTGAGATTATTAATCCAAAAACTAACATTACAAAAGAGTAGACAAACTGTTCTGTAACGTTCAGTCCATCAAATAAAGCTGGTCAAATAGGAAAAATGATTTACCTGGAAAGGGCGACCAAAAATCCAAAGAGAAGCGTTTTTCACTAGCACAAAGATATTAAATAACAGGGGGTTATTCACGAAACTTTACGCTGCAAATCGCACAAACGGGAGACGAGAATCCACAAGAGCTATAGAAAAATCTTACAAAAAAACACAAGTCATAGGGGGCAGAAAACACTCACGGAATCGATGACGACGAACCAAAAAGCCGATTAGAAAAGAAAAATCGAGAAAAAATGGGCAAAGAATCTACGATACGCAAATCAAAGAGGGACGGGAATTTGTCGGGAAATCCACACCAGCATCGATATAAAGGTCAAAATTTCCGCTAGGATCCTTGCACACCGAAAAGTACAAAACGGGGGGTTTTAAACACCAGACGAAAATATAAAAAGCATCAAATGTAGTGCAATCACAGGGGAGAAGGAAATTAGACCGGATTACAAGCGAGGGATTTTAACGAATGGATACGAAAAAAAAGGAGAAAAAAGTTTGAAAACTTTTGACTTCAGGCGAAAGATGTCGAACTTTCCTCGCTGGCTCCACTAGTTTCGGCGCGCGATATATCAACGGAACGGGAGAAATTGGATGACCGAAGTTTTACTGGACGTAGCGGTGCGGCGGCCAAACGGGAAATGGGCGAACGCGAACGGTGGGCAGCGCTGAGCGTTTACTCCACAACGCTCATGCACCGGCGCGGCGCGGCGCGGCAGGTAGAGGCGCGGAGAAGTGAGGAGGCAAAGAGGCGCGCGACGCACAGTTTCCGGCACCGCTACACGAGAGGCGAACGACAAGTTCAAGTTCACGGTGAATGTCGGTTGTCGCCCGAGTTCCCCCGGCCCGGCCGCAAAGAGAGCAATGGTGAGGGTTCAGTCCTGCAAGAGTCGTTCCCACCGAGAACCGTTCGATTGAACGACTCGACATCAGAGGTGACTGATGACAGTTCTTGCTAACAGAGGCGGATACATCTCTTGAAGCCCAACGAGATCTTAAATTTGAGGCCTCCTAGAAGTAGGGTAGGATGTCTCGTAGGTCTGGGACATTCCTTAGAAAGCAAGGGATTCGCGGGTCCTACTTCTAATATTTTATTTGTTTTTTTTTATTATTATTATTTTTAACAAAAAAGACAATGAAAACTTACAAGGGGAGGCTCAGAAGTCGCCGCCTCCGATTTTGAAAACGATTGCACGAAAATGTAGCTAAAGTAAAACTATTAGACCGCGTTTCTCACTTTTTGCCAATGGGCCTTCCTAAAGCGTCAGGAATTTTTTGAAAGTTACGGAAATTCACGTAAATATTCGGAACGCTCTCCGCTCGGGTTTTTTACGTGAATTTCGGCAACTTTCAAAAAATTCCTGACGCTTTAGGAAGGCCCATTGGCAAAAAGTGAGAGACACGGGTCTGATAGTTTTACTTTAGCTACATTTTCGTGCAATTGTTTTCAAGATCGGAGGCGGCGACTTCTGAGCCCCCCTTGTTAGTTTTAAACTGTTTCTTCAGCAAAGTTGTTATTTTTTTTAATAATGTTTTTGTCTTTTCTTTCTTTCGGGGAGTTTAAGTGTCCTCTTTTACCAACTAGGGCCCAACCGATGCAATGGAAGAGAGAAGAAGAAGGAAATATGAAAGATACAAGAGTTACACCCATGTCCTACCGAGATGACGAGATCTGAGACCGTCAAATCTTGTCACCTCGGCCGGGATTCAAACCCGGGACTTCTGGGCACGCGGCCAGTTGCGCTATTAACCATCACGGCCCAAATTTTTCAAGGGACAGACGCTCCTCACCGAGTGATGACTGCTGAAGACATTAGCATTGAAACGCAATATCTAAATCCTCAACGTTCATACCAGTCAAGAGCATTGTCAGTCACATACGATATTTGGGCCCAGACCACGGAAGCCGACTTTAAATGGATTCACTCGTGTTCGGTGGCTCAACAAAACAACAATCAACAATTTTCGGCTGTTGATTGGTGAACATTTCCTCCACCCGCAGGAAGCAGATTAATAAAATGCCACGCTGGTGAAGTTAATGGATGGGTCGACGCAAAACCCTCAGTTTTTGTATCCTGGAGGAGACTATAGAGGAAATGGGTGCGAAGGAATTTGAACAGAGATTTTCGGAAAACCTCCAACCTTCACTGCCCAACAGCACCATTATAATGGATAACGCGCCGTATCACTCCTACAATAAAAACTGAGCGCCTACCCCAGCAGCAAGGATGGACGTAAATTTTACAATGGCAGCAAGACAGGCAAATCTTAGGCAATCAGAAGATGCTTGAAGTAGAACTGATCAACTTGGTCCAATCACACAAACCCAAGCAAGTAAAGTACGTGTTAGATGAAATTGCAGCAGAGGGGGGATAATCAGTCATATACGTCCACCACCTTACCAAAGCCAATTTAACCACATCATAATGTTACGGAAGTACAGGGTGTTGAAAAACTGTTCCCGAATATTTCAGGGGCGGATTCTACAGGTCAAAAGAAGACTTTTTTTCCCCACAAACATGGGTCCGAAATTGCATTCTTTTCAAGTTACAGTGTTGCAAAGTTTCCGAAAAACAAATTGAAAAATTTTCATAACTCCCTCGTGAATTTTTCTTAATGCTCGTAAATAGGTACTCTGGTGCAGTTTTAGGCGTTCTTGCCGATTTTGACCATGAAAATGCTGTATGCAAAAATTTGAGGGGGGTTATGGGGGTTTTTCTTGATTTGTCTCACTTTTTTTGGCCAAAGTATGTGAAAACATGCTTTCGGATTCATTGAACCTAAAAACGATTGGCATTACTCAAAAGTTCGTAAAAAAATATGCATTTTTAATCCTTACAAGTTTTTCCAATTCGTAGACCATTTCCGAGAAAATCGTCTCTGAAGTTGGAGAAGTCGGCCAAGAATTGACAGAATTAAAGAAAAGGCGATTTTGGCCGACCTCTGCAACTTCAGGGACGGTTTTCTCGGAATTGGTTTACGAATTGGAAAAACTTGTAAGGACTAAAAATGCATATTTTTTACGAGCTTTTGAGTAATGCCAATCGTTTTTAGGTTCAATGAATCCGAAAGCATGTTTTCACATAATTTGGCCAAAAAAAGTGAGAAAAATCAAGAAAAGCCCCCATAACCCCCCTCAAATTTTTGCATGCAGCATTTTCATGGCCAAAATCGGCACGAACGCCTACGCCTGCACCAGAGTACCTATTTGCGAGCATTAAGAAAAATTCACGAGGGAGTTATGACAATTTTTCAATTTGTTTTTCGGAAACTTTGCAACACTGTAACTCGAAAAGACTGCAATTTCGGACCCATGTATATTGGAAAAAAAAAGTCTTATTTTGACCTGTAAAATCCGCCCCTGAAATATTCGGGAACAGTTTTTCAACACCCTGTATATTTCTAATTCAGAATATAGCTTTCTTATCAATCGCTGTTTGAAGCTGAGAGGGTGGAGTTCTAAAATAGCAAAAATTTTCCGAAAATAGAGGAAATAAAGTCCTGATGCAATTCATCGCAAATGCAAGGGAATAAAACAAATAAATAAAAAATAAAATACAAAAGAAAAGAAAAGAAAAGAAAAAAAAAGTCAATGTTATGCTGCTCTAAATAGACCGGTGTTCAAAAAACAAAACAAAAAAACGACCAAAATGGATTCAAATGAGCGGGGTAAGAGAGGGAAAAAAGAGAATCCGCTTCTTCTTAAGGAAGCAACCATCCCATCAAACGACTAAAATCATCCGAATCACGTAAATATTTCGGGACAAAAAATTAATTTATTCCATTGACATGTACCTGAAAATGCTTACCTGCTGATCAACGATAAGTTTGGGAACCAATTGTGGATAAAACTATCAATTAAATTGCACTCAAATTTGATTTTTCATCCACGATAGGAGACTTGGCCAATATTAGAGTCATTGTATCAAGCATGACTTGAATGAAGATTGATTTGACAACAATGATAATATACCTACGAATGAACGAATCATCAGGCCGAATCAAATCTTTAAATCCGATGGAAGAAATCGACGTCGGAGAGTGGTTCTTTTCTCGGCGCACCAAAGAAGAGCAAGGCCGCTATTCCAAGGGCCCTATTCCACTCAGCCACGCTTGGGCTCCTACCCCGCAAAAGAAGGCGACGCGCTACTATCGAAAACGCGCCGCGATTGGTTCGGCGGTCCCACTATTCCATCACCATTGGCTATAAGGCTACTCACCACATTACGCATCACGCCCGCCGCGCTGCGATGGAGTGGAGCCTCTTTACTTTATAAGAAACACAGAAATATTTGCGGTGATCGACTCGAAGCTTTTTTTAACCCATATATGCCCAACTTTTTTTGAACATGTTGGGTGTTTTCTGGGGTTTTTCTCAAAAAATACCATCTTAGAGTTATACAAATTTAAAATTTAAAAATGGTGAAATTTTCTGGTGCATCTAAACTGTAGGTGCTGAAAGATCACAACATTGATTTTTGGGTAAAATTGGCCTATATTTACAGTAATTTGATCCAAAAAACAACCATTAAAAGTGGGTCGTTAACGACCCAATGGGCATAAATGGGAAGAACTAAATCATTCTGAAGATTCTCTCGTTTCCTTTCTTAGTCACCTTACATCGTTTAGTCACAGGCAGCCAGTGCGACTTGACAACAGGGCTTCTTTTATTCTCATTTCAACGAATGTGATAAAATCGATTGTTCTACCCAATTTAAAATGGAAAAAATTACATACGGTTGCCAAATTGTACGAGCCATCACCCCCCCCCCCTCCCTAACATATTTTCCGATGGGTCTGTGGCAAACTTTTACTATAGCTTCAGAGAGGAGCGACCCCTGTGAAAACCGTGTAGAAATCACATTGAAAGCATCAAAAAGTCTCAAAATCCACTCACAGACCCAATCAGTGGCGTCGCTTGCAATCTGGCAACGTTGCAATTTTCTCATTTAAATCCACGAAAAATATCGATTCGTAGAAGTTCACTGTGCACCTCCATAGTTCGACCTTTTTTATGCTTTTCAATGGACAAAATACAGCGATGCCAGATTGCACGCGACGCCGCTGGACCCAATAGATGTGTTTAAGAAAATTCAAATATGGCGAATGAGCGAGTTCACAATGGGAGAGTCCTATCTAATTGCAGCTTTCTCTAGGATGAACCAATATTCTCCGCAGAGAAAGTTGCAAGATGGGACTCCCCTACTATGGCCCGCTCATTCGCAGTGGCGGCTCGTGAAATTTGGCAACAGTGTCCTCCTCCTATTTAACCAATGTAAAACAATCGATTCTCCCGGAGGCTGCCAGCCTCCGCAAGAATCGATTATTTTACCTACGTTTAAATGGAAAACTTGCATGGCTGCCAAATATCACGAGCCGCCACAGCTCATTCGACCGCCATTTTTGAATTTTGTTAGACACATTTATTGAATTAGTGAGTAGATTTTTGCGTACTTTTAATGTATTTAACACGGTATTACACAGGATTCTACCCTCTATGTAGCAGTGGCAAAAGCTTCCAACAGACTTATATTGAGGCCATTTTCGGAAAAAAAAACGGTCCATAAAACAACAGGGACGCGGTTACGCGCTCTTCAGACTTAAAGGGAATCTATGCAGTTTCCATAGGGAAATCTCAGCGACCGTTTCGGACTGGCTGTTTCGACCGAACAAAAAAGGATCTAGGGCAAGTCTTCCGGAAATGCTACCGATTTTCGAAAAACGCTCAAACACGTGTTCGAGTATTTTGAGGGGGACATCTTTTTGGGGGTTTTCTCCTTCGGCGCCCCCAGGGGCATATATCAAATGGGGACCCCAAATTTTTATTACAGACTCGGAAAGAATACAAAATTCTATGATCGGAAAGAATACAAAATTCTATGACTTTTAACGAAAACCGCATATCAATATCGATTTTTGTCTTCGATATGTTGAACCTCAAAGTTAGATATCGACCAATTTTAAAAAAATCAGAACTTCTCCAAAACAGGTCGGAATTATAAAAAAAAAACTAATTGCCTAAAGGACTTTCCAGGACGAGTACTTCTCAAATAAAATTTACGCTATTGCCATTTTGGGGCCCTTACATTATTTCAGAAATTATAGAACCTTTTTAATACGCTATTTTCTTGAAATACGATCCAAATCCACAATATTGGCTCCGAAGTTGTCCGATGTGGGTAAGTGTGTGCTGAAATTCGCTCATAAATCGTCGAAAGTTGCAAAAAAGCTGAAACAAATGATACCTTCAAATTCTGAAATTCACCATTTTTTGAGCCAAACTTTGAGGTTTTGATTAATGATGCGAGACATTTGAGAGCTTTTGAGCGTACTTATGGGGGGTGATCACGGAGGATCGGATCGTTTCGGTATCGTTATCTTTATCGTTTACGTATAACCTTACGGGGTGGCTCAACTGATCGAATCGTTTTGAGCCCTTCGTAACGATTGAAACGGACGAAAGGAAGCGATGAGTCGGAGGCTGCCGTAATCTCGATCGTTTGAAGTAGGAAGAGGTGAGGAGGGGATCACCTGCGCGATCGAGTTGCGCAGAAGCAAGCCCATTTGATTTAATGCACACGATAACGATAACGATACCAAAACGATCCGATCCTCCGTGATCACCCCCCTGCATACAGTTACCCCCATCGGACAACTTCGGAACTAATAGTGTGGATTTGGATCGTTTTTCAAGAAAATATTGTAATAATAAATAGCGCATTTTGTGCCCCAAATGGCAACAGTGTAAATTTTATTCGAAAGGTGTACTTTTATTGGAAAAGCACTTGTTTTGGAGAGTACTTTAAGCACGTAGTTTTTTGAAATCCATCCTTTTTTGGAGAAGTTATGATTTTTTGAAAATTGGTCGATATCGAATCTCAGAGGTTCGATACATCGAATCTCAGAGGTTCGATAAATCGAATACAAAATACCCCCAACCCCTTTGGGGGGCGCCGCAGTTGAAAGACCCTAAAAAAGATATCCCCTCCAAATAAGCGAACACGTGCCAGAGCGTTTTTCGAAAATCGAAGCCGTTTCCGAAATATTTGCCCCTGCTCCTTTTTTTTTTCCACACCCTGTATAAAAAATAATCAGTCGCAGTAAGCGACCGGTGCACTTTGGGCCAGAAACCACTGCTAAACTCGAAAAATACCTTTTCTTGAAGTTTGAGTTTTTAGTTTGACGATAAGAAATTCTTTACGAAGATGCGATGACAGATTCAGAAAATATGGAAGAAATACATCATTAGCAATAAACCTCTTAGAAGGGGAAGAGATGTCCAACAAAGTAAAAAGTTTCTATCCTGAACTATACTATCCTTCACAAGCAGTGAAATTTTTTTTTGCTGGCTGAAGTTAAGGAAAAGAAAGTCTATAAAACCGTGAATGACCAATAACTGGAAGACATATTCAGGTCTTTTGAACTTCAGTGACACCATTTTGATATAAGTTGAGCATAAAATGTAGAATGCCTGATGATATCTGATGTTATGTTCGGAAATCGACAGGAAAAGTAATCCAAAAAAGAATAACAACCGTTCAAAAGAAGCATTGAATCTGATGTATAAAATTTTTAGAAAGATTCTTGGTCGTGGGCATTAATTTATCATTTATTTGAGAGTAGACTCAACGAGATAAATAAGGAAGATGGACACCCCTGTCATTTTATCGCTCGGTCCAAGCGACTCGGGCACGAGATCGTAGACTCATCGTTGATCGTTGAGCTAAATTAAAGTTCAAGCAATCGAGTCACAATCATCACGACGGACTCAGAAAAAGGTAAGCTTGAAACTTTTCTAGATTTCAATCCAAAGGATAGCGCCACTAGTCACAGGGACTAAAGGGCGGATAATCTCTGATAAAAAAAATCTTGACATTTTAGCATTTAAGTGCTCAGTGTAGTATCATCTTTGAGTACGCTGAAAGGCAACCTTCCATATTTCATTTCTTTTGATAAGTATACATTTCAGAAATTTTGATTTTGTTTTTCTCTAAACTTATCAATGCTAGAAAAAAAAACAAGCCCAGCGTTGAAACAGGCATACTCTCAGCTTAATAACGAGCTATAGTTCCTTAGATTTTGCCAACGCGTTGCGGAGAAATCGTGGATTTTCCTCACCCGACTCACTGCTAAACGTGCCCACTAACAATGTGACCTAGGATTTGCTGGATAAGTTCAAGTGGAGATTTTCCCTTACCGTATTCTCCAGACTTAGCTTCTAGTGATTTCCAGTTTTTTCCGGAATTGAAGCAATTTCTTGGAGGCAAATGTTACAGCAATGATGCAGAAGTGACAGCTTGTGTCAAAATTGGTTTAACAATGATTGATGGAAAAGTGGACAATGCTGTTAACGAAACTTAGTCTCAAACATGTGTGACAGCTTGTGTCAAAATCTGGTTTAACAATGATGTATGGAAAAGTGGACAACGCTGTCAACCACGGGCGCCCGCAGAAAAATTTCCAAGGGGGGGCAAAATTTTTGAACCCCAAGGGAAGGTCAAAGGGGACCCCCCCCAGGACAAAGGGAAGCCCCTTTTTTTGCCCCCCCCCACCCCTCATACAAATAGTTAACAATTATTAAGCCATTTTAGGTGTATCCGAATAGTAATAATAATTTTGACGTGTTTGATTTTATGAATAAACGGACAACAGATGATAATAATGGTAAGTAAATGTATAATTCTACCATTCCTTGCAAAAAGTGAGTTAAATTTACAACATAAACTAATAATAAAGTTCGTCAACTATATTACTCCTTAGATTCACATTTCATTTTCTTTCGGCCCTTTCATTTTTCTTCGCGAAATTTTGACTGTTTTGAATTCCAGGGGGGGCCAGTGCCCCCCTTGCCACCCTTGCCCCCCCCCCCCCCCCCGCGGACGCCCATGCTGTCAACGAAACTTACAAGGGGAGGCTTAGAAGTCGCCGCCTCCGATTTTGAAAACAAATGCACGAAAATGTAGCTAAAGTAAAACTATTAGACCCGTGTTTCTCACTTTTTGCCAATGGGCCTTCCTAAAGCGTCAGGAATTTTTATAAAGTTGCCGAAATTCACGTAAATATTTGGAACGCTCTCCGCTCGGGTTTTTTACGTGAATTTCGGCAACTTTGAAAAATTCTTGACGCTTTACGACGGTCCATTGGCAAAAAGTGAGAAACACGGGTCTAATAGTTTTACTTTAGCTACATTTTCGTGCAATTGTTTTCAAGATCGGAGGCGGCGACTTCTGAGCCTTCCCTTGTAAGTCTCAAACATGTGTCATTTGTGGAGTTACGTAAAAAATGTAAATAAAATTGAAAAAATCGCCGAAATGAACATCATCGAAGGCGCTTTAGATAAAAGTATTTCTCCCCTACATCCCATCATCCGTAACTATGATTGTCAACATTAAAAAAAAAAAAAAAAAAAAAAAACTACCTACAAAAGAATCAAACCAAAATATTCAACGAAACGAAAGAAAATCTCCTCCAGTTGAGACGGGGTCACTAAGAGGCCACAACCTTCTAGTGCATACAAAATAGATACTTAAGTCAAATAAATAAATAAATAAATAAATAAATAAATGCGGATAAACGAACAATAAAAATAAAACAAAAGAAAAAAAAAATACAGTCCATAACAACGAAGAATAATAATCGAACGAAGTCACCGCTCAAGCGCTCAACGTTTCACGGAATAGCCGATACAGATTTGTCATATGTGATCGAGCGCGTGCATGAGCGCGTCCTCAGAGCAGAGCTAACGTTTTGCGCATAATTGACTACATCGTTCAATTCACCGATGATTCCATCGGTTGAGAGAAGATTACACAGTTCAGTTCAGAGTATGACTGTACTACATGAAAATAATCTGGTCTGTAATCCCTCATCAATTGGTGCAATCGCCATTAAAGTTTTAAAATATCCGCAAGTTTCTTAAAGTCATCGACGACTCCATCGGTCGAGAAAAGATTATAGATCAGGGTGTTTTCTTGCAGTACAGTCTTACACTAAACTGAGCTCTGTAATCTTTTCTCAACCGGTGGAGTAATCGGTGAATTAAAAAATGTCATTAATTATACGCAAAACGGCAGCACTGCCTCGGAGGCAGTCACTTCACTTGTATTCGCGCAGGCATGCTAATGCAAGCATTTTAGAGTCCTTCTTGACATGAAATCACACAGTAACAATAAAAATCGAGATTATATTGTTGCTCAGAGCGCCAGAGATAAAGAAATAGAGGGAGGGGGGGGGGGTGCTAACGGTGGTTGAAGCCGTCCGTCGCCGCTTCTGTCGCACGTTGGATCGAAGCATAACCTTTTCTCGGACATGATAATAGCCCCCGCCCCCCTCCCGGTTAGGAAAGTCTCGAAATTGATGATTCGATTCAGACTTCCATTTGAAAAGACGACATTAAAATAAAATAAAAAATAAAAAAAAAAAAAATTAAAAAAAAGAGGAGTTTGAAATACTCAAAATAGCAAGCAATTTTCAGAAAAAAATGGGTTTGACAACGATTTAGTCAAAATTTGGTTTCAAAGCCCCCCCCAACAGTTTTACAAAAAAAATTGCTCCTTAGGGGGGCTATCTCAAATATTCCTAGGCACAACCCATATCGAGTGATATACAGCTCTAAAAGAAGCACACATAATTGAGCATTTTGACGCAAACCGCAGGTCAACATCGAAATTTGACAGCGGGGCTGCAAGTCTTTTCCGCACAAAATTGTTTGTGCACAATCACCGGGGCTGCACAGTCTGGCAGCATTGCTTCTCTGGAAATAAATAATATAATGAGGTATGGCGGAAACAGAATATAAGCTGGACACACGTCAAATTTTAAGCCCTCGTTTCAAATGTTCGATAAAACACGCGCCTTTTGTAAATGAACTTGCGTGAATTTTTAGTGGTTTTTAGAAGTAAATATTTATCTAAAAATGGAAAAACTTTCACTATGATACATGCATTTTATATGTTGAATTCCTGCTTGTTTTTGTTTGTTTTATAGCCTCATTTTTTAATCCATCAGTCATTTTTTGGTAACTCTTTCAATTAATTTTTAGCCCTCGTCTTGAATGTTCGATAAAACACCGAACTAAATTGACACGAGGTCATTTACACCTCAATGGAGAGGTGGGTGAAAAGTTCCCGGGCTTTACTTTTTAAATTTGAATCAGAGTCTGGGACCTTTTTATCGACCAAACCCCATGCTCGCATTATAATCACCATCCAATTTAACGTTTATCTACCGATGCATTACAATTGCAAGAAGATCGAAGCATTCGTCAGTGTTGCCAGGTTGGGGTGAAAAATCTATATATTTTACATTGATTTAAATGGGGACGATACGGCTTTTTACCCTCGATCTGGCATAACACTGGCATCCGTATGGAAGATGATAAAAGTGAGGATGGATCACACAATGCTACCAATACGACTGATTATGAAAATGGAGTGAATGACTACGATGAAATGTCCTGTGATTATGATTTTTGCGCTTTGACGACGTAATGAGTCCGCGACGCGACATCACCATTCATCAGGCTTGATCGGTTGGTGACCGGTGCTCTGAGGTGGTCGGCAAGCGTTGCACTGCAAGTTATTATACAAGCAAATTTTAGCGATCGAATATCATTCACCGTCGTATGATATTCGATGGATTTGCATTTTATTTTGATGATATTCGATTGTTTCGTTGGTCTCACCGGAGACCGTTGAATTCCAACAATTGGAAATTTCGAATTCACCTCCGGAGGTAGATTCGATTTTCGAATTGTTGCAACCGTTGTCAGTAGTATAAAAATGAGGATTTAAAAACAGTGAGGATTTAAAAACAGTGAGGATTTAAAAACACTTTTGATTTTTAGCATTGTGGGGACTTTAAAACAGTGGGGATTTAAAAACAGCGGTGACCTAACACATGTAAGAGTATAGGAGCGAACCAAGGACAAAGTTTTTCAGCGTTGTGAAGGATAAATCATGTAAGAGGATGATGTGTTTGAAGGTTAACTTAAGTTAACGCGGGTATCGTGAAGGATAAATCATGCAAGAGTATGATGTGTTTGAAGGTTAACTGATAAAAGAGGAGGGGGTCAAAGGGAAAAGGGCTTTGCTGCCCCCCCTCAACCCCCTCACCCCCCCATTCACCCCCTCAACCCCCCCCTCACCACCCCCCCCCTTCACCCCCCCCCCTCACCATCCCCTTCACCCCCCCCCCTCACACCCCTTCCCCCCTCACCCCCCCCCCCCCCTCACCCCCCCCCCCCCCTCCCAAAGGATACTAATGGGGGTACTCGCTATTTAACCGAAACTGAAATAAGAAATTGAAGACTGTACTTACCTATTGCGTGTAATAGCTGTGTTAAATAGGACACACTGCAGGAAACAGGATTATTCTTGTTTGGAACTAATGCGTAATAAACCCAAAACTCAGCAAGTGAATTCCAGGAAAGAGATTAGAGCCTCTCGACGCTCGTCGAGTTGCGAGAAATAGCTGTGTTAGATAGGACGCACTGCAGGAAACAGGTTTATTCTTGTTTGGAACTAATGCGCAGTAAACCGATGACTCAGCGAGAGAATTCCAGGAAAGAGATTAGAACCTCTCGACCCTCGTCGAGTTGCGAGAAATAGCTCAGTTAAATAAGACACACTGCAGGAAACAGGTTTATTCTTGTTTGAAACTAATGCGCAGTAAACCGATGACTCAGCGAGGGAATTCCAGTGAGGACCTAACCCATGCAAGAGTAGAGTAGTGAACCTAGGACAATGTTTTACGGTGTTGCCAACCATACCTAACCTATCTTCGATCCTCCAGAGGCGGATCGGCCAGAGGAGGATCGTCCAGCGGCGGATCAACCAGAGGCGATAGAGTGGGCATTAGAGAATAGTACAGGTCGGGATTAAATCAAGCAAGTTGAAACTTGATTTGTTCAAGATTTTACCTGTAATGTGTTACGCAACATTCCAGAATATTGCATCATCCCCTCGATATTTGTTTCAATTGGTTCAATGGAACGTTCTGGAACATAGCGACAACCCCTTCCATTCCCACTCATTACTGTTGATTAATCAAGTTGAAACTTGTCTTGTTCAAGATTTTACCTGTAATTGTTACGTAAAATTCCAGAATATTGCGTCATCTCCTTCACGTGTTTTCTCTCTTTAGTTTGATATTCGTCAAGTTTCAACCGGAGCCGCGGCAGCTGTGCATACCAGCAGTACCTATCTCTGAGGAAGCAAAAAGTTTGCTTAGAAAATCTAGGAGAGGGGTACCTCGCCAACTAAGGTGCGAATAAGGGGGGGGGGCATTTTTTTTTTATTCTTGCATTTTTCTGAACTGGACGAGTTAAGGTCGAAGTTATGGAGAGGGGGTACCCGCACTATAACCGTTACGGAGATAGCATGGGTTAGAATTGCGTAATTGCGCGCAATAGCGGTGTCGATTGAAACAAACGTCTGGAAACACGTTTCATCTTGTTTGAGTGTGATGCGCTAAAGGCAAAGCGGCGGATCGTCCAGAGGCGGAACGTCCAGAGGCGGAACGTCCAGAGGCGGAACGTCCAGAGGCGGAACGTCCAGAGGCGGAACGTCCAGAGGCGGAACGGTCAGAGGCGGATCGTCCAGCGGCGGAACGTCCAGAGACGGAACGGCCAGAGACGGAACGGCCAGAGGCGAAACGTCCAGAGGTGGAATGTCCAGAGACGGATCGTCCAGCGGCGGAGCTTCCGGTGGCAAATCGAAGGTTTACGGAGTTGCCAATTTAATGTAACCCAACTTTATGTTCTGGAACGTTGCAGACTATTGCATCATCTCTCCCATTCTCATTTACTGTTGATTATTTATTCAAGATGAAACTTGACTCGTTCAAGATTTTACCTGTATTTTGATTTGTTTCAATTGGATCACGTTCTAGAAAGTTCTAGATGCTTGCACACCCTCCATTTGCGTTCCAATCGACTTAATGGAACGTTCCAATTGACATAATGGGACGTTCCAATTGACTTAATGGATCGTTCCAATTGACTTATTGGGGCTTTCCAATTGACATAATGGGACGTTCCAATCGACAAAATGGATCGTTCCAATTGACTTATTGGGGCGTTTCAATTGACGTAATTGGACGTTCCAATCGACAAAATGAAGCGTTTCAATTGACTTATTGGGGCGTTCCGATTGATTGAATGGGACGTTCCAAGTGATAGAATGGATCGTTCCAATTGACTTATTGGGGCGTTCCAATTGACATAATGGGACGTTCCAAACGACAAAATGGAGCGTTCCAATTGACTTATTGGGGCGTTCCAATTGACATAATGGGACGTTCCAAACGACAAAATGGAGCGTTCCAATTGACAGAATAGACGTTCCAATTGATAGAATGGGACGTTCCAATCGACAAAATGGAGCCTTCCAATCGACGGAATGGGACGTTCCAATTGATAGAATGGGACGTTCCAATCGACAAAATGGAGCCTTCCAATCGACAGAATGGGACGTTCCAATCGGCTTCATGGGACGTTCCAATTGACTTAATGCAAAGTTCCAATCGACTTAATGAGACGCACTCACTAAAGTGTGGTATGATAATGTATTCATTTGAGAGGTTGATAATGAAAAAAAAGGGAAGTAAGCAGACGAAATATTTATTCAATTGAAGGACATAGAACATTAATTGAATCAAGGTACATAAAACATGAATTAAATTAAATACATTGGGTTCATTATAGAGGGAAATAATCTCGAAACTTATCGAAGAATCTCTGCTTCGGTGAACGATAGTGATTGACCTTGGACGAACCATTTTTGACTTCGCAGAGTTGGTTGAATTCCTTTTCGATATTGTAGGGTTCTTGACACATACAGTCGATGCTTCCTTCAAGGTGGTCATCAACCCACGCCCAAGGGCACAACACATAATGACCGACATACTCTGGTAGTGACTCGAGACCTTGAAGTATGAGGATCCAGCGGCGAACCAAAAACTTTTCGTCTTTGGATAGATCATGAGAATTTTCCCGTTTGAATCGAACGATGGAGAGCAGCAAGGGTCTAACTTGTTCTCGAAGTCGATGAGTTTTTGCGTATTCCTCCTGGAGACTCATCGTTATAGCCTTCAAGGTCGAGTTTCAATCCACAATCTGATCGGTATCGGTACAGTAAAACTCCGCCACCGGTAAATCCTAGCAAGTTCAAAAGTAGAAACGCACACAAAAACCAACTGTTCAATTGAGTACTGGAGGTAGTCGAATTACTTTCGGAGCACTTTAAGGTTAACGTACAATTGTCACTGAACGATTTCAATAGACTTATGGACTTGTGAAACATCCTTGCTGCTTTATACAGTTGATGGTTTCCATCTTCTTCCACAATCGGTAATTCGCTGTTGGACAAAGGGGCGGAGTCACAGACGGATAGCCCAACAAGCCAGGATAGGATTAGCATTTGTAGAGGTGTGATGGTCATGTTTCTGCAGGATTTTCAGTAGCTCCTCCCACTTTTTGATCGAGTTGCAATTGATGATGCAATATTAATTCCAGAATATTCCTGAGATAGAGGTTATGATACCGAGTTGAATAAATGTTGAGAAGTACGATGTGTGCGTTGTGAAGTGACAATATGAGATTGACAATGAGACACAGCAATGATAGAAAAGACGTCATTCTTTTTCCAAGGTTCGAGAATGATTGGAAGGTCTCTAAAGTTACACAACCTTTTTAGCATCGATCCAGCTGTTGTGACTCGAATCGAAACCCCACCATTTGACGTAGGCTTTGTCCTTGTTTCTGCGCAGTACTTTTTCCACCAAGTACACGTCCGGATGTTTTGTTTTCTGCAACTCCTCCGCGTAGAATCCTCCTTTCACGGGGTTTCCTTTCAAATCTTCCACCAAATAAGTTATAGGGCTTGTGGCTTTTACCCTGGTGACTTTGAAAATTTCAGCGCTCCAGTTTGGAGTGTAGCCTTTCTCAAAAAGGGATTTCTGTTTGCTTATACGAACGGAATCTCCAATTTTGAGTTTAGGTCTTTTCACCTTCTCAACACTTCTTTCCTCCTGGTTCAAACGGTGCAGGATGCTTTTTTCGTGCTTCTTGGTAACGTCTTTTGGTTTCATACCGATCGTCCGATGAACGCTTCCGTTGTACTCGCGCATTAGCTCATCGAGAATGTCGATCCACTTGTAATTTCCTTGCAAACTGAATCGCTTCCACATTTTGGTTTTGAGTGTCCGGTTAAAACGCTCGCCGATCGAACATTTGATGGTGCTGTAAACACTGTACATATTGATTCCTCGTTTTCGCATGAGATCTTCAAAGATATGGTTGTAAAACTCTTTGCCTTGATCTACTTGCAGGTTTTTCGGTGAAGTAGCTTTCCTTAACACGCGTTCCATCGCTGCTGTGACATCTTTACCCGTCTTTGATTTTACAGGCTCGGCCCAAGCGTATTTCGAGAATGTATCAATTACTGTGAGGAGGTATTTATAGCCTTTGTTGACTCGTGCGTAGGGAATCATTTCAACTAAATCAGCATGCCATAGGTCATTTAAGCCATGGATTCTGACTTTACGCCGAGAGTAATTGCGTCGAGCAGGTTTGTGCAATTCATCAACCACGGCACGTTTCAATGATGAGGGAGCCATAATGCTAGTATCCGATCGTGTACTCTGTTCCACTTTTAGGTAGATTATCGAGGTATTTCACATCAACAGATGGCTCTTGACTTTTCGAAATGCTGTCCTCCACGTGAAGTCTCAGTTCTCTGAGTCGTTCTTCAACCCACTTTAGGTTAACAGCGTCGGTGTCGTCTTTAGGTTCGTCTAGGTTTTTGATTCGTTTGTTATCCGCATCGAAGTTGTGATCTTCATCTATTGACATTCCACGAGCACTCACTATCGCTGTGATCGTCTCGCTCTCTCCAGATGGTAATGAGCGTCCAAACTTGTCGACTGAACTCATTCTTCTGACGTTTAGACCTTGCGTTTACTCTATATATCCTCCTTCGCGGAGCTCCTCTTCGATACTGAGGATTTCACGGTCCAGTCCCGTGTTACCAGCCTCTTTTGATGCAATGAGTAAAGCTAAGCGTTCCACTAGCTCATTGGGGTCATCCCAATATATGTATGTTTTTTGTGACGTCAGAGGTACAAACAGGGTGCCACCTTTCTTTTTCTTGCTTGCTTTTGGCGGGAACAATTGACGAATCACATCCTTATACTTTTTCGAATTGTTGAAATTGATTGCATTTTCAGAAAAATAGGCTTGTCTGTGCGCGTTTGTTTTCTCCAATATTTCTTTGTATTGGTTCAATTCCTGTGTGGTGTACTGAGTAGGCTTTTTCATGAAAAGCAACTCTAATAATCCTGTAGTAACTTGTCCGAAAGGTTCGTTTCCAATGAATAGATTGTCATTTTCATCAAAAGATATAGGTTTGTTTCCGATCATCCATTCTCCAACCGTACCACCTCCATGTCGGATACCATAGAGGTGATCAAAATCGCTTTTCTTGCTTTTCCCTTTAGAGCTTTCTTTAATCATACGATGGAAATAGGGTCCTACAAGTTTTCCAAACTTCTCATCTACGTATGCTTGCACATTGTCTTCTAAACTAGAGTCACTCGCAGTATCGAAAGATTGGAAGGCCTCTCCTTCTTCATCGGAAACGCTTTCCGTTTTGAATTCCTCCATCTCCTCCTTTTTTACTTCGGAAAGAGGAGTATGTTCTCCTTTTTTCATCCGCACTATCTCACGTAGGGGTTCGGCAATGGGTTTCAGCTGTTTTTCGAGAGCCTGCGAAGTTTCCGACTCGCCCTGTCGTAACGCATTGAATTTCTTCCTGATGGCCTCGCGAGCACGCACGATATCGTCGTAATGTTCCATCTTACGCGAAGGTTGAGAGACGACTGTATGCTGGAACGCTTCAGCTCACCTTTTTATATACGTGTCGAACCCTCGGCGGTACCGACCTTTATCTATGTCACTTTCTTTGTCAATGACTAGAAATCCGTACTTATCTTGCCAGCAAGCGGCACACATCTCCTTGAACTCATTGAAGGTCATATCTGTGGTCACGTGATCATCGTAGATATGCTTCAGGTTAAGTTCATCCTGTTTAAATATCACTATAAGGTTGGCATTGTCTCGGATCAATTGCTTCGGTATCCTGCTGTAAGTCTGACAGAGATAGAAGCTATCAACAAGACTGTGTCTACCCATGCTAAAATATTCGCGCATGACATCCTGTTTGTCACAAGCTACGTCATCGAAGATGAAAACAGAGTTTTGTAAGGCATCGGCCGGTTTGACAATCTCCACGTTCTCGGAAAACACAAAATATCCGAGACCCTCGATTTGTTCGATGGTTTTACCCAGCACCACGTATTTAGGTTGGAAAGGTGTTTTCGAATAGAGGTAAATATTGTTAAATTTCAATCCATTAGCGTCCTTGAGGAGACAAATCACTACATTTGTTTTGCCGCAGTTGGAAGGTCCGCATATGATACATCTGATGAGGTCCGGTAAGAGATCGCTATGCCGTCGTTTTGCCATGCCTTTCCCGGTTAGCGGAGGATCTGCGTTTTTTATTTTCAATCGCTTGCGCTGCTGCTCGAACTTCATCTCGATAAATGATACCGATCCGACAGTGCACCTCCTATTTATAGGTCATCACATGAGGGTAAAGGTTCAGTTGTGATCAAGATGGCGAAGCAGAAGCACGTGCGCAAGCGGAAATCTCAAGGTCGTAGGCAAAAACAAAAACTGACTGTCCGTGATCGCGGAGAAAAGTTGCAACAAACAGGAGCTGGGTTTTGGACGGGAGTCGCGAGTTTTTTCAAGAAAATATTTACAAAAGAGACCGTGAGCCATATGCGAAGACTGAACAAGATTCGAAAAAAGACAAGTAATCGAGGTCGTACTCCTGACTTTGACCAACCCGAAAACTCTGGAAAAGAAATCGAAGCAGAGGAGGAGGATCAGGAGAGCTCAGAAGTATAAATACGCTTGTTAGATTCTTGACATTTTAGTCCTGTGCAAGAGATGTCAGCGAAACGACGTCAAAAGCGTGATCGTCCTGTCAAAGGTAAAGGAGTCGTTAATAAACTGATCGACTGGCTCCCCTTCGAAGCTCATCTACCAGGTGGATATCGCTATTGCGGACCCGGGACCAAATTAGCCTCCAGGTTGGCCCGTGGTGATCCAGGAATCAACAAATTGGACGACGCTTGCAAGGAGCACGACATAGCCTACAGTGAATACTCGGATACGGAAAATCGCCATAAAGCGGACAAAGTTCTGGCCGAGAGAGCTTGGGAAAGGGTCAAAGCTAGAGACTCCTCTCTTGGTGAACGAGCAGCAGCCTACGCTGTGACCAGTGCGATGAAACTCAAGACCAAAATTGGCGCCGGATGCAAAAAAGGAAAAAAGACCAAACCGAGCGCTGGAAAATGTCACTGCAATGGGACCGCAGGACTAACCGGATCCGGTCTCAAAAAGAAAAAGACGAAGACTCAGAAGAAGAAGAAGAAACTTCCGAAAATAACACCACGAGTGATTCCAATACCGTCAACGGGAAACGGATTAAAACCTATTCTCGCCCGTGCTGGTCTTCCATCTCGATCCATCAATCCGGCCATTCGAAAGATACAAACCGCGATAGCGAGCGACAAGAAACCCACTCGCATCGGCAAGGGTCTCTTTTTACGCCCTCATCGATCGGGGTTTGGACTCTACCTGTCTCCTTTCCCAGGGACCGATCGTTCCAACTAATCGAAAAATTGCCAAGGAAACCGCTTTCTGACGAAGATTTGAGACAAGCGGCCCAAAAGCTGAAAATTCCAGACTTTCTTGGAGTTTTTTCGCGCGAGTCTATTTCACGTCTGAGCCCACCTTGTCGCAATGAGTGCGCCATCATCAATCTGGACAATGATCGGGGACCCGGCACACATTGGGTCGCCTACAGTCAACACGGTGATCGAACACTATATTACAATAGTTTCGGTGATATTGACCCACCTAGTGAATTGTTGCGTCACCTTCGCGGAAGTTCATCGGTAGAATACAACTACGATGCGGAACAAACGTTTGATACGGTCATTTGTGGTCACTTGTGCCTGGCCTTTCTTATAAAAGCAACGCGTTACTGGATTAATTCGTCAAAATGAGTGAAACTATCTTGCTGACTGGACGTAGCAACGTGCTCGAGTGTGTCTTTGCACCACCAGTCTTGCTCGACTCACACAAGAGTCATTACATCGGATTGGTGGAATTTGTTGCCTACAATTCGATCCCGAATGTGAATCACACGAATCAGATCTTCCGATACGCAACTCAGGATGGAACAGTAATGCAGATTCGAATACCACGCGGAGCATACGAAATCGATGCTATCCAATTGTTTCTGAAGAACGAGTTGGGAGCCGATGCAATCGAACTGAGAGGTAATAAAAATACTCTAAAGTGCGAGCTCCGTTGCAAATACGCGGTGGATTTTCGAGGATCAGGATCGATCGGACCCATGCTAGGATTTGAGCAGGGAGTGTATGCACCAAATGTCTGGCACACATCTCAACATCCAGTGAACATAACCTCAGTCAATGTAATTTGCATCGAGTGCAATTTGGCAATCGGGAGTTACGTAAACGGAGGAGTCGCCCACACGATATTCGCTTTCAGTCCACTTGTTCCACCCGGATACAAGATGGCGCTGTCTCCGCGGAACATCATCTACAATCGTATAAATACGATCATGGTCGATCGTTTGCAGATCAGTATAGTGGATCAAGACGGCAGACCGGTCGATTTCGCAGGAGAACAAGTATCCGTCCGATTGCACATTAAATCAGTGAACGAATAAAATTCTTACAATATGGGTAAACTGAAGACTATAAATAAGGGATGCTTTCGCGGGAACCTCATCAGTCGTGAATTGACTTCCTCAACTAACAAACGTTTAACTCCCTACAACGTGAGACTGTTGCAACAGTTGGGATACTCTGTGATTTACGGTCGAAATTAACCATGGATAATTCTGAGGAAATCAAGTACTACCAGTATCATACTTACCAACCTTACATAGCTACCTTCAAAAATAACGATGAGATCCGCATACCAGTGAACAGTCAAGATCTCTACACCGTTCCAGGGGATTCGAAACTCTACATTGAAGGAAAGCTGAGGTTCAAATCTCAAGATGGTACGGATACTAATATTAAAGACAAGGCCTCATTGATCAACAATGCTTTCGCTTTTCTTTTCGATCAAGTTCGCTACGAATTGAATGGCATAGAGATTGACAGATCCCGCCATGTTGGAATCACCAGTACTGCCAAGACCTTACTTACCTGCACTAAAGATGAGGCCTCTGCCCTCGAGATCGCTGGATGGGGCTCACCGCTCATTAACGCAACGGATGGTTCGTTCCGCACTCTGATCCCCTTAGGTGCATTGCTTGGATTCGCCAACGATTTCAAAGACTGTATTATCCGTTTGAAGCAAGAACTGGTACTGATTCGAGCCAGAACAGACAAAAACGCTTACATCATCGGTGACAAAGTTGAAAAGGACGCCGTTTCGATCGAACTTACCAAGGTCAATTGGATGATGCCTCAAGTAAAATACAATTTGGGTCCAGAAAAGAAGTTGTTGGATCGGGTCAAGAATAATGCCTCCTTTCAAATAGGTTTCCGCAGCTGGGAAACACACGCGTACCCACAACTACCACCCAATGGTAAGGAGACATGGAAATTGATGACCACCAGCAACGTTGAAGCTCCAGCTTGGATAATCGTATTATTCCAGACAGGGCGAATGGACGAAGAAACGAAGGACGCTGGGAAGTTCGATCATGTTCGTTTGCGTTCCATCAGGGTGCACTTGAACAGTGTTGCCTTACCTTACGAGAATTTGAACCAAGATTTTGCCAAGGATGATTTCTTGCAGTTTTATCAGAATTATCTGGACTTCATCCCGGGATTTTCTAAAGGAGAGAAGTTGTGCGAACCCCCCTTGACGATGCGCAAGTTTAAGGAAGAGAACCCAATTTTTGTACTGAAATGCCTCTATGAAGACATCATCAAACCGGGCCCACTTGACATTCAAATCGAGTTGGAAGCAGATGAGAATTTTCCCAAGAACACCTCAGCTTATGCTATTCTCGTTCATGATGTCATGTATTCCTACCAATCTCTATCTGGGATTGTCAAAAGGATCAGATGAATGATTACTAATACTACTCCGAATGTTCTAGAATTTCACAATGTATTCATAACATATTTATAACTGTAATGCTTTCATACTTAATAAAGTTTGATATTCATTTCTTAACCGTTCTTGGGTCTTTTTAATTCACATTTTCCCACCATCATTAACATCATTTGAAAGATGTATTTTAAACTTGGCTCATTATGTCCTTCCAGTCTGGACGGTAGCTCTTTCGTCAAAGTTAAACGTCCCATTCAGTCAGATAAAACGTCCCATTCAGTCAGTTAAAACGTTCCATGAAGTCAATTGGAACGATCCACTAAGTCCATTGGAACGTCCCATTATGTCAATTGGAACGCCCCAATAAGTCAATTGGAACGATCCATTAAGTCAATCAGAACGTCCCATGAAGCCGATTGGAACGTCCCATTCAGTCGATTGGAACGTCTCATTCTGTCGATTGGAACGCTCCATTTTGTCGATTGGAACGTCCAATTATGACAATTGAAACGCCCCATGAAGCCGATTGGAACGTCCCATTCTGTCAATTGGAACGCTCCATTTTGTCGTTTGGAACGTCCCATTATGTCAATTGGAACGCCCTAATAAGTCCATTGGAACGATCCATTGAGTCAATTGGAACGTCCCATTCTATCAATTGGAACGTCTATTCTGTCGATTGGAACGCTCCATGTTGTCGATTGGAACGTCCCATTCTATCAATTGGAACGTCCCATTCTGTCGATTGGAAGGCTCCATTTTGTCGATTGGAACGTCCAATTCTATCAATTGGAACGTCTATTCTGTCAATTGGAACGCTCCATTTTGTCGATTGGAACGTCCCATTCTATCAATTGGAACGTCCCATTCTATCACTTGGAACGCTCCATTTTGTCGATTGGAACGTCCAATTATGACAATTGAAACGCCCCATGAAGCCGATTGGAACGTCCCATTCTGTCAATTGGAACGCTCCATTTTGTCGTTTGGAACGTCCCATTATGTCAATTGGAACGCCCTAATAAGTCCATTGGAACGATCCATTGAGTCAATTGGAACGTCCCATTCTATCAATTGGAACGTCTATTCTGTCGATTGGAACGCTCCATGTTGTCGATTGGAACGTCCCATTCTATCAATTGGAACGTCCCATTCTGTCGATTGGAAGGCTCCATTTTGTCGATTGGAACGTCCAATTCTATCAATTGGAACGTCTATTCTGTCAATTGGAACGCTCCATTTTGTCGATTGGAACGTCCCATTCTATCAATTGGAACGTCCCATTCTATCACTTGGAACGCTCCATTTTGTCGTTTGGAACGTCCCATTATGTCAATTGGAACGCCCCAATAAGTCCATTGGAACAATCCATTGAGTCAATTGGATCGTCCCATTATGTCAATTGGAACGTCCCATTATGTCAATTGGAACGCCCCATTATGTCAATTGGAATGCCCCAATAAGTCCATTGGAACGATCCATTGAGTCAATTGGAACGTCCCATTATGTCAATTGGAACGCCCCAATAAGTCCATTGGAACGATCCATTGAGTCAATTGGAACGTCCCATTATGTCGATTGGAACGATCCATTTTGTCGATTGGAACGTCCCATTATGTCAATTGGAAAGCCCCAATAAGTCAATTGGAACGATCCATTAAGTCAATTGGAACGTCCCATTATGTCAATTGGAACGTTCCATTAAGTCGATTGGAACGCAAATGGAGGGTGTGCAAGCATCTAGAACTTTCTAGAACGTGATCCAATTGAAACAAATCAAAATACAGGTAAAATCTTGAACGAGTCAAGTTTCATCTTGAATAAATAATCAACAGTAAATGAGAATGGGAGAGATGATGCAATAGTCTGCAACGTTCCAGAACATAAAGTTGGGTTACATTAAATTGGCAACTCCGTAAACCTTCGATTTGCCACCGGAAGCTCCGCCGCTGGACGATCCGTCTCTGGACATTCCACCTCTGGACGTTTCGCCTCTGGCCGTTCCGTCTCTGGCCGTTCCGTCTCTGGACGTTCCGCCGCTGGACGATCCGCCTCTGACCGTTCCGCCTCTGGACGTTCCGCCTCTGGACGTTCCGCCTCTGGACGTTCCGCCTCTGGACGTTCCGCCTCTGGACGTTCCGCCTCTGGACGATCCGCCGCTTTGCCTTTAGCGCATCACACTCAAACAAGATGAAACGTGTTTCCAGACGTTTGTTTCAATCGACACCGCTATTGCGCGCAATTACGCAATTCTAACCCATGCTATCTCCGTAACGGTTATAGTGCGGGTACCCCCTCTCCATAACTTCGACCTTAACTCGTCCAGTTCAGAAAAATGCAAGAATAAAAAAAAAATGCCCCCCCCCTTATTCGCACCTTAGTTGGCGAGGTACCCCTCTCCTAGATTTTCTAAGCAAACTTTTTGCTTCCTCAGAGATAGGTACTGCTGGTATGCACAGCTGCCGCGGCTCCGGTTGAAACTTGACGAATATCAAACTAAAGAGAGAAAACACGTGAAGGAGATGACGCAATATTCTGGAATTTTACGTAACAATTACAGGTAAAATCTTGAACAAGACAAGTTTCAACTTGATTAATCAACAGTAATGAGTGGGAATGGAAGGGGTTGTCGCTATGTTCCAGAACGTTCCATTGAACCAATTGAAACAAATATCGAGGGGATGATGCAATATTCTGGAATGTTGCGTAACACATTACAGGTAAAATCTTGAACAAATCAAGTTTCAACTTGCTTGATTTAATCCCGACCTGTACTATTCTCTAATGCCCACTCTATCGCCTCTGGTTGATCCGCCGCTGGACGATCCTCCTCTGGCCGATCCGCCTCTGGAGGATCGAAGATAGGTTAGGTATGGTTGGCAACACCGTAAAACATTGTCCTAGGTTCACTACTCTACTCTTGCATGAGTTAGGTCCTCACTGGAATTCCCTCGCTGAGTCATCGGTTTACTGCGCATTAGTTTCAAACAAGAATAAACCTGTTTCCTGCAGTGTGTCTTATTTAACTGAGCTATTTCTCGCAACTCGACGAGGGTCGAGAGGTTCTAATCTCTTTCCTGGAATTCTCTCGCTGAGTCATCGGTTTACTGCGCATTAGTTCCAAACAAGAATAAACCTGTTTCCTGCAGTGCGTCCTATCTAACACAGCTATTTCTCGCAACTCGACGAGCGTCGAGAGGCTCTAATCTCTTTCCTGGAATTCACTTGCTGAGTTTTGGGTTTATTACGCATTAGTTCCAAACAAGAATAATCCTGTTTCCTGCAGTGTGTCCTATTTAACACAGCTATTACACGCAATAGGTAAGTACAGTCTTCAATTTCTTATTTCAGTTTCGGTTAAATAGCGAGTACCCCCATTAGTATCCTTTGGGAGGGGGGGGGGGGGGGGGGGAGGGGGGGGGGGGTGAGGGGGGGAAGGGGTGTGAGGGGGGGGGTGAAGGGGATGGTGAGGGGGGTGGTGAAGGGGGGGGGGTGGTGAGGGGGGGGTTGAGGGGTGAATGGGGGGTGAGGGGGTTGAGGGGGGGGCAGCAAAGCCCTTTTCCCTTTGACCCCCTCCTCTTTTATCAGTTAACCTTCAAACACATCATACTCTTGCATGATTTATCCTTCACGATACCCGCGTTAACTTAAGTTAACCTTCAAACACATCATCCTCTTACATGATTTATCCTTCACAACGCTGAAAAACTTTGTCCTTGGTTCGCTCCTATACTCTTACATGTGTTAGGTCACCGCTGTTTTTAAATCCCCACTGTTTTAAAGTCCCCACAATGCTAAAAATCAAAAGTGTTTTTAAATCCTCACTGTTTTTAAATCCTCACTGTTTTTAAATCCTCATTTTATACTACTGTTGTCAGAAATCTCATCTTCTATCCTTCGCCACGATAATTTCGGAAATGACGAACTTTTCGAATAAAGTTTATTGTACAGAAGTCATTTTCCTATGAGCCAAACATAATTTTAGCTTCGAAAACGCTAGTTTTTTTTTTTTTTTGTTAAAAATGGCCATGTCATCCAGAGCTGATTTAGAGGTTATGTTATGGAATATTACTATCGCAGTTTTCCTTTTCACGAGAATATCATTTAGAAGTTCATTCTCGACTCTCATTGTCTAGATTTTTCACCGATCAGCAGCATCAGTTAGCAATCATCAATTCTTGAAGTGAATGATATTCGATCGCTAAAATTTGCTTCTCGATTCCCGCCATTTCTTGGCGGTGCGGCACGCGGCAGGTGTAGGTAATTAATTTTAATAATTTTGTTTGGTTTCTCGGTTTCCCTTTAATTAATTTGGATTTGAAATATGGAACGCTCTTCGGATGAGAATAGCCCCATGCAAATGAACTTAACGTCGAGAATGATCCAGTTGGTGCGAGTAAAAGCAGCTATTTCCTCTCCATTGTAAAGGGAATAAAAAGGCTCCGTGTACGTGCGTGATTGTGCGTGCTGTACGCCTTCAAAATTTTGAAGAAATTTAACTTACATTTGTCCGCATACACGACTCTCTCAATAGGTATATACGTTGTTTACAAATATGTGTTAACACTTGCGCGTACGCAAGTTTATTGCGAACACGTACAGGTCTTTCCAAAAGTTAAAATCATCAAAAATCGGCTCCGATCGTCCATGCTTGAAGATCTGTTGGATAGCCAGTTGCTGATATCCATCGAGAAGGATTGCTTGCCGAACATAGCAATAATCATCGACGAGTTAGCAAGATCTTCTGATCTAATGCTGTTGTTTTTTTCTTTAGCCATTATCAGCTCTACTTTTGCACTTATTTTAATTAACAAAACTAAAAAATATTGTTCTGTCTGTGTAAAATATTACTTTCACTATGGAGACGTCCAATTGTCGGGAGTAAATCAAAGTTTTATGTAGAATGAGAGTATTTTCTCTTTAATTTTACCCCCTTGATGCATGTAGATTCAGGATTTCATTCCTCTATGAAAAATTCGTTTTCCTGAATTACACGAATGGGCTCGGGCAAATAGTCACTTTGGCAACAGTGCCATTTAAATTTAATTTAAATTGCCATTTAAATATTTGAAAGAACATGGCAACAGTACTTTTCATCCATTTAAGTAGTTGAAAGAACATGGCAACAGTGCTTTTCATCCATTTAAATATTTGAAAGAACAACGGCACCGCTCACTCACAGGCACAGTCAATTGTTTTACACAAGTTCAAATGAAGGCTCAGCCCCAGCTCCAGCAGTTGTCAAAGAATTTACGAGATGGTGTAACACCAATCGATTTTTCAAAAAAAGTCATTCTGAATTTCGCTCCTCACATCTTATTCTTTGAGTTCTTTAAATTTAATCACAGAATGATCAAAGTAGTAGAAAGAATACTTATTTAGGATTAGTAATAGACCAGCAATTTAGATGGGGCGACCACGTAACGAATTTAATATAAGAAAAAAAAAGAAGAAAAAAAAAGAAAAAAACCTGAAGTGTCCAACCTTTGCCATCCGCAAAATTGCTAGCATTTTAAACCGAAAATATGTCATTCAGTGTTATCACACAAATTTTCAATCTAAATTAAGATACGGTACCGTATGAGATAGTGACCCGTGTAGCCGTGTGTTGCCCTCGCGCGTCTCCCTCGTAGGAAGAGAAATCAACGGAAAAATCACACTTGGTCCTTGAGGAGAAAATCTGGACATTCAAACAATGGACAAGGGAGCTCTCGCAAGGTTTTGCTACAGGCAAATGGACTATCAATTCTAGCGTAAAATGCTGCGAAACTAATGACGAGACCATTAAAAAAGTCTATAACTCACTCCTCGCAGAGAAAACTTAACTTGAAGTTTCGGGTGACCACCTTTGCATGCATGCACCAACCTCGGACTGGCACCCCAAACAAACATCCACCATCTTGCTTGTTAACTATCGCAAATCTGAGAATAAACTTTCATATGCTGCTCATACAACACAAATGGGACTAGATAAATAAATTATAGCAACGCAATGTTCTTTTCAGTCAGTCGTTGTCGTTTCGGAAGGATCTTACCGGCGATACACCGATATACGTGAATTACGGCGATTGTCAACAAGCAAGATGGCGGATGTTTGTTTAGGGTGCGAATCCGAGGTTGGTGCATACATGCAAGGGTGGTCACCCGAAACTTCAAGTTAAGTTTTCTCTGCGAGGAGTGAGTTTTTTTTTTTTTTTTTTACTTTTTTAATGGTTTCATCGTTATTTCCGCAGCATTTAACGCTAGAATTTACAGTCCATTTGCCTGTAGCAAAACCTTGCAAGAGCTCCATTATCTGCATGACGAATGATAAAAAGGACCATTTTTTCAACTGGACGAAAAAATTTAGGACGAAAAATACCGATCAAAACCAACGTTGGACATAAATTTTTGGACAAAAAAAAAATTCGGACAAGAACAACTAGACGAAATCTCCTAACAACCAAAAGTTAGCTCTCATTGAACTTGATTTTAAATACCAATGACAATGACCGATGTCTGCCAACGTCAATGTTTTGATCCACTTTGCGTAACAGGTGCTATCAATCATGTCATCGATTTCAATAATATACGTGATAAATGCGTGCGGTACGACGGATGCAGCTCAACAGCACCGGGCATCCGGAACGTCCCTACTGTACAGAGACGCTACTCTTCTGAAACCGAGTGGCCCTTACAGCACACAGTTATACTTTTACAAAGAACGCTCCAAAAATATTAATGAATGAGCACGAACTGCGACTTGGACGGATGGCCGACTCTAATCCAAATCTTCAAGAGTGGCCCCACAGTGAGCCCCCCAAAGTTTTAAAATTTTTTTAATTTTTTTTGGCATAGCGACCACCATTACAAACCGAATGTTATGAAACTTGGCGTCCCGAGGTAATTTTAGGCAAGAGTAACTGTGACTCTTTTAAGGTCGGCGTGGTGTGGTCAGGGTCCGTCCCCGGCAGCCGGTCGCCCAGCGGCAGCTTGTGCCGCCTTTGGAGGTTATCACGTCCCACAGGCCCTTGCTGACCCCCCTCGAAGTTTGGCCCCTTCCAACCCGCGTCGGTTGGAACATCCGGTTCGTCGGGGCGTTTGGTGATGCGAGCGCGCTGGTCGATCGCCCCCCCTCCTTCCGGTCGGGGTCGGCTGCTTTTCTAGCAGTCATTTTGTTACTGAAGGCTGCAGGTGGGGGCGGCTTTTCCCTGTCTGCAGTCATGTTCCACCACACCCCCTCCCCGTGGGCCTGCCGGTAACGGTCGAGATGACGCACTCCTCATCTCGGGACGGTCGAGGCAGTGGGTAACCGCGTCTCACCCCCGGTGTTTTTCGCCTCCGGCCAAGCGTGTATTGGGTTAGCGGGGGTATGGGTTTGCGGCCCGTACCCCTAAGGTCTCCTGGCGCATACAACCAAGAAAATAATGGTAAATCGGAGGGCGGTCAAGTACCCCCTCACGAACGCCGGGAACCACACTCTTCTATCCAGCGTGACTCGTCTGGTCTCACCCGAGGTCAGGGGCTTCTTTCATCTTGCCCCGAGTCGCCTACGGATAGCCGCGTATTGTTGGGCCCCAGCCCTAGCACCTCCGGGTCTAGCCGGCCGGCCTCGTCCAGGATGTTACGGTCGAGGGCTCGTTTCCTCGCCGTGCATCCCTATGAGGACACCCAAGACGAGTCCGGGGGGATTTCACCACCACCTTCACTCGGTGGTGGTACCGTATCCGGCTCGGTTACTCGGTCGAGAGCGCTTGAGAGAGAGTTGTCGTGCTCTCCCTCGGCTGGTGGTTCGCGCGGGACCGGGGTGCGCTCAGGGCCTTCGAGTCCTGGCGCTGTAACCGACCCGCGCGCCTCTCCGACCGGTCGTCCCTCCGGGGAGGCCGGTCAAGCCACTCAGTCGACGCGCGACGGGGTAGTCCAGTCGCCGCGTCGTCCAAAGGGGGGGTTTCGGGAAAAAATTCGGAGAAAGCTGGAATAGGGCTTAAACGACTCTACTAGGTGTCAGTAGTCACGGACTAATTTTGCACTAAAATCCAGTGGCGGCTTTGGCCGCCATCTTGAAAATAAGGCCTAAAAAGCGCTGTTTTTCCGATTTTCGGCGAATATCTCATAAAGTACCACTTTTTGGGGTAATATACTTCTATACTAAATTAAAGATGAAGAAATTTGCAACAAAAAAGGTTCTATGCGTTTTTTATTGACGAGCAGCCGTTTCGAAGTTATGAGCGGTGTAAACATTGACAGTTTTGGAGCGGCGGCGGGAATCCTCGATTATCGGCCGCGCGCTTGCAGGTATCGCGGTAGCAACTTCTTCCTTGTGAGTTGTGACTGTCTTGAGTATTCTATCATTATTGAACATATTTAAGACTACATACTTACTTTTATCTCGCCCTTTTTCCTTCAATATTAATGATTTAAAATAAATATTTAGGAAAATTTGTTGGGCCGCCTATCTTATATAAGTTTGAGGAGCTGCCGGTAAGTACGACACGAGTTTTTTTTCCCATTATTTAATTATTATGTTCTTCTCCCCAACGGTGGCATGTGAACAATTGAGCTATCGTTGTTCTTCCATTTAAACCTTGGAAAAGTATCGATCGCATGGCGGTTCAATTGAGCCGCCAAAAGATCGATTCTTTCGCATGTGTTGGAATGGAGGATGATTCGATTTATTGAAAATCACGAGTCGTCGCTGTTTCTCCGCTACTTACGAAAAATATTATTCTATGGCCAAGTGCTGTGTCTTCGCTCTTCCTGCTTTCCAAGAATAAACTCAGTTGCTAACTCGTAAAATCTTATCTTCTAAGGCGCCGCGCAACGCATGCATAGACGCAACTCGCGGAGCCAGCTTTTGCGGATGCGAGGGATCCAAGGATTTCTTATCAATATGATTCTCTCGTCAGCAATAATTTTTGAAAGAATTCCTCTGATTAATTCCTTCAATGTTCTTGGGCATGTTTAGTCTTCTCACCCTCAGTTTTTCTCTGTCGAGAACTCTGGGCGGTCGTACATCCGACGCGATTAATTATTATTAAGTTCGTTTCATGGAGGAAATTAAAATTGTATGTCAAGTATTTTTAAAACTCAGAATTTTTAAACTCAGAAATCAGTCATCTATAAGATTTTTAATCCTGTAGAAAGGAAAATTGATCTGAGAAATGTGGTACACGTAATAGACGGCGGTTTTCTCATTCATAAAATCGTCTGGCAACAGCAAGAGTTATACTATGGTATTGTAAACAGGTACATTGGTTACGTCAAACGTCATTATTTGCCCTAATCAATCATAGTTTTCGATGGTTATCCAGAAGACGCGACCGTTAAAAGTAGGTACTAAAACGGCTGAGCGCCTGCGCAGATCAAAAATGTCATCCTCGGCAGAGATCCGCTTTGACGAAAATATGAGATCATCAGTATCGCAAGGGAAATTCTTAAGCAATGAGAAGAATAAATGCCGACTCATAACAATGCTTTGCGCTCGATTCACTGAAAACGGCTATGAAGTTAGGCAAGCGTTAGAAGACGCTGATACGTTAATTGTGAATACTGCGATCCAAGCGTCAAAGGACTCTGGACCAGTAGTGATTGTAGGTGAAGATTCTGACCTATTAGTCATAATGACAGCTTTATGTAAATCTCGTAAAAATATTTTCTTTTTAAAGCCTGGAAAAGGTAAGGTCAAAGAAAAATTGTACGAGCCAAGTTTAGATCACGAGTTAAAAAGAAACATTATGTTTTTACATGCTTTCACAGGGTGTGACTTTACATCCTCAATTTTCAGACAGGGCAAAATGAAATGTTTCGGCCATTTGGAAAAAGAAACAAAATTGCAGAAGGTATGGTTTGAATTTTTAAAAACTCAAATGCTTCCCCAGAAGATATTGAGTCAGCTGGACAGCAATTTTTATTATCTCTTTACGGTGCTAAAGACATCTAAACTTTGGACGAACTAAGATATCAATGTTTTTCTCAGTCAATTACTAAAAGTCTCCCAAATTTGGCAACGTTACCACCAACCAGTGATGCAGCACGTTTGCATAGCTTTAGAACCTATCATCAAATACAAAAGTGGTACGGTAATGAAAAACCTGCAACTGAATGGGGTTGGCAGCAAGAGTCTAAAATCGGCCTTTTGCCAATCCCAATGTCGCAGGAATCTGCTCCACTTGAGCTTTTGAAGCTTATTTCATGCAAGTGTATTACGGGTTGCAGTACCACTTGTGGGTGTCGTAAGGCAGGCTTAGTATGTTCTGTATTATGCAAGTCTTGCCATGGCAATTCAAGCTCAAATGCAATGGAGATTCTTTCATCAGATAATGAAAATGACGATTGAATGACAGATTGATATGATTTTTACACTTGTAATACACATAATATATTAGAAAAATATTCTTCAATTATTTTTAAAACTGATTTCAGTATCCAATTTTCTACCTTTGCACAGTATTACCTTTTTTTATCATTTTTTTTTCATAAAATTTATACAATGAATTTTATACTTATTTTATAGTATTTTTATCTGTTTCAATTTTGCACAGATTAATTGTCAATAAATAACTTTGAATTTCAGCGATCGTATATAATAATTTAATCATGAGACAGCTTATTATGAAGCAAAAAAATAGTGAAATTGCTGTTTATCTGCTTTATTCTCTTTCTTTTGCATTATCTTTGATTTCAAGCTTGGACTTATTGGTGAAGAGGGCTGAAGAAGGGGTAGGTGGAATGGTATGTGTTTGAAATGGGAGTGAAAGAATGGAGGGAGGAGGGCAGGGCATGGTAAGGAAGTGGGATGAGTGAATTTATAAGAAACCAATGGGAATAGGAGGGAGAGAGAGAGAGAGAGAAAGAGAGAGAGAGAGAGAGAGAGGGAGAGAGGGAGAGAGAGAGAGAGATCGGATGAGATTGTTTTCAATGTATATGTACTTGCACCACTTTAGGTTTGATTGTGAGTAATATTTTGTTTTATGAGCACAAAAAATTGAACTGAAGGAGAAAAAGTCAAGTAAAACTATTTACTTAGTCCTTAAAAGGTTCAATGGTGATAAAATACTCAAAACAGTTACTATAGGAAGAAGTTGCCACCGCGATACCTGCAAGCGCGCGGCCGATAATCGAGGATTCCCGCCGCCGCTCCAAAACTGCCAATGTTTACACCGCTCATAACTTCGAAACGGCTGCTCGTCAATAAAAAATGCATAGAACCTTTTTTGTTGCAAATTTTTTCATCTTTAATTTAATATAGAGGTATATTACCCCAAAAAGTGATACTTTATGAGATATTCGCCGAAAATCGGAAAAACAGCGATTTTTAGGCCTTATTTTCAAGATGGCGGCCAAAGCCGCCACTGGATTTTGGTGCAAAATTAGTCCGTGACTACTGACACCTAGTAGAGTCGTTTAAGCCCTATTCCAGCTTTCTCCGAATTTTTTCCCGAAAAAAGTACTTGGCGACTGGACTAGGGTGGGACCTTCTGTCCCTGTAACCGTCGTCGTCGAACCGCCGGCCATACCGCCCTCGGGCGACATTTCAGCGGCGGTTGAGACTCGACCCGCGGGGGTTGCGGCGGCCGGTCCGCCGGTCGCTCCCCCCGCACCGGACCACGACCCGACCACTTTTCAGTGCACCTTTTGCGATCGGACTTTTTCTACCAAGTCCGGTCTCGGTGTGCACCGCACCCACCGCTACCCAAGCGCTACCCACCGGGAGAAAACAAATGCGGCAATAATTACCGAGAGGGCAAAAGCTCGATGGAGTGAAGAGGAGATAATGCGGCTCGCCCAGGCCGAAGCAGATGCGATACTTTATGGTCCGAGGGTTCGGTTCATGAATGAGTATCTGATGGCAGCACGCACTTCAACCGGCCGGCTTATCACCGAGAGGACCCTTGAGTCGGTCAAAGGCGCCCGTAAAAAGGTGTCCTATCAATCGCTGGTGCAGGGGTTCTTGGTTGCCGGCAGGGCCGCTTCGGCGGCTCGGACTCCTCTTGCTCCCGTAGCGATTCCCTCGCCGCCAGGGCCAACCCGCGCGGACCAACCTGTTTCGGAGTCACCTTCTTACACGGACTCCGCCGGTACGC
Source organism: Trialeurodes vaporariorum (assembly GCA_011764245.1). Classification (NCBI taxonomy): domain Eukaryota; kingdom Metazoa; phylum Arthropoda; class Insecta; order Hemiptera; family Aleyrodidae; genus Trialeurodes; species Trialeurodes vaporariorum. Next base: position 12,690,640 of record VMOF01000220.1, read on the forward strand.
AAGGGGCCATTGGCGTGGACGAACCTTCGGATGGGGTCGTCACCCGTAACCGGTCGAGGTTGTTAGCCCAAATCCCAGAGCCAAGGCATCTGGATCAAGCGCGCTCGTCCGGGGTCCTTTAACCAGGTCCGACCCCCCCCCCCCTCTGGTGCCCAACCGGACGCTCCCGTAGTGTCCGCTCAGGCCGAGGGGCCGGAGGTCCCCGTCAGCGCCGATCCCCGGGCTGCCCCGGCAGGGTAAAGTTTTGCCGGAGATCCGACTCCATCCATGGATCTCCGTGAGGCGATCGAGAGGAGCATCTCCTCTTTTGACCCTCAGCTCGGCCCGCACGCACTCGAGCTGGTTGATATCGGACGGGCGGTACTCGCTGGGGAGGACATCTCTCATAGGATCGCAGATTGGTGGTCCCGTCTTCCCAAGCGTGTCAACCCTACCCTACCCTACCCCCCCCCCCCCCCCCCCCCTCCGATGGACAGCCCGAAGGCAGTCGGAGGCCGCACGCCCGCAGCTTTATTCCTTTGCCTCCTCCTGGAGCAACCGAACGGACTGTAAAGCGTCACCAACGTCGAGTGCGACATTTCTACCTACGGCATTTGTTCCGAAGAGAATAGGCTAGAGCCGCAAGGGAGGTTCTGGATCCCAAGTCCATGAACGTGCCCTTCAGGGAGTTGTCGGCTTTCTGGTCGGATATGTTTTCCCAGGCGTCAGCCCCGGCTGACCCGGTGAACCTGCCGATCGGGGCCCCCAGCCCTTCTCCATCATCTGAGTTCGCGGCGCTCTTCGGACCAGTGACGACCGGTGAGTTAGAGCTTTCGTCCTTGGACAAGAATTCTGCCGCCGGTCCTGATGCTGTGTCGGTCACATACTGGGAGAAGATACCCGCACCTGTGCGGGTTCTCTTCCTCAATTTGGTGATGCTCAATGGTCGTTTCCCTGCTTCTCTTACTATCTCCCGCACTATCTTCATACCCAAGGTTGCTGAAGCGAGAAGACCTAATGAGGTTCGCCCCATCAGTATCTGCTCCGTCGACGTCCGAGCCCTTAGCAAAGTTCTAGCGTCTGGGGCGGAAAACCTTCAAATCCTTTCAGGCGTCCAGCGTGCCTTCCGGCGGCGGGTCGACGGGGTCGCGGAGAATCTCCACGTACTTACGTCGATCCTCCGGGAGGCCACAACAAAACCTCGAGGCCTCTACTTGGCGACGGTCGATATGGCGAAAGCCTTTGACACCATCAGTCACGCTAGTATCAGCCAGGCATGCAGACGGCGGGGTTTACCTGAAGCCTTCGTCCGTTTTGTCGAGAGGTTTTATGAAGATGGTGCGACGGTCTTAACGGCCGGTGGAGCCCGCTCGGACCCGGTCCGGGTCCGTCGGGGTGTTAAGCAGGGTGACCCATTGAGTCCTTTCCTGTTCTGCCTTGTGCTTGACGAGGTCCTGGCGAGACTCCCGAAAGCGGTAGGTTTCAGGATAGGTTGCAAGGGCGTGATTCGCGCTCTGGCATATGCGGACGACGTCATCCTGTTCGCATCGACAAAGCAGGGCCTACTTGAGTCCCTGGACTCCTTGAGCGTAGCACTGGTGGCAGTTGGGCTCCGAGTCAACCCCGAGAAGTCCCTGACCATCGCGGTTGTTCCCGACGGGAAGAACCGACGCGTGAAGGTCGACCCCAACGTGACCTTTCAGGTCGGGGTTAGGAAGGTCCCCGCTGGAAATACCTAGGGATTTTTATTCGAGGGCCTTGGAGTAGCCTCTGCCTCGCTGGATCCCTTCCTCGAGAGCTTGCGGAGGATCCGGGAGACGCCGATCACCCCGCAGCAGAAACTCTACGTTCTGCAGACGCACCTGATTCCGACGTTGGTTCATCAACTGACGTTCGCGAAGATGACGGTTGGTCTTTTGCGGTTTGTAGATCGGAGGATTCGGGACTTCATCCGGGGGTGCTTAAAGTTGCCGCTCTCGCTGTCCATCGCTTTTTTCCACGCAGATATCAGGGACGGGGGCCTTCAAATTCCCTGTCTCGTGGAACGCGCGCCGCTCTTGAAGCGGGAGGGCCTTCGAACCACTCTAGCGTCAGAGTCTCCGGCGGTGGGTCTGGTCCGTGCCTTCGAGGAGGCACCCAGGACCTTGGCCTGGTGCGAGAGACGTTTGCCATTGTCCTTGGACGGTGCCGGCTTGCGACACCGTTGGGGTAGGAGGCTGCATGCGTCGGTTGACGGCGGTCCGCTGTCCGTTGCCCGTCGTGTCCCCGAGAACACGAGTTGGGTCCGCTCAACTCGGGGATCGGGCTCCACTTTTGTTCGCAACTGTCAGATTTGAGCGAACGTCCCACCCACACGCTGCCGCGTCGCCCGCGGGCGTCCGGCTGCCCCCAGGCAGTGTCGGGCGTGCTTCGCACCGTCAGAGACGATGACTCATGTGATGCAGGCATACCCGCGTACCTACGCGGCGCGTCTGCGTCGGCATGATGATACGTTGGAATTGGTTCGGAGCGCTCTCACTCGAGCGCGGTACAGAACCATTCGGGAGCCGTTCTTCAGAGACGGTGGAGGACGGAGGTTCGTACCTCATATCTTGGCGTGGAAAGGAGCGAAAGCGTCAGTAGTAGAGGTCACGGTGACATCGTCAGCACCCCCCGGAGACCCGGAGCATGGTGCTACGGTTAAGGCCCGGAAGTACAACGATCCGGGTCTGCTTGACGCAATCCAGCAGCGTCTGTCGGAGGCCGACGTTTCAGTTGTCGACGTCGTCCCAGTGGCGGTGGACCTGCGAGGTCTCATCAGTGAAGGTTCCGCGACGGGTCTTCGCAAGCTTGGTCTGCGGAGTGCGGAGCTGGAGATGATATCTCGTTGTGTTCTGAAAGGGTCGTTCTCTATCTGGTCCGATTTTAACATACGCGGCGATCTGTTTGGGACCGCGCGGCGACGTCGCACTATGGTCCAGGCGACGAAATTAGCTAGACAAAAGTCAAAATTCCAAGGTTGGCAAACATGAAAACTGACCTCACTATGTGATACTACATATCATGGAGTATCTCCTCATAAACGGGTTTGCCATGATTATCACTGATATGGCCGTGGCGAGCTTTTTTCTGCGACCGCGCGCGGTGTGTTTATTTACGATGTTTACTGTTCTGATTGTCAAAGCGTGAAGTGGCCTACGTTGACCGTGTTTTTTCCAGAGTTGGCCGTTTATTTCCCAATTTTTTGCATTTTGACGTTCTTCCTGAAGGTAAATTGAGTAGTTTCAGCCAGATATTTGTCAATTCCAATGAAAATTATGTCCAGTACAAGTGGTAACAGACAACAGTCAAATTTAAACGAATTTTGCCATAATTTTTGCACTTAAAGTACGCTACGAATTGTGGAACCTATTGGAACCTCACCAAATGTGGCTGAAGTCATTCTGAAGACCCATGGCTTTGCCACCTTGCCTTCATAATTGCCGCCGATTGCCGCCGAAAGAAGTTATGAATTTTTTTCGTCACCTCTAATGAGATAAAATCGGTGTTTTTTTACATTTCTGTATAGGGCTCTTTTTCATACCGTGTATCGCAGTGACGTCGTGGCAATTTGGCAGCATTGTATTTCGTGAATTTAGACCAATGAAAAAAGTCTGGGTATCGTAAGTGCACAGTGCTCTCCCCTAAATCAATATTTCACATGGGTTTGAATGGATTAAATACAGCGTTGCCAGATTACACGCTACACATCTGACATTCATGTAGGTGATTTTTGAGGTGTTCTACGTAGTTCCTGATATTCATATTGACTTTGTGGAAATTTATTTTGACGGCAGTTAAATGCATTTAAAAAGCGTTCATTTAACTTAGATTATGATGTTTTAGTTCCAATGTTATCATTGTGAATTAAAGTTAATCAGAGCTTGTATTTTAAAGAGATATGACGAGTGGATAATTTGACGTCTTAGCTTTTCAACCATTGGAGCCCCTGGAAAAAGCCGATATGTGTACGCTTATTGAATTACCTTGGAACTGATATTTTATGTTGGTCTAAATGGAAGAAATGCAGCGTTGCCAAATCGCACAAGCATATAGGTGGATCCAGTAATCTGGCAACTGCGCGTTCCTCCCATTTGAATGTATGATTAATGATCGATTCCTAAAGGAGCCAAAGCCACGTGCCTGTAATCGATCGTTTCCCATGAAATCAAATGGTAAGAATACACTGTTGTCAGATTGCTGGATCCGCCAATTTTTGAGGGTAGCTTACTTTGATCTCTAGCTGTAGATATTTTGTATTCTCATTTACATTGTATATTTTCTTCCTCTGTCGATTTTTTTTTTTTTTTGGTATTCTTGTAATTAATGAATTAAATGATTCATTACAGCAGTTGAATTTTCCATTTTTTATAAAAAGTTTTAACGATAAAGCTGATTTTACGAAATTAAAAAAATTGAATTTTCATTATTACCCTCCCCCTTCATTAGAAGTAATTGTGCTTGTTACCATTTGAGTAAATATTTAATTAATGTAACTCTTATTATTACTTTGACTTATTTTCGCCGATTAAAGAAGAGGTTTATAGATCATACAGCAGAGGAGACTTATTTGCTTCTTTTTCTGGCGTTTACTTTGCACTATTTGTGTATGTAAATTGACTTTTATAAGGTTATATGTCACAATTTTGAAAAAGTGACATCAAAAATGGATTCAGCGACCTAAAAAACCCCCGGTGACGTAGTTTTATCCGCGCATGTTAGCTTGAGGACTTTTGTCTAGTTAATTTTGGCGCCTGGACCATAGTGCGTCGGGGGCGTATTGGTAACACGCCCCCGCTGGGCCCGGGTTAGACGGGTTGCGTGTCGAGTGTGGCGACCGGTGTCGAGCTGCTCGCCCGGGGCTCAAAGCCCTCGTGATTGAGAGTCGCGAGGGACCTCTCCCGTCTTAGTATGGCCCGGCTGACGTTGGGGCATTCCGTTTGCGTATCGACGTAGCACAGGTGTGGGTGGGTTTCCCGGTCCACTAGTTTGCCCATGGGCCTTATAGCCCATAGTCATATCTGTGTACTTTTGAAAACTAACCGTAATTAACATTCTTTTGAAACAGTTTTATGTCTTGGCTTCCATAAGCCGCAATGTTAATTTGGTTCATACCCCCGAGCGGGGAAGCCCTGCCTATGACAGTAACCGGCTTCAAATCTCGCCGCTAGGGGCCAGTCTTCTTCTATAATGTCTTTGGTGTAAACAAACACATATCATCCTCAAACTTTACATCTATAGGGGTGTCTCCACTTGCGAATTTAAAAGCGTGAATAAACTGATTGAGCCAATGAGCTTCTTTGTTGTTGATACATCGGACTCGACCTATCGACTTCAAGGCAGCTCATAGGCTCAATCAGTTTATTCACGCTTTTTAATTCGCAGGTGGAGACACCCCTTATGTTCGCAATGCAGTACAGACAAAGTTTAAGCTTGTTTGAAAAAGATCAAAATTCTGTGATTAATTAAAAAAGTCATTAAAAGGTCTTTCGTTTATTGTTTCAACCAATTTTATGGCAGAAAAGACGCCAAACTATGCTATGTTGCACTCCCGTAGCCTCTGACAAGAAAACATCTCTTCACAGTGCTACCACACGTAGAAAAAAAATTCCCCATACTGTCCAAAGTCAACCCAATCTACGGTACTTGTTTTTATTTTGAAACTTTATCTTGTCCTTATGTGTTCTTGTTTTGTTTTGTTATTTTTCTTATTTTCATTTGTTTCAAAACCATGTTTGTGAAAAAATAAAAAAATAAAATCTTTGAAAACAACAAATGTATCAAGCTATGAATGCACATGATATCGATTGAGGTTACAAATGTTTTTAAGATAATCGCTCGCAATCTTCCATCTTTTCAAAGAAAAAAGATCGATAGGCGAGAGCTGACCTTGAACAAACAAAATGATGTCATCATCCGGTATCGAAGAAAGAGGTTTTCCATTTTGGACATTAACTATCACAAACTTCCGTAGATAACTTACCGGTCAGGTTTTCCATTCGCCCGCTTGGGTGCCAAATGAACTTACTGTCACATTCCGATCTACAATCCGAACAAATTGTTGTGTGTAGCGAGTGCTAAAGGTGTTGCTTTCTCGATACGAGCCACGACTGCCAAGGGCAGATTCGCACATCACCTCTGCCGTATTTCTTGCAATGGAGAGGGTCAAAATATTTCCCCTCTCGCCGTGATGAGGAAGATTCTTTTGCTGGCCTTAGTACATCTTCTTATGATTAATTATTGTGACAATTCGATGCTTTTTCTGCAAATGTTGCACCAACGAGGAACTGGTTTCCGACGTTTCCGATGAAAGACTCTTCATGCGGAGCTTCATGTCCTTCGTATTGAGTATGAGGGACTGTAGTCCGTACGACTGTGGTTTCATCAATGCGAACTGCATCATGGACATTAACGTGTACAACTCGAGTCAAAACTTCCGACTGCCGTTGTGTAATAAATTCGGGCAGCCTGATCGGAAGTTGAAGTTTGTACGGGACGGTGACGCTCCTGTTACCGTCCAGCGATGTCTTGGTGCGCTGATAAATCCCGTGACGCTTACTTAGAATTGTACGGTGTACGCCTTTTCCCTTCTCCAAAATTGTACGCCCTTATTCAAGATAGAGGTTGTTTTTGACATTTTAGAGATAGCTTTCTTCGGAACCCTCCTGGGGGTAGGTGGGGGTGTGTCCAAAAAAAAAAAAAAAAAAAAAAAAAAAAAAAAATCATCGAAGCGTCAAGGAATGGTCCAAACAGCAACTTTTTACTTCAACTCGTTCCAAAATTAAACGGGGAGGGGGGAGGAGGAGACATCTGTTCCACCTTGTAAGTGTAGTTGTGTACAGCCAGTTTCGTCCCCTTTCCATTTTTATAAGTCGGTTCGCATAACGATTCAAATTGTAGTTAGGAACGCAAGCCGTTCCTCAGGCTCTGGTGGATCCTTGCCCAGTACCATTTTCTAATAAACGGAGCGGCCATCTTCTGGCGTTTCACTGAACTTGATAACCTGTAAATACTGAAAAAAATCTCTCACATGCACGACGCACGTTGCTTTACGGTGCGTAGCGTATCAAGCATTTCCGAGCGGAACAGCAGCGATACGCTGCGAACGCGGGCAAGGTTGTGCGGCCGTGCGCGAGCATCGCCCTTTGTTGGGCCGAGGACGAAACGAGACAAAATGCGAGAAGAGACGGAAAATTCGTAGGGCGACGAGCGGCGTGGTGCGGTTAGGATGACCCGGGTAAACGCGAGAGATTTAACAGGCGAGCTGAGCACAGTACGTGATATAATTTTCACACATCGCAAGCCATCGAATATTTCATATTCCAAGTCCCTTGGCCAACCAGACTCTCTCTCTCTCTCTTTATCTCTCTCGCAAGCAAAAACACACGAGAGTAAGTACACATACAAACACACTCTGAAATATGGATTGCATTGAAAAAAAGTTACAAGCTGTGCGCTGATACAAAGGACGCATTTTGGCTTACAAAATAAGATGTAACAGATGCAACTGTGGATTCATCCCATTTGAATGTATGAGAAACATACGATTCTTGAGGGGGGCCAATGGCCATGGCCCTATTTCTAATCGATTGTTTCTCATACATTCAAATGGGAAGAATCCGCAGTTGCCTAATTGCTGGCTTCGCCCATGGGAATCTTTCGCGTAAAGCATCTTTTTGAAGAGTGAGAAGGAGGGAGATGGAATGATATCAGTAGCATCATTTGACGGTGGCAGGGCATTTGGGGGCAATCTCTGCTCCCCCTTTTCGTTGAGCACATCCCGAAATTTCGGATCGCATAGAAAATTCAAGAAGCAGGTTTAAAAAAAAAAAAAAACGTTCTGAAATTTCGTGAGTACAAGTTAAGGAATTTCGTAATTTCATGAAAGAATGTGCAAAAAAAACCGTGGTTTTCTCCAAAACTTGCCAAAAATTTGGGGCGTAAAAGACCTCGTAAAGGTCGACTGGCCATAAAGATCAGTCATAATTTGGGGATCAAATGCACAAGAAGAAAAAAAAAAAAAAAAAAAATCATCAGATTTTTGCCTCCCCTCCCCACTCCGGTAAAACCTGGAATGACGCCACTACTAGACGATATGAGAGGAAGGCTCCACTCGAAGCAACCAGCCTCTCTGCCTCTGGTTTGCGCCAGTGGACTTAAAATTGTATACCCTTTCAAATGATGGATATCAAGATTGGGGTTGGCACCACTCGAAATTCTCGGGGCAGCCCCAAAACCAAAATCATCTAAATTTTAGATTCTAAAAAAATTAAAATTGGTCCAACCCGCAACTTTTTATTTCAACCAGTTCAAAATATAGACAGATGAGGGTGAAACTGTCACATTTTGTATACGCATGCGGCAAAGTTCTGTAAGTGTCGTTTGCCTATAGTGGTTAGTCGGTAGAAGTAGTAGAGAGTTTAGCAAGGGTTGGTCAAGATGGAGGATTCTTTGAAGTGACTTCATGAGCAAACGAGTGGATACTCAAAGTTTCTTTTGTGTGCATCGTTAGGTATACAGGATGTCCCTATATTAAAACGCATACATAGAGGAAGTGATTTTTCAAGGAAAAATAATACTTTTTTTTTAACCTATAAACAAGGGTCCGAAAATGCCCCTCTTTTGAGCTACAGCCTCCAATAGTTATAAAAAATGTATGGTTTTATTTGGAACAGTGAGCACCATTATTAACCAAAATGTCATAAAAATTGGTGTCTCCTGGTGATTTTACGCGTAGAACCCTTCAATGACCAAGAGAAAATCAGAAATTAAGTTTGACTGTACTTACTTCTCCGGCAATCTTGTAAGTACCTTTAACGGCATACATTTTATGCTACGGATTGGAAATTTAAGAAATAATTACTGAAATCAGCTGGCAAAAACTCTCAGAAAGATTTTTGATACCTTGTATTTTTTCGATTTGACTCGTTTTAAGCAAGGAAACGACTGCACAACGTGGAACAGTAAGCGCTTTTACCATGATAAGAGGGCAGCAAGTATGCAATCCGTCACTCAATTAGTAAGTTCTAGCTCTACCTGTGTCCCTAACATAATTCGTCCTAGTAACCATATATTCTAGAGGTCAAAATAATACTTTTAGACCTATAAACATGTGTCCGAAAATGCCTCCCTTTCGAGCTACATCCCCCAAAGTTTTCAAAAATTGACGGTTTTTTTTTTGGAATAGCGACCACCATTATGAACCAAATGTCATGAAAATTGGTGTCCCGAGCTAATTTCAGAGATAGAATCCATTAATGACCTCGAAAGATTCAGATATTAGATCCGACTGTTCTTTTCAGGCAAATTTGTACCTTCAACGGCACAAATTTTATGTTACGGATTGGAACTTTGAAAAACAGTTACTGAAATCAGATGGGAAAAACTATTAGAGAGAATTTTCGCCCTCTTTATTTTTTTTTTTCGATACGACGCGTTTTAAGCGAGATAAAGGCTCCACAAGGTGGAAAAGTCAGCGCTTTTACCTTGAAGAGCGGCAGTAAGTATGCAACCAGCCACTCCGCTGCTCCTTCGGGCCGCCCGCTACAGTAAAAGCGCTGAATTTTCCACCTCGTGGAGCGATTACCTCGCTTAAAACGCGTCGTATCGAAAAATGCAAGAGACCACAAATCTTTTTTTTTTTTCACCATCTGCTTTCAGTAATTGTTTTTTAAATTTTCAATTCGCAACATAAAATTTATGCCGTTGAAGGTACAAGATTGCCTGAAAAGTACAGTCAGACTTAATTTCAGCTTTTCTCGAGGTCATTAATTGATTGTACTTACACGTAAAATTACCACTAAACACCTATTTTCATGACATTTGGTTCATATTCCTCATTGCTCCAAACGAAAACCATACATTTTTTGAAACTTTGGGGGCTGTAGCTCTAAAGGGAGGCATTTTCGTACCCATGTTTATATGGAAAAAAAAGTATAATTTTCCCTATAAATTCACCTCCTACATTTATGCGTGTTAATCTGGGGACACCCTGAACATGTACACAGTATTTTAAGGTAAAATTAAGTAATGATACCCCTATAGCAAAAGTACGCAACCTCTTTTAACAGAACGCAAACTCTCGTTCGTCAGCGTCGTCGGTCTACGATCGTGGAGTGTCGTTGAAGAAGTTCGGTCTCAAAGCTTTTCGACCTCGGCTTTCCTTCCATTAGCGGATCCAAGAGATTGTCTTTCTCTCTCAATTCCCATAAGAACGCATGGGTTAGAAAAGATTAGAATAGGGGGTGAAAATCACGTGACTACGTAATCTGTCCCTTTCTGACAAACAAGCTTAAATGGGAACTGAGAGAAAAGGACAGATTTCTGGATCCGCCATTGTCTCCGCGTCGCGGTCGATCCGCGTCTGCTCGAGTAGAAATCACTAGAATCATGTTGGCAAATTTACCGAGGAAAAACTTTCAAGATTTCGTTTTTATTTATTATCATTTTATTTTTATATCAAACTCGCTTTATAATACAGAAAACTACGATAGCTTCTTGTATACCTGGAAAAACTATGGCAACGGCGCGGGCAATCCGTGCATATCAAAATAGAGTAACGGACTTATTACGCGCTTGCCAATCACGTCATTCACTCCACAGCGGCACACAGAGCGGATCGATTTATGACTTCCTGAAGACAAACAAAATATTGTTTCATCCTTTAGAAAATCTTTAATACAGATGGATGATGGATAGAACCAAGCAATATCTCTCATCATACGTGGTAGAATTTGTGAGTGGTCTGTTGAAAACTGTTGGTGACAACAAATTGTTCCACTTACGGCAAAATCGATTGGAACATGATCAGTTATTGGATCCCTGATATATTCAAAGGGAGCAAGCTCTTTTGTCGACCAATTTTGCCTTAAAATTTGTCAGTTCGTCGATAGTCTCTAAATCAGCGCGAAGAGATCCGGCCAGTGGCGCACCGAAGGGGGTGGTTTAAGGGTCAAAACCCCCCTAAGCATCAAGATTTAGCCCTAAAAAAGGTCATCTTTGGCCAAAATTGCTTTCAACCCCCCCCCCCCCCAGGCCTCAGAAAATGGAAAATAAGCGGTGAAACCCCCACCAAACTAAAGTTCTCGGTGCGCCACTGGATCCGGCTATTAGGCACGGATCCAAGGGGAGGCTGAGGGGGCCGTAGTGAAGCCCCCCTCACATTGTCACTGTCTCCATATTGTTTTACATTGTCTACAAATGAATTTTCAAGGAAATTTTGGGCGTTTTGTTGAAAAGTAGGTTGGATTAGCTCCCCCCCCCCTCTCCCGGACCTTTAGCCCCTCCCTTGAAAGATTTTTAGATCCACCACTGCCGGCAATCTCCGATCGGAAACGATTTAAACACAGATGAGACTGAAGGACCTGTCCCATTTTTGATCAAAAATTAAAAGTCTGAAAAACTTAAAAAAAAAAAAAAACAAACAAACCGTGGATTACCTACGTGTGCTTGAAGGTCTAATCCAACAGAAAATATCACTAAAAGGAGTATTCATAATTGATTTGTACACACCCAATTCGTGTATGAATATGGCTAGTTTTGAAATTTTTCGGAAAAAACAGCTGTTTTTCACTGTAAAAGTGCAAATTTAGGTATGAGCACAAGAGAGTGATAACTTCCGCTTTAAATATGTTATTACCTGCATCAAGGTAAGTATTTCATCTCCAAAAGGAGCTGTCAGTCGCTTTTGCTCATAGATAAAACTTTACTCCAAAGCCGTACCTAATAGCAGCTTGAATCGCCGTTTCTTTCCAAAAAATCGCAAAACTAGCCTAATTCATTCACGAATTGCGCGTACAAATCAACAGTAAAAAACCTCTTTCATTGATTTTTCTGCTAGATTAGACCTCCAAGGACGCGTTATGCACAGTTTGTTTGTTTACTTATTCAATAAATGGCCTTCAATGGGACAGACCCTTCGCTCACAATGCCATAACAAAGTTCCATAAACTACCATAACTATCATACGTGTGAGTAGATGAGAATCGACAAATCACAATCTAAAGTGGAACCCGGCAGAAATTTTCTGTAGACGTCGAGGCTGGAACTATCCATTCCCAACGAATTGCTCCAATTTTTTTCCACGTAACATATTGAAAATCAACGCTTGCTTAGAAATTTCGCAGGAAGAATAGCCCGACCTGATCTCAAAAATCTCAAAAGACAACCCCTATCTTGTGATACATCGTTTGAAAGGGCATACAATTCCAAGACTTTTGGCACAAACCAGACGTCGATATCGTTTTTCATTTTCGATAGATCGAAAGTCAAAGTTCGATTTCGACCCATTTTCAAAAATCAGATTTCCCATTTGAAAAGTCGGAATTTGAAAAACTAGGGGTCTAAAATACTGTAAAAAGCAAGTACTTTTCAGAAAAAAAATACGGTTCTGCCATAAATTTTGTCCAAGTTTGGTTTTAGAGCCCCCCAACAGTTGTCAAAAAAATTGATTTTCGTAGAAATTGAGACTCGCGTGTCATGATGATGCTCCGGCAAGGCGATCGAAATAACATTGCGTTGTCACGCGAGTCTCAATTTCTCCGAAAATCTCGGTAAACTTAAATCGCGTTTTTGAGAACTTAATAGTTGTCAGAGCGTAAAACCGTTGAGCCTTTCTTGTTCGAAATTATCACAGCAACGGAGAACATGTCCAGTTTTTTTGATTTCATCGATACTTTTCGATATATTTCGATATAGATTACGCTATTTTCACCAGAAATCGTAATAATGGCCGTTATGAATCGATCATTAAAAATTAACGAAGCATTGCCCGAAAAAAACTTTACACCAATCGATTGCCCTGCTAAAGGAGTACAATTCCTGAGAATTGCGTAGTTTTTCGTTTAGATAGAAAAAGTTATGGGCCCTTGCATTAGGCCCTTTTTTAAAACTTTCAATTTTTTAGAGCCCTTTTAAAAAATTTGAAGAGAGGCTAGGGACCCAAATTTTTTTTTGTGAGGTCTTCAGTTCTAGGACTTTTAAAAAATAATTGAGAGCCCTCAACTGTTTTCCTTAATTCCAAAATTTTAGCTCAAAAACGCCAAAGACTGATTTTTGCCTAAAGTTTTGACCTTTTATGGTTATGTTTTTTAAATGCAAGAAAAACCGGACTAAAATCAAAAGATAGCTTCTTTTTTGACATACTATTTGGTTTTTTTGGAAAGTCTGAATCTCTTTCACAAAAAAAGTTAGGCAAGTTTTCGTGAGCCTCTATTTCGCTCAAATTTAGAGGAAGACCTAACCTAAAAATGGCCGCCACAGGAATTGGGGGACTCCAAAAAATCAGAAAACATTGTTTTTGTAACATCCATGCATAAAGAAACCGACTACCAAAGTTTGGAATTTTTCTGGGATGGTCGAGCAACAACATTGGTTGATCCTACGTGGAATGACCCATGGCAGAACCGTATTTTTTTCTGAAAGGGACTTGCTTTTTAAAGTAATTAAGCCCCCTAGTTTTTGAAATTCCGACTTTCCAAATGGGAGTTCTGTTTTTTTGAAAATAGGTCGAAATCGAACTTTGACTTTCGATCTATCGAAAACGAAAAACGATATTGACGTCTGGTTTGTGTCAAAAGTTTTAGAATTTTATGCCCTTTCAAGCGAGGTATCACAAGAAAGGGGTTGCCATTTGAAATTTTTGAGATAGTCCCCAAAAAAATAAATTTCACCTAAAATTATGAAGAATGGTCCAAACCGCAATATTTTATCTCAACTCGTTCAAAAGTTAGACAGAGGGGGGAGACACATCTATTAAACCCTGTATAAGCGCCTGCAATCGCTAAGCAAGCAACCAGTTTCTTTCTTTTTTCTTTCGTGAGTTCTTCGGTGTTCACAAAGTCAGCAAAGAATAAAGAGCGTTTGTGTACAGAGCAGCGACCAGTTTGTTTTTCTTATAGTGACTTTTTCAGTGTTTACAAGGTGTAGTCTGTGTTTTTTCTCGCGCTCATAACTTCGGTGACGCTGTTTCAAGTTCTTTTTTACTTGTGCCCGTGTCTAGCCAAGCCATTAAATATTTTAATTCCCGCTATTTCGCATGTTTACTTCAAATGACTTCAAGAAGATCATAAAAACGTTCAGCTGCGCATGAATTTTGCTATGTTTGAGGTTAGTTTATTTGTTGGAAAGGCAAAAGGTTCCTGCTAGCAAAATCTCCTAAAATTTGCGAAGCGTTCAAATGTTATTTCATTAGCAGTGCCCCAGTAGCCGACACCCGTTTGTCACACTGTAAAAATTACTACATGTATAGTTTGATAGCAATTCTGATGTTTGGTGTGGTTCCTTATTTTCAAGTGTGAAACATTCGAAAAAAATACGCAAAAGACCAAAATTGACACTAAACAAATATTTTTCACGTTTCAGGGAAGAGGATTTTTCCACTGCAAAATCTAAAATATTCCAGTAGCCTGCAGCCACTAGCGAAATTCGGCTTTATAATTCAGATCAAATCAAACGTTTCCAATACGCCCCTGCCCCACGTATGCTGGAAAATCCGGGCGGGATTACGACGAGAGTATCTCATTATTTCACGAGCAGCATACACACGTCTCCTGGTATTGAAATATTGAAATAAAGATATCAATGCGCAAGCGCAAGCATCAATATTCACAAACGGTGGTTGGTACGTATTCAAGAATGATGACAGATGAGCGACCCTTACGGTTGTTCATTGAAAAGTGTACCTCATCACTGTCAACAAAAAGCGCGACAGTTTCGAATAACACCCTCCCCCCTCCCCCTTCAAACGGTCCTCCAAAACCGTTTTGATCCGTGTTTCTACCTCACCATCGCACACTGGGTAGGAAAACCAAGCTGAAGCTATGCATGCATAAGCATAACAATGACTGTCCATTGCTCATCCTTATGCACAGTAAGAAGTACGGAGAACCTAACTATACGCATAAAGCGAGACTCTGGTGACATTAACTATAGTTTTTGCCGAAGTCTCTTGTGCGTTTGGTTCATTTTACCGCCATTATCTCCCCTGTTTTGAGCCTATTTTATCAAACCTAAAGTTCAAAGTTACAATAAACTCAACTTGCACTGTTACACCTACAAAAAGGAGCAACTCCGAATCACTCAAGCATAGATTCGAATTTCGAAAAACGCTGGAACGCGGGTTCCATTATTTGGAGGATTATATCTTTTAGTGTGGTTGTCGATTTGCCGCCTCCCTAGGGAGACAGATACGGGGGTCAACAACCCCCACCCCACAATCGCACATTTCAAAAGCCGCCCGCTCATTTTTTATACATAAATCAAAAGAACATCAAAATTCTAAGCTTTCAGGCGGAAACTACAGGTCGATGTCGTGTTTCTT